>CM046069.1:38229584-39629190 GCA_025215515.1 Schistosoma japonicum | reverse complement strand
TCATGACTATTATCAACTACTGAAAATTAAACTTATATCTATGTGGAAAATGTGAACTTATATTAAAACTTGGATTTATTTCCAGTTTATTGTATTGAACAATGTTATATGTGTTACGACGCGAGAAAAAATTTGATTGGTTGTTCGAATGTCAATTGGGTGTGTTTGTTTGGTCGATAATTGCGCGTCTGCCCTTTGCCGACTGAGTCCCGATACTGAGATACCAGAACACAAGCCAAGTGACTAACCAGACAGAACTGAATCATATTTCATACATTCCTTATATATATATATATATATATATATATATATATATATATATATATATATATATATATATATATATATATATATATATATATATATATATATATATGGAACTAGGCCACACAGTCAACCGATCAGGAAACTAACATTAATACAAAATAGGAGTAATAGTGAATGTGAACTTGAGTTCGCATACACAATTGATTAACCATAGTTCATCAATGAGAAATGATATAATATCAGTTAATGTATCAAATGGTAGGATAGGGCAGGGGGAAGTGAATGATAATGGAAATAAATTGTCCACCTTGAATATAACCGAAAATACTGAAATAGTCTACAGATAAATAGCTCTTGAAGATAATCAATCTTCTTTAGGTGCTCGACATATCAATATGCTGTCTAATTATTGTCAGTCATCTGATAAGTCAGCATATTTAATTTACTCATATTTGTCACTAGTTCTATAACAAACTATTTAATGTGTCCCTAGTCATATCCGAAAATTTAATTTTTTCATTGTATTTTATTTATTGTTTGTATTCGTCATAGACTGATCTCGGCTGAGTAGAAGAGAAGTCTAAAAAGACACTGGGCAGCTCTCCCATCGTATGGTGAGACTCATTACTAGCGGGTACTCCTTCCGAGCTCTCAGCAAATTCGTAACCATGAACGCCACCACTCCAACCGATTTGTTATAAAGCCATAAAACCTGAAGGCTCTAGGTTGAAATTGTAGTGGGGGTTGTAAGTTCTTACTGTTAAGGAGTCCCACACTAGAATAAACAGCTGTCTAGTATTTCATGGTTTCCAAATGGTACCTAACTAACATCAACCTGTGATGAATACAAACAACTAAACGTAATACCTATCTCCGAAGCCACCTGAATTCGAAGATCTAATTTAATTTGAACCTTATGAATGTTGATATATGTTTTTTTGTTGATTAATAAATAATATAATAATATTCCATCGAAACGTCTCAAGTATAGAGATCTTATGAAGACTGTAGACAGACAATCATTGAGAATAAGAATCACTGAACAACTGTAGATTCCTAGTATCCGACTTCTCAGTAATGAAGTTTCGAAGCTCACGTTTGGTCCTCAATCTTTAGACTACTGAACTAAAATGCAGTGATTTACATTATTAATATCAGTCACTTTGTAGTATCACTTGACCAACATCTATTAAAACCTAGTTTCTGGATGTAATTATTGAATCGGTGATTGTTGAAAGGTCATATACAAGTATGAAACAGTCGTCCAATGTTTCCTAGTTAATAACTTTTGTTTGACCGCAATCACTTAGTTATATTTACTTGAATTTTACAACTTTAACACATTAATATTTTCGTTATTCCAAGAATTAGTAGTAATTTTTTCAATAGCTAAATATATTACTAAACTTTACATGAGTAGCTTTAATTCATACACATTATTTCTTTAAGTTCATATCAAAGTAAGTTTAACTACTGAAATATATCATTTATTAATACAACTAAGTAATTTAAACTTAATAATCAAATTCAAAATAATGTACATGAAGGGAAAACAAAATGTCAAATAACAAATGATAAGTACTTAGTCATAATTTGTAGCAACTTAGCAGTGTACACTCACTAACATGCATAGGACTAAATTGAAGTGGAAGATTTAAACCATTAAATATTGACTCAACAGACCTAATATTATTATTCTCACTATGAATTTTGAAGTTTCTAATCTTCATTCTTTATGATTTCGTAGAGGCTTAGTGTTAAGTACTCTCAATTGAGAACGGATCTAATTACGAGTAATTTGATTTCTCCTCCAATATTGAATTCAACACATATTAATAAGGGTAACAAATATAGTCGGATAAATGAACTAATATTTAGTTGTTTGCACCTATCACAGATTGATGTTAGTTGGGTGCCACCGAAAACCAGGGAGCACTGAACATCTGATTCGTTTTAGTATGGAACTCCTCAGCAACGCACACCCTCGAATCTGCTAGGGTTTTCAGATCTCAAGACGAACACGTAACCATCTGAACTACTGGGTAAAATTCAGAATTTTATCAATTTGTGACACAGTGTGACGATCATTCACTGTCATTGGTGATAAACATCTCACTACCGACAGGTATGAACCCGATCAGCCTAAACTTCTTACTAGAACTTCATAAAAATCCTGTGAACACTAGTGGAAAATTACTTACAGAAGTTTAGCTTGAATAAATTATTTTCAGTAGTATTACATATTCAAAGTATGATTTTGTACTGAACTACTTAGTGTTTCATGAAAGTAACTAAAACTCAGTTTCATTTGTTTGTCTTTTTTTCCCATACTTTCTTAGTCTGTCTCTAAAGGCTTAACAGATGTTCAGCATAATATTTATGAAAATTCTGGTATACACAATGAAGATTGTTGTCTCCCGTTATTAAAAGAAGGCTATATCTCCCTATTATCATCTATGATAGGTAGTATACTTAGTTTTCCGATAGCACTAATGTTAATTACAATTATTGGACGAAAATGGACAATTAATACTTGTTTCTTCTTAACCGCTTCTCTGATATTCATTGAGGTAAGTTAAATTTTATAGAGTTTTGTTGATTTATCCAAATATACGCTGAACTTATAAATGAATACAGTAGCATACAATAACTAAGGCAATGCAATCAGCAATTTACTTAATTTATTATAAATTGAGACAAAATGTTTAAACAAAATAAAGGGTAACTTCATGGGTTAATTCATACATATGTTAATCTGTGCTTGTGAATAAGTGGAGAGCAATAACTTTGAAGTTAAATGTTGATAGTACGATAAATTAGAAAATAAAATGCACTTATTAGCGCATGGAAGCAAGAGTAAAAGTGTGTTTATCAAGGAAAGAACATTAGAAAAAAAATATGTAAAAATTTCCTAAAATGAATGTTATGATGTGAAAAATGGTTGATTTATTGTACGCCAATCGGGTGTGCCTAGACGATAAATGCGCGTCTGCCCTATGCCCACTCTATCTCAAGAACACAAGACGATAGACCAAACAGACAGAATCACATTATATTTTACACATCCTTTTATATATACATAAAAACTGACCATACAGCAAACCAAATAAGAATCTAACAAAGGAGATAGTGGTAGTGAATAAGGACCACTTGTACACAACCAACTAACTGTAGTTCATAGTAAGAAACAATGTACTAAGAGTAAATATACTAAGCAGGAGGATAGGGTAAGAAGAACGTAACAATGAGAGAAGTGAAATGTTTACGCTACTCACAACCGAAAAAATTGGAATAGTCCTTCATAATACAGTTCCAAAAGCTCGTTACTCTTTTTTAGTCACCCAACATGACAATGAACAGGGCATAATAAAAATAAAATTATAATTTAAGGGATAATATATAAAGAACTTTAGTTTTGTCCATGGTAAGAACAGGGTTTGGACAAATTTCCTTTGTAAACATAGTTCTGGTTTGACAACGGCTCCGGTAAAAAGGGAAACTTAATTATTGATAGATTCTGGTTCACCATGTAAAGGACCTCAAAAGGTGAATCTGTTTAGACTGAATAACTAGTTGTCACAAGATGTTCTGTAAAGACAATCCGAATACCATCGTAGCTGCCTTCCTGTGACCAGGTGAAATAATGTTCTTGGACAAAGTGCACATCAAACGATCAATATATCTTTCCCCAGAAGAGAAAGCGAACTGCTAGATACATATCAAAGAGATCAAATACGATCATTTATCCTCCAAGTTATTTGTAAATAAGGGCAGACTTAAAAAATGCATTTTTTTCAGGGTTTCTACAAGAAATGTTCTTTTGACAACGTTTACGATCCTCCTCGTCAAAATATTGAGACGGATTGTCTGTGAATTCGACGTTTATATTGAATATTTTCCTATGCGTAGAGATTTCGGATACTTTAGTAGGTTTTGCTTTCATGTTTTTATCTACCAGTTGTGGTGGAAAAGCGTTATTAATTAGTGTTCTTCTTCGGGTAAAGTTAGTAGTTCATTAATAACATTAGTTAGTCAGTCAGTTAAAACGTAGAACCTGGTACATGCGTACATAAATTCAAGTTGCCGTACCCCAGTTAGTAGGTAGAGAATAAATTATCGGACCGAATCCCAGAGTAGGGGAAATAGTAACAGAGTTAGTATTAATGGAAAAAAAAATAGAGATCGGAGATAAAGTTTAAGAAAATATGATTCAATCAAAAAATTATGATAGGTCCAGAAACTTAGAATTTGGAGGAAGACAAAGAGTGGATGCACCTGCGCCATAGCGAACGGTTTTGAGACATATCACCCAGTCTCCAACCACTGGTTACTATCATCACGTGGACCCCAACCAGATGGTCTGCACCTATTAACATAGCTCAGCCCGATTGTCAAAGGCTTCATAGACTAGTTCCATGGTTTGGTTTGGCCGCCCTCTAATTTTCTTCCAGCCTACTCCCACACTAGACAACATTGCTCGTCGAGATAGGTAGTAGTTTAGCATACGTAACGCATGCCCTAACCACCTCGGCTGATGGAGATTTACTTATTTATCAATAGATTTACCATATTTACCTAGTATTCTATTCCTAACCCACGTATTACTTACTCGATGGTCTCAGCAAACATGAGCGATGCTTCGAAGACATCTATGATCAAATACTAGAAGCCTACGAATATCATCTATCCTTAATGGCCATGTTTCACATCCATCAAGTAAAATATATCGGACTGCTGCACAGTAAATGCATCCTTCCGTCGGTAGACAGATGTCTCGCTTACGCCACAAGTGACGCGAATTGGCAAAAGCCAATCGGACCTTATGTATACGAGCCGAGATTTCAGCAGACACCAGACCGTCAGGACTGATAAGGCTCCCAAGATAAGTGAAGCGGTTAACACATTCAACTGCTTCGCTCCCTATCACTAACTACAGTGCCGCATTAATCCAGTCTTGAAGCAGCATTTCGCATTTGGATGGGGAAAATCGCATCCCAAACATGCTTACATTCGTGTTTAAGATAGTCAAGAGATTCGATATCTCATCAGCATTTCCATCAAATAGAAATATATCATCTGCATTTTCCAAGTCAATAAGTTTATCTCCTGGGAGAAGGTAAACTCCGGAGAAGTTAGACGGTGAAAATGTTAACTCTAAAAACGCGTCGATGATAAAATCAAATAAGATTTGGGGAAGCGAACGATCTTAGAGAGCACCACTTGTAGTAATCAATTTTGAGAACAGTTCTCCATAAGCTCTGACTCGACATGCATCGATCTAGTAGAGAGCTTGTATAAGGTTAATGTACTTCTCTGGTACACCTTTCCATGACAGACATTGTCACATAACCTCACAATCGATAGAATCAAACACCGCCTTAAAGTCAAGAAATACAGCTATTATTTAGAGTCTAAAATTGTGTCCATGTTCTCGAACATGCAGAAGTGTGAATATTTAGTCTATACAATCACGTCTAGATCTGAAACCACCTTGGTTTTCTGGAATTTGCTATTCATGAGCTTTAGTTAGATGTCAAGGTATTATTAAAGCCATTTTTTGATACTATATTCTTTAAGCTGATTCTTCGGTAATTATCATAAGAGGACTTCTGTCCTTTCTTACAGAATGGGACGATTAGTGTTCGAGACCAGACAGATGGGATTACTTCTAGATCTCAGATTCTAGCCAGGATCTCAATTAATTTTGCTGCTAAAACTGGACCACCATCTTTGAATGTCTCAGAGCTTAATCCATTAGGTCCTGCTGCTCTGGATCACTTTAGATTCTCTTTACCCATCACAACCTCACTAAGACTTGGGGGGAGACCGATAGCAATTTACCATTCATATTGCTTGAGGATGGTGGGAAACTGAGATGAGGCTGAGGGTCAGTTGAACTGTTCTTTAAATGTTCTGCCCACTAGTCTAATCTTCTGGATTGACAGTGAATAGTGGTTCCCTCTTTTTCTGAGATAGCTTTACTTAGTAGAATTTCTGATACCCGCTTCCTTGATAAGTCTGAACAGTTGCCTATTGTTACCTATTGCGGCTGCCTTTTTCATCTCTTTAGCTTTCGCCACCCACCACTACTCACGATCACTAGGTATGCTTTTTAACCAGCTTGTGTTTAAGTTGTCTTCGTTCCTCGTCGTGTTCAGAGCCAAACGGGATGTGTTGCCGAGCCTCTATCAGTTCAGTAGATGCAGATGAAATCTACTGATTTTTCTTAACTTCTTGGCCTAGTTTACTAGTAGATATCGCTGCTATTTCAACAGCTTTTTGAATATCAATCCAAGCTAACTTGGGGTGAGTATCACTTACGTAGTTGACTAATTCGTTTTCTATTTGTTCCTGAAATGTATTCTTGACTTTTTCATCATTAAGTTAAACTCTGAGGTGAATGCTTACCGTGGCAGTGAGGCAGACTAATACGCGCTCGTGCTAAAACATGATCTGAGTCTAAACATGTTCTCCAGAATGATTGGCAGTCTTCTATCGAGTTTCTCCAACGATGGCTGATGGCAATGTGGTCTATTTGAGTTCAGCGTTGAATTGATTGTGGAGATCGCCATGTCAACTGATGTCTTTCCTTATGCTTAAAATTGGTGCTTGCGAGAAATAGACGGTTATCTGAACATAGTTGTGACAGAGGTTCACCATTATCTGCTCGTTGAGCCGCAACACCATAGGACCCACCTTAGTGCTTCTCAGTTTCATTTAGTCTACCTAGTTGGGGATTAAAATCACCAGCCGCCATCACTACATCAGTGCGCTTAGCTTTGTGAAGGAGGTCGCAGAGCTTTTCGTAAAATTTATCTTTTACTTCATCTAAGCTACAATCAGTGGAAGCGTAGGCAGGGGTAAAAAAGAGGCAACGGCGTGTGTCCCTATCTTTCCGAGTTCTTACCGTTCCATTTGGACGGACAGCGCACAAGCGACTGTCTATTGGCGGTGGGGTCTTTGGAAACACGAGGAGTGAACCGGGCCGGGTTTTTATTTCGACAAAGTGAGGTCAAGCGAATGACTGGATTTAGATCTTGTGTACGCGTTTCAGAGATGCAACAGACATTGATGAAGCGGGAATCCAGAGTCATAGCTAAAATGGCTTGTTGTCCTATTTGGCATAAAGTTGGAACGTTAAAAGCTACGATATATGGTTTAGTGCAGGGTTTTCAGGAGACCAGGAATAACGTTTCGTGAACACAAACCTTTAGCATTAGAGGCATAAGGTGATAAAGTTATGCTAGAAGAATTAATCGTTGGGATAAAAGAGTTATTAGGAGTTGGTGATGGGATTTGACTTTGAATAAGATGATCTTGTGTGCTGTTAGAGGTATGAGGGCGATTATCAATTCCTGGTTGCCCACACCATGGAAGGACATTACTTCTTGAGGTACCTGGAAAGAAAACTGGGTTAATATTGGTCATAGTGACCTGAGAACGCGATCACAGAGCCCAAGGAACAACTGCTTGAGGCCGACCACGCACGGCCTTGTTATGGGGAGTTTTCAGTGTTGGCTCTGCTCTTTAGGCCTCACTGCCGGAGACGGAAATCCGTAAGGTAATGTGCGACATTCTTAAGGTCGACCTTTTCTAACCTCTTCCTTTCGTTAATAAGGCAGCATCGCTGCAGATGTTGGTTATCCGAAGGAATCACCTTACTACCGTTACACCCAGCTGCAGTCAGCAGTACGACTTTGCCCTCAGATCTTAGATTGCTGCCTTCAGTCTTATCCCTCTCTAATAGACCTGCTTGGCATGGTAGGACCTAGATGAACATGTGTTTCCGGCCAAAATAGCTCAGTTGGGTCATCATGATAGGCAAGCCCAACCACCACATCAAGGTATCATCTACAGTCGCTTAAGGTAGCAGCTACGGTCATCAATAACATGGATAAAGTGAATTTTCGGATTTTCCAAGTAGGAGATATAGTAAAATTTCTCTTCCTGCTGACACTGACAACTACAGAAGTTTTTTGATTCATTGTTACATGAGTTTTTTATCCTTCTCTCGGACTACCCGTATTCTCCACCACGTCGTGGATTCAAAGTCATCGCTTTATTCAACTGGATGTCTCTCACGTAAAACATCAAATTATTAGGGAATAAAAAGGCCATTGTATCCCTCACTTTGTTAATTATGGATAATAACTTCAGGTAACAAATAGCAATTACTTATTGATCAAACAATACCATAGAAAGCTCTGACTTAGTGTTCTTACGACTATCATTGTCCAGAATCTATCTATCCCCAGACGATAGATACAAACACTTGAAGTTAACGATCAGACAATCCAGAAACCATTGATATCACTCAATTTTCAAATATGTACATGTATTACTGGACAAACACCATGACATCAACTCAAAACGAAGGTAATAATGTTATAAAATAAGAGTAAGAGAGAACAGATAATCAGTCCTACTTCACGGACCGTTCGCTATAACGAAGACTGAATTGTTTTCATCACACACATGACGTGGTGTCATTGGGAACTGGGAGGCAGTTGGGCGACTACCTCACCTGACTCAGTGATTCTAGTTGAGTGGCCTGTAATTTCTAAGTCCAGTCCGGTCTAGTACCAAGTCGTTCAGTATTTTCAAGGAGCCCACAGGAAAATAGAGCCTCTGTATCCCCTACTTTAATTGTCATTCAGAAAGCACCACCTCCAACATACATTTCAAGGCAATATTCACATGGTTTTTATCAAAAAACTACCCTATTTATCTAAATTTATTTCTTTTGTCTTTCTCTAAAACAACCATTTTCCAGGCTTTTTGTATGCCATCAAAAATACTACGTTTCTTCTTTTTCGCAACACGAGCTGTAGCCTCCGCCGGTAACAATGCAACTGCAATTTATGTAACCAGTTTATATGTACCACGTATACGAAGTTTTGTATTCGGTGTCATGTCGACATGCTTTCGTATTGGTGTGTTAACATCGCCATACTTAGGACAAGTTTTTCTACAACGTATATCTGCATTAGGTGCAGTATTGATTTTTTCAACATTAGCGCTTATTGGATTTGTATTTAGTGTATTTCTACCATATGCTGGAGATAAACACTATACTTTAACTAGTATAAATAAAGATGTATTTCGCAATATTTTCAAACGTACTAAACTGGTGAGAATTAAACAGAATACTGAGGACACTAAGTCAGTAACAAATCCGGCTTATGATGAAGAGGGAAAAGTAACAGACACAGTAACTGAAACAGTGAGAGGAAAAGATGAAAACATGCTAGGTGTTTTGTCAACTCAGCAGGTATCAAACTCAACTACGATTGAAGAAGTTACAATTGTACCAAGTGACGTAGTAATCCCAACTTCATGTAATCCAGCCTAGAAAGAAAACTGTTATGTATGCATTTACTGACTATATATATATAAACTCAGAACCAAAGCATTTTGTGATGAATCGTCAAAATTTTAATTTGACTTTGATCTATTCATTTTCTCATACAAGTTTCAAACAGTTATAACGACTATTTCCTTATCAGATGTACACAGCAATTGTAAAGTTGCTCACCTCGAAAATTCTATTTCATGTATTTTTGCTCAGCAAGTTACAACATCTGTACTGACTTAGTATTATTACTATTTACGTGATCAACATTTGTATAGTTATTTTAATGTATTAATTTGAATCGTTACATTAGTCATTATAACTCTAATAAAAAAAGCATTATTGTGTACAATCTTTTCCTTGTAAATGAATTTTAGTAAACCGATTGCACCAGATGTTCCCAGTGGAAAAACTAAACTGGGTTCCTAAACAGGTTGAAAAGCCCTTAATATACATAAGCTTATTTGGGACACAATATATGCAACAGAAACTAAAGAAGTGAGACCTATTGTCGATTTGTTAAATAGTTGGAAGCAATTTACAAATAGCTCAGGGTAACAGACATTTAAACCCTACACAAACAACCTCGTTTTCTTCAAAACTGTAGATGCACCTTGATGACGAGCATAAATAGTACAACACTAGATTCCAAAATTTCTTACCAGTGGTACTCAACCTTATAATATCGAGTCCACTGTATTGTCACCTAGTCTGCTGGACATACTGCAAATCGATCCATAAAATATGATTAGTATAAAAAGTGAAGCTGCTAATTTTACACTAAAATCAATTATTGATTACTTAGTCAACCGAATATTCGTTAGACTCCTCCGAAATAACCTCATTGAAGGTTTGTCCCAGACGGTCGGGACTACGCAGTCATCTAAATATGAGTGATGACTGTGTTGTAACTGGAGAGAGATGAGTCACCAGTACCATTACGTGTTCGAACCTAAATCACATACACTGTTGATGGAAAGATATAAGCAGTTTTACTTTTATTTTGAATACCAAAGGGTTAGAAAATTTAAGACATGAAACTTTAGCATTGACATATTTTCGAGGATCACTCGATGTAGTTTATGGATGATTTGACCAGAAACGCAGTCTATTATGTTTAATGTAACCATACTCATATATTTGCAAATAATTTGTTAGTCAATATCGTATCTATAAAATGCCATGACAGACTATAACGCTGATGTCAAGTATCCAACGCATTGTACTCCGTGGCCAAAATAACAAGGAGTCTAGAAGCAACAATGTATTTGTATGAAGACGGAAGTCAGTGCCACTGTTTAGGACAGAGTCTACATTAGAGACACGTATCGAAGTAGGCCACCAAAACAGCATCGATACTTGACAGTCTACATTTATTGAATACAATCGGTTCCCTTATCTTTATTTAGTATAATGAGCTTACCTTCGAATGTAAAACACCAAATTCAACAACCTATTTTGTGCTATTAGTTACCGCCTAATATCCTTTCATTTTTAAAGTTACACCAATTATCTATATGCATTGTATTTAGTTTTGTGAACTAAATGCACTAGTTGTGTATTTGTAACTTGTCGTGCGTTCCCTAATCGTTCGAGAGCATGAGCGTGTGAATAACATGAGAATTTCACATACTTTCAGAGAAGTTATATTAATTTGAGTGCAAAATACATTACATACGAAAGAAATGTATACATGTCTCAGACAAAACTTACTAAACTCTCATGAGCCAAGCATTTATAAGCTTAGCACAATTTGTAGTGTGACAGTAATCAATATTTTTGCTGATTACTGACTTCTAATAATGGATATTTGACGTGAGATTAATATATCGTCCACAATAGTACAGAATCATGAGATTCACGTACTTAGTTTCCAATAACACTTTTTTTTTACAAAACCCTAGAAACTACAGAAACTGAGGACACGCATGCGTAACTAGTCATATACACTACGTAAAAACAAAAACACTACGTTATGTATGTCTTATATTTTCTAAAGCATAACAAATTAGTTGAGTATCACTGAAACAAATATCTTCTTTGAAATCAGTACTAAGGAGTATAGTTTTTGGAGTGTCCAGAGCCTTGGTGATCTGTCTTGTTATAAGACAAGTATTTATCTACAAAACGAAAAAATAAAAAATATTAAATGATTTAGAAATACAGCACAACAATATAAGATAATCGTGGTTGCAGTACAGTCAATGTATATGAAGCATTCATGAAATTAATTTTTTTTTTAAATTGTCTTTATTTTTTACACAGATAAATGCCAATGTAATTGGTGGCTAAGATGCAATGAGTAAAAATTTAATCTAGTCTACATGGTATTTACAAAGATTTGAGTTGACAGTAAATACCACGGTTTAATCCTGAGAGATGCTTAAGTTATTTTAACGTAATTATTAAGTTCTGAATATGTAATGAAAAGTATGCTAATACATATCAGTAGATTAGTAGCTATGACCTACATGCACTTATTATATAAAGCAGTAACCAAAAATGTGATTATTACATATGACAAACTTTACTTCGTAATAACCCAGTAGCAATAAGGGTGAAGCATATATTTAGGGCTCTTTGAAATTAAACTACTATGAAGAAAAGTTCGATATTCCGCTATTTAAATGAGGTCTTGAATGAAACGCGAAGTTCTTGTCCTACTGACCCAATATCGAAAACTTATTTTGATGTATACCTGCACATAACCATTAAGAGCGGCAAATGAAAAATGGTATCACTGAGTTTAAATTAGCGATAAGTATCAGAACATTTTTAGTTAAGCGATCGCTTTAACAGCGTGAGTGTGGAGCCTCTGCAATTACAGACTATTCACGGATATGGGTGTAAAATATGAAGTATTAGTAATCAGCAAAAAAACAAAACTGAAGTACCATGTGCCACAAGTTACCTAGTAAAGTAGCACTAGAGTGCAAATGATTTTAAGGCTTACTTTCTCAGGACCAAAAAGTGTCCGAGCATCAACATGGGAAACACAACTATTTAATCCCGGTAAATTGTTTTTCTGTGACAATACCTAAAAGGATATTTTATGAAATATGTGATATTACAATATCACCAATCTTCCCGTTGCGTGAAATGAGTATCATTAAGTGATCAGAAAATTCTATCAGAACAACGGACACTGTGAAACCAGCAACAGGAAGTTGCAATGTAGACTTAAAGACGTTTATATACACGAGCTCAATTACCTTGAATACAGAAGGTAGTTTCATTTGCAGCAGAAGTCAATAATAAGGTATATTTTGGTAGTAAGGATGGGATAGGTTGTCCACATTAACTCACGTTCTTTTCAGTACTCTGGATGATTTAATTGGTGACTTGAGGGTTTTGATTGAATCTAAGTAGATGAAAACATTTGATAACTGAGGTGTATAGCACTAAATAATAAATACAGATTAACGATGTCTGCTATCAAAGTCCGTAACTAAAACTTGGTGGGTTAGGCTTAAATTGACTGTCACCTGATGTAGCAGGAAGGTCAGCAAAATATTATCACGTAATTTGAATTCCGACTTCGAGTAATTATGAAATGCTATTGTAATGGTGAATATTATGCAGCTTAATAAACAGACTGTATATTTCATTATCACGAAATTTTTATCGCAGTCACGGAAACACTAAATTAACTTAGCCGTACTAAAGCTGACAGATTTCGACGAAATGATAAGAAACAACTCGCGAGAGTGATTTACCTAGCAGGACTGCTTTAAGCAACCGTGGTTAACACAAAGAGCGACAGATGTTCACAAAAGTAGGATAGTTATGCGTAAATGTTGTCTCTATGGGAGGTATGGGTGGAATTTTAGGTTTGAGTCCGTCATATCCAGGGTATTGGGAAAAAGTGGCAAACCAACCGAATTTATAAACACTCACCTACTGAAGTGGTCGCAACGTATAATACGTGTGCCCAGCCGCGGTCTACCTTGACGCGAAATGTTGGTTGGTGTTAGAGAACAGAATCTAAGGGCAGCCAAGTCAAAAAGTGATATCAGTCTACGAAATCAGTGTTAATGTGGGCCATAGTAGATTCAAACTACTTATTTAGGGTAGGCACGAACTCAGTAACCAATGATTGGGGACTTTATGTAGCATGTCTCGGAATCGGCCACAAAGGTTCAGGTGCATTCATTCCTTGTCTTACTTTAAATCTTGACCTAAAAATTATTTTTCTATTTTTCTCTCTACTCTCTATATCTTCGTACTATATTGTATCCACACCCTCCTTAGTTTAAATGATTTAACTCCTAGTTACACTACTTCGATTTTCGTCTCGCTGTGCTAATAAGATGTGGCAACTTGGACAGATGCGAATGTGCCAGTTTTACGTACTCACATAAAATCTCGAAAAATTAGCAGTTTAGGTGAGCCGATAGTGTCACTGTTAACAGATGGCTCTATGAAAGGAGTAAAGACTAAAACATGAAATATATGCATGTAAATCATTAAAATGTATAAAACTCAAAATTTAGAGCATTATTATAATTACCGAAAAGACTTCCTAAGTAGTAGTATGGTACACTCAGAAAGGAGAATGCGCACCTACACACTCCGACGACACAACCAAATATTCAACTTATTTGCGACGACTAAATCCAAACTAAGTTCAGTCCAATACTCAATATCTGTACGATGGGCTATCGCAAACTAATTGACTTCTTTGTGCTGGAATCTTGAGTGTCACCGTCTCGGTTCAATGTTATCGGTATTTCTGATTGTCGGCTGACAACTTAAGCCTTGGCAAATTCTAAAGGTTACTTTTCTTATTCGCATGATTTTTGTGAGAGAACATTGGCATCCTATCCTATAAGAATGTCCTCTTTGGATTAGTTTGAAACTGAATCTTACCGGCGATCCGTTAAGGTGAAGTGGGTTATGGGCCTTGTAATACACCAAAACCACACACTCTTAACCCTTCTGTACTGCACAAGATGCGAATTCAATGCTTTAAGTCGAGCTGTATCGGGTTCGTTCTTTAGTTCCACTAACTTTTCGGTTGCTCTTCGTTTGACACATTCCAAAATAGTGATATTCTTTCTAAGATAGGAGAGCATGATATATGGGTTTTTCAAGGTATGGTTTTGGGTATGTACTATAAACACAGGCGAAAAGTTCGAGAATCAAACAACCTAAGGCTCTAGGCGAAAATCACAGGACTGAGTAGACTTTATTGGCTATGAAATGCCGATAGGAGGATACTTTTAGAGTATCTTATAGGATCACATTCCCAGGCCAGTAGATCATCAACCTCAGGATGGGAGTTGTGCATCATCATTTAGTTCCTATCCAACAAACTGAGGGTCACTTGCTCTTTTCCCTCGTGTGGAAATATGACAGTTTATTTCTGCGTTCTATAGATCTTATCAAGAAAGGTGGGATGTCGGTACTATTGAATGCTTTTTAGTCGAGATGAGTTCCATTATTATCAGGCATTGGTTCGGGAATTGACTGAGCGATGTATTCGTGTCACTGCTGGGAGTGTGTGGGTATCGTCTGGAAGTATAACTCTATCCATCGTGTAGGCAATTTGTTGAGCTACTTCAGACTTTGATTGATCCTGTTAACAGTAATGAAATTAAAATGTGTGTCATAACGGTGTGTCAATTATTCCAACGTCTTATTTTGAAACATTACAGTTACCTGAACTGATTTGAAAGTTTCTAGATGTTAATCGTGTTTTTGTTTCGTAAATCGTTCGGATCGCATGACGGTGTAAAAACACGATTTCGTGTTTTGGTCTTATAAATTAATTAGAACTGTTGGCTGTTACAGAGGAAGTTTCTGGTCAGCAACGTTAGATCCTGCTGCTGATAAAGACGGGAATGCCTGGGTATGCAAGATGACGTGGGCAAATGGTTCCTGGTGCTGTGAGTTACAATCATATTGATAATATTGATGTTGATATGCATGCCGATGTGATTGGTAGATTTGGTGAATGCACACCGCAGAACTGGGCAGTTTGTATGGATAGGTTATTTAAATCTCCTGACTATATGACGAGATGTTTTGACGGAAACTGTACCTGGCCTCCAGGTTTTATAGATGAATTGGGTATGGTTTTGTACGATGTTAGTATTACGGATGGTGTGAAGCTAATTAACTCAACCAGGCAATGTAATTGGGCTATTACTAGCGCTATTTAATGTTGTAAATATTTACCTTCAGGTAGATATGAAGAAATTGGACAAACTCTCAATCAACTTTTTGAGAGACTATCAATGACAGTTAGCAAAGTGTTTGAAGTCGTGAATGTTAATGGCCGTTAGATGCGGGTGACTCGGAAGAAATCGTCTTCTGTTTAGATAAGTTGTCGGTGCATAAGAATATTCTGATTCCTCTAAGTATATTCTATGGGCTGTGTTCGATGTTGGCAACTGAAGCGATAACTAGACATTTACCCGCCAGATTATAGAGAAGTCAGTAAAATTAAGTGCATCTGTAGAAAACGAGAGTAATGATCAGCGATTTTCGGACATGCTAAGGTTAGTGAAAAGAAATGTGAATTATTCACTGAGTAGGTTTGTTGGCATAATAAAACCTGCAAGACAACCAGATGAAATGGCAGTTCGCGGAAGGACATTCATAGCAAGGACACATGAACCTGGGACTAAATGTCCATTTCGCAACAGTGGACAATGCTTAGAGGAGTGCAATAGACCTTTAGATCTAAGCTTGCAAGTAAAACCAACCATTGTGAAGAGCGCGAGACTGTGTTTCACTTGTTTGGATGCTGAACGCTTAAGTAGAAGTCGGGACCGTTTCTGAAGCCAAGCAACACCAGTCAAAGTCACCCATTGTTGTAGCAGCCTTCTTCTGAAAGTCAAATAAAATAAGCAACAATTATTTGCGTTTGGCAAAGCGATTTGGTGTTTCATCGCCGCCGCAGAATTTCTCTCAATGTTGTTCGCTTTGGAGAAATATAAAGTATTATGTGCGATTTTTCCACGTGATTTACGCTGGTGGTCAGGATAGTTATACTTTGATAGACTACGTACAGGCTGTGAATACTTACGACCTCGAATACTACCAAATTGTTCACCATTTGAATATGGGACTTTGTAACCGCGGGTTCGCGTTTTTCACATTATTAAGAACTAAAAGGCATAATATTTGAGGCTCTTTGGTACAAATCTGCATCACACAGAGAGTGGTTGTCAGGTGTTCAACCAGTAATTTGTACGTTTTATGGCATTACACCTGTTTTCTGAATAATATTATCACCTGAGATTCTTTTGAGGCAGTACTTATTGGTGCGATTAGGTAGTAGTGTTTTGATCAGCATCACTAAAGTATGATGTTCCGAGTTTCTTATGCCATCGGATAGCAACCATATCCTCGACTATACGGACATTCTTGTGATAAGTAGATGCAGTTATTAACTTCTCGACCGGTTTCAACTGATTCGCTGTCGATTAGGAGTCAAATCGGAAAAGAATAGGGCATAAGTACTTCTGATGTTTCTTGCTAATGTTGAGGCATTGACAAGAACAGTCTGAAAGGAGCGACAGTTGGTTACGTCTGCAACAAATTTTGGTGAGTGAATATCATGCTAGTTTTATGTCATCACTATTCCGTCCAGTATCACTATGATTATCATTAAGTATGTTAGGCACTGTGACCTGATGAAACCTAGTTATAGGTCTAGTTGAATTCAACTGGCGGTTATACTCGCATGTCTGTAGATTTAGGGAATATTTGTTTTATGTCAGCCAGCGTGACAATGAATACAATGTAAATAGTAAACCGAGGGAAATGATTAGTGATATCGGTTGCTTATGTTTAATCTCCTTGCACTAGAATCTAGTGTTCTGTGAATGTTATTGCTATTCAGGCAATTATTTCTGTACAACTTTATGTTCTATTGTGTAAGAGGGTGAAACTAAACATTGTGGATGAACTTGACTAAATATCAATGACCTTGAAACACCTTTTAACCTATGAGAATGCAGTGGTAGATAAAATTTTTATTGACTATGAAAAACGATAAAATTTTGAAAAAAATTACCCAGAATACATTGTTCTTATATGATATGTGAATTTTCGAAGGTTGGAAGCGGGTTCATTCAGTTTAAATTCATAATATGAGCGATATAGAAACTTATTAATATGATTCCATATCATATTGTTTTTAGAGCCTTTATAAGGTCTTAGAAACTCTTTCAGGCGTGAGCAGTATCCTTCGATGTTTTGTGCATGAACAACTGTACGTGGACCAACAAAATGTCTTTCGTAAACTACGATATGGTGAACATATCCAAGTCTACGAAAAGGCCGATAAGGTCTTCAGTTGTTAGTATAAATTATTGATCCTGGTAAAACATACAACTGGATTATTGGTATTAGAGTCCTCGCAATTCGATCTTGGACATACTGAAAATGTCCCTTTTCTAATATTTGGTCGTAAATACCAAGAACCTACCAGTAAGATTAAAGTGATTTGTAACTACCCATTAAGTTTTTACAGATCTTCCTCTGTCTTTCTCTTCTTAATAGATGTTTCGTCGATTTCAACAACTTTTCCAACGCCTCCTAGAGACAAATGTAAACGTTACATCATTTCTAAATATATGTCGCTACAGTGCTGATACCATTGCACTGATGATACTTCGCTAACGTTTATAAGGGTTGCTGCCAGAGTAGCGGGCAACTGTAAAATCCACATTGCGACTAACATGCATATTTGCTTAAGTGTTAGTCTAGATTGAGTAAAGAAAGTGCCCGTTTTTTGTTGATTTCTTTCTCCAGCAACCACTACAGTGAAAGGTGACTCCACCTCGCGTATCTGTTGTTGGTGTTTGAGCCATATTTAGTCCACAATCAAAAATCAACTCTGTACGAAGTCATCTGACATTTTGTAGATTAGTAGTAATAACATCCTCATAGAAAATTTAAATGAACCGATATAACGTTGGCATTTTAAACCAGACAAAGCGAACGGCCTCGAAGAATTACCTTGATTCTCATTGGCTTGATCAAGTTCGCCGACAAAGTTTAGCTTCACCCGTAAAAGTGAGCTTTCCTGTGTCATTGTGACCATGCCCGTAAACTGGCGTGATTTCTGCACTAAATTTCAGAATAATAATGATAATTAAAATCAGTAGTTTTAAAGGTGTAAAGGAAGGTGCATACGTTTTAGCCGGATTGCGTAAACACAATATACAGGGGCGTAAGAGAATTAGATCCTCTAGCAATTTTTCGATGGGTAGAAGATGTCTGTCTTTTGGTAGAACTTCTTACCGTGGCTGTATTTAGCGTGCATCGCTTAATCCAAAATATATAGAAATTAACCAAAGCTAGATTGCAGTTGGGATTTGGCTAGGATAAAACTAAAACGTCCAAAAAATGGAGTTAACCTTGTGCAAGAAAATTTTTAAAGTTAATCAAAAGACAAACTACATTGATAAAAGTGATGATCTTCTAGTAACGTTACTGCTGTATCACCCTCAGTTGACCGTAAAAATTTGGTCCCAGTATCATCTTTAAACATTTCATCATACACATTCCTTATCATTAACTCAACATCCCAAGTGGGCTTTAATGTGACATAAAAATATTGCTTGTGCCGGTCAACTAGATCTCTTATTAACCAACCAAACAGTATCCTAGTAGCAGAGTTTAAATAAATGTGCAAACTTCTGCTCAACAACTCTATGGGCCCTGAGACATTGCATTCAATCAAAAATTTATTCTTCATATCCACTCGTCCAAAGATGTGATGGCCAGGTAGGTGTGACATGAGGCTGTTCAGTTCTTTGCTAGGCATCAGTGCTTCTCCTATTCTTAATTAATGAGTTTTGTAAGCAGACAGGACTGTAATCACGGTTTTACCAGCCAAAGACTCTAAACCGAAAGATACTTATTAGTAGAATTGCGTCTCGGACGAATCTACTATTTTAATTATCAAATTTTCTGTTATTCTATTAATGTGCAGTCATTCAACCAAACTTGCACTAATTAATGTGACGTCGAAACAATTGTCTTACAACGCATAAGCATGGTCACAAGTAAAAGGACTATGAACTCTAAACGACACAACATTCAATTAAATACACTATTTACTGAGTTCAAATCGATGCTGGTTATTTTATTTGACTTTCAGAAGAAGGCTGCTACAACAATGGGTGACTTTGACTGGTGTTGCTTGGCTTCAGAAACGGTCCCGACTTCTACTTAAGCGTTCAGCATCCAAACAAGTGAAACACAGTCTCGCGCTCTTCACAATGGTTGGTTTTACTTGCAAGCTTAGATCTAAAGGTCTATTGCACTCCTCTAAGCATTGTCCACTGTTGCGAAATGGACATTTAGTCCCAGGTTCATGTGTCCTTGCTATGAATGTCCTTCCGCGAACTGCCATTTCATCTGGTTGTCTTGCAGGTTTTATTATGCCAACAAACCTACTCAGTGAATAATTCACATTTCTTTTCACTAACCTTAGCATGTCCGAAAATCGCTGATCATTACTCTCGTTTTCTACAGATGCACTTAATTTTACTGACTTCTCTATAATCTGGCGGGTAAATGTCTAGTTATCGCTTCAGTTGCCAACATCGAACACAGCCCATAGAATATACTTAGAGGAATCAGAATATTCTTATGCACCGACAACTTATCTAAACAGAAGACGATTTCTTCCGAGTCACCCGCATCTAACGGCCATTAACATTCACGACTTCAAACACTTTGCTAACTGTCATTGATAGTCTCTCAAAAAGTTGATTGAGAGTTTGTCCAATTTCTTCATATCTACCTGAAGGTAAATATTTACAACATTAAATAGCGCTAGTAATAGCCCAATTACATTGCCTGGTTGAGTTAATTAGCTTCACACCATCCGTAATACTAACATCGTACAAAACCATACCCAATTCATCTATAAAACCTGGAGGCCAGGTACAGTTTCCGTCAAAACATCTCGTCATATAGTCAGGAGATTTAAATAACCTATCCATACAAACTGCCCAGTTCTGCGGTGTGCATTCACCAAATCTACCAATCACATCGGCATGCATATCAACATCAATATTATCAATATGATTGTAACTCACAGCACCAGGAACCATTTGCCCACGTCATCTTGCATACCCAGGCATTCCCGTCTTTATCAGCAGCAGGATCTAACGTTGCTGACCAGAAACTTCCTCTGTAACAGCCAACAGTTCTAATTAATTTATAAGACCAAAACACGAAATCGTGTTTTTACACCGTCATGCGATCCGAACGATTTACGAAACAAAAACACGATTAACATCTAGAAACTTTCAAATCAGTTCAGGTAACTGTAATGTTTCAAAATAAGACGTTGGAATAATTGACACACCGTTATGACACACATTTTAATTTCATTACTGTTAACAGGATCAATCAAAGTCTGAAGTAGCTCAACAAATTGCCTACACGATGGATAGAGTTATACTTCCAGACGATACCCACACACTCCCAGCAGTGACACGAATACATCGCTCAGTCAATTCCCGAACCAATGCCTGATAATAATGGAACTCATCTCGACTAAAAAGCATTCAATAGTACCGACATCCCACCTTTCTTGATAAGATCTATAGAACGCAGAAATAAACTGTCATATTTCCACACGAGGGAAAAGAGCAAGTGACCCTCAGTTTGTTGGATAGGAACTAAATGATGATGCACAACTCCCATCCTGAGGTTGATGATCTACTGGCCTGGGAATGTGATCCTATAAGATACTCTAAAAGTATCCTCCTATCGGCATTTCATAGCCAATAAAGTCTACTCAGTCCTGTGATTTTCGCCTAGAGCCTTAGGTTGTTTGATTCTCGAACTTTTCGCCTGTGTTTATAGTACATACCCAAAACCATACCTTGAAAAACCCATATATCATGCTCTCCTATCTTAGAAAGAATATCACTATTTTGGAATGTGTCAAACGAAGAGCAACCGAAAAGTTAGTGGAACTAAAGAACGAACCCGATACAGCTCGACTTAAAGCATTGAATTCGCATCTTGTGCAGTACAGAAGGGTTAAGAGTGTGTGGTTTTGGTGTATTACAAGGCCCATAACCCACTTCACCTTAACGGATCGCCGGTAAGATTCAGTTTCAAACTAATCCAAAGAGGACATTCTTATAGGATAGGATGCTCAAGTACTATCACAAAAATTTGTTTACATTTTGTGTGGTCAGGATTATCATCCTGGGGTTTTTCTAACTTTAATAGAATATGTTATATTTCTTTTCTGAATTTATTAAATGAATTCGCGATACATATTTATATTTTCTGTGCACTGGGTATCATTATTTTCACAACAACTTTTGTTCAAATTGTTTTTACACGTTTTATTCAATTTTTTTTCTTATCGAGAAAATATTAACTGTGATATACTTTCTGAAACCAATAGCACTTCCGTCGCCTATACTTAGATTTTGAGGAATGATTATTAGTTAATACTGTCAAACATTGCTAAGGTTTGCATCATTCAGGATCAGCGTTCTTTTTCAAGATCATTTATCTTATATATAATTCTAATTGCTGTCATGAATTATTGAAAAAAATCGAGCGATGATCTATTCTATATATAAATAACCGCTTTTTATGTGACTGCCAATCAAATGTGATGCCTTACTACCCCCTTTACAAAATGCTAATTTCGACGTTACGTAGAGCAATAAAAAAGACATTTAAAGCAGGAAAATTATAGCTAATATTTTCTACCCACCTGACAGTGACGCAGATTATAAAAGGAACTTCCTAAGCTTTCCACCTCAGTTTGCAACCTCCAGTTGAACTTCTCGAGTATAATAGGTTGTCTAAACAGATGATCTGGCGATTTTCTTCTCATTATTAGTGCGTACCCTCCACAATGGTTCACCGATAATGCTTCCCTGATTAATACTAAATCAACATCGACGCACGTAATTTAATATTACTCGATTCACTCATCTATTTTTTTCATTTATTTCGTACCGTTTCTAACAGGATACAACCTTTTTAGAAGCCAAACGATTGAACTGATTATAAATCTTTGTATTCTTATTGTAATGTTACAACTTTCGATTATCACTTACCTAGTTTTGCAAAATCTAATTTAATTGAAAACGTTTTTAGTAGTATTTAGTCTTTGATTTAATTATATTTTATCACCCATGTTACCCATGTATAGATATGTGTATATTTGATCAATAATGTTGGTTAGTTTACTTAACGTAGAAAATACACAAGTTTAATAAGTTACATGACGACTATTATTTGAGCATTAGCACTTGTATTAAGCAAATAATCTTCAAATTTATATCCACAGGTTCTTGACTTCTAAATAATGTATCTGCATTGGAATTAGTTGTTTTTTATGACTAATAATTTAAGGCTCATAGCTGCAGAACCTGATGAGAATTTACAAGGAAAATATTCCTCGTTCAAACATCTTTGCTTTGAAAAGAAGACCATGAGTGCATAATCTTTGCAAATTTCAACGCAAGTGATGATGATGATGATGATAAAGTCCTACAAATCATTTACCAAGTATTTTTAGTGCATGGATAACTATGCACTACTGTATGCGTTGGCAATGTAAAATCGTTGCTCTGATATTCAAACCTGATCACTGACCTACAACCAGTAAACTTAGTTCTACAAGGATTTAGTAATAGTAATGACAGAATTTTACACAGTTTCCTACTTGCCTTACGTTTTTAAATTACGTAGTGAGCAATAGTTAGCTAAGGTCATTATAAAAATACCATAGCTGTAAAAGTCGTAAGGCGTTCTATAACTTCACTTATTTACATGAAATATTGAAAGTAATATCAGTTACGAGGTATTCTATAAACTAGATGTCGTAAAGGGTTCAATAATGGTATTTTCGAGGGTTTTAAATTACATACACTTGTTTATGAAGCTTCCCCATCATCTGTAGGCAGAAAGAAGATTTCCATCAGTCAATCACATTCACAATGTTTGGACACAAAAAAAAACCATCATCCCAGCTCATAAAGGTCAGGACTTAACGAATAAAGAAATTTTACAATCGGAAAAGCCAATCTAAATAGACGGATTAGGTTCAACAAAGACTGGAACTTAAATTGCTAATTATTCCCGAGCTAGCCCCAACATTAGTATCACTCTGATTAGGACAGATGACTGGATCGCCCCTGTTAGTCGTAGAAGTAACGATTTTTCAACTGATTCAACATTTTGAATGTATTGATAAACGGGGCTGCAACGACGTTGATGACAGGGCGTTCCACTCTTTGACTATTCTTTGGATGATTATGTATTCATTTACCAAATATTTAGCCTCAGTGTTATGGATTTTACTGGGTGTCACCGTGAATTTTTCATCCTAGAAGAAAAGTAGCAGGGAAACATATCAAGACCGAGTATTTCTCAGAAGTTTTCAAACGCATAAAACAACCATTTAACAAATAAACATGCAAACATCAAAATAAATAAATAAAATAAGTAGGCATCCGGACCAATAAAGCACTTGAAACACTACTATGAACCAAGTAGATGACAGGAAAAATAATAGCGGCCAAATGGCTTAGACGTAGAGGAAAGATGACCCACATTCCGCCAAAAGCGCATGTCACTGATTGGCAGCTACAACTTCTTGCGGGAACCTGCGATACATTTCCAGCCATTCGAACCATATCAAGTAGAACAATTCTATTATGTCCAAATAGTTTTGCAGAAAAAATTTCGCTGGTTTAACTGTTTAGTATCACCTAAATATCAGAACATTATGTTTCGCACCTGTATCGGTAAATAGCTCCTTAAATGATTAGTTGCATAGGCTCTCGTCATTGATAAGTAGCTGACCATGATTGTTTTAGCTAACACGACTAATTAAGAGCCCGCGATCAAACATCACTACTAAATCACGACACGACGTAAGGGGAAGGGACAACTCGCTCTCTAATTAGCCAGCCTAAACATTGCTATTCCATTAGCATTTCACTTACGATCACATATACCTTCTCCTCCATCCCTCAATGCATTCTGATTTACTTTGATATGTTCGTGTAGGTTTGATCGTTAGAAATTGCTCTGTTAATGTTACGAACGTAACTCGATTATATACCGAGTGCACTTCACGTGCATTACGACGATTAGGTTATTTTTGCTGTCACTAAGGTTACATAGATAATCAATTTTTAACTGTTTTTAATAATTTGAACGTTCATAATCACTTAAAGAGTGGTGGTAACATAGTACTGTTGCTTAAGGGACTTGGCCGAAGGACTTTAGTTGAGTCGAAACAGACACAATCAACCCCATACGGATTACTAATGTGACAGACGGCTGACAGCATACCTTCATCTCTACTATACACTGCTACGCCAAATCCCCAAAGATTCCATTACAATCGCTTGCTAACGCTGGATTAAAACAAGACATTTTAAAGAATTCGAAGCTAGGGGTAATAACTTAAAATGAATACTGAATCAGACGACCTATTAACGTGGATTTATATAAACAAACATTACGTCATGACCTCTAATTACATTCTTTGACTTTTTTCAGTGACATATTAGAGCAAGCTATAAGTCTGAGATGTCATTCACATCAATTTGACCAATAAGCTTCGAACTAGATGACCGATTATGTAACTAGAACCCAGACAATACATCAATTTCAAAACTCTAAGTCTGGTAACAAATTAATTTATCTGTTAAGTTGTGCAGATGACACAGGAACTTCAACGACTGTGACGTAAAGCGGCGAAAGGAAGATGTAGTCAAGCAGTATTTTTCATCAAATTCTTTACAAAACTTAGATATTTCAAGGCTAAGTTAGTATTTGCCGTTTACATATACTCAGT
This sequence comes from Schistosoma japonicum, assembly GCA_025215515.1. Classification (NCBI taxonomy): domain Eukaryota; kingdom Metazoa; phylum Platyhelminthes; class Trematoda; order Strigeidida; family Schistosomatidae; genus Schistosoma; species Schistosoma japonicum. Next base: position 39,603,751 of record CM046069.1, on the reverse strand, counting down.
ATGAGACCCCCAAAAGTTCAGTTGACAAACAGGTTGGCAAATGATTTTGATTGCTTACTTGCATGTTTGGATATAAATACAAACCGCCATGTAGTTGCTGATATTTCACCTAAATAGTAACGAAAGCTTTTCTTCGAAATTGGGTAGTGATATTTACTGCATCTGATGAAGTAAAAACTAGTAATATATTACCCTTAGTAAATGATAGATAGGAACGCTTCCAGCCAGAACAAATAAAATTCCAGGCGCGATTTGAATGGAGTTAACTTTTTTTATCCATTGACAGCAAACATGTTTCAGTAATGGGGCGATATATCATTCTGTTTCTTTAAATCCGACTAGTTGTCAATCTGTAATTCAGTTGTTCGCCGACAGTCTATTAACACCATGTCACTGAAATTTAATGCAGGTCACTTGATGTAGAGACCAACTTATTCAGACAGTCTATCAAAATGCTGGATCCTTGTAACAGTAAAATTATCGATTTATTTATAAATCAGCCTTCGTGATAGTAAAAGAGATAATCTCAACCCAGCATTATTTCTGGATCAGGACATAAAGTAAGAATCCCTATTGAGTTGAAAGGTTAAACGCATATGCAGTGATAGTAATCTTGCCCACAATCACAGGATTTTTAATAACCTCTAGCAACAGCCCGTTTGGCAATGATTTCCGATCAATATTATCTCGAACGTTTACTCTCAACTTTCGGAACTATTGAGTAAGATGATGTCAATCAATGTTTTAAATAACTAGTTAAATAAGCAACTTGCTTAGTTTAAATAAAATAACAGTAACAATAACCTTTGGAACTGTAGCAGTCAATGTCAAACATATTACTAGGCTTCCACTTGCTTAAACAATCAACAACCGATGCTAAAACACCAAAACTTGAGCGTAAAGCAATCGGGTGGTTTATAATAGCCTTTAACAAAAACTCTATATACCGGATAATTTATTACTTTTATTTTATAAAGATAAAGAATTTAGTATTGAAACATGTTTTAATGAATTGTACTAGAGTACAATGGCGATTTTCGCCATTGGTTTAGTTTTTAAAGCTGTTGGTGCACGCCCAGTTTCTTGCCCAAAATGGAGTCTGTAGCTGCACACAAAGATGAAGTCGTAAGTTGGTTTATTTTGCTTAAATTTTTATCAAAAGGCACCCGTTGAGTCGAAAATTGATGAGTTAAAGAGGAAATCTGTAGATTCCAAGGAAACCACTGACCATGAATCTAAAAATGGGAATGATGAGCCGGTTATCAAGAAGATAAGAAAAGGTTCCCATTTTATTTTATTTTATTAGAAACTAAACTGTACTTTAGAGGCCGGTGACAACGCTAGTGATGACAAGGCTCATAGTCCAGATAGTAGGCATGCAGAAGCTGAATCGGAGGAAGATGGTACTGACGGTGAGCTAAATTGTTTGTTAGTGTACATTACATGCCTACTAATTATTTTCGCAAATCTTCGACTTGAATATGTTTTGTAGTCATTTAAGTTCTTGGTTTTGATTTTTAGACGACGCCTCACAGGACACCAAGGGGACTAATGGGACAAGTAAGTACTACAAGCGCGTTCATTTAGTTTCTAGGCGAACATGTGAACGGCAGCAACGGGGAACGTATTAGCGGACGTCAAGATGAAAGTAATAGTAAATATTCATTGATGTGTAATTTGTAGGATCAGATGATGGATCTGAATCTGAGTCAGAGAAAGGCGATGATGCACCTTCAGTCGACAAGGAGTCAGATGAAGACGCCAGTGATTAAGCTCGGCATTTCTGCGTACTCCAGGCATTTATGTCTTTTGATAACATTTTTATCGATTTTTATTCTAACCCGGCAGCTTTTGCATAAGTTTACTATTCACCTATATCTAATATAACAGATGCTCGGATTCCATTTCTTCTTCATTTAGGTTTGTTATTTTGTCTTCAGAATGTGTAATGTATAATGCGAGCATTGTCTTACGCAATTCACACTATAGAATCTCTCCCCACTCTGCTCTTGCAGTTCCAATTTCTCTTCCTGTGCTGGTTTACCTTGACCAATTTGTAAGGTTCGGGCTTTGCTTTCTAATTCATTTATGTTATCACAGGCAGTGGTGGTTATTGACAATAGTGATAGGCACTACTGGTGGTTGTGCTTTCGCTACAATTGTACTTTGGAGCTCGGCCGAGTATGTTGAGATAAGCGCTGTCGTGTGGATCGTAATGTATCATAGCTAGGTTTAATATTTAATCCTGGAGATCAAACACTTTTAATATTTAGTCTAACATTGAGGTCAGGGTCACAACTGAGATCTGGTGTAAGGAATCGCATTCACATAAATCGGGGTCAGCAATAAAAGCCAGGACTAAGTCCACGCGTTATGAGTGTTTTTGCCGAATCGTATCAGAGCCGCTCATTGTTATAAAGTAACACTTGCGGATGTGACAATTCGCGTTCAAGTGGTATTTTCCGAGTGATCGTACTAATATATGAGACTAGACTTAGTTTTCTTTGCGTTGCTAAGGGGGTGGGACATTACGCTTCTGTGGAAAACGTAAATTAGTCTACAACAATCAAGTTGTCTTGCTTTCTGGAAATGGCGGCTCCCTCCGTATTTCTGTTGTTGACTCTAGTCGGCATGTTACCAGTCTCGCTTGGCCTGCTGATGGCTTTATCTTGCCGCGTTAGCAGTCGCGTGTGTGCCTTTTTAAACGGGCCAACTACAAGAGTTCACGTAAGTACCAGGTCTAGGTTTGAAAACTCCACAATTGAATAATCAGGAAACAGGCTTTCATAATACTTTCTCCTATTGACTGAAATAAAGTTACTCTGGGTCACTTCCGTAATCTCCGGTTTGTGTTCGTTCTTTAGTCCTGCCTTACTCTTATCTTTGGTTGTATGCATTTGCATATGGCTTTTCATGCAGTCTAATCAGCTGGAGTAAATGAAACAACTAGATAATTTGGTAATAAATAACGAGTCAGAGCAAACCTTCCATAAAAATTTTCTCAGTTCTTTTGGGTATGACTGCACCAGGTTATTTTGTTGTCAGTCGAAGTATAGATTGTAGTTCATTTATTTGGTTACGTAATGTAGTTAGTCAAATACGAACTTTTGATCTATTTCCAGTGACGTTTAGTCCTTGATCTAAATCCCGTCAGGGTTCGTGCGTCTATTATACTGCTGTAAACTAGAAAGAGACACCTAAATCTTAGTTTTTCAACCAATAGTTGTTTCACACGTGTGGTTTCGTGTTGAAACAACTAAATAAGGAAAATGAACGAATATTTCACGCTAATAATTAGACTGTGTATGTAACTTCGTCGTTTCCATTATTTTTATCAGCCGCTGCATAATACCGATACGAGTTAAGGACATGACTCCAGCCCCAGCCACCTTAATACGTACATATAAATTTAGATACTTCTGTGAAAGCAATTATATATGTAGAACAACTCGGGAAGCCCTCTGACTTTCTTGGACATTGTCCATGGTGGCTAGATAAAGGGGTAAACAAAGCTGTTTTCAGCTTAGTATTGCTTCACTTGGCAAGCAGGAAGTAACAGACAAGAACTTGGCTCTCAGTGTATTATGCAAAGTGCTAAGTATGATATCTATGTTTGCGCACCTCCGGCTACTAAGCATAGCTGTTGGGATTTGTCGACTAAAACGATGTATGCGAGGTGCATAATTCGGTCCTTATTCCCACTAGGCTACAATGTACTTCTGTTAGTTGGCTATATCCGTGTTGCAAAACCATTTTGTTATTATTACCCAAGTGTGGTCTATTCGTATTTCGCACCTCTAAGCCGTCCGCATACACAAACTCCTAGGAAACTATGCCTTAACTGTCGTAAATATTATCGCACATTATGATTCTATTAACTCAAATGGTCCTAATGTTTTTTTTGCTAAACATTTCCGTTTATAATTGTAAAGCTTGATGAAGGCTTACCAAGAATGCATATTTACTTAGATTTTTTTCCCAATTTATCCTGCGAGAAGAATTTAAAATTGTTAGAAATTGTTTGCGTCTTTCCGTTTTTGATAATCAGGACCAGATTTCGCCAATCTCCGTTGGCACTTCAGCAAACGTCTTATGATTTATTGCTATTTGTTACAAGTCATTATAGAATCTTATGGATGGTGGCTAACAGCGCAATTCAAAATTTATTGGTTATTGAAGCCTCAGATACGGGTTTTGAGTACCAGTGTTAACTTTATCATCGGGATACAGGTACACGTAGCAGACGAATCCCGAGTAGTTGGGAATTGGCTCTCTGGATTCTATCTCTAGCCAGTATCTAGTTTATAACCAAGGAGAATCTGTGTGCTTGTTTTGAAGAGGAGCTCACGGTAGGGTGATTTACTCAAATGTAAAAGAATCGTAGAAGGTATGTTGATGAAGCAACATGTTACTTCTTGTTTTATATACTGATAAATGATTCATCGATTATAAGATGTAATTTGACGTTTGTCATAAGTTTGCAAATATTTATATCCCTAACGAAATAAGCACGTTAACGTCACTTTTGAATACCCTAGTGTCACTCTTAAATATCATGAAAAAAGAAGTACATATGTATGATTTAAAGATACGACAGTGACTTCGTTTTGTTTGTCAGTACAGTGTTCAGAATCAGATCTCTCTATTTTAGTTATGAAGTCTGATGTAGAGATGCTTTCAGTGACATCATACGATACAGTAAGATTCAGATGTTTAGACGTTGAAACAGTAGAGGAGATAGATTTGACTTAAAGCTGTTGTTGAGACTTAACACCACAAAAATCATTAGAAATTTACGACGAAAGTGTTGTTGAAGAATTAACAGTACATAATTGGTCTGAAAATGAGCTAACAAAATCTAGCATTACTCTACTGGCTATAGATAAATTATTAATTGTCATTCTATTTCTCCGGTCTGTATTTTTATCTGGAGTGGGTAAGGACTGTGACATTGTGTTCAGATAAAGACAGCATGTATTACTTCCTCTTTTAAGATACTAAACTTGGGTTAATTATCACCTCTCGAACTTGCTCGGCAAATTCATCTGGCAACTGGTGAAAGGTATAATCGCACTTTAGGAACCGAGACTTTACTTGACATAAACGAAATACTAGCTCTAATTTTGCAAACCACAGAACGTGGCCATGCAGTGTAAAGGTAGATAAAGAAGCGTGTCATTGTAAGAGTACAAAATAGTGGATTACGATATAATGCGCCTATTGGAGATATCCACATCGTATCCTAAACTAGTGTAGATTCAAAAAGAGATGAATTTTGGCCACAGTCAATTAGTCTAAAGTTTTTTTTTATATAGAGTGCGTAAGACGCAAACAATCTATCAATGTTCTTAATCTGAAAAGTCGGGCTTAACACTTACGATTACCGAATGCTGTATCATGTTAGTAATGTTTAGAGATAGGAGATCTATGTACCACCAACAGCAAACCAGTTTTCATCTCGATTTCAAAGGAAGTGTTACTACGAGGACAATCAGAAGAAGACTGAATACGACGGTGTCAAAAACATACTCTGCAGCAAAACTGATTATTTTGTACGGAACAATCTAAGGTTGATAAGTATCTTTCTCACATTGCCACCAACTGTCTTTATAAATTCACGTGTATCTGCTAAAGCAATTACACCGGTAGAACTAAAAGAAGAGCCTACCTCAAATTCAAAGAACCTTCGTTTAAAAGATATGAAAACATAACAGGGCCATCTCCAGACACCTCAGCGACTCGACATGAAGTAGATATACTAAAGTCATTCAGGTTGTTTAATAGGCAAGTAACATCCGACCTTTTAAAATTCGCTGAAACTATTGCTATCAACTGTTTAAGATTAAATTTGTGTTAAGAAAGAAACAGTAGTCACTATTCCTTTACCCTGGTAACTTGTATTTGATTTCATCACATCAATCGCAACAACTGATTGATGTAGTTACATCTTTTCTTTCACAAAATTCGATATATTCAGTCGCATTGTCATACCAATTTGCCTCCCATTTACTCACTGATTAATCACTTAATTTTAGTTTTGTAATTCCTCCTTACCATATTGGTCGATTTTCTAGAACCTTCTTTTGCATTCTATATATACTGGCAGTACTTTCATATTATTCAGATAAAAACTTCCACACCATGTTGGAAAACCTTCCATCAACATTAAAAGTATGCTACAATTGTTTAAATGTTGATTTTATAATATAGTTGGTTGTGTGCAGCTGATAAGAACCAGACAAAATAGGACGAATCCATCTTCTGTGCAATTATTAATTATTGCTCTTTTCAAGTTAGTAAAGGGAACCAAATGTATAAGCGAGGTATCTGTTGATGTGTTACAGAATAGACTATCCAGAACATTTTATCTAACAAATTTGTTTGCTGTTTACTAGCCACCCATTGACGGTTATTCACCTGAAGAATAAGTTACCTGGTTTCGCTAAATCCATGTGTACCTATGAGGTTAGTTACTCTTGAAGAAGAAGCTCTATTGGGCGTACTACCAAACAACTTGATTGACTAGCATCTACCGTCTTGGTTTAGTAAGGGCCCCGTTGGATTTCTACTCGGTTCTATTTTCCCACACTTGACAGATAGCATATTTCCTATACCATGAAACTCTCCAGATAGGGTTCGGTCTCATTCACATGTAGCATAAGCTATAGGAATTCGAGCTAACATCCCAAATCCATGAGTTCAAAATGAGTAGGTAACACTATCACTTCCATGGTCATATGAGACTTAACAAACAGTTCACCCATTTTTTTTATACTCTAATTCTTTGTTTGTTCTTAATTTACCTCTTTCATATCTCTTCTGCGCCCACTACACACTTAACCAGATTATTTTCATACTTTCTAGTTGTGAACGTTTGTTGTTATTATTATTTAGCATTATTGTTTTAACATGCTTAAACTCCCACGTGCTGACCTGCGTCATATCTAAGTTATCACTATTCTTGTTCATCTTATGTTAGAATATCTATTCATGTTGTTATTAACCTCCTTATCATCATTACTAGTACATCGGCTATCTTACTGTCATTTGCACCTTTCACTTACGATTAGTTATGTAGTTCATCTACTTGATTGTTACCATTGACTAACAAACTGGTTTGATTGGTTTAGTATACTTTTCATAATTACACAATAGCATTATTGTATATTAGACCTAGTTGAATACAATATTGGTGTCTTAAATCATATACATGTTAAAACTAAAACATACAAAATACTATAGATTTCGACTTAAAAATACGACACAAACTACACAATAAAATCAAATTCTCGGATTGTATAAGGTGGTTTTGGCGTGCTGATTCACTTAAAGACTCATATTTCATACATGTAAACAGTCCATCGATCTTCCCTAACTCCGTCGCGATTTCTGACTGATTAACTGCTATATGGATAGCCTGTGTGCAGAATAAGGTTGTCTTGTTCACTTATTCTAGGTCGCAAAGTCATTCCCCAGGTCACAGATCTAAATGTTTCCTAGTCCCAGCATGACATCACTGATAAAGTTGGAGAGTAATGCTGTATCGGATTTTGTATTCAGTAACCATTTAGAAACTTCAGACCTAAACAAAGTGAATTCCAATGGAGATCAACTCCTGAGTAAGGGGAAGTGTTGTGACCTGAAAGGGATTGCGGCCAGGTTTTGAGTTTCTTACTAGTTTATTTGACGCAGTCTTGGTGACCGAAATACACGACTGATAGTACGTCCAGGTATTTCTCAGCCTATGGTCAGTCGACCCTGATTGTTACCCAAAAGCCGATGAAAGGAAGCAAGCTTGTATGATGAGCCAGCATTACAAAACTTGTATTTTAGCACACTCATTTTAATTATCGATTGAATAACAGTGATTTTTAATCAAAGTGAAATTATTAACTAAATATAACCGGTGTACAAAGTGCAACATTTTATTAAGACAAATGTCATAGAATGTGTTCAGGGGTATGACTCACATAAAATGAAAATTATTGTGAAGAAATTTCACAAATCATGTTTACAAAAGTCAGTGCAAATCCTATGTGAGATTTCTAAATATTTATGTTCTTGGGGAATTGGATTCCCCAACACTCCCCTTCACAAACGCAATAATACTGATGCTGAGGGGTTAATATGGTAACTGACTGTTCTTTTACGTTGGAAGCGACAGTTATCTTCGGTTGACTCTAGTTACTTAGTAGGACTTCTTGTTGCAATATTGGTTATGTTGTTTATTATATCTTCCATATGTGTTTGCATAGCGAACATACAATTTTTGAATCTGTTTCCTTCCCCCTCGTTTGGCTGAATTACTGTTTTGACAAATGGCTTTAATGGGGGACAAACTGACTTCCAACCGAGAAAGGAATTAACAAAAGACCCTGGAGGTGGATAGGACATACTGAGAATGCCATCAGACTGTCACAAAACAAGCACTAACTTGGAATCCTGAAGGCCAAAGGAAAAACGGAAGAACAAAGAACACCGCGTCAGGAATCGGCGACAGTTATGAAAAGAATGAACAGCACTTGGAAAGAACTGAGAAGAAAAGTTCAGAACAGAGTTGGTTGGAGAGTACTGGTTGGCGGCTTATGCTCCACATGGGGTAACAGGCATTACTTGGTTTTAATGTGGAAGAGATTTGTGTAAAATTACGGCAATCCCAGATGTTTTAAAAAACCGATGTATGTTCTCGGAATAAACAGTTAGTTACTGGTGATGACAGTGATTCCTTATTCCACAGATTAATATTTAATATTTGGACTGATCAGCAGTCATGTCCTTGGTTTTGAATCATTCATATTCGCGATTAACTTTACCAGAATATGTCAAATAGTCGTCGAGGTGTGGTTTTGTGATTTGAAAGACTGGTAACGATGTTTAGTAATGATGTTTTACTGACCAAAGATTATTCATTTATAGTTTCGTCAGAGAAAAAATCGTATGTTTCGGAAAAATAAAATTAACATATTTGTTATGTTCATTGGTGTCGAATTAAAGTTGAACTTGAGAAGCATCATCATTGAAAGAAGATTCAACACGAAAAATGTCTTCATAGCGATGGGATCAGGAGATGAAAATAAGATCAGACATGAGGTCATGATTACAGTCATTAATAGATTTAAAAAATCTTTCACATTTGTCAGCTGAAGAGAAGTAGGCTGAACAGAATCACTGAATTATTACATCAAAAAGAGACTTTAAGTCATCTAAGGAGATTGACATTGTATAATGAATATGATTTGTTCAATATAAAATTATTTTCCAGTCTGATGTGAGCAAGTTAAACAAGCAGTAATTTGATTTGACTTTTCGAGACGTAGGGTACGACCTCGTTGCCTCTGTTTTCCTAAAATAAACTTCCATGATCGTGTTTATTTTGTTGACTGTTTGTATGGGTTTGGTTTTGTCAAGAGTAGTTCCACCCTTTCTACCAAACAGAATTTCTGATGGAGACAGTTGGTTTGGTACTAATGGATTTGACGTTGTGCGACTAAGTAACAGGATAAAAGTATATATAGGTTATGTCGGAAGCATTATCATTAAGTTATATGAACTTAGTTCTAACAGCATTCTTATAATGGATCAATTTACGACACTTTGTGCATAACTTTGTTTTTTATCACTTAATAGATTACTTAACCAAAGCAGGAAAATGCCCCCTCCATGAAATACGCGTAATCCGGGTTGGTTTCTGATTATTAGTCTTGAAGGCCTTGTGTTTGAGACTGATTATTAGTGCATATAAGTTCCTTAGTAGCATGGAACAGCTAACCAGTGCTGCCTAGCTTTTTAGTGATAGTCTAACTAAATTCTATCCGTTGTATATATATATATATATATCACGAGATTAGTTCCTTTTCGAATTCCACATCAGCTGTTGGTCTTGCTTTGTTCAAATCCTATATCAACATAGTAGAAAACTCAGTCTTACTTAATGAAAACGACACTATCTTATTTATTTTAATCTTAAGCACCGAACAATAACACTTTGACCCAGACATTTCAAGGAATAATATTAACAATTTTTGATAATTTTAAACAGGATTGTTAAGATAAATAGAAACACATTTGAATATATGTGGGGATGGGCCGGACATTTTCCTAATGAACTGGGTTTTGATTGGTTGTTTCAGTGGTAGTCTGGATGGCGAAGATCAGATCGTTTTGTTATTGGGTCAGTAGAATTTCATTACCCGGTCAATGACCTTTCATATCGTGTTAACCCTATTCAAATCTCATTGCGTTAGAACTAGTCTTTTGATTATTTTCTGACTAGAATATGACTATGAAAACAAGAGGGAAGGTTGATAAAGTAATTGTAGAGAAACTGAATTTTTAAACCATCATTTATATATTGTATTGTCTTAAAAGATTATTCGAAATTTCAAGCACGCAGTACAGCATATGTATACACATATTAAAGATTTCTTATACAACAACGGTAGGTATTAATAAGTATTAAGAGTTTTTCAATGACATCGGTGTTTCCCTTACTGCCTATAAAGAGATCATAGAATGCAAAATATAGTTGAAATATTCACTTCAAGTGTCACATCGGTGTGATTTTCGCAAACCGCAACCAAACAACAGTTTACCTCAAAGTTTAATAACGATTGGGTAGTGTCTTCTTATAAATACATTTAAAATAAATTAGTGAGGATTCGTAATTTCCGGTTGATACTTAAAGATACGATTAATCAGTCGCTATTATTATGTCTGTTTCCTACGTCTCAGTATGAACGTCGAAACTCGGATGCAAGTACATCAATTACCAAATATGACGAAACTCTCCCCCTGGATTCTAATCATAAGTACAATCCAGACGTTTTAGCAAGTGAGTGGTAAAGTGAGTCTTCATTATAAACTTATACTAACCTGGGATAATTAGGAAGTTTTGTCCTGGAGTGTGATTCCTCACTGTTATCCGCACAGAACACATCGTTAACACTGGATTGTCTTACTGCACCGTGATTTTGTTACATCTGGAAATATGAACTACTGGAGTCTAACTCAATTCTCTAGATGCATCATAATCTTTTTGAAATTACTTTTTAAGAATACTTATTTGCTTCAATTAATAAGTTACATATGTTATCCATATTTTTATACAATGCTCACAATCTACGAATAGAATAATTTGCGAACCCAAGAAGTATCAAAACCGTAGTTCTTTATCTCTCTTCTCCACTCATATCTTTTGAAGAAATGAGACTTGGTAGCTACCGTTGGGTTCTTGCACAAAATATATCCAGAGATAGTATGTCATGACTGACTGGTCGTTAGCAATGTGTATGAATGGCGGTTACTAACTCAGGAAATATACACATAATTCTTGAAATATTCATAAATTAAGTGCTATTTGTATATTTTGGGGTGGTAGGTTCAAGATAATAACCCTGGTTCCTTTATTTTAAGAACTTCGAAAAGTCGTTATATCTCTCTAGAATGTAAAAATTTAACGTGAAATCCCACTTAGTCTTTCAATCTGTCACTTCTTTGATCTGTACCGTCCCTTTTTTCACTACTTTGCTGGTGATTCAGACACTCCATTTTTAGTAACATTTTGTACATTTAATGGTTTGAATTAGTTTATTTTGCCAAATTCCTATCTACCTCCCATGTTGAAATATTTGTTCTTATTATCATGCTGTTTTTATTATTTATATCAGAACTACTACTAAAACATCTGTCATCTTATTGTTAATTCATATTAGGTATGATTAGTTGAATCATTTCAAGTGATGGTATAATTATTCTTTATAACTGCGAATTCACATAAGAAAACGAAATCATCAATTTCATGGCAGGCAAACAGTAACGATTGTGATCAATACATGCAAAAATGCTTACATATTCCCTTTTTCTCTTGTCTTTTTAATTAACTTAGAAGTTAAGGGAATTAGTCTATTGAGAATAAGAAAATACTAAGTACAAAATATACTACCTTAGTTTCGTCAATAGTGCTCATCCATGATCCTACTTGAGGTCGGATCCAAAGGCATCCAGACCTCATTGTTAGCACATGTCCTTCAATCTACTGAGTTGGTATCCAATGTGTTATATTTCTAACTATAATCACTTATCATATTTACTTGATTATTCTCTTTATTTGATGTACGCCAGTTTTTATGACTTATGGCCTGTTTTTTTAACCAACTTCATCTTCCGCTATACCACCGTCCTATTTCTGGTTTTGATAAAAGATTTCATTTCATGTTCATTAACTGTTTTTAATTTGTTAATGCTTTCTAATCTCGTTGCTGAGATCAACTGAACGATGTACTGAACATTGTAACGATACAAGGCATACGACTTAACCAGTTACTGATTTCTGATGCACGTTACCTGATACACAGATTCTGAATAAAAAATAGTTGGATGTTGAGAGTTGCACCTTAAAAATGAAATACTACACTAAAAGGCTAAAATTTATCAGCGATTATAACTAATTACGTTGAGTGACATAGACCAGAACGTAAAGCCTAATACCTTTCTAATAGATGATAATGAATATAAGGATTATACTGTAGCGAAAGTTGTAGACGTGGACGTCTACGTTCTAATTAGGCATCTAAAAGGTTTCGTATTTAGCATGAGTTATGAAATTTTAGAGTTGACATTATGTAGGTTCTCCAGTACACTATACTGACTCTGTGGTTTACGTTGAAGAAAATCACCATCGAATTTCAGTCAATCAAGACAAAAGATGAAAATAACGAGTAATGTATTGCATTCTTTAAATAAAGCCATCATGAAAACTCTATGGCCACGTTTGACTGAAATATTAAGTGAAGTAACCTATGTGTGATATTTTTAAGTATTCCCTTCGAACTATTGAGATCATTAAATTTTGGCTGAATTAACAATTCCACCACGAAAAGTAGAGGGGGGGACGGAGATCTGTAAAATAATACTATTATAAGTGCCAGCCATTAATTGTTAACTAAGAAGTTGATAAAAAGGACTGTTCTTTTCTTATAATCGAAGGTTTAAGTGTAAGTTTATTAATTGCAGCACATGTTACATGTAAAATGAATATTTCATTTATAGACATGTGATTATAATACCTATTATAAATAGACACAACAAAGAAAGAAGCAAAACGTTGACGATCGATATTCAAATGATTCACACAAAGAGGAACTGAATGAACTAACTGTGAATGAAGACAGTGATAGAAGAAGAATATGAAATCACTATTCAGTCTGTTGTTTTAATCTGATAAATCCAAATATTGTACTCTTAAGATTATCTAGTTATCGACTAGCATGGAAGTAGATTGATAATATAAACAAGAGAGTAAACAAATATTAAAATTTATTTTGAACAAAACTAATAAAAAATTTTATAAAATAAAATGTTTAGTGTAATTAAACTACCTGTAAGCACATACATTTTCTCAGCTAAGGAATCCTTTACAGTGAGTCTATTTTCAATCCTGTGCAATCGTAAATATATAAATTATAGGTGAATGAATAATTGTAGGAATTTTTTATTAGTGGTTATGAGGAATTTTAACTACCTGGTTTTAAACCATCAATAAGTAACTGAAAGTGGGAAGGATTTGTGAAATATGAGGAATGTGTAATCAGTGGGATGTAGACACTATGACTATAATTAGACTATGGTTAAGAAATTTGAATAAAAGTCGGAAAATGTAAATAGACCCTATCTTTGTAATAAAAAGGTAATAACTGTTTTAATTATAGTAGTAGACGTGAATAGTGAAGTTCGGAGTAGGAATGAGATATAAAGAAACAGGAGAGTATAGATAAATAAATCGGACAATAAGCTAAGGCCGTAGTAAAGAAAGAGATATAATGAATTGTTTTTGTCTGAACGGTTTATACTTCAAGTTGTGTATGACCAAATCTTCAGAGATGTCAAGTGCACTAAGATATGGGTTTCTTCGCAAATTTGACTGGATTTTGTGAATGGTATCAAACTATGAATTCGAGACTGAATTTCCCAAATCAACTGCGTTGTAAAGTAGGAAGCGTCCTTCACTAAGTTATCAAAAAAGATGATCTCGGATACGGTGAAGTAACCTTGATGAAGGACCTCTATACTTAGCTCCACGTGAGGAGGTAATTGGTAAATGTACATAGAATCAGTCAGTCATGATAGCTCGTCCTTTAACCTATTAACAGCCTAGAATTACAGTGAGAATTAATTATTACAGATAAAAAGAATCACACTGAACGTAGTTTGAGCATGTAAATGAATTGCGAATTTCTCAACAAAACTTAATAGACTCAACATAGAGGATGAAAGACCATCAATTAATCAGTAAAAAAGTGTTTACATTTATCATGTAACCGAATTTAATAAAACACACTTCTACAACACATTTGTTGAATTGAGATGGTTATTTTTATGGAGATTGGTATTTTTAATTGATTGAATAGGTCAAAGACTGATGTTGGTAGAATACCATTGAAAACCAGGGAGCACTGAACAGCTACTTTGTCCTAGCGTGGAACTCATCACCAGTGCGCACCATAGATTTCGTTACAGGGGCTGCAGGATAGTGAACACATAACCCTCTACATTACTAGGTCAGCATCCAATGATAGAATCCCTACTTCTACCAATCTGTGATACATAGAGCGATGACCATCTACTGTCATTGGTGATAACAGTCTCACTTCCGACAGGTTTGAACTTCGCCAGTCACGGCTAGTCACTAGAGCTTCAGGAACATCCTGAAGTCAGTCACTAGTAAACTGATTATTGTAGTTGAATTCAGATGGTTATTTTTGTAGAGACTGGTACTTTTATTTGATTGAGTACATCACTGATTGATGTTGGACACTGGTCAGGCTAGAGGTGCAGATGTTTAAGTGTTCGCTGTGGTACCTGGAAACTGTGGATTGGATTCTTTGGCTAAATAAACGGTATGTACTACAGAGGAGTTCCATACTATAATGAGATAGTTATTCAGTACTCTCTGGTATTTAAAGATACCCAATTGAAATCAATCTATGACGCATAAAAACAATTAAAATTTCCTCAATCCGTATTCATAATTTACCAGACCACAGCATTGGGAATAGAAAGATGTCATGAGCACAAATTCAGGGTATGGTAGTAATTGGTACGTAATTAATTCAGAGTGGTTTATGAACAACAAAATACATGGAACTAGTTAATGGAATATACTAAAGCTCAAAATGAACTCAACTCAATATCAACATTGTTAAAACAAAGAAAAACTTGTAAAGTTCTAAAATGTTCGACATTTATGTTATTTCAATTTATCAGGAGCAAGTAGTTTGTTGTTTCGGTTCTTTTCTTCTAACTTTAAGGATAATATTGTCTAATTGTTAGTCTTAAGAACTTCACTAACAATAAATACAAAATCTTCATAAAATCGCCAATGTTATACACGTTCTACTTCGTTTCTGCTAAGTTGCGTTCTCTCTCTGTCAGAAGTCTGCATTGAAAAGGTCATCCAGAATGACAATGAAAGCTCCACATTTAAACCATCTAGCTCAGAATAACCAAAAACCATCTTTTTAAACTACGAATCTTCTCTACCTCTTTGAGTAAAGGAGGGGAGGATTGAATTATTTTTAGAATTCACCTAACCTGTAAATGTATTAGTAGATTAGTTTTATTAAAATAAAACTTAATCTCTTTGGCGTCAATTAATTCACGTTGCTGTTTATTTCATGACCGTTTGCAAGTGTGATAAACATATTTAAAAGTCAAGAACTAATTCGCACTAAGTTCAGCATATTTTAACTTTCTGGAATTGTTCAAACAAATCGTGATTACGTCAATGGAATACTAATTACTTTTATAAATCCTTATGAATATAACTGTGTTTCTTGTTGAATTTTAATACAGTAGAACAAATAGACTTTATAAGTTGCTTGGTTCAAAAATGCATTAGGTGAATTACAACGTTCGAAGGTGTGTATAATTTTGGAAGTCTTTGTCAATAGTGAACTGTCATGAAAACCGCCGATGAAATATTCACACCAATTGATATATTGATTTTCTTTTTCACAATTCGTTGAAATATTAGAAAAAACTTAATAATCTACAGACTGAGAAATATCAATTCGAAATGATCAACTTGAAATTAGTTGTTCTTGTATGCATACTTCAAATGTCCAGTTATGATTTATGCATATACCTGTTTGTCGTTTGAAAATGTTTAGTAAAGTGAAAATAAGTGAAATAGTGTTTTATTAAAACGTGAACACATATGTGTTTATCTTAGATAAGCAGACAGAGGGAAGACAAAAAAGGAAAGAAATCATTTTGTAGCAAGAATTTGTTATTATTTTTATATTAAAAATTTATTGTTACATATTTAACTAATAGTATGGCAACAGATAGTAACCACCTAAAATAAAACTTTGCAGCAGTCCAAACTAAAATGAAATACATTATTTATTCAAGAAATGATAATAAATATATACAAAGTAGAATTCAGGCCACTTGTTGCTTCCTATACAAATATGCATACATATAAAGAGCTAAATAGTTTGATAACTGTCCAGTTGATATCAGAGAATCACATTTTCAATCAATCATTATGTTGAATTACTGATTTCGCCCCTGGTTATAACACTGTACAGGACTTTTTTTATAGTTTTGCTTTTTAGGTTACTTCATAAATTTATTTTGAGCAGATAGTCATGATTATTAGGTGAACTGGAAAACTGAACTCTCGGTTACGACAATAATTTCAAGAATAGAACTTACGATCTGTTTGTTCTTCATCACATTTTCACCTAAAGATTATTATTGTTATGTATTGAGAGAAATTTTCCACTTTTGAACTCTGTGATTAAGTGCATTGCTTATTTATTCGCTGAAAATTCCCATCGCATAAACAACAACAAACCATATTGAAGAAAAATATTGCTTTCAACTAGATTTTCAGACTTTGCTGTACTAAATAGTAATATATTTATCTGTAGATTATGAAAGTGTAAAACAAATCAAGAAAATTTGTGAGTCAGTGATTACAATGAAACAGATTAATTATATAATTAATCATTATATGTGAAAAACGTAAACTTATAGTAAGGTGCGAAGCGAATTAGCATAGATAATAACAATGAAAGCTTTAGGATGCTCCTGAAGTCCTAGTGAAATAGTGACTAGTGGGGTTCAGGCACGTTGGGAATGAGACAGTTATTGCCAGTCACGTTGGATGATCGTCGTACTATATCACAAATTGATTGATGTACGCCGACCTAGTGGTAGAGACACTAATCTGATAATCCTGATTTCGATTCACTGACGGGGTCACGGGGGTATACCGTTAAGGAGTTAAATGCTGTCTACTGTTCCTTGATTTCCTGTGATACTCAACGGCGATTAATCTGTGATGAATACAGACAGCACTTTATCATGCTCTCAATTCTGAAAGTTCTGAAGCAATGACATGGTAGATAAACTGTTAGAATTTATGTGTAAAATCTCTACAGAATCACGATAATAAACTATCATGTAGATAAACAAAATTTTCATCAAAATAAAATGGGCTATTTTTGTTTATTGTTTACCGAAAATAAATTCCATCAACAAAACTGAGAAAATACGTAAACACACAATCCAGACACTCTCAATGATGTTGTCTATTTTTGTCTACAACCAATATTAATTCATCACAAACACGGACAAAGATGCGTATGCGTGTCTGTATATGTACAGATCTGTCTCTCTCACTGATGCGTTGATTGACAGTAACTGCTTGCTTGACGTTTAATCAGGAATAAATAACCATCTACTTCTCCAATGATATCTCATTGGCTTAAATCTGCCGTCAGAAATACACAGTGATTCGGATCGGATACTAAAATGCGAAATTATTGCAATAGGCAGTGGTCCTTTAGTTAACTCCCTCTTCTTCCCAATGACCTTCACCATTGTCCAATAAGAAAATAGTTATTGTTAAATAAATAATTTAAACGGGAAGCAGTAATTCGTCGAAGAATTTATCATTTTATAGACATTTTCTTTATATTTCTGTCTGAAAAACCAAAGATTACAATGTAAATTTATCTGTTTAGTTATATGATATTTACCATTCCAGTTATTCGTATACAAAAGCATTCCCGGTTAGGGATAGGGTAGGTACTTGGATATGAAACCAAGCGATTTATGTGTTACGCAATAATCTACATAAGAAAATTAATCCACTATAAAAACTAAACTTTCTCAATAAGTTTTAACGTTTCAAGCAGTATACAAATGAGTTTCTACTGTTTCTTTTTGTCATATACTGTAAAAAACAAAATTATCACAACTATTCCAGTGTTTACTAAATGCATTGTGTTCAAAACTTTCAGTTTATTTCTAGCTCATTTAGTTGGTAGACACTGGATATTAAAGTGTAATTTTCACCCCCGTTTTTATTCCACTCCCTGAATTTCAAGATTTTCATCTGTCATGTTGGGCTTTGCCACACAAATAGGGGACTTTTGAGCCGTTTTCTTTACGATGCTGCAAACATTGCAACTAACCGTAATGTTTTACATTTGTTTGAGAAAAGTAATTATGGCGGTTACTTGCTTGTATTCACATGATATTCTAAAAGATTCAAAAAGTATTCCGATACAAAATACTTGGTAGTTCAAGTAGAAAAATTGGAATTGTTGGTTTATTTTCTTGATTGCCTAGAGAGATGGATGAAGTGTATGAATCTCGTATATGATGAATGAAAAAAAAATGCACCAAATGACCTCATAGCAAATGTGTCGTGATCAAAAATGAGTAGCGCCAACTGACTGTTACAATTTGAATCCATCTTAAGTAGACATTTTCTTGAAATAGTTCTCAGCTGGAGCTGAGAATCGTCCACCGTAACAAACTTTATGCTACTAAATAAAGCTATTGTTATTGATGTTTATTAGTAATAGCTAAGGATATCCCAAGCATATATTACAGTCATTTAGTTTTTAATTTTTGTTCAAGTTGTTGGAATTCATTTTCACAATTATGATGGGCTTGGAACTATGCTATACTTTAATAGAGGTTTAATTTCATTCATGTAAACAGTTAATTGGACTCAGAATAGTTCATTAGCAGTAACCTATAGTGATGTTTTTTGATGTGATTAAGTCGGTCGATTTCTGACTAAAAATCATTTATGAATCTTAGCTAAGATGATTTTAAGAAACAACTAATTAGAAGAATGAATTTGGATGCTATGCAACCTCATTCATCACCAAATGTGACACATTGCTCACTCCCAACGTGACTAAACTCTACTGATTATGTCAGTGGATACTGTATAATTGGTCTTAATGAAGAGAACTCACTTCGAAACCCAGGGGGATTCTATATTTGATCTCCGATGGAGAGGTATCTAAACGCTTTCAAGGAATCTTATGTACGAACATGACATCAGCAAGTACTACCTAGTTACTAGTAGTCTCCCAACTGAGGTCAATCTGTGATATAATATTTCAAATTCACCAAACTATCCCAAACCAATAATAACAAAATAACCGACCAGTCAATTAATCAATCCCTATTACCCATTTGGAGCATAGGGCATCGACCAGCATTCTCCAACCAACACTGTCCTGGGCTTCCCTTTCCTGCTCTTCCCAGGTGCTCTTCATTCTGCTAATTACGTCTGTCTCCAATTCCCGACGCAATATGTTCTCTAATCTTCTTCTTTACCTTTAGCCTTCAGGATTCCAAGCTAATGCTTGTCTTCTGACACAGTTTGATGATTTCCTCAATGTGTGTCCTATCCCCCACTAGCGTCTTTTCCTAATTTCTTCCTCGGCTGGAAGTTAATCTGTTCTCTGTCACAGAAGGTTGTTGTTGATGATATCTGGCTAACAGATCCGAAGTATCTTGCGCAGACAGATGTTTATAAATACTTGTATCTTTTGGATAATGCTTTTCGTAGTTCTCCATGCAAGTCTCAGCTCCATACAAGAGAGCTGTATTCACATTTGTATTGAAAATTTTGATTTTAATGTTGGCTGACTGTTGGTTTGAGTTCCAAATGTTTTTCGATTGTAGAAATCCCGTTTTTGCCTTCACAATCCGCTCCTTTACATCTGCATCAGACACTCCTTGTCTATCAATGATCCTGCCCAAGTATGTAAAGGTTTCCACATCCTCCAAAGATTCTTCATCAAGTGTAATTGGGTTAACGTTCGTTGTTTTTTATCGAAGGATCTCGCTTTTCCCTTTGTGAATGTTGATGCCTGCTGATAACTGCAGAGGCTGCTGCTACCTTGTCTGTCTTCATCTGCATTTGTTGCTGTGTGTGGGATAAAAGAACTAGGTCGTCTGCAAAGTCCAAGTCATCTGGTTGTATCCATGTTGTCCACTGTATTCCGAGATTGTCTCCAAATTTTACAGTTTCCATGATCCAGTCAACCACTAGCAGCTAGAGGAAGGGTGAAAGTAAGCAGCCTTGTCTGACACCGGTCTTTACTTCGAATGAATCTATGAGCTGACCTCCATTCAGGATTTTACAATGTAGTCCGTCGTAAGAATTCAGTATGATGTTGACTATCTTTTCGGGTACGCCATAATGTCGAAGAATGTTCCATAATGCTCTCTTATCCACGTCGTCGAGTGGTTTCTCTTAGTCGAGGAAATTGATGTAAAGTGGTTAATTCCATTCGAATGATTGTTCAATAATGAACTGTGGAGTCGCGATTTGGTCGATACACGATCGGTCTTAACGGAATCCAACCGGTTGATCTCAAAATTGGACGTCAACTGGATTTTTCATCCGGTTCAATAACAATCTGTTGAAGATTTTTCCTGGTATTGAAAGAAGAGTGATGCGTCTGTATTTCTCGCAATTGCTAAGCGTTATATTGGGAGATTCAAGAAGAGTAGAAAACTTTCTGGATCGCTTTTCAGGAGATCATTTCATTTATTTTAAGTATGTGTAAATTGACTATTTTATTTCTATTATTGTCACATTCCCAACATCCTAACCTTCTATTGGACTCATTAACTGTTGTCATATCATTTGTTATTCAGGAACTATGATCAATTAATTATGTATCTGTGTCCTCAATCCTTAGTCATTATTATTTGTTTCGTATTGATGCTATTCTCCCTGTTGGTGTGCTGTGTAGTCTGACTTTGTGCATTTATAATGGAGTGTTTTGGGTTCAATATGATTTCTGTCTGTCTTATTCATCTTGTGTTCTTCATTTCCGGCTTGGGGACTGGTAGTCACGGGGCATACGCATACGGGCACTGGTTGTCAGTTACCAAGGTTTGCCATACGATTGTAATTGGGCCGAATACAATTTAAATATGACATTTTGGCGATCGGGCCAACCATATCAAAAGCATACCACTAAGGTTTCCTTTGTTTGATATCTTGATAAGATACCCTTCTTTCCAGTTTGTTGGCACTTGTTCTTCCTCCCAAGTCTTCCTGAAGAGAATGTGAAGTATCTTAGAAGTTGCTCCTATATCTGACTTTAGTGCCTCCGCTGGTATGTTGTCTGGCTCTGCTGACTTGGCACTCTTGATTTGTAGAATGACCATTTTGATTTTTTTGACTGTTGGTGGGTCTCTGTTTATGAAAAGATCCGTGGCTGCTACTTTGATGACTATTGGGTTCAGTGGGATTGGTCTATTCAAGAATTTTCCGAAGTGTTCTACCCACCTGTTTCGTTGTTCTTACGTCTGAGTGATTGGTCTGTCACCACTGTTCTTGATTGGCAATTCTGGCCTACTGAATTTCCCAGCTAGTTTCTTCGTTGTATCGTATTGGTGCCTCATGCTTCCTTTTCTTGCAGCTTTTTCCTCTGTCATTGCTAGGTCTTCCACATATTTCCGTTTATCCGGCATGGTACTTCTCTTCAATTGCTTGTTGACTTCTGTGCCTAGGCTTTCTCTGTTCTTGTTCAGCTATCATTAATTGCTATGCTCTTGCTCCTCCTTTCTTGGATCTTATCCAGGGTACCAACAAAAATCCACTATTTATGGTGTTTTTCCCTGCGACTCAAAACCTTCAGATATGCTGAAGTTATTGTTTCCTTAATCTTCTTCCTGTTGTCCTCCATATTAGTTCCACCTTTTTCTAGTGGATTGTAAAATGCCTGGACCTTATTGTTTAGAATTATTTTGAATTGGTTGCGTTTGTTGGTATCCCGAAGAAGGGCTGTTTTAGACTTTTCTAATACTGCTGCTCCAGTTGTCCAGTGCTTCTTCAGCTTCAGTTTCATTTTAGCCACCACCAGATGATGATCTGAAGCTATGTTAGCTCCCCTCCATGCTCTTATATCTTCCATGGTCCTTTTAAACTTCTTATTGATGCAGATGTGGTCGAGTTGGTTTTCCATAATGTCGTCAGGTGAAACCAATGTAGTTTTGTGTATACGTTTATGGGAGAATATAGTGCCACCTATAATCATCTTACTGAAGGCACATAAGTTTTTCAAACCTCTCACCGTTTTCTTTCCTTTCTTCCAGTCCTTGTTGTCTTATAATGTCTTCATATCCGGTGTTGTTCATTCCAACCTTGGCGTTGAAGTCTCCCATCAGAATGGTCAGATCTTTGGCTGAGCATTTATCGATGATTGACTGCAGCCTTGCGTAAAACTGATTTTGTCGTCTTCGTGACTGTCGTTGGTGGGTACAAAGCATTGGATGGCATTCATCGTAATTCCCTCCTTCTTTGTCTTGAATGATGCTTTGATGATCCTAGGTTCATGAGGTTCCTATCCTATATGTGCCTTCCATGCTTCTTGAGACGACGTTGATACTACTCTCTGCATGTGTGAGGCATTTTTTTCTTCGTGATCGGAGTATAAAAGCACTTCTCCTGAGGATACTCTTTGTTGTCTAGCTTATAACCACCGGGTTTGGTTAATCTAAGTATCTTCAGGTTGCATCTGTTCATTTCTTTAGTTATTTGGATGATTGACCCTGTCTCTCACATCGTGCAAACATTCCATATACTTATATCAATTGTCGCTCTGGTTTTAAGAAGGGGCAACGGACTTGTGACTTCTGAAGAAAGTCGGATTTCACCACGAGGTATCATAACTCATCGAAATTAAGACCTTCCAACTCCCAGGGCAGAGTTAAAATGGTTATAAAGACTTTTTCTAGCTAGCGTTTTATTAGCAAGGTTGTTGTTTTACGGGACGGGGGTCGCTAACCCCATGCCCAACCCTCATTCTTTATCTGGGCTTGGGACCGGCGGCAACTCCAGGAGGATTCCAGGCGGAGTTAATAATAAAAAGATATGTGAACAGTATCATATTCATTATTTACAATTGGCTAAATTGAAATGAACCCATCACACTTTCTAATTCTTCAGTTTACTGTTTACCTTTTCAAGCCTAGCCGGCATAGGATCTAGATAAAATGAACTGAGTCACCGTTGAATTTCTCTTCTGACAACAAGCCATTTCTATTAGATATTTCATATTTCTAGGTCACTGATTATTATTTTATTTAAAATGAATTTTTGTCTATATTCACCTTCAAATATATCGATTTATAGATTTATCTGAAATTTACAAAATTAGACGAAAAAATGATTGTTGTCATAAAAATAGAATCAAGAAAATCAGTTTTTTTTTAAATATAAATTTAGTAACTACGTAATGAAGAATCTATGTTTAGAGCAACATAAATGAATGACAGATAATTGAAAATTTAGCGTTTTGTATTACTTGTTCAATGAGACCACTTCATAAGTTGTATTGCGAAGAAAAAACATTAATGGCTGGGAATTTGGAGTGTTTCAAGACTTTGTGATTAAGATTGTTTTATTGTTTTACAAAATGTTTTCTACGTGCAAACTAAAAGTGGTTTGTTTTGTTTTTGACGAGATGAAAATCGATAGTCCTTGATTATTTGCGCGAAGTGGTGAGTCAATTTAGTGTTTTGTGAGTGTACTGTTTACTTTGTAAGTAATAATTGTTGTGATTGATGGATTATAGATGGAAATGTTTTTAAAAAATTGGATGCTTCTTTTAAATGTGACCTCACAAATGTGTCTATCTACTTTGCATAAATGCATTCTAAATTGCGGTGAATGCTATTATGTGTAAAATCGTAATGCTGAGCAGTATGATCTGAAAGGTTTAAGCAGACTAATGCTGTTCTCCGAAACTACAGCGAAAGCTTCGTAGTTAGATTATTCTTCTCAACGTCGACGAAAACTTCTGCTAGTCGCCAGTGTTTCAATGTGAATCTATGTTTAACTATTCATTTAGAGCTATTTCGTTACCTTAACTGAGCAAGTTTATGACGGCGTTTCTAATTGCTTAAAATCTCGTAGGAAATAAATAATAAAAGTGATTTTCATTGAAAAATTGATGTCAGTTAATGGACCGTTGAAAATAAACTACTGAATCTCGTTAATTTACATCACCGATTAAATGTAGTTTAAAAGCCATTGGACACTGGGAATCACTGGATACTTTGTTCTATTCTAGTGTGGGACATTGCATTAGTGAGCATTTACAACCAGTCATGTATAGAAACTAGAACGGTCGAACGAAACAATTGGTATCTAACCATCATATTACTGAGTTAACATTGAATGATTCATATTCCTTATATCAGTCACTTTTCTATGTTGCGCAACCAACATCCAATGATTCTGATCCTTCTACAATTTTAATGTTTTAATGTTTATTATATAATTGCATCTACACTGTGAAGATAATTAATGCGTACTTTATTAGAATATTCAGGAAGTCTGTATCATCTCTCTTGGATTTCATAGGGTATTGAAGATTTACAATACCAAATGGTACACTTATTCAGAAAACCAAGCAAAAAACTTATATTGACCTTTGTAAGATTGAACTGCAAACATTAATTGCGTTAATTTAGTTCAATAGGAGTTATACTCCAGAGTAAATCATGGTATGACATTTAAATGTGTTAATTAATTTAGTGAAATGTTGCACTCAGTTTTGTAGAATAATCATTTGTGTTGATTTTGTAAAAAGTTATTTCAGTGAATGATTTCACTTAACTAATAACCACTGTAAACTAACTGATATAAAAATAATTGTACTCAAATAGGTGTTGTTTGTTCCTCACGTTTCAGTTTTTTCCATAATATAATCTTTCTATAAATGTCATCTTTTGAAGTATCTGTGGGTGTGGAGAAACAAGTAATCGTGGTATCTGATCTGAAGTGTAATTATCGGGGATAATTGTTCATAGTAACCGTATCGAGTGTTGAGATAGTCAAATATATAATCGAGTCGTCCTAAATCTACTAGCTACCATATTAAACATTAAAAATTCACGCGTTTCTACAAATTACATCACGGAGAAAAGCGGGACCGCAGTTATATATGCCTAGCAAAACGGTCTTTACCTAAATGGGTTAAAGAGTAATGTTTTCTCGAAAAACATGAAATTTAATCTTTAAATGACGGAGATTTGTGCAGCTCAATAAGACAATTTGAGAAGCGTTGTGCTCTATAAGCTGATTGTTTAACCACAAGACTCTCACTATCTTTCTAAACAGCATGATCAGCACAAATTTCAAACAGGGGTAAGCTATTAAAGTGAATTACCTAGGCGTGACATCCAAAGACATTATTCTAACATAGATCAGTCATTGAAAGCTGTGTACATAAACCTTATAATTCCCTTCTGAAAACTTTAGCCCCTTAATACTGAATTATGGATGATATCAACTTGCTACAACTACTACTTATGTAATGTTTACTCCTGATAGGCTTTTACTGTATTCAATAATAATTAATAATATACATGGTATCGATGTTGATACGTTAGAGGTTTACCGCTAAAATTATATGCATGATTCTTTCTCACAATCTAATGCAGAATTTAATCAAACACTTTATCCATCAGAAATGAGAAAGTATGAATAAGTGAGTGAAAGAGACAATAAATAATTATTTATGTGAAGAGTTTATTCTTGTCAACGTAACTGGAATCAAAGCAGTAAAGATGAATTAAACAAACACATACTGTGAAATCCAATTATAAAAAATGCACACAAACATAGAAAAGCAGAAAGTATGTATGATGGTGAGTTTAAAACTAGTATTTCTTTTTTCATTCTGTAATGAAATTTTGCAAATCACCGTAGCAACTATAAAACGTACCACGTGGTTAAAAAAGAAACCCAATGGCGAATATGCAATTTATATGAGTCTTATCAGTAGGAATGTTAACGAAATTTATGCATTTCTGAAAAAAATAAACCTCGACAGTTAAAGACCTTTTTTTCAGAAAATGTGTATAAACGTTGATCATGCACTATGTTCAGTGTACAATAACAAATAAAGTCTATTTATGCTGTGATAAATTCACGTGTCCTTTCTTCTGCACTTACATTGTCGAACACAACAACATACAGAACCACAAACTAGTTATTTCACAAAATACTGCCTACGTACTTTTGTGTGTTCACGTAAGGTGTGTATGGTTAAATTAAACAATGGAAAATATAATCATCAAATGTCGGTGAATATCATCGTCACAATAACAAAAGACAATTAGACTGACGTTCGAAAATGAAAATAAAAAATTAAAAAATAACATCAACGCCCCCCCCCACGCCCCAACTCACATATAAAGGTGTCGTATAAGGTAATAGGTTGCTATGACAGCTAATGAGATCAAGTGATATACACTAGTAAAAATGTATCACGAATTCTCATTCATTATATCGATATATTATCTAGGTGAATCTGTCCTACAATCAGATCGTATCCAGTATTAATGCAAACATACAAATGGTATTTGTACGTCATGAAGGCAATGCTTTAAACTACTTAAAGGAACTTTCAACACTGAACACATAATAACGTCTTTTAACATTAAAATTAAGTGAAAAATTAAGTAAGTTTCATGTATTAAGTGGTTTCAGAATATAATAAGTATTTAAAAAAATTTGCTCGTGTATTCATGTTTCAAAGTACTCACTTTCTAGTTGTAAAATAAATTATTAATGATGAAGTGGACTTCGTGATATTTTAAATTTTCTACCAATATCGAAAGAGATTACTAATCTGAGTAATATTTGATGAGAAAAGGTCTAATTACTTCTCTGTAGTCATGCTTGAAAAGACGATTTGAGGGTGACGATGTTTATCTTTCCAGTAGTTCAGTGAGTAACACCAATATGACCAGTGATTAGTATTCGAAAGAGTCATTAGATTCCAACAACACAATTCACTGAAATGCGATTTCATCTTAGAGACAAACAATCCGAAAATGTGTCTGTCATTGATGACTACTAGATATATGTGATAGTATTTGGTGTTTAATGGCTATGAGGAATCCAAAAATACAATACATATATGAGGCTTCAGTGAAAATGCTAATTAAAAATAAGAAACGTTGGAGAGATATTCCACTACGGGGCTCAAGAATTTCAGGTCTCCAGGTCAGAGTTTTAAATTAGGCTCCAGCTCATTAGCCCAAATGTTGAGAGCTTATGCCAAAACCGAAAAGTTCCGGGTTCGATTACCTGTGAAATTATGCTTATACACTTCTGAGTAGTTTTTATTCTGATGTCAAAACTATGGCAATGATTATTATTGCAAATATCATGTTTTTTTGAAAGGTAATCATTACCGATGAGTGCTAGTAGCCAAAAATCTAGGTGGAGTTTTCCACTGATTACATTCAACCACAATGCATTTTGGAGCACAAGGTATCGGACCACTTCGATTATTTGGCACTTTACAACTAGATTGGTATAACTCAGAACTAAGTAATAGACACATACAACAATAGTTGCAACTTTGCAATCAGTGAATTCAAATCTGTTATGTGGTAAACATTCTCTAATTTGATGACAATAATTATTACGAACCTATATTGGCAAAAACCAGAAAATATGGAATAGCTACATACTTCTAGATTAGGACTTCTCGACAGTCATTAACCATAATGATACATAATAGTACTTAAAGCATACAGGTCCAGCGCCAACAGTTTAGACTTCAATTAATTTTTGATATATTTTGACTTCTAGGTAAAGACCCTCATCTAGAGTCACTGATAAGTACACTGCTTTACTTCCAGCTTAATTAACCAAAATGGTCATTGCTTCCTACTAAAATTTGTGAAGTCCACGCTGTAGTTAACCACTACATCAGTAGATATTTTACAATCCTCTTTGTACTACCAGAAATTTTAAAAGAATAATCATGAAGTCGGGAATTTGGAAAATTACGAGAAAATGTTATTTCAGCTGAACAACTTGATTCGAAATCAACAGATTTTTGGTGCACACAACAGAAAAATTTCAAACTAGCTATAGTAGATAATTATTATCCTTAGGTTTTAAACCGCACAATAACATAAAGAGAACGGCTTTCAATGTGATCAGCACTTTGATATGGTCAAACAGAAGTAAATGCATCTGCACTAAACTGTTACTACAACAACAACAACAACAACAACAACTACTACTACTACTACCACTACTTTTAATTGTATTTTAATTTTATTTTTTGCTGTTATTTGTTTTCGTTTATGAAATTTTCCATTGCAACTCTTTGTTTCCCTTTGCTACTATATAAATTATGCCCGAAATAAGTAAGAAAATGTAGAAATAGATCGCACAGTCATTCAGTATGTTAAGTGTGACTTTTGAATGTATCTGCTATTATTGAATGGTGAGGGGCTTTTCGAAATATAATAAAATGATGTAATATGACGCTTCAATCGATTGATGTGAGAAATTGTTAAACATTTTTGGTTTATATTATCCTTTTCATTCGAATAAAAATTTTGACTTAGCTCTAGTTACTGATTGAGCTGCTTATCTAAATTCACAGTCAGTATACCATAAAGCTCATGTGTTACCCTATTTGTTAAAATTACAGACGGTTAAGTCTAAAATACAATGACCATTCATTTGCTTTGGTTCTTTTAAATTTTGTTGCATTTATTACTTTCTTTTAACTAAGATGCATAAGACTGTCAAACGAACGGTCGGAAATAAGGCACTAGGTCAAATATGCTGTTGAATGATAATTACAGTATTATCGACGACTGACCAGGGCTTGAAAAGTGAACCACAACTTAGTGATGCAGCGTTATTATTATCGTCCCCAGATATCAACATTTTTATTTTGGTTTAGTGTAGGGATAACACGAAGAAGTTCTCCAGTACCATTTGGTGTCAGATAATTATGCTGAGTATTATACTACTTGAAAGTTGGTGGTGAAAGTAATTGACATTACAACCTGTTAAATTTGATATAATATTTTTTTGGCTGAAAAAGCAAATAAATCAAACTGGTAACGTTAATAAAATAACTGATCTAACCCTAAAACATTTAACCGAAATAATTTCAAAAGCTTTGCAAAGTTGGCTTTAAAAGTACTCACTTGAACTGTAAATTACTGATTTGTAACTGATTATGATTTAAATCATTATTCTACCAATTAGTGTGGCTTTCCATATATTCACTGGAAGAATACTATTATTAACTTTATTCTCAATTAGATGAGTGATAAAGTTAATCAAGTTTGGGTTTGATTTCATCAAATAAAGTAGGAATATCAATGGTCGCTACATGTCATGAACTAACTTGAGTTACAAATGTAAATCTTTGAATATTAACTAACCAGTTTGAATTTTAATAGCTCATTGTGACGCCTGAAAGTCTTGGCATTGATCCTTCATAGGTTGTGAGTGAATATTTCCAAGGAGTCTCTTAGATGAACGAAACAGTGATTTAGTGCTCTCTGGTTTTAGATGATTATTTAACTGAAATTAGATCATCATGTGAAACTAAAAACATCTACATTTAGGCACATCACAGTTATCATTGCATAACGTAAATGATGTTATTGATAGTTTTTCACTAATCTCTTACATTAAACTATCAGGCGCCCTATTTTTTCATTAAATACACCCCTTAGTTCAGCAGATATGTTTATTCCTAACTTTCGACATTTCTACTTTTTGTTAGCATATTAAATTATATATAAACTTAATTTCACAGCATCTTAGGATAATCTCTCAAATTGTCACTCTTACTGATACCAAACTGAGTATTAATATTAGGTCAGCGGTTTAGTTTCGATACTGATAAGATTGTAATACTGTAAACCAGAACTTTCCCACATGAATGTTTTCTTCCACTGACAATATTAAACTGTGATGTCAACAAAATACGTCAACATAAAGATTGATAGAAATCTGCTTTTCGTTGATTAATTGCTGAGTAGTGGCCAATGCCAAATTCATCTATTTCCTTGATAGTAATTGCGGCTTATATAGTGGTCACTCCTCAGTCAATACAACTATGGGACATGAGTTTGAATCCCAAAGATGGAAACAATTCCTTCAAGACTGAAAATGGATCTGTCGACTAGTATGAAGACTAGGCTCACAGTTTCCTATTACTTATTTCCGATTACCTAAAATTAAAAATGTACTTCCGATAATAAGAAGGATGGTCGTTTATCTTGAGACTGAAAATCGTTTTTAAGAGTATCGAATAGATGAAGGTTATATTAACTGATGAGTTACTTTTTGGATCGTATGACTACCGTAGAATGGGTCACTTAAAAAAAACTATTTTTCATATAACGAAGAAACCCATCATATAAAAGCAGTCAGCAGAGTCCCCATTTACTAACTGCATATTAGATAAATATAAATGTGATAGTTTCAAGAAATATAAATCAATAATTTTAGGATGTTATTTACACCACACATCTGTCTCTGCCCTACACCTACTGTTTTTGCTTATTTAATTCATTGTTATGACTTTGGATTAGGTCACTACCTTGACCCTGATTACCAGCCTTGACCCTTGACCTTCACCCTAAAAGAAAAATCTTTATTCCTTGATTTCAACCCCCAAGTCACAACTTTAATGGGTAGCCTATAAAAAACTTGGAACCTAAGCCCACATTCGACTTCGAATTACTTACATTGTAACTGATCAGTTAAGGTCCTTGACAAAATCACACTACTTGTTTAACTTAATGACATCAGTAATTATCTAAGTTTTAATTCTTTGCTTGCCTATGTACTTATGTGTTGGAATCTAAAATGATCATACAACTAAAACAGCTTCGAACTTGGAGTTTGGACGGATAGATACGGGGTTCAAATATTAGTATTAGCATCACTGCTGATACTCGGGCATAGTCGGCTGACGAGTCCCAACTAAGAGGAGATGGACTTTCTGAATTTAAATACCAATCACAATCCAAGTTATTATGTTTCCTACTAAAAAGGCCGACAACGAATCAAGATCTTCAATGCTGAATTCACTCAAGTAAGTAGTCTCTACATGTAAGTTGAGAATATTTCTTGATTATAAATGACCTGAATATAATTGGCTGGCAGAATTCCACCAATGGTTTAATGTAATAAGTATGAATGCATTCACACGCTAATGTTTCGCCAAAATGTGTAATTTGACTATAATTTTCGTCAAGAATGTG
This sequence comes from Schistosoma japonicum, assembly GCA_025215515.1. Taxonomy (NCBI): domain Eukaryota; kingdom Metazoa; phylum Platyhelminthes; class Trematoda; order Strigeidida; family Schistosomatidae; genus Schistosoma; species Schistosoma japonicum. The sequence goes on along the minus strand of CM046069.1, from coordinate 39,572,362 downwards.
CATAAGTTGGATGTGATAATGTAGACTAACAAATCTTGAGTCGAAAATCTAAAGTTTTATTTCTCTTTGTGTGAAACCAGGTCATCAGTAATGTGTCATTTGTGGTTCATGAATGTGCACTTTGACGAACTACAAAGAAGCTACTGACAGATTCTTGTTAATTAATAACGATCCATTTCTTTCTGATAACTATTCATGCTGCATATTATTCACCAGAGTTTAATCCAGGACCTCTAAGTCTTGTTACGATAACGTAAATTTTGTGACCAACTGAGTTAGAATTTGAAGATTCAAACGTATAAATGCCGTAAAATTTTAATATAGTATTATTCTCAAAACCATTTACTGAGTAAAATTTGTATATTTGGATACGACGAACCACACTTTATAAGGGTGGCATTTGTGTGATATTATCCTGGTCCGCATACCGATGTATGGAGAGCGGACTTTTTCGAACGAGTGAAGTAATAATTTAAAGCCAAACTATTTAATAGCAATCCCACCATTTCTACACATTACCCTCAGGAAATTATCACAATAGCAAAAACAGGATAGTTAAAATTTTCGTTTGGATGTAGAAATAGAGGAAACTATCCGGTTACTCCGACAAATCGTGTCAATAAATAAAGACATCTAGTATAACTAGAAAAGTAAATAGAATGGAGTATATTTTTCGCTCTCCGTCTTCCTTTTCCAATGTGCAGCAGTTTATTTTTTGAAGGAATTCATGATAGAATTCATTTGAATGGCAATATTATCATGATCAAACAGGGATTGTTTTATTGAAATTGATGAGTTGTTGTTTTTAAAAACAGTAAGACAGCAAGTTATATATTTTCCTGTTAATCAACTAAATGAATAACCTGTTAGATTAGTACTGTCTTTATTAAATGCTATTAATATCATACAATTATGTTTCTAATGTGTACTAATTGATCAGTGAGTAGTTCCCAGTATCATGCGAGTATGGTTCTTAGGGGTAGTCGACTTTTATTTCTGATGGAAGTCAGACGCTCAACGGTAACTTTTCACATTAAAAACTTGATTGACGTGCGTTCGAACACGATAGGTTCTAACCAGACTGGAGGTATACACTGGTGAAGGGTGCTTACTAGCATGAAACCTATGTTTACAGTGACCTAATATCTACCCCCCTACCACCACCGCCAAAAAGTCTTTACATTGCAATCTTAGTTTAGCTGACTGTGAAAGTCACGATATCCAACCTGGATTTTTCAAGTTATTAAAATAATCGTCATCAGAATAAATATGAAATTCTTACTTACCAAGATGATTTTGAGACGAGATTTTATGTTATTACTATTGTTATTATTACTATTATTATTTTTGTTATTGTTAATACTAGTAGTAGTAGTAGTAGTCGTGACTCACGGATAACTTAAGATGAGGAACATATCAAAAACTTCCCGTTCGAATGTTTGGGCCACCTAAATGTTCGCTGAGCTAAAAGTAAGGTCACTAAATCATTAACCCATTGGATATTGCTTTAAAATTTAACGATGTAGTACTATTTTTAAGTGTAAGTTGGAGTACCAGAATTAAGATGCAAATATTTGTCTAACTGATAGTTTACCACTAACATGAAACTTATACTTCGTAATTATTACATCAGTAATGCCCACTGTTGAAACTCTTGATCAATCGTAAAACAGAAATAATGACTGACGAGCAGACTGTATTTTTCATTTCCGGTCATATTTCCGTTTATTTGGTGAGCGTTGTACATTAAAGTGCAATTTTTATTAAAGATAATATTTCAAGATAATATTTCTCTTATTATGTTTATGCCATCCATTCGTTATTTATAGACACTGTACGCTGATATGCTCACAACAGTCAATTGAGGGTAAACCCAAATGTTTAAAGTAAAATCTTTGATGAAAATTACAGTCTAATATACATTACTCACCCACTAAATGAATGGAAAAATGACCGAAACTCCTGGATACATTGTATGATCTCGGCTATTACTAACTGGATAAGCAAATAACATAAGTGCATTTGTTGTTGTTGCTGCTGGAGAAGCGATTTATGTTTGTTTATCATGATTCATATTCCTTCGAAAAGAAATTCATTTTACGATATCATATTAATAAACAATATATATTACCCAATAAAACAAAGTAAATAATAAAAGCATAAGCAACAAAGCCACAGTAAAAAGAAGCAAACAAAATGAATATTTCAATAACGGAAGTACTACATTGTTTTAAATTATTATCATCAGCATCATCATTATGACATCACCACAGCCATCTGTCCTGCTACAACGAAAACGACGCCATTTGGCAAAAAGTTGGAGAACACGATTAAGAGAATATGATGGCAACGAAAACGAAAGTGAATGAGGACAAATCAAATAGAAATGAATATAATAATCAAAAAATTGCTTTAATAAATAGAATTATTCATGTTGTTGACTCTTCGCTCAATCTGTCACACACTTTCGACGTTAGGAAATGCCTCGGTAACAATATCAATATTAGGGTTGAATATAGGAGATTGAACATTTAATAAAAACAAATATGCTTTTGCTGATAAACATCAGCTATCTGTTATAAATTGCACACAAAAACTTAATTTTATTTTTGGGTGTAAATAAACCAAGTTACTAGAAATAATAAAACTGTGTATAATTATGTTTAAAGTAGCGTAACGAAATTTACTCTGATCAGTTTTGAAATAGTCAACTTGGTAAATCGATAAGGAGGAGCCCAATCATGGAGTAAAATATAATTTACTACTAAGTATGAGACAACATTTAAAGGATATAGACATATACTACTCAACAGTTCATATAAGTAATATGAATACTACGCATAAGGTGACTGAAAATTAAAGCGTCACTATTTAATTGTACAACATTCATATGGAAGTAGACTAAAGAATTCATTGCATTATAAATGACATAGCGAGTAGATGAAAATTAAGCAATGACTAAAGAGTGAGAAATAAATCGAATAAAAAGAAATAAACAGCAGAAGAGACATGGGATCACGATAAATAAGTGTATTTGATGAGAAAAACGGTGAAAAATAATCATGTGCACCAATGTTTTGGATTGTTACGGTTGTATTGAACCAGTCAGATGTTTAGCTCGCATTCTTAAAAACATCGTTTTTTGTTATTTTGTTTATCTTTTTATGCATATGTCCGTGTGTTTGCGTCCATTTCATTACCTTGTACATTCAGGACAAACAACACCATCATCCGAAACAAGGAATCCTTTACCCACTAAACTGGTTTGACATTTACTACAGTTGAAACAATCAGAATGCCAATGTTTATCTTCAAATGTTACGAATTTGCAGCCACCGAAACCTAAAATTTATTGATCTGTTTAAGTAGATTTCATTGCATGGGATATATTGGACGGGAAATAAATTAATAAAACAGTTTAACGACTATTTCGGGATCAGAAAATCATTACTACGCACATATAATGTTAACTAATTGATTTTATCAATAACCTTCCTCCCTGAAATCCCTTGGTTTGTATGAGACCTGTAAAGTACAAACTTATTAATTACTTATGTTTTCAATTAATTTTAGTCATGTTTGTTGTGCTAAGCATTCTACGTAAAATAACTTGTGTTTTGCTGATATTCGTGTATTGCGAAATTGGGTAAATTGCCTCCTCTAGAAGCTGTTAAAATGTTCAGAATTTCTTTTAGCTAATCGACTCTCTCAGAAATTTTAACTAAAATGCGAAAATTTCTCCCTTTCAATCAAAAGAAAAGATAACTTACCACTAATTGCTTTGGTACACTTTGCACAATGTTTTGCAAATAACTGTGTATAACAATCTGCACAATATGGTTTTTCATCCCGTGACGTAAACTTTTGACCAGCTAATTCACAACTACAATTTGTGCATAAGAAACATGTCTTATGCCATGGTTGGCCTTTATAAGTTACTCCACCTTTTTGAATAGCCTGTTTTAATCAAAATGAAGGAAGCATGAATAATAATATGATCATGTTAAAAATGAATACAGAATTCACGACAATTCACATATATGATATAGTTATTAATAATACACCATCTAAGATGTATACGATATGTATACTCATATGTGACGTCATTCTTCAGCTATAGTATTGTTGATAGAATACGCATCATAATAGTTATGTATTTTGAAGGATAGTAATGTCTCCAGTAAATATCACACAAAACATAAATACACTAGGAAGATGAAATCTTTGGAAAGGAAAGTACATTAAACAGTTCCTTTTGAAGTTTTACAAGATTTCTATTTTTAGTATACACTAATGGTCATTGAGAACCAGGAAAGGAGCTGATATAGCTTCAGATCACCACATAGTGGTTGCCAAAATGTAACTGAAGCTAAAGAAGCAATGGATAACTGGAGTGACAGCATTACGACGGTTCAATACAGCCTCTCTTCGGGATACTGACAAACTTAAGAAATTCAAAATAACTCTCAACAATAGGTTTCAAGCCTTACAAGATCTGCTGAACGAAGAAGAAATCACTATGGAGGACAACTGGGAAGGAATCAAAGAGGCACTAACTTCAACTTGTCAAGAGACTCTGGGCTGCAAGAACCACCATCATAAGAAATGGATTTCCACAGAGACCCTGAACAAAATTCAACAAAGGAGGAACAAGAAGGCAGAAATCAATAACAGCCGAACTAGAGCAGAAAAAATCAAGGCACAAAATGAATACACAGAAGCAAAAATGCTAGTAAAGAAGAGCAATAAAGCCGATAAACGGAAGTATATCGAAGGCCTTGCAACGACAGCTGAAAAAGCTGCAAGACAAGGAAATATGAAACAGCTATATGACACAACGAAGAAACTGGCAGGGAAATATAGTAAACCACAGCGACCGGTCAAGAACAAAGAAGGCAAGCTAATCACCGAGATTCAAGAACAAAGAGACAGATGGGTAGAACATTTTGAGGAACTCTTGAATAGACCAGCTCCACCGAACCCACTAGACATCGAAGCAGCCTCTACGGACCTCCCAATAGATGTCAATCCACCAACGATGGAAGAAATCAAGATAGCCATCAGTCACATCAAAAGTGGGAAAGCAGCAGGATCTGACAATATACCAGCCGAAGCACTCAAGTCAGACATAGACATAACGGCAAGGATGCTCCACGTTTTATTCAAGAGGATCTGGGAGGAAGAACAGGTGCCAGCAGACTGGAAAGAAGGATACCTTATCACGATACCAAAGAAAGGAGATTTGAGCAAATATGAGAACTACAGAGGAATAACACTATTGTCAGTACCAGGGAAAGTCTTCAACAGAGTGTTGTCGAATAGAATGAAAGACTCAGTGGATGCTCAACTTCGAGATCAACAGGCTAGTTTCCGTAAGGATCAATCGTGCACAGACCAAATCGCAACACTACAAATCATCGTTAAACAATCAATTGAATGGAACTCGTCACTGTATATCAACTTCATTAACTATGAGAAGGCGTTTGACAGCCTAGACAGGAGATCACTATGGAAACTTCTTCGACACTACGGTATACCAGAAAAGCTCGTCAATATTATCCGGAATTCTTACGACGGACTACAGTGCAAAATCCTGCATGGTGGACAGCTGCATTCCCAGTGAGGACCGGTGTCAGACAAGGCTGTTTGCTCTCGCCTTTCCACTTCCTTCTAGTGGTTGATTGGATCATGAAAATCTCCACATCTGAGGGGAAGCACGGAATTCACTGGACAAGTAGGATGCAACTTGATGATCTGGACTTCGCGGATGATCTAGCTCTTTTAACCCATACGCACCAACAAATGCAAATGAAGACAACCAAAGTAGCAGCAACCTCAGCATCAATAGGCCTGAACATACATAAGAGAAAGATCCTCAAATTCAACACAGAGAGCACCGACCCAATTGAACTTGATGGTGAAACTCTGGAAGAAGTGGATACTTTTACATACCTGGGGAGCATCATCGATGAACAAGGAGGATACGATGCAGATGTAAGTGCAGGGATCGGCGAGCAAGGGCAGCATTTCTTCACCTGAGAAATATATGGGACTCCAAACAACTGTCTATTGACCTCAAATTTAGACTCTTCAATTCGAACGTCAAGGCAGTTCTTCTGTATGGAGCTGAAACGTGGAGAACTACTGCAAACATCCTCAGGAGAGTACAGGTATTTATCAACAGCTGTCTACGCAGAATATTAAATGTCTGTTGGCCGGAAAAAATCGGCAACAGCCTACTTTGGAATAGAACAAACCAACTTCCAGCCGAAGAGGAAATTAGGAAACGACGTTGAATATGTATAGGATATACATTGCGGAAATCATCAGACTGCATCCCGAGACTAGCACTAATTTGGAGTCCTGTTGGTAAACAAAAGAGAGGAAGGCCAAAGAACACCCTGCGTCGAGAACTGGAAGCAGACATTAAAAGGATGAACAGTAACTTGAGACAGCTGGAAAGGATTTCTCAGGAAAGAGTTGAATGGAGAATACTGGTGAGCGGCCTATGCTCCTCCGAGAGGGGTAACAGGCGTAAGTAAGTAAGTAACGGTCATTAACACTGTTTAGATCTGTAGCACTTTGGTGTTTTACTTTTCATTCCTTACATAAACAGATCTCAGTTATGTGGCATCAGTACCGAAATTATTTCCAATTAAATTATGACAGGGGAAATTATTACCATTCGTTCAACCTGATATATCTTGGAAAAATAATTGTTCTCATCGCTAAATAGCAGGAAATTTGTTTTATCATAGATAGTTTTAACGTTAAGACCTAAATAACATTTATACTTTATGAAGATAGGAAATGATGAACACCTTGAAACAGCATCGAGTCTACAAATTCAAATTCTATGCTAAAGAACTAATCAGAAAACCACATACAGATTCGCACTCTTGGCTCCAAGATACACTGTAAGTGTGGTGGTTGGTGATAATACTACGGTGGATGGAGAAGAGATTGGACATATGATTTAGTAGATAAAGCTAAATGCCATAACCATTGATCCACAACCACGTGAAATAGCATCAGTGAATCGTTATCGTCATAAAAGCATAATACATTTGTATGATATTACTAACTTGAAAACGTAGTGCTTATAATATGTACTACTCCTCTGAGTGTACATTTTATGATATTCTGATTAAATTTATGGTTTGAGAAGTTGAACTATTCTTTAAACGTATCTTTGAATTCCACAGAAAATATCATTTCGCATAAATTTGCGTGCACATCTTACCGACAAGTGTTTATTCGAACGAAATCTAGGTCTAGGGTATTTTTTTGGATTATAAACTCTAGTTTGCTTGTTTTTTATTTACTAAACAGTATACATTGACCTAACTTCAGTGTATTATTATATAAATATCTTCTTAAATAAATTAATTTCATCTGAATATGCATTTTAGATAAGCTTTCTTCCGAAAGAAATAACGGAACTAATAGAACCAACTAATAAATCATATCCAGTAGTCAGAGTAAAGAGTTACGATTTCATGTGAAAAGAAGAGTAAGAAGTGGATTGACTACTGACATTTTCATTGTGATAATCGGCGGTATGATTTTCTACATTCATGACCGTATTATTGTCTAGTTTGTTCTTTTTTCTTTCTGTGTAAACCCCTCTTTTAAAATACCGTTTACAAATTGATTAATTGAAAGTACTGAATACTTCGTTAGACTCCACAATATAAACAATTTGATTAGTGGCATCTTGTATTTGATAGGGCAAGCAACAAGTAAAACTGATAATCAGGTCTTAATTTGATTATTTTATGAGCGACCTTAGATATCAATATTTAATAATCAATACTGTTTGGAATGAATTTTACTCACGTTTATATTATAAGTAAGTATGTAACTCAACCAGTTGAAATAATTTTGTTAGCTAATAGGCTACTTTCCACTTTCTTAAATCCATTCGTTGGTTGGGGCACTGAGTCGACAACTTGTGTCTATGAGCAGTAAACAGTCTGTCATGATTATTTAAGACAATCGATTATGTAACTAACATAGCTATATGATTTTTTGTAAGTTGTAACAGTAATAACGGGGTTAGTTATTTTGAACAGTCTAAGTTACAAGCGATGCTCTAAATCTTTTCTTCATTTCATTAAGCGGAAGTTATAACTCATTGAAATGTTATAGGAGAATTAACTATATCAATCTAATCCTGGATTTTATTCATAAATAATGTAGTTAATGAAGCTACTGATGCATTTTGTACAGGGATGAATAATCGATTTGAGATGAAGAACTGGGAAAAGTGATATTAGTTTTATTCAGTGGTCGATTAACGTACATAATCTTACTCTACAATGAATCAGTAATAAGGTTGAGTATTCTGATACAAGAGAGAGTTTATGTTGAATGAATTCCCTCAAGGTTTCATATGTGCTTCATTGACAGATATCACTATGTACAAATTTGAAGTCAAGTAATGCTTCTTACACAGCACCATGTCAGCATGAAATCCCCACTATATTGTTATCCAGTATCCAATCACTGAACTCAGTTTACACATAACTACCTTCATTGGTGGATATTAGTAACACCTGGCAATTTAATAGAATTATTTTAGCTTCTAGTGAATGGCTGATCCAGGGAGTTTGGTTATAACTGGAACTCACAAGTTTGTATTGGTAAAATACTGATCTCTGGGATGGAAACAACTAATTTGTACAACAACAAATATTCATAAAAGTTATACTGATTCTATGAACTGAAGCTTTTCTGAATTACGAAACTACTTGGATGTTAAATTATCAATTTGGGTGCTTATGTTATTAGTCTCCTGTTGAAAGCCTCCAGGAGTGAGTTAGGTAAGTTAAATGAATATTAATGTTTTACTTCGTTTCCTTTGGCGATGAAATGTTATTTCTGATTTCATTTCTCAATCTCAATTCGTTCGTTGAAAAAGCTGTTGTCACTGTTAAGATCAAAAGTTGGAAAACTTTGGTATTGGAATTCAAGTCCTATCCAAGAATCTATGCCATCTCCATATAATGTATCCGGTGTTTGCAAGTGATTCGTAAACCCATCAAAAGATGACAAGGCGCTATTCGTAGACGATAACTAGGGTACCATTTTATTACTTAACATAAATACAAACTATACAAAATACCTAAGCATTACCGAAATAATATACATTCAACAAGCAATATTCCATACAGTTAACACAAACAACGTGACAAGACTAAAAAGATGCTCTTTATGAACAAGGAACGTAATTCTAATGACAATCAGTGTGATCGAGCATACAGTGTGGTATCAAACAACGAAGCACGCTAACTCCAATTTAATCTACACCAGGACACTATGGTTACACAGAACAAACATCCAAAAATAATCAAGGGCCATACAATACAAGCAGTATGAAGAATAACGAAATTTAGATAAATAAGTGATAGGAACAATAAAAAATAAAATGGTTAGCCAGTAATCCCTGTTCTAAGTTAACTACTGAGAAATTAAAATGTGTAGCACCTACAACAGTAAGCTTATATTTGTAGCTTGACCTATACACCTGACTAGTTACAGCTTTTATGACAAAATTCGCCAACCTAACCTTCAATAAAACTATCTTTCATCGACAGTCACAAAATACCTCAACCAGCTAACCTGTCCAAAACACTCACTATTTTTGTCTTATACAGCACAATTCATTTTGAGATCATCATTATCTCTCTGAAATTACAAGCTGTTCAGAGTAAAGTACAACGCACCATTTTGGTCGGGCGTCATTAGAATTATTGTGCTTTGTTCTTTGGTGTTCCGTCACGAAAAGAAAGAAGTTTCAAAGTTTCGTCACAGATACACAGAGATCAATGTTAATCACATTGAACGAACAAGGTAAACAAACGTGAACAAGAATTAGTTGAGACCCAAACACAATGTAAACTGAACAGAAACGAAACAAACATGATTAAGATATACACTATTACACACGATTTATCCCCGTTATTTGCCGAACATGATTACAACACAGATGGCTTTTGAGCTATTCGTACTTGGTGAAGTGTACTAGTCAGCAGAATTCAGCAATATGCTCCCTTTGTTCGGTTTATCATAAAGACGCATCATACGAGACAATTCAAAGTACATGAAAAGACGGCAGTATAATGCACGAGAACAGTTGGAGTTAATCCATCCGAAGGAACACCATGAAGCCCGCAAAATATAAGGTAAACATGGCACAGAGAATGAAAAGCACAAATTCACTATTAAAATCTTAAAAGTAAAGTCTCATATCATTTATAAACAAATTAATTAACACTTGAAGGATGCCCATGAAGTAGGTTGGTGTTTTGTAACCAATGTAGCAGTTGGAATATATTTTCTAACATTACCGATATTTCATAGGGAAAAGAATCTGCTACTCCATGACCCAATAACACCACTTACGGTAAGGTAATAACTTCAGTACACCGAATAGCCCCAGACGTATACAATTGCTTTTGTGTACTAGGGGAAACATACACTTGTAAATATTTGAGAAACATAACGTCTTGGAGAAAATCAAACACTCCCATTGATGCCATATGTCCACTAGTGCGTTATGGTTGAAAACTGATAAATGGTATTTGCATCGACATTACTAAGGTCACGATGAAAATTGTTGCGTAAGCTATGTACAATATGACGCTATATCGCTGTTTGACCTCATCCGAGTCAAGGATAAATTTAGCACACACTGCTAAGGATATCAAAAACAATAAAAGTGTGATAAGATGAACCAGAAAATGTCACTTGTTATAAAGAAAGTTCATAGGAAGGATTTTTCATACATACTGAATATTACATTCATGTTAACCACGCCGAAGGAACTTATGCAATTTAAACAAAATAGCAGTAAATGGCTCAAACCTAATATAGTGAGTATGAAATTGGTGGTACCGTGTTCTCTGGGGTAAATGGCATAATTGCGAATTTTCTCGGCCACGTCTCAGCTGCCAGACCAATTCCTTCTGAAAGCTTTTCTAGAAAGACAGTGAAAACTTAAGCATCTAACCATCTACCTAAGGAAGCACAACAACATCTTGAACATTCAACTGAGCTACAAATATTCTCTATTACATATGAATTTAAAATGTCCATGAAATAATCAAATTTCACTAAGAACATGAGCCACTATCCACTAATTTCATATACGACACTTCATGTCACTTGTACACTAGTAATATAAATGTTAGTACTTTGAGGACTTCGCTGATTGTTATTCACTCGAAAAATTATAGGTTATTTTTATTGAGGGGTTAATGGTATACAATCATAAGTTTGAAAGTAAGTAAAAAAATTGAACAGCACTCATACACTTCAACCTATGGTGCAGTAGACATCGATTTAATATGAAACCTCTGGATTCCTCATGATTGTCGATGACATTGATTCCTGATCTAATACACTACATAGTAAGATGTTAAGCTATATGTCGGCTTAAGTTTTACTGGCAGAACAGAAATACCAACAAACCGAAAAAAATACATTGTTTGTCACAATATACTAATTTTGGAATGGATTGGGATTAGACACAACTAGCTAAAAAATTAGATATAAATTAATCAGAATTAAACTTTAGTAGTCACATCTTGAAGCAAGTAATTAACTATAAAGAAGGTTGTTAACACAGACCCAGGTAACGGGCTAATTGACAAAATCCTGACAGATAAAATTAGAGTCTATTTTCTGCCCCAAAAATGCTTTTCTATGGTTAAGAGTTCAGATAAAAACCATCTGTTGTAGGAAGTGTTGAATAATAGGAAACAGTGGTTGGAGGTATTAGTGAGGCAAATGTGATGAACTGCGCTCAGTGAGTTGTGAAGTGAATTCGGTGTATGGAGCATGGTTAGAGAGTGGCATTCTACATAAAGTATGAGACAAAAACTATTGGATAAGTCAATCTGTATAAATATATTTTGTCACCTTGGGTGACCTAAACAAAGTCACAAAAACAAAGGAACATTCTACAGTAAACTGTATGGCTAAATTACCAACTGGACAACATAAGCTTTTACTTATGTAGGTGACTTGCCGATGTGAATTAATGTTCTTTGATGCTTTATAATAATCAGTAACGAATAAAACTTGAGTTTAAATGATGTAGTCCACAAGTTTTCAAGTAGACATTCCTAACGTATATTGAAGCCTTATACCTTGAGAAAATATGGTCAAGTTCGATGACAATAAACCTAAAATTACGAATCAGTGACACACTTTAGAAGCTTTGCTGGAAAGCAGAAAATCAGTTGCACCGAAGATGACAGTCTGTTAACCATAGTAACACATCTTATCAAAGAGCTGTCGTATAACTCAAATTTTAATTCATAAAGTATATTAAAAGCGGAAACCAACTTCACTAACCTTGTTGCACTTAGAACACTTTTGTGAATATTTCTCTTCATAACATGGCACACACACTACACTATCATCTTTTGGCACAAAACTTTTAGCTCCAATCGGTTGTTTACATTCAATACACGTAAAACACTCTTCATGCCATGTTGATCCTTTATATTCATATTTACGTGAACCAGCTTTAAATATTTTTTTGCACCCATCACAACGCGGTGAAAACTTCTCATCGTAACATTCTGGACAATATAAATCATTGTCTTTTGTAGCAAAAGGTTTATCGGCTAATGAACCTTGGCATACACTACAGAAGAAGCACCTTTCATGCCAGTGTTTATCTTTGAATGAAAGATCCTAAACAAATAGAAATAAGGAAAAGAGGATAATAAGACTATGCACTCAGATGGTTAAGTGAACCCTATTTTTAAAAGCAATATAAATCAGAGATGCACTTTCTATTGAGGTAGATTTCATCAAGAATTGTTTATTTTGTTCAAGAATTTCCATCAACTGTGAGAATGTTATCAACTGAAAATAATTACAAAACTGTTCCCAATGTTTTGGCTCTTTTAGAAAATCATGTTATATTCGCATGTCAACATCCAACCAGCTTTATGCATGACAGAATACAAATATGTTACACATGAGTAGCCCAGTCAGTACATTTTAAATTACTGAATGCCTTCACTTGCCTAGTAAAAGAAAGCTAATGAGAAACCCTTGTTTGGCACTTCTCAATATTGAATTCCTATCACCTCATTTCGAATTCAGTTTGGGATGACAACCATAGACCACTGAGTTAGAATCTCTCAGTCCATATTTCTAGCTTTAGCCGCTGTGATATATTTCTAAAATCAGTCAACGTCATTGATGATCTAGGGTGCTTCATATCATAATTAGATGTTTCTATAGATCATGTTCTGTCATTAAAACTCCTGGAAATTCATCCATATCAGATAAACTGAAAATATATTACAAAAATTAGGGAAAATAATTTATACAAAAGCCAATGTGACATTTGTTCCAATCGTGGAAATACTAACTTAATTTGAATTAAGCCGATTGACAATAAAAACGATAAATTTTTAATTACTGTAGGTAGGCTGAAAAAAAAAAATAAAATAGATAATTATTCATTGGTGAACCTAGTTTATGGATTATCGTAAAATACGAAGCCAGAAATGTATATCAATGAAGAAATTTATTGATTTAATCTTTTGTTTGACATGGTTGGGACGAAAGGTAAATTATAAAATATGAAATGACGAAATTAATGCATTCAGATTTTATTTTAACGAAAAAATAATAATTTTTTTAAATGTAACTACCACTGTGTAGCTGTAAGTATATCATGGGATATTGGTCATGTGTAGGGAATTTAGTTACTATGTGCAGTTGTGAACTCATATTAACTTACATCGTAGCTACGTACCTAACAGACTAGTTACAGATACTGTAATCGTCAAATGTAATGAATAATACCTCTTTATTATCTAAGGTTGAAATCTTGACCATTACCTCGCGGGATTAAGTAAAAGGAACGAGAGCTTATTATACGTTAGCCAAATGCTAATTAACTTTGTTACGCCACTTTTCTCAACAAGTACTTCATTAGTAAGGAATTTCAAGTTCGAGCCCCTGTAGAAACATCACCATGAATAAGTATATGTATTTAGTTGGTAAGTTTTAAACATGAGTTTAGGGTTGCTTGTTTTCCGGATTTAAATAACATTATAGTTGTTTATTTGAGTTCATTCTATAATATAAAGAGATATTAGAAAACATTATCAAAGGTCCACTAGCTTTTAGTAGCTGTTTATCGGATTTTAGTTTCTGACTAAAATATTTTAAATGGAGCCTTTTAACGGCATTCAGATGTTTCTACGAAACTGCTAATTAGCCATGCTAACCTTTATTCCATACTTTTTAGGTTGCTAAAATGATATACCGCGGAGTGGGGGAATAATTTGTGCCTTAGTAGAACAGTTGTTGATTTATTTATAAGCTAATGTAATTATATAGTTACATATGATGACTAATCGGTTAAGACAGCTGTTAATATAAAAATGTGTGTCTACTTTGAACATATTAACTCCTAAAACATCTGCCTACATTATGCTGAGTTTCAGAACATTCAAATGAATCAGTAACGATCGGATGTTACTATATGACATGGGCATTCGTCGTAGTCCATTGGCACGGCTACATGAAAATGCTCTATATGTTTATCAAAAACAAAGCCGTTTGAATGAAGAATATTCTTTTCGATAAATGCCCATCAGCTTCTACATTGATTAGTTCAAATTATTAGTCACAAAAATAGCAACTTCTGAGGCAGATACAACATCATTTAGATATCAAGGACAATTGGATATAAATTGTTTTCCAAGTTATTTGTAAAATACGAATGTTCATGTTGAAATCATCATCATCATCATCATGTAACTTAGTAAACTTAGACGACGATTGAAATGAACAAGGTTATTAATCAAATTTACATATATTGGTATCTCTGTGTATGGGTGAAATAGGAGATGAGGGTGGTAGCAAAAATACGATTAAATCAAGTGTTTGTTGTCAAATACTGAATTCTACTTTGAATAAAATCGACCAGGTTAGCCTTTGTAAAACGGAATGAGAGACAATCAAGACTCATCACTTTGTAATAACAATAATAGAAAGGGTTATAATCAGTTTGTTCGTTTAGTCTTAATAATAGAAATTAAAAGAGAAGATTGTGTGACATTCAAATTCATTCTGTGTATCATGATTATTAATAACAATAATGATAATGTGGAGATTTGTGGATAAAGTTTTATCTATAATGGATAGACCTAAGTTATAGAAATTTCCATAACGAGAGGCCACATGTGCATTACTACAATTAAGTCATCATTTGATTAAGGTATGGAATGGCTTAATGAATCTTACATCGGCCATGATAGGAGAAGAGGTTGAACATACTTCTTACAAATGCATATGTTTAAACTTTTGAACTATATAGCTATCGCATCTACCGTTTTGAGGACCTTGATTAACCTTAACTAATTACACGATATTGTGGTTTGACCAATTTTGTCAAAAGTTATTTCAAAAATATTATACTACTCGTTAGTAGGCCCAATTTCCGAAACCTATTTTTGGTAAATGGTTTAAAGGTTTCCCATGCAGTAATCAATTTTCAATGTTAGCTAACCAGAAGCCCCTGGGGCGAAATCCTGGGTGCGCACTGCTGAGGAGTTCGACACTAGAATTAAAAAACTTTCCAGTGCTCCCTGGTTTTCAATGGTACCCTGTCAGCATCAATCTGTGACGTATTCAATCAATTAAAAATACTAATCCCCACAAAATACCATCTCAATTCAATTTTCAATGTGTTAAATCCAATACTTCCAACCATTTACTACTTATTTAATGAATTAGAGCTGCATTTAAGGGCATGACCTTGAACAAGCCTTATGTTTCAAGCCTTAACTTTCAAGATACTTGTCTTTTTCCATCAGCAAATTAAATTGTACTACACTAAGAAAGTGATGCACGATTGTTGAAGATAACTTTAGTAACTTGAAATGACACTAAATTTGAAAAAATAATCATCACAATTCTTGAATACAGCACATGTAGTGAACGATGGAAATTTTACTGATAAAAAACAAAGATGACGTTTTACGGTAATTCTAATAAATTGTTAGTTGAGCATGTATCTGTATTAGTGGCCAGAAACAAGTTGAGATGAATTTAGTGATTGTGCATATTAGATGAATTAGTTCTTTTACATATTGGGTATGTATAGGTGATTGTCACTATACACTAGCTTGTCGTAGTAGAGAAATTTATTTCTAAGGTTAAAACATCACAGAAACACTAAAATGTATATCTGTGACGGATATTAATTCGTATTTTTACTCAATAAATGTTAATAGTGACCTGTTACTTTACATAAATTGGTATCTATAAGTGAAACATTCGTTTAGTTCAATCATTTTGAACATGAAAACAAAACAAATACTATATTGTAATATCATTGGCTGAGTATGATGAATGTCAAATGAAGCTGTGAGCGGTTTACTTTTTAATTTAGTGTTCCTCTCCCTTCCTCTACTAGTGAAACATTAGTACGAAGCTACCACGTTATAGATGGAGTCGACCACCTTTGGAATGCTTGTGATAATGTATGTCTACCACTGTCTAAGTGAACTTCAACTACCATACACTATTTATTGAAGACAGCTATATACTTGCAGGGTAATTAATATGTTAATACCTACTGTCATGCATTTTTTCAGCATCGTATCCTCTCTCATCTTGTAACAACAATATATTAAGCATTCAATTGAATTACTTAATAACTCAAGTCTTTTCTAATTATGTACCAATATCTTTATTAACAACCTGAACAAGCTTGCAAATAGATGTAAATTCGGTTACTAATTATATATATATATATATATATATATATATATATATATATATATATATATATCACATTGTTGGTACATGATATGAGAGGATATGATTCACCAAAGTATTGAAGACACTACTAAGAAACTAAACCAATACATATTCTTGGTTATTTCATTTAAAAGTTAGATGGGGATACAATTAATGGGAATAATCACTGTGATTTCATGTTGAGTAGGTAGAAGTCAAACACAATCAAATAGATCTTTGATTTAAAAGAAATTCATCATTGCTACTTTTCAAAATAACCAGTGTATTTAACAGACTCTAGAAGATTCGTGCTGAACGAGTAAAAAAGGCATATGCTCATATTTGTAAAACTACCAGAAGTAAAATTCTGCAGTTAGACATATGAATTTAATTCATTTTAATGAAAGAGTTCAGATAGTGACACTGATAATAAACTATGATACCAAATTCTACTTAACAACAAATCTCAAAGACAGGTAGGCAATCTGTCGTTTAATAAGTAAATACTTTGGCCTTACCTGTGGTCACTGTTAGGCGTAATAAAGGAATTTTGAAGAATCCCATTTCTCCACTAATGATGTCAATTTCTACAAGTAAAATTCCTTTTGAGCTTTAAACACATTTTGATTTTAAGTTTAGACAACCAGTTTATGTACACTTACTCTCGTAATCTATGCATATTATTCAAGTAGGATTTTATCTGTTTACAGTAAAGAGAGCTTTACCTCAACGCATTTCAACAATAACAACCCCTACAACACAATTATTGACCTTCAAATTGAACAGTGATTACAACTAATTGATAATAATGCAGAATAAATGTTTGCCTTATTTTCATGTTATAATCTGAAAACAACGGGGAGTTGGGTGGGGGGAGGGGCAATATAGATAACAAACGGAACTGAATTTTTTTATTAAAAGAGTCATGATATCTATTCTGCGTATATTCTTCTCTACACTAAACTTGTTCAGTATATGCCTTAATAACAATAATAACATTAATTTGATTCATTGTTCTGCAATATCTTGTCTTTGTTATTGTTCTTTTCTTAGAAGAAGTGACTAACTTCCTCTCTCACATCATTTATCATTCTTTAACTATCAACTATCTACTTTTAACCGTTTGTATGCTCATCCAGATATATTCATTTTTTAAGTGAATGACTTAGGTGTTAGAAATATAAAAAACAGAAATATCATAAATATATAAATTTTCATTAAGTTTTCTAGGTTGACAACAGGAAGTAGGAGCAAGTATACCCCTCTCTTACCTATATAGTCACACACTCAGCTACAGAGATAGTCAAATAATTTTGAAAAAGGAGATAAAACTGGACAGGAACCCAGCCAACCGGAAAGATGAATTAAACATAAACTAGCAAGTATGTGGTAATTATCATGCCACCAAAGATGTAAGTTCCTACTGGTATAAGAGCGAAAATAGCTACAAAATTATGAATAAATTCTCTCACTTACTCACGCTTGGTTTTAAAAAATACACATTGACCATAAATATTTTATTTATGAATAGATTGTAACATTAACCCTGATGAATTGGACCTTTCAAACAGATTTGAGAAAAGAAATTTAGGAACGATTCATTAAAACATTGCAAATGAGATTTGGATTTAGTTATTTTTTGTAACATGAAGTGATTTCAGTTAAAGAATCAAAGAGAATTAAGAAATATTGGAGATTTGTTTTGTTCTATTTTATAGGAGTACAGAACTATGTCCATAATCTTTAGGATTTGCAGCGAACTCGACACCTTAGGATTATTCAGTTGATACTTAGTGGTTCATACTTTTAACATCAGCCAATTCTTGATACAGTTCAATCACTATTTTCCCGAGATTTCATTGATTTTCTAGCTGGATTCAATCTATGATTAGAATCGTCTACAATATAGACCAAATCTCTAAAAATCTTCTACTATTACATTAAAGACGAAGGTGTTCATTTGTTTTAGTAGTGATACTATGATAATGGGATGGAAATAAATAAATTTACTTTGAATTATTGAATAAGTATAATAATCAATTTCAAATTTATAAGAATGCATGATTTATGATCTAGAGTGCGCACTGCTGGGTAGTCCATGCTAGGACGAAACACCTGTCCAGTCTTCCTTGGTTTTCATTGGTACCCCGCCAACATCAGTCTGTGACGAGTTCAATCAACTAGACATGAAATAAAATAAACAAATTAGAACCTTTACATTTGTAAATTGACTTTGGTTAGGCAACCATCGAAAACCGGGAGGCACTGAGAACCTTCTTTGTTTTAGTACGGAGCTCTTCAACAAGACGCATTAGTGACACCCCCCCCCATCATGAATCAAACACAAATCATTCAGGTCTTAGGGAGAGCACTTAACTTTGAGACAATTGAGTTGTAAGCCACAGTCAAATAATTTTAAGCTTAATTTAATTCACGATGCTACATGATTATCATCAGTTGCAACTACTGATTAATTCATTAATCGTGACTTCCAATTCTAACTCAGTAAGTAGTTTTTAAAAAATAGTCACTAGTAAGAATCTGATGTCTGTTATAATCTTGTGAATACTACCGGGAATACTTAGTACCGAAATGTCCCACACCAGGATTCGTCATATACGCAGTGCTCCATTCCTCTTTAGTGATTATGTAAATACGGTCAGTTGTGATGTATAGTTCCGAATTCGACCGTCAACACAACCTCCCCCCATGGTAACAAAGTTGAAGTTTCACTAATAAACTGGCTTTTTTAAGATAGGAATCAGAGCTTCATTTGTTAGAAAACAATGTTTATGCACTACTAAACATCATTCTAAAATAGCCTTTTCTAATAACAGAATTTAATCCTTTTGGTCAAGTAGATGGCTGTTAATAAAACTAATGCAACGTTTACTTAATAACTACATCCAAAATCCCAAACAATTAATTGTTGGAATGTTTTACCAACATTTAATGGTTCACTGATTGATATCTGTGTAGACAGACTAGTTTAATAATTTGAAAAGGCTCTGACTTACTGCGGAAAATATCAAATTAATCGACATCTAAATAGGGAATCTGTGAAGACTACTTAGTTTGTGGATAATTTTTATCATGAAGTGACACTAAATGACAAGACTATAAAACTGTCTGACCCTATTTTGGAACAGATTAAGTAGTGTATTTTGATAGCTTTAAATATAATCAGACTAATGGCATTTAGCTTACGAGTCGGTCACTATACATTGAAACTGTTGATTTACACTCCCTCGGTCAGTATTTAACTTCTTTCTTTAAGTTATGATTTACCACAATTTTCATTCAATATTAAGAGTGAGTAACTGTTTTATTTATAATATACAGTATCAGATTCCTGACAAAACGACGTATAGTAAAACTGAAGTTACGTTGGTCATTATCAGCAGAATGATCTGTGAGAAAATGACTTCGAACACTCAGTTCATTGAAAATCCTGAATGAATGACTCAACTTCAAATCTAAATTTAAGGTTATACGATTAAAAAATTAGTCATTTTTTGCATTTGTTTCAAATTTAAATGACTGACAATTTCAAATCTAACTAACTGGTAACGCTGCAAGGGTTATTCTTCTTGCTGAGATAGTCATTAAGTAAATGAAACCACTTGTAATGATTCTTGATATAAATGTAAGATTTCAAACAGAATTTTGTGCGAATCCTACTTAACAATCCTGAGACTCAGACAAATATTTTTCCAATGCACTTTATTTTAATGGTATTCGAAGGTAATCGACACGTAACAATAAGTCTAATTTCTGTACTACTTACCACTAGGTAACATGGTATCTAGTAAATTTTAAGAGAACTGATTTTGCTCGAAATCGTATCGTTCGGTGCCACACTCAGAAATACTACTATTGAACTATTAAGGCAGCGTCAAAACTCCTGTAAGATTGAGGCACTTACATTAATTGATCACATAGCAGTCTGATCTTTAATAGTGATCAGATCTCGTAATACCTACCCACTGGCCTAAATGACACGATGGTGAATGCACTATATTATGATGTAAGTTGACCATTAATAGTTGGGTAATAATTATCAAGTTATAATTATGTAAAACCTTATCAAGACCTTCATAATGTTTGAACAAAAACGAATACACAGTATTCACTTAGAGTTGAAGTCACTTTAACTTTTATTGCATTTTCAAATGATGCTTTCGATAGTTTTAAAATTATAAATAATTGAGATCTATCTCAAAGAAGTTTAATTCTTCCAGAGAAAATAGTGGAGGATTAGTCAATTTTTAGAGGAAGTCACATCGACAAATGTAAATGTAGCATTACCATGTAAATGACCTCAGTGTTATTATACTGTTAAGAGTGCTATAAAATTAGTTAATAAACTAGAAATACGAAACTTTCAGGGCTAAGTTTCTATGAACTACCTTGCTAATTTTGAGCTTTAGTATATTGCATTAACTAGTTCCATGTATTTTGTTGTTCATAAACCACTCTGAATTAATTAGGTACCAATTACTACCATACCCTGGATTTGTACTGATGACATCTTTCTATTTTTAATGCTATGTGGTCTAATAAATTACGAATACGGATTGGGAAAATTTTAATTGTTTTTATGCGTCATAAATTGATTTCAGTTGTGTATTTTTAAATACCAGAGAGTACTGAATAACTAGCTCATCCTAATATGGAACTCCTCTGTTGTACATACCGTTTATTTAGCCGAGGAATCCAATTTATGATTTTAAGGCACCACAGTGAACACTTAAACATTTGCACTTCTGGCTTGGCCGGTATCCAGTGATAGAGTTCCCACATTCACCAATTTGTGAAATAGTGCAGCAATCAACCAGTGTCATTTGTGACATTCCACCAGTCATGGCTCCTCACTAGGACTTCAGAAACATTCTGAGGTTAGTCGCTAACAGGAATTTTACGACTGAACACCAGCCGGATAGTGCTGTTGATTAATTGCTAACTATGCTGTTTGAAGATTGTAAGTTGGATTTCCTGGTTAAACCAAGATTGTGAACCGCTGATGAGTTCCATACTGGGACGAAACAGCTATCCAGTGCCTCCTTATTTTCAGTGATACCTAACTGACATCAATCTATGACGACAACAAACGACTACACTTATGTTTATATTCAAATCATCTTCACTTATTCTCGTTCTCTGCTGAATGACAGAAAGCACTAGAGAAGACCAACAAGAATTAAGATTATTCAGTCAATGTTTGGAGAAAATTTTATCAATCGGTAACGAGAATGTCATATGTAATTAGATAAGTAAGTTTATTATTGGTAATGGTTGCTGTGGATCATAACAGAAAAGATTTTTCATAATGCTCTAATAGTGTGCAAACAAGACTTTCTATAACAGACACTTTCATGGTTGAAAGCATTAGAAGTAATCGAATGAGTTAGATATTGACTGTTAACAATCTTCTGTTACAAATAAAAAGTCAGAAAAAAATGAAGTTCCTGAATTTATGAACACTATGACTGACCAGTGCACAATAATGTCAAAAAATAACTTACTACCAAGACGATTTTTGTATTAAATTATCAATTACATCAAAGTCATGAAGACTAATTCTCATGAATGATGTAAGTGAAGTAGGTCAAAACATGTATCGAAGTTTTGAACATGAAGCTGCTGAAGATTGCTTATATAAGCGAATGTAGAAGAATAACTAATAGTTAATGATAATTTCTTAACGTATTCGCCAACGATTGTTCTCATTAATGCCTTCTTAAAACCCTGAAAATATACGTGCTCAAACTTTCAATTTTACTGGTTTAGAAAACTAAGGAATTAAGTAAAAATTCTAGTAAAAAAAATTTAATCTAACGACCCAGTACATTGTTAATGATGAAGGATAATCTTGACTGTAGATTCACTAGCCTTATGTAATTCTAGTTTAAATATACCTTCTGGTAATACTAGTATACTCAATAGTGACTAGCCTTAAGATATACTCCTAAAGCTTTTATAAAAAGCCGTGACGTATGGAGATCAGCTACGTCGAGAGACGAATGGACCAGATATTACTAATAACTAAAACGATTGTGATAAAAACAATTTGATCAAAGTTTAGAATATAAACCAGTAGTTTCCAAGTTAAAAGTATCATGCTAACTGGGTGGCAAGTACATTTTTAACTTTATCCTTATTGGCTTTATGATAAAAACTTTCGAATGATTAATCTTTGCAACTTGGCTTTCCAGTCTTATAGAGGATATGATATGTAAGCTATGATAAGGATAATCATCCTTTATGTTGCAAAACATTGTATAACTAGAGTATATGACTTTACCAACACCTACTTGATGGTTTAAAGATAACTAAAACAATTCCGGATAGTTATCAAACACTAACTCAACTCTGTTGATCAGGAATGTTACTAAGTCAATTGGTTCAGTGTGGAATTAATCATCTAGGTGGCATCAAACCCTGAATTATTACATTTACTCTTACTTAATAATTTATCATGCTACATTAGAAAAGTTGCCTTATTTCAAAAGTATAAGTTAATAAAATATAAGTGATTGCTTGAATGGCATCATCTTTACAACATAACTCAAAGGTTCTATGAAATGAAGGATAAAAGTGCTTCCAGCGTAAAATGTTTTATCAACCAAATATCTTATGTTTTTTCAGTAGTTCTTTTCCTTGTAAAATAAACTCACTAATGACAATCATATTTAAATCAATCAAAACTTCTCTAACTATATACTCACTTTAGAGTCACAGGTAATTTTTTCTTTGCATAATTCACAAGTATGACTGAATTTACTTTCATAGCACGTAATACAATATGGTTTTTCTTCATTCAGTATATACTTTTGTCCAATTAATGATAGATTACAATTAGAGCAATTGAATTGTTCATTCGCATTCACAATTATCTCGTCTGACATTTTATTTTAGAGAATATGATAATGAATTTTGAATAGAAATTGAAATCGAAACAACAACGAACTGATGCTCAATCTAGTAATCGAATCTTGGTCTACTGACGATGTTAATACTCTGAAGAACCGATAGATCGAATAAAATCTCAGTTAATTTGAGTGAACTGACTAACAACTAAATTTTAAAGATTGAATGAAGATTAAAAGCGTATCTTTTCCCTTTTCTTCAAAAGATTTTTTTTATTTTCTAGACAAATGCTAAAAAGAAAGGAAAAATGGGATGGAAAATGAATTCAATTAAAAATCGATTTTGATTTGCATAACACTAAATATGTGTATGTAACATGAGAGAAACGGAACTTGTTGTTCACGATATACCATAATGTAACCAATTAGATTTCATTCAGTAAGAAATACTTTGCTTGTCAAAATCACATATCTCAACGAAATACAACAACTCAAGGTTAGTTTATACTAGTACATCTATCGATTTCGAATAGCTTTCAAGTTGGTCAAGGGGATGTGCAACGTTTTTGATGCTCACATTAATACTGATCCTTAGTGTTGATCAGATACTCTCAAATATGATGTGATCTGGACACTAGTGTGAGTGATTGTACATTACGCGCAACTAGTTTTGACAGTAAGTGATCAGAGGCAATTGAAAAAAACTGCGTTTAATCCGAGTTTCCCATTACTTTATACTCTTTAGCAAGGTATGTATCCGATTCTGATAGTCTTAAAAAATACTGTACTTTCATCATTAACTGATTGTTTAGGAATCAGATACTATTTGAATAATTCAACCGCAGTATCTTGCACTGTAAAACAGAGTGTCAGCGTTTGAATCCCTCAAAAACTATCACTTCACTCAAGTTGTAGATATACTTTACAGACAAGCAAAAACCAGCATAAAACCTAGATCCAAGGTTCCACGTCGACCGCCTCAAACGAACTAACACTAACAAGAAATAGAAAATATTGGTTTCTGACTTAAAATTTTATAAGCTTTAGCTAATTATATCCACTAATTTTCATTATGATAAATTTGTAAATAACAAGCGATTAATTGTAAAATGATTCGATATGCAGATTAAGTATCCAGTATTATATTATCCATGGGTTATGTAAACAAAGTAAAATTCATTACTTAACCTCTGCAACTAGTGTGAAATGCATAGAGAATTCAAGCAGGGATTTGTGAACGTAAAGTAAGCACAGTACTTTCATCCAGAAAGGAAAATAATTATTTCCGAGATTGATGGCGACTGCCTTTCTGCTAACAAGTGTGGAGAGTCAGGTGTATTAGCTTAGCAGATTGACGGTTTATCATACCTGCTAGATGTATAAATCTATGAGAGTGTGGCACTGAAAATACATTTATTTCAACGATTATTAAGTTATTATCAATTCACAATAAAGATTTTCTCAATTGTTAAGCTCTTAAGTTAGTATGCTGTAATTCATAAAGATGCATTTGTTTTAAACTTGGCTATTCACTTAGATTATTAATTTGAAATTAAAAATGTAAAACCTGGTGAACAATCACTAAAGAGAACATCCTTCTTCTTCATATACTCTTGTTTTGAAATTAAAAAAAAGATTCAATTCACTTTGTCACCATGTCGTTGAAAGACTAGTTTAAATTTTTATGCATGAAGCTACAAAATGCCAATTTATCCAAATAACTTACATATACACACTGTTACATTTTATATACATTTATGTAAAATCTAGTCTCTCTTTTTGAATATTTGTTTAAATAAAATATAAAAATTGGGATATAAAGCAGTTTAGTCGTAGTCAGCAGAAAAGTTTGGATCTAAGTTTTATGCTATTCGGCACTCGTCAGAAAGACGTACGTGAAATCATGAGGGAATTGATGAGTCCCAGCGGATTTCGAAATCTGCGACTGTGTTAAAAAAATTTAAAGCAAAAATTATTTTCCTAAGATTGGAAAACTAATTTAGATTTGAAAAAATTTAAAGTCTAATGGAATTGAGGTGATTTTTTGGCGATTGGTGTTACGTCACAGATTTATGTTGGTAGGATGTCACTGGAAACTTGTCGGGAGTAAAACAGTTATCACCGCGGATAATGAACGATCATTGAGCCGTATCAAAGTTGACGACAATGAAAATCCTATCATTTGGAGCCGCCCAAGTGGTGCATTGGGTCAAGCGTTTGCTAATTTGAAAGCCCTGGGTTCGATCCCCTTCTGGTAGAATCGAGGATGTACACTGCTGAAAAGTCATGTACCAGGACAAAACAGATGTTCAGTGTTCCCTAGCTTACACTGGTACCCTACCAACAGTAGTTTGTGATTAATCCAACCAACTAAATTTAGAGTTTACTAAAACGTTAAATAATCTGAAGTGACATATTTCATCTATAGAAAGAATAATAGATAGGCTTCGCAAGAAATTGTAAAAGAATGAATGCATGAAAAATTAAGGATGGTAATATAACACCACTTTGATAGTACGAGGAACGATACCTAGAATAAGCTTGCAAAATCCAAACTGAATGGAACTCTCTTTAGCAAAGCAAATAGAATTCTACATGGTAGTGTCATACTAAACAAGTATATTTTGCTACAATTTTAATCAACCTTAGGAAAGTTTTCTTTAGAAATCAAACGATTGTTTGAAAATCTATATCGAAATCGTTTACTGTCCAGAGTATTTTAAAATCAAAGTTCACACCTTGTTCCTTCTAAAAAAATTGGTGTTTTATTATTATATTAGTAACTTCACGAGTCAGATTATTTTGAACATATAATATAGCTCTATGTCACAAACCAACTTGAGCTAGACGAACGTTAGAAACAAAGAAGTATCGGATGGAGTCAAATATAAAGTGTTTACCCCTTAGTTCGACTAATTATTATAAAGCTTTTTAGATTCTTATTTTCATTCAATCTGAGATATGCTTCGACTGCTATCCATTCTAGGGGATAATATTCGTATGGCTTCTGATAAGGTTAGACATCCCTGATCAGGACTTCCCACTAGAACTCCGAGAATAACCTATTTTAGTTAGCTATTATTAAGTCGATGAAATATTTACTGATTTTGTTGTTTTACAGACATTTTCAATACTCGAATGTCCCCTGTATGCATATTTAATGGCTGAGCTTTGATTAGTGTTTTATACATAACCGGGTGACTAAAATTATCATCGTATAACTGTTTGTTAACCTGCCTGAGTTTAAAGAGTAAAGTGAGTTTTGAAGGTGGTTTGGATCTTAAAAATGTAAATTAGTTTAGCGTGAATATATATGCGTCTATCGATTTACGTACGTAAGTCATTTTGTTGGGTCAGTTAGTATGTAAATAGTTAACTAGAACTGCACGAGAATGTTTTAATGAGAGATTTCAGTACAAACACCATATTAACATGAAATCTAACTACATTGACAGTTCTGTATATGTAATCCTCTAGACAATGGAAACCATCAGAAAATATCACGTATTACTTTAGTGTTAAAGAAAAATATTTCTATTTAACAAATAGAATGTATATTTCAAACTGTCGACTTTCGATTTTCATAAATTCGAACGTCATTTCTACTTTATTCATTCTACTGATATTCATGCAATTGTTGAAAAAGAAAAAGCTGAATGAAATTTACTTTCTCCACTTAAATAAAACTTTTATTCTAGAGAAAAAAACTAATTTTCTTCAAAGAATTGATTAACCTTATTCAAAAAAAGGAATCAGAACGAAGTTGATTCCTTTGAAAAGAAGACAATGCATAAACTGACTTATTTTCAACACACAGAATGTTC
The DNA here is from genome assembly GCA_025215515.1 of Schistosoma japonicum. NCBI lineage: Eukaryota > Metazoa > Platyhelminthes > Trematoda > Strigeidida > Schistosomatidae > Schistosoma > Schistosoma japonicum. The sequence goes on along the minus strand of CM046069.1, from coordinate 39,544,884 downwards.
AATAATCACCGGGTATTATGTAGAATTCATATTTCGATTTTCGCTAGTGATAACAGTAATAGCAACAGTTTGCTATAGTGGATTTTAAAATAAATGACGGTCAAAGAAACTAACAAAATGTCAAATAACTTTTGAATAAAAAAAACAGAAATTTTGAAGATTTCAAAATATTCAGTTGGAGAAACAAATACCGATGGATTGTATGTGTGTGTGAGTGCGTGGGTAAGAGGGATGTTGCATTCTCATCAATGTCATAATGAAGATATTTGAATTTTAAACAACTGGAATTATTTCTGACTAAAAGGGAAAAAATAAAATTGCATTCTGACAAATGGGACTATACCAATGAGAACCACTTTCCCCCCTGATCAAGTTAGCTTTACTGTAATGAAAAATATAAAATTTGTTGATAAGTAAGCCACATTATTGTTTACAAGGTGATTCGGTGATTTGACCTACTATATTACTTCTTGTTACAATTGTAAGTCATTAAAGGTGAAATCTGTATTTAGTAAAAGAGGCTCTCTAAATAAGTTCTCAATTCAATGAAATTATCTTCAAGCTTTACAGGCGTCTTTCAATGCATACAAAATCTAGGTAACAATTAAGAAGTTAATTTAAATGCTGTTTCAGTTTGTGGTTTAATTTCAGCATATAGGATTGGTTATGTAACAATGGAGATGATAAACATAAATAATCAGGTAAGAATATATTGAATTTAATATTTAAATACTAACGGTTATTCAAGTTAGATGATCCGTGTCCAATTTTAATTTCAGCTGGACAGATTTAACTTAAGTAACTTAGTTTAGCACGTAAAATTTGAATTGTTATGGCTATTAAATAGTCAAAATATTTCTAGTATCAACTAAATTACTTAGTACTTCGTCAGCAACTGACTTTACTTAGGTAATTATTCAGATGTTACGTCCAAGTATACGATACCAGAGGTGTACACTGATGACTGTATTAGGAATCAAAAGCCACCAAATGTGAGCTTAAACTTTGGATCAGTGAATTAGCATACAAATGTATTCATGTTTTTGACTTCTCCCGATTCACGATATTTTGAAACCCTTATCTATAGTAACTAGTGACACTGATCTGACTTTCGACAAGGTTGAACTTTACTGGTCACGGCTTTTTACAAAATTCCAAGAATATTCCCACTCAAAGATACCAACATGTTAATGCATGACATTTTTGAATGCAGTTAGTCATTTAGTACTGCTTTAAGTGATTGTCGACAACCGATGGATATATCTAGCATACATTTCATGCTAGATGATATTCGTTAGAAACATTAATGTTCTACGTGAATCCAAACTTGTATGATTTAATATAGTGGTCAGAGATGCTTTTATCAATTTGTGCAGTATAACCTACTAAATTAAACTATGTGTACCTGTTTGCTTAGTCCAAAGTAATGACTTCATATTTAAAATAGTTTCTTCGTCGAGGAATGGCATTAAAATGAAAAGTTGAAAAAAGCTTTCCGTTTTGATTCGGGACTCAGAAGGCAGGTAAAACCTTGAATTCGTAGGTTTGTTGGAAGATACATGACACATACAAGATAAAATGGATTCTAAGATTGAAAATACTAAACTACTAGCATCTATTAATGTGCATAAAATTGAAACTCAACGCTTTCTATAGTGATAGTTTTCATCTCTTAGAAAATTTATGCACCGAACGGATTCGCAAAACAACTGTAACAAATAATCATCAATTACCTACTATTCAAAGCATGTGGAATATTGGTGCATTACACTAGAATGAAAAATGAAACAGATTTTACGCTGTATAAAATTTGATGGAGATCAAACTACCGCATAAATATTTTTCCTGAATAAATATACGTCTATTATTGAACAGAATCAATTTTGTTTGTCAAACCGCTCTACTGAAGTGTGACTGAGCAATATTTATACATCTCTGTAATAATTTTAATAATAAACTATGCGTTACTATGGTAAATTGTATATTTATACTTCAAAATAAATTGTTTCTATTAGAATGATTAGTCAGGAATTATGTTTATCTACTGATTAATTGCATACCATTTTGCTGGAAGTTTCAAATAATGGAGAAGGTTAACAGTTGAACGTCTAAATGAAATAGGTAATATTGATATTGTCCGGAATTTCATAATGAGCTCAGTGAATGCATTACAAATAAATATTTGTATTTTATGAATAATAGGATAGTTAATGATAACTGTTAAACAACATACTACTGAGATCACGTATAAAGTACTATTTGCACAACATGAAGAAATGATGTGTAATTTCAATAAAGTTTTATAAGACTGATGACTTTGCTTGAATTTGATATATAGGTTCTGTTCAATAATTACTATCATACATAATGAAACACTATTCTACGACTTATACTTAATACTGAATAAATCATATGTATATTGTCGTTCATGGATAGTAGGAAATACTTTATTCATCTGAACTGATACTAATCAATGCACTGAATAGTGACTGTTATCATCTCTCTTCCTAGCGTTACTCGAATTCTATGATTCTATTTGCACTATGACAACTAGTCTAGATAAAATTAATTCTGTTTGATATAAGTTTGTTGGAGGAAGTCAAAAGCATTAATCTGAATTCCCTATCAGCTGGTCTTAGTAATAAAGGTCTAAACTGGATCATACAGAGTCCAAAATCCTCGTGTGATATGAGCTCATGTAGCAAATGAGTGTATACACCATGACAGTTAGTGTTTACTAACTGATATTTAAACTGTAATATTTGTAAAGTTCAATGTGCTTGATATAAGTGATAAATCTAGATATTGAAAAAGGGATTCCTTTGGTAGTGTATGATTTACATTTGATTTTAAAGTAACCGCTTTAGCAGAAATGCTTTGAATATGACATGAATTTAAGCTGCTAAAATCTCAAATGAATCATTTTTCTTTCCATCAAAGGCTTGTTATATCTGTAAGTTTCCATTGAATAAACTAAAAGTGGAAATTCAAACCAATGGGTTCCTGCATAGTGCTTTAAAAGTACTGAAACATTAATATATTGGACTCAATTATTTATGGGATCTTAGGGCTGTAATGCTGATCCGTTTAAAACTTAGATTATATAGCCAAACTAATTGGTCAATTACAGAGATTGTTAAATAGCCACATTAATCTATGATCAGTAGTTCTCATAATATACTATTTTTCTAACTTGATCAGAAATGAGAAAATTTCAGTTCATCAGTAGACGTGATGAAATGTTGTTATCCGGTTATAATGCTTTGTCATGCAATTCATACTATTATTGAATATTGTTAGTCATTAGGCATAGTAACATAATGGATTGACAGTGTCCCAAGTAAATTAGTGGAAAGATTAATGAATCAAATTTTGATGCAATCTATGATTCATCATTATCAATTTACGATATCCTAGAAAAATTGATGATTAAATGTTTATTTATTTGTATCCGTTAAACGGAAAATTAAGCTTTTATTTATTATTTGTACAGGCATATGTTCATTCTTAACGCTTGTATTTAGACATAAATTTTAGTAAATATAGATTATGGCTGAAGTTGCAGTCAAGAATCAGCTATTCAGCCTGTTTAGGACTAGTCAGCTGAATGTATCTCCTTCTCAATACTGATGATTGTTAGGGATTCAAAATCCTCAAAAATACAAACGTTCATTTAATCAACTGAAAGGCGTTATATTATTTTTTTGTAAAACCGATTTGTGGACTTTCATCAATTAATTCAATTTCAAATGTGATGTATACAAATGTTGTTTGCCAGCCTTGTCTGAGATAGATATATTTTGCCCCACAATAGAATCTACCTACGAGTGTAGTCTTTTGGTGTAGCTGTGGGTTGGAAAGGAATAAATCGTGGTATCTTATAGAAGCATAAGTATTGGAAAATACGATCCGCAGTAACTGTACGGACTATGGAGGGAATCAGATATAAAATCTGTCTACCCTATAAAATTTAACTGTATAGCATCACGGATAGTACTACGCCAATAAGAACTCACGCGCTAGTTCTCATCTAAGAGAAAACATAACAATGATTACAATAAACCTTAAACCTACTTCAATTAGCCAGTAATAGGCATAAATTTATTTGTAAGGGTTTTCAATTTCTGCTGTTGGAGTGAAAAACCGTAACTAATCAATCCCTATTGGTATCCTGAGAAAACCACATCAAGTATCAGTATGATCACCAACACTTAAATATATATACACCCAGCTTACAAGTGTAGATGGAATTCCAGTCACAATCCAACCTTGCTAAAATAGTTTTGATTTTCCACCAGAAAGCATTCACACTTTTTAAGAATATATTACATATACATATAAACCAAGTAGATCAAATCAACTGGCATGTTTCCAAAGCTTATGAACAAGTATTTTACTGAAGGTGAAAAATTGTACTTTATTGTTCGGTAGTCAATGTTTATGGAATGTTTTACTGATTCAAGTTTAAAAACAATATACACGCAAATAAAGGTCTGAATGTCACTAATAGTAGCAATAATAATAATGACCTTGTCAAAAGATTAACTTCATATTAGAAACTAAACAAAATCCATATAACTGAGTAAATAATTGAAGAGGAGAAATAATATCTAATCTAAAAGTAATGGCGATCATCTAAGGCTGATGTTTTTAGGTGAATAAATGTTAGTTACCAGAAGGATAAATGATAAGTAATGATCACAAATAATACAATCTTTAATGGTAATTACACTAATAAACAGCACTCACCTACTACATGAACATTTTTGGTATGACACCTAGAGAACACTGAAAATTTTACGGATAAACACATCCATTCACTTTCAGTAAAGCTATTATTCAGTATTTACATAACTTGAAGCCCTTCAAAAAACATTACTTTCAAAGACTTGTCAAAGAAGAAGGTATAATAAAGAGTCGTTAAAATAGAAAAGGTAGGTAGCTGTTTATTTACATGTTGTAGACTTTTTAAATGTGTGGTAGATATTATTAAAAGATAACTTCAGAATTATTATCTAACCTTTGTACATACAACGGCAGACGTCAGAATATACTGATATCTCTAACGGTCAAAATATGCTTTCGGAAAGATAAATATTTTAAGGATGACGTTGTTCAATAGTGTTATTTGATCTCTTTTTAGGTAATATGCACTAAGGATGTTGAAGTGTGGGTGCCCCTACAAGATTTTCTTCATCCACATAAGTGTTTAAGAAGGAGAATGATTTTAAGCTGGGCGAATGTATTCCTAAATCGGACGTGCTTTAAATCTGCAAATATTATAATTTATTACGAATTATGGCTAGTTTATTAATTGATTGAATATGTCACAGATTGATGTTAGCATGGTACCAGGAAGCACTGAATAGGTGTTTCGTTCTAGTGTGGAGCTCCTCAGCAGTGCCCGCCCCAGATTCCGCACGCGGAGCTTCAGGTTGTCGGTTGACACCTAACCCTTTACGCCACTGGGTCCGCATTCAATGGTAGAATTCCTACTTCCATCAATTTGTGATATATGTATATATACATCACAATGATAATCTGCTGATATCAGTTTGTGACATATTCAGTCAATACTAATCTTCACAAAACATAACCATCCCAATTAAATTTGTTAAATGTTTAAAAAGTATACATACTTTTTAATTTCTTCAATTTCGGTTATACATTTTCTATTTACACTGCCTGTTGTTTTAATTGACTAATGTGGATAAAATATTCGCAATGCACTTTTAATAGTTAGTAACATTAATTTATCGGTTATTTAATAATGACATAATGTACATTATATTTTGAAGAATGGAATCCATCATACATTTTTCATCGTAATTGTGATTTGTACTTACACTTCAGTGTTGTTCTGCTGTCAACCATTTTCCAAACTTGTAAATACACACAATAACAAGGCATTTCCTCAACAAGCCGACATATAAACATAGATTGATTAGTTCCGTTCTGTCAACAGTAGGGAAATATAAATCTTTATTATTAATGAAGATTTCCATGAGTACACTTCATGTACCATTCTGCATTATGCGAAAATGTCAAATCATTATTTATGAGAAAATCAGACTGAAAGGTTAGTGTCACAAACACAGCAACCTGCATCGATTATAGACTATGAGTACAGGAAATGTTTTTTTCCATGACTTTTTTCAAATTACTATTGATCACACGTCTGTACTGATTGATATAATGAAAACATTAAGAGCTTCAATACAATTTGGTAATGAAAATAAAACCACTTATTTAGAACCAATCGGTAAACAAGTTTTGTTTAGTTGAAGCTCTATGTTCTCTTTCATCAAAGTTTTCAGTTCGACTCGAGAGAAAATTTTCACTGACGACATCCAGTTTAAGGTTAACATTTCCGAATTACAGTTTGCTGTTGTGGATATTGTTGAATTCATATTTAACATTACAGATTGGTCCGAGTTAGAAAGCCATTGAAACCCGTAAAGCACTGGACAGCAGTTTTATCTTAGTATGGGACTCCTAAGTAGCTCTATCCAAAATCCCATCAGGTGATCAAGCCCAGGTACCTCAAGTCTCTCGACTGGTGCTTATCCAACTGTATCATACGGCAGGCCGGGATTGTGGTAGAATTTCCACTGGTGACTAACTTCATAATGTTTGTGAAGTTATAATGAAAAATCGTGATTGGTGATGTTCAGGCATGTCGGTAGTGAGACAGTTATCACCAATGACATAAACAGATTGTCGCTATATTGAAGATTATATATTAAAGGATAATCGAAAAGGGAATTTTACTATTGGACACCAGTTCAGTAGTGCTAATAGCTGAGCGTTAGCCGTTTGACCTGAAGGTCGCGACTTGCATTCTCTGGCTGAATTGATGATAATCACAGGTGAGGAGTCCCCCTACTAGAATAAAATAGTTATGATGTGTTTTTTGTTTTCATTAGTACTCTACAGTGATCGATCCGCGGTGTATGCATAAATAACAAAATGAGTTATCGATCTCCACAAAGTCACCTCAGTTTAACTATTCCTTGTTTATTTTAAAACTTAGAGCTATTTCCACATATTTTTTATCTCAATATTGAAAGGAGAATGTTATCTAATAAAACATTAGGTTAGAGCAGTTGACGGATACAACGTACCAATTAGCTTCGAGTCTCTTATGACACCGATTTAAACACAATCACATATATGATTCCACGAGGATCATTCTTTTTGTGGATAACTGGGTGGCGTGGGTTACAATCTCACTGAGAGCATAATTTGGGTAGATACTACAGACATAACTTAAAGATAAAAGAGAACAAGCATAAAACCTAGCTAAAGAAACGCTTTTACCGACTTTTTTCAAACTACTTGACACAAACACCTATTTATTAGCTCAGTAAGGACTTTTTGAAAACTACAGGTAAGTGTTCAGTGTATCGGTTATTGTAAATGGGAAGACAGTTTGCGTCATTAACTCACAAGCAATGGCGCTAATAAGTGAGTCATGTCTACAGTCAATACCTAACGAACCTGAAACCTTCAAGGGCCCTAGCAAGGAGTACACTATTTCGGCGCTTGGTTGGTATAGAGCTTTTTATATATTTAACCTTCAATAATTTGTTACACGCTTCAATCATTTTTTCAATATCATCTAAAACTAATTCACTGCAAAGATCACAACTTTTACCAAGAGCCTTTTAGTAGCCTGACTTCATGCTACTTATTAGTGAACATCGTATTATTACTTGAAGAGGTGGTGTCGTGATAATTATTGTACGACTTATAGATTTAGATGATGAATTCATTTAACCACAGTAGAATATATTTGATTACGGTATAGTGTGTTTCATATGTAAAATTTTACTGGATGTTCATAATATATCTGTTACATTACCTAAAAATCCGTACGGACAAACTGACACTCAATTAAAATAAATGAATTCACATTAATTATATTGCTACATTTGCATCTTAAGTTGTTACGTCTCACTGAACCAGTTCAATCTTTCCGGGGATATATATTAGACTTCTTTGTTATGTGTAAATCAGTTGTCGCAATTAATGTAACCTATCGTAGCTGTATTTTGAAGACAATAACAACGTATACTGGTTACTTATGAAATTATGACTACATCCAACACTACGCTGAAGTTAGTTTCTTAGCTTAATTCGATTCGATCAGTTAGAATGATGAGGAAAGGTTAGAACCAACCTTTACGATGTGATCTTACCTCACAATATGAATATGTCATTGTCGCTTTTCTAAGCCAGTGACATTTAAGCCTATTCACTACATGATTACTTTAGGAAGTGTATAAAGGATATCGCCGATTATAATCGAAAATTGATTTTACGATTCATGTATAAATGATGCTAACTAATCGTTTATTTGTAGTCAGCGTCACATTATCTGGTATTCAGTGCTGGTAGAAACTTCTCGACCGATTTCTAATATGGTTAAAAGACAAACAGACCTGATATTACTATTTACTTCATTTGATAACAGATGATTAAACGCTATGAACGAAATAAAGTGTTAAACTGTCGTTTCATTCAAGCTGATCCTCACTAACATAGAATATCTGCAAATTCAGGTTATCATGTATTATAGTCTTATAATCTAACAATCATACTTTGAACTGAGACCGAATACCTAAGGGTTGAGATATTCACATTAATTGATCACTGAGTAGTAGTCACCTACTTCTGGCTGATAACTAAGTTCAATCGATCAAGTGCGAATTATAGAACTAAACGAATTATGTAATATATTGAATGTGTAGTGACCAATGTCATATTAGTTTGGTCTTTCTAGTGTCTATAGAATCCCATCAATCATTAGTATTCTGATAACTGTCGCTAATCACATAATATCGAAACTCTGTTCCCAAGCAATTGTAACGTATGTTTTGATAATAAATACAATCTTTCCGGTAGCCTTTACTAAAATATTCTAATCTGTTTACCATGAACTTTCAATTAATTAAATAATTTTTGTAGTCAATCTAAAGGTAAAGCGAATCCGTCATGATTATCCAATTGGTACATTTCACAACGATTAATCGCAAAAGTCTTCATTTTACTCAAATACCTTAAACAAAATGAATGAAAGTTGTAAAAGTGTTGTTTACTTGCTTAGTTTAACATTAAGTAGAAAATAACTTGAGTATTTAGCTTATTTGAAATTATTTTTAATAATAGTAATGATAATAATAATCCTTTTGCTAATATTATCTCTTATCCTCGTTAGTGATTATCATTCCAGTCGATTGTTGAAAGCTCTCGTGAAAAGTCGTAGTTCATGAAATTTCATTGACTGGAGATCATGCTAAATCGTAGATTGACTGAGAACTATATCACTGGATGCCGAATCAGTAGACTAAATAGCACTCTCCAAGACCTGAATTCTAGTTTTTAACGTCATTTGTGCATATATGATTTCTAATGATTTTGATACTTATCACTAAGGTAACCATCAATTTGGCGTCCTATTTCTATGTTTTCCTTGTTGATGTCAGTTGTTAGTAAAAATTCATTTCTTGTGAAACGTTCATTTTCAAGCATATAAAGTAGGCGAAAATAAAACTAACAAGTAAATAATAAAACATATATTAACCAGAAATCAGCTGATTACCACGAAGTTGAACCGACTTTATTAGGTTATGTTAGTCGCCTAACTGCTTTGTTTTTGATTCGGACACTATTATAAATTTAGTGGATGATTAAAATTTCTAAAAACACATGAAAATTAACCCTTATTTGGCATGTTTTGTTTCCTGTAAGTAACTAATGAAATTTTACCATTTCAAAGCATAAATTATTCACTGGAGTAACCCACAGATAAATAAATACATAAATAAGGATGATAAAAGTTGGTTCATTATAAGACTAATAACAATGAATCTCTGAGAATACATTCATTATATCGATGCTTTTATATATTCTAACGAATAGAATCTTACAGCGAATAACCGAATTTATTACTGTTACTGGCATATATTGATTGGAGGAAATTTGATTTTACAGAAAAATAGGGAATCAGAGAGAAACACAGACACATTAAATGGTACTTTTTGTATTTATGTCTTTGTACACTCAATCAGAAACTAGTCTAATTATACACAATACGAATAAATAAACCCGAATGGGGATGAATAGTTTTTTCGTGTGTGATGAAGTAGTGATTAACATTTATACAGTGATGAAATAAAGTCAGTCTGACTCGGACGTTGATATGAAGTTGTTGTTATGTTATGTGCAAATTAACACAAAAGGATATAGTAGATAATCAAACCTAATAATTAACTTGGGTATTTAACGGATAAGCAATGAATAATTAAAAGCATTAAATGATGACCCGAAGGTCATATTTTTGCGTAGTAAAACGACTTTCAATCAGTCAACATGATTTTGGCGCCAGTCACTATTAGACCATTTAGTAATGGTGAAAATAACTGGAAGCCGTTTACTTTCGCGTCTGATATTAAAAGATGAATTACTGAGTTTATCAATTTTACCATTACGTAATAATACCCAGTGAAGTATAAATGAAGTGCATATGAAAATTCATGTCTTTCTGTGGCATAAATTCTTGTCATTTAGCTTTATGTGGAGAATACTTATCGTTCAGTTGTTTTATCTTTATCTTATCCTAATAGACGAATGACTTACTGGTTATTAGTTAGATAGTTATTTGACATCTTATTCTTCATCATTAGTTAAACATATATTGATCAAGCTAATAAAACATGATAGTAATTTTTATCGATGCAATGTCGTAAAAGATTATTTAGTTTTACAAAGTGATATATATCTTAGTGTTTGCTTGAATAAACACAAAATGTAAAAAAGCTGCAGTATTTAGTTACTTGGTTGATTGGTCATACACAACATACTGAATGATCAGCTGAGAAGTACTTAGAAATAACAATAAAATCTAAACCTAACAACAGATCATCATAATGTTTTCTATAATTCAAATCTTAATATATTTATCTTGACTTACAATTGAAAAAATTCTGATATCACGAATTGATCTGAACCAGACAACCATTGATCACCTGGAAGCACTGGACAGCTGTTTCGTCCTAGTATGGGACTCCTCAGCAGTGCGCATCCACGACCCTGGTGGGGATCGAACCCAGGACCCTCTGGGTGATATCAGCATTAATAAATTAACTATCTCCACAACAACCCCTTAAATGTAACTAATTATCAGCTCACTAGTGACTAGCTCCTTGAGGTAATTCCTGGAGTTCTAGTGTGAAGACGTGACCGGTGGAGTTCAATCGTGTCGGGTGTGAGACAGTAACTCACCGATGACAATGGATGAGGTCGCGCAAACGTAACACGAATTGACTGAATTAGAAATATCAACCATTAGGAGCCGGCTCAGTGGTCCAATGGTAAAGCGCTCGTCGCGGAGCCAGAGGGTCCTGGGTTCGATCCCCACCAGGGTTGTGGATGCGCACTGCTGAGGAGTCCCATACTAGGACGAAACAGCTGTCCAGTGCTTCCAGGTGATCAATGGTTGTCTGGTTCAGATCAATTCGTGATATCAGCATTAATAAATTAACTATCTCCACAACAACCCCTTAAATGAAAAAATTCTATTAAAACAAAAAAATAGGTTTTTAAAGAATCAACTCAATCTAGTTGATCTGTTAAATACAGCGTCACAATTAATATCACACTGTTTGGTGAATTTCAGTGCAACTAAGTGATCGCGTATATGTATATTGATTAGACTTCGAGCTAAACGCTATGTAATAGATAAAAAGTATCAAATTAACAGCTAAAAAGTGGATGCATTGAACAATGAATCATCATAATACAGCTCTATCTAATTAAGTCGGATAGAATATTACTAACCCTTGTACAAAAAGAAGACATATCAAATAAGGGTATACGTAATCGTATTTAATAAGTAGAAAAGTATTATCGATTAAATTCTACCAGTCAACTTTCAATATACTCATACACAGTTGAAGCATATAACTGATGCCTCTTGAGAAGATGTACGCATATGAAATGTTTTGAAATACTCAATAATTGTGCTAACTGATCATGTATAGAATGATGCAGTAATCCTGTATGGACATCAAACGATGTACATTCATCACGTATATTATATTATATTCATAGATAGAAACAACAATTTGAGCTTTGATTTTAAATTTGATGGCCAGTATATGCTTTATCGAAAAGTTCAGAAATAGAGTTAGAAAGTTATCGAGTGCTTTAATTGATATCAGTCAATGACAAAAACAATTATCAGAGGAAATGAAATAAGTTGACACAATTGAGATTGAGTGTGCACTTGAAAAAATGTTGAAAAAGTATTCCATTAATGAAGTCAGAATATTAGCCAATAAGATTACAGTTGATTCGTACCTATAGTTTCACATAATGAACTGACTTCACTTGGACAGCCATTGAATATCAACAAGTTTAAGACCGTTCTCTTATCTTAGTATGGAATTTTCAGTAGGGCGGACCTACATTAATACAGTGCATTCAACTCTACTTCTTTAAGCCAAATATCTAATGCGTTATTTTTAAATTATTATCAAGTTGTCTAAAATTCTTACTTCAGTTTATTTATATTGTCAACTATCTTCAACTGGAATAATCATGATAAAATTCTCAAGATATAGCCAAAGAGTAACTGTTTTTGCGGTAACATTCAAAAGAAACAATTTTTCCCAACTCTATCTAAAGAAATAAAATTGAATTTGCCAATCATGAATATGGTATTGATAGATAGATTAATCAGTATGATATGCACACTTAATTCAAGCGTACATGTACTATGTATCACTTGAAATGAATGTCACTGTAACCAATTATTTCAGGCTATAGATAAATCCAGTCACAATATTTAATTAATTATAATAAAATAACAAAAGTTTGCAAACATGCATACTTTTCCCTTACAGATAATTAATACCCTTTCTTTCTCAAAATCATAAGCATCGTTGCCATAACTACACAATGTGTGTTATTCACACCATACATGAATAATTAAAGGACAGCATTAGCAGTTGTATGCAAATATAACAATCCAAAATACTCATAGTAGATTTACTTACTACTGATTTAAATAATCAATTGATTTTTTACTTATTTAAGTAATATTACTTCTATCATAACTTAACAAATTATTCAGGAATAGAATATTTAACAATAGCCATCCCAGCTGATTTCATACTAAGTTACCAATTTTATTTCAATATACCAAAGATTATAAAATATCAGTTTACAAACTAAAGTAAGGTGCCTTTTCATTTAGAAGTTTGTTTTAACCATTACAGCATTATTTAGCTGCGTGTAATTCAACTAGGTAGACTAGAGTTACATAGGTTGATGTGATGTGCAATATTTTCAATACATGTAGCGAATTCAATCACCTTCCGGTTATTTATGGAGAATGTGCTACATATTCGAGTATAGTTTTCTTTTCATTGTAATTCAATTTAAAGCTCTTCCTCTCAACATACTTGTGTATTAAATTGAACTTGTCGGGCTGTGCTACACTGTAGAAGTTCATATTAGACAGTTGAAAATAATTCCAGACTCTTAAGTAAAATTTGCAATAAAGATTCGGTTCCACTATGCTGCAGTCGCCTACCAAATGGACAGAAACATAACTAAATATACTGGATACAACATACCTAATGAAAGACGAAATCGTTTCGCATAATTCAGTCATTTACACATATACGCTTACATATAAAAACAGCATTGAGAAATGTTCAAAATGCGGCTGCTATATTTAGCAATCTCCTTTAATGACAAAGATAAAAACCTATAGTAGGGTTTCACATTTAATTTACCTTTAAAAAGGCCTAATATTTTAATAGATGTATCCTACCAGAAAGATGACTTTCAATGCTAAAATCTTTTTGTCATTCAAAGTGATATCACTATAACAACTATGTAAGCAACACGAGTAAAACTGGAAAGTGCTCAACATGATAAAAATTATTCTACCTTACCTACAAATATTTGCTGCCACCTGATATACACAATAATGAACATATTTTATCATTTCTTTGAGAAAAAAACAATAATCACAATGGTTTTCAACTTAACCAAAAAGTATAATGTTAAGTCGATATCAAAAAATTGGCCTTGGTTTAATAGCATTTACGAACAAGGAACTGGACACCTGTTTTATCCTAATATGGAAATCCCATCAGTGCACATTCACGTCTCCATCACGACTTAAACCTAGGACATTCAGGGCTCACTGCGGATGCCGGGCCTTTAAACAAAGGAGCCCACATCTCATAACTTACACTTGTAACTACAGTCAAATAGCGATAAGCGGAGCGGCCTCTTCCTTTTCCATTAGTAGTTAACTTCCACAAGCTATATGTTGTTGCTATCCTTCCATCACGTCTTTTCACTAGTTTCGCTAATTTACCTCCTAAAGTTAGCCACAAACTTGCATATAGCGATGATGGTTAGTAAATGCTGTTAAAATTGTCAAATTTAAATTGAACCCTCCCCCCCCCCACACACACAGGTACTCACGTGCACTTTGCCAAAGAGTCCCAAATCACGATGAAACAGTACGCCAGTGCTTTCCTATCTTCACTGATTGTCTAATCTACATCATCTCGAGTTACCAAATATCAATTAAACAATATTCACAACATTCGATCGTAAAATGTAATACTTTGTAATGGTATGTTTATATATACTTATTACTACTGATATTTGACTTATATTAGTTCAGTAGCCTGTGATTTATTTATTGTAACTGTCCGTATAAATTAGTGGAAGAGTTCATATATATTAATTAAAAAATGCATAAAATAATGTAAAATAATAACAGTCACTTTATGTTGCATTTAGAATTCCTACTTTATGATTAAAATTTGATGAAGTTAATCAAAGTTAATTTTAATCATGAATTGAAGACATTGCGATGAACTAATAAAAACGATAGAACACTAAACATTCTTTTGATACGACTTCGAAACATTTCCACAATGTAGAATAGCAGTCCTACAAAATAATAAACCCTAAAGACTTTAGTTGGTCCACCAGGGTTCTTGGTACCTGTGTGGTTGTGCCACGGGAGAAGGCTGTATTGCATTACCAGTGTTCAGGTTGTAGAGAGCTTGGGCGCTGTGGTGTTAATCAGTTGACCTCCTGAAAAACCAAATTGGTTGAGATTACCCTCATATTGCAGGGTATATTGATAATTGTGTGTGTGTGAAAAGACTTTAGTGCACTTAACCAGCTTATTTACACTAATACAAAATAATTTTTGACTTCATAAGAGTGAAATAAATCAATTTACTCAACATTGGATTCTCTTTCGTAATATTGGCGGGTTGTTAAAGTTTGGTGGATTATAATAAGAAATTTGACTGTAAATAACCTTCAAAAAAGAGGATTTATATAGCATCAGAAATATGAAATCATTAGAATAGAATAAATACACTATTCCTATACACACATAATATCCTAGTGTTAACCTCTCAATTTTCCCATAAGCTGAAACTGTCATTTCTGGTAAGGGACTAGAACATATCAATAGTATAGTTATAACCTGAGTCTTCTGATATTAATGTCTTTGCTTCGCATAAACGTTATTATCCGACGTAGTTTCGGCTCATTTGAGTATATTTAGAGGATTGTATAAAACTGAGAAAGAATAACTTTTACTATTAAATTGATTAAAAGTTCATTCTTTCCTCAGTTGGGGTTAAAACCATTGAGGCGAATAAATAAGACTCTAAGAATACTCGGTTACGGTTGAAGGCCGTGGATTACTTCATTGATTAGAAGAGCCTAAATAATCAAAATTTGCCTAGACCAAGAATATATAAAGAAGAGCTACCTACTTAAGTAAATTTTACATATTCATACACAATTAGACATTTAAAACACTATTAATATGTAATCGAAATGAATTAAAGTTTATATATATATATATATATATATATATATATATATATATATATATATATCATGAATTATCTTTACTAGCTCACAGTAATTCGTTTAACAATTCAATATTTATTTCCCACATTTTAGACTGCTCTTTTACGTTCCATATTTGTCACATTGCATTTGTGTGAACATGCTTTTTACTACTGAACAAACATTCAACTGCAACCGAAAATGCATTCTAGTGAATTAGAGTATGCTATTATTCAAAACTGTGGAAACAAATCTATTCTTCCTTGGGGACAATTTTAAAAGTATAATATTCCAACCAAAGTTTCATAGGAAGGGAATCATCATAGTTTATTAACCACTGAACACCAATAGGCACTGAACTTCGACTAAGTAGTCTAAAAATTAGGCTCTTCTCACGAAGCCTAAATTCGCAGAGCATGGTTGATTGTAGGTTAATTGATGTTGTCGAGTTAACTTTAGTACCTCATGTGAAACTCTGAGTCCAATTATCTCCACGATAAAAATAATAATGCACTACTCAGTAACGTCGATGATTGTGAAATTGTAAATTTCTTCTTCCATACACGTGGTCTTTCGTTTCAATGAGCACTTAAGCAGTAATTTTAGCGTGAGTCGACATTAAATAATGAAAATAAACTGTGAATTATGTAATGGCAAACCAATAGCGTTTTTATCAGAGAGTAGTTCAAAAGCCATGGGTTAGGATTAGTGTCAAACTGTGTTTGATTATGTGCAAAAATTTCTGTGATGCCTCAAACTGATCAGTGTTCTTCAATTGCAATAGTTCTCCAACTTATATCGCTACGTAATCAAAGTAGTTCACATTAAGTCAGTATCAATAATATTTTTCTTTTTGACTGTTATAAACACAGTTCACTACTGGATTCCAAGCAATTGAATAGTTTTGGGATGATATATTCTTAAGTTCTCTGCATGAATTTTCTGTAATCGGATGATTTATGTAAATAAAAACATGCTAACCAAGGCGAAGTTATTAATTATGAATAATTACTTAGTAAATGATATCATGTTATCAGTAACTCAGTTACGAGAACATTAAATTGAGTAGACAGTTTAACTGAATGATTAGTAAAGAATAACTTGGAGAGATATTCTTATTACGTAGTAATTTTAAATGATGAACTATCAAAGACCACTGAGAACTGCAAATCAGTCCTCTTTTTTATAATCCTGAATATTTCAACAGTGTACATGCATGATGACTGACTGTCCTTAGTTTTATCAGAACTTGAACAGACGACATAACACCGTCTGGTCCAGACATTTATCACAAACTGACCGAGGTTAGAAATAAAAACTACTGACATGTAACTCGTTAGAGTAATAATAACAAATTTGTTGTGAAACTTGCATTTCCATGGTTTAATGCAAATACTCACTACCGAAGAGTTTCCTATTAGGACTCTTGTATTTTTAATGGTGTTCTCAACAAATTAAATCTTTATTTCAGTTAGTTCAGCTTCATAACATAGTGCTTGCATTTTTTCAGTCAATTTCTGTGATTCATCAACTCTCTCTAATGTTCTATATGTTGGCTATTCTATCTTCTATCGTCACTTCTTTTTACTGCCTCATTCAATTCAATATATCAGATAGAAATCGTGGAAAAAAGTAGGCAGTATAACGTAACTACTCGAAGTGAAAATTCTACATCAATTTATATGTACAATCAAGGAGATATTTTACCATAATATTAGCAAATTCGTTGATAAAACAATCTCGCATTTTCCTTAAAAACAATATACATCACGTGTGACATGAAATTTCCAAATTTAGTTACCAACGCTTCCACTTCATTGGTTTTTACTTATATTTATTTAGTAAATAATAATCACTAATGGAGAGACGTTGTTTCCACCGAGGAATAAATCGTACTAAAATGTTATTTTGAAAAAAAGTCTACTAGACAGTTGCTGTGTCGCACTTTTAATATTGTAAATAATCTGAATTCACTTAGGTTTATCAAGTTTAGATTGTTCACCTACGGGTACGAATAAAAGTAGGGTGAATCAACGATTTTTTAGCATTTATGGATTCATTTATATCTTTTTATAATGATGCTTACTTTCAGATGATAGTTTATGGAGAGTGTATACATATACTTGTATACACCAATTTGTTGTTTAATGACTGGGATCCGTACAGAAGTAGATTTTCCTTTCTTTTATTTAGATATAAGTAAATTACATAACGTCAAACAAAAGGAAGGTTAGCAGAGTATTCCTAATACACTTACTAGGAAGGCAACCAAGTTTTTGAAGAGGGGAAGAACAAATCGAGTGTGTGAAATAAAGGTGTTGTTAGTACACCTGATTTTTAATTATAAAGTTGCATATTAGGATTCCTTCTATGTTACTGGAATTTAAACACTGACACTGTGGCTTTAAGTCGAGTACAAAAGGCTTGGACTTGTCAAATGAGGCACAATTACTCTGAATACCATAATCTTATAGCACAAGCATATAAATACTTATCAAAATATCTCTCTATATACAAGTCGTAAAAACAGCTTCCTAGAAACCAAGCAGTTAAAGAAGTTTAAATGTATAATGATACATATATTTATATAGTATCGTATTCTAAGTAGTGTATTGTTTTGCTATCAGCGATATCCATAATACCTGACAAATATGAGAGGTATCATTCTGATAAATCTACAGTTTTCTAAAGTTCTACCCCCTCGATTATATGTTACTAACAGTACTAACAACAATTTTCAAGATAATAACTTGTTTCAATAGTACCAGGTCAGCCCTTAAGTTTATAATTTTCTTTGATCAGAAAAGAATTATAGGCATTACTAATATATTGAGACGGTGTTCTACATGCAGTTTCATCCGTAGTCCAGCCCATATTAAAAAGATATCTTCCTAAACCTTCCACAAAGACTTAAGATGTAATATTAATTGTTCATTTTCTGTACAGACTGAAAAGATTTAGATGAGTTATGAAGTTTTTGAGGTATCCTATGTAGACTGAAATTATAAATCGAGAAGAGCATATTATATCGCTTACTTATAAAAAACGATACAATATATAACTATAAATGCCCAAAAAACCATTCATACGGTGCATAAGTAAGGTCATATATATATACCTTAGTTTTCCTTTCCTGTTTCTCTCAAAATAAACCTTTTTGTTTTAATTCTTGCACTCATATAAATAATTAGTTGACCCTTGATATAATTAATCAACTATCAGTTTTCTTGAATATGTTTTATCCACGAGAATGATCTTAAGTGTGTTCATTATTGGTTGTATGGGTAACCTTTCATGAATTTTACATTTCGTAATATTTTACTCGCCAAAGTTTGTGGATCGTTATATCTAGGATCCTCATGTGAGATTATATTGAGTAAAATCTCCATCTTGCATGATGATTATTTTCACACCTTCCTCTCCATTAAACACTTTATAAGTGATAGATATTTAGTGATATGATTAACACCTGAATACAATTTCTGGATTACCTAATAAAGCAACTATTAATCGAAGTGTTTATTATTTTGTAACTGAGTAATTTACTAGGCGGCGCAACAATATCTCTTACCTTTGGTGACAAGCCAAATTTTTAAAATATAAAAAAGTGTTCATTATCATAAAATAGTTTGTGTATAACGCAAAACACTCATGAAGTATCTTTCAGCACCTTCTTAAGAGTTCATATTCCTAAACATAAACTTCTTTCTGTTGGATAAAACAAAAGCAAATAATATCATTTAACAATACAAATGCCAGAGTTATCTGGGATTTTTACAAACTAAAAAAATATGAATTTTAGTCACTAAATGATTATAATATTTACTATCTCTACAATCCACATCACTTAACAAATCAGCCCATGATGTTAATTTAAATAAACTTAGATCATTTTTATTGACAATATTCCATGGGTTTAGCTGAGGTATGGGCAGAAATATCACCTTAAACTCAGTGATTCTGGATGATTGCCTACAATCACCAGCCGTCAAATATAATTCACATAGTGTCACAGTGAGAATAAGTGTCTGACAATGTAGTACAGAAGGTGATTCTATATTTGTTTGACAGAAAATCGATCAGCTCACTACTTAGGCACCGACTGTAATTGGCTTAAGTACTCAATGGTAAAGTTAATTACAAGTTCGAAATCCACTCAGAGTCACTGAGTTTTGTAGGGTTACTGTTAAGCCATATTGATAAAAAGAATCAAATATGAATCGATTTCAAACATCATGATGAAGTTACTCATCTAAAAATTACTTCTTGAAACCGTGAGACCATTTTAACAATACATTTATGCTTTGCGATTTATATCAATTACAATGAAATGTGTGTTTAGTTAAGACACGGATCCTAAATCAAACCTGTGACAGTGAGTACGAACCAGATTCCCTTTAAAATTATTTAAAGTATTTACCACTCAATAAAAAAACTGCATGGACCCTAGGCAATAATTCCATTTTTCCAAAACAAGATTGTTTTAAACTTTAACTGTAAAATTTATCAATTATTGATTAAAACAAATATCAGTATGCGAATCTGTAATTGTAACCAGTTAAATGAATGAGTAATATTAAGCTCGAACTCCGAATATAAAGGTTCTCGTGTTCACAGCCTAATTTTTAGTTAAGTGAATAGGCATATTTCTTTATTTATATTTTTAACTTCAATTCGTGATATTCCACGAATATTATACAATGCTAATAGTAAGTGAGTGCTTTACGAACCGGCTATTTCCAACTTTCAATGGCTCTCTGTCTACAATTAGCCTGTGTTATAAACCAAATATCCGTCTTAACATATCTCTTATATTACACTGTGACTTTGGTTCATTCTCAGTTTGATTTGAAATGCTTTCTCAAATTGTGTATATATCCAGTAGACATTTATCAATTAACTTAGTAGTAATATCTGTCAATAATAGGTTTACTAATAACAATTTATTAATCAAGAAATGATTACTGAAGTAAGATATGTCTAAGTTTAACTGCTCAAAGTATAAAAATGCATTTCAGAAAACTGAACTAACATAAAACACTTCCGTTAAATTCCATTCACTGATATCAAACTATTATTGAAGTGATTAATATGGACAATAAAACACTAATCTCATGATTCTAATCATTGTTTGGTGCATGAAAATAAATATGTTGACCATAAAACAGAACAAGTCAACTTTCTCTCACTCACTATATATATATATATATATATATATATATATATATATATATATATTTATAATTTTCTTACTGAATGAACAGATTTAAATATCTGCCACAATCATTTTACACCTGAATAACTGATGCTATTATGGTAATGATTATATATTTGTACGGGAACTTTGTGTTTTGTGTGTATGCGTAAGTGTAGCTAACTTATAATTCTTAAAACCTTTATGTATAACAAAATTATTAAAATGAGAGTAAAAATGGAAAAATCCGAAATCTGAAATTAGAGGTAACACAGAATAAGACTCCTTTTAAATGAGTTTCTAAAAATAGAAATGTATTTTCCCTAAACTATTAGAAATACCATGCTTCGTTGAAAGTTACGTTCTTATTAGATATCTAACCTGTGAACATAGTTATGCTTTTCAACACATTGTTAACATTACGTTAGTCTACATAAATAAACCACTGAATTTATGAGAGAAAACAAGCGGAACGTACACATAATTAGTCCGTTTTTCCTCTGGTTTACACCAATTTACTTTTATTTTTCAATGCATTAACTCAGCTTGTTTCAAAAGCCATATATATATATATATATATATATATATATATATATATATATATATATGTATATATATATATATATATATATATATATATACTGAGGTTATTCGCAAAATATCCAATATTCGTTGACTAAGCCTTATTCAAACTTTAGGCCACTTTGTTTATTTGAGTTCGGCATATTTGTGCATAATTTCTAACAGATTTTGCTGAAATCCTTACTTTGAATATACCATTGTTACTCACACGGTAAATCAGCCTACCCTATACTGGGTATATTTTTAAATGTTTTAGATACCAGAAGTTTGAATTGATAATCTTTATGAAAATTACGCTTTAATAGATAAAGCTCACCTACTAAATGGACGGAGAACTATCAAGTATTGGATCAATTAAAAATGTTACAGAAATAGCGGCCTAAATATGCATTTTAACTGAATATTTCACCTCATTTAGATACTTATTTAAAATATTGCAATTAGAACTTTATAAGTGAAAACTTCTCTCAACTACCCGTTAGTATAATTATCAACAACGAGGACGATCCAGAGAAATATTTCTCTAAGCAGTTTACGAAATGACTAATTCTCACCTTATCCTAATTTACTTACACAATTCCACAACAGATGATGATAACTTACGCACCTAAACAATAATACCCTTTTGTAAATGTTTGGTTATTTTTCTCCAGTGTAGTGAGTTATTCACGAGATACATGAAATGACATCATACAAATAAAATATTTATACTAACTGTTAACATTTGAAAATATAAGTTGCGTTTGTAGTTACTAATTCAAAATAAGTGCCTGTATTGAACAAAGATTTATTTAATGCGTAAGTGATAATGAGGACTGTCACATTTATTAGCAGACAGTAGATAGAGATACAATGATAATGACACCGTTAGTTGTCAATACAATGTAGTTTTCATCAAAAAATGTCTGGTTTCATTCTCAAGAAAGTGCTTCATAATAATATATTTGTTCAATTTCCGAATTATTAAATAAAATTTAATGCTATCCTCAGCATTTCCAAAGTTTAGTTTGTTTTATGCATCAAGTAATTTTGATCACTTACCGTTTATTTAGTGAGTGCTGTATATTAAAGGGTTATTTACATCGTCATAACTTTCACTGTATTCAGGTTTTTCATCCAGCGTGTTAAGCTAAACTATACTGGACGTGTTCAGAGAAGAGAAATAAAATCGTTACTATTAATCATACTTTAATTTACAATACTCCTCTACTAAATGAACGGAAAAGTATACACCATAAAAAACACTACGACAGAGTATTTCAATAGCATCAAATATTTCATTGAATTTTTTTAACTGTGATAAATTTACTCCCATGGCCTAATAGTTTAACCACCTGTTGTCAAAACAAACTGATAAACGTCACATTTATTTTGACTGAAGTATGTATTCTAATTGTTTATAATTTTATAAATACTTGTTTTATTTTTCATAAGAACGGAAATAATAGTTTGCCTATTTATACCGCTTAGTAAAACATACACAATAATAGATTAAACATTCTCATCACTTATTGTCGATTCCAAACTGGAAAACATATGATAAACTGTTCACTGCCAAAACATAACAAACCGTACAGTGAAGCATGAATTATTAAACGTGATTTTGTTAAACACAGATTGGTTCAAGGTGAGTTTTATTGATTTGTAAGATTTTCGTTTTTGGTGCAGTCCTTCCGAAAGATGGTCAAACGTACATTTTAACTGACTATAAACAGAATAGAGCAATGTAAATATTTTAATCTCCCAGTGGACTATGTCAGAAGATTTTGTTTTCTTATGAGTATTTATCGATGAGACGTTTTATACCGACCTGTCACTAAATTCAAAGCAACTAACTGATAAGTTTGTTGAAATATTAGAGCTTCAAAACTATTCAGTAACGAAAGTCTACATATCTTTGTGAGATTTGACATGTACACTAAAAGACTTGAATGATGAAAATCTGTGACAAAATCTAATTTTGTCTGTTGTTATTTGAATGCAGAGTAGTTTTAATTTGACAGTAGAACAAATTTATAAAATATGTCATTAGTTATCGATTTGGATGTGAATAAACGAACCATATGAAAACAAGAACTAAATCATATTCGTTGCTATAGACTCTTGTCTACAATGTTATTAAGTACGTTTATGTAAAAAAGAAATACATTCCAACAATAAATAGTTTAGAATGAAATGATAAAAAACTGCATGATTAAAGTGGCAGTCTGGGAGGACTTTGCTATATGCTGGACCTTAATAAAATGTCATGAAGAAACTGACAACTGTTTTTAGGACTCTACCAAACACTAGCTTTAGGTTAAACAATGAGGACATCACGATTTTTGAAGTGATTGAAAAATACTGAAAGCTTATTAAAAGCACTTAACCTGATATTATTTGCGTGTTGAGTAATAAATATTTAATAATTCTGGAACAGAGTAATGATTTACAAAATTAACCAAATACAGAAGTGAGACAATAACTAATTTATCTTATTCGACAAGTATCGCAAGTTGAATGAGTGAGGTGACTGTGAAGCTAGATTACTGAATCCAGAATCAGTGACTCGCCACGAACCATGAATGTTCATAGTTTAATGCTAAGAGAGCCATTTGTGTGTACTATCGGACAATATTAAGCAAAGATGAAAGACTCATTTAGTGTGTTCCAGTCTCCACTGATTTTTCAGCTGACATCAGTGTGTCATCAAAGAGGAATAGTTGATGAGAATAGTGATAAAAAACTAGCAAACTGAAGCAAAAATATTGGGAACATGGAGATTTATCACATTAACTTTAATTGTCCACATCGGTCATTACTGTTACTAATATCTTAATGAAAAATTTCTCTAGACGCTTTATTCTCCGTTGACGAATAAAAGGCACTCGAAAAGTGTTCAACTCTTTCTCTTCTCTATATTTACTAGAAATATACTGAAAACCGCCTGCAAAGTTAAGTACATATTACTTTATATTTACTAAAAAACTGGCAGTCGTCTACAAAGCATCCCTGAAATCTCGAGGGTATTTTGAGGACTAAAAGTGAGTGAAGTTGGTTGGAATCTTATACGGATCCTCAGTCCCTTTAAGAATGTAGGTACGCCTCGATTATAAGAACTAAATAGTACAAAATCTAGATACAGGATATCCTGACTAGTATCTTCGAATACTTACAACCAAAACATAAAATATGTGATGACCAATTACTTAGATTAGTGAGTAAATTGCAATCTCACCAAAAGAATGCGACCGACACTATGATATTGGTCATTACTCAATGGTCAATCAATATATGCATCAAATGTACTAACTCGTAAGTAAAATTTATTGAATCACTGCTAACAATGTAATAACTTCTGACTTAACTATTTACTGAGTTTCATTCCTTACAAATCAGTGCAATATATTTCCAACAAATTATTCGAGAAAGACTTTGTGAGAGAAGAAATTCCAATGCAACTAGAAGGACACAGATAAATATACATACATGCATAGATAGATGAATATTCGCATGTCCGTAAATTTTGTTAATTGTTAGTTTGTGGGGATGCATTAATGAGAAGTCTTAAAGTACATTAAAACGGTTATCAAGTATTTCAGTGGTCTTCTTGTTAATTCTTAGTACGAACCATATGGTTATTAATAAATCATCCAAGTAAGTATGATGAAAATGAATTTTTGACCTATAATCTTTACAAATACTCTTCATTCTTGTTATCACTAACTGATAACAAGAATATCTTCACTGTTCATTTTAGCTATCCACTTCATTACTAATTTGAATTGACTGTTAAAATCAGTTAGATTGTTTTTAGTATTATTCAGAAAAACACGGCTCCATATGAGTTTTCTTCATACTATCTTCGAATATTATTATTATTAGTTATACTGTAGTTACTTCAATATTGTTCTGTCTGCGATTACCAACAATTGTACCATTTCATCTACTGCATTCACAACATTTAACTCGAATTTCGCTTAAATCGATTACTCTGTTGCTTATCTCATTCGTCTATAGACGAAATTTCTGTGAATATGGAGTGTCATTATTATTATTCACTAGTGAACTAAATAACTTTATGCGTGTTTCGCACAAAACTGCATACGTAGAACCCGTTTTTATTGATACAAATCAATGCGTGTGTAAAGTACGTAGAGTAAACAAGGTGAGAAAACATAGTAACTTCATCTCACAATGTTAGATTTCTGTATATTAGAAAAGATTATCACGAAAAATAAATGCATGAAAATGAATCGATTGACTTTTAGATAAATTTTCTGTTTCATTTTCCCGTTTATTCGCAACAACCAGTTATTCATTTAATGATAATTTTGACAAAAATTCGCTCTCCACTCTGAATGTCCAATAATTTTAATCTCAGACAAACAGATCTTAAAATTATTTATTGATTAGTAAAATAGAGGCATTGAAATTTCACCCATTAGCTATTCATTTTTGAATATACAAAACCTAATATAGAAAATCAGATTTTATAGTTAAATTTATGTGGCTTTTTGGAGGTAGGTTTTCATTTGCTGCATGTATTCCTCCCAAATTGGTTTCTGTTGAATACTGTTGAAAACCAGAAAGCATTGAACATCTGTTTTATCTTAGTATGAAGTTTCCTAGTAAAATTATGCACCTACCAAAGACCTAACACAGTTCTTTTAGACTTTTAGATGAGCACCCACTCATTAGTACCACATGGGAGACCAAAGTTCAATGGTAGCATTACCACTTCAATCAATTCATGATTTGTCGTAATGACAATCTAGTGTAATCGGTGATAAATGCCTCAATCTCTGTTTGGCTGCACTCCACTACTCATAACTATGTCACAAATTTATTGTGATTAGGATTATATCACTGGATGCCTTCTGGCCTTTTAAAGCTGATGGTTAAGGGTTACCAGGAAAACGTGATGGTTGTTAAACCTGTTCGGGACAGTGAGTGCAGACTTTCCCTAAGGAGTTCCAAATTAGAATAAAACACCTTCCAGTTTTCTCTAGTCTTCAAAACTACAAACGATAAAGCTCACAATATAGGGGAGTTCATTAACTAATTAAATTTTCAAGTGACACCATTAGATGTTGTAATTCATTTTTGAAATTATAAATGATTTGATGACTTGTTCACAGTTATTTGTATTTTATCATATTTGATATGAAGATCTTGAACTAATTTTTGCAGTTTAATCACACTATTCTTACGAAGCTGAGCTGTGGCTTGAATCGAAATCCGGGATGAAAGCATCCCCCTAGGTCCTATTGTTGATGCTCATAATAAAATTCAAATTCAGTATAATCGGGTTTAAATACCAAAGTATCATCCACTTTCCTACTAAGTCTTGACAGATAGACTAATTTAATTAATTACTTTTGTCTACCACTTGGTACTCATCGTAAAGTTACATAGTAGAAAAAATAGTTGTCTACTGCTTACAGGTTTTTAAAGGTCCTCTAACTAAAGTCAACTTGTGATAAAGAACTACAAAATTAAGCATTTTATTGTTTTGCGAAATTATTTTTCCTACTCTGCAGATTCAGTTTTCCCACATTATAAGAACTTTTGTAACAAAATGCGATCTTTGAGTAGAAGTCAATATTTAATTTTAGTTAATTACTTTGCTGTTTTTTCGACAAAACAAACATATAAACAAGTAACTTAAAGTCGATCTATTCTGTTCTGTTATATCTAATTCACTGACTGATTTAGAACTCCGTATGTTCTTCAAAAGTTTATAGTTCACTGGAACCAGTAAAGTTTATGTTTGTTACACAGTTTTACTTATAGAAATTAGATGTTTAAAAATATTCTAACTAAACATTGAATAAGATTGAATTCATTAACCAAAAGCGGCAAATAAAACATTAAGTAAATTTTCAAAATCTTGTGTTTAGATTTATTTTTAGTAGAGGCATTAGTGTAGTTTGAAGAGAAAGAAACAGTTTTTATCAAAGACACTAATATCTGCCTTGAAAACAAAGTGAAATGCTAACAAATGTCGGTCAGGTGATTTGTTCGGTAATATGTTCAGTATTAAGCGACAATCTTGTTAGAATATCAATACAAAATCTTCGTACCTCATACTTCAATAATTCTTTGTGATATAATGAATTTGTGTTCCTAACAATGTCATAACTACTGCATATTACAACATCCTGTAACAATTTGGAGAAATATGTCTTGGAACAAGCCATACAATTGTTTAATTAACTTTGTATATGAATAAAATAAGAACAACAGCTGAAACAGAAATAACATGGATTCATTCTTATTTTGTTGGTCCACATCAGTCGTAAAACTGCCATAATTTTTATTGAACTATAACATATGTAAGCATTGGTAATAAAACATGATGAATACGGCTGATGAAAACCGGAGAAATAAAAATGAATTCATATTATTCGGTTACAGATGTTGTTGTTATTCAAATTCACAAAGAGAATTAATTGCATGGCATTTCTGTTAAACTGTTTAGTGCTTCTTTTTTTGTTTGGTGATGCGATCCATTGAACTTGAATACCAACAATCCTAATAAGTTAGTGAAATGATTACATCGTCAAAGGCATTTCACAACTGTGATTGTTCTAATGAAAAAGTATTTTCTCTTGATTGAAAATTCACTCTTTAAATGATTGGTTTAGTTAGGATAAAAACAAAATACTTGTTTTCGTTGTTCTTAATACAAAAATTATTAACAAATAAACGTGTATAAAAGAAAGTGATGCTTTCAGACTATTTACTTTCGAAAGTTGTGAAAATTATTGGGAATTCTTATACGTAGCCTGTGTTGGTTGTTGTATAATCTCATCTGTTTTTAGTTTCTGGGTGGTTATGTAAGGTAACTATTTATGATTAAATAGGATTGTACTTGAGTATCCTGAATGTCCCATCACTGTTTTCCCTACCCTATGTTTAACTGTCTTTCCTTGTTGTTGACTTTGAGTACTTAATTTATGTATCCATTTGTACACGAACTAAGTAGACGAGTCTCCGCATATCATTTTCATCCAAATATTGGATATTTTGTGGAACGTTACTACTACTAAATGAATATATACTTAGTTTGCATTCGATTGATATTATTAACAATTACCCTACCCACCCACCCACCCCCCAACAAACAGACATATTCTTCTTAAATACAACTGATTTTCCAAGTCACCATTTATCACTTAAGTGGTTTAAGTGACAATCATTTCATGTACACAAAAGTAAACGTAATCGCAATTAAATCAAATGACTCATGAATTAATAGGTCTGTTCATGATGTTGTTTAACTTTTCATGAATTTAGTCTTTTCATTTTACTTACTGATTACTTCGTAATTAAAGGAAATCATATCTACTGTTAAATATTAAGAAATAAATGTTTTGTTACATTTAAAAATGTAAAAAGACTTCACAACAGATAGAGATGTATTTAAGTTATCAGTCATTAAAGTGACATAAAAATTACATTATCGTTTCATGTAGATCATGCTGACTATACTCCTTATTATCAAAGTGATTTAACATCACAATAGACTATCTATGTTTGATACTGATTCTTCTGTAATAAAAGACTGTGCTAATTGAAGTTTTGTAAAAACAAATGAAAATAGCTTGTGACACTATAATGACAACTACTACTGCCTTACTAACTTAACAAATTAAATTGAGATTTATGTGAAGAAAATACAGCTGACATATTCAAGAAGTAAAGACTGAATTAGGATTGAGGCTGAATTGTTGTTCAAACTAACTGCCACTGAAATTGTACGGTTCATGTATTAGGCTATTAAAAAGACTATAGCTGGAATCTTTCTACTAGTTCATGGAAATAGACACTGAATGCGCTTACAAATTAAAAAATTAAAGCATACTTGATTATAGTCGTGAAATGACATCAACCTACACCAGAAAGTTTCAGGATTAACAAAAAGTTCTGCTTTTTAATAGCGTAGATATAAATCACAATTTATAAACAAATATTAGGTCCTAATAACCATGAGAAACAAAGTGCTTCGTAATCATCTTACTAACGCTGAATGATGTTAGGAAAATATCACTGGTTTCATCGAACTCTAATAATCTAATTAATGAAACGAATTTTTCTGTAGCTACGAAAATTATTTCGGAAATAGGTATGTGTAAATCTGTCAATCGTTTCACCTCACTCCAGTATACTAACTGCAAGTCGTTCAATCTAGAATGATCTGTTCTTACGTAATAAATTATTAATCAAAACCCGTTAATGTTTCAACTGAGAATGCTATTTCCTTACAGTTCATGCCTCCTTCATTCTACTGTAAGCAGAATATGTTTACAGTTTTGCGTTGTGGACTGATTTCAGTTAAAAAAACCATGGAATACAAAAGTCACTAGACAGATTTGTGCACTGCAATAAAACTCTTCATCCACGACCACACCATTTATCGAACTCAAGACCGTTAAACTATTATGGGGACCTCCAGTATTTTACATTCCAAACTTGGATCAATTAGTGATATTCTGAAATCTGTTAAGCTATAAAACTGAATAATTTTCACAACCCATTATACCGAAAAAACGTCAACTGACTACAACATAAATTTCACGAATTTTTTACGCATCGCAATTAAAATAAAATGATTAGAGAATAAGGAAACGGTAGAATATGAATATCGGTTTACACTTAACCATGTTTTTTCTCTCCGTGCCTTTTAACAACAAAAGTAATTTGGAGACAGATGTTCTTATCGTAATCTAGTTTATAGATAATAGAATAATTTACTTAGAACCTGACATTAAACTGGGAACTTTATGATAACTATATTGAGAATTGTCAAGCAACCATCTCATCTTAGTTTAAACTTAATTTACAGAAAAAATCCAAAATCCATCAGTGGATTCAGTTAAGAATATCAAGGTGATGGGGTGAGTATGATACTTATAAACAGATAACTTGCTACCCTCTGGTTTATATAGTATGATCTAACCAATTTGTGATATACAGCTATCTACTGAGTATTAACAACTATTGTCGTTCCTTCTGAAGCGTTAATAATTGATCAAACTTTATCGATCAAATTATAATGTAGCCACTAATCTTAGTGACCTTAAGTCTCACAAGCCATGTTTTAAAGTAATAGACGTTCGAATGCGGTAAAGAAGAAACCCTACGACTTCTCACTTTGAACTCTAATAAAGTTATTCAAGTGAACGGTAAGACTATTACAGTGATTACTGATAGTTTTATAACTCTCACATTGTTTGAACATAAACAGACTGTACAAGACATTCTGAAGTTCCATATTGAATGACTGATAGTCACTTGTCGAAACCTCCTTAATAAAACTTCAAATGACTTGAATTGTTACATAATATGAGTACTTAAATGAAATCAAAGGATTTAATTGATCTCGGGTTCAAAATATCACTACTATCATAGCAATAACACTTAAAATAGATTCCTATCAAAAACAACTGAAAGACTTCAATATATTTCTCTTGATGCCCTTTTCAAAATATCAAGTATCGTTAACACTGAATAGCGATACAAAAATGGACAGAAACTAGTACTGTTAGATGAAGTTAATGAACGTTTATGCTTTAGTCTAGCAAACTATTGGTACCACAGAGTTTTCTTTCTTTCCTGAGGGAGTTTTAGTTGGATATTGAAAGAATTCAGCACAACTGATGTTGAATATTGGAATATCTTCAGTTTTTCTAAGATAGGCAGACACCTTTCAACGTAACGGTTATTTATTGGTTTAACTGTGATTTGTTATTCTGTATGAACTATTGTAAAAGCCATACCAATAACATACCTTATTAAGTGATTCAACCATCATTCAATGCTTGATTTAACCACAGAAATTAAAGTTTTAAAGCTACAGAGAAATTAGTCATCCTTTGACGTGGAATAGTAATTCATATGTATATTTGCAAGAAGTATTTCATATTGTTTTAAAAGTTGGATTATGACTGGCAAGCGGAATCCAGAACGCGCGTTTCATTCTATTTGAGACTCATCGTCTGGATGTACCTGCATCCCAATGTTGATGTTCCCACCGGGATTCGAACTCAGTCCGTTTCGTGCCAAACGCCTCCGCGTTCACAACTAGACTATAGAGTCCAGACAGTCACACTTATGCAACGGGCGCATATGCAGTTAGGATAAACTTGTATCATCCCATTGATTTGTTATGGGCTAAAGCTAGTCAGTCTCTGTTGATATATATATGCATCCTGAGAGGATTCCCTTGAATTCCAGTGAAAAATTCAAAATTGAGATACAGGTACATCCAGCCGATGAGTCCTAAATAGGACGAAACGCGCGTCCTGGACTCCGTTTGCCAGTCACAATCTAACTTAAAAACAATACTTGTGAATAATCGCTATATCGAGGCAATCCAGTTAGGATGCAAATACAGCTTCAGTCTACAACAAATCAACGGGAAGATATAAGTTCATCCTAAGTGTTTCATACTCTTTGAAACATTAATGACTTACCTCAAAGAAATATCCGGATAAATTCGTTAGTGTTAGACCAATTCTCATAAATTTGAACTTATTAAATAAGTTTACTGTGCATGTTTCAAGGTTATTTATTTGGCCAATAATAGCAATGAATTATACATTTGTCTATTATGGACAGACAATCTATGACTTTTAGCTTGACTCTGATTGGTTAACTAATCTTATCTACCATAAACATTCTATGACTGCACAAACAAATTTGTATTAGGGAAACATATTTTGATGTTGATTTATGCGTAACAGTCATCAAAATATTATTTTTTTAAATAAATGCATCGTATTATTTAATTAAACTAATTTAACATATTAATTTTACTGTTATGCACAGTGTACATTGAACTGACGAATTGAATTAGTAAATTACTTAGTTGTCATGACCATATTCATTTAACGTGAATAACAATCTTCTTGGAAAAATGTTGAAGGTAACAATGTTCACTGTTAACGAATATTTAAGTCATGATATCTTTAAAATTTCTACTTGATAAGTTAAACGAACCAAGAGTTGAAATGAAGGATCGTTTCTACCAAGTAATTTATCATAGAATTGAAACCACTAAAATAATAACCAGAAATATAATCTTTTGCTAAATACATGGTAATTTTCAAAGATTGTAAGCGTCTTCCTAATTTCTAGTATTCATTAACAAAGAAATATATTTACTCTTAAATGAAAACACTTGCCATTGTAGTAGAAAACCTAGTTCATTGTTCAGATGTTTGTGAACACACCTCGGCTTAGTTTTCCTAATAATGACCCCCTGTATGTAGCAATAAATCATTGATAAACATTGTCACATCTTCAATCAACTTGAAACCAGTCTGTGACATACAAAAATAAATACAAATGTCTACGAAACCAATTAGACCTAATTAAATATCTATTAAGATGAATGTATACACTAACCTTTAGAAAGTGTGTCGCATATCACAATTGTTATTGTTATTATCTGAAAATAATTTGAACGAAAAAATGTACTAACAATGTTTCCTTTGAATAGTTCTGAAGTTTCTATATTTTTATCCATTTGAGCTGGCAACTGAAATCCACTATATTAAATGGAAAGTGTAAAAGAATATCACTTGTAGATTTAAGGGTTAAAGATTGACTATATTGATCTCATTCAAGCCAATTATCACTTTGGTTTACCGGTCAGATACTAAGTTACATGAGAGTCAATTACTAAATAATTCATGCATTGACTTGAATCAACGAAAATCATGTTTGGTTTTACTAAACAAGAGCTGAAATATTGTAATAATTCAATTAAATTTGAATTATTAGAAATCATAATGGACCGGCTGTGTTTAATATACTCGATGTCAGCAGTTGTTCACTTAGTTCTTATGACGAAAGTTCTTTATCACTAAAGTTTCGTTATTTACCTGAAAGATATTGGATTATGCTGTAAAATGGGTCATTATATGCTTTTGTTGAATTCTTATTAATAAAGAGCACGAATCTAGTTTTCATATATAAGATACCACTACTAACTTAGAAGTAAATTCTCTGAATATTTCGGACTACAAAAGTATGTTGCGAAAGAGAATTATTCTGTAATGTTCTTGCTATTAAGAAGATTACTCAGCTCTTATCTGATACTTTAATGGAACAAATTTTTTGCAATCTGACTGATTAATTTCAAAAATACCATACCAGTTCACGAGATAATGGGTGGGGGGAGATTATACATCGGGATGTTTGTGCTGAAAACTCTAACATTTCGGTTTTGACGAAAACACCAATGATTTAATATTCTGACGTAAAACAACCATCTACCAATCAAATTTTATAACACTAAACTAATCTCTTAATATTATTCTAAGATAAACATTTTGTTGATAAAGATATGACAAAGTCAAATTTACTAAAATCACTGAAAAATAGTTAATCGCTTACTTGACAGAATGTCAATACAGTCTTTTTTTTTTTAAAGATCTTGGATATAATGAACTATTCACTGGCTATCAACTGAATTAACATCCTGACAATAATCTACTACCAGCAGCCCTAAGCAAAAGTTTTGAACAAAATCTTGACATAGGAAAATAATTCTTGCCGTCAAATGCCGAATTCAAATGAAGGCGAGAAAACAAGTTAAAATAGTGCAGCAAAGATTTTCTTTACGATAATGTCATTTACTAAAATTGCGTAGTTATCTAGCACACACTCATGACACATTCGACAGATATTATGCAATATAAAAGTAATTCCTAAATGTTTTCAAGTATTGAAAATATTACTTATTAGACTAGTGTTACGCAAGACAGTAAAGCGAAAACAGATCATAAATGAACGATAATTGTTCACTTGAAGAATATTCAAAAATGGCAAATAAAGAAAGACAAAAAGATAATAACGTAACTTTGACAGTCCAAATGCATTAGTATCATTTAAGGCCAAAGTTAAAAAGAACATAGATACAGTTTTTCGAAACACACAAATCAGGTTCGAAATACTTTTGTTATTCATAACTTTTTGTCTGTATTCCGTTTCAAGACAGACTGAGAGTTGACTAGCTGTATGACCGATGAACATACGTAGTGGGTGATATTTTACAAATACTATGAAAGTATGACTGTGCGGTCAGTGTAAGATATGTTATAAATTGCCTATAATAACAACTTATCCTTGACATTTTCAAATCCTTTGTTGTCCAGAGAAAATAACAACTATTAATTGTCTTCAAAATCGGAAATCCCTCTCAATAGTTTTCTTATATGTTTTATGAGTCTCTTCTAGTGTTACATTGAATTTAATGTTTATACACATAGTTTTCTTTAATAACGTAAGTCTTTTTCTTGATTTATTGTTTGGGTTTCGGGTTTTTTACAATCAGGTTGAATGGGTAACTGTTATACCGGAATACAAAGATGCGTAACAAACATTCAGAACTGTGGTTGCGAACATTATTTCATTTATTCGAACTTTCTGTAATGTAAACATTTTGTTTCTATTGTTGTTACGCTCCGCTTGCCCTATCCTCCCGTTTAGCATAGTTACTGTTATTATATTGTCTCTTATTATGGACTATAGTAAATTAGTTGTGTACAAGTTGTTTCTACTCTCTACCACAATTTCCCTCGTTCTGTAATCATGTTAATTTTCCAATTGGTTTGTTGTGTGGTCTGAATTTATATATATATAAAAGGATGCTTGAAATATAATATGATTCTGTCTGGCTGACCTATTGGCTGGCATTCTCCTTATTTCGGATTGGGACTAAGTGGGCAGAGGGCAGGCGCGCTATAACCAACTAGGCACCAGTCATTGGCACTCGGCCATCCATCCAATCACCCAATTTCTCTCGTCATAACAGTAACAATTTACAGTGTATATTGGCTGGACGATATACGGATTGTCAAAATTTTATGCCACTGATGTCTAAAGGGAAACTTAACCCATTCTCCATCAACGAAAACTGGGCAAATTTTACAAACGATAAATTAATCCCGTTGTCGCTGGTACTTTGACAGGTGTAATTTAGTTTTGTCAGATAAATAAATTAAACAAACCGGGTGTTTAAACATATTACTCGAGTATAAAGAAAACCATAAATAATGCGGAATTCCAGATTATGTATGGAATAGTAGATGACTAAAGTAAAGAAAAAAAGCAGCGTATATAAGACGTATCATCTAGAAGTATAGGGCAAGACGTAAAGATATCGTTAGATAACGAAGTGTAATATTCAGATATACAACAGTAAAATTGCTCAGTTATCCATGCATCAAACAATTTGAAACACTTTCTTCATCACACTGTCACGTCACTCTTCTAACCCTCTTCTTTTCAGTGACGTCACTCTTAATTAACTGAAATCTCTTCAGTTGTTTTATTTTATTCTTATTATCAATGACAGAATATTCACTACATAACCACCGGTTTCTATATCATCGGCCTTTCGTTACTACTTCTATTCCAGAATGATCTGCTATATACCATATAAATACTTACAATATTTTATCGTGTTTTATTACTTAAGTTTATTTACTCCCTTATTTAAACTCCAATCAACGTGAGAATGTTACATGTTTCTATTATTAAGTAACTTGAAACTTCACTTCGTAATCTTGATTCTAAAATATTACAGGTTGTAAGTAGTTGACGAGAACCTGACAAAAAGGGATAAATCCACAATGTTCTGTTCAAATGTTTATTTTTATTATGCTCAAATTAATAGAATAGAACCAACTGTATGAAAGAAAGATAGCGTTTATTGGTTTTGCAATTACAATTTCACTTAAATCGTGATGTTATACAACTTTACTCAATACCACTGGTGAGTAACTTCTACACGCTTTACTCTATAGGTTGTTGCTTCTTACTGGAATTCCAGGAATTATCCCTTGAAGCTAAACACTAATCAGTATATCATTAATATTGGGGAAGAGGGTGTGTGAAGATTACTGAATAATGTAAGTCACACCTCAAGCTAAATACAATTGTTCGATGCTTCTTTGTTTCATTAGTTGTTTATCTACAGTTTATCAGTAACGCATTCTATAAAATATACAGAGTTGTTTTACTTTGAAGACATCTATAGTGAAAAGCTTATCTTATTATATTTAGTGAAATGTTAATCAAGTCTGAATATACTGATGATAGTCTATAAACAATTAATGATGAATACCCTCATTTTGAAAAAATATTTTTTTAAACAACATTCCATTTTATAGGTATTTTCCTCTAAAAATGAACGAAAATATTTGCATTCTATTTGTTGCGAAATTTGCACTTCGTTTGCTTATATATATATAGTAGAGCTTTCCATGTCCCTTCCCACCCCCCGAAAAATGGTCCAATAATGGTGCTAAAAAGTATACCCATTGTACAAGACATGGAACCGAAGACATTGTAAGATAGACAGAAAGATGGGCAAACGAAAATAGATTGTGGTCGCTAGTATATACATAGAAGATCACTAGATAGTCAGTGGACATGATAGACTCGATTGGTATAGGATACAGATTGACAGGTTAATGACAGAAGATAGATAGACAGATACATGATGATAGATGATAGATAGATAGATGATAGATAGATAGATATCTCGATAGATAGATAGTAGAGATGATAGATAGATAGAGATAGATAGATATAGTAGATAGATAGCATAGATATAGATTAGATAGATAGATAGATAGATAGATAGATGATAGATAGAAGATAGCGATAGAAGATAGATAGATAGTAGATAAATAGAGATAGATAGATAGCTAGATAGATAGATAGATAGATAGATAGATAGATAGATAGATAGATAGATAGCTAGATAGATCGCTCTCTCGCTCGCTGCTCGCTCGCGCTCGCTCGCTCGCTCGCTCGCTAGCTCGCTCGCTCGCTCGCTCGCTCGCTCGCTCGCTCTCTCGCTCGCTCGCTCGCTCTCGCTCGCTCGCTCGCTCGCTCGCTCGCTCGCTCGCTCGCTCGCTCGCTCGCTCGCTCGCTCGCTCTCGCTCGCTCGCTCGCTCGCTCGCTCGCTCGCTCGCTCGCTCGCTCGCTCGCTCGCTCGCTCGCTCGCTCGCTCTCTCGCTCGCTCGCTCGCTCGCTCGCTCGCTCGCTCGCTCTCTCGCTCGCTCGCTCGCTCGCTCGCTCGCTCGCTCGCTCGCTCGCTCGCTCGCTCGCTCGCTCGCTCGCTCGCTCCTCGCTCGCTCGCTCGCTCGCTCGCTCGCTCGCTCGCTCGCTGCGCTCGCTCGCTCGCTCGCTCGCTCGCTCGCTCGCTCGCTCGCTCGCTCGCTCGCTCGCTCGCTCGCTCTCTCGCTCGCGCTCGCTCGCTCGCTCGCTCGCTCGCTCGCTCGCTCCTCGCTCGCTCGCGCTCGCTCGCTCGCTCGCTCGCTCGCTCGCTCGCTCGCTCGCTCGCTCGCTCGCTCGCTCGCTCGCTCGCTCGCTCGCTCGCTCGCTCGCTCGCTCGCTCGCTCCTCGCTCGCTGCCGCGCTCGCTCGCTCGCTCGCTCGCTCGCTCGCTCGCTCGCTCGC
This sequence comes from Schistosoma japonicum, assembly GCA_025215515.1. NCBI lineage: Eukaryota > Metazoa > Platyhelminthes > Trematoda > Strigeidida > Schistosomatidae > Schistosoma > Schistosoma japonicum. Next base: position 39,506,736 of record CM046069.1, on the reverse strand, counting down.
TCGCTCGCTCTCGCTCGCTCGCTCGCTCGCTCGCTCGCTCGCTCGCTCTCTCGCTCGCTCGCTCGCTCGCTCGCTCGCTCGCTCGCTCGCTCGCTCGCTCTCTCGCTCGCTCGCTCGCTCCTCGCTCGCTCGCTCGCTCGCTCGCTCGCTCGCTCGCTCGCTCGCTCGCTCGCTCGCTCGCTCGCTCGCTCGCTCGCTCGCTCGCTGCTCGCTCGCTCGCTCGCTCGCCTCTCGCTCGCTCGCTCGCTCGCTCGCTCGCTCGCTCGCTCGCTCGCTCGCTCGCTCCTCGCTCGCTCGCTCGCTCGCTCGCTCGCTCGCTCGCTCGCTCGCTCGCTCGCTCGCTCGCTCGCTCGCTCGCTCGCTCGCTCGCTCGCTCGCTCGCTCGCTCGCTCGCTCGCTCGCTCGCTCGCTCGCTCGCTCTCTCGCTCGCCGCTCGCTCGCTCGCTCGCTCGCTCGCTCTCGCTCGCTCGCTCGCTCGCTCGCTCGCTCGCTCGCTCGCTCGCTCGCTCGCTCGCTCGCTCGCTCGCTCGCTCGCTCGCTCGCTCGCTCGCTCGCTCGCTCGCTCGCTCGCTCGCTCGCTCGCTCGCTCGCTCGCTCGTCCTCGCTCGCTCGCTCGCTCGCTCGCTCGCTCGCTCGCTCGCTCGCTCGCTCGCTCGCTCTCTCGCTCGCTCGCTCGCTCCGCTCGCTCGCTCGCTCGCTCGCTCGCTCGCTCGCTCGCTCGCTCGCTCGCTCGCTCGCTCGCTCGCTCGCTCGAGATAGATAGATCGCTCGATAGATAGATAGATCGCTCGCTAGCTAGATAGATGATAGATAGATAGATAGATAGATCGATAGATAATAGCATAGATAGAATTACTCACAGTAGAAATATGTTGTGATATAAGTAAACACAGCTAAACACTGTATCTTAGACACAGTGAACTTTTTCATACAAATTGTTATATAAGCTTATGAATTAATTATCATAATTATGCATTTAATGGAGTTAATGATAATTAAAAAGACAAGAATGGCAGAATGTGTAGCACCTGAATCGAGGGGCTGATAATTTAAATTAGAAAGCTGAAAAAGTTAAACGAAATGAAATATTTAAAATTGCGTAATAAGAAATATTTCATTTTGTCTCTTTCGTTTTTCTAATCCTGTAGTCTAAAACGTCTTCAGAAAAAAAAATACACAAGTTAGGGAAGAAGAAACGAAATGAATGTTTCTTGGTTAGAGGCAATTAAGTTATTTTCGGACTCAAGTTTTTTCACTTATCATTACCTCTCAACATGTCATATCTTTAACTCAAAAGTCTTCTTGAAAAGTCCTAAAGTGCATCACCCATCACGGCAGTGGAAGTCTTTATTGCTTACATACTCAGACTATGTTTGAAAATTAAAAGCGTCTTGGGCTGCCTCGAAGTTGCTGAAATGGTTTGAAGAGCAGTCCTAGCTAACATAAAACCTAAATAGATGGATCAGATCACTGAAAGATTAAATATTATGGAATAGATTACTTTACAATGACTGATGGATATATTAACAATAATACATGTAATGTGCTATATCTAAACACAAGTGTCCGTAGTTTCAATAATCTTCTAAAATTAAAATAATTTTCCACACAAACTCGAGGTTGATAATGGCTAGTCTAAATCTATCAAGTACTTTAAAGATGATCCATCCTAGCTTTTTTAACGGTCAATTTTCATTCTGTTTAAATCTTTCAAGGCGTATTGTTTTTGAGGTACCACGTTCTCTGGGACAGATAGGTTAATCGTGAAGCTTTTATAATCTCTTCAGGTAAAATTATTATAAATTTCAGGAGTAAAAATCCTTATCATCAGTTAATTACAAGGTGGTCCAGAATTAAATAGCTGGATATTGTTTTCCAGAATCGACCAGTTTGCGGTATAATTAGACTAATCTAGGAGAATGATGTCTGCATTGAAACTCTGTCCCATATCGTAAAATGTCAAATACTAGCCCACTGTTTAATAGGCGGCTGGGTTCAGTTGCGATTAAATGATTTTATGACTGTAAAATTATTATCATTCATTTGTGAATATTAACAACGAGGGATTACAAATTCTGACTAGTTAAACATATCTAAGGTTTACACATTTGATTATCATTACGGTCATCATAAGTTGTACGATTAAAGCTAAACAGTGATATTCATATTACTGATTGGTCGACCTTGCTTTTTAGTGAAACAAGAAATATATTACATTCTCAAATTTGCTAAAGTGTCAGATAATTCTGTTTCATTGGATGAATGCTATTTGTATCTACTACTAGAATTATTTGCTGAGAGAATAATGCTTGAATAAAGTTAAGTGTGTATTGTCAGAAAAAATATATTAAGTCGATCTATAAGACCGTGATTTTTTAGTTTTAACGCATCCTCAGTTATTGGTTGTGAAAGTAGATTGCAGGAATGTGAACGGAAGCCAAATCAAAACGTAGCATCAGTGCATGGTAATATTTTCCCTACATTTGGTTTTTAGGTTATTAAGGTTACAAATACTACTTTTGCAACCTTGGTTTGCATCGGTCTTGTTTTCTCGTTGCATAGATGTAAAGTGAATCAAGCAAAAGTAATTCTATGTCGGTACTACATCCTGCGTTGTTTATGACTAGTCAACTTGTTGGCTGACTTGGTAGTGTTAAATAACGCATCTTGAAAATAAAGTAGACTAGTTGAAACTACACTGGTCATTGAATAGAAAGCAGCTGATAACAAATATCTTTAAGCAAATTAATTCTATTACGTCTGAATAGCTTTACTGTGATACCAGGTGAGAAGTTTGATGTATATTTTAAAAACTAGGATTTCGCCAACGTGTTTGGAACCTTCATATACTAATCACTTAACTCCATTTAACTTAATAACCGTAGAAAGAAAATAAATTTACTAGTTACATGCATAGTTTCTTTGTAAAGCGAATTTTAGTCATAAGTAAAAATGTAAACAGTAGTTTATGCGTAACTAACTAGACAATAAACAAAGATATTAAGTAGTCTTATGAACAAGTACATACTTCAGATTTCATTTATTATCTACGTGAATAATTTAACGATAGAAAAACACTTGAAAGAGAATTACTAACTATATTTATGTATAAATATATTGGGATAATTACAGTTATACAAAGTTGTTGAATTCAATTTAACTGAGTATCTTATAATTTATTACCTTATTGCAAGAACCTACTACACAATTAGACTGGCGAGGTAAGAGGGCAGATATCCCAATCATAGTCATTAGTAAACATATCACTAAAACATTTTCTTGAAATGACAACAGCAAGCAAAACACAGAAAGTCATATAGCACTGCTAAATAGTTCCTTTGTTTTAGTTTAGACAACTTTATCAATGTGCACAAGTAACATTGCACTGCACCTAACCCAGAAAAATTATATCTCTCTGTGAACACGAAATTTTTCAAATACGGAGTTGCTAGATTTCCAACTTTAGTCTATTTACAACACATTTTGGCCATTATCCATTGTTCTTTCCACCCTATCATAGTTGGACACTACTGATTATGGTTAATCATTAGAACATAAAAAATTATTCATGAAGATAGTTTTTAATGGGTAAACTGATAATATTATTACTACTATTATCACTATTAGGATATTGCTTTGTGATGAAGGTGAAAGTCGAACTGTACAATCTTTACAATACTCCCCGAACACATTTCTGAATGGATGTAGTTAGTGATGAAAAATGTGATAACAGTTGAAATGCACATTAAAAATAACATTTATACACAGATTAAAGTCGATAGGATTTGTACAAAATAAAGCTAAATGTCAGTAAAACCAAATACCGAAAACAATTTCTAAGGCTTCCAACTGTGTTCTAAACAGTCATCATTACAGGTAGTGGATTGTTTATAACCCTCTGAAACATCTACATTTACTAGTAATCGAATATTATTGATAGTATATAAACATTGTTAAAACAAACAAATGTGAATAAGTAGCGAATGACTCTGAAAATATTCTAAGATTTGTAGTTTATGAACAAAGTGACCATCTTTAAAATACAAAATAACTACATATCAGATTATGTTACTTATATATAGTGTCCTTTAATGTATATTACGATTTCAAGAAACTTTGTAGATCATTATTTAACAGCCACAGGATAAACAGATACACTTCGATTTTCATGTTTAGCGTTAATTGTTTAATTTGTTATAAATAAGGACACCCATAATATGTAGTAGGAAGTTTTTTGCAATCTAAGAGTTTACTTGAAAGTTCACACTTATAGTAAGTCTTGGTTACATCGCTTTCTTTGAGTTGTATGATTTGACGATGAAGCTTTCATTATCATTCTGGGCGACCTCGTCGGCACGCATTTCTGATAGATGTAGTAAGTAGTCGCAGTAAGTATTTCCAAAAATTTGATAATATATGCATATATATTCTATCCGTCACTCAGTATTGTAGATAAGTAAATAAAAATTATAAATATCTTATTTCTGTATGGAGTAAAACAACTTTACGTAGCATGCTTTCGGTGACTATTCAGGTATACCAAAACAAGTAACCTTAATCCATGTGTTAATATTATTACTAAAAATTTTATCAGTTAACTAATTAATCAGTAAATTGTACTGAATTATGTCAAATATTATTTTGGTTTTATTATTGTTATCATCCTGAGATGATATCATCTATTGAAATGGTGAAAACGATGCACATCTGATTTAAGACTATCTAACCATCGGAGACTAAAACTAACAATTTTAACGTTCATTTCAAATAAACCATTTTAACATTAAACGGATATCTATAAAACATCTAACTTTAGTGATAGAGAAGATTCGTTGCTTAGGTAAATGTCTTTAACAACACTGAGTTCGTTATAATTTAATTTTGAAGACTTCATTGTCATTCGAAAAAAGCATCAATATCGTTTACTAAAGCACAAATGAGCAATTAAGTTATATAGTTCTGGTTGACTTTTATTATCTTCACATACCCTTTTGTTTCCGTTAGTTTTGTCTAGTCAACCAGTGATCATGTGATTGATTGACATCTTCTGTATGAAAACAAAGACGTTTGAACGAAAAATATACTTTTCGATGAATGCTCATCAGGTTCTACATTTATTATCCTTGTTCACCAATTTTCCACTAATTGAGACGGTTAACTGTATATGCGACCAAGTCATAGAAACCGGAATAGGTATCACCATCCCAATAGACACGCTTAACGAACTATTACTGAAGTGTACAATGAATGTATATTTCATGTTTAATAATGGCATATATAGACAAGTGGATGGAGTAGCAATGGGCTCTCCATTGGGTCCATATTTTAGCCGATATTTTCCTGGCAAAGCTAGAAAACGGACCATTCGCACAACTCATTGGTAAATTGCCATTTTACTGCTGATACGTAGATGACACATTCGTCCTTTGCAAACGGGATATTAGTCGGTCTGATATTCTCAGGCAATTTAACGAGGTTCCCCCGGCTATTAAATTCACATGCGAAGAAGAAAGTGATGGTAAAATAGCATTTCTAAATGTTCTGCTCATAAAAAGAATAGATGACTCATTAAGAAGAAACATGAACAAGAAAATCACATGGATCGGACAATATACAAACTTCCTTAGCTTTGTACCTATACAACATAAAAGGAATCTATTGAAAACCTTGCGTTATAGAATAATAACTATATGCTCTCCGGATGTGGTTGGCGAAGAGACGGAAGCATAGCATAAAACCCTGAGGGAGAATGGCCACCATATAAAGTTTATAAATAAACATGCCTCTGAATGTGCATTTCCATATTATTATTATTATTATTATTATTATTACTATTATTATTATTAATCAAAGTACACAGAATGAATATCACATTTTATGATTAAACAAATGAACTGATTGTAATTATGTCTATTATTGTTACTATTTGACGAATTTTGATTACCGTTCACTCCATTTTACAAACTCTTAACCATCCGGTTTCATTTTAAGTAGGGTTTGACCTTTGTCTACAAATACTTGATCTAATCGTATTTTACTACCACCCCATCTCCTATGTCACCCATATACAGAGATACCTATGAACACACATTTGATTAATAATCTTGTTTATTTCAATCATCGTTTAGGTTTCACAAGTTACATAATGATGGTTATTATTTCAACATTAACATTCGTATTTTATAAATAACTCGATGAGAAAAAACTTCCAATTAACCAATTCTCCTTGATATCTAAATAATGTTTTACTTGCCACAGAACTGGCTATTCTTGTGACTAATAATTTTGAACTAATAAATGTAGAACCAGATGAACATTTACCGAAAAGAATATTCTTCGTTCAAACGTCTTGGTTTTTGATAAACATGGGAATTTTTAAACAATCTTCTGTATGGACTGAAAAATTGAATTTATTTCGATGTTTTTACTTACTTACTTACGCCTGTTACCCCTCTCGGAGGAGCATAGGCCGCTCACCAATATTCTCCATTCATCTCTGTCCTCAGCAATCATTTACAGCTGTCTCCAGTTGCTGTTCATCCTTTTAATGTCTGCTTCCAGTTCTCGACGCAATGTGTTCTTTGGCCTTCCTCTTTTCCGTTTTCCAACAGGGTTCTAAGTTAGTTCTTGTCTTGTGATGCAGTCAGATGATTTCCGCAATGTATGTCCTATACATATCCAACGTCATTTCCTGATTTCCTCTTCGGCTAGAAGTTGGTTTGTTCTCTCCCATAGTTGGCTGTTGCTGATGGTTTCCGGCCAACAGACATTCAATATTCTGCGTAGACAGCTGTTTATAAATACCTGTACTCTCCTGAGGATGTTTGCAGTAGTTCTCCACGTTTCAGCTCCATACAGAAGAACTGACTTGACGTTCGAATTGAAGAGTCTTACTTTGAGGCTGATAGACAGTTGTTTGGAGTCCCATATATTTTTCAGCTGTAGGAATGCTGCCCTTGCTTTGCTAATCTTCGCCCTTACATCTGCATCGTATCCTCCTTGTTCATCGATGATGCTCCCCAGGTATGTAAAGGTATCCACTTCTTCCAGAGTTTCACCATCAAGTTCAATTAGGTCGGCGCTCTCTGTGTTGAATTTGAGGATCTTGCTCTTTCCCTTATGTATGTTCAGGTCTATTGATGCTGAGGTTGCTGCTACTTTGGTTGTCTTCATTTGCATTTGTTGGTGCGTATGGGTTAAAAGAGCTAGACCATCCGCGAAGTCCAGATCACCGAGTTGCATCCTACTTGTCCAGTGAATTCCGTGCTTCCCCTCAGATGTGGAGATTTTCATGATCCAATCAACCACTAGGAGGAAGAGGAAAGGCGAGAGCAAACAGCCTTGTCTGACACCGGTCCTCACTGGGAATGCAGCTGTCCACCATGCAGGATTTTGCACTGTAGTCCGTCGTAAGAATTCCGGATGATGTTGACGAGTTTCTCTGGTACACCGTAGTGTCGAAGAAGTTTCCATAGCGATCTCCTATCTATGCTGTCAAACGCCTTCTCATAGTTAATGAAGTTGATATACAGTGACGAGTTCCATTCAATTGATTGTTCAACGATGATTTGTAGTGTTGCTATTTGGTCTGTGCACGACCGATCCTTACGGAAACCAGCCTGTTGATCTCGAAGTTAAGCATCCACTGAGTCTTTCATTCTATTCGACAACACTCTGTTGAAGACTTTCCCTGGTACTGACAATAGTGTTATTCCTCTGTAGTTCTCATATTTGCTCAAATCACCTTTCTTTGGTATCTTGATAAGGTATCCTTCTTTCCAGTCTGCTGGCACTTGTTCTTCCTCCCAGATCCTCTTGAATAAAACGTGGAGCATCCTTGCCGTTATGTCTATGTCTGACTTGAGTGCTTCGGCTGGTATATTGTCAGATCCTGTTGCTTTCCCACTTTTGATGTGACTGATGGCTATCTTGATTTCTTCCATCGTTGGTGGATTGACATCTATTGGGAGGTCCGTAGAGGCTGCTTCGATGTCTGGTGGGTTCGGTGGAGCTGGTCTATTCAAGAGTTCCTCAAAATGTTCTACCCATCTGTCTCTTTGTTCTTAAATCTCGGTAATTGACTTGCCTTCTTTGTTCTTAACCGGTCGCTCTGGTTTACTATATTTCCCTGCCAGTTTCTTCGTTGTGTCATATAGCTGTTTCATATTTCCTTGTCTTGCAGCTTTTCCAGCTGTCGTTGCAAGGCCTTCGATATACTTCCGTTTATCAGCTTTAATGCTTTTCTTTACTTGCTTATTTGCTTCTGTGTATTCAGTTTATACCTTGATTTACTCTGCTCTTGTTCGGATGTTGTTGATTTCTGTCTTCTTGTTCCTCCCTTTTAGAATTTCGTTCATGGTCTCTGTGGAAATCCATTTCTTATGATGGTGGTTCTTGCAGCCCAGAGCCTCTTGACAAGTTGAAGTTAGTGCCTCTTTGATTCCTTCCCAGTTGTCCTCCATAGTGATTTCTTCTTCGTTCAGCAGATCTTGTAAAGCTTGAAACCTATTGTTGAGAGTTATTTTGAATTCCTTGAATCTGTCAGTATCTCAAAGAGAGGTTGTATTGAACCGTTGTAATGCTGTCACTCCAGTCATCCATTGTTTCTTTAGCTTCAGTTTCATTTTGGTAACCACTAGGTGGTGATCTGAAGCTATATCAGCTCCTCTCCTGTCTCTCACATCTTTCATTGATCTTCTGAATTTTTTATTAATGCAAATATGATCAATTTGATTCTCCGTAGTATGATCCGGTGAGACCCATGTAACCTTGTGTATGCGTTTGTGGGGGAATACTGTACCACCTATGACCATTTTGTTGGAAGCGCATAGATTTGTAAAGCTTTCACCATTCTCATTTCTTTCTCCCAGTCCCTGTCGTCCCATGATGTCTTCGTATCCGGTGTTGTCCATTCCGACTTTGGTGTTTAGGTCCCCCATTAGAATTGTCAGATCCTTTCCTGGACACTTCGCTATAATTGACTGAAGCCTATCATAAAACTGATCCTTGTCCTCGTCGTTGCCGTCATTGGTGGGTGCATAACATTGGATGATGTTCATTGTAATCCCCTTCTTGATTGTCTTGAAAGATGCTTTGATAATCCTGGGTCCATGTGGTTCCCATCCTACAAGTGCAGTGCGCGCTTTCTTGGACAGCATCAGAGCGACTCCTTGGGTGTGTTGGGCATTTTTCTCTTCGTGCCCGGAGTATAGTAGCATCTCTCCCGTAGCTAATGTTTGCTGTCCAGTTTGATTTCAATGCGTTTCGCTGATCGCGAGCACAGTCATGTTGTATCTCTACATTTCTGCTGCTATCTGGGTTATCTTCCCGGTCTCCCACATTGTCCGAACATTCCATGTACCTATAAAAAATGTTTGCTCTGGTCGTTAGAAGGGGTGGCATCGGCCTCATGACTTCCGAATAATCTCGGCTTTCATCATGAAGCGTCATATAGATTCCTTCCACTCCCAGGGCAGAGTTTAAATGGTTCAGTTTGTTTAATCTGGTTAGCGTTTTTTTTAGCAAGTTTGTGTTTTACGGGATAGGGATGCTAGCCCTATGCCCAACCCTCCTCCTTTACCAGGGCTTGGGACCGGCAGCAACCCTAGAAGAGCTGCGGGCGGAGTTTTCGATTTATTTATTAGTTGCTAATTAGTCTAAACGCTATACATTTGAAAATTCCTTGTCATTAGCAGTATTTTCTCAATTCAGACTGACAACGAAATCTTCGCAATTTAACTAAATCCAACCTAAAAAATAAAATGTTATTGAAAATCATTTCAATATTTACAAGTGTATTCATAACACCAAGTAGTAGTTAGATACATATCATCTCTAATTTAAATAGCACTAAAATAAATGTTGAACGTAATTTTGTGTGATTGTTTTTCAGCAATCAGTCAAGCACTAAATATGTTCTTTTACTGTGTTCATTTCATTAATTTACAAGATTGTTATATAGATATGTGTTTCATCTGCATACAAATATAGTAAATCGTTTCTACTTATTAACTTTTGACCTCCATTATAATTATATATATGTACACATGAATTAAGCACCATATTCCAGGTCTACATTTTTACAACTCATAGGAACACTTCATGTCCTGATGGTTGCCTTAAATAATGCAGCATTGATTTAAATTATCATGACCTTGAAGTCACCCTTCTAAATTTATGCTGCACATTAGTGAAAAAAAACTCATTGTAACTAGTTCAGAATATGTTAACTACTACTCTTTCAGAGAGTATTTAGTTCAAGTTTGATAAATGCACGCTTATATATGCATTCATTTAATAATTCGTTTATCATTAGTATCTTTCAATTGGTAAAATCGATTGTTCAATATTATACTAAGAAGTGCACATACCAAAACGATTTGTGCCATGCATCACAAATTGCGTTTAGATAAACAATCACTGAAAATCAAGAAGCGCTGGACATCTTTTGGTTTTAGTATGAGACTCCCTATCAGAGAACATCCACTACTGTATCAGTAATGGGATACATATTTCAGCGCAAATGCACAACCATCTAGACCACTGAGTTGACACACATAGTCATGTTGCAAACTAAGGAATATTATAAAACCAGTTTGTTTTTATAAGCCAAAAACATAACTAAATGTTATTCCCATAAAAATATGACAAGTAAATACAAATGATTTTTCTAGATTTATCTCTTATTTTTATTACGATTTGCGTTTACTAACCGAAAATGATCGCTTTTCAGTACCAATACTCTTTAGTTGAATATAATAATCAAATAGGATGAAATTTCACTTAGTCATCAAGTCATTTGCCGTCATGTAATAATAGAAAGCTCTAGATTTTGTCATTGTTACACTCTATAAGCAAAATGACTTAACTAAAAAGTTTTTCCAAACAACTATATCGTTTGTGCTTACTTTGTGAAGAATTTCAATATCAGTTAAACAATGAATTATGTGAATGGATAAAATATCATTTTCTCGAGGAATTTTAGACTAGAATATCAGTCACTGACATTTTCATAAGCATAATTTTGTATTCAGTCCATCCTACATATCTAGAGTCAACTGATGATTTTAAGCCAATGCTTTACATTTTGATAGAAGTTCATAGAAATATGATATCCATTCCTGATAACTTAACATGACACAGGCTACTACTCACCGATAAATTACATGAGTATGAATCCTACAAGAAGTAACAGTTTTCTTAAGATTTCAAATATACTATTTTGACAGATTTCAATTTAAACGGAACTGAGATCAAAGGATTCCTATCGTTTATCTCCGTCCACCTAACATTAAAAATTTGAATTTTCATCTAAATTTATGTCATCATCTAAACCAACTTATGTGACAGAATTCTTTGCGTCGGAAAATTGGAACAACGAAAAGTTTACAAGAGTTATGCTGCATAAAAATTATGTGTAGAGGTAAATTAGGTGGACGAGAATCTTCAACGAATTACACCGTCAATTCTGTGTTATCACTGGCTATTTTTCTCTATTGGAGGTCACTTTAAAAGGTTTATTGCTTGTGAACTTTATTCAACTTCTTTGAACATGAAATTACTATCATCTTCAGGAATAAATAAAAACTAAAACAGTTTTGATCTATTTCTGGTCGATGACATTTCTTGTGATTCTTTCCATTTTTTTATTTTACAGTGCACAGTACACGCGTTTCTGAAATACTTAAGCCATCAATTGAAATTTCAAATACTTTCAAATGGATAATTTTAGTTACCTTGCATTCCGTGAACTTCATTCGGTAATTACAGACTCGTTTTTGCGTTTAGGACAATAGCAACATTAGAGTCTAACTCTTGTAGAAGTGATCTACTTAATTGTTGACTTGCTTTATACGGCTACATTGTTATGTCGAGCGTATATATATATATATATATATATATATATATATATATATATATATATATATATATATATAATGGAACATTTATTAGCTCAGTAACTAACAGATTTTCATTGTTTAAAACTAGCCGACTGTGTAGTTTTAGTTGGTAGTATTTTATCAGTAATAAGGAATAGATAAACATTAATTCAGTCATGATATAGCAATCAGCCAGTATAACGTTTCAACCGCATAGGAGGTCAGTCGAAGAGTAAATAGTAACGTGATAACGTGCTTCATTGTGACACAAGGTGACAGAAGTCTCGGTCCTCGGGGTTTCAGATATGCTTTGTTATTGAATGCTAAGAAATTCAAGTTCAAATGTCTCTGAAAATTGCTTTCATGTATGTAGGATTGAAACATTGTACACTTACATGTTTAATCACATAATCCGATAGCTAAATTCACATCTAATCGATAGCTGGATTAATACAACACTTGCTGATACTTACTGAATAACTGTTTCTTCTTGTACTCTGAAAAGTTTAATTAATTACTACTAATAACTTAAGCAGAAATTGTATTTAAAATCATTTATTCTCTATCAGAGTATATTGCGATTTGTAAACATCGTCGTTATATAATGGTTTAAATTATTTTAGAAATTTTTCTAAATAGACAGCAGGACTCATTCTACGTCATTCATTTGAGAAATTATGCTTTTGTAACATATAATATGAAGTGTTTTACGTTTACTCGTGTTTATGGATAAGATTATGCACTTCTGTAAATTCCAATACAAGATAGATAAACTGTTTTTGTATGTTTCGAGTACTCTGGTATCTGCCAATAATATTAGTGTTCTTCAAATCAAACAAACCTCTTGGGGAAACATTTAAAAAATTAATAATAAACGAATATTCTGACGCTTTGTAGACGAATCCATCTAACCATTACAACTCCTTGCTTCATTCACTTAAAGTAATATTGATTTATTTGTGTCGGTTTAAAAAGGATTGAATGCTACAACCACATAATATCAGTGTCTTTTATATAGATTAAATCTTCAATATATTTTCTTAATATCACAGATAGATTAAGATGCAACTGACCATTTGTTGAATATGTCAGCGAGAGATTTTGTCAAGAAACTAAAACATGTTTCTACTGTAATGAAAACATTCAATCTATATTAATTTGAAAAGTCGCTGTTAATTTAAACAAAATAATTCGAGGTTTAAGACGTGTAAATATTTTTCTTCAAATATTTCGCTTCATTTCAAATGACTTTTTCATGTAACCGCAATTAAATGTTGTTCATAAAAGTCTGTTGTAAACTATTGAAAAAGAGTCTTGAATATAAATTTTTAATTACTTAAAACACATTTTACAATCCTGACTAACTCGGTATTCCCTTGAGGATTCAGACCTGTATCACCCAGTTTCATAGCGGTTAAATATATTACTGTTGAGATATTCGGGCTTCACAGAACTAGGATATATACCCGAAAAGACCGCTAGTCAGCAACTAATATTTTAATTACCGTTTGTATTGATTAAATATTATCGATAATGTTTTAAATTGGTCACTAGTTTGTCTCTCGAAATTTTGATTTCATGTTAAATGATTGTGACAATCCATAAAAAATATCTAAACTATAGTTTTTTACAAGTTGGTGCTTATCAGCAAGGTATGTCTGCAATCTTACTTAACAGTAATGAATCGTTTTAGGGGCTATTTATTATATTCAACGGGATAATATTATATAACAATATGATTACATTTAAAATGCATCTAAAACTAAGTTCTCATTCCTAAGCTAACTCTTTCCTGAATAAATTTCACCCACTTGAACAAATTTCTTTCAGAATGTTCAAACATCAAAATAATAATAAATCTAAGTAAATGTTGAAAGTTGTTGTAAATTAATATTCATTTTTTTGAAGATATGTACTCTGAGAAGAATCATTTGATTGTCCAGCTTTCATTTTCTTTCAAGACAGTGTTATATGTGCATGCTTTGAAAGACAATGAATGACCAAATAATCGGGCACAAAAAACAATGTATCAAAATTATCCTCCCCTTCCCTGAGCTACAAATCTTCTCTATCGTCTCAAATTTGATGCATGTATCATGTCATCATAAGGGAAATTTATTTAGTAAGTTCCTATGTCAGGTGAACCTTTCATAACAGTAGTATAGTTGATATTATAACATAATAATAATGATCGAGATATAAAATAAATTGTTCTTATGTTTCTCCTAACTTTTCTGCATAAATTCGTTGGCAGAACATCCATAGAAAAATTTCTTTCAGTAAGGATGACCTTCACTAATTTTCATGAAAGAAAAATCTGTTTTCCACCTATTTACTTTGGCTTTGATGTATCCTATCATGCAGCTGGACGTAGTTGGTAGAAAACCCTAGTTTATCTAGTTTTCTTTCTGTCAGTTGACAAAGTATACATACGGTTTTGAAAGAACTGGTTTTCCTTGTGGGATTCTTACTCAAACCACTCACTTTCAAAATTAGACGTTACTAACTAACCAATTGGGCAGCTACTTGGTCATTTACAAAACCGAGATATTTACATCTACTAATCAGTGAGTAGCGACCAATATCACATTTGTCGTGATTTTAGTAAAGAATGAATTCTATAGACTGAATTGATATGACCTATTGATAGATTGGATAACATGTTGATATGCATTACAATTAAATCAGAACCATAAAGATAATTGTATTCAATTTCTTATAACACAGAAAGAATCGATAAAACTGGGAAATACTGGGCAGTCGCCTGTAAGTTTCACATCAATGAGCACAAATTACTAAATCCGAAGTTTACAACGTCCAGCTATCTAATAATTTACTTCATAGACCACAATTCACCGAAGTTACATCAAATTTATTTTGAAGCTAGTCACTAGTTAGGATTGGTGTATGGTGACAGGTTAGGACAACCTTTGTTGAGACCATTTACAGTCTCAAAGATCTCTGTTGTAATAAACAATGGCTCCCGACTTTCAGTGGTTACTGTGTCAAAGTATGTCAACGATGAGGACTGAAAAATCAAGAAGAGTTTCTAAGAAGAATTAACTAATGTATTGATTAAGCAGAGGAATGTAGTAAACACCAGTCGTTCGGAAACAAAAACATGGTTTATTTATAAATAAATAAAAATGCCGAAATGAAAAGCAATTTATCATCTGTTTCAACGAAATATCATCTTTGAACAACACGATTCTTTCCCGGTACTACTGGCGATAACAAGGATACTAATATTATTGTTATTTAGACCAACAGTATAAATCAACCATGAAATGTTGCCTTTTTCATGAAATGCAAGACTGTCGAGAAGTAGTAAGTATGAAACTAGAAAATATTCCGTGATTTCAGTTTGTATTTTTTGATGTCAAAAAATAAGCATGATGAGCTCATTATTGTGAAGCAACAAAGTTATATTTACCATGGTGTTAATCAATATTTCATGAACCGAAGAACACTCTTATCCTTAGATTACTTAGGGATTAATCAGAAATTTTCTACAAGATCGCCAATTATAATATTGATACATCGTGTACTCGAACCCTTAGAAATCGATTTATGGTAGGTTCTTAGTCCTCAGAAATCTATTCTTGGAAAACAAAATGCGGAAAGTATGGATGAAATATTACTTTGTAGGTTAGTGTATTTGAGGTAAATAGAGTTGTTCTAATACTTGTTCTGTTACTTTCGGATCATATAGGGAACTTGATAACATTGATGATGAAATCAATAACTGCTCAGTTGAATGGTGAAATTAATGTTCGTCATTGTCTGTAATTCACTTGAAATTTTAAAAAAGGGCATTGACAGAACAAAATACTTCCAGCATTTTTCTGGATTATGAAAATGTTTTCGACGAACTATAAAGGATTCTCAACGAAAACTAGTTCTGCTCAGTTCTTAATGCGTAATATAAGGGAAATCATTCTACGAATAGAACAAAATCCTGGGTCAATACAACTTGGCTAACTGTAAACCTAGTAGAGAAAGCACTCGCCTCTCAGATAATGATTCGTTGGTTCCACATGTCACTTTACCCATTTTGGTTGAGACGACCAGTTAGCTTGATTATGTCTAACATACACAAACGAAGAAACTTAAAACCAGGTATATAATTTTTTTGGATTAAGACTTAATGAATGCAAAAAAGTAGGTAATCAATTAACCAGAAATTATTTAAAATGAAGATAATGAAGGGAATTTTGTTTGCATCAACCTTACAATAGTAGCTAAAGTCTATGATAAAAATGGAGAGGGATTGCATAGCTTTATGAAGCTATCAAAAATCTAACGTTTTCAAGTATCGAATAAATTAAAAGTTCAGAGTAAATTTGGCACTGGTTACTCTGTATGTTACTAAGCTTTTCAAAAGCATGGAGTCACGAGTGTCCTAATTCTAGGTCAAAGTAATTTTCATTCAGTTTAAATCACTAGATAACATGCCATGTAACCAAAACCATTACTTTTATCAAATGGTTTATTAAGAAGTTGAGTCACATAACACAGCTGAATTGAGGTGGTTTGTGGAGATTGGTATTAAGTTTTATTGCTGGTTGAACTTGTCACCAGCTTCTAATTTCAGGATGCTTCCGCATCTCTAGTGAGAAGTCGTGACTGGTAGGGCTCAGACTTATTGGGTATGGGCAAGTTTTCACTTATGACAATGGATGATCTTAGTGCTATATCATAAGTTGGTGGAAGTTGAAATTCTACCGATGGATGCCAACCCCGTAACGCAGAAGGTTAGGCGCTCGCCAACCTGAAGTCTTTGGGGCGAAATCTAGGGTGTGGGATTTTGCAGATTCCGAATCTAAGATGAAATAGCTATCCACTGCTGTCTGTTTTTTATTGGTATCTTACCAATGTCACTCTGTGACGAATTCAATTAGCAAAATAGAGTTTTAAAAAATAACCAAAGGTTACGAAGTGCAGAATACAATAGTACTAAAAATAAGAAATCATGATTAATGAAAAATATATGTAAGATACTTTTCAACGTGACGGCATACAGTCATGTGAATATTACACTTTGTTTACTTTCAAAGATCAAGAACTGAAATGGGTTCTATATGAAGTTATGAATAAACGCTACTGAGAAACCTCAAATACAATAAAGCATTTGCCTGTTACTAGTTTAAACAATTCTTTTTGAATAAACTGGTCCTCACGTGAAACAATCTACCTTAATTGAGTCATTTTTGATGGACATTCAAGTAGTTACTGTGTGCTAAAATGTAAGTGAGTATTTTTAAAACATCTCCGAATAAAGTTTCACATTATAAAAAATACTTCTACCAGTACTATTTACAAAGTTTGTATAGTCGAATTCATCAGCAGTTCATTTTCGCTAATAATTTACTTTGATTTATTTCTAAACACATTTCGCACAGAATAATCAAGGTCCTAGCAAATGTTACACGCTGCTGCAGAAGATAAGATGAATAGGACAAAATTCAATAATACATTGAAATGAAGAAACAACTATCCACCCGCATTTCCTATTTAAATACGTCATGCAAATCTACTTAATGAATATTTCATTGAATGCTTGCATCATAATTTTTAAGTACAGACAAGTCAATTACTTAATTAGTTCCTTTGTTATTAGTTTCCTTCAAAGAAAGCCTTTTTTAAATTAATGGTTGTTTCAAGTTATTCATGAATTTGTTTTTAACTCATTTATATTTTTGTCAAAGAGAAAAAAAAAACAGCTCAAAGTCTGTAGTTACCTAGAGTATTTTTAAAAATTTTGAAACAAAGTTTATTATACGCATAGATGATAGACAGAAGAAATCATAAATCATTTACAATGTTTCCTTGTTTTCATGCATCTTATGCTTAACTTACTGTCTTATCTTTAATTAATGAATTAAGTAATGGCTTTGATTGTGTGTCGTGTAACCAACAACAACAACAACAACAAGAAAAATAATTTCACTGAAAAAGTAATTGAAAGATAACAGTCAGAATGATTTAATTTTTCTCTATTAGCTGATAATAATGTTGAGTGAATAGTTCTTTTTTTCTGCATAAATGTTTTGAATGGGAATTACTGTAGTGTAGACTTACGTACTCTTAATTAAAGCGGCGTATTCAATCAACTAGTTGTGAAACTCTTGTATAATACCTGTATATACTTTTTAAACGTATTTTTTATTGAAAGCCAATCATCTTCAATGGATATTCTTGTTACTTACTAGTTATTATTACTATTTTATAAGTGAGATCCAAAATATTCTCCCAAGTAACTCAGAAGTGTTATCATTTGTTAAGTACATGTATGTTACATTTTTGTTCTCCTGTATTTAAAATGAAATGATTAGAATAGTACTTAATAAGGTATTAAGTTAATCACTTACCAACTTATAATCTTGAGTGGTTCATACAACATTGTATCTTTTTTTTTCTAGGCGTAGATTTCAGTTGATTTGAGACAAGCAATTATGCATTGATTATTCACCTGGTAGTTAAGTGTAATACCTAGCAGCTGAAATACCTGTCTTATGATACAATTAAACTGGTTATGATGAAGATACTTTGCCCAGTGATTATAATCTATGCCATTAACTAGTTTTGGTAAATAGCATTATTTGTAATAGTTTGCACTAATCAATGTCAATATTCAAAAGTATTCTTTGTCAGCTACTGTTTTAATGAATATCTGACTGATTCCTTGAAGAGGAATACAAACCCTGACAAGTATATATTACAGTGGAATTTAAAAAGGTTTGTCTCATTCCAAGCAACGAAACCACAAAACAAGTGTGTTTAGCTAATGAATCCTCATCGAAGCGAAATTCACTTTATGTACTGCCTTGCTCCCATTATTCAAAATTAAATTATAATTCTAATAAACTGTGATATTTTAACGGACACGATAATACAGTGTTCAACTTAAACAATAAACCACGTGATAAAAACGAATTCATATTGGTTGACAGTTTAATGATTTTTTTTCACATGTTAACTTCCAAAATAAAAATAGGGATTTATTCAAAATTTCACCTGAAAATAACTATTGTGAATTAAATTCATAATTTACCTGTTTTCTAATGTCCAATAACACATTTCATAACATGTGAACTAAATGTCGCAATTCAAGGTCGCGTAAAATTCAGGTGATCATTTAAACTGAGGCATTTTGTTTTAGCTTATTAACTTGACTGATTAACGTTTTGTTTTTGTAATGTAAAGTTGATGATTTAAAAACAACCGTTCAAAAAAAATCAGTCTAAATTCATTCGTGAACTAGATACGTTTCATTTTTCCCTTACAATCAGCGGATAACTTTAATTTAAATATTAGCAGATTTCAGGAGTGATGAAAACAAATCTGGGAAATATTTTCTTCAATAATAAAAAAAACACTGATTATCATAAATAAGCATGTGTTAATCATGTGATGGTTACATGCATGATCAGTAATAATTAAACAAAAATATGTGGATTTTTTATGTATTAATTTCAGTTTTGTACGGTAATAAATACCACTTTGTTTGATCACATGAACGAAATACTAATATCTTTCATGGTTCACTTTTATCAGTAGTGAATAAACTAAGATTAAAAAACTATCGCTGATGCATAACGACTTATAATTACACAGTTTCAATATTTTAATTTACTAAGATAAGAAAGTCAGTAAACGCGTGTTACTCTTAGAGCTGAAAGTTTCTTCACTTATCCAACTTCCTTTCTGAATACATTGACGAAAAGGAGCTACAACTAAGTGTTTGGATAAGAAGTCCCACTGGTTGATCATTTAATAATAAAGTCACCTGACAAGTATGAATGTTTTTTGAGTATCCTTGTAGATTCTTTATTTTGTAAATTTGAGAAAAATGTGAACGTGCTGGATGTGAAATTATTATTGGTTAATTTAAATACTCTGCTCAGATCACCTACATTGTTTCTGCATGACTAGGGGGACAGACTAAATCTAATCTACCTCTTATAAATATGGCAGCTTTGAAATTTTAGGATTCAACTCATTCGCGGTTGTTCGGACATTTAATAACAGTTCATTGACACTTTTATGGTAGGAGCTGGCTGCTTGCATTCAGTACTCGTATTCTTGTTGGCCAAGTACTGTTTACAACAGTTAATTCAACTCCATTAATCGTCTATATTTTTGATCCCTGGTGTCAACACATAGCTGGAAAATGCTAAACTATTCGATTAATTTTTGCAAATATTTCTGAAGTTCTACAACACACCTTTATCTTGATAATCTTGTTTTTTTTTCTGTTTATAGAAACAAATTGGGCTGATTGCCGTTTTGCCCTTTTTCTTTATGTAAACTTGTCCCAAAGACATATGTATGTTTTAATTTGAAGGTGTTTTACAGGCTGTGAATATTCCACATATTGTTGCAGCTATAAAAATAAAAATAAAAATTTCCTTGAACTAGAATTCAGACATTTGCTTAATTAAGTTAATTAGTTCAGCTAGATACAAATTGGTTTAACACCAAGTTTGATGACGAACAAACGTCAACTTCAAAATAATTGAAAAATTGGGACTGATGGATAAAGTGTTTCGTCCTATTTTTCGACATTTTGTAACATTATGCTCTCAAAATCCCACACAGATTTTGACTAGAAACTAGAACTGTGACCAATTTATTACCGATTTACTGGTTAAGTGATATAGCTCTAGTCGATTAAACACCGAATACAGTAATTGATGTACTTTATCAGTGTTTCATAGTACTCGATTGTTATTCAGCTAGTTTCTGAAGGGAAATGTCTTTGGCCTTACATGGAATGTCAAAATCCCACTTAGTTCAATTCATGTTAAATTAAAGTACGTTACACATCTAAGGTATTTTTCAAACCGAATGATTCATTCTCTACCTTTCCAACAAATCATAAAGTTGAAAATTTGCTGAATCTAGAAATTCAGATCTCTGGATGCATACTCTATGGTCTGAAGGTTAAGAGTTGTAGCAATGCCTTAACCTACTAAGTTCTATCCTTGGTGTGGTCGTAACCTGAATTCCACTGCTTCCCACATTTCACTTTTAACAAATATTAGTAAGTCTGAAATTTAGAACAGATTATAAATTTCTTCATATTTAGTGAACAGATTTGGGACAGAACTCTAGAATAGTAGAAAAAATCCATAATTAATAAGTTCCGTTTGTGTCAATGTTAGTACTACACTAATAACGTCGAATTAGTCCATTTGTACCATAAATTTGTTAAAGTTAATTTCCAACACTGACAAAATGCTCACTTTGAGAATGAAGCCTGATTAGTTCGATCCGATGTTTGATTATTCTCCAGTTGCTATCAGTTGGTAACGCAAACTGCCCTCAAATACAGTTTAATGCAGTACACGCTTATAACTTAAGTAATTATCATGAATTCTTAAACTACGTTACAGAAAAAGATGCATCTTTGAAAATGATGTCAAGTAAAATAAATTTCTTCCCCCACCCACCCTCACCGATTTCTAACTGTTCATGACGCGGGGAGTGTTTTTAATTTAGTAGAAAAGTTTAAAATTGCCACTTTCTTGAAGCCAAGTTCTTAAGTTTACTCTCGATTGTTTTCAACCAAGTGACATCGAAACACTCAATATTTAGTCCTTTAAACTAGTAATTAAATCACAACTTTATCAATAGAGTTTCATTAGCTTTAAATGACTGATTAAGTACTTGTTGGGGATTCAAAATCCCCAAAAGTAAAACCGTTCATTTAGTCAAGAGAAAGGCGTTGTATTGATTTTCTGGTAAGATTGATTTATAAATTGCATCCATTAATTCAATTTCAAATGTGAGATATATAAACATCGTTTGTTAGTCTCGTGAAAGATATATTTTGCTCCACAATAAAATCTTCTTACAAGTCTAGTTTATTCGAGTAGCTGTGAGCTGGGAAGGCATAAATCGTGGTATCGATTGAAACTATCGAGGGAATCAGACATAGAATCCGGCTACCGTAGATAATTTAACTGCATCGTATCGCGGAGCGTACGAAGCAATAAGAATCTGCGCGTTTGTCTGATCTAAGTGCAAAAACAACGGTACCACATTAGGGAGAACTCAGAGATTAATTAACTTTACACAATTATCTCGACAACTAAATTTAAAAAAACGCAAAAATGGAATATGAAGACATACTCTGAGGTTGGTTCATTTATTACACAATAAAGCTGGAATGTGTTATATTTAATTTCTGTTCATTTATATAATATTCTATGGAATGATTACTGACTTTTGTAGTCAATTTTGCCACAAGGCGGAAAATTAAAAATAGGCCTCTTATTTTAGTATTATGCTGTAAATCGAAAATATTTCCAATACTACTGTAAACAAAGTTTTTGGAGTGTTTTTGAGCTAACGTTCAATGTTGTTTTAGGAAAAATCCTAGGATAAAATTTAATAAGTTGACAATCTAATCATAGTCCTGTCAGACACTAACATTGTCCGACTCCTCCTTAGACAGTTTGCACAACTAAAGTACCATTTAACTGACATCACTATATTTAGCCATTTTCAACTTATACTCGTTGAACTGAAGCTTAAGATAATTTGTTAAATATGTCAAACTGGTTGTTAAAGTCGTAAATTTTCGATATTTAAGGTGACTAGGATATATATGTTTGCTTTACTACCTACTGAGGCTTGCAATTCCCGTTAGGAGTAAGTTGCAAGATACCTAGGCGAGGTTAATCAAAGATACAGCATCAATCTATGAAGGTACTAACTGTTGATTTGAACTTTATTTCTATATGCATAAACTATATCGTTGTAGTTTGTTTGACAATCGTAATTACCTTTTACAGACGTTAGATGATATGACGTGCATTCATTCTTTATCTTATCCCAGATCTTTAATCTCAGTATTACTCTGTATTTTGTGCTTTGTTTGTTTCAGTCCTTCTTTCTGAACTATATTCTCTACAATTAATCTTTCTTACTAGCATCATTGCGATTACCAATTCTGCTTCTTTGTCTTTCTTCTTGGTAATTGGATCTTGTTGTGTTTAAAAGATTTAACAACCTGGGTTTATAAAAATTTGCGCATGTTTCTACGTTGATTAAAACTGACAGACTAGTTGAATTCAAGTATTAATACTTTTAATTTTATTAAACCTCTTCATGAATTTTCATTAATTTAATAAATAAACACACTAAACTGGTTACAGTACTTAAATGCCCATACATAATTCCTCTTTCATGGATAACTTTGTCAATTATTCAACGACAGGAATTATCCCAAATATTGGCCGCTCCTGCCATTGTCGTTATAGTAACAGTCAGATGTCTGACTCTACTAACAAATGTTTGGATCAAAAACCAATTATCTATGCCTTCCAAAAATTAGGAAATTTTAATCGTTAACACATATTTAATGAGAAACAGATTTCAGGTAGTAGCATGTATAACATTGGAAAACTGTATTCATTTGAACCCAGTTGTTTTCTCTCCTCAAAAATTAACAATGGAAGATCAATGAACACTGATTGTTATGTAGTTAAATAAGCTGTAAAATTTGAATATTTGCATCAATAAGATTACAAAACGTCACATTTTTGTTAAATTGCACTTTTTAAAAATTCAACTGTACTTTTGTCTTCAGGTGAAACTATTAGATCTATACAGTTTAAGTAATGAAAATTTAGTATATATATAGAGAGAGAATACATGGGGACTGTTCCGTATTTTACTTTATGTCACAAACTAACTGTATGTAGACAGTAATCGAAAACCAGTCAGGACTATACATCTGTTTTACTCCATAATTAAACTCCATACTTATGTGCAATCACCACTTGATTGAAAATTAAACCTATGACATTTAGGCCTCATCCAGTGCTTTTAATTTTCGGATAGTTTGGCTAGTATTTAATAGTTTTAATATTTTTAACCTCAGTCGATTCCCGGTAATAAAAAAATTCATCGAATCGCTATTCACATACGGCAAACTATCCATCAGCACTAGTTGTAATATTTTTTGTGACATTATCTTAATGTCTATTACCATTTATATCGTCTAATGAAATTAATGCCAATGTAATTCAAGTGGATTTCACTAATTAATACGCATATACAAGTGTATTAATTGTCATTTAATCTATTCAAATGTACTTTAATGTTTTTCCAATATTATTGAAAAGTCACATAAACATGTCCTTAATTTGTACTCCTATTCATATGTTCAAACTTTAATTTTCTAAACTTCATTATTTAATCTAACTGAACACTGAATGATTCAGTGTTCCATTTTGATCTGGAAGTTGCCTTTTTTAATATTTTAAATAAGTAAAATTGATATGGAGATTTTCGCCTATTTCTAATGTGGATTTTGTCAGATCAAAAGAAAACAAGTTAAAAAAAAAGGGAGGTAATCAAAGGTCACTATTACTTAGTTTAAAAATCCAAGCATTGTACATCACTTCAGTGGAATACCTTTAGGTCTTACACCAAATGTGACATCGTTAAATCAGTGAATTGAAATCTAATAAGTACGTATATTCCATTTTAGTCAATCGGTTAGATAAAACAACTGACATTCAGTATTCCTTTCATCCTTAGTGTTAAGGATTCTTTAAAATACATATTAATTAATGGTGAAAACTTCTATTTGACTAAATTTTAGAAATAAGACTACTAGAGAGAACGAGGATTTTCATCATTTTATTACTGAAACAATCACTGTTATCGGTTTCAAGTTTATTGTCATAGAAATATATATGCAAACACAAATGTGATTTGGAGGTAGCCTGTAGAAAAAAATATTGGAGCTGGACTTCAAGTTATTTGTCATTCATCAGAGAACGGTGCCTACACTCTTGAGTAAATTGATGTTCCTAGCAGATTCTAGTACAAATCACCTGTTTCTACAGTCAGCAACTGTTGGCACTGAGATATTATTATCGAAGATTGTAAAACTGAGTGACTTTAAATAAACTTCGCGCGTGTTCATGTTTTCTCGAGGCTGTAAAAAAGACTTACTGACAAGTGTCAATCATGTTCAGGATGTTTACTGACTATCTTTAAACCACCTATCTCATTGTAGTGTCCCTGATATCGATTATCGTAGGTTAGTAGTAATATTGTAAATTGGTCAGTAAATTAAAACTATACAAGATTATGCAAGCATCTCATTAATCACTATCGAGTGACAAATCGACATCTACATATGCATATATAAATCATTTTATCGTTAACATGGAACTAACAGCAATATACGTACTACAAAACATCAGGATTACAAACGTCTCCATTTGTGCAAAGAGTAATAAAGTTGCTTATTTTTAAAAAAACACTCAAATCATCTCATAGTTCAATGTATTATGGTGATTTTATAATGTGGGTGCTTCTTTTAAAATAAAACTTAATATGGCACAAAATGTTATCATATAACAAGGCACGTCAAACTATAATCTTAATAGTAGATGGCTTACGTCAGACACCATTGAACATGAATTTCATGTTCGTTTGAAACTAATCAGTAATACATATGCACTATCACACAATCATACGACAAAAAATCTAGAACCCTCAAGTGTTACTACAAGATGAAAGTTACGAACCAACAGACAGTCATGACAGATTAGTCTAATTACTGACAGAAGATTTTACACTCAACTAATCATTTTTAAAGGTGAATTAGGACATTTCTAGCTTCGATCAATTCATAATTTGGTGTATTCAATTCACAATGTCTTCAAGATTGCATACTTCATCTCACTTTTGTCTGATCAATATTAAAACCAATGCCAACTACCGTGTAACAAAAAGATGCTCTTCTTAATTTTTTTTATTTACTTAATAGTCAGTATATGAATATATAAGAAACCTTTTGAAGAATTAATGGACTTCCTTCGTTATTTAGAAACAGCATTAGTAATTTCTCATTTAATGCTGCTGAAGAGTTACCCACTGAGATGAAACCCTTGTCCAGTACTCCCTGCTTTTCAAAGGTACCATACCAACATCAATCTGTGACGCATTCAATTAATAAAGACATAACTTGATGTAGGTTTCTGGAGATTGGTTTTGATTTGATGATTTTACTCGTTAACTAGGTAACAATAGAAACAAGGGAGCACCATATCACTCTTTCGTTTTTGTTCTGGGCTCCTCAGCAGTGGATACCTTGTATCGTTCGTTGCAACATCTGATATGATAGTAATTTTCATGAGAAAATCGAAAAATATTACTAAGAACAACGCCTATCTTTAATTATGTACCTGTGACAGTAAACAGAAATAGATGGTGTAACATTCTACTGTAATGTGAGTTGGCAAAAAAACAGTCAGAAAAGATTCCTTTTCCTTCTCATTCTCGTAGTTAAAACTTAAAACAGCCATATTATTTGAAATCTCCTTGGATAAGTAACTAATGTAGCTCCATGACTAGTCATATCAAAGTTTGAGTAATGTACACGAACTCGCTGTAAAAGTTTTAAAGTCCATAAAGAAGTATCATTTAAACATCTGTTAGTGATTTTAAAATGACCTCCAAAGTTATATATATGAGGTTTTCAATTCAATAAGCACCGTCAGCAGAATTTTAAATTGTTTATTTATCATTTTAAAAATTATATACCTGGTGTGATATTTTACTTTGATACAATATTTTCTTCTTTCACATTACTTCAGGTTATTTTAACAATCATTCAATATATTCAGCATAATCAAATCCAACCACCTATTTCCAAAGTAGTCATAAATGTAGTCTATATTTAAGGTACTATAATAACATTGCAAAACTTATCACATAGTTATTAAACTCTGTAGACCTAATCCTTTAAATAAGAAAAATAGAAATCCGACCGAGAGTTATGCTTCATGAGTAAAAGCCTGGTTTGTTAGAATTTTAAGATTTTGTTCAGTCTTCATAATCACTCGAAAATCATTAAAAAAATAAACGTATATCTGTCCTTCAACTAGTATTTTCTTGAAATGATCAAGAACAACGATTGGAGTATAATAAAGTTACCTTGTTTCATCAAATCCTAATTAGTAGAACAATTTCCAGAAATTTTTATGAAATAGGACACTAGCTGGATGCCACAACATTTTCCATGATAATTCGTTAACAACTAAACCTAAGTATTATAAAATTTGCTGAAATTATTGCTATCAAGTACTCGGAACCTTATGTATCTTTATAGAAAGAAAGTAGTCCTTAATCCGTCTTTGTCCTAGTATCTTTATAACCCTCACATGCTTACAGAGTATTATTCAACTATTCCTATCATTTAATTACTTCGTTGCATCATTTTTCCCAAATATATATTTACCAAGTGATATTCGTCAAGAATTGATTGCATATGAGATGCAAAATACTTTTGTAGAAAAACTTAGTATTTTTATAGGTTATGCGTTTTCCACTTAACTTAAAATACCCGATTTCAATTTCTGACAAAATCATTAATCCTCCTAGCCTCCAAGTCTTCTTTTTGAACAAAATAGGCGTCTGGTGATTTCTAATTTAAATTGGTACCTCAACTATGATTAGTCTCTGAAGAATATCACTTGTAAATTTATTAATTTCTCTAATTTATAATTTCGCTTTTGGCAATCTTTATGTTGTTCGTTTATTCTGATTAGATTTAACGATTAGTCACTATATAACCACAAATTTCTAACCAGTTGTCCTCTTGCTTCTGTTAATACATCCCAATGTTCTTTTCCACACTTCTTATATTTAATTATTTAACTTTATCTGAATCTTCAATCCACTGTGTTGATAAGTGATTATATTAACTCCCAATTATGTTTTATAAGTGTTTTGAGGTCCATTTTGTGTTCTAATTTTTAAATACTACAAACTGCAAGCATCTAATGAGAGATGTAGCTTACTTACTTACTTACGCCTGTTAGCCCTCTCGGAGGAGCATAGGCCGCTCACCAATATTCTCCATTCAACTCTGTCCTCAGCAATCATTTACAGCTGTCTCCAGTTACTGTTCATCCTTTTTATGTCTGCTTCCAGTTCTCGACGCAGGGTGTTCTTTGGCCTTCCTCTCTTTCGTTTACCAACAGGACTCCAAATTAGTGCTAGTCTCGGGATGCAGTCTGATGATTTCCGCAATGTATATCCTATACATATCCAACGTTGTTTCCTGATTTCCTCTTCAGCTGGAAGTTGGTTTGTTCTCTTCCAAAGTCGGCTGTTGCCGATTTTTTCCGGCCAACAGACATTTAATATTCTGCGTAGACAGCTGTTGATAAATACCTGTACTCTCCTGAGGATGTTTGCAGTAGTTCTCCACGTTTCAGCTCCATACAGAAGAACTGACTTGACGTTCGAATTGAAGAGTCTAACTTTGAGGTTGGTAGACAGTTGTTTGGAGTCCCATATATTTTTCAGCTGTGGGAATGGTGCCCTTGCTTTGCCGATCCTTGCCCTTACATCCCCGCCCGCAGCTCTTCTAGGGTTGTTGCCGGTCCCAAGCCTGGATAAAGGAGGAGGGTTGGGCATAGGGCTAGCACCCCTATCCCGTAAAACACAAGTTTGCTAAAAAATCGCTAACCAGATTAATGAGAGATGTAGACTAAATACAAATAAAATTATGCTATTCTATTGCTCCAATCGTTGTTCTTGCTTACTCGCTGTTTTATTCCATCAATTTAGACAAGTACACTATATAATTAGCCATATTAATAAAAAGAATCAGTTGAATTTTTCTTTAAAATTCAATTGTTTTCATAAACTATTTACTTAGTCATTGATTCCTTCTTTATTATCCATGTATGTATACATACACCAACAGATACATTTAAATAAGTAATTCACTGAACTATATTATAATATTGTTCTTTAATCACTATGTACAAGTACCCTTCTGATGAGGCTTTCAGTATCGATTACCATTTCAAGTGTTTACACTTTCGACTGTTTATTTAAATTTAAATCTTCCATTCCGGTTGAATATTGATGAATCTGCTGTAGCCGAATATAGACACAGATACGCACGAACATACACATGCACACACATATATATACGATGTTTCATCTCGATGTACATAATAAAATCAATATTCATTTTTACAAATTCAGCTTGCACTTTTGACATGTGGGGTTAGTTAATCTACCCGCATATTTCAATCAACCAAAGTTAAAATAAAAGTATGTACATTTTTTGAATGGAATTATAAGTGTATGGCGTAAAGCGAAAATGTCTGAAGTTTAAGTAAGTGATTTTTTGATGCTAGAACACAATAATGATGATGTCACTTGTTGCAACATTTCGTTTTCTGACTAACGCTCGCCATCTATTTGCTTGTTATCTATTGAAATACAGTAATGCATCTCATTTATCTAAAAACAGTAAGAAATTGGTATCAGTGTTATAAATATTATCGATATCATGTTACTTATATTCCTCACAGATTGCTCTAGGATGGGTACCGTTAAAAACCAAGAAGCACCGGATAGCTGTTTCATCATGGCACTGGGCTCTTCGACAGTGCATACTCGATTTATCTAGTGAATCAAACTTATAGTCTTCATGTCTCACGACCACCTACACTATTGGGCTGACCGGCGTCCAATGGTAGAATTCTTACTTCTATCATTTTACGCGACGATCATCTATTCTCACTGGTAATAACTGTCTCACCGTCGATAGATCAGAACTCTATCAGTCGCAACTTCTTAAAAGGACTTCAGGAAAATCTTGAGGTTAGTCACTAGTGAGCTAATTATTATAAATGATTTGAGGTGGCACAAGTAAACAACAAAATTAACCACTTTTCACAAAACCACCTCAATCAATTATTGATATCAGTTAAATAAATGTTTATCTATTGGAGTTCGTTGTTCAACAGTAATATAAAATATAACTGTTTCCGAAATAGACTTTATAAAACAGATTGAAGTTATCTTCAAAGTTTCTGGCGTTAATCCAGAGATTTTTCTTATTATTCTTCAGGGTATATTGAAGGGGCATTTGGATTATCGCTTTCATCTCATGCTCTAGAATTATCTTAATGTAGCTTTTATAAAAAAATCAGTGTAGTACAACCCAGCACTCCGAGAGAAAGACTCAAATGTTGCGAAAATTGTCATGAATTGAGATCTCAAATAAAAATTGATTCATCAAATTATCTGAATACAGTTCCTATAAATTACTTTTATAAACTGTTTCGGTAAGTTAAGTTAATATTGATTCTGAACCTGTATTCAAACGACTGATTATCTTCATTTTGTTGCATACAGTATAATAATTTGCACAAACCAAACACCAACTTGAGGCACTTTTAGTGAATATAAAAATAATGAACAAACTTATTTCTCATTGAGATAAAAATACATTCCATCCATTAATTTTTATTTTTGTCTAACATAAGCATAATTTTAATCTAATTTTTGCGTAGTTACACTCTTAACAAAAAATTCACAAACATTTTTTTAAATCAATTAAAACAAAATTCAACAGTTTTCCCAGTTCCATGTACTAAAAGGTCATTATTTGCTTTTTATTGAGTAACTTTAACAGGACGATAAATTCCAACATTCCAGGCAGAAGTTATGACCATTGGAGTTCAGACGTAACGGGAATAAAGCTTATATCACTAACAGTGATAGATGATGGCTATTCAATATCGTGAATTGATCAGAGTTAGAACGTGAACCATTAAATGCCAACTTAGTGCTCTACCTTAGAGTCTGGAAGGTTCTGTGATCGATCTCCAATTAGGTTTTGGTTCTACATTAGTGAGAAATAGCTACACTATATTTTGCTGTTTTCAGTGGTTGTCAAACTAAAATCATTTTTGATGCTGCTAAACGGAAATTATTAATCAAGTGAATTCCATTTCCTGTACTATGCCTTTCTTGAATTTCATCAGAATTCCAAAAAAAGATGAAAATAGAAATCAAACAGACAAACATTCGTATGTAATCAGCAAACTTCCTAAATTACTGACAGAAAAATTCATCATACACTGACTAGATTGCTTTATAAAGACCATTGCATTTCAGCCCACTGACAGATGGTATCAAGTTCTCTACATGACACTTGAAAGTATTATTAACTAGTATCATAAAATTCTGACTTTTAAAAGTAAGATTATTCATGAGTGCACTTGTGTTGAATTTCTAAGAAAATGACTATGTGGTAACCACTTCCCAAGTGATGATGAAGTCGAAATCGAGGTCCTGTTTACAGAATATTGTATCATACTAGATCATTTATCGACACATAGTGATAGACTGACTCCATTCCCAAAACCTCTGAAGAAAACTAAGTCTACTATGGAAAGTTTAGACGTATTTCATAGCACCAAATTCTTCAAGTTTCCTTGAGAGTTCTAGTAGTAGATTTACTAGCAAACGCAGCTGGGATTATCATAATTCTTATTTCAAGAATCTATCAAAAAATACTTTTTATATGGAATCAAAAAAAGCATGTTATAATTGTTCCTAATGTTAGTTAGACCTGGTTATATCAGCAGAACATACCTCTATTTGTGTAAATTAATGCGTATATAAATGATTTAAGCCGTGAAAAAATGAATTCACCTAATGCTTCGATGTTGTTCTTTCTTTGCAGACGTTTGTCAGAGAAACTGATTGCATGAAAATTGTGTCAGCTGAAACAAATATGAGATGAAATATCAAACATTTTGGGACTATACATTGATGTTTTAAGTTGGATTGTGACTAGCAAGTGAAATCCAGGACTCGCGTTTCATCCTGATCGGGACTTGTCGGCTGGATGCACCTGAATCCCAATGTTGATGTTCACACTAGGATTCAAACTCAGTCCGCTTCGTGTCAAACGCCGCCGCGTTCATCACCAGGCTACTGTTAGACAGTCACACTTTTGGAACGGGTGCATATGCAATTAGGATAAACTTGCATCTTCCCATTGATTAGTCATGGACTTAAACTGGTCAGTCCTGGATTTTGCTTGCCATTCACAATCCAACTTAAAACATTACTTATGAACTACCGCTATATCGAGGCGATCCGCTCAGAATGTACATATAACAACAAAGGCTAACCAGTTTCAGTCCATGGCTAATCAACGGAAAGATACAAGTTTAAGCTAATTATTATGCATTAATGTTCACCTATAACCGGAAGTAAAATGGATTATAACCAGAAACGTTTATATTAGCTGTTATTATCGTGCACAATTTTGAGTAAGTTCGTTGTATTAATGAAAAATTCTATCGCAGTCTTTTTTTTATATTAGTTACTGTAACTATAAGAGCATAATTCGTTATACATACTCTTGATTTCTTGTTAAACAACTAGATATAAATAGATCATTCTCGTTATCGATACTTTTCTAGACAGATTTGCTCATAAGTTATAAATAGAATGATTTTATTACCTGTCAAACACTTACTCACTGTACACTATCTACTTATAGCTTATGGCATGATCAATAAGTATAACTATACAACTTTTTATCATCAGTTTTCATAGGGTTTTTTTCCTAACAATATTCTAATACTATAAGCATTATTGGTCAAATTAACTTATGTTGTATTTCTTCGTTAGTAGAAAAATAGTATATTCTCTTAAAATAAACTGAGTAATGTCGAATCATTATGATTGTAAGCAGAGAGACAGTTTAATTTGTTGTAAATTTATTGATGGTTATCTGTTTGTTTGCAAGAGTTAATGTTTACCCGTCGTTGATATGAACTACTGTAACAGATTAGCCTCTATTAGTATATATTCATCAGACTGATGAGATCTTCCTCCCCCACCCCAGAAATAAATGTAACATGAGTCTTGAATTCCAGTGTAATCTGTAGTCTAACTTTACTGAAAAGATTATATCCTTCTTTCTACAGCGCAAATGTTATGTATTAAGTGGATGTACAAAGATGCATACTAGTGACATGATTCTATCTTGTTATTATCACTGTTATTGATGATCGCATTGTACTCGGGACTTTAATAATTCCTGTCTTAAATAGTTAACAAATTTCAATGTAACAACTTTAATAAATGCCGACTGTTATCATGTTCTTTTTTATATTGTGGTTTAAAACAAAAAGTTTAATGACACATTCTGTGGATTAATTTTAAACTTCTTGTAATGTTAGAAATAAGCCAACAATGAGGTGCAAAGACTTAATCATAGTGAATAAACAAAATGAAAGACAATCAAAATATTAGAATAATATTATGTTCACTAATAGTGATTGGGTATGTTGAAAAATAGAAGCGTTGATCAACTTTAATTCAGCCATAGTAGTTATCTGATGTATATACATTCAGTGACTATACTTATTTTGATAATATACTTATTATGCGTGTACGTCTTTACTAATGAACTTGGGCGACGGGCAGTTAAGCTGATCATCAACAAGTGACCGGTTCATATATATTCAAGTAAAAGTGTAAGAGGTTAAGAAGGAGAAAATAGATAACACATTAAAGTAGTCAAATGTGACGATTATAGCAAATCTGTTATATGATATTGCAAATTGTGTACATATTTAGTTAACGAATTATCAGTGTGACATTATACTCAGTTTTGTTTATTCAAAATGTGATCACTAGTGAGTACAAACTGAATGTGTAAAAATTATTCAGTGCTGATATAGTCACTGATTTACCTTTACCTTCAAATAAGTCTTTCTCTGATGTATCTGTATTCTTCTCTCCGTTATATTATTTTTGCTCAGTAATAATAGCTGCAATATTAGCAATTAATAATTCCATCCTAAAAACAAATAATTCAGAGAAGAAAATTTTTATTCCAACTACTTTATTTTCAATAGTTTTACAATCGTATTCACCTGTTCCTGTCGAGTTAGGAATGTAGGTCATTAAACGAGGAAAAACGGACACATCAAAGAAGCACCTATCATCGGTAAAAGACAGTAAGAAAATGTAGGGTCATCTATTCTCTAGCATGTAACTAACCATGACTATGCAGTAGGTGAATTGAACTTTGGTATTATACACAAAATCAAGTAAACTCTATCTCAAAGTGTCCGCACACACCTCCTTTATACTGCAGAAGCGTTGATGATATGCGCTATAAAGCCAGATTGATGCATACAAAACAATTCTTAAGGACTCTTTCTTTGCCATGACCCTAGTTGCTTAGATAAATTTTATCCATTTTATCATACATCTAAGTTACATTTTACCTTACCCCTACTATTTCTATTTTTGAATATATTCCATCGGCATGTATCCTTCTTATTCAGTATATTATTATTAGCAGTAGTGTCATTGCTACCAGTATTTCCATTATTAGT
The DNA here is from genome assembly GCA_025215515.1 of Schistosoma japonicum. Classification (NCBI taxonomy): domain Eukaryota; kingdom Metazoa; phylum Platyhelminthes; class Trematoda; order Strigeidida; family Schistosomatidae; genus Schistosoma; species Schistosoma japonicum. Next base: position 39,472,646 of record CM046069.1, on the reverse strand, counting down.
ATTATTGTTATTATTGTTAGTAGTAGTAGTAGTAGTATTGGTGTTAATATTAATATGATGATGATGGTGATAATAATAATAATAATAATAATAATAATAATAATAATAATAATAATAATAATAATAGTTATTATTATTATTATTATTATTATTATTATTATTATTATTATTATGGCAATAATGAGAATGATGATGATTGTTACACTGATCACGTCGAATCTTCAATTGTTATGAAGTTCATTTTTGTACTTGAGGAGAAAATCACCAATAAAATCCCCTATCTTGTAGTTGTATCTTTTAACCTCCAGTTATCTATGCCATTTTCAGTTGGCCTGATGATCCAATTATGTTGTATTGTCTGTCGCATTCATCACTGCCCTTATACATTCTATAATTTCTATTTACCATATGCATGCACACTAACATGCAAAATTATTTTATAACGCTCATTATCTCAAATAAATTATGACCGTACAGCTATTGAAAATAAAATCGTCGTACAGATAACTTTTCTTCGCTGAATCGCTTGTTTGAATTCGCAATGGAGTTCATGGTTCTAACTTTATCTTAGTTAATAATGAATTTATTCAATAAACTAAAGGAATTAAGTTGAATTACTTATAAGGATATGTGTCTACTCACATTGTTAATATTTAAAACTGAATTATTTCCAGTCAACGCCTTCGTAAACATGTGGGGAGGGGTTATAAGATTTTTATAGTACTTTTTAATGTCCGTTAGCAATAGTATATACAGCTGGTAAGTCATAAATAAGATGGAAATATACATACTGGACTGGACTGTTAGTTATTATTATGAAATCACAATTATGTTAAAGATTGATTGCAGAATATAGTAGCCGCATGAATCAGATGCTGGAGGAGGCACTTATTCTTGAAATATTAGTAATAGTGTCCAACAAAAAATTAATCTTAATACTGAAACCATAAAGCTGATCTGTAATGTTAGTTAACATCCATCCTACTAATAACTATACAACGACTAGTGGCTACTTTTATGCGAAGGATCCTAACGTTCATTTACCTCATGACTAATGCACTAGATAATGGTCGTATAATAATGTAGGTCAAATGGGGCTAAAAGTGTCAATATTTGGATTTTTTAACTCAATGAATTAACAACAACGCTAACATCTTGTGGTCTAAATATTCCAAGTTCAGCTTGTAACAGGTTTGTAAATATAACAGAGTTCTATATTGGTATAAGACATTCCTTCTAGATTTTTAGCGGTTCTCTTAACTGACATTAATTTATGGGTTAAATTGTCTTCCACTAAATGTTTGTGAAATCTCTGATAATTGTATTCATGTTGAACTGTATTATCTATGGTTGGCCACTTTACAATACTATTCAAAAAAATCTTTACTGAATTCAACCCACTGAGAATGGCTGGTGTATATTTATATACCTACATGTCTACCGTAGCTCACACAAGCACATATAGTGTATACAATGCTAGATGAATTTATTGTTACAATTTCATAAAATATTCATTAAGCCAAATTTGTCATATGATCAGACTTATTGATGGAGGGGAAGAAAACAATGCTGTAGTTGCAAATATAGCACACCCATTATCTTCTTTCTGTTGTCTTACAAAAAATTATTTAATCGTCATTATTGTTCATACTAGTAGTATTAAGATAATTAGTTTTGGTCCCTATAGTCTGTACCTTTACCCCGCCCAAGATAGAAAACAAACAAATTTGTTCACAATAGACTCATTAATCCACAAACACAAAATGTAAAAATGGCCCAGAAACAAAGTAAAAATAAATGAATGAAAAAATTAATATGCTTGAGGAAAATTTTAATAAAGAAGAGACTCCATTAAAAAGACATGAATAAGGAGTTTATGCAAACCATTGAGTTAATCATCTACTATCAGTATCATTGTTATAAGTATCGATGATGATTTCCAGACATGGAGATAATCAGAAATGTTGGTGATATTGATGAGATCAGTTAGTTACAAACAACATCAAGTAACTGTATACCTGGAGTTTTATTTGTTGTTTTATTTGTTGTATTTCAAATTGATGTTTATTTCTCAGTTAAAATAATCATAATTGTGTACAGGTTTGGATTTGATCCGCATCAACAACTTACAGAACCTGATGAACCAGTAACCTACTTAATTGGATAATTTTACAAAACGTTAATTAACTACTCACAAGTAACATAAACTGAAGACACAACTTTGATCACAGAAATTCAATTAAATTTACTTTGAATAATAAACAACTTATTGACTAAAAGTACCGAAAAATCTGTATACCTGAAAACTGTTGTGCAGAATGTAAAATGTATGTATCCTGACGTTTTCTACTTCTCTTATAGAATTCAGTAAAGTAAACATTGTTGCCTGCAATTAAATAAGAATTCATAAGTAAATAGTACACTCCCTAGTAATTTCCTGTCATAAGTTATGCATAGACTTTTTTAATTAATCAAAATACAATCGTGTTTAATGATGAACTTGATACTTTCTTACTTGTTTATTTAGTGAATGTACAGTGAGTTTCATTAATTGGTCATCGTATTTCCTGCTTCCTTCGTCAACACTTAAGAATTATATTGTTTTAACAAAACAAAACACTTGTAACTTATATTAACCATTTTGTAGTCCAGTTTATTGGCATAGAATAGTATGCATTGTATTGAATTACTTTTTCATAAAAGCAACATTGTTATATATTTTAAATAGAATGGATAACTAATCGTCCAGTAATTAGTAAATAAGGAAGCTGTCAGTGAAACTGGAAACGTCAAGTGACCTTGAGGTAGTATGTCCTAAATCATGTTTATTTTTTTCACTTGTTTTATTTTTATCCACACTGTTTTGTTGATGGGATATTCATAGATTGACTTATTTGACAATCAATAATTGATACAACCAATGTTTCTGAATGGTTAATCACATGTTCACCGTGAATATTGAATATCTAATTAATTACATTCTCATACATAGTAATAAATATTTTATCTATTCAGCTATACTTAAGACGGTAAGAGGTGGTTTTCTTAAAAAATGCTATTTCTATAGTCTTTGATTTGAGGATCTCATGGTAGCAGTAATCAGAGTAGATTCGTATGTTATCTGTTCCTTTAAAATCTTAAAGTCGATTTGTACCATATAATCGTTTCATAGGTTTGATTCTTGTACTTTTTTAGTTTAGCATAGGATACTAGCTTTCATAAACATTTTTATGAAAAAGTCGAAATTCCATGAAGATATCGAATAGTGATTCTGTAAAATATACTGTCAGCGTACAGGTGTATAGAAGCAATTATAAAAATAAGAGAGATTTAGCACCCATCCTTACTTGTCGCTTTTCAATGGGTATCTGACTAAATTCAGTCCATGATACAAAATACAACACTCATAACTTAGCACAACTACATATACTAAGTAAAATTATATTTTAAAACAATATCAGACGATTTAGATCTTCAAAAATTCACAATCAGGAAAATATAAATTAAACAAACCATTTACATGATAGAGATTTATGGTTACAATTTCACATTTATTGAGATATTGTTGAAGGCTAGAGAGCAAGAAACAGCTATTTGACCATAATATGTTACTTCTCAACACTAAAAACCTACCGTCAGACAAATGACTAGATAGAATTATTTCAGAAATCACAGAAGTCGTGTTATCTTTCGACCACAATTTCGTAATCCAATGTGATGCGCTTTGTATTTGACAGCTTAGGCAGGGATATTTAAACCACTCTTTAGCTCCCTGAGACCTTTCAACTGTGAAGCTTGATTAAAAGACAGAATACGGAACGTATGAAAAGAGCTTAAATTCGAAAATTTAGTTTATGCACCGAAAACAAGGATGTTTCTCGATATGTGACTTTGAGACTCCACACAATTTTGAGTAATCTAGTATACTTAACAACGAAATTTCTGATTATCAAATGAAACAATAAATCTTCCTAGAATCCTTCTAGAAGTTTCTCTTTGATGGCGATCATTAGGAGTATTTTCAGAAATTTCCCGGTTTTCTAAAACACTTTTTTTTAATTATCGAGAAACTGAAACACCCTGGTTTGTATTTTCAAATTTAAATGTAGAAGGGAGTATCATGCCTAAACGAAACAGATGTTTCAGAGCTCTGTGGTTTCCAATGATGCTTCATTGATATCTATTCATGACAAAACCACCCAGAAATGTCTCTAATCCCCGAAAAATACCTGTTGACAAATTGAACGCCTAGCAAACATATATCATGGCTAGCTAATTTGAAATTCAATAAATTCAGCTAAAATATTTTTTATTTATCAATACAAGAATTTAATATATGATTGAAAACCTAGTAGAAATAATTGATTAGTCGTTTTATTCATGAACTATGCTTTTCTAGGGAAATAATAGTTTGGATTATTTTAAAGAGATTGCATCCATCTATTTCTGATTAATCAAGAAAAGATAATCGCTTGAAGTAAAGTGTATTTTTCTGACTAGTGGTCGAATCGTCACAAGAGCACAAAGATGAGAGGGATTGAAAGTTCTATATAAACCGTAATTACAGCAGAGATTATTTATTTTCATTATTAGAAAAAATGCCTACCTTTTTCAGAAATTTATCAACGTGTTCCGCAGAGTAAAACTCAGAAACTACATATCCACTAAGCTATCTGCTTTGTTTTTTGATACGTTTCATAATCCATCGTTTGTGTCAACTTTCAGCTAAAATGAAAGCACACCATGAACCTATTTTTCCTGAAATTATTAAGCTACTTTGTTTGTATTAAGTAGTATGCTATCAATTAGCAAATTCCCAACATCGAGAAATTAAAACATTACTAATGTATAATTAAATCCAACGCCTCGAAAGGAATGCTCTATACGTATTAAAATAATAGGCAATGCCCTAAAGTGCTATACCTCACTTTTGCATTACTTCATGACAATCTTTCGGGTACTGTTTTATGACACATTATCTAACAATCATTATTTTTGTACTGTCTCAAGTGAGGCTAACTTGTCTTAGGTTATTACCACGATTCATCAATACAATAATTTATCTTGGTACACTTACCGAATTGAATAGTAATATATATGAACATACCATTAGTTATCAATTAATAGTGTGGGGGATGGGTGACTTTTGAACAAAACATATCACATCTGAGACCACTGAATTAAGCCTGAACGGAAAATATTCTCCTTGATGACTATAGTAAATAAGCTCTATTGACTCCATATACGAATTCCAGAAAAGAATATCCAATAATTCGCACTGCAAATGAGCTGCAGTATATTCGGTAAACAGAAAGTGTTCCCTAACAAGCTAACTAGACGATGTCAATGATTTTTTTGTAAGTCACTATAGATGATTGATGGTGATAAAAACACTTTCTACATTGAATAGTAGACTACGTGACTTCAGTGGAATAGTCAAATCAGAGGACTCGTTAGCTCATCTTATGGCAAACTTAACACAACCCAAAAGTTTTCTACAACCACAATACCAGTTACTAGTTTGTGCATAGAAATGACAATCTCATTATGTTAAATTATATTCAATGTGTTAAGTATTTATGAATTGATTTTTTAAATTCACAACTTCCGCCTGAGACCAGATAGTGTCAAGGCAGAATTTGAGCGTTAAAATTATCAGATCATAGTTTTCAGTTATGCAAAGACTGTCAAAAGACCATTATCGTCAAAATGGTAATGTCATTCTTCTCGTTGATTAACTGGCGTCACTATCAGTAATTGTCTGGTAGAAGTATACAAAATGTGCTATTTTCATAATTGACAGTATATAGTGTCTGCATTTTTGTGGGAATTGTTGCACCACTAAGTTTTGGTATCTGCGACATTACTACTTAGTTATTCTGGATACGACTGGTAAACTGATTGACGTGGGATTGAATCCAAGAAAGATCAATAATCTTTTCTAGAATCAAGAAATCCTTGCTAACAGATCCAACCAGCATAAACCTGTTTAAAATTTCGTTCCGAGCTACTTCCAACCATTTATCATCAAAACATATGGAATAATACTCACACTAGACCCTAATGATGACAGAGAATAACAAATGTTGTTTGACTATAAAAAAATCCTACTTCACTAAAATGTACCACTTCTCATGTATAACAATGTTTAAATTAAAGTTACAAAGGGTAGTGTGACTGAATGATTTATTCCGACTGGGTGAACGGCATAATGAAATCACTCACTATGACTATTTATATCACATAGCAGTATGGATTAAAAGATATAATAGGGGATTCTCTGGCAAACAAATTAAAGTGTTGTCTTTCTCCTAATTTGATCGCTTCCCATCAGTCCATAGAATGATCGCACTGGTTTGAGTGTTGTCGACAACGGATACCTTGTTCGTTATAAAATACTACATTAAATGTGTTATTTGCCGTATGAATCCTAACTTTCAAATAAGTAGTTTGTTGAAGTTTAATTTAACTATATGTTCATATATACTAAACTGCAAAATTGAGTTTGTAAAATTAAAATAACACAGTCTTATCCCTCATTTAGTAGGGAAATGTGAATGTACCCACCTTATCAATCATACTTTGTACTTTTTAGCTGAGAATAAGTTGTAACTGATAGATGAAATCCTATCAACTTCAAGGAATAAAGAAACACGATACTCATTGCTACTTTACGATGCCCAAATGTAAATACATCACTTCCGAGAAAAGTTAATAGCTACCTAGATCTCTCTATGTTAATGACACCGACTATGACATCAGACGAAGAGGATTCAAATCTCTTTAAGAGCACCATTCCTCGTCTAAAGCGCTCACACACCTTGTTAACAAAATTTTAAACAGTAGGAAAGTTAGGACTAGCAACCCTAGCTGACAGACTTCAACTATAAAACATTCCAATCCTGGGACATGTTCATCTGTATCACTTCCTAATTTCATTCGAATAACTAATTTTGTAATATTTCTAACCATCATAAATTCAAGTAAAAAATCTGTATGTACTTAGTGCTATTTGCTTAAGATAAAGCCACAAAGTAAGCTAACAAACTCAAAACGAAAAAGGTAATTGAAGTGGTGCATCGACGGGTTGTTATGATATCGACGAATTGGAACTTTATGCCACTAATTTAACTCAGCTAATCATTGAAAAACATGAAAGAAATGTGTGATATACGACATCGATCTAGCGCTCTAAGCGTCAAGCGTTTGCTCAGAAACCTGGAGATCTTAAGCTTTATCACCATTAAGTCGTTTGTGCGCACGTCTGAGGAGTCGCGATTTAAACGTCTGTCCCAACTTCTTGGTTTACCATGATAATTCATGGTATAAAATGGAAGTTATATTATTTACTTATCATTAAAACAAGTAATAGTAAAGTTATGACAACTATAACGGTAAGTTTTCTTGCACTTACAAAAGATAAGAGACATCACAAATTTTAGTCCCCATCCCGTCTGTTATTTCCTATTTAGGACAACAGACAGAATAGCCATTTTCCATTGCGGAATATTCGCTTCACTTACTAAACATGGTCTAATTGATTGGATCCTATATACCAACGTTTTATTCGCATTTATCTCCACAGAAGTTCTGAAATGTTTTAGGAATCCCACACACACTATCCAGATACTTTCAATTGTTACAATCTTAAAACAACCCGTTTGTAATTCTGAAGTTATTAGTTACTTTTAGTCTTAAATCTTCATTAAAAGAGATATTTACCTTAATAGTACAAAGTTAATTTGACCTCATTCATAAAAAATATAGATGACACGAAAAACGGTATGTTAAAACATGATCATCTGTGACGTTAAAAACAGGACAATATTAAAAATATGAGTATTTCATATAAAACATTGAAGTTCAATTTTAATTTCAATTCTTTCTCTTTTCAGTGACCTCATAACAGGTGCTACTTAAATAATTTTTAGAAAGTACAAATTCAATGTTGTACAGAGTACACAACACATTATAGATGACAGTTAATAGTACATGTCCACGGTCAAAAACTGTTAATAAAGACAAGATAAACAGTTATAACGATTGCAATAACTGAGTTACCAAGGGAATTTTGCGAAAGATCTAAATGATTTAGTTTACTATAATATGAAGCGGAATACTTCAGATGATGATTGATGATGATGATGATGATGATGATGATGATGATGATGATGATGATGATGATGATGATGATGATGATGATGATGATGATGATGATGATGATGATGATGATGATGATGTGATGATGATGATGATGATGATGATGATGGTGATGATGATGATGATGATGATGATGATGATGATGATGATGATGATGATGATTGATGCTGATGATGATGATGATGATGATGATGATGATGATGATTGATGATGATGATGATGATGATGATGATGATGATGATGATGATGATGATGATGATGATGATGATGATGATGCTGATGATGATGATGATGATGATGATGATGATTGATGATGATGATGATGATGATGATGTGATGATGATGATGATGATGATGATGATGATGATGATGATGCTGATGATGATGATGATGATGATGATGTGATGATGATGATGATGATGATGATGATGATGATGATGATGATGATGATGATGATGATGATGATGATGATGATGATGATGATGATGATGATGATGATGATGATGATGATGATGATGATGATGATGATGATGATGATGATGATATTACTGCGTAAAATCTCGGAACAACCTAAGTATGATATCTAAAGGCCTTCGAATTCTGACCTAATGAATAGCATACTTCATTTCCTTAGAGTTAACTGTTAGGCCTGGTAAGTATGCGTTGGTAATGAAACCCTAACGAGCAAAATAAACAAATGTCTTGTAATGTCAATTTTTTTATTATTCTTCAGTTGACAAAGTTAAAATTAGCAAGTACCTGCAACATATTCGTGCTATGGTTCTGGGACAAATAAACCTGATATTTCAATCCAATGTTTTGTTTTAGTAGAATTAATCGGTCAAACAGCTGTCTTACTATAAATATATTTTATAATGAATTGCACAGATGTGAAAAGTATAAAGAATAATAAGATGACAAAAAATGAGTGGAACTTAAAAAGTAAACAGAGAAGTAAATGAATCATAAACATTTGCAAATGAATTGTTTGTCATCTGGGGATTATTTATGTACAAACACACTAAGTATGAATCACTGAGCGACACTAACATATTCGTTTGTTTTAAGTTTGAACTATGTAGGCTATAATTCCCGCCTAGTTTATCATCTTGAGCATACAATGAACAGACACTTACAAGCACATATACAGTTATATTTTTTTTGATTTGTTAAATGGCGATGGAGTTTGAAGCTGCATTCTTTTACAACTGATCAGTGTTTATCTATCCACTTCTACTTAGTTAGCATTACTACTACTTCTACTATGTCTACACAATAAAAGAAACAACACCTGAAAAACTGTATTCTCAGTTGTTTAAAGATTTATCACTATAGAAAATGTACACCTGCAATAAACAAATGTGAACTACATAGTTTAAATAGTTAAAGTCAATTAAATAGAGTGAAGAGATTTTATTTTATTTTATGTATGAATCAATAACTTTTTGGAAATTAACTAACTTATGAGATTGATCAATGAATATTGATCACACATTAACTCCCAAAACATTTAACTACGCCATTTAAAATCAAACACTTTTGAGTAACTGCTTCATATCTAATACGATTGAACTACACTGGTCACGTATTCACACTAGAACTCCAGGAATTACCTCAAGGAGCTAGTCACTAGTGGGCTGACATTTAGTTACAATTGGGGGGGGGTTGTGGAGATAGTTAATTTATCAATCCTGATATCACGAAGTGTTTTGAATCAGACAACCATTGATCACCTCGAAGCACTGAACGTGACTAGTGGTGTTCAATCCTGTCGGATGTGAGGAAATTACCCACGGATGACAATGGATGAGGTCGCACAAACGTATCACGAATTGTCTGAATTGGAAATATCAACCGTTAGGAGCCGAATCAGTGGTCCAATGGTAAAGCGCTCGTCGCAAAGCCAGGGAGTCCTGGGTTCGATTTCCGATGGGGTTGTGGATACACACTGCTGAAGAGTCCCATACTAAGACAAAACAGCTGTCCATTGCTTCCAGGTGATCAATGGTTGTCTGATTCAGATCAATTCGTGATATCAAGATTGACAAATTAACTATCTCTACAACCCTTCCCCCCAATTGTAATTTTCAGTAAGTCAATTATTCAAATCAAAGTGGCTTTGTGGAGACAGGTAATAAGTTTAATTCATTGAATCCGTTACGGATTGAAGTTGGTTGAATATCATTGGGAATGTGGGAGTACTGAATAACTGTTTTGTCCTAATGTGCTATTCTTTGACAATACGTACCGTCGATGGCTCCAGGGTTAAGTGTTTGTCATGTGGCTTGAAAGTCCTAAGTTCTATTAGCTGGCGGAATCAAGACTGTGTACTGTTTCATAATAAGTTGAAATGGTTCTCCAGTGATCTCAGGTTTTCATTGCTATCCAACCCACATTAATCTGTGACAAGTACAAACAACCCAAATCATATATTTGTTGATAAAAACATTTGCATACATTAGTACACTTATAGTGAAAAATGAAACTGACCTTTGAATATGTGCTTTTATTCAACAACAACTTTGTATTTTGACATATTTGACATGAACTGGTGATATGGATGAACATACATAGCACAATATTCTGAATGAGACAATAAGTGCGAAACATGAAACTTAACAAAGTTGTTTATTGTTAATTCAAATAAAGTCAAAATGACATACAAAATAGATGTTTTGTAATATGAATAGAGAGAAACAACAACTGTCATTTACTTTTCAACTACTAACATTGAACAATCGTATTTTCAGTGTATACAAAATGTATATTTAAAACATACACCATTCAATCATGTCAATGAAAAAAAAAATAGTACAACTGTTGGACACTAACTCAATTAATAACTCTTAAAAAGAAACATTGTTGTTAATTAAAGCATCCAATAAATCATTATAAATGAATAAATAAATAGAAACAATGCTGTTAAATTAAACGGAACGTGCTAAACAAATTGATTGTACATTGAATCAATGATACATCTACTAGTCAAATCAAATACATCAAGTCTCATTCATGTTTTCAACAATAACTAGGATGTATTAATACTCTTTCTCACATAAACAACATACACTCGTTAATATATTTGTTTGGTGCACCTGTGCTTACACAGTTTGTTTTTCAAACATTGAATAGATATGATTTATTGTTTAGTTCAATCATATCATTAGAATAATCAAGTAAGTCACGTATCCGAGACATAATCTCAAGTGCAGGAATGGAAATAAACATGTCTTAACTTGACTGACCATTTGGTCGATAATATATTTTTGAGAAATGATCATTGTCAACATTTATGTGCTCATCTCAGTAATAATAATAATCATAGAAATGATAAATAAAACAGGTTTAAACTAATTTACAAATTTGGATAGAATAGCTACGTTGTGACTACGAATTGTTGATTGCTCGTTATTTAAACATTATAAAAATTAACAATCTGTACGCTTTGTAAAGTCAGCATAACCTTCATCAAATAAACAAACGAAGTGATAAATGCTTTGGGCAAATTCAATAGGCATTTGTCAGCTCACATATTCAGGTGTAGTATGTTATAATCGCCGGATAAATGCATTTATGAGCACTAAAAATAAGTAGACGAATATGTAAAAACCCATTAACCGAATATCACTTTATGTTAGTTATTATAGACTTTGAGATAGTGGTGAAGATTTATAGTTCAGTAGAATAATTTTATTGATATCGTTCTCAGAGCAAGATGATTTGTTTTCATGGCTTCAATTTCTTTTCTAGACACCACCGTCAGTGTACACTTTAAACTCCTATCTAAATAAATTTTTCTTAGACTTCATTTAAGACTTTGTTATAAACTCGTAGTTCAGCAAATGCTGTAAGTTTATCACATTAATAACTTGAACTCAAGCTTAAACACCGTCGAGTAATGAGTGTACTAATTACTGAATAAAATAAAATCCTAACTGACAACAAACTATTGATCACGCACAATGTAACTTATTGACTGAGGTCAAAAATATCAACTATTGAATCCTGGCTCGTTGACTTTAGGGTTAATCCTAGGCTTCATTCCCGACATTAAGATGAGTACACACTGCTGAAGAGTCTCATACTAGTACAAAATAGCTTTCCAATACTTCTCGGTTCTCAACGGTTGCTTTAACCAAGTTAATTATTTACATTAAATTTAAGGTCTTAAATTCAATGAAGCTTGAAAATACTGATTTTCCTAAATTATCTACACATGCTCTCTCTTATTCTTGTCCTCTCTTCCAAATAATCACACTGATGGAGTAAACAGTCAACAACATTTTCTAGTAGCAATATGCATGTAGACTAGACGGAAGCATAGATCTTGAAACAATTGGTGTCTTCTATACATTCTCATAGTATAATGAGAAGACAGAGTTAATCTGGAAAAATGTGATAAATTGGCTCTATCCATTTCAAACAGTCTGGTAACAAGAAACACTTAAAAAGCATTTATATAAAAATGTTGTAATTAGTGACTAAATGTTTGAATACTGATTACTGAAAAATGCAATACAGTGTTACCGTTTTACTGTACTTCTTACAAGATTCTAAGGTGGGAAGATTATTCCTAAGGGAAGAAACATCTGTTCAATGCCACCCTAATTACTAAATATCAAGTTAGTTATTGTTAAGTGTCATACACACAATGTTTCCATCTGCTCAATCAGGGATTTCAGTTTCAGCCATTCTCTGACTAATCATAAGTGTCTTCTAAAATGATTTACATGAAATATAAATGAAGCTTATGTACAGCGTTATCTGATAGTATATCCAAACACCAATCAACAAAATAGTACACAAGCATAGTCATCTCAAATATATATATATATATATATATATATATATATATATATATATTCACTTGAATCTTTTTAGAAATAAGTGTATTCGAATACTTCTATGTAAATAGCGAGGGGGTTAATTTGTCAAGTGTTAACACCTGTTGTACAATGCTATGAAAAATAGAGAGGAAACGAAAAGTGATTAATGACAGAACTTCATTATACATCATCTATCCACCCAATATTATTATGCACACATGAGTCACTCATAGCATTATCTAACTATATTTCAAATGTCAATGTCTTATTTGAAATTTGAGATTTCCTTCCCTAGGTCATTTAGTCTATTGAAGGGTGATTTCTCGTAGGTCTCGTAGGTGCGCAATCAATACCAAATATGGTTAGTTTTTTAAACAAAAAACAAAACAAATTATCCTTATTTTTCTCCCTAGCTCAGTAAAACAAATGAATGCTGTGAATAATGTCTACAATAAAAGAGAAAACGAATAACCAAAACTAAGAGGTAATTGCAGTATGGATTATTCTGTAATAATTTTCTTTCATATCACTCAAAATGAGCTAATTCCACCCCACCACCTAATACCAAAACTCTGTTCTTCTGTCCGATAATTTTATGCAGTGACTGATTAATACACTTCCTTGCTGAGAGGTGCAATCTAATAATAATAATAATAATAATAATAATAATAATAATAATAATAATAATAATAATAATAATAATAATAATAATAATAATAATAATAATAATAATAACAACAATAACAATAATAATAATAATAATAATAATAATAATAATAATAACAATAATAATAATAATAATAATAATAATAATAATAATTTTCATTTCGTAAGATGAGGGTAAAATGAAATTCGACCAATTTCACTAGCTAAAAGAACATTTATGATTGTTACATTCAGAAAAGTGGTCCATTATATATTTTGCTTAGCTCAGAGAACCGGTGTCAGACAAGGCTGTCTGCTCTCGCCTTCCCTCTTCCTCCTAGTGGTTGATTGGATCATGAAAACCTTCACATCTGAGGGGAAGCACGGGATTTAATGGACAAGTAGGATGCAACTCGATGATCTGGACTTCGCGGATGATCTAGCTCTTTTAACCCATACACACCAACAAATGCAAATGAAGACAACCAAAGTAGCAGCAACCTCAGCATCAATAGACCTGAACATACATAAGGGAAAGAGCAAGATCCTCAAATTCAACACAGAGAGCACCGACCTAATTGAACTTGATGGTGAAACTCTGGAAGAAGTGGATACTTTTACATACCTGGGGAGCATCATCGATGAACAAGGAGGATACGATGCAGATGTAAGTGCAGGGATCGGCAAAACAAGGGCAGCATTCCTACAGCTGAAAAATATATGGGACTCCAAACAACTGTATATTGACCTCAAATTTAGACTCTTCAATTCGAACGTCATGTCAGTTCTTCTGTATGGAGCTGAAACGTGGAGAGCTACTTCAAACCTCCTGAGTAGGGTACAGGTATTTATAAGCAACTGTTTACGCAAGATACTGAACGTCCCTTGACCAGAAACCATGAGTAACAGCCTACTATGGGATAGAACAAACCAACTTCCAGCCGAAGAGGAAATTAGGAAACGACGTTGGATATGTATAGGATATACATTGCGGAAATCATCAGACTGCATCCCGAGACTAGCACTAACTTGGAGTCCTGTTGGTAAACGGAAGAGAGGAAGGCCAAAGAACACACTGTGACGAGAATCGGAAATAGATATCAAAAGAATGAACAGCAACTGGAAACAGCTACAAGGATTGGTGAGGACAGAGCTCAATCGAGAATACTGGTGAGCGGCTTATGCTCTTCGGTGAGAGGTAACGGGCATAAGTAAAGAGTATGAATGTTCGCACAACATAGAATTCAACACATATGTGCGCAGGTAAAAATCCCCTCAGCACCTCAGCATCACAGTAAGATGAACACCAATTTAGTAGAGGTAGTAGTTACTTCAGTGATAGTAAGGAAAAAGTTTGGACATATATAATATGGTCCGAGGAGAACTATTTCGTGGAAAGTTATGAAATAATTTTAAGTTAATGGTTTAATGGAAGGCCAATAGCGAATAAACTTACGCAATTGTGATCGATTTTGAGTTATGTTACCCACAGTCTCCAACCACTGGTTATGATAATCGTGCTGACCCCAACCAAGAAGTCTGCATCTACCAACACGGCTCAGATTAGAATTCGGTGACTCCATGAAAAGATGCTGTATTCTGGTTTGACCACCCCTGGCCTTATTCTATCCTACTTTAATATCAGCCAGAATCGCGCGTCGAGGTAGGCCGTAGTTAAGCATACGTAATACATGTTCCAACCAACTCAGTCGATAAAGATTTACAACCTTATAATCCAGTCATCTTTTTTCTCTAATACCCAGTGTTTTACCTTAACTTTACTAACCTGGTGATCCCAGGAAATTCGAATCATGTTTCGATGACATCGATGATCAAACATCAAAAACCTACGAATATCGTCAATTCTTAATGATCACGTTTCAGAACTATACAGTTAAAGAGAACGAACTGCTTCACAGTATACTCGTTTTTTAACTGATAGACAGATATCTCACCTACGTCGTAGGTGACGCAAGTTGAAAAAAGACAAACGAGCTTTCTGAATACGCATCAACACTTCTTCATAGACCAACCTACGAGAGCCGATAGGTGAAGTGGTCAACGTCTTCAACTACTTTACTTCTTATCTTTAATTCATGTGTTGATGCAGACGGATCTTGAAGCAACACTCTGCACTTAAAGGGGAGAGCAAACTCATCCTGAGTCTGAATGCATTGTTGCTCCCTGCTTTCAGAAAACTGTATCTTATTAGTTTCTTTACCAAACAGGATTATATTATCTGTGTATTCTAAGCCAATCAGTGGACACCCTGGTAAGAGAACGAATACTATAACTCCAGAGGTTGACAGAGTTACTTTCAGTAGCAAACCTATCATGAAACTAGGCAAAAATCGGAATAACCAGTAGCCCTGTAGGATACCACTTGGTGTTTTAAGTTCCGATGACAGTTAGGCATATGCTCAGACTTGACTAATGGTGTTCGAGTAAAGAGCCTTCACAATGTTTACGTATTTCTCGGGTAAGCCTTTCAATGATGGACACTGCCAAAAACCCTCTCAGTCTATAGAGTCAAATACTGCTTTCAAATAAACAAACAACAATTTTCGGACGCTAGAAAGTATGTCTATGCTCTAAAATCCGACGAATTGTGAATATTTAGTTAATACAACTACGACAAGGTCTAAAACCAGCCTTATTTTCTCTCATTTGCAGCTCACGAATCGTAGTTAAGCTTCTGAAATTTATAGAAGTCAGTGTTTTGGAAACTATATTAATCAAGTTAATTCCTTCATGGTTGTTGCAAGACGATTTCGGTCACTTCGTATAAACTAGAATGATCAACGTTCGTAACTAGTCAGACAAGATTATGCCCAACTTCCAGCGAAAATAGCAGCCACCATAATCGCTAAACCTAGACTTCTGGAGTTAATCCATCCAGACCCGCTGCTCTTCCTTTCTTCAGGTTATCTATCGCCTTTTCAGACTCCTATCCAAGTTGTATGGAAATAATTGGCGGTTGTAAAGTGCTACATCTTTATTTGAGATTGTCTCATTAACACTGGAACATGAAATCCCGGTTTCTGATGAGTTGTTTAGTCTTACCTATCGCCTCTACCTCTTCCATCTCGTTTGTTTTCGTTACCCACCACTACTTATGATCTTTCTGCAGACTTCTTGCCAATCTACGTTTAATTTATCTCCTCTCCATACTGTGTTTGGAACCTGAAGGCTAAGTTTACGCAAGTCCATCAATTCAACGTCGCTCTTATCCACTGATTTTTCTCAACCTATTGGTTTAAGTAGTCAATAGATGTCATTGCTCTTTTTACAGCTGTTGGGATATCTTTCCAAGCTGTATCTAGATGAGTCGCGTTTTGAAATTGCCTAACTGAGCCTTCATTGGCTTCTGGAAGTGACCCTATGCTTTCTCATGTTGAGATGATGTGGTTCCTCTGTTTCCAGTAAGATGCAAGCAAATGTATGCATGCAGAAGAATGTGATCAGAATACAGACATAGGTCCTATAAAGAGTGGTAATCATTTGTTGAGCCTCTCCAACGACGACTGATGGTGATATGGCCTATTTAAGTCAATCGTTGGGTAGGTGTCTCTCCTTAGGCTAAAGTTTGTTTGTTCCTGAAATAAACAAATGTTTGTGTAAAGTTGCAGTAGATGGTCAAGATTATTCATTTTCTGAGCTGAAACACCAAGAAGTCTACCTAAATGTTTTCCAGTCTTATTAATTTACTTACTTGGACGTTAAAATACTGGTGCTTGGCCTTATGAAGAAGATCAGAAAGCCTTCTGTAAAAGTCACTTTTCACTTCACCTAGACTGAAGTCAGTGTGAGCATAGGTAGATAATGTGGAAAGACAGAAGCGTGTGTCCTTGTACTTCCTAGTTCTTACCGAACTACTTAATTGAACAGCAAATAGATGACTAAAAGCAGGAATTTATTCAAGCAGTACTTGTTACGCTTTCGTACTTAGTCCTATACTTACATAGAGATTTAGGGTTCATAGACAAAGTAGAAAAAATGCTAAGAGCTGTTAAAGAAATTTCGTTAAGAAGACTGTGATCTCGAGTACTATTAGAGGTATGAGGGCGGTTATAACTTCCCTTTCACTCACACCACAAAAGGGTTTTTCTCAAAGTACTTGAAAAAGAAGTTAGGTTAAAGGTAGTCTTGAAAACCTGAGAGTTCGACTACAGTTCCGAAAAAACAATTGATTGGAGCCAGTTACATACGACTTTTCCACAAGTGTTTTTGGTGTGTTATCTGGTGGCTTGGAATATTCTTACCACCGGAAACAGGAGTCTATAGAGTATAGTCTGGTGTGCATTTTTAGAAACAACATTTTCTGACAACATCCTCCTTTTGTTGGAAGGCAGTTTTGGTGTCAAGCTGGTTGTCTAAGAAAAACAGATTACTAATATCATATATTTTTACAGTCGACAGGCACTAGGTTTTTTGCTTTATTCCGTCTCCAACCAGTCTGCTTGAAATGGTAGGACTTGAAGGAATGATTTTCACCGACAGTATAGCCCGATCACCAAGTCAAGAAAGAAGCAACGGTCGAGTTAGAATTTACTAAAAATATACCCCCGCCCCAGATAAATTTCTCATGACAATTATCAAAAGGATATACGATTTCATCATTTTCCTTAAGTTTTTTTCTTTTACATTCAATTATGCTCAAGTTTTTGAGTATAGATTTCTCGTATATTATGAAATACCATAATCTTTGGCATTTTATGGCTATTTGTATGTACAGGATATTGATATTTACCATTATCACGAACTGTAACAGGTGGGTTCGAGTCCGATCTACAGACCTATTTGATTAAAAACTGAATTATTGGACCTCTCCAAACCAACTCGTTCTCATAATTTTTCAGGATACTGTATGTCACTAATTATCATTAAACGTTGAGTAATTGGATAACAAGTAAGCTATATTATTATTAGTGATTTGAAAGTATAGACTGATGAATGTGGTTGATGTTATTAGTAACATTTTCAACATTCAATAAATGTGTTGTTTATAGAATTTTTCATCATACTGCCTTTTCTACTGTATGAATGGTACACATAGAGAAAAGAATAGATATCTATGCTTCAATAGAACCTCTATCAAGAGACTTTTGATTAAGAAACAGCAAAATATATCAGTAAATGAAAATTTCTCCCAAGCTTATTGTGGTATCAAAATATTTGACTTTTAAAAGATATATTGGGATTTTTTAATAGATTGGTTTAACCCTTGTTTTTTAGTTGGAATTTAAGCAGTTGGTTACAGGGGAAAAAGAGCAGTAGAGTATTATTTTCCCATATCGTTTACAATAATCTGCAGAGTTATCATGCTATTTAAATGTAGTGAGTACAGAATATTTAAATTTTAGCTCAGATGAACTCTATATATATCTAAGTAACGTAACACCGTGTTGGATAGCTAAGATACTATTTTGTGAACAATAATTATCTGTATAGTATCCACTCATTTTAAACAGTTGTTTCATACTAGTTTAGGATTACTCGGTATTGCTAACCAACGGATTCATGCAAATTTTCACCTGAATTAAAATCCAACAGTTCAAGTTGTTAACTTCAATATGAAGTTACCGTACTTTATGATGTATCTGAAATCTGTTAATTTGATTTCATTTAGCATTGAAAGAATAGTTATATTGATTTCAGTGACTTCACCTATCAAATTTGAAACAGAATATACTATGATATCGGTTCACGTAGTTTCTTTAATTACACAACCAATCTAAATTCATCGTGCTTATCGTGAACCTGTTTGTCCTAGATTCAATTAAATGAGACGTCTTTCGCTCACGTTATTTAAGCAAACCGAACTGGAACTAATCGGTTGTCTAGTACTCAGTGGTTTCCAATAATTCTCAAGTTGATATATGTACATCTTAAGAGAATTACATTGCTAATATGACAACCAGAAGTGATTACTTGCATTCTCTAACTAATTGTCTACGCATTAAATAAAATACTAATTATTTCATTCTTTAATATTAGAGAAGAAACCTCCTTCTAGTCAATCCAGTACTTCATTTTACACTCTATATATCATGAACTAATTGATACATGAACACCTTGGCCATAATAATTCGGTAATACATCAATTGTATACATCTTCACTACACAAAATGAAGATATTTCAATGTAAATAAGTTAAGATTTAACTAATTGAAGTGCTGAAACAGTTACAATCCATAATTAAAGTCCAAACTTCCAGTGTAGTTTAAGTATGTAAAGGTAAATTTTATTTATTTTCTTCTTGTAGTACCCTGTGGTGTAGTCAGTCGATTGTTTAAAAACACAGAACTAATGTGTGTGGTTTTAAAATTATTTTGCAAATTTTATGTACTTTTTGATTATCAAACATTGACTTACAAACGATAACCAATCAATCTCAACATCAAAATCGTCATAAGATTATTTTAGTTAATAACTGCTAGCTATTTTCTGCTGGGGGTTCTCTGACCAATATTGTACTTTTGCTTAGAGATCTCTGAAATTCGCTTCGATTTATCTTAAACAAACTTCTATGGATAGGTATTCAGGGAGCTTTATACTGGAATCCGTGATTGTAGATTTTTTATGACGCTAAATAAAGTTTGGTATATCGAAAGCCAATGGGGTAAACCTAGTTGACAAATGCGCGTTTTCTCCATGCCCACTGAGTCCCAAACTGGAGATAGAACACAAGAAAATGGACCAACCAGACAGAATCATATTATATTTTACACATTCCTTTATACATACATTAAACCAGACAGCACAGCAAACCAATTATGAATCTAACATTAATACAGAACAAAGGAGATAGTGGTAGTGAATAGGGACAACTTGTACTAAAACAATTAACTGTAGTTCATAGTAAGAAACAATATACTAAGAGTAAATATACTAAACGGAAGGATCGGGAAGAGAAACGTAACAATCATAGAAAGGAAATGTTTACACTATTGACAACCAAAATAATTGGAACAGTCCTCCAAAATACAGTTTCCAAAGTTCGTTACTCGTCTTTAATCGCCCAATATAACAAGATTGGGACTTTTATTTTTCTTACTTGTGTTTAAACAATTCGGTAATATTACTAGCCCTCGAATTCCAAGCTAAAATCAAATCATAGTCCCTGCAAATAATTTATCATGATTTGTGTGTAATTTTCATTACAGGTTACCTTAAATTTCACATGAACTGAAAACCACAGAGTAAAAGTGGGGCGTATGTGGCATTTTAGTTTGCAATTTCACAGCATTTTCCACCTACTATGTTACACTACACCGAACTATAAATTTCATATTCTATTAATTTGACATTTATTTACAGTCTACACGCTACAAAAGAAGAATGTTAACACATTAGTTGAGGTTGTCTCAACGTTTTCAGTGTTCAATAAGTATGGTTTATTCATCATATTTGGTCATTCTTCTGTCAATTTAATTAGTGAGTACTGCATATAAGACAGTAATTTTGATTAAGGAAATCCTTCATTATATTTGTGTTTTACATAAGCTATATGTCCCATGTACTGTCTATTCATTAAGCCCTGTACGAAACAACCGCAGATGCTTGAAATGAAATCTTGAAAGGAAATTGCACTCTAATATATTGCACTCATTCGTCTAATTAACAAAATAAATTAAAATTACTGAACATCGAAAACGTTGCTGACAAATAATTTTAAATGACCAACTAACCAAAGTTCACAATATTATGAAAAAACCACAATCTTAAATTAACTAATGTTTTGTTGAGATGGTTTGATAAAGACTGGACTTTTGTGTTTTTATTTGCGACAGATTGGTCTCTGTTAGGTACCACTTCAAAACCAGGGAGAACTATACATACAACCCAGTGGTGCCAATGTTTAAGCGTTCGCAGTGGAACTTAAAGACGTCATACTTGATTCCCTAGTGGGATCGTAGGTGTTCACTGCTGAGTCCTATCATTAAAGGAAACACCCGTATAGTACTCCATGGTTTTCAGTTATAACCAACTAAGATCAATCTATGAGGTATATAAATAATAATCCATGCTTCGTTCAAGTGTTTTCTGGACAAATAAACTAAGCTAACAATTGAAATTTATATTTGGAAAACAAAACTTCAGAATCGATCTCCAAAATCTCAGTCACTTTCAATGTTTGTGAATAGTAAGATTCACTTGTTTTCTGTCTAGTTATATGTATTATAGGGTTCATACGTTACACTTCATACCTTTATATTAATGCTACATCGCATTGAATGGTGTTTCCTGTGATTATTATGACATTTTTAAGTTTCACAGATTCAGTCATCATGTAATTCGCTTGTAATGTATTGTGTGTTCTGTAGATTTGTGTAGATAAGTGTTGATCACAAAATGACTTCACATCAATCATAAGTAATTGTAACAATAAAAGTGGAACGAAGTTAATCAATCTGTCGTATGTAATACTATGCTGGGTGTGTGCAAGTGAATCGTTAAGAGTTTGATTTTAATCAACTGAACTTGACATCACTTCACTAAAACAGGTGTGGCACATTTAACAAAAATTCTAAAAGTTTGAAAATTCCTTAAACTATTTTAGCACCTGTTTTATCATAGTTAAGCATGTATAAATGACTGACATAATAGATAATGGAACAACAGGAAACTACCTTGTACAAGACACCTGTTTAATCTCAATTTATCATTTTATCAGTAATGTTCACCCTCGAACTCTAAGGAATTTCAAGTATCTGAACAATTGCATTAAAATTCTTGAGTGCATATGATACCTATTTAGCTGCCATTAATGGCCAATTAAACAAGTGTTTTTTTAAGTGTTTTATCAATGATTCCGTGTTGAGGATCATGAAACTACAGTTTCAAGGTACTCCAAACTGCTTTACAGTCAATAAATTCTTAACAAACCGCTTAAGTGAATAGTCATATTAGATTAACAATTAAAAAGTATGCAAATGACTCAAAGTTATTGATAAATCTATACATGGGTTCTCCTAAAAGTCGACCAGATAGTATAAATAATATGAAGCTGAATCATCAGTGTCATCATTTTGTATCTAGAATACTCCATTTACAATAATTTGCAGCCTTTCTGTCTAATGGGAAATTTTTCTCAAAAAACTATCCAAGTTGAAACTGAGTTAGTTAATCAAGCGAATGGCACGTCACTAGAATTTCAAGGGCACAAGAAAAATATATAATCATAGCTTCTAGTTTCAACAGCAGTGCACACCTGGAACACTGTAGACATTCAGACTCACTAGCAATTAGAAGTAGAGTAATCTACATATTCCATAATTCAGTCAATTTTTATGTAATACTATTGTCACTTGTTAATCCCAGTTTGTTGGATCCAGGTACTGTGGATTTTCTATAAAGCTTCAGGAAATCCATCTCAATTACTAGTCATTTATCAGCACATAACGATGATATTCATCATAAGTCTCGTATATTTCAAAGTTAGTTTCTAGTGCTAACTGACGTCAAAAATGAACATGTTAATCATAAGAATAGCATAATTCTGGGTAACTTGGTTAAGAAATTCAGACTACTTGTTGATACTTTGATGTCTGACCTATCTCTATCGGTAGCTTGTAACATAGTAACAAACTTACTGCTAAATACAAAATGCCTTTTCACTAGAACTCCGGGAATCACCTGGAGAAGTTGGTCAATAGAGGACTGATATTGATTGTAATTTGAAGTTATCGAAGACCTGACTAGTGGAATCTAACCGTGTCGGGTGTGAGGTAGTTACCTAACGATGGCGATTGATGAGGTCGTGCAAACGTATCATGAATTGACTAAATTAGAAATATCAACTATCGGGAGTCGACTCAGTGGTCTATTGGTAAAGCGTCCGCTGTGGAGAGAGAGGATTCTGGGTTTAACCCCTGAAGGGGTTGTGGGAGCGTACTGCTGAGGTGTCCCATACTACTAGCACGAAACAGCCGTCTAATTTGTCCTAGTGATCAATAGTTGTCTAATTCAGACCAATTCGTGATCTATGTACTACTTTTCTGTTACCGAAAAAACTGGTAACATTGTATCTAGGGTGATTAGAAACATTAAAAAATGCGTCATTTACTATTCCGATTGTCTGATGTTAATCTTCCTAAAGAAACATCCTCTGCATGAAGATTCTTCTATTTTTACTATAATCGAAAAAAACACTTATTTAATATGCTAATATTTGACCTTACTTTCAAAGCCATTACAACCATATTAGGAAGTAATAGTTTCTCACATTTCTAACAAATTTTCCAAATAAAACTAGTCTTTTGTAGATTAACTGGTTGATGGGATAGGAAGAACACATAAAGCTGTCCATGTTTACTTCAGTGTTTTGTTTATCATATAATCATTCTATCTTAGTGTCTATTCACTTTGGCTATGTATCTGTATAAAGTTTGTTGTAACATTTTTTGCGTGCATTGTGGATAAATTTAATCATACTGATTACTCAACATATAATTAACTTATAGTATGATACTTTAAATTGCGAGCTTCTCGGTACAAATGACCAATTTAGGCAAATCAAATTACATCAGAGTCATTTCTTCCTTTTAAATGTTACTGATGGAAATTAACGTGTGAAATAAAATTGATTCACCATCGCCACCACCACCATCTACTCTCTCTTAATTTATTTAGCATGCAGCTCTTCAGTAGTGTTGATTAAATTATTTGTAATAACTGATTTATTTTTCTAATTGAGGTTACTGCATAAAGTGTTCGCTAGGGTGTTTTATATCTATGTCATTCAGTCATCGCCCAGTTTATTTATTACGTGGACACTATACATTACAATGTTTCTTCTTCATTATTCACTCCACTTTATGTCTAACTTTCATCATATTTTTGTTTTTTAGCCAGCATATAGGGCTTAGGACAGAGGGGAGGACATGTTTATAAAAGATTTCTGCAGATAACTCAGGTTGTTTGGAATGAAATCGTTGATGATAATTAAATTTTAATGTGTACCATTCACTTACTAAATAACAACCGAAAGTGAGAGGCATGCTACGATTGCTTAACATTAAAGAAATTGAAATAATCCCAGATTTTTATTAAGTGAAATCCTTGGACTGATAAACATATTTTATTTGATAGGATCAATATTGATATGCTTCGTAGTTCTTGTATAAAACACTAATTTCATTCCTATTTTCACTTACTAGCCTCTGATGTCTATAATTACTGTTGTTATAAAGTTGAAGATCGCCAGGCGTAATGTAATATTCAGTATCAAAATGCTGATTCATGAGCTGCTTATGAACAATAATTTGGCTAAGTTATTATGCTTGGGAATAGATGTGAAATGTGACACACATGTGCTATAAAAGCCAATGAGGTGACCCTTAAAGTCGGCTTGATTATATAGTATTTTGATAAACTATTCAAATGTAATTAGTCACTATTGTCTAAATCCTAACACAAGTGGACTCCCGTTATTTTTAAACTATTTAGCAATATGAGGAATAACCACAGCCGTAATGAATAGCTATGTTGTCCTAGTTTAGGAATTACCGATTAATAACCCACCCTACCAATCAGACCTTTTCATGTGTTTTAACGAATATGATCTAAACAAAGACAACTAATTTGAAAACTGAAAGAATATATTTTCAAATTTAGTTAATTTGTTTATATTTGTGAAAAAAAGATACATGAAGAGATCACGACAACACCGTTCCAAACGCTATGTCCACTCCGTGTCGCAATTGTACCTATCAATGATATTGGCCTTGACAGTTTGGAACAATTCATATAACGTCCAGTGACTAACACGTGCAGTGCAACTTCATTAGGGTTTAGTGTATTCGCACTTACCTTATAACTGTATTGGTAGTTTTAAATGTGGTTAAATTGCAAGAAAGTATATTATCAACTTTACAAAAGATAATATCATACTTTTATATGAAAAACATTCAGATAATCGAAAATTTTAGTCATTAGTATTCATCCTTTTAAATAAAATTCAAATTATTCTAAACTGTATTGTTAGCGGCAAAAGCTTTGAAGTTGGTAATTAACCAGTTATTGCTGGTTTTAACAATCTGTTGTGAATTACTTATATTATTAAAAACTGACTACGTGCGTAACGTTCGCTTTTTGGAAGGTTTACTTCTAGTTCGAGTTTGTGTACACTTTAGTTTGTCTACATAAAAATATGATTAGAAAAAATGGACTGATAATCAAGTAAACACAAAAGATACATTGATATCTAGTAACCAAATTAGTCGATAACAACAAACAATAACTCGATCGAAAATTCAACACAACCCCAGAAACAGTAGCCAAAGAATAAAATGATAAAGTTTCTAATTTATCTCACTAGATTGTACTAAGCAAACGTAATAACATGAAACATACAATGAAACACAAATGAATGAATAAATAGTATAATGACAGTCGAAAAGTAATGAAAACCAAACTAGTTATTGTTCACCGATGGTGAAATACTTCTTTATCTGAAACGTTTATCCTGATGATGTTCTCCATAAAGACAATGAATGCTTCACGACTGAAACATTTAGCTCGGACATTATAAATACTTTGATTAAAAGCTGTAAACGTATAGTTATTGCCTTATAATTTGATACAAATATTTTGAACAGAAAGAATACACCAGACCATTTTGAAAATAAACACTTATCGTATTCATAAAATATATCGTCTAGTTTGCTTCATCATCTGGTTATGTAAGTTGGTTATTATAGTGTGATTAATGAGTGGAGGAAAAGAACTAAGAAGAAAGGAAGAGTACGAAAGTTAGTATCATAATAATTGATTCGGAAAACATAATTTTGTTCACTTCAAAATTAGTTTATTTTTTAATTCTACATTCCTGTTTTGACGACGGGAATTTTATACACTTACATGCAGCTGTAGATTTCTGTGTCACTGTGCACGCATATACACATGCAAATATATGAATACTCTTGTTTTTTTTCCGATTAATGATGTGATCCTGTCTTGTAGTGGTCAGATTATGCCTGGGATCCAACAAACTTGACCGACATCTGGTACAATAATCATTTTGTCTTAATACTGTTATTCATGTGTGGTTAGTTACTAAAGTGACAAGTAAAGTGAGGTTAGAGTGAGACAGAGTGAGAGAAAGGGAGAGACCGTAATAAGGGGGTTAATAAAACATAGGAGTGGAGAAATAAATGGGCATAGATTCAAAACTCTAATTAAACAAAAACATCATCGTGATATTTTTTCTCCTGCTTAATTTATTCTTCAACATAATCACCGTCATCATCATCATAATCGTTTTCATCACTATACAAATACACGTGTCGAAATTCACAACATGTGATCAACACTACTAATTTTCTCATTATAAAATAAAATTAGGCAAAGAGGGGAGAACATCCTATATCCATATTGTTGATGTGATAAGAAAATAAATAACTTTGTTTCTTTTCATAAAATTTACACCTTTTTTCCCAAGAGATAATGTTCTTTTGTGTATTAGCAGAGTTAGGTGGGTGGATTGGCGAAGAGGTGGAAATTAAGACTGGCGTGAGAAAGTCTTCGAAATCGACCACACCTGTATGACAACATAACGATCACTTCAATAGGTGTTTTTTATACAATGATCTAGTAGCAGTATTGATAGTAATAGTTGATGCTTTAATAGCAAAAACTAACTTATATAGTATTTGTAGTGATATATATATAATTCAAATAGAAGTCATTTCACTTAATCAACGACCAGTTTTCATTGACATAACCATAGCTAGTTGAAGAACCTTTAATGGATATTAAGTAGCAATAAATAAACATTAGATCTTTATCTTCAGTCAACTTAAGAAATTTGGAACCACTTATATCAACACCCCAGTGAACAAAATATCCCAAACCTTTAAAAATTACTGATTGTCATAAAGTCTTTGAAATAGTTTTTTTTTAACAATGAAACCTGGGGAATTATTATTTGTTTATGAACCAATCAAAGTCAAGGTAGTGACTGCTAGATTTTTGTGCGAAATCGAATATTTGTTTATGAGCACCCTCTACATTGTTAAGAACTATTGGAAATGGTCTCATACTTTCTCCTTAAGACGCTTTAAATGTATCAACGTATCTTGTTTGCAACCACATAGTGAAAAGGGCAGGATATATAAGGTAAATTACGATGACGCTTACTTTTGGTATCGACTGTATCTAAAAAATCAATTACGCTTTGAGTGTGGTCTATACGATTCAGAGTATAGACGAGAATGTTTATTAGTCTTTCACTGTCCCCATTACATTATGAACTAACCGGAAAGGATATCCTTTCACAAGGTCATTCTACAGTCGCTCAAAATAAATGAAAATAGTAACACGAAGAGCTTATGTTCTTAAAAATGAAAGTCAAATCCAATCTGTCAAATTGATGCTAGGTGGCTGAAAAAATGAAATAGAAAAACTGTTTGCGATAGGCTTCTACAGACTAACACTCAAGAGCTTGATGT
The DNA here is from genome assembly GCA_025215515.1 of Schistosoma japonicum. Taxonomy (NCBI): domain Eukaryota; kingdom Metazoa; phylum Platyhelminthes; class Trematoda; order Strigeidida; family Schistosomatidae; genus Schistosoma; species Schistosoma japonicum. The sequence goes on along the minus strand of CM046069.1, from coordinate 39,444,562 downwards.
AATACCATATTTAAAAATCTGCCACCAATCAAAAATTCATATTCACTCATGTTTATACAAACTCTTGAAATATAGTGTGTTTATCATTATGAATTTAGTAACAAATCGATGCTATTGTGATAAATTTAGAACATAATTCATTATAACGAATCAGAGAATATTGCTTTGGAATTTTGGACTTCTCTAGTATATTGAGACGTTTGTATGACAAGTTGATATTCCTCATTATCGACTGCGTTCAGCTTCAACTTATTACATAACTCAAACTAGTGACTGCAACCTGTTGAATAAACAGATGATTGAGTATTAATTACGTGGTGAATTCATTGATTCTTATTTGGTCTTCATTAGTCTGCATTCATCTATGCTCCAGAATTGGTTAACCACGAAGTGATTTAATGTTACAATTCCTAAATGCTGTTAACATGATTTGAATGCGACTAAACAGTAATCAAAACTGAAAAATACTTCTTTTTCACAGGCGATACAACAGTTATCATCCCATCATATTTTATCGATCTAGCTGAGTAGTACGTTTCAGTGATTAATGTATTTACTGTATAGTCTAAAAGAATGCTTTTCAGTCATTTCGTTGATTTAAGTAAACACTGATTTTTTTCATCAAAGAGTGACTGAATTTAGACAATCATTGAAGAGGACTGAGCGCTGTTCCATCGTAAAACTTATGGCTCCACAGTAACGCTCGTTCACGAACTCTTCACCTTCAGTTTACGAGTAGAGCCCTTAGTTTTCAGACCATTAAGTTGTCATTCATTGGTTTACATTTTGATTTCTATCAATTTAAAACAGTGACGTTCTAGAGTATATGGCTCTTACTAAAACACACCTTGTTAGATCATCCCATACATATATCACCAGATGTAATCTTTTTGATCAGGAAATATATTATGATCATTTGGAAGCAGCACTGGACTGATATATATATACCACAAATAGTGTAGCTATCATGTAGGTGAACAGCAGGACTTAAGATAGCCCCGCTTCCCGTAAAGTGTATTGCGATGAATGAGAAGTCTTCTGAAGAGTCTTAAGTGTTATATAACTCATTTTTTATGACATCAATTGACTAACTTACAAGACAAACTACAAATGAGTGTTTAGAAACCCTTGTGATAATGTGCACTTGTGTCAACTGCTTTCATTAAACAAATGAAATGTATAGTCATTGCACAAAATAAATGAATGAAACAAAAATTGAAAAAAGTACTTGTATCCGACTACTAAATTTATTTGTCTTTTGAGGAAACTTGTACAACCATGATCTCAGAATAAGCCAAAACAATCAAAAATCGTTAGATATCCATCACAATAGTTAAAAAGCATAATTAGTATCATTCCTGAATTCATAAGCAGTGAATTCTAATTCCGACTTGCTTTAAATCAATGATGCTTTATTCTAATTAATATACTTAATCTCGTCTGGCTCTAACGTTCACACGATTTGACTGAACATGTATGCACAGAGTTTCTAATATTTCTTCAATGTGTAATACTAAGATCAGTTGTTATTTTTTCGTTCGCCTAGTGAGTATTCGATGTTAGTGTAACTATCACCAAACATACTATCACAACCTCTAACCATTATTATAAGTATATTTTCATCCAATATATCATGAAACGCTACATTGGATATGATAATAACAAACAGTTGTTGATAACTTCAGACTCTTAAAATCCTCAGTGAAAATTCTTGTAATCACCTGATAAATGTGGTGTAATGCCATTGACCAGGTAGAGACAATTTGTAGCTCAGAAGGATGGTTTTGGTTTAACTGAGTTCTCTTAGTTGGATGGTTTAATTGAAGTGCTTTTATCATCATACTGGATGATCTCATTGGAGCGAACGCCTGATAAAAGTGAGTTCCGTAATTTTCACCACAATTGGCTAGTAGTTTGTACTGTTGACCTTGAACTTGGTTGATTGTTATTGTCGACACTTGTTATCATTTTTTACACATTTTAAATAAAAACAAAGCCGTTTGAATGAAGAATATTCTTTTCGATAAATGCCCATCAGCTTCTACATTGATTAGTTCAAATTATTAGTCACAAAAATAGCAACTTCTGAGGCAGATACAACATCATTTAGATATCAAGGACAATTGGATATAAATTGTTTTCCAAGTTATTTGTAAAATACGAATGTTCATGTTGAAATCATCATCATCATCATCATCATGTAACTTAGTAAACTTAGACGACGATTGAAATGAACAAGGTTATTAATCAAATTTACATATATTGGTATCTCTGTGTATAGGTGAAATAGGAGATGTATGTGGTAGCAAAAATACGATTAAATCAAGTGTTTGTTGTCAAATACTGAATTCTACTTAAAACATCTGAGGCGATAGCTCCACTGGTCAAGGGGGCAGAACTGTGCATACTAAAGAAGTACTTACAACCCCTTCACCTGCTATGGCCGATGTAAGATCCATCGTGCCGATCCCTACCTTAATCAAATGATGACTTAATTGTAGTAATGCACATGTGGCCTCTCGTTATGGAAATTTCTATAACTTAGGTCTATCCATTTTAGATAAAACTTTATCCACAAATCTCCACATTATCATTATTGTTATTAATAATCATGATACACAGAATGAATTTGAATGTCACACAATCTTCTCTTTTAATTTCTATTATTAAGACTAAACGAACAAACTGATTATAACCTTTTCTATTATTGTTATTACAAAGTGATGAGTCTTAATTGTTTCTCATTCCGTTTTACAAAGGCTTACCTGGTCGATTTCATTCAAAGTAGAATTCAGTATTTGAGAATAAACACTTGATCTATTTGTATTTTTGCTACCACACTCATCTCCTATTTCACCTATACACAGAGATACCAATATATGTAAATTTGATTAATAACCTTGTTCATTTCAATCGTCGTCTAAGTTTACTAAGTTACATGATGATGATGATGATTTGAGCATTAACATTCATATTTTACAAATAACTTGGAAAACAATTTATATCCAATTGTCCTTGATATCTAAATGATGTTGTATCTGCCTCAGAAGTTGCTATTTTTGTGACTAATAATTTGAACTAATCAATGTAGAAGCTGATGGGCATTTATCGAAAAGAATATTCTTCATTCAAACGGCTTTGTTTTTGATTAATATAGTAATTTTTAAACATTTTTATTTCCTTCCCTCTTGACGCGACGTATAATGCTGGACAAAACGTAGTGAACATTAATAATGTTGCAGATAACCCCAGCCTTATAATCACTGTAATGTATGACGATGCATTGCATACAGCGAAAAATTATTTGGCTTATTTTCCTGTCTTCTTTTTCTAGAAATTATATTTTAGAAAAAAATTCACCTATTTTGTGAAGATGGCAAGTTTAAGACAGCTGTTAACTATTTTACAATTGGTTTCCTTCAGCTACAATAAAACAGATGTAGCAAAACGAAAGAGTGTTATTGTATTAGTATGTGTAATAGTCATGGTTGAAGTAATAATAATTATAATAGTAAGAGGAGGAGTAGTTAACATGCTGATTGACAATAAGAATAATGATAATAGTAATAATACTAATACTACTAATAATAATGATATATATGCAACCGTTGTTTATAGCAGAAATACATACTGTATTGCAGAAGATTCTGCTTTGACAAAGTTGACCATATGGTTAACGAACCATACTGTTCATTCATACACATTCTATGCATACATATTGGTGTTAATAAAGGACAAAAATATTAATTTGCAGTGGATTTTTAGCATAACACAACCGATTTAATGAAATGTTCATATAAATAAATTGGCCCGAATTTAAATTATTAGTCATGAACTCAATAGGCGATACTCAACTGAATATGTGATTTATTTACAAAAAAATTAAGGTTATTGTTTTATAATGCAAAATATTCGACGGAAATAACACGAATCCGAGGTACCTGCCTGTTAATGACGAAAATAAAAGGTGTAAGTAGTTATTTATCTATTTTCGCTTGTTGTAACAATTGCTACAACTAACTACTAGTAATCGTTATCAATGGTTCAGAACTTTAGGTGACATGACTCAAAATCAGTTAAAGCGACACAAATTCTTCTACTATGTATCTGCATTCGAATACTGAGTTTTGATATCGGTTCATATTGTCTTGTTATTGGAGACGTGGCCAATAGAGTTCAACTGTGTCGGGTATGAGGTAGTTACCTAACGATGGCGATTGATGAGGTCGTGCAAACGTATCATGAATTGACTAAATTAGAAATATCAACTATCGGGAGTCGACTCAGTGGTCTATTGGTAAAGCGTCCGCTGTGGAGAGAGAGGATTCTGGGTTTAACCCCTGAAGGGGTTGTGGGAGCGTACTGCTGAGGTGTCCCATACTACTAGCACGAAACAGCCGTCTAATTTGTCCTAGTGATCAATAGTTGTCTAATTCAGACCAACTCGTGATATCAAATTAATATTCAACAATCTCCACAACACACAATAATGGTTATGTTCATTCACAATCTGACAGCTAAAGCATGACATGTCACTGATAATTTCATCATTCTTAAAATTGTCCAAACTAATCATCATATGAGAATTTAGAAATATCCTTTGATTACTATGCTTTAAATAATCTCGAAGTAGTTTGTAATTATCTCAGTACAGATTTTTCACTTATTAAGAAAAAAAAACACAAATTAGGAAGATTTATCAAATTAATTAGGAAATCATTGTCTCAAGTGTTTGTTCACTTTTGATAAGTTGACAACTAATCCCGAAACTCAATATAAAGACACTTAGATTGTTCACAATAAAAATAAATTAATCACATGACAATCTGGAAAACATTAGATGAAACACTTTGAAAATTAAAATGCATAATCATTATCACCTCTTGTTACTTCAAATTAAATTTTAAGTATTCTCCTACTAGGACATTATTATTAGTGGTAATAATAATAATAATAATAATAATAATAATAATAATAATAATAATAATAATAATAATAATAATAATAATAATAATATAGCCCATACTGGAAACAAAATGAAATTTGTAATTACTAGTTTATAAAATGATCAACAGATGTAAACACAGCAGTTGATCATGTGACATTCCTTCATATAATCAAGTTCCTGTGAATACATGCTGGTCTGAAAAAAAAGTCCATTATCCATCATCAAAAGAAAATTCATTTATAATTGATGATGGGTAATGTTCAGATGAAAGTTCACAAACTGGAGCTTACGTTTTGAATATTCCTTAAAGATAAACTGGAAGGAACAAATGTCTCGCGTAGTATCTTTTTAGAATACCTTTAACGACTACACCCCAAACAATAAGGCAGTAGTCAACAGCTAATAAGGAAAGAAATATATTAGCTGTTGGGAGAAATGCGAATAGACATTCCCCTGCCTATCTAATAGAGTAGATACTTTCAACTCTGTTATAACGCGTGATCTTGTGGGAAACCACTTCGAGATAATTTCCTAAAGTTTCAGTGTCAAGTTATGACCAGTGATATTTATACTTGTACGGAGCGAAATATTTTTCAGTGATTAGACTGAATTTCACTATATCGTGGATTAATCGTAGTTAGTAATGTGATGCATTGGATTTTACCTAGGTTCATATAATGATATGTTCTGTTGAGATGCCATATGACGGGACGAAATAGTTGTCTGGTGCTCCCTGGCTAGGATCAATAAACGAGGTTACAATTTGATTACCAAGAACAACTTATTGGTCATCATCAGTTTGTGTGAAATAGGTACTCTATAAAGAATACTTGTAATTAACAGTATTATTTCATATTAACAGTAGTTGTTAATATAAATAGTTGCTCGATACACATCTCCGATAGTTCACAACTTAGTGTTTAGAAAACACTCCCTTGGAATGTAAACAACTGCATCTTTAAGTAAATTTGTTATACAAATTTTCAGCTGCATACTTTTAATGAATAGTTTATTGAAGCGTGCGAGGCCTAAAGTAGCCTGAATCACGTTAGTATTAGATCATTTGTCATCACACTTATTGACATCACAACATGTGATGATGCTCTTATTGATAAGATGTGCATCCCAAAGTTACCTAAAAGTGAATCAACGATTGTCTGAATTCAGGATAATCACAACGTTTTCAGTATTTTGTGTCATACCCAATAGTTTCTGTAAGTTTTCTTCACAATTAGTAGGTGGGGTAAATTTTTATTGGAGATTTCATTTCTAGTGTCTGAAGTTATTCACAACTGAATTTGATGAACGTATCAGCTTAGTACAATCGATACGCTGGATAAAGAAACAGGAATATGATAATATTTAGGAATCTAAATGAAATGTTTGATGAAAATGTCACTTTAATATGCACCATTCACTTATTAAGTGAATAGAAAAATGATGGAAAATGCAGTGTTACACTTACTGACAATTGAGAATGTTACAGATAACCGGATATTGACATCATTTATGTATCGGATCCCTCTAAGATAAGTTAACGCAGTTCATTTTGGCAATCCTGTAAAGCACACTAGGTAAATTGATACTATCTTTAAACTAGGCTTGAAAACGGTGACGTCATTATATACATGTAGGACGTTTATTAACCTTATCATAATAAATCACATGATGATGATATTATTAGGTGGTTTTGTGTGGGCTGGTTAAAGTGACGATGAGGTGTTCTAGTCGTTTTTCGGCTAACTGATCTTAATGAAACAACACAGTAAGTTGATCGCTAAGATTGGGTAAAAGTTTGTTCGTGTATTCAATTGTTTTACAAATTTTAAATTGATGATTCATTGTTGCATTTTACTTCGATCTCAAGCTGATCTGTTTATTGTATTTAAGATGAAACAAATCTGAAGAATTTCAGTAATTAATGTATCAAGTTGAGACAATACAATCCACGCAAATATACGCATTTACGAAAAATTGTTTTCTGTTCAGAACATTTAAGTCATTGTGATTGATAGAATTGGAGTATAATTATATGAATCAGTAGTGTGGACGTGATCTTGTGTAGGGAGATTGGTGAAAGTAGTGTTGTATGAATAACAAGATGATGAATGAATCATTAATGAAATGTTTAGTTTTAATTATGACTAATATAATGAAAATAATAATGAATGAAGGGTACATGAAGATGATAATGTTCACCTATTCAAGATGATCAGGGATCGGAAATAATACATGTCCATTTGGCAGCTAAAACTTTTGAACAAATAAATAGGATGAAATAAGTAACTCTAAATAAATAATATAGCTTCATTGTGACACACTGTACCGATGGTAAAGTCGCAAATCCTATGATTGAGTACGCTAAATGAAACAATCAATTCTCTATAAGATCCCTCATAAAAATCTAACTTTATCAGGCCTGTTTGGTCATTCTGTTTATATAGTTGTCTCTAAATACCTAGAAAGGAAATCCAGGTTACATGCTTCATCACATTTAGGATTCGTCTTCGTTAGAGAAACTATTCATTTCCTTCTAAAGGAATATTTGCTGATTCTCCTTTCCGAGAACTACTTACCCATTAATTAATTATAAACGCATTTCATATTCATATTATGTTGTAAGAGAAGTAATAAACAGACGTAATAAATGCAATGTGAATACTTCTATGTTTATCTATTGATGAGACTTTACATGAGAAGAGATAGTAAGGTTGGGTCGACATAGTAGGGTTTTGTGTATATGGGACAGGGGTGAAGTTAGAGGAAATGACTAGTAGAATTTTTCTACGCAGGAAATGGATTGCTTTCTGCATACATATGATCTTAATTCACAGCATCATTACACGCTATCACATACTATTATTATTCTCATTACAATTCAGTAATATACTGATATGATCGTAACGGCAATAATAATAATAATAATAATAATAATAATAATAATAATAATAATAATAATAATAATAATAATAATAATAATAATAATAATGCGTTAAACATATTGTTTTCTCAACGAAATCGTACATAGTTATTTGTATGCAAATATGTTTTTTGTTACTTTCACAATTTAGAAATGAGAGCTTTTCTGATAAAAAATGTTCCTACAGGAAGTCAAGTATTTATCTTTGGCATTATCATACTATTCCATCAAATATCATTTCCTACTTCTACTAATGTTTGTGTACATGTAAGAGTGTGTTTTGAATAAATAATATTCCTCTAAAGATAAATCCGATATTGTTTACCACAACTTTTCATCCTCTTAAAACTGTACATAACTGGAAGTGTGTGTGTGTGTGTGATGAAAGTAAAACGAATGATATGCTTTTTGTGATATAAACACACAGACTCACATACACCTCTAGTGAAAGAGCTCATACATTCAATTTCCGCCAGGGTGAATCCACTAAATAATACAACATACTTTTGCACACAGACATGCTATATATGATTTCCGTATGTTGTACTTTTCTGCATCATTTCATCTGTTCAGGAAATGCTGTCCTAGCTGATATTTTTATCTGAAAATATTTAACAATCTGCTAAGAGTATAATGTTTTACGGTATGAAACGATGCTTAGAAATGTATGTACAAGTATTCTAATATCGTATTATCGTCATTATTTATTAAACAATTCCGTAAACAGGTGTATCTACTAGTTTGTTTGAGAAATAAATAAATCATTTGTTTAATAAGTGAAGCAAAATAAGGTTTGTAAACGGTAGTACACTGAACCCAATTGAGAATAAAACAAGCAAAAATGTTATTTTTCCTTCTATTAATTCAAAAGGTGAATCTTCAAGATTGATTCACTAGGTATTCAGAGCTTCCATCTTGAAAGTGTATGAACTGAAAAGTGATTTCAATCAAGTTTTACATTCATTAATACTATTTTGAGTATCTGAATATTTACTGAAAAACCACTATCAAACGAAATAAATAATGCTTCATTGGTAAAATGTGCTAACAGTACATAAATGGGTCGAACTTCATTGAAGTGTAGACAAATGGGTATATCTAGTCACTATTTAACACTAAGTAAAACTATGAAGTATGTTCAAACTTGCACATAAAGATGGGAACATTTATCATAAATCATAACAATAACATTTTAATGGTTACTCTGTCCCATTGTGTTTCCAGTTGTCATTTAACATAAGATGTGAACAATCCCACTGTTATTTTAATCAAATAAATTTGCTGAGAAGGCGGTAAAATCCCCGAAAATCATTGTTAATTTATCATTATAAGCTTATGATTAAAACATTTTATTTCCCCACCAAGTAATAATAATAATAATCTTTATTATTCTAACAATTCTATTTTTCGTTACCTAAGTTACTAACTAGTCCTTTGATTTTTTCTGTATTTGTACGAAATCTGAAGCTCTACACTCAACAGGCAAACATAATACAAAAGAGTTGCAACTAGGGCATGCTTAAATGATGTGATAGCAACAACACACTAAGTGATTAGGTTAGGAACATGCAGGTGCACCTGTATTTTTGATTCCTAATCAAATATGTGGGTTTTTGTCTATTGAGTGGTAAAATAGTATGGTGGAGTTGTAAATAGACAGATAAACAGACTAGAACAGAAATGGTGTGCACACATACTACTAACAAAATATTATTGAAACGCTGAGGTAAACATGTATGCACAGTTGACAATGTCATTAGCATACTTAACATGCATTCGTTTCATTTTTCTCTTTTCAAACATTCAATTTATAAAACATGTGAAATAAAGAAGCTATTACAATAACTTAACAACTATGCCATAGCCGCAGATACGATTTATATATGTATATATATATCTTTACTACATGTAAGTGACCTTTTCATTATAAAGTATGATCACACCTGTTTTTACTTAAAGATGATGACTGTTCACAAAGAATTAATTGTTATACCAAATATGCTACATTGGTTAATAATTTGAAAACTGTTTATCTCAGGTATTGACAAGTTATTTCTTTAAAAATCTTGTTCATAGTTCATGTTTATTATCCCTTATAATCACCATAAGTAGAAACTTCAACACGTGATTTGGTTAGACAGATTTATGGAATGACTTCAAGTATTTACTTATTAGTATTGTCAACGAACTAAGTGGATAGTATGGAAACTAGAAAATGGGATTTGTATGGTATCCCAGATCCAATGATCTAAAAGTGTAGACAATTGAATCCTATTGTTAGAAAGAATGTTTCTATCAATTTTGACTCCAGAATTACTCCATACTTCTTACAGACTAACCTGCCACCAAATTATGAAAAATAAAGTGTTATTTTATGGAGATGTATTAAGTATTGCATTCCACATGAACCAGTGGAAACAACCAAATGGAAGTGACAGCAAATCATTCATACAAGAAACGAAGTTCATCAGACATTCAAACAAATAAAGTATGAATTGTTCAGTAGTAGATGCATTAATTTTTGTTATAGGAATTTTCGTCTAAAGAAGAACGAAAAGATTCATTAAGGCTGTAATAATTTAACTAATTGGTTCAATGGTATCATATTTAAGGTTTTTGTTATAACCGTTTAGTTGACCGGATAATGACATGAATAAAAAAATTTATGTATTATTCACTACATTGATTTATAATATAGCTATAGAAAAAATTCCTCTAAACAGAACGATTGGTCCACTAAATGTGCCTGTGAAACTATACGTTGGAGGGAAGAAATCATTTACCTACATTAACAAAATCTTAGTTAAAATATCTTAGGTGAGTTACTAATCAGTGAGCAAATGAATGCTAAAGGTAACATATATACAGCTCAGACCGACAGTCAGTACTTACATAATATGAAGCCTAGCTTTGATTTGGGGGGCCTTACTCTTATACCAACCTACATCGAGCAAAAATGAAGGTGGTAGCTCGGAATACGTTATATGTTTTTCGTCTACCATGTCAGTAGAAGATTAATAACTTCATAAATCATTTTATGATATTTACTTCATAGGCTGTGCCTAACATAAGAGTTATTTACTCGATCATACCACGATATTGTTGTAATACTTTGAAGATATATATGATTAAGGACGTACAGCTTACATATGTCTTATATCTGCATAGCTCATGTTTCACAACCATAGTGTAAATAGAGGGAAGTGCTGCGCAGTCCTTTGTTTTATAGACGTTATCTCGCATAAACCACAAGCAATACAAGTTGGGCAATGCCAAACAGGTTTTCTAAATCTGTAACAAAATTATCAAAATCGCCAATCCATCGAGGCTGTTAAGACTTTTGGGATAAGTGAATTAGTCTAGATACTTAGTTTCTTCAATCCTTATGGTCATTCTACTTAGTAAAGCAGAGATATCCTGAAGTAACATTTTGTATATATAAGCAGAGAAACCCATTCAAAACACGCTTGTAATTCTATTGAAGGAGTTCAAGCAGCTTTGAACTTTTTCAGAATCTTCACCCAACATGATTGACTATATTATCTGCATATTTTTAGTCCGTAAATGGGCCTCTTGATATGAGAGTGATCACGGAAAAGTTAAAATATTATTAGGAATAATATTTCAGACGCTGATATTATTCAAACTGATTTCCCTGTGGTTTTTGTAAGACGGTTCGTGAATCATCTTGTAAACTATCGGAACTAGGTAAATAGGATTGTTTCTAGCTCCAAAGACTTTAGCTAATATATCTATCAACCTATTTACTAATATTTACCCATCATACATACAGAAATCTGGAGTCAACTGATCACTTCCTGTTGCTTTCTCCTACCTTTTATTATTCATAGACATTTCAACCTCACTAAGATTTGATGAACTTATCAGCATTTTCCACTCAGGTAGTTTGGAGAAGGCTTTCCGTTATTCTGTTGAATCTTTCCAACTGAGAGTAGATCATGGACCCTACTTTCCCAATATAGTATCATTAGCAGCCAACTTTTTTGATGAGTTTGAACAGTTGTCTAGTATTGCCTATCGTCTCATCCGCTTAAGTCTTTTTTTGCTTTTGTTACCAATCACTGCCCACGGTTCTTACATTAACTTTTTTAAAATCTATTATTGAGTTGTCATTGATTTTTTTCATTGGCCGAACCTACTGAGGTGAGTTTTAAGGAAGCAAACAGTTCACAGAATTACGGAATCCCGTTGGCTTTCTTAATCTTTTGGTCCGAGTTAGACACAGATATCGATGATGCATTAACAGCTCTTTAAATGTCATTTCAAGTTTCTTAAGGATGAACTTCTGTTGATTACTGACTGGGAGCTTGACTTGAAGACAGTCTTGACCCATTAGTTTGAGAATTTACATCCAGGCAACTTTTACTTTCTGACTTTTCTGTGTTTACTAAAATGTATTGAAGCGAATCTTCTCACTAAAGCATGATCAGAATCTAAAAAAATTAATCTAGAATTAGCAGCACCTTTCTCTTATGTCTATCTAACAATCGTTGAAAGTGAAATGGTTAGTTCGCATCCTTCGTTAAGTTGGTGTATGAGGTAGCCAGGTTAAACAACGTCTCTCCTTTATGCTGAGAGTATGTTTATAGTAAGAATAAGTAGCTCTTGCTTTGCAAAAACGACTATTGTTTTTAAATAACAAGCAGAGGTAAAACAATTCAAGTGAATGAATAATTTTTATGTATTTAAATACTTCGGCTATTCTGAGCGATGCATGTATGAGGCATAACTTTTGGCGGAACCCTAGTCGTTTCATTTGTGTCTGGATAAACCCGCTCCTGATTATTGATTTTAAAATTAAAATTCAAACCTAGTCCCTAATTTTTAAATCATTTCAAAGCGTTGTCTACTAATATAATGAGTAAAAATAGCCACTAACCTGCTCAAAAGAGTTGGAAGTACTTATAATAGTTTGTAACTTCCATTAGTTGATAATTAAAAGACTGACCAGTCGAAGTGTTAACTACTAATAACAGAAAGTTGTAAACACAAATACATATGTTAACTTGATTAATTGTTGTATTATATTGTAGATTTCTGCGGATTGTTTATATTATGACTGTATGCATATGTTCAATGGGCTCTCCATTTGGATTACTCTGCAACTGGTAATGGTTGAAATTGGAAAAATCCCCACATTCTATTTTTAGCGCATTCCATAGTTAGTTTGTTTCTATCATTTCTGTTCATTTAAGGAGTGGGTGCTACATATTACAGCATGACTTTCATCTAATTCACAGATGAATGACTTCTACAGTATTTTTTATTTATTCATCCACTCACGCCAACAAACAATCTTTACTCTGTTTCAGTTTATGCGTAGTTGTTTGGATTACCATTCACTTAAAGGAGTTCGAACCGGCTACATTCGTGATTAGCATTCACAATTTTTACAACACATTTATTTTAAAAAACAAATACATTTATTTTAATAAAATCAAGCCTAGTTAAAAAAAGAATTGGAGTACATATATAAAACGTTTATTACGAAAGAATGCTATTCTGATGCATATTGAGAGAAAAAGGTGTTTTCAAGAAAATATTAACTTATACCTACTCTTCTTTCACATCCTCTTCTTGTATTATATGAGTAAACTGTCGGTATCACATTTACATATTCCTTAGTATACCTAGAGGCAAAGTTACCACAACAGTAAGTTACAATTATTTTTGAAGGTTGGATAAGGAGTACAAAGTAGGCATCTGGCTAAATGAATGCTATTCAGCATGTTTAAACAATAAAATATTTTAAAATATAAGCAAACATAGAGACAGTACACCGATGTTACAGAGAGCCTATCCAGTAAAATAACGTTTTATCATCCAGTTAGGACTTTTATACAATTTTTTTTTTTAGATTATTGTTCTGGGTTATTGACTGTGTTTAGTTGTTTGTCTTTCATGTTTAATAAATTATCCATTCATCTTCGAATTGTTATTCTGATAACTTGACGCTCATTCAATGGCACATAGTTTCCTTTAATAATAATTCTCTGGATAGTGTATACAATATTTCAACAAATACCCTTTCAAGGACAATATTACTCATCTAATAGATTTTCGATACATTGGTTTCAACTTAATTCCACTCGCTTTTTTCACAACAATGGTGATAATGAGAATACAATATACTGGGATAACGTTGATTTCATTATGAAAGTAATACGGTTATGAACGATTACACATTATTTGAATATCGCACTTTATTTCACGGTTTATGATACTCAATACGCTGTGAAGTAATAGAAAAACTACAACGATTGATGTGAATTAATATTCATACACACGAATGAATACGTACAAAACTTAACGGTATGACGGATATTCGAAACCTTATTTGACTTAATAGTATGGGCTAAGACAGAATATGTAGTGAAAATCAATGCAATAAAATACTATTCAATAAATGCCTTTAGTATGTATATCAGTTCAACATACATTAGATACTAGACAGTTTGGTGTTTCTGCTGGAATTCGTCAATACTAGGTGCCGTGTCTCATTAAAAGTAAGTAGTATGAAGAGGAAGAACTGAATCAGGAAAATTCTTTGCGATATTCATGCATATGATAAATTGGTGGCATATATGTTTCACTAGTTCATGGAAAAAATAAACTTTTTAATCGAAAATGTCTAGAGTTTAAATATTAGCAAACTGTGTAATAAAACATATGGATCGTGAGCAATGTCGTTAGAATGTTCTATTTTCCATTTCTCAGACGTGAGCCACACCCATCATTGAGGTTTGGACAACTAGGTGGTATCACTAGCATTTACCCTTAAATATAGCTACAGCCGGATATATTAATTTTGACCTGATAAATGAATTTAAATATCGTAAAATATGGAAAAAGAAAACATTAATAGTGCACAATCACTAAATTAGTTGCATCACCAATCATCATTACACATGATGAACACTGCATACAACCCCTTATTATATTAAGACCAATGTGTTTCTCTGTTAAGCAAACTAAATTGTCTTCCTCCTATGAAAACAACATGATTACATTTTATCTTAGCCTTATAAATTTAGTCAAGTTGACCTCTGCATCAGACAGCAAACATTGTACATGTCAATTCATTAACTTTATTATAGATTAAACAAGGCATAACACAATCCTTAAAAACGATTATGTAACCATAATCATTTTGAACAACCTATTATCACGTATGGTTAGTTTGTGAAGAGATCAGAGTCAAACGTTTACTAAAAACAGAATCAAACTAAGACCATTAATGAAGAAAGCCAACCTTTATAAAAAAGGCTCACAAACTCAACCCCTTCTGAGTGAAAAAAATTGTTGCGTAATGGAATTTGACAATTTAAAAAACGAAGCTATAATTAGTTCTATTTTTCATCTTTATTTCCTATCGAAAATTTGTTTCGTTGAGAAAACAATATTATCACTCCCCCCTTTTTATTTCAGCCACCTGGGTTGACCGATGAGGCAATATCGAAGCGAACAGATTAGAAGTGTCGATAAATCTGATGTGTAAAAAACAAACTAATCATATACATAATATACATGTATATAATCGTTAGATAAGAATGATATCCGATGTGTTCGAATGGGAGGGTTTTATGCATACACACAACAATTATCACCATGTTTAAATTATCAAGATGTGTTCAAAGGTACATGGAATAACTGATTCATACATTTGATTATTTTTTTAAAATATAACATAGATGTAATCGTCAATTTGTGATACTGAATCAACGTACCTTAGAAATTAGAAAAAGCTTGCACAAGTGTGACTGCCTTGACACAGTAGCTTAGTGGTGAAAGCGGTGGCGTTTGGCACAAAGCGAACTGAGTTCGAATCCTAGTGTGAACATCGACATTGGGATGCATGTACATCCAGCCGATGGGTTACAAATAGGACGAAGGTCGATATTAGTTACTCGTGATAAACCGACTAGTTTTTCGAAAGTCAGATTAAGGGAAATACAGATAATTTTAGTTGTACAACGTAAAGATTGTAAATTTGACAGATTGATGTCATAGTTTTGGATGGACTTTAACTATTAGTATTCTCTGAGTTAAGTTTCTGAAGTTGAGTATTTATCGTGTGGTGATTTGCAGGAAATAATTACCAATGATTTTTCTTTAATACTCGTCAGTAAAAACATGGAATTCAAATAGACTACTTTCCATGCAATTATATTAATTGCCATATTCAGATATAATGCATCCAAGTTATTTGTATTAGCGGAAAGATTTCTCAACAATTGTTCTGTAGAATAGTCAATAGTTTCATATTAATAATATAAATAATATCTTTATTCAATAACACAAATTATGACTTAGTATAGAAGACCCAGTACCAGTTGTGAAATACTGGAACCGATTTCCGTTTAACATGTATTCATTTAGCAGTTATCCATAAAATATATTTTCTAAATGCTTTCCAATAATCACTTTCTGCTGTTCATCTTCGATGAAGAAAGTTTTCAGTAAGTTCACCTGTGGCAACTTTTATTTCATCCATCATATGTATGAGTTCCAGTATAGTCGTTTCTCTAGAATAAAGGAGGAAAGTAATACAACAGCTGCGGCATTTAAACTTGAATTCTTCAGTATTTAGGATTACAATAGGGCGCGGGCTCATACAATTAGCATCCACGTTGCAAACGAATCAAAGCATGATGGTTAGTTGGGATATTTTCACAGTTGAAAACTACGAGGCTGTAAACTATTAATAAGCCTACATTTTGTTAACTAGTCCTTGGTGTAAATTAATCCGTGACTTTCCATTTCGTTGGTTTAAAGTCATTGTGTTAATTGGAATTTCTTTTAGAAGAATGTGATGAATTATTTATCAGGGAAATATGCTTCAAAATTCGAGCAACTTCTGAAGCATAGGTAATACATCCGTCTAAATACAAGCAAAAATCAAGTATTCATTTCCACACTCTTTTTTTCTATTAAAATTTCTATCATTTTAGAGATAGGAAAGGGTTGAGTAAATATTGCAGCGCCATAGTAAGCAATACATAATTCATGTCTACACATCTAAATGTACTGAAATAAGTTATACTTAATTGTTTGATAACAATCAAGTTCATGCGCGAAAAATGAATCTAATTACATATTTTTTACGCCATGGATCGATTTTAGCTGAACCATAATTTCAAAACACAAACCTCTACACAATCTTTTATCATTTATGGGATTATTCAGCAGTGTACATTCGCTACTCAGAAAGGGTACATTGAAAGTGATTGAAATCGGACTTGATTCATAAATACAGGAAAGATGAGATTACATTGTAGAAGGTGGAAGTGTAAGAAGTTGATTAGAAAAATTATAGTCAAAGCAAGCATTCGATGGTCTAGTTATTCATATCGTCAAGCAACTAAAGTAAATAGAGAAACCACCTGAACTAGGATTTAGACGCTCTTGGACCAATACATTTGAATAGCCTGGCAACATATCACATTAGCAAAGTTGTACTTGACTGCATTAAGTATTCTGGATTCTGGATGCATATGCTTTAATTCATCGCAGTAGTACACAAAATACTGTAGATTAATTGATCTTCAATATGACATAAATAATTCTTGATCTAATTTTCTGACGTTTTCAATCGATCAAAGCAATCACTACTGATGATTAATAATGTCATGAATTTAATTATGCAAATAACAAGGTGTATTTTAGGCAGCTCATTGTACCATGATTCTAAAGTCACGTGTTGGAAATGAATAACAATATTCAAAGTAAATATGCATACAGTTCGATGAGTGTACAGCAGTACATTAAAACATATATCCATAGATTGATTGACCAATTTATAAGAATCCTCATGAACTTACTAGAATGAGATATGTGAAATTGGGACTACACTAGCAACTATTAGCTGAGTAATAGTTTAACACTAAATATTGATATCGCTAGTTTCTGGACTAAATTTCATTTAGAATGCAAAGTACTGAATGAATATGTGTGCTTTTACTTATGCAAATTTAACCTACTTTGTTGCTTACGAATGCACTTACATTTATACTTTGAGGTCCATAATCGTTTAAGTGGCATAATTTAATGAGATCGTGTCACCCGTTGTTATTAAATTATCATTTTCTAACACATAAACAGCTAATTAGCTTCTGAAATATTAGATTGTAGTTACATTATAGTAATTATTTTATTCCCAGACGTATAACAGCAAATAAAGTCGTATATCAATCAGTATTTGCATGAGGCTCATATTCAGAATTTATTATTAATGATCGATGCGACTTTAACAATTATTGATGGTCATATACATGGTGAATATTTCCTTCACCATGTAGAAATGTGGTATATTTCGTTGTGGAACATAATCGATTTGAATCGTACAGTCAAAAGAATTTTCTTCAATTGATTGGCTGAAGTGGAATAAGTTACGGTAACAAATAAACACAGAGATACTCTATCCTCTGGAATATTAAATATTTGCTTCATATTATAGACGATAGGATGGCATTTATTTGGGGGAATACCTCATCATCATACAACACATGAAATACTTAGCTTATTATTGTGCATCAACTCAAGTCAGTTAACCAATTAATATTCGTGTGATGAAATTATATCTGCGAAGCCCGGTAGCTTATTGTATTGCATTCGTTCTATTAAGTGATATACTGTAGCAGTAAGACGCGCGAATATTGATGACTGGAAGATAAAATTCCATTCCAGTAGTTGAATGTGCTTGCTCCAGACACATTTAATTTCTTGAAAGGGGAGAATTCCTTAGGTAATGAAAAAAAACAAGCAAAACTCGAAATTAATCAATTTAACGACATGATCAATGACTGTTTCGTTCATCATAAACTTGAATACCTCACATCGCGAATAGTACAGCAATACTACATCATCCACTCAAATGTCCGAAGACAAAACCCCACCTCCAACACCACGTATCAAATGAATTTAAACTTCACAAAACTATCTGTCTACATTTACTCTTAGTAACATACATCCATGCACTGGTGATCTCAATGCAAGTAAAAAATCATGAACATTCCACAACTACAGATTTCCCATCGATCGGCAAAAGGATGTCGTATTTATTAACTATTACCACTGATCAACAAAACAACCCAAAACCAACAAACTAACGTCAGACTGGAAAAACGTGAGACAGCCGCAAAACTAATTCGGTTATAAAATATCGTCTTATGCATAGGCAATATTCTACCTTTAAAAAGCCAGTGACAACTCACATCTGTTATTATAAAACTAATAACTAACACGTAATTAGAAAATCGAAGATAAACTTGAATCCAGCTTATAGCAATAACCAGATGTTGGAATTCGAGACCAGCTATATTTCTGTGTATCTCAATACTATGCTCTCATATTTGTTACTAATGCCAATACATACATTAAATGATTGAACTGTAATAAACTCTAGCTTCTCGCTCCCCCCCCCCACTGATAACCATTAAAATAAGCACACGTGCGTTGAACTCCCATCACCCCATATTTAATCAGTAGGGTAGCAGCTGTACAACTCTGACAACAACGCATCTGTTAGCATAGTGTAAATAGCTTAAAACTTTAATGACTTGATATTCTAGTGATGTGTAACGCGGCAGTAGTCACAATGGAAGCAGCTGCTCTCATTTGTCCTTTAGAAGGGTATCACATTACTTAACAATATCTGACCAAGCGTACATGAACAGAGACACGAATAAAATAAACAACCGGACGCACATGATAGACAAATGTTTGGCTTTAACGTCTCGATGAGAATACGTACCAAATGAGATATTTATGCGAGAATAAGCTGAGACAGATAAAATACATAAAAAAGGTCGAATATTTGAGCAATGAAAGTATATTTTATAAGTTGGGATAAATACTCTATACAATATAAAGTGCGGCAAAAATGATAAATGACTAGGCAATGTGAGTGAATGTTAATAAAGAAGCATGTAAATGTATATACAAATGTATAATTGAGAAAATTAAGTCATAACAACTGATGTCAATAGTACTCATTTGGCAGCGGTTTTATGGGTAGTGTTCGTATTAGTAGCGAATGTTTGTATCTGTACATATCACTTATCCTATTAGAAGCATGACGCTTATTTCGCCTCATTGCTTTAAATCTTATAGAGACGGATCTTCAAAGATGCACAAGTGACTGACTAAAAAAAAGAAAACAAAAATATGGTAGAAAGAGTCTAATTGGTTAAATCTTATGTAGTCAACTGTCATATGCATCATGATACTTTTCGATAACTAGTGCACACCAACCACCGTTACATTGTACAGAGTAGTTGCTAAAGTTGGGAACTTATGGGGACTTTAGAGAGAATTAAAAACTTTGAAAATTAAAAAAAAAACTACTCATCGTTCTTTGTTTACAAGAGCGTTAAGGTAATTTGAGGTTTGAAACATTTAGAACTCAAGTATTCGGCAAAATTTCAATCAGGGTAATCCTTACGTTTAACCCATAGCAGAATACATGGGCCTATATTCATTAAATGAGTTAACACTACCAAAAGATCCTAAGTTCTGAGCAATGTTTTACACCCACGAAGTTATTATTTTATACATTATCAAAAGTACTAAGCGTAAATAAGGTCGAGTAACAAATGTAACATGACCTTGAGACGAATAGCCAATACAAAACGGGAACGAAAAATAAACTAATTGCAAAATAAAGAAAACCAGGAAACCACGTGTAGTACTGTCGGCAATATGACTGGAGATCCAAAAATTACAGTACTTTAAGTACATTGACACAGCTAAGTGACGGACTAATATAAACACAACTAAACTGAAGCCTTATTTTAACCAACCATAAATTATAACCGCTACCCTCAATTATAACCTAACCCCAACCGATGTCGTTAGGAGTGGAATTACTCATCAAACGAAAGATGACAATATTATTCTGAACGAATACCAATGCACAATCATCTTAAAATCTATCATTCGACAGAAATTAATTACAATTTTGACGTTCTTTATTTAAAAATACAAGTCATGTTCATTGTTTCAAGCCATGGAGTAAAGAAAATAGCTAACACAGTTGTGAAGAACGTAGTGAGCCAAAATGTTTGCGGAATAATCAGATGATCATGAGAATGCAAAAGATTCAAATCTTCAAAACGAACATCAGATTTCAAAATAGCTACTCAAAAGTAGCCGGAAATATCATTGCAATTACTATACTGATTTTGATGTCACCAAAACGATGAGGACCTAAGAACAAATTACGCCTTCACAGAAGCTGCTCGACCATCGGATGAAAATCTTAAGGAATCTGAAACCGAGAAGTCACCTGTATGCAAACATACGCGCCAGTTTTATTTTCATTCTTTGATTATTAGTTTCGGAAAGCTACTATATAGACATTTCTGTGTGTCCATACATCAACAATCAATGCGGTGATTGCATTTCTATTGATGAAAAACATTCATATGTACCGGTCTCTATAGTGAGTCGGTGGGGCAGAAAATGTGTCTAGGTATGGTGGAAATTGACTATAAACCTCGAATAACTGCAAATGAAACCATAAGATACTAGAAATCCATTTTTACAATAAACCTGCTTTCTAATAGGCAATCTACAAATTTCAGTGTTCACCGGCAGCTTAGACTTACTGCGGAAGCAAAGCATTTCCGCCGTATCAAACACGAAACTAAGGCTTAAATATATAATTTAGGAGGTATTTAGATCTTGCCGTTAGTTTGTGATAGACTGAAATTGGTCAGTCCATGTTGCTATATGTGCACCCAGAGTGGAATGCCTCGATATAGCGGTAGGTTGTGACTGGTAAGCGAGTCCCTAATTGGACGAAACGATCGTCTTGGATTTTACTTACCAGTCACAACCCGACTTAATTAAACCTGTCTACGAAAAATTGCGAACAAAAAGAATTCGACTCACTTTTCTTTCGGACTGGAACATTTTGATACACTGACGGAAGTTAGTATGTCCTCAGGGTACTGTAGAGTCTTCTCCAAGTCTTGTATATAATCAATAACATGTTGCAGTAATTCCAACTGGTTGACTTTTTTATTTCGTTCTATAGTCGGCACCATTTTTTTCAATTTAACTAGGCACCTTTTCATTTCAGTTGGTGGTGTGTCGATCTTCACACTATTTGTATGCTTGCGGTGCTTAGACTGGCATGACACTGCGGACCGACAGTTTCTACGCGTCATTCTTACCTAACGTTTCAAATCCTTCCGAATTTATTGTATATTTTATACCAATGAAATTTTAGTTTCTAGCTCGGTCGATTATTGCTTGTTTTTTATTGGTTGTAATAAGAACGCGTTTTCATTGGCTAATGTTGAATAAATTTGCAAGTCATTCGTTCGTTGTCTTGGTGACTAGAATAATTAACTTAAAAGCAATTACCATCAGAACGCATTCCTTAGGGCAATTTAAACCATTTCAAAGATAGTAGGGATGGGGAAAAACATTCTGTCAGCTTTTATGTATAGACAGGATTCACATGTGGTTTTAATTGAATTAATTTAGACGTATAGAAACAGTAAGCTACATACTGGCCTCTTCATTTAAAAAAATGAGTATGCTTAGTTTTTATGTAAATAGTTTATTTTTATATGAAACCAAATTAAAATCCGACAGTTTTTACAAATTTATGGTTGATTAGAGTGAGAGTAAGTCTTAGATACCAATACGAAGTGAATAAATACACCGATGTAAGTAGCGTAAACACCCCATTAAACTGATTCCAAAATGATTGTAATATGCGTATCAGTAACTATTTTTGAAGTTCAGGTATTCTAGTTCCGTCAAACGAAGCAAGTTACTCTTTGTCTTAAGAGTATCGCTTTGCCAGAAATTTACACATCAGTGTCGTAGGATTCTGTTGTATCCAAAACACTTTTATATGAACTAATTGGAGTTGGAAGTGTAAACTGATTGGTATCTCCCTACTCAGTAGTTCGGATATATTTTACTGAGTTAAATTTCTAACTAGGTCTTTAATGCAGCTCCCCTCCCCACAAAGGAATTTCAAACTAAGAAAAGACATCAAATATCCTGTTCCCTATCAACTTTCAGTTGTCCATTGGCTAATGCATGTCCAGGATAAAAAAACTAACTTCAGATGTAGGGATTACCTACTCTTCTATTCTACACTTGGAACTAATATATGAGAATACGGGAAATGAATGGACCATTCATTAATCAGTGTTTTCGGTAATGTTGTTCAACTCTGGTGGGGTAGTAGGTACGCGCTTTTTGAAGTCCCGTACAGAGACGGGATAGCCGACTAGTCCCCCCTACCGGTTTTCAGCGGTAGTCTAGTTTAAATCGATTCATGATATTAGACTTATCTTCAGCATTCGTCCCTATCTAATAAAATAATTAATGAAAATGGGTTAGTGTATATGAAATATATTTAAGACAGAAAATACAGTTGGTCTGTTTCTACATCGTAAATATTTCTCTTAAAAATTATAATCTGTTCATTTTATTGTATTGAAGCCTCTACTATGATTGTGAATAGATTCAAAATGTTACGCAAACCGACTAGTAATCATTTATGTATAAACCAATAAAATTAACAAAACACTGAACATTGAGAGAGGTAATGATGGGTAAAGACACTACATTCATGAAATAAATTAGTACACTCTGGTGTTACTGAAGGATAATCTTCATTGACATTGCATAGCTGTTGAGGATATGTACAAAGAATTTCACCGATAACTACTTATCTGTCTGTTCAAGAGTTTACTTAATAGAATATCAAGTCATCTAATACTGTTAAGTGGTTTAATAAATTATTGAAACTAAAGTGTTTTCTTCTAGTATGAAAGGAATACTGTTAATCTAGCCATTGTAAGCTGATTCAAATACACTAGTGTTCAAAAATTATATGAAGTATACATGTTTAGATTAATCCGTCTTTGTTAGTTAGATGAGCTTTATGTACAAAATTTTTAATTTGATTTCGATTACAATCATATTACTTTGAGTTTTGTTGATTAAGAGTGGAAACAAATATACGTGTCTTGTCCTAAGTCTCATTCAAGACCAGGATATGTCCACATCTTAGTGACTAGTGACACTTTCAGTGAACCAAATATGTTAACTAAATGTTAAGTCATATTGAGTCCCATGAAATTCTCGAAGTAATAAAGGAAGAAAATATACGATTCACTGTTGTTATTGTAATGGTAATGATACTTCATTAGTTTGTCAGTAATTAAATTAGGGATAAGTTGTAAACATTCCATAAAAGCGTCTATGTAAGCGTGTTTAACCGATATGGAAACACACTTTTCAAAAAAGAAAATATGTGAGTATAAACGCGAATGGTAACTAAGAAGTTTGGGTAGGCTTTCAAAAGTAAACACATATAAATCAGAACTTAAGGTTTCTTATTCTATCGCATGACTTTCCGTATACTTACTAACTGCTGACTTTTGACAGTGATCATGTCGGTGTCTTTATTTGATATATTATGTAGAAAACTCCTTTCCTAAGTATTTAAATTCATAAAGTTCAGTGTTTAAACCACGAAATGAGTAACACTAATGGCGTTTTTATATTGTAAATTAAACCGTTCAAAGTACTTCCTATTCAATCACCATATGTTAAATGCTTCAATGCACCTGCATAATACCAGGTGTTTTACATATGTTCATTCTATATAGATACTGTATTCGAATCTGTTTTCTATTTTAAATTTAGCTTCTGTTGTTGTTAATTAAAATCCAACTAAATTTATCTACAACTCATATTGTGTAGTTGACCAAATGGTCTACTGCTGAGCTTTTGTTTATCTCTTAAACTATGCGAGAGATATTTATCAGTTCATTGTATCAAGTGATTTCATAAACATTGACATCTGTATGCCACTGATATGCGAATATACGTGTGTGTGAGTGAAAACGGAGATGAATTGAAATAAATACTGAATTATCTTTGTTGTTTTTCCATCATGTCAAAGCGACATCTACCAGTAGACTGATAGAATTGAATTATTTTTCTTCATAATTCAATAAGTATCGCATAGCAATATCCGGATAAGCAATCACTACCTAGGAGAAAGCAGGTGACGTGTAACTTTATACTAAGAACTAAATGGTAACGTTTGCAAGTTGCAGGTTTCATTATCTGTACGATATTCATATTTTTAACACATTGAATATCGTGTGGATTGATTTTCAGTGGTGTAATTACACTAATTTATCCAATACTTGGTAATGACTTATTCTTATCATTCATTAAGTCAAATCCACTCTACATCCAACTACATTCATTCTGTGTATTTACAGTGACAACAGATTTATTTAGTATTGTAAATTTTGATAAGAGAATGAAACCCAAACACTGCTTATTCAGTATTCCAGAAGATTTTTGTTTAACAACCCTTCAAATTATAATTATTTAAAAGTGCACAACTTGTTGGTATTTTTCCATAGTCAGAATATGTCATCCATTTTCAACCACAAGTGTCCTACCACTTCAGTTGCTACAAATATTTCTCCTCAGATATCATATATAAGATGAATGAATTTCGATGTATATTCGTCTCTCGCTTTTTCATGGGATGAATAAAGGGGGAACTTTACTAACAGCTTCAGTGTTTCTGTTTGAGTTTCTTAGTACTTAAGATTGCGGGAATCTGTAAGCCATTCATCATAACGCGAGACAGTATTCACTTAACAGCCATGGTTATTCAGTTTAGATAACTTTGAAAGTGGCAGGTTATTTGTAAAATCCGAAGAGTTGGAAGAGTTAGTGCTGTAAACGTCTGAGCAATCGTTAGTGAGATTTTCACCGGTAGGACAGATTTAAATGAAATACTCATAACTCAGTGATAACATTTCTGCAATATGCAAATATTAATAACATGCGGAGAGTCAAATACCTCAAAACTACGTGCATACTAAACATACGTTTGATAAAAATACAAAACCAGTATTGTGTAATGCTTTATGATGACTACTTCAAGCCACCTAGTATCATAGTCAATTTATTCTAAACTTTTGAAGGTAACTTTTCAATTGTAGATAAATTTAATTTAGTAGAGAAGCAGACTAAATTATATTTTATGCCGACTTAATAGCTGAAATAATGTTAATTTAAAATCATAAACCATTTAAGGTTATCTAACAAATTGATTAGATAATGATTTTTTAATTTTACTTCTTTCATCCTTCATGTTTACTCGTTGGATTATCCAAAGTTAGAAAGAATAGTGTATTAATTGTTGTATGGTTAGAGAGAAGAGGTAGTCATTCGTAAGTATAAAGTGACTGAAGTTTATTTTTTTCTTGTATTGCAGATATATCTTGTACTTGAAAACTTACATACAAACTTCTTAACTACTTCACAATATTCAAAACTCTTCCATTCTTAAACCCAAATCATAAAATACTGAAGGTTGGTAATATGAACAAGTTTTAATTCAATAGTTAGTTTTTATGGAGAAACAGGACTATTTATAAGGTCTTCAGTTCTAAAAGAGCTTCCAGAAAATATACTAAAATCAGTCAAAGATACGGTGATTTTTCAATAGGATAATGCAGTTATAGTATGTTGTTCACTAAAATTCTCCCTGAATTCTCTAAAGAACACTAATTAGTCAAAGACTTTTCGGGAAGATCCATACAATCAATTAGTGAGGTATACTTGTGACAACTAAATAATGACCATATACGCATTGGTGACGAGCTTCAAGCTAGATTTCTCAAAGTTCAAGTTAAGACGCTCCATTTATGAAGTCAGACCCTTTCCACAAGTAGGATAGTAAACAGTTATAATAATATTGAGTGTGAATTATGTTACATCACACATTAAT
This sequence comes from Schistosoma japonicum, assembly GCA_025215515.1. NCBI lineage: Eukaryota > Metazoa > Platyhelminthes > Trematoda > Strigeidida > Schistosomatidae > Schistosoma > Schistosoma japonicum. Next base: position 39,417,877 of record CM046069.1, on the reverse strand, counting down.
TAAAGGGAAATTAGACTTACGAGGTAAATGATATATTACTCATGAATAAATGTAGGGATTATGTTAAATGTGGAATGTTTAGTGTACAACACTGTGAGATCCCAATTTAATGCTTAACTTAATTTAGTTCACAATGGAAATTAACTTTAAATTAAAAAGAAGTGTTCATTGATCCCACTAAATTAAATGAATTGATACAAATTATTTGTTTCAACGAATTTTTAACCACTTTCATTTAGCTTAATGATTAGACTGAGGCGATGATCGAATTTGGATATGTGTGCGATTGGATATCTACTAGGTTAGCTAAAGTGGTAAGCGTTTGAAGGTTAATGTGAAGATTTTGAGTTCGGTATCTGGTGTGGTTGTGGGTGATCACTGAAGAGAAGTTCCGAAATCGGTTGAAACAACTATCCAACAATCCCTGGTTCTGATGTTACACCATCTGAAATCAACCAGTGGCAAATATCACTTGCATATTGGACTTAAATAAGTCACGATAAGAATTGGCAACAAAGGAAAGAGCATAAAGAGAGAATTTATTAATTTTTAATGTTGTTATTAATCAAAAAGGAGAATGAAATAACCATAAAAGCAACTGCAATTATTGACTAAAACCTCTTAATTTACAAAACGCATCCAGTATACTGAGTGTTCTGTTTTTCAAAACACTTTTTTGTAAAAATACCTGTCTACCTGGCTGTCCGTATTTCTTTCCATATGTCTAGTCTTTCACTTTTCATACTCACTTTCAGTATTTTTTTTCTCACATCATTCTAAAAAAATTCATTGAATAAACAAAGAGAAAACTGGTAAGACTGATAGATTAAATCAAGATTTCTGTATGTTGTGCTGGCCATCATTTCTAAAGTCAATATGTAGGTAACGTTATTGAAGGTAATTGACTATCGTAAGTTTTTGCAAAATTTACAGTGGTAGATTGTTTTACTACTTGCCAGTAGTAAAATGTGAATGCTATAAATCATTTTTGTTTCATCATTCTACTCAGTCTCTACTAATGAAATAGAAGTGTTTACAATTTACGCATAACAATTTGTGAATCCTGAAGTCATAATGAGTAAATGCATAAGTTCTTTAATTAGCTATTCATTTGACTTAAAACCGTTGCTTTAAGGATGAAATTCTTTGAACTAATTGGAAATAAGTTTTAGGACTACATTAAGCAAAATATTAATTCTCTGTTCTGGGACACTTGTATTTGTACAACAAAGAATCTTCACCTCAAATATAAAACATAGAAACAAATCCCTAGGTATCATGAGGCTCACTAACTATCGTAGTTCCAGTTTCTAATAGTCATGACTATGACTTACTAATAAGCGTAACAGTTTACTTATCAGTTATAATGCTTAGTTTCATATAGTTTCTTTAGTTATGGGATTAATCCTAGTTAGACAACCACTGGGATCCAGGAATAACTGCAAAGTTATTTCGCTGCAGTATGAGAGTCCAAAGCAGTGTTTATCCACCAATTCACTACATATATGTGCGGTCATGATAATTCATTAATAACGATTATAGTACCTACTCATATAATACAAATAATATTAGAAGAAGGTCGAGTGACGTATTTAGGGTGATTTTCGAAGTAAATGTCAGATTCTGTTGACGAAAAGCAGGAAATTCTTCCTGCTTAGTCAATTAATGAATGCTACATTTTAGGACATGACTTTCACTGGATGTTTTGCTTCAAGTTCTGACTTCATAGCATTTGTTTTTATCTGGAATGTTACGGTTTGCTATACTGTACATATCCCTAACATATAGTTGTAGCTAACTTCAGACTCTTATAATAAATTCTTTAATAACAATTGCACTCGAAAATGCAGAAGTCACATACCATATGAACGAAGAATGACTGAAAGTGATGGGTACATCTCACATTGCGAAAAGTGAAAATAGTAAAATGACCTTCTGTATTAATCGTTTTCGTAGATAAATAAGGAGACTGTCAGGTGAATGAGTAAAATAAAGTCATTTCTATTTTATTTTATTTAGGCTACATCAATCTGATACAATGTAAAATATTCCTCGTTCATGTTAACGCGTCTATCATGTATTCATTTTATTGTTACAATCATGTTCAGAATCTCGTAAAATTATGGTTTGTAAATTACCTCATCGTCAAAAGCACTTTGATCAACCCCCAATATTCTGTTAGAGCTGTACACATAGATAATTTTGCTAAATGTCATTCATCAGAAATTATCTAAATAAAAAATTTGAGTTTAGAGACCTTACACTCGCGATACTATCAACAGCATAGATGGCGAACGTTCTTTTAAGTCTTGTATTATTTTTGTAGTCTTTATGACCCACACTAAATCATTTGATTTACTTGGAAGCAGCTGTCTGCTTAAGCATGTTATTGCCATGAACACCCTTCAACATGTCATAAATTTCCTAGGTACTCTTATAAAGTTTAATTTTACGCGTTAAGTAAGTATACAAAAGTATCTATTGCGCAGTATTATAAATGACGATGGTATTGATAATAATACAAAGTAATAAATCTGTTACGTGAGGTTTCATGTGAATTCATTCTCAGTTCAACATGTGGTCAACTGTTAGTTTTGAGTAATTGTTTACTATGACTAGAATCTTTTCTTTTTGTTTTAATAGCTTATAACAGAAAAAAAACTAGAAGCAAGAGAAGAAAATAGTTCAATTTTTACTTCAGTTTGAACATATGTGGAACACCTGGTGCAGTTAAGCAAACCTTATGTTACAGCTGCACTGAACATATGGTGATATCAAATATACTACTTAAACCATTGAAGGTAATTGTGTATATTTAGATCAAGGCATAACATTTTATATTTCTAAGCCTTTATTTATAATATAGTTTTATAGATATGGTTGTATACTTTAAACGTGATTTAAATTACGTCAGTCAGTCATGGTCAACGCCGATTCTGGCACAAATGTGTTGGCCTAACTCGCCATATCAAATCAGAACGATGAACGTAGATTAACCGGAAGAAAACTAAGGGATCGACATACTCTTAGTAGTAATGGTAATAAAAAAGACTAAACATTGAAAATATGGTTGCAAGTAAAGGTATGCAAATAATGTATGGATGAAGGTATACTCTAACTCGAGAAACACGAATAGTAAATTCATTTTCACGGCTCTAAATCTTAATCTAGGTTACTCAACATCTCCAACCACTTATCATAGTTGTCAAGTAAATTACAAGTTGACTTTAATTGAAAAATCAATTGAGAATTACGAAGCAGAGATAAATGCATTTTGTAATGTGACGTGATATATTCCGTCAGACAACATCAGTTAATGATTGTTTCACTCTCGCTTTTTGGTTAATCCCATAGATTGCATCTTTTAACTCGTATCTTGAAAATAAAACGTCAAAAAAAATGTCAGTAAAGAATAAATGATTATTGCGAAGTAATTTGATGGTAATGTACATACTTATGATGTTTTGAAAGCAATTTTATCTTAAGTTTCATACTGTGACACCTTAATTTAAAGTTTTTCAATAGTAGGTACTTATGATTCCGCACTGAACCGAACTCCAATCAGGGCGTTGTTCGTCATGAATATTATCCACAATTTGAACAAAGCTGGTGTATAATCGTAACTACCTTTAAGTTATGAGAATGTTGAAGGAAAAAATTCATGAGTAAAATTTATATTAATGTTAAAATAAATAATAAATCAGGTTAACTCCAGTTTACACTTGTCAACGAGACATACATCGACCAATGACGGGAAGTTAAAATGGAATAAAATTGTACACTGTAATCAAATTAGGATTGGATGGAACGGAGATAATTAATTACAAGACTTAAACATGTATCGAAGCCATTGACAATTGTTTTCATTTGAATCAGCAATGACAATGAGTAAAGAAATTGTCCATGAAATATCATCATATTTTCTATTCGAAGTTCATTAGAAATCGATGTATTACGAATTTGTAATTAATGGGAAGTGCGTTAGATGTTATTGTGACCAGTGATTAGCAGTCGTTAATTTAGAGCTTTTACAGCTATAAATATTCGTTTTGTCTTATTGTCGGATATGACAACTCCATCTGTGAATTATTGTGCTGAGTATTAGAAACGAAAATATCAGTTACGTTAAGGATTGTGCTACTTGTAGAAGCCATACTTACCCCTGAGTATATCAGTTTACTTATTGAAATTTCTTAGTTGGTATGTTGAACTGCGACTGAACTTAGTATACTTTGTGCAGAATCATGCTGTGTTTACAAGCTGGATTTATTCAGCTCCTGTCTAAATAATCGTAATCGACTTTTTATTACTTTCGTGTTCCGCCGCTTGTGTGTGCGCGCATGAGTCACTGTGATTTGTGGGGGGTTCTTGTGCGGGTAGGATATATATAATTAACTAAACTAAACATGGTTTTAATTCGACAAAAGCAACTAAACTCCAATATATTGCCTCAATGAAATCTGATGCAAGTGTGTGAAATATCGAATGTGTTGATAGCTGCATGTCTCTTACAAGTTATTTAATAATACCAAAATGTGTTGCATGCAAAACACTATGTAGATTAGATAAATGTCATCAAGTCGTTGCTTTAAACATACCACAGAAAGTTGAATGCGTGTAAAATCTACCTTTGTGTTTCTAGTGTTTGGTCTTGGGATACATCAGGCTAACCATACTGTGGAATCAAAAAAATATAGGATATTTAAACGTTGTTTCTACGAGAGTTAGTGGTTTTCTCTTGCATAAAGATTCGTATGCTTTACCAAACGATAGCTCTAATGTTACATGAATGGACGCTGAATTACATGACTGATTACACCTTATGTATACCAAGGATACTGTATCGGTCAGTGCAGGTAAAAGGCCAAGTAAATGGGTATCATTTACTATTGATTTGGTAAAATATAAGATGGCTGTTAAGATAGTTAGTGGATATATTGAGTTCTGTATGAATTCGGGGATTGCTATGTTGTCAAATAGTGGTATGCATATTTGAAATACGTGGTCCTTTGTTATCAGAAAAAAATTCTGAATTGTTGGTTCGGTACAACGCGACCGAGGTCTATATAGCTGCAGATAAGTGTTTTAATAGTGATACTGAACTGCATACCACTAGTACATTTTCAATTCAGTCAGCAGAAGGCTGCAGAGACCCTGATTTTCCCAAAAACGAGCTTAGCAAATTTCATGCTGTACTTTCCTCTGTTGTATACTTGCTCAAGGTATGATTAAGCCACTTCCTTTCTTACGGGCTATATGAACTTTGAGATACTTGTTGGATTTAACGGTTTTAAATATGTCTTATTCATCGTATCTGCTTTTTATTTTACGTCCTTCCCATCAACTATATTTGTGTGTAAAGTCAATTTATGTACAAGAATTGGAGATACATTGAGGATATATTTATTTAAATTAATCCAGTAAAACTACGATACAACATTAACCAGTAAACCAAAAAATTAGGAAATGTTGGGCACTGTGTGCAAAAGCGGGGCTGAAAATCCAGGGTTAAGCGAAACCAACACTGGGTAAAATATATATCATAAGCAAAATGTACTAAACAGTCAGGGCAATTACGTTAGTCATTTGTAGAAAACCTTAAACTACTTACTATTTGAAAGTAGCTTAGTTGTTTCAACTATTGACAAAACAAACATTACTGGTAGAATGTGAGTAGACGAATAGTCGGTTGACAACAGTAGTTTGATGTAAAAACACAGTAAGAGGTGTATAAAATAAACATTAATTTAAGTGATGCTAGCAGAGTTCAGTTACTGACGTAAGGCTAAGTTTGTGATCGAAAACAAATTGACAATTATAATCAACATGCTATCTGTAGTGGTAAATAATCCCCATAATAAATAGTTGCATAGGCTCTCGACATTGATGCTGACCATGTTTGTTTTAGCGGATACGACTAGTTGAAGGTGCTTGGCCACGCATCACCACCAGATCACGACACGAACCATTATGGGAAGCATCTCTGTCTAGTTTGCCAGCTTAGACGTTGCTATCCTATTGAAGCTCTGTTTAAGATCAAATATAATTTCTCTCCCATCCTTTATTGCCTTCTGATTTCTTCTCATTCGTAAGAGTAGGTCCAATCGCTAGAAGTTTATCTGGTTGTACGACAAACGTAACTTGGTCACATACCGGGGTGCACTTCGAAACTATTTTAATCAAAGAATCAATGGCTGCAGATTTGTTGATAGATATGAGAATGAATGTGAGTTCTCCTGAAGTGAAATGAAGAAGTGTATTTTAAACAAGAGAAACTCAGTAACATAGGTTATTTGTCAAATTACACAGATTCATCAATAACAACAGTTTCGTAAAGATACGTGTAGACTAGAGAAGAGAAAAATTTAATTTTTTCTAGTAAATTCAAGTCGTCCACTTGGAGAATAAGTAAACTAGCTGGTATTAGAATACAATTTGGTAATAGACACATTGACGACAGTTATTTGACGAACATGAAAGTGTGTGCGGGATAAATAGCAGATTAATCTATGTGTTGTTAGAAAACCATTAGCCGACAAGCAGTTGGTAGTAGTAAACAATCATATAACGAATTCATTAGTAAAACAGTTCATTCAGAACTTTCGACATATGACTGTATGTATTCAATAGATTATAATAATCATTACAGTTTAATAGTTGGTGAATTATTATGACTATTTAATGAAATACAGACATTTTTTTATTCATTCATTCACTTACTTTCTACCATCTGGGTAATTTATCCTCCATATTTCCAAGTCTAATGAAATAATGTAAATTAAACTTATCTTTCGTTTATTGTAAAAATATCGTTATATTTCTTATTAGGGAATCTATTGTACACTTTCAACCACCAACTGGGTTATAATCAGGTCGACAATAATGGTAAATATTTATGAAGTTTGTATGCCACAGGGTATTAAACATAATGTGAGAACAGGTTTCTGTGAAAGAAGTGTCAGAGTATTTCGCAGGGAGAATGTTTTTTGTTTTCCAATTTTTAATTGTTTACATTATTTCGAATGAAAATTTGCATTCGAAGTCATACTGATAGCTGACAAACAATTTGTGAGATAAGGTAGTCAAAACATAAATGTATTTCACATTTTTGGTTAATGTAAAAAACAGAAAATTGTTGTCATTAGTCGTTGTCTAATATGAAACTGTCAAAGTATTTACTCATAGGATACTAACTAATATTCACATTTCAATACTGTTTCCATTAGTTTTATTGTGGATGGTGTTCGTATGTCGGGGCAGTAGATTAGTAAATCGTATAGGGATGTATGACCTGTAGAATTTCCATCAAACTGATCAATGTATTTTCAAGTGTTATTATAAAGTATTGCAGTCTAAATATTGTACCACTTCGCTTTATTTTTAATCACTTTGATGTGGAGGTAAGGTGGGAAAATGGTGTCAGACAGATGATGAAGTGAACTGTAGACTGATTATAAAATATGACAACATAATACGGATCAGAAATCTACGATTACCTAACCATTTGAAAAATAAAATAAACTGTACAATGGTGGTATGCTACAATAATATTTCCTACAGGATACTTATCTTGTTGTATATCAGTTGTAGCGATAAATAATCTCCAGAATAAATAGTTGCATAGGCTCTCGATATTGATGCTGACCATGTTTGTTTTAGCGGACACTACTAGTTGAAGGTGCTTGGTCACGCATCACCACCAGATCACGACTCGAACCACCGTGAGTAGCATCCCTCTCTAGTTTGCCAGCCTAGACGTTGCTATCCTATTGAAGCTCTGTATACGATCAAATATAATTTCTCTTCCATCCTTTAGTGTCTTCTGATTTCTTCTCATTCGTGAGAGTAGGTCCATTCGATATTAGTTTCTCTGGTAGTATGACAAACTTAACTTGGTCATGTACTAGGGTACACTTCATTGGTGACCCCGATGCATCGCGAAACTATTCCGCCGTCACGCGTTAGCGGCAACCGTAGCCGGTGGAAACAGCCGCCTGTTATTTATCAGTGGTGTGATAACGAGGTTCGCTACTTCGTCGATACTGGCGCAGAAGTCAGCGTCCTTCCTGCAACTTCATCTGATCGCCAACATGAAGCTGCGTTTGATCTACAGGCAGCCGACGGAAAAAAAATAGCCACGTATGGAAAAAATATGTCTAATGAACGTGGGCTTGCGCAAACCCATACACTGGATTTTTACTATCGCCGATGTGAAAATAACTATCATAGGCATAGATTTACTAAGCCACCACAACTTGCTTATGGACCCTTGCAAAAAGAGGCTAGTTGACGGCAACACAAAGCTGTGCGTGCGTGGAATCACTGCTACAGGTTGTAGCTTATGTCCTCTTCGATTTAAACATTTAATCAACCCTTATTTTCAGCCAATACTTGACAAGTATCCGGACCTGAATAAAGCGACGTCGAAGTTATCATGTGTAACCAGCAATTTACACATCACATCATGGCTACAGGTCAACCTGCATTCTCCAAAGCACGCCGACTAGCACCCGAAAAATTAAGGATCGCGAAGAACGAATTCGATCATATGATTGACCTGGGAATAATCCACCCATCCAGCAACCCATTGTCATTTCCATTACATGTGGTCCCAAATAAAGATAGCAATGATTGGCGTCCCACTGGTGATTTCCGACGTCTTAACGCGCAAATTACGCCTGATCGTTACCCTTTACTACACATCTACGACCTAACAGCCACATTGAAGGGAATGACAGTATTCTCAAAAATTGACCTAGTAAAGGCGTACAATCAAATACCGATGGCCGAAAATGACATACCCAAAACGGCTATTGTAACCCCATTCAGTCTTTACGAATTCCTCCGAATGCCCTTCGGCTTGAGGAATGCAGCACAAACGTTTCAGCCTTTCATTGACGACGTGTTTCGCAAGCCTGACTATGTCCATGCATATGTCGACGACTGCTTGATAGCAAGCCCAGACGAGGAAACACACATGAAACATCTAGACACAACTTTTAGAAGACTGCAGCAATACGGAGTTACCATTAATATACAAAAATGCCAAATCGGGACAACCTCGTTAGACTTCCTGGGACATACTAGTGATGCTAATGGTATACAGCCTCAAAAAAAGGTGGCGGCAATTCTGAAGTATCCGGAACCAGCCACCATTAAGCAATTACGAGCTTTCAACGGGCTGGTAAGTTTCTACAGACGATCTATCCCCAACTGTGCATCTATTGTGAAACCACTAACGGATCAGCTTCGTGGGAATAAAATGGTGGTCACAATGGATTCAAAATCAAAGAAAGCCTTCGTTGCAACTAAAGAGGTAACAGCCAATGTAACTATGCTGGCACACTACAATACTGAAGCTCCCGTCAGCATTGAGGTCGTCGCTTCTAACTCAGCCATTGGCGCAGTTCTGCAACAGTGGATTGGCCAAGCTTGGCAGCCTTTAGCATCGTTCTCAAGACTATTAAACGACACTGAATCGAGATACAGCACTTTTGGATGTGAACTACTAGCCATGTACTGTGCTGTACGACATTTTCAACATTCCATCAAAGGCCGGGAATTTAAAATATTCACCGACCATAAACCACTGACGTTTTCGATGAAATCATCTTCAGATAAGTACTCTCCACGAGAGTCGCGTCATCTTGACTATATCTCCCAACTCTCTACTGACATACGACATATATCGGGAGCTAACAATGTAGTTGCTGACGCCTTATCGAGAATACATTCCTTGAATCGTATCCAAGGTATCGACCTTGTTAAACTAGCTCGACTTCAAAGTGAAGATATCTATTTTTATCACGAGTTAGCCGCGACAACGCTCCGACTCCAAACTAAAACGATTGGGAAAGGTAAGAACACTATAATTTGTGATTCTTCTACAGGTATAGCCCGTCCAGTCGTCCCCAAGAGTTATCGACGAGTCATCTTCGACACATTGCACAACCTTTCTCATCCTGGAATTCGTGCTACAAGTAAACTGATTACTGAGAGATTCTGCTGGCCAAAGATGAATAAAAATATCAAAGAATGGGCGCACACTTGCATAGCCTGCCAGAAGAACAAAGTAATTCAACATAATAAATGCCCTCTAGACACTTTCTCAACCACTGACGCTCGATTTGATCACGTCCACCTTGATTTGGTAGGACCCTTACCAGAATCAAATGGAGTTTCTTATCTTTTGACATGCGTGGACAGGTTCACACGCTGGCTAGAGGCGAATCCACTTAAAGACTTCACCAGTAAAACGATTGCTCGCGCTTTCGTCGAACGATGGGTAGCCAACTTTGGTTGTTCATCCACAGTAACAACAGACCGTGGACGTCAGTTTGAATCTGGACTGTTCCACGCTCTGACCAAACTTCTTGGAACTACGCGTTTAAGGACGACCGCCAACCACCCACAATCTAACGGTTTGGTAAAAAGATTCCATCGACAACTGAAAGCATCACTTTCAGCTACAAACATCCCTCAGTGGATCAACGCCTTACCACTAGTTTTACTCTAGATTCGCAGCACGGTAAAAGAAAATGTTGGATGCAGTGTTGCCGAATTAGTCAACGGAACGACTCTTCGACTACCAGGTGAGTTCGAGGAAACTGCCTCTACCTCGGCAAACCTGGATCTAAATTCTTACGTGAACCGGCTTACAAATGCTATGCGTTCAGTTAAGCCAGTTCAAACTCGACAACAACCGACAGACAACCTGCCTTAAAATATAGTGCATACGTTTTTGTACGTCGCGATGCTGTACGCCGACCTCTCGACGCAACTTACGAAGGGCCATACAAGGTTCTTAAACGTGAAACAAAGTACTATACGATTGACAAAAATGGCCACGAGGATAACGTCAGCATTGACCGCCTCAAAGCAGTCTACCTAGAAGGTAATCCTTTTAGTGTCAAATTCGCTACAACACCAGCAAAATTAGACATGAACGAAGTCATCACGACTCAAACAATAAATAACACGCAAGTAGAAGTAGTAAAGAGCTCCATAACGCCGAAAGCCACGCGTTCTGACAGAAAGTACGATTTACAGAACACCTACACGAATACTATGTTTACTAATTCCCTCCCACTACCTACGTACGTATATTAACTTTTTTGTTGTCTTAAAAGAAACAGTAAAAATATAAACAAAAATCGATAAACCCATGATTATTACTTTTTAAAAAAATCTACGGTGTGCATTTTATAAATTTTCGTGTTAAAGAAAGCGTTTGATTATTTGTTGTCGGTGTTCAACACGTTCTTTTTATAGACGCATTTAGTTAACAATAATTATTTTTGTATACAAAATGCTCAGATTTAAATTTTATTTTTTCTTTTCGACTTCCAGGCCGTCTGCAAACAAACAGAAATACATGGAAGAAACAAGGATCTTTTATGTACAAATATTTTATGCAACGATACTATAGTGTAAGGACTGACGTCCAAAAGCTGCACAACATCACAAGCCATCGAATGAACGTTTACAAATGCCCGACGCATTGAGTTGTATCCTGTTGTGTCGCTAGGATTTTGAGAGTTTCGTGAGCGTACGCTATGTCTGATACTTGTACCTCGGACGTATACCGCAACTTGTTCCCTTCCCAGCCAGCAGCTATTACAAAAGACTAGGCTAGTAGGAAGATTGTATTGTGGAGCAAAAGTGAGACGAGAGAATTGTCAACTAGCAAACCAGTGAATTTGTATTTTTAAATACATCGATTTTTTATATTAATCAATTTACAATGATTATTCATTAAGTAAAATCAATAACATTTAATTAATACAATCAAATACTGTTAACTGTATTTTTAGGGATTATGAATCCCTAACATATCCTTTGACTGTTACGTCTTAGGGTCTTCACGAACCCATTTTGGGGGGGGGGGGAGTGAGCTTTAGCGGTAAATAATCCCCAAAATAAATACTTGCATAGGGTCTCGACATTGATGCTGACCATGTTTGTTTGAAGGCACTCGGTCACGCATCACCACCAGATCACGACACGAACCATTATGGGAAGCATCTCTGTCTAGTTTGCCAGCTTAGACGTTGCTATCCTATTGAAGCTCTGTTTACGATCAAATATGATTTCTCTTTCATCCTTTATTGCCTTCTGATTTCTTCTCATTCGTGAGAGTGGGTTCATTCAATAGAAGTGGCTTTGGTTATATGACAAGCGTAACTTAGTCGTATATCCGGTTACACTACACTGTAAAAGCATCAAATGATTACTCATATAAATAACTCTTATATTGATCTCTTTATTACCACGTAGCGGTAAAAAAATCTTTGAAATAATTAGTTCCGTATGCTCTCGTCATTAATGCTGATCATGTTTATTTTAGCGAACACGACGATTTGAAGGTCACACATGATAATCAGATCACGACACGACGTGGGAAGCAACTCACTCTCTAGGTAGCCGGCCTAGACGTTGAAATCTGGGTAGAACCAGAAAACCCTTTTGAAACAAGCTTTAAGGTGCATAGAAATAAAAAGGAAACATTGTTTACAATCTGCATGCCAATAGTCTTTTTGTCAAAAACTTCCGAAAAATCAGAATTCACGTGATATGTTCCTGATTGGACAGTTATCTCATTACTACTGTGTTTAGTAGAACACAGAAATCTCTAGAATCCCAATGGACATATATGATACTATAAATACCCTAATATTTTGTTCATAATTGAACCTTGCAGTAAAGGTTTTTTTGCTGTATTTTCTGCCTTTTCTCTTGTGTTATGTGCTATTAGACTGATGGGGGGGGGAGCGTGTCAAAGCTGTGGAGCTCAATCAAGCTCTCAACCTAGAAGAGATGATAATTGATGACAGAGATTTTGCGGTTGATAAACAAATCAAAATCACGCGTAACAACACTAACCTATTAGCGCCCCACTCACGATCAAATATAACTTCTTGTATATTCCTCACTGCCTTCTGATTTATTCTTATTCATACGTATTAGTCTAATCTTTGGAAGTTGCTGTGGTTATACGATAAACGTTACACGGTCAAATACTGGGTACACTTGACCCACTTTCGGAAGCAGTACAACAATTGCTGTACCCTTTATAACCAAGAACACTTTTGCTACCTAAGAGCAGATTTTAGGTAGTTTAAAGTGCTAGGGACGATATATGTTCAATAGTCGCCTCCGGGAATAGTGGGAATTGAACAGTGAACTGCGGGTCTGTCAAGTATGGTTGCACTACATTGATTTTATTCGGTCGGCAAAATTCGTGTAGCAAGTGAGCTCAAAAACAAGTCTTTTGCGTTAAACTGTCCGCTTTAACTTCGTATTTTCTACGTCTAAGCGCTATGTCTTTTACTATTTGAAACTTTGGTTGATTCCTAGTTTTCGAACGGACCCATTTTCCAAGTAGACCTGTTGTATTAAAACTGAATATCTATTTTGATCATTAGATGTGAACTCGTAATCACTATGTAGTCTGCTGTTCACTTCCCTTATGATGTGATTTTTCGCCTGATACTTCAGTAGTTTGCTCATTTGTTTTGCGTTCGAGCAAAAATATATCAATCCTAGATCTATAGATCATGTCCAAAAAACTACCAGTGGCTGCTAGTGGTTTCATAGGTGTGTGTTGCACACAGGTTATCGTATTCATTAGGATTGAAGAGAGTCACTTCAAGGCCAACTTCGTGTACATAATATATTTTCCAAGTACGTAGCCCTTAATATATACTCCTAATATAGTGGTATCTTAATCAGCTTTTTCTTTATACCTCTCTCAAGGTTTCGATGTGACAGAGTAGTATAATTGACTAGATGATTCTGTGCATATGATGTGTGGGTGTTTTATTTTTCTAGTTGATGTATATTAGCAATCTACGTTTGTTTGTTCCTCTGTCTCTTAGACAAAAGTTGTGTTGTGTTAGTGTTAGTTTTTCCGACGTATATATTTCTATGTACCATACATGCTAATTAGGGAATCTAGTTTGGATTTTGTGTCTTTTTTATGTTAATAATGCGACCATACGTCTATCAGTCATAACTGGGATCAAGTTGACTTTTAAATCTTTGCATAAATTCAAAATAATTATATTATCCAACAATCGTTCTGTAATAAGCTGTGCAAACAGTTTCTTTACTTAAAGCATAGATCACTTAAGAGTGATACGGTAAACGTGACATTATATGAAAGTAAATCTGCACAAAATACTCCTAGTATAGATTGAATCCAAAATATAACCTACCAGGAATCTACTTCTTTCCTTTGATCGAACTAAACTAAAACAGCTCATAGCATTACTAAAGCATTTTAAACTAGACTATTGTTTTGTGTAAATGGCTGTATTCTTCATCCTCATATCTTAATCGCAGAACGTTATTTTATCGATCCTTCTGAGAGTTTACACCCGTATGTAATAAAAACAGTTCACAAAGCCATTTATAAATACCGCAAACACATATTGATCTTAGGTTACTGGGTTTTCGTAGCGATAATTGTCAGCTTTCAGATAACAGGAACGTACTATAAACCCTAAAATATGTATAAGCTACATAAAACCAGCATATATTACTGAAATTTCATTACCTTTTTAGGAAAGTTTTTTATTTTGACGGCTCGCACACTTGGTGAAGAATAATTGGCTCCAGGCCATTTTTGTCACCTTTCATGTTCGGTAATACAGTTTCATCTATCGGTCTAGTAAATATAAGTTTGCCTGCTTGTATCTGCGGTTAGTTTCTTAGCATACACTATTCATGTTAGTTGCTTCGTCGGAGAACAACACATTCGGTTTGCCTTTCTATTTTATTTAAATCAGATGACTAGTAAAAATACTCCTGGCATCTTTTACATGTGTCAGTTTGACTGTTATGAAACATTGTAAAGTAGAAGTACCTATAGCCATAAAAAGTTAGGAATCGCCATTAAGTTCTTGAAATGGTTTTATTTTTTTTCTACAGTTTAAGCAGAAATACTATAGTAATAGTATTACTGAAACCCTCTCAAGGTTACTGCCGGTCCCAAGCCCGGATAAAGAAGAACGATTGGGCATAGAGTTAGCAACCCCATCCCGTAAAAACAACAACCCTGCTAAAAAAGTGCAACTCGGAATAAACCATTTAAATCCTTTAAATTCCGCTCTGGGAGTTGAAACGTCTTCACTTCGAAAAGTTATGACACCTCATGATAAAAACCAAGCTTCTTCGGAAATCATGAGGTCGATGCCCCTTCTGACAACCGGAGCAGCAATTAATATAGGTGACCGACCTCAAACAGCTGTCCCCGGGCACTGCGGTCACACTCTCGGATCATCAAGACCTCCTCTAATCCACTTTCTTTTTAAGGTACCTCACAAAGTACCCTTCCATGGGCAATAGTAGACAACTATTCCGACTTATCGAGGACACCGGTATTAGGTAATCGGCGGTTAGTGAACTTATCTCGGAAAAGGATGGGTCTATGACTCACTCTCAGTCTAGAAGATTAAAACGATGGGCGAAACACTTTCAAGAACAGTTCAGCTGGCTGCCAGCTACTCTTAGCTTATCTACTAACAACCAAGCTATCAGAATGGAAAACTGACACAGGTCCCTCAACCCTCAATGAGGTTAAAAAGGCTATAAGGAACTTGAAGTAAGGGAAAACAGCAGAACCTGTTAATTTGTCTACCGATATCTTTAAGGATGATGGTTCAGTCTCAGTTGGCGGGTTGACTGATATATTAGCCGAGGTCTAAGAACTGAATATCATCCCATCTTAATGGTCTGGCTCACTGATCGTTCCAATTTACAATATGGGACAGGAATCCTCTTATGATAACCACAGAGAAATCAGTTTGACTAATATAGAGTCTAAAATATTATCTATAATTATTCGGCGTTTATCCAACACTAGAGAACAGCAGACTCGGAAAACCAGGTTGGTTTCTGACTTGGATGTGGTTGCATTTATCAAATATTCACCCTGAGCCAGATGCTCGAACATATACATATGTACCAACGTCCGACTATAGTTGTATTGCTTGACTTGAAAGCAGCTTTCGTCTTCGTAGACCATGAAGTCTTGTGGTAATGTTTGTCACTAAATGGCGTACCTCAAAAGTACATAAGCCTTATAAAGGCTCTCTACTCGGTCACCACCGGTCGAGTCAGAACATATGGTGAATCGTCATGAGAAATGTCATCCTCAAGTGGGGTTCATCAGGGTTGCCCCTTATTCCGTTTCTTATCTAATTTCGTCATAGATGTACTCTTAGAAGTCCCACTCACTTCTTTTGACGCCTCGAAAATTAATCTTCTTCCAGGAGGTCCTCTCGTTGACTTAGAATACACAGACGATATAGTCCTATTCAGTAAAGACGCTGAAAATATGTAGATTCTCTTGAGCATCTTAAGTTACAGTGCAAGCATATTCGGGATGCGCTTCTCCCCTTCTGGATGCAAAATGTTACTCCAGGAAAGACCTGCTTCTCCATTTAGATTAGTTATAGGGATTGAAGTAATTGAATGCGTTGACTACTTTACTTATTTCGGAAGTCTCATCACCCCTAGTGGGTTGTTGTCTGACGAAATCTCAGTACGAAATCAAAGCTCGATTGTCGTTCGCCAATTCATACCACTTGTGGCGAAGGCGATATATTCGTCTTTCAACGAAAGGCCGAGTGTACTGCGCAGCAGTTCGCGCCGTCCTAACGTATGGCTGCGAAACGTGGGCTATGAAAACACAAGATATGCGTCGACTTCAGGTATTCGATCATAGAAGTCTTCATAGCATCGCTCGTATATCATGGAACGGTAAAATAAGTAATATAGAGGTTAGACAAAAGGTTCTTGGGAAATATGGTAAATCAGTTGAATAGATCATTAACCTTCATCGACTGAGATGGCTAGTACATGTGTTGTGCACGCCAGACTACTGTCACGCTATTTTGGCTGGGGTTGAAGTAGGATAAAAAAAAGAGTAGGGGCAACCAAACCAAAAAATGGCATCAGTCCGTGAAATCCTTAACTGTTGGTCTAAGCCATGTTGTTAGATGCAGATTACCTGGTTGGGTTCCGCGTGATGGTTACAATAAATGGCTGAAGACATTGGGAGACATGGATCAGAATCAGTCACAGTGGCGCGAGTATATTTACTCTTTAACTTCATCTTAATCTTGAATCCTATTATTAGTTTCTGCACACCTTTACTTTACTCTCCTCTCTTGTATTCTGTTATTATGTTACCTCAGTTATCTCGTAGTGCTAATATGGTATGGCAACTTGAACCTATGGGCGTGTGTGCCTAGCTCTTCGTTGTTGTTGTTGTTGTTGATGATGATGATGATAGTGTGCTGTTGGCTTTTTAAGAATATTTTTAGTCATTAACAGTTGGCAAATAAACTCGGTGTTAAGTTGCGAAAATATGGAGTATCTTTCTGTCAAAAAAACTTAACTGGAATGGTAACGTAGTGGGATTTTCGCGTTTTGATTAAGCAAGGGGTTGTCAACATATGTATTTATTGCTTTGTAATAAATTTCAGTGTTCTACTACTGCTTTTTAAGGTTCAGGAATCCGACATAATCTTTTAAACATTTTTTAGACTGTTTGGTAGTGTTCTATATTTCTAAAGTCCTATTTTTGATTTAGGTGATTCCAGTTTTCTAATATTTCCTATTAATTCCCAACTGTTTGTTCCAGTAGAAACTGATTACCAATCATTTCATTGTAATTGCTCACTCAACCGGTTGTTATGAACAGGTAGTAAAGGAGGTTACTTCTAAGTCTAATGTTTTGCGTTAGGACTGGCTTTGTTAGGAATACTGGGTTAAAATTTATTGTCAAATAGTACTTTGACTTGTCCTGTTTATAGTTATAGGTAGACCATCAGGAAGTGCCTATCACGTTTTATGACTATAATATCGTTTTATTATTATAAATATTGTACTTAAAACTAGCCACCTTATATTTTTTCTATTTTCAGTCCCCACTGATTATCAGATGGAAAATTTTCGATTTGAATTATTCGGTTCTACCCATCACTGATTGAAGATGAATTTAATGTTCGGGAGTTTTCTAAAAACCATCTGAAGCATTAATTTTTTTGTGAAGTGTTCTCACACTTCGTTATTAGTTCACCTTTTCCCATCCTAATAGTTCACTGGAATTGCACCCGGTGTTTACAAAAGGTCTTAATTTCCATAGATTATCGTTAAGTTACTAGTTGTTTAATTATATAACCTGTTATTACTGATCCCATCCTACTTGAAACAAATCGGCATTCAAATTAACAGCGAGTGTTATCTGCAGTCATCGCTCAAGTAAAGTATTTTCTTATCATTCATTAAAAATGCGAATCAGTTGATCTTAACTCATTTTTGATGGTTATAGTTATGCCTACAGACCAATCTTATCGAAAATCGGGAAGTCCACTAGCTTCCACTGAAGTCTCTTCTTTGCAACTCAATCGTACTAAAAATAAAGAAGGTTAGATCAATTGCTATTACTAATACCGTTCACTATTGTACAGCTCTTGAAAAAAGCCTCAAGTCTAGACGTTCTGTAAAAGAGTTAGTCAATCAAGGGATATTACTGAATCGTACGTTATGTTTTAATCTAACATTTCCTCCATTGTAGCTTCAATTTCACATCCTGACAAGGTTCGACAGTTGCAAAGAGCTAAGGTATCCTTTCAATCTTGTTACTAAATTCTTGTTTGCGTTAGACTAGCGATTTATTGAAACGTAAAATTGGACAACGACCGGATAGGCAGTATCTTATCAGCCATCATATTTTACGGGGTAAGCCTTCACACTTGCAATAACTCAGTTGTAGATAATAAACCTGGTACTTCACCGTTCATCCTTGAGCAATGTTACAATTTGGAAAAGTCTCAACTGAAGGAAACATTAGCTACCAAACTTATCTCCAGACCTGGTTCATTGGAGTTAGTTGAGAAAGGGGTTTTACAAGTAAATCAATGTATTCATAAGTAATTATTGTTAATATTTATGTTGTAGAGACAATCTTTAGGTTAGTTAGAATACATTTAGTTGCTAAGTTCTGTCCGAATATCTTAAGGCATACTCGTCATTTGTTTTTAAGTGACACTATGTTAAACCAAACAGTGATATCACTTTTTGAATCAGTGATATTTGACTTATATTATTATGTAATCGAAGTTTAAGCTTCATACACTTTTATTATACTTGCCGGCTCTTCTTGAATCCCAAACATGTTTTTTTTGTGATGCAACTTTGTTCATTTATGTGATTCGAAAGTGCACCAATTGACGTAAGAACTTAATTGTATAAAGGTAATTAGTACTCTGTAAACAGTAAGTAAATTAGTCTACACAGAATCTGACTGCTCCAGCCTGAATCATATGTTATGATCTTCAGTTTTGACTTTGAACATCGTATACTTGAATGAAGCCAAATCTGACGTCTTAAGAAATATAATCGAATCATACCAAATAACTTCGAAAATGTAGTTCTAATTCATTCACATGGTTATTGGCCATACAATTTGCTTGTGGGTTAGTGGATGCTCGAATTCCCAAACTGAAGTACCTAGAGAAGTATGTTAATTACGAGGTGGAATATTTCAGACATTTGGTAAGTTTTTAACTTTTTCTGTTCGAGTAACGTTGCATATTGTTCCTTTTCTTACTGTTTATTTATTGTTTTGGAATTATTCTTTCAACATCAGGTTGATCCCGGTGTCGATTCACTCATCAAACAAGGCTCCATCCAATATCCTAGAGTTGAGTCCGTTTCAGTGAAAAAAATTTCCAGTGAACGACTACAGCCTATTCAGGAAGTGATTGCCATCCCTCCTCCACCACTTTCATTGAATTTAAAAGGACATAATACAAATTCCAGTCGTATTGGTCCTGGAAAAAGCCGTTTGATTAGTTCGAGTAAAACGTCTGGTAGTCGAGCGATTCGCGATGATACTGTCGTTTCGAAACTAGGTTCTCTGGTTTTTCATCAGTATTGTCCAGACTCATCGTCTTCGTCCTCACCAAGTCTAGCTAACGTCTCATCCTTCCAGCAAAAGCAGCGAGTCCGTGAATTACAACAGGTTGAAATGTTGCGTCTCCAGGATACAGCACGTGCACATCGGCTAGTCGAACAGGAATTATGTGGGCGTGTGAGTACCACATATAAAATGCCAATGGATAAAGAAACATCCTTTGTAGATCTGACATCTAATTCGTCATTTAACGATCAAATAGATAGTCAACTAGCATTATCATACGCCTCCAGTTTAATGTCAATACAAGTCTCTCCTTCCGCCTCGAACTCAATAATTTATTCCAAGAACCAGCTTGCTTTGAATAATCAACGGACTAGTGCTTTAAAAACAGTACCATCGGATTCTGATCTTAACTCACCTAGTCTCGCTCATCTTACTCTCACTCAACTTAAAGGGGAATGTAAGGACAGAAATCTACCGCGTGTTGGTTCTAAAATGCAATTAATGAGCTTGTTAAATCCATATCGCCGTGAAATATTGGCAAAATATTTTCCAAATCATGCAATAAAAAATGAAAGGATTAAATCAGAAATAGATAAATCTATTCAGCTCTTTAATAACAGTGTAATTCAAACGCAACAACATAAAGATCAGCATCAAACATTTTCAATGAATTCTGAGGAATGTATGATGGAAATAGGTGTTAATTTGCAGGGTCTTGATTCATCACTACTACCCCAAACTAAACCTACGAATTTGTGCACAACAGTATTATCTTCAGAATCAACACTATCAAGTAATCTACAAGTATGCACTGATGTCGTTATGAAATCCAATGGCTCTAATGTATTATTTACTGGACCTTGTCTCTCATTAAGACATTCTGCTTCTGCGCCATTCTTTCCAGAAATTTCATCTAGTTCATCCTCAAGTGGGTTTGATTTTTTCGATTAAGGGATAGACAGTTTTGTAAGCTATTTGAGATGTACCAAAATTAATACTCTGAATACTTTAGGAGTTAGAAGTAGGTATTTCACTAGTGGTGTTTTATTTTTTGCATTCTTTGGTCTTTGTGAATATTAAGGCGTTTCACCGTTGGGGTGCTATTCAGCATTAGTTTATATGTTTATGCATCAGCTTTAACTCATATCTATTGTAAGTAGGGGAGCTTATAGTATAACCCGACTGGCTGAACTTGGCTAAGAGAGGTGGAGTTCGAACTCTTGAAGTTAAATAGTTTGTTTTATCTTTTGCATTCCCCCGTTACATTAACATGAATACTAAAGCATATGAACTTTCTAACTTCTGACATATTCATTTGGATGAACTGTAGGAAATTTTATATTTTTCACATTTGCAATACATATACAATCCAGATAGGTGCTAAACATCAGTGGATTAAACGTAATCTGCATCAGTTATGTCATTTCTAAATAAGAGAATATGTTTCTCATAATTTACGTCATATTTTTCTCTGGATAGTGTGTCTGAAGTAGTTGCCTGAAGAATTACGCTCAAAATATCATTAATAATCTTAGACAGGAAAGTAGCGATATTAAACAATTGTATTTAAGATAAGTGCATGTTTAAAGCCCCTGTTTACATTTGTTAGATATGGATAAACCAAGTAGAACGTACTGCATCAATGTATGGGTCAAAGTTATCACATTTTATGCATCAACACGGTTACAGGAAATTAACAATAAATATATCAATACAGTATTGATAATACCAATAATAGAAATTCATGAAAAAAAGACAAAAGGAAACAAACTAAAGAGAGGGAATGAAAGGTTATCGATCATATTAAGGTGTTCATGAATTACAATAAAAAAATGTAGAAGTATCTGTGCTATTATGTTTGGTTTGAAGTCAACTAACAAACAGCATTTGATTGTATGTTGTTTTAAGAATTTCGATTAAAACATCTCAATTACATTTACATAGAATGCATTTTCAGTATGGCTCCGCTTATCAGATTGTAAACCAATGTCTAGGAACAATAGAATGGGACTGACCGTAGTTTAAATTGCTCTCATATCCAGAATGAAACCTAGCTTATTCCTTGTAAAGCTGTACTTGCATGAATTATTCAACACAGACTATATGACGGCTAAGTAGCTTAAACACTGGGTGTTACATTTAATGGTAAGCTTAGCCTACTTTTTAGATGAAGTAGCAGATATAGTCAAATATCCTATCCTTTATGAAAAATTTCATTTCGCTGTAACCTGAATACTTGGCTTTACTTCACTATAGGAGTTTGTTATGTGGTTTTCTTATTCGTATATAAATATTGGAAATAATTTACGCCACTACTACGAACGCATGCATCAGTTTTAAAAGTACTTCCGTTGGGAGAGTGAACGTAACGTTAGTTAACTGAATAAAGTATATTCATTTATGTTCGCAAAATCAACTAATTTGTCGAGTACAGATTTATACATTTTCTTGGAGGGGCTAATGATACTAGCCGGTTGCTCATACCAAAGTAGAGGAAGCGGGGTTCGGTCCTGCGACCTGGTGGTTAAATCACCTGTCAACTTTATTCATGGCTTTCAATAACAAGAACTACCCCGCTACCGCACTACACGGTGGATTTAACCTACTAAGTTTTCCCACTGGGTCAGTCCTTTCTCTCTATGACGACCTGGATAACCTACTCCGATAAATCATCCTTTCTGATTCCGTTTTTATTATAGGCGCCTGATCATTATGAACATCCATATACTAGAACTCCATGCCATAAGCTCTTAATGGCTTTCGTCCTCCGTATTAATTCGTAAATGGTTTTAAGTGGACAACATTTCCTTTCTGACTTTTTGTCGTTGATAACTTGCTTATCATTGTCAGTTCGCTACTACGAGTGTAATTTTCTACAATTTGTTTATTCCGTTTTTTATCTTTTGGAAATATTTTTCTATGTATAGCAGCACACACAAGTCATTTTCAAATTCCCTCTACACAAGGCGGTAACATATCTTCGACAACTTTAGTACCAGTTACTTTTGTTAATGATACAGTAATGAATGAGCCAGATCAAACTTCACAAATTCCTATCTCATCATTTGACTTACAGTTTGTTCAAACTACATCAGAACAACAATCATTTGTATGTATGACTCCGAATGTTCTTCCAGAAACTCAAGCATCAACATCTATGGACATCGTGTCATCATATGGTGATGTGCAGACTATTCATCATAATATTCCTGTAGCTAATTCACTTGACAATCAATTACCCACCCATTTACCGGTAAAGTCATATGCTAGTGGCATTAGTTGTGGTGGTGGTTCTTCATCATCGTCGACAACACTTCATCAAATTGCGGAAATGTGGTTAAGAATTCGTCAGCTGAGACGTAATATTTCACAGGTAGGTCGGTCAGTTGTGAAAAAGTCGGACTCGGCACATATGTGATTGTTCCAAGTTACCATACCTTATCAGGACATCAAGGTGTGCGCCAAATTAATGGAGGTAGTATTTACATAAGTGGTAGTAAAAATACTAGACATAAAGAGTATGATCCAAGAAGAAAGGATCAATTATTGTAAAGTTGTTGAGTAATTTTAACGCTCAGGGTCTGAGTTGAAACATAGAGTGTATCTAGTTACTGTATCACGTTACCCTATATCTTCAACCACTGGTCATGACCATCGTGCGGACCCAAACTTAGTACTCTGCACCTACCACTATGTCTCAGACCAACAGTCAATGACTTCATGGACTGATGTCGCTTTCGAGTTCTGGAGCTCTTAGCCTTTTCCTATCCTACTGCTGGGCCAGTTATCATCATGCATCAAGGTAGACGGTGGTTGAACACACGTAATACATATCCCATCCAACTGGTTCAGTGAAGTTTTTCAACTTTAACTGGTTTACCATCATTTACTAGAACCTTAGGTCTAACAGAGAAAGGTTTAAAATTAAAGCATATATATATATATATATATATATATATATATATATAACCTCATATTTGTTAAATAAGTCAATGCTTATTCGGACTCAGTAGCTGAATGTGTAATATGCTGGCATTCATAGCGGAAGGTATTAGACTTGAGTTCCAACGTAAGGATCAACACTGGGGTACAGGTACACTCAACCAAAGGGTCTCACATGAGACGAAATGAGCCTCTTAGTTTTCCCTACTAGCCATAATCCAACTTTGTTAAAGTAGTTAACAGTTCGCTTTTTTGTTTCTTGTACGGTTCATATGTATCAAAATAAATGAACATCTAGTTGATAAATGATATATGTGTGAATTTTGAGACGGATTTATTGACCTGAGTAGAAAGGGACATTCCTTCGCATATATAATTTTCAAAATAAACTCAATCATTCGTTAATAGGTCATTGTTTTACATAACAGTAATATTAGTATTCCTTTTGATCCGCGTCGCAAAATGATTGTTTTGGGTTGAAGTGAGTGTTATTTCAGTTGTATCAGTGAACTAACTATTGTGTATCGTAAAATCGACAAAAACGATATGCACGAATGTACAATACAATAACTATTACATATACATTATACTTTAACTTACCTAAAGTTTTTTCGTTTATCTTTCCTTTCAAAACAGTACATAAAATCTTCACAGTCTGTTTTAAATGATCATGGCGAATCTTCATTTCCCGGAAATCTACAGTATTTGCAACAAGAACACAATCGTCTAGCAGTATTATGTCGTCTGCTCATTATTGAACGTCTAGATACTTTGGACGAAATAGACTCAAGTGATACTAGATTGTAAGTTTTTATTCACTTCAAGAGTAAATTATTTAGTGTGCAGCTATTTATCTTTCCAATCGTATTTTTTTCAGCCAACTGGCATCAGATTCAAAGCTCATTTTGACTACTTCCATTTGTCTAGTTGAGAAGTATCACACACGAGCAGTGTGGTTTATTGCCAAGTACGTAAACCGGTGCTTATTTTAAATAAGTTATACTAATCATCATTTCATCTGACCAGTCAAACATTACCTTAGATAGTAGCATAAATTCTACTCGTGAGTTTTAGTTCAATGATATAGGCCACAATATTCCAACTTCCACTGACAAATTTTATTTAAGCAACCAATTAACATCATCAACCTTCACTTGAACAATGCAGCTAAAAGACATACACATACCTGTACTTGGCTCATTAAGTGACGTTTCATGAAAGCACAATTATGTTAATTTCCGGTTTATTCTTTAGTGATTTTAATCTCGATTTATTTCTCTATCTCACTGTTTTTTGAAATCTGTTTTACATAAGATCTAATCCAACATAAACCATCAGTTCCCTGAATATTGAAGATAAGCCCTACTATCGAGTATTAACTAACCTGAGTGCAACAGGATTTCCTACCGATTACCTCTAACCATCTCACTTATTTAGTGGTACTACCCAGCTATCCAACCTCCTGGGGAGTTTAATGCTATGACTTGCTGGTTGAAACTCTTTGATATGTTTTAACCATTAAACTGTCATTTCAAGTACAGTAATTCTTCCACCTGTTTCAGTTTAAAAGGTTGGAAGGGGAAGGAGTTACCGCTAGCTCTCATTGACAAACAAAGTGTGTGACTTGAAACTGGTTACGCAAATTGTATACTTGATTACTGAGTATCCAAAAGGTTGTCTATCATTGTTATTTGTCATAACTTGACATTATGATGAATAATATACAAACTGCGTGATCGATCTATTCATATAAATTATCAACATTAGTTTCTCTCTGTGTGTATATGCTGAAAATTTCACTTCCAAGGTCAGTGTATTTTATGTGTATTTTTTTCATGTGAAAGTATTAAATAGGAATCAATACACTACACAGTTTATAGTTAGTTATATACGGTATTTTCTGATTACAAAAAAATATTTCATACAACTATTGACGTACTTATTTTAATGAAGGTAAAGATTCCTTTTTCAATGCTAGACATTTATCCTTACAACTAGTTGTTATTGTTGTTGCTATCGCTGGTGGCGCATGTAACAATTCTCTATTGGCCATCGTTACAAAGGTAATGTTTATCTTTTGACAAGGAAACAAAGGTGTTTTTGATGATAAACGATTGGTGTACGTTGCATTTCCAAGCAATAATAGTTTGAAATTCTCTTTTGGACGTGTATGTACTTCCAATAGATACGCATATTGAATCCTGAAAGTGTTTTAAATCCTATTTTGTAAAATGTTAACAATAATGTATCTAGTATATCATGTTTATTTATTTATGATATTAACAGCACAGCTTAAGTCGGCCGGTATGTCACCAAGTAATTTAAATTTAATTGGAATTCATTGGAACTAGGATTCAAACTCTCTCGACACCATATATTTGAATAGCTTGGCAATGTGCCGGATAACCAAATCCCATTAACACCTATTTTGTCAAATAATTGAGACATACCTATAAATACTATTTGCTTATTATTAATATGGATTGTAAATCGTATTTATAAATAGCTTCGATTGAGATTTGATTTACTCACGAATAAACATATTAAAGCTTGTACAATGAAAATCGTTTTTATTCTGATCAAAATAACATTTTAAAATTCATAGCACTTCAATTGCCTGAATAAGATATCAAGATTTAACCTGGGTTACATAGCTATTTAAAACCAAAAGGCACTGAACTGTTAGTCTTAGGATTGGACTCTTCAGCAGTGTGCACCCATCTCCACTTAGTATCTAAAGAAGTCCCATATTAGAGCAAATCAGCTGTTCAGTGCCAGTTCCTGTTTTTCAGTTACTGTAAAGTTTAGATCAGTTGGTAATATCAGGTTCAATTTTAACAATTTTCATGACATTCACGTATAAACTACTATTGGATTTTAATTAATCGTAATGAAAGTTTGTCTAGACCGAAAGTTAAACCCAAACACTAACTCTTTCTCCACTGAGCTATTAAGTCCAGTTAGCCACAACTCGTTAAATATGTATGAAGGTATTGGAAGAAGTTTGCAATTTCTAGTCATTGATATTAGGGTTGCCTATTGGATAGCGCATTGTCGTTAGAAGCAACATCAACACTGAGATTCAGGTTCATTCAGTTAACAAATCCTAAATAGTAGGGGTATATTTCGTATGTGGTTAGCAATGAAATTCAGAAAGCGCGTCTCCTACTATTTAGGATTTGTTAACTGGATGAACATACATACATATTATATATTCTAAGCATCGTAAACATGCACTGAAGTTCATTTAATTGTTATCTAGAAATACTAATTATTTAGCATAATAATAATGTGAGATAACGTTGCTAAGTGTATTGCAAATGAAGTCAGCTGGGGTGGTATGCACTTATGTTATATATTTTTAGAGTAAAATGAATGAGTTGACTACAATCTCAGTAAAGTGTGCTGTTGTATTAGATGATAACCTCATGCTTTAGTGCTATTTTGATTTAATTAAATGACATATCTGGAAGAAGATATGTGATTGGCTAATATAGTGTGACAGACATATGAGTCAATGGCTAGACCTTATATATACATCTTGTATATTATTGGTTGATTGTTGTTGTAATACGTGCGTGTGAGTGACTAGTTGGCTTCTTGATGAATCAGTCGGATTATTGTGCCTGAGCAATAGATCAAGGCAAGGCTGGGTGTAGCTGTAGGACATAGCGCTGCAGATAACAGAATCGATAATATCGGCCATCCCTGCTCAGATACAACATTAAATGTTGACCACTTAATTTGCTTTCAATTTGTTCATTTGATGGCTCTAAAATCTTGGTTTTAGTCCTGAAAATCATGATTAGCGGGTATGGGGTGTTTGTTATTAATTCTTGCTTTACATGGAACAAAACAAGAACAATTATTTGCTAGTCAGATATGTTTACGATAGCTTCTATCAATAAAAACACTAAAATAGGTCCCCTTGAACATGTATACATTCAGAAACTTCATCGTTTTTCTGTGGTTTACATCCTATTTTTCCAGTATGTGGGAAAATTAGTATGAGTATTCTAGAGGAAGAAAAAGAATGAATAGACATGCGCCAGTGTTACCTGTTCTGAACCGTGTCATCTGATGTCTCCAACTTTTAGTTATGATGATTGCGAGGACTCCAACCATACAGTTGGTGCTTACCAACATGGCTCAGACCAACGGTCAGTGATTTCTTGGACTGGTACGACGTTTTGGTTTGACTGCTCCTAGCTTCTGCTCAATTTACTTCTACTTCAGTCAACACTACATGTGAAGTTGGTGGCTGCGGTTGAGGTTATGTAACATATGTCCCAACTACCTCAGTTGGTAAGAATTCACTACTACATCAAGTGATACCTAACCTCAGCATTACTCACAACTTAAACTAAGTACTTTACTGAAGTCGCTTTTATCGACTTCGATTTAGTTTTAAACCAGTAGGTTGAAAGGTTCGATTAACTACATAGTGTTTAATTAGCGATAAACCGATGAATATTGACCATAGCGTGTTTTAAAAATGTATGCT
This sequence comes from Schistosoma japonicum, assembly GCA_025215515.1. Classification (NCBI taxonomy): domain Eukaryota; kingdom Metazoa; phylum Platyhelminthes; class Trematoda; order Strigeidida; family Schistosomatidae; genus Schistosoma; species Schistosoma japonicum. The sequence goes on along the minus strand of CM046069.1, from coordinate 39,389,498 downwards.
AATTAAACAGTTTAATTAGTATAAGATTAATTCTATGTCGTGCTTAAAATATGTAGCAGATCAATTCACATTCACCTCTATAATTTTACAACTTCCGTCATTGCTATTTGGTTTTTTCATTTTATGCTTCAGTTTTGAATCAAACGATTCATCGAAATCTGATTTTAACATTGAACGTAATCTATTAAATTCTTATTTACGACGACTTGGTGGTTCAAATTTAACTGATAGTTTATCTCTACCCAATACAGATTTAACCATTTCGTCTAATAATACTAGTACATTGTTAACCGAACAATCTAATTGTCATACTTTTTCAAATTATACTACTACATCTAATAATTCACTTCAAACATCAGGAATTTCATTATACTGTGACTCTAATCCTATGACACCTGAGTCAAGATTTGATGATCATGGAAGTATTGGATTAACAGCCAGCTTTACCAGCAATAATAATAATGAATTATTGTTTACTCATGAACAAGATTCAACCCCGAATAATAATCATGATGATAATAATAGTAATAATAATATGCTAGATCTTCAGTTTGATGAAGAAAAAGAGGAAGTCGACGTTGCAAAACATATTTGTTCCGATTTACGAAGTTCACCTCTTTCTGGACTTTTAAGATCTTATACATATGAGTAAGTACGAATGCGTTTTTTGAAGAAGTCCCCACATTTTTTTTATCTCTGTAACATTTTGTGGTAAATAAGTTTGTGAAATGATTCATTGCTCGTTTATTTAATTTAAGAGCATTAAGGGACTAGATCTGTTCTGGTACTTAGACCAAAAGCGATGACCTTTTTTTGAATTTTCAAGTGTGTTAGTGCACACGCAAGTACAACTAGAAGCTTGGTCATACCAGTCTCTTATCAAATTTCCAGATGGTACACGAATTACTCTTTATATTGGTTTTATTTCACCTCATCGATTTGATGTATTTACAGAATCCACTTTCAAATCCTATTCGGAACGATCTCAAAAGACAGAACCCTTTTAGCCAGGTTGACTGATCAATTAAATGTACTAGGTAAATAAAAGTGTCATCTATGCGCAAAATACACCATAAATAGTATGATTTATTAGATAACAGTTGTCTAATCATATAGTAGCTTTATCATTCAATGACGCATATGATAATAATTTATTCCTGAAAATACACATACATCCTAGTTTTATACACATGGCCAATATGGCACGAAAGCCTATATAAGTAATAGATAATGAGGTTTATAAAATAAGATTCTAAGGAATGTAACAAGCGCGTGTCAAGATAAATTTTAAGATTGAGCGTAAAGTTTGCTTCGACAATAATTGTCTGGCACGCAGAGCTGAACAGTCTTATTAATGAAGTTCAACAAAGGTATTATCATGAGAAGCGATCCCAGTAGTAATATTAGTAATAAAAAGACACTGGGCTCAGCGATCAATGTACTTATTTATTTAAGCACATATAATTTGGCACAAACGGGCACCAAAATATATGCTCCACACAATTTAGAGCGTAATGTTGTCAAGAAATAATGATTGGTGACCGCAGAAAAAAAGATTTAATAAGACATGAAAATTACAAGGTATGAGATACAGTTCGGATAGTAATACAAACAAGAGGATCTTATTCTATTTAGAAGAACCATCACAATTTTATGAAGATTCCTGTAAAAAATTGCAGCATAGTCTCCACTGGTTTCTATTCTGAACCATATCTGATAAAGCCACTGATATGCACTATCTCTAGGACCTCAGCCAGGAAGTCAGATGGATCGACAGAGACTAGTCCCGCACAACTTTCTTCCATTCTACTGCTCCATGTCATAAGCTAATTACCAGTCCCAGAGTTTGCAAATAATGTGCGATACTGAAGTCACTGGGATGATATTCATGAGATATGACCAATAAACTGAAGCAGATGTTTCAAAATGGAGGCACAAAGTGGAGTTGTCACCACTCTACCCGAACATGCGATGCTAAACCTCAGCGTTACTATTATGATGTCCCGATCAGATGTCAACAATTTTTCAAAGACAACAGTGATCTAACACAGAGATATCGGACATCCCCATCTCGGAGGGACTAACATTTCGCTGGCATAGAAAAGAACCGCTCTAACTGAGACATTGTCAACTCGATATCACGATGGCGTCAAGATGACCCAGTTCGCTATAAGTCGACCTGACTTTCATTATTTGTAGATTGATCTCATTGGACACACCGACACCAGCGCTCACACAACTACTCACGCACACAAACTTTTCGACTGCTTCCAGCCGTTCACAGAGAGCAGGTACATACCTGTTAGTTCTGCAGAAGTACTTTGCATTTGTAAGGAACGAAGTACATTCCATTATTACGAACACTAATTGCCAACTGATTAAGTATGATTTAGATGGCTTGTATGTAATCGCAGGGTAGGACAATATCATCATTATCTAAACGTCTTTCTCCGAGTAACAACTGTACACGCCCTTTATTTAGAGCTGTTTTTAGAATGCCATTGATTGCAAAGTTAAAAAGAAATAGTGGAATTGGACAACGCTACCTAACCTCTCTGCTGGATTGGAACATTGGAGAAAGGTGGTTATATACCCTCACTCTACCTTAGGTGTTTATATACAAAGCCCTGAAGTTGTTAACAAACTTCCCAGACGCACCCTTCAAGAGGCACTTCTAAGGCACAGTCCTGTCCAATGGATCAAAAGCGACTCTTATGTTAAGGAATGAACTTACTATTAGCCTGAAATACATGTGACGGTGTTCCAACACTCGTTGGTAGGTAGAAATATAATATTTACATTCACAATCTGATCGTAAGCCACCCTACTCCTTGCGACTCGGTCTTTTTTGTGTTTTATGCAATCTAATGGGTATGATGGAAGCCAAGAAACACTCAAGAGTGGACTTATCCCTCGATAGTTGTTACATTGACTACATGAACCCTTTTAAAGTGAGAACGATGACTGCTTCGTTTTAAGATGATTGGGCGCTCGGTTTCCCAAACAACCTTGTTAGTTCCCTGACCAGGTATTTGGCGTAATCTTTAAAAACAGGGATTAGGCGAGTCGTTTGCACTTGGTTTATTGCGATTCAAAGTTAAAGTTCCTTGCTGACGTTCTCTTCGTTAGGTCAATCAATCTTCATCGGCCATAGAGGGCTGGGAAATCTGATCATAGTTGTTGGGCAATAGACCTGCTGAACTAACCCTCAAAAACACAATCGTCTCAGACAATCCTGGATGTTAGTAACTGATGTACCGTCAGACTCACAGACTATTTTACTGGCGCCAAAGTTCCTGTTGCTGGTGACTTATTCAAATCTTTACCCAGTTCTACAATATCTATTGAATGCGCTTTCTTACCAGGAGCCTCGCTTACTGACTTAGAGTATGCTGATGACATAGTCCTATTCGGTGAAGACGCTGACAAAATGCAGAATCTTCTGACTACCCTGAGCAACAATGCAAGCATGTTCGGGATGCGGTTTTCCCCCTCGAAATGCAAAATGTTGCTTCAGGATTGGGTTGCATCGGCACCTGAACTAGTGATAGGGAGTGAAGTAGTCGAGCGTGTAGACCGCTTCACGTATCTGGGGAGTCTCATCAGTGCTGATGGCCTGGTGACTGACGAAATCTCAGCACGGATACAGAAAGCTCGATTGGCTTTTGCCAAGTTGCGTCACTTATGGCGCAGGCGAGATATCCGCTTGCTAACCAAAGGACGAGTGTACCGTGCAGTAGTTCGCTCTGTCCTACTATACGGTAGCGAAACATGGCCGTTAAGAGTAGAGGACATTCGTAGGTTACTGGTTTTCGATCATAGGTGCCTCCGAAGCATTGCTCGTGTATCATGGGACAACCGAGTGAGCAATGCTGTCGTTAGGAAACGGGTTCTAGGAAAGGAGGGCAAGTCAATAGATGAAGTATTGAAACTTCATCAGTTGAGGTGGTTGGGACATGTGTTACGCATGTCTAACTACCGACTGCCTCGACGTGCTATGTTTTGCGGTGTAGGAATAGGTTGGAAGAAAGCTAGGGGCGGCCAAACCAAAACATGGCAGAAATCGATGAAGTCACTGACAAGCAGACTAAGTCATGTTAGTAGATGTAGGCTGCGTGGTTGGGGTCCGCGAGACGAAAGTCACCAATGGTTAGAGACCTTGAACGACATGGCTCAGAATCGTTCGCAATGGCGCAGGTGCATCCACTCTTTGTGTTCTCTCAAAATCTAACCTTCTGAATTCTCTATCTTTCTCCTACCAAATTTATCTCACTGAATTATACTTTTCGAATCATATCTTCGCTCCCTAATTTTCTGCATTACTGCTAATACTTCTATTATCGTTATCACTCTTGGATTTGAACTGACAGTTGTGTCTCTGTGCTGATGTGGTATGGCGACCTGAACTGATGTACGTACGTACGAAGTTCTGCGTTGTATCTGTCTGTCTGTCTGAATGCGCTTTCTTGAGATCATTCAGTTGGTGATAGAACTCATTCTTGACTGTATCAGGGCTGGAATCTTTCTGTACATTGGCGGAGACTACGAAAATGCATCGTTTCTCACGCTAGTTTTTTCCCACATTGATGGGACCTTCTAGTCTAACAACACCTAAGCAATTGTCTACGGAGTTCCAGTCGATTAGTACTGGACCTACCCTGGCGTTCTGTGATACCAGTTCCAGAAAAACTGGGTATCGATGCTACAAGGTCCTCGCAAAATACACTTTACGGATCAACAGATAGCTGGCAAATTTGTAGTGCTTAGTCCTGAATACTGGTCTCTGAGATACAACAAACATCAATCTTGAGACATATAGACAACCAAACCAATTTGTTGTCCAGTCTGAATCACTGTGCAAAAGAGAACAATCTAAATGGCACACGGCTTCGAAAAGGCTGTATCAGGTTTCAACATTGGTGGCAGAAAACAAGGAATCTACTACTCACGACTTCAGACGAAACGAAAGCTGGATAGAAAGAAGGAATATAAAATATAATAAAAAAACGTTTGTGGTAAAATAACAGTAGCTATCGCCTGAGTTAGAGAGGCAATGTTAGCGAATCATATTCTTCATCATGATTATGTGTGGACTGGGATACTGCCTAGGAGCACACACTGAATCAGTGTGTTTTCTTAGGAAACCATTCTCCAACACTTGACCTTAAAATTAATCGACATAGCAGTGAAACAACGTCAGGAAATGGGGTCCTCTGGTAGCCAGTAGCCAAAGTAGGTTCATGCACCTTTCGTTCCCTTAAGGTCTTAGTGCTCGTATGCATAATTGATTTGGAACCGGAGTTTTCAAATCCCCCTAAGTGGACCCTCCATATCCACTAACCCAGTTCGGTTGCCGAACGTTCTCTCTTGTACTCCTACTCTAGTAAACAATACTTCGTTGCGAGAAGGCAGAAGTAGGACTTCTCTAGATGAGGTTTTAAATGCATGGTCATATGGGAGCATTTCGAGAGGAAAAACGAACTCTCCCCACTGGTCGTTCCATGGGATTTAGGTGCACGATCAGAGTATATAATTCCGCGTTAAATATTAGAAGGGATGAGCAAATATCAGGAAAGATAAATAATTAATTCGGCTACTTATCATTATACCAATCGTAAGTGGTGCACTCGTATTAAGTGGATTAGGAAATGTGCATTTCTAAACGTGTTGGTATATTTATGTAGTCAAAAAGACGAGAGAGAGAAAAAAACTGCTTCTATGGAATGTTCAGAATCAATTCATTTCACTAAGGGTATATATATATATATATATATATATATATATATATATATATATGTCGTAATATTTAGACGAATAACATAAACTAGATTTCTTTTGCTTTCATTCTTCTGCACCTTCGTAGTACTCCACTGGAACAACTTCCATCGCCGATGACTACAGACGTACTTTTCGAATTATGGAATAGTGTTGTAGAAGATACTTCTGAACAATCGGGGCTAACTACTACTATCCCTGCTAGTACTACTGATCCTACTAATATTGATACGTGTAGTATAAATATGGTGAATAATAGTAGTATAGTAACAAAAAATTCAGATGATTTATCCAATTTCTATTCAGTTACAAATTCTAATGTACAAGGTATGATTCGTTTTTCATTGTTTACATGTTTTGTTTGCGTGTTTATTTTAATATTATTTATAGTTTGAAATATTTTCAGTGACTTGGATACTAATATGTATTGTGTAAGCTAAGGTTGTCAAATCCAGAAAAGGTGTTTGTTTGTAAATGTTTTTATATCCACATTTTTGTGTGCTAAGTAGTCTATCAATTTTATCACCCATAGATTATCACGTTAAAAATAAATGAACATAAGGAGTTGTGAATCAGTCAACTATTACTAGTGATACAACTAAGTAAATAGGAAGGAAGTTGTTCGTCCTACTAGAACCACGGAACAGAAATAGTAGTCAGTTAATCAGTCTTACGATAATATCATCAAAGAAGATACATATATACTCACATGTATCAGATGAGGCTAGAATGTTTTAAGTAGGGGTGACGAGTTTTAGAATGAAATAATTTACGATACCTGCTACTCAGCTATCTGTTTTGAATACAGCTGTATACTATTTATGTAAAAGATACTTTATTAAGTATTTAATACAATTTGAATCGTCGCGTAGCATTATCTATAATCATAAACAATAAATGGTGACATTACACCTTTTTTAAACTCTACCTGATTGGAAAGCACAATTCGCTTCTCTAGGTTTATTAAAAGTGTATCGATTAAATTTACAACCATATATATTTGAATAGGGTGATATCATAACGTGTTAAACCATCAACGAACTGAAGGGAGTAGAGTGAGAAGTGACCTGTTAATCTTGTCATGAAATGATCATATTTGAAGCGTATGTAACCATTTTATTTTAATCTTTATCTTTTCAAGCTGACCACTTTACTCCATAGATGTTCAACTAACGTTATCTCTACACGATTAATTGCACCCGTTGGTTAATAATTCTTCAGGATGAGTTCCACTATTGTTGAGGAATTTACTATTTAATTAGCTTATCTACAATTTTAGTCACCATCCTGACATTTGAGATGATTAGCAATGTGAAAAAGGTTGTCAATTTTAGTGGTGCTTTACGGTAATGATCAACTATCTAACTTCGGAATTCTGTTAAATAGTTAATATTTAACTGCTTTTATTAAATGGTGAAGTGTTTATACATAGGAAATCCTACTGAATTAGAGAAATCACATGAATCATTTTATGTTAACCATAATCACCTTTAGTTCAGGGTTCAAACTTTATGGAGTAGTAAGAGTCTAACAGTAGAGAATTGTATCACATATTCATATTTAACTTTCTTTAAAGCGATTCAGTCTTAAGTATCATGGGGGGGGATCGGGCTATTTGTGGTAATTTGATATGTTAGTGTTTGTGAGATCCACTGTCAATATCTATGTTATTTTTCATTGTATAGTTTTTTCTTATGTTGTTATTTTATTTTAGATATGCCTATAACAGACAATAGTACTGTGTGTTTTTCAGGCCGGTCATATGCAGTTAAAAACATGAGTGATAGTTATAACAATAGAGGGGATTACACTTCTCCATTATCGTCTTTTAATTCTTCGCCTCCTATTACTTTTTCTACTAATACTTCATCGCTACCACCTCCTCCTCTTACTACTACTCAGATACAGACAGTAACTCCTAATACTGTTTCTACAACTACTGATAGACTAAACTGCAGTTATTCATCAATATATGGAAGTCACTTACCATTTCAATTATCGGATACTTTAAGAAGACAGCCTGTTGTAAATGTAGGTTGTATTTCTAGTACACAAACGTTTTAGTAATATATGTTTCCTCCAAATTACTTTCTATGTGTATTTCTGTTGTCGATTAGTTTACTAGTTAAACATTGTAGAGATTTGACATTAGAATCTTTTCACGATGCAAGAAGTGTCTGTCTACTCAGCATAATTTCGATGTTATGGATTTTAATTAAAATTTTACACTCGTATTCACTATCTAATCCAACTTACAATGATGTTTGTATAAGCGTTGAGTTAAATAAATCTGGTGACGTTTTCACTGATTCTCCAGTTTATAGAAGTCTTTCATAATACTACTAGGAAGACGATGAAACGATTTCTGTTTTCTTATTTTACGTTATAAATACTTGCCTCTTCCCGCCAAATGTCTGCTACAAATAAAAAGTCCCTTCATGAATATTTCACAAGTTCTTATTTTATAAAGACAAGATTAAGAGCTGTCTTATCAAAGATCTGTCTCCCTCTTTTCTCGCATTGTGTGCGTTGACATAATTGTGATTAAATGAAGCGTTATAGATGTTTAATAACAGTATAGATTAGACGTGTCTTATAATTCATATTTTGTCATCCAAGTTCTAATGTGTGTAGTGGAATACATGAGATAAATACTACCTCCAGTTAATGCAAAGATATATTGATTATTAATAATAGTAGTTAATGGAGATTAGTATAAACTGTAGGTGATACTTATCACCTACAATGGAGATACCATTGGAAGTCAGGTTGGTGTGTAGCACCTTATCGTAGTATGGGGTTCCTTATCAGTGCACACCCATGTTCTCACCACGGATTGAACATATGACCTTAGGGCTTCACGACTAGCTTTTAGCCATCAAAATTAGTTTTAGGATCTGGTATATATTTCTAACTTCACTCTATTTACGACACAACGTAATGTCCAAATAATGCGATTAGTAATGAATATTTTATTACAGATACGTCTCAACTCCTATAAGGGCTTCGGGAACTTATATCTAAGTAAGCCACTAGTAAGCTGATTATTATGTTTAGATGAACCACTTTTGTGTAAATTATTTAGGAGTGCCATACTAGGATGAAATAGCTATCCAGTGTTCCCTGGTTTTCTAAGGTACTATTATTACAATCAATCCGTAAAGAATATCACCTGCAGAACTGTAATCCAATAACAACAATTATTCCCTAATGCAAATTAATGTACATACAGTTAACAGTCAATTATGTTTTTGGGGTTTATTATGTTCCATGTTTATTTGTTGTGTTTGTTTATCCACCCCTTCTTCATGTTTTTAGCACCAGTTATCATCCCCATCACTATCGTCATCGCCTAATTCACATTCTTATACTTTTCTTGAGGATCATCCAACTTTTAATTCTGAAACATTTGTCCATTCATCTTCCAATTCATCGACTACTTCTACTACATCGAGAAATCCCAGAAGTGAGTTGACTTCTCAATTTAACCTATTACGGTCTAATTTATCGAATGTACCAGTTCCTTCATCAAATGAAATTTTCCCAAAAGCAAGAAATTTTTCATCACATGTGTTTACTACTAATAAACGTGATACATTCCCTTCATCTCATCATGCATCATCACACTCAATGAATGCCGCATCAATTTCACAAAAGCATATGGCACCAACTACAGAATTATTGACCGATGTTTTATTCACATCTGGATCATCATTTGATGATAATTGTAGTTTCGGTGGGGAATTAATGAATACAACCACAGACTCATCATCTGTTACATCACCATCATTCCCGGTTTCGCTCAGTTTAAACTGGTCAATAGGTACTTGATATACAAGATGTTTATTGTGTATTGTATAATGCACTCGTTTTGTTATCATTGTTGGTGGTGTTGCTGCCTTAGTATGATACCATCAAACTGACATCTAATTGAATCAGGATACGATGTCTTTCAATGAGTTTTTATGGCTACATTTTAATAAATGGCAATTATACATCACATTATTCCAAATTAGAATATATATATATATATATATATATATATACACTCAGTAATGAATTTTTTTTTGAGCCTATTTTCTCCTTTCTTTATCCCTCTGTTATTGCTTTCTTTCCATTTAAGTTTCCGGATATTTTTATCCATTTTTTCATTCGCTTGTGTATCAACATCGAAATATGATTGTTATTCATTCATCTATCTATAAATAAGTCCGTTGAAATGATCTTGTAAACTTTTGAGCTACCTTTTCTCTAGCTGTAATATAATATTGTTCCTTAGTTTTATAAGTATATTTATAATGTACATTTTATTGCTTTCATCTTTTGTACAAATTATGTAGTGTTTTAGGAATTGCAATTTTAATATTTTTTTAGTTGTTACTATTCATATTCCAAAAGCTAATTACCATGATTTACACTATTCACCTATCTTTTATCGCGAATTTTGTTTATTCTTACAATATGAGAACATCGGTCGTTATTATTATTATTTTCGTACCTTATGTCTATCTGTTTTCAATGAATGTTTGGTGGTTATTTACTAGTTTCTACTACCATTGTCTTCAATACCAATAAGCGGGATGGGGAGTAGGCGATTTGTAGTATAATTGTCGATGCATTAATTTCGTTTAACTTTATTAATCACATTAATAGTAGCAGAAATTATTATTGTAGAAGGAAACCCACCTTATATCCACGCTCGTATCTATATATATTTAAGTACTTACAATAACAATAACGGTAATTGTGTATTTTATTCAGACTGGGCATCCTTTTTGAGAATATGTTTTACTTTGCTTCCTCTTTTTCCTAAACATTTTCTCGCTTGTTTAGATCATTTTATTTCCAAATTAAACAAAATAGATTACTGGACAAATTCGTTTCGTTTTACTGTTTATTGTCAGTTTAATTGTAATAGGCATATATATATATATATATATATATATATATATATATATATATATATATATATATATACAGTGAAGCCGTAATGTCTACCATTCCTACAACATTTTTATTTTATGAATGATACTACCTCTTCTCGCCTATTTTGCCTCCGTTTATGCTGTCTGCCTTTTTTCGGAACAAATGTCAAATAATGTCAAACGAGCTTACAGAATAGAAGGTAGGATTGTAATCTGACATTCGCCCTTTAATTGCTTCCAAAATAATTTATTGCTATTTATTCTTCACTAACATATGTTTCTTTTTGTATTTAGATATTGCTTTTTTGACTTATTGTCCCGGGAGGGGGGGCATTATAGGTAGTTGGTAGAGGAGGGCCTGTATTCATTAATACTCGTAATCAAAACGTATGTATAGTCCTGTGGGGACTAGTGTTTCAAGTGGGACATTAACTATGTCAGTATCGTATTATAACACCTTAGATGGTACGATAATTAGTGAAATCCGCAAACACGTGTTGCCTAGTTCCATACTTTGAGACGTTACCATCATCGAGCAACCTGTAGGACAGTTATTTACACTGCATAGTGAATAATGTCATCCCATACCATATATTTAATTAAAGCGAGTTCTCATCACACTGTAAAGGTTCAACAAGATTCCTGTTTTGTATCCATTAAGCTTATAAATATTCAAAAAGTTCCAAGACAGTGATTAGCTGCCTTTCACATTCATCTGTAAATATTTACGATTAGTATCCTTCCAGTCAACAAATATGTTTGATGTATTAATTCTTTGCTAGTCATTTTTCGTTTCTCGAACGGACTGAGGCAGACAGCATATACCAACCGTTATAAGGACACTATTTGAATGTCACGATAATTATACTCAGAATTAAGTGGATGCGCGAAAGTGTAGGTGGTTGCCAGACATCGTTATTTAATGCAAATCTAAAATAGGAATTTTCGTAAGAATGAATACGTTTCGACCTGGACGTCTTAGTAGGTCACAGAAATTTACGGGTTGAATGGGAAACATATATCTGCTTATGCATTGATTTATTTTGGTATAATGTTTTTATACAACTTATGTGACAAGCGATCTAATACAAATCACATACATGTCAATATTTTTATTGTTGATTAGCTGAAATGCTTCATTTTGGGCTGAATCGCGAAATACATCAGATTGTTCGCCATATATTTGCTAAGGTGTATCTGACTGACTAAAACAGAACCGATGGGGGGGGGGAGAGATGCCTCATTTTTTTTCTACTCATTAATATAGATAAATTATTTTAACCAGTTGTGCGATAACCATTTAGATCAACTAAAGTATCCTACTACCATCGATTGATTGAAGTGATGATCGATTATGAGTCGATCAATATCTGGCCTGAACAGGGCAAGAATTTCGGTTTCAGCTTGAGCATTTTTGATAACTATTCCTTAGAATGATGCTCTTTTTACGCGAATCTCTGATAGTCTGTTTAAACATCTGTTCCATCTATTTTTCAACCAACTATGTAAACTAACCGCATTTACTCACGCATTCTTATAACAGGTTCATAGCCTTCCACGAAGCTATTTACTGAAAAATTAACTCAGAACCATCACGGTTGTCTGGTGGTGAATACTTGTAGCTGAAAGGAGGCAACGTCACCAAGACCACCACGGTGGTTTGTTTATTTTTCTTCTCATTATCATTTAGAAGAAACTAGTGTCAATTACAAAAGGTTTCATGCATCAAATATATTATGCGATGGGAAAGTGGCACAAAATCGGATTTGGTCGAGATCACAGTGAAAGTAGGTAAACGACAGATAATGGCTATTGTAAATCGTCTTTATACATATTTCTTTTCGCATATTAACTAGATATCAGACAGGAATTTGTCATGTAGCATTTTTTGTACTGAAAAAACCTTTAGCTGTAGTCAAGGATATATTGTCATATTTGATGCGAAGTGATAGCGATCTGCAAGTAACTAGATAGCTATTTATTGTATGGGTTTGTACTGTCTTTAAAAAGTCTTCTATTGGAAGATTCGCACAGCAATTAAACCCTTCTTATAAGGTTTATGTAGATTTTTCACTTTTGTAGTTTACATAAAGAATGAACTGTGGCTAAACAGCCATTTAAAAAAGGGAAGCATCGGTGACTAATTTCGAGTAATGTCTATCTAAGTCGGTAGTAAGATAGTAGCCTTTCGATGGAGATAAATGGTTATCGTAAAATATTAAGAACTGACAGAAATGTAAACAATTTAATACCAACTCAGTTACCTGAAGGTTACATGCTCACGACGAGGCTTGAAGTCTAAGGGTTTACTCCCTGGTGGAGTTGAGGATATGAGTTGATATGGAGTTTTACACTAGAGAGCTACATTTATTCAATATTTCTTCACTTTGTTTAGTTGTAGTTAGTCCGTAATGTAAAGTTAAGAAGTTAGATTATTTTTTCAATTTGATGTGATATTTCAGATGATGCTTTGAAGTGGAATCCTACATGTATATTTATTCATCTGATATACTAATCGTTAGTTCAAGCACGAAACTATTGAGTCATGATACGTAGCACATGCTAAATATAGCGGTGATTTGTGACCCAGATGGCATCGCTTTTACTATTGTTGAATTCTTTTAGCCAGATGCATTTTAAGTGACGAGCTCTCACTGTCATTCTGGACAACATCATCAACTCTTACAATGAAGTTTTTGTTGCACAGAACGATAATGAAGTTCCCCAAGTAGGCCACCTTTCCCAACGAACTCAACATCAGAAACATGTTGAACCTATTCGATATGTAATTAACATTAATGTTATTGTTTGATGAATGAGTGGAGCTTTATATTTCTTTCTATTGTCGAATTTGATTTACTAGTATCTGTTGACGTATGAACTCTTCTGAATTTTGTTTACAGAGTGTCAACATTATTAAACCATCCTCTGTAATAGTTCTTGCAAATTGTTAATCAAACAATGATATCATCAATGAATTTCACTGTTAAAAAAATATCATGTGATATGGTAAGGTTATAATTAGTAAATAGTAGGTTGTTTTGACGTTTATTAACTGTAAGTGTTTTCTCATTTCAAATTATTTTTATTTGAGTTCATTTTGACTAAATTAGTTTTATTGATTTCAGTATGTTTAGTGTGATATAATGTAATTTGTTGATAGAAATTACATATTTATTCACTTAACCCATTTACCACGTACAGGTTTCCTATACATGGCTTCGATCCACGCTTAAATTGTAAGGGCCAAAGCGAAATAGGTGAAGTGGGCTTTGAACCTACGATTTGTTGGCTAAAAGGTGAGCTACTTAATCACTGAGCCATTTCTTTACGAGCGCAGATTAGTGTGTTATGATGTGAGTTACATTTAGTTTGTGTGTATATGTGTATACTAGTTATACCTACCCAACTGTCTTTATGTAAAGTGATAGAGTACAAGTTTTAAACCTGGAATAAAAATATTTGGAATTTAACTGTATTGAAACTATCAAACCAGCATTACAATTCGATATCGGTTGGGTACCACTGAAAACCAGTGGGGAACTGGATAGCTGTTCCATCTTTGTATGGTGCTTTTCAGCAGTGAACTCTCTGAAGGTGCTGAGTTCGATTTCTTTGAGGAATCAAGGGTGCCCATTGCTGAAAAGTCGTATACTAGGATAAAACAGCTGTTCAGTGCTCCCTGGTTTTCAATCGTACCAGAAATTCATCTACAATGAATACAAACAGCAAATTAAATACTAATCTCCACAAAAAACCACCTTTAAAAAAACTGCTTTTAGTTTGCAAATAAATATTTCTAGTCGTCCATGTGCAAACACTGAAAAAAGTAAGTTAATTCTTACTAATTTACTTTATTTTCGTAAATATTTGAAGTCAATTCAAAGAAGGTTTTGAAATACCCCTTTTTGCCTACTTGTCGAATGTAATCAGTTAAGCGTTCGAGACACTAAAGGAATTTATACTTGGTAGGTGTTATGACGGGACAACTAATGTATTATTTACATGAGTGAGTTAATGATTTATTTACAGAACCTACCTCTGAATATTATAGATAATAAAACTAGTGACTGAGAAATAAGCTAATTGAGATTATATAAAACTTTATATTATGAAATGTAAGGTATATCGCTCTAGGGTTAATTAAATAGATACAAACGGTGACCAACACTATTTCGTTAGCCGTATTTTTGTGTTAATTTTAGCTTTAAATCTCATCTCTACCAATCCCATTTGATCAGCCTGATAGTATTTTTGTGATAATAAATGTGATCAAGGAGACAAATCAGGTAGGAGGTGGTGTATGAAGATTGTTTGATTTATAACTTGTTCATCACGGACTGACACAGACTAAAGTGGGTGCTCACCATTGAGTAATTCTAAATTATGACTAGATAGATTTCAATGGTTCTGCAGACGATATCAACGAATGATGTTGAGTGATTTTAAGTCTAGTAGTTTCCACAAATTCGCTATCTTAATATGTAAATTTTACTGTAATAGCTACATTCTATTTGGCCACAGTGGAAAGTTTTGACACTGTTTTAGGTAAATTGATTTATTTAAAAAAGATTTAGATTATGCCAAACGATTTGGTTAACTTAAAGTTATGAATATTCTCGCGCTGGTTGAGTATTATAATCAGAAAATGATCTCAGTTTATCATCTATCATTCTGTTGATGTCTCCTAGGTGTTATTTACCAACGGAATCCAGAACGCTTATATCGTTCCATCTGAAGTTCATCAGCAGGTAGTAATATTCTAAGAAGCATCATAGTTAGAGTTGAACATTCATCATTTCACGTGTCAGTAAGATTTAAACTAAGTTAGTGAATAGTGAAAACTGACATTGATCGCAATTCAAAATCTATTCAGTTTAGTAAGTTTTTTACGGTACACCGCATTTTCTTTGAATCACATTCATAGTTACCGTCCATCCAAAGATAATTAAAATGAAATCCAATATACCTTTTTAACGTCCTTACATACAGCTTATATGTCAAGAGAACTCTGATCGATTCTGTCTTATAATCAGGTATTATTTCCGTTACTGATCAGCCCTACATATTTTGCTTTACTGATAAAAATCATTAATCAACAAGTGTGTGTTATCTGTTTTCATAAAAATGCAAATAAGGTACATGCAAGATCATTTTCTCAGTTATTGTATTGTAAAATGACGACAGAGGAAAGAAGTATCCCTTCTCAGTTATTTTATTATCATGATTTTCTTAATTGGGGAAAAATATTTTTTTCACCTTAATGTATTGCATGTTTTATGTTGCGTTATTCAAAGAACTTGGATGCAAGGTCACTCATAACATTATTTCTAATTTCTTTACAAACGCATAATTATCCCTTTCGAAACATCTTTTAACTACTTAAACTTGTTCAACCCTAGGTGGCAGCTACAACGAATCATTACGATGAGTGATTCTATATATGTAAAGCTTAAGCCTGATTACGATTGTGATGGAAATTTGTATCTGTTTTCTTTCTTTGTAAGGTAGCTAATAAGTAAAATAAACTTTATTCATATTAAGCTGATTGACAGTAATATGTTTATTATGATTGTGCGAAAACTTTTATCATAAAAAATATGTTTATAAAAACGAATATATCTCATATAATTTATCATTAGTTAATGACACATGATTCGCTCCAAATGTTTTGTTATTTAATATAAGTAAAACTTACTATCTATGTGATAAGATAAGGAAAATAAATTCATTAGGGGCTTTAAAGATCAATATTCATCAATCATCGGTTGTTTTAATGAGTCTTGGATTAGAGTACAGTATAGGAACGAGCATATACGATACTTGAAATGTCCTCACTCAGTTTACAAATGGGCCAAATATAGTTTCCATTCATTAACCTTTTTAAGACAATCAGAAGACAGTATTTACAACTGAATGGTTTATCGGGAAAAAGAACAATTATATTACTGGGGATATAAATATTTTCGTTTTACACAACTGAATCATAGTTTCGCAGTGGCACTTTTGTTGTTTAGCCATAGAAATGACGATAAGAAAAATCATCTATGACTGTGAAGGGATCAGATCACTTGTCAAAGGATTTAAAGTGAAGACTAATTACAATATACTTCTCTCACGAAAATCTTTACTAAATGGCGAAGATTTATTCACAGATAGATGCACTCCACACTGGTTTAAACCATATATATATATATACTCTCACTATATATCTCGTTTAACACAAGGTTTCTATAGGGTATGCATAATATAATCGACCTTATTTCATTAACGATACGAAACCTTTTATGACATTACAACTATTTGCAAATACTATTTTTCATGTCAATCGGATTATAACCCAGTTTATAATTTTAAATCTTAACCTCACAACAAATTCACAACCTTAAATACCAATATCCCGTTGTTAATATTAATCCATATGGTAAATTTTGTTTTTTGCCTTAAGTCCTAGTCATATTCCTAAACTTAAGTTCATCAGCTCTGTAAGACTGGTCAGAAGGTAACACAAGGTATGAAAAAAAAACAGGTTGATGCTGGGTAGGACGCTGCAACACGAAAAATGTTGGGTAAAATGTTTCAAAGCCCTGCTTTTTTCATACATTTTCCACATTGTCTTATATACTATTTTCTCTAACCTTGTGCAATTTGGAACTGGGTTATCTCTAATTCTTACTATAAAACCTATTTCTTACCCTCAAACTTCACCCAAAATCAAATTCCTAGCGCCAAAAGCATAATTTTAAATAAAATTTCTAATCTTTACTCTAAATACTATGATACATTGTCCATAGTATGCATTCTAAGTGAAAACTTGCGACTTCGATAGCGCGTACCTTATTGGTCAATTGGGAAATTTCGCGCAGTAATTTGCTCATTCGAATGTTGTACCTTAGTTGAATATTGGTTTATTTCGTAAAATATTTTGTTATATGAAACAACTAATATCCACTGATAAGTTGTTCATTCTTCTAATATCGATTCATTTGTGTGCATTCCCACTAGTCGCTCAGATTTGTCAATAATTATCACTCGACCACAATCACTTCAAGCAATCTATCAGGCATTTCATAGTCATTTCCTCCTACTATAGCAGTAAGTAATTGAACTCAATAGCTTAGTGGATAATACGTTAATCCTAAAATAATAGGTAATGAGTTTGAATTTCATTGTGAGCATCGACTCTGAGATACAGGTGCATCCAATTCTCATGACGAAACGTGCCGTAGACGATATTTATAAACACTCCGAATATTCTGAGATTTTTTTTCACAGGTATTCAAGTTCAGTTACGTTCAAAACAACTGAACAATTACCTCACTAGTCAGTTATATTCAGCAACCTGGCATAGTTGTTGTTATAGTAATAATGAGTGATACGTGGAGTTATTCGAACCAGGAATCTTGTGGTTGCTCACAAGTGTTATTGAATGATAGTCATGTTGGCTAATCAAGTCACTGAAATTGACAATGACACTAGATAACATTAACTTAATGTCCGAATAATAGTACTTGAAGTCAAATCTATCCTAGGGTTTTGCAACCGACGTTGGTTTATGACAAAAGTTATCTGAAAAATGAGCTTTTTTGGCTTTCGTTTTTTGTAAGGTCAGAAAGCCGTTACGACTGGTGCATGTGACTAACTAGTTGATGCAACCTCGTGCGCACCTCGTTATCAACGCTAAACGCCAATGAATGTGCCTAGTCGGTCCCTGCACGTCTACTCGATGTCCACTCCATCCCAAAGCTAGAATAGAGATAACACAAGATGGATGAAAAACCAAACAGAATCAAACTATATTTCAAACAATTCTTTATAAATGCATATAAAACCTGACTACCCAGTCAACCAATTAGAAAACTAACATTAATACAAAATAAGAGTAACATTGACTCTGAACTGGGGTAACGTATGTACAATTGACTAGCCATAGTTCATAAATGAAAACGATATAATAACAGTTAATGCAATAACCGGGAGGATAGAGCAAGAGGAACGTACTAATAATAGGAATAGAATTTTTAACTTTGCATCAACCAAAATAAGTGAAACAGCCTACAGAAAAACAATTCTCGAAGATAATCGATCTTCTTTAAGTGCCAGCATATCGATTTCAGACACTCATCGATCGTTTAGTCTATAGGTCCTTATTCTACATAGTATTTTAATTTTAATCGATCAACTGATACCAATAGGGGACGAAATCATTTAAATATCTAACATTGTAGTAATTTTTCGTTTGAATCAGTTCCATATATTATTAGTTGTGTTTTATCTTTTATAAGGTGTAGTAGCTTTATTTTATGTACTCTTCAACATTCAAATGAAATCTTGAAGCATGTGAACTTTGTTTATATATCTGTGGACTGAGTGGCGATACATTTCCTTTCTCATTTGAACTGTAAGCTGTTGCCTTAATCCTTTTGCTTTTTCTAGTTCACATGAAGTACACATTTTCACAAACCTTAATACTTGACTATTGGTTTTGCACTATTTGATGTAACGTGGATCAGTGGTGTTTTAGTCTTTAGAGAATACAAAGTAATCATGTAAGTTAGCATTTTTTGTACGATTCAACTAGAAGTATACACCATAAACGTAATACTATTTTCTAAGTCGATTTATTCCCGTCTGTTGTAATGAAACTAGATTGAAGCATTATCTGTTTGAATCTCCACTCTAAATTAATTTGTTTTTGTGTAATTTTTCAACAATTTAAGTATTTCACCCATGCCTTCTCATTTTTTTAAATTAATAAATATTTATTCAATTCATCTATCAATGAATTAGTATAAGTAACAATTTGATTAGTAAAATTATATGAATGAGGTTTTTGTAATTGAGTGTTGTATGCAGTGTTTGTGTGTGGGGCGGATAGGTAATTTACCTCCCCGTTGTGCATTATGTGTAAAGAAGTAGTTCTATGGAGGCTGGTTTTGATTTGTCGTTTGTATTTGTCACGGATTGATCTCATTTGAGTACAACTGAACACTATGCAGCACTGAACAACCGTTTCGTCATAGTATGGAACCTCCTAGCAGTGGATACTCATTACACAACCAAGGATCGAACCCAAGACCCTCAGGTATTTCGGAAAACTCCAAAACATCAGCAATATAAAGTCTTCTTCTGGTGGTATGATTTCCACTTTAACCATTTTATAATATTGCCTGACGTTCATTCAATGCCATTGGTGATATCTGTCTTACTTCATAGTTTGGTACAACTTCTAGCTAGAACTTTCTGAGAGTCCTCTAGTAGTTAACTGGTTTGATCTGTTTTAATAGAGAATAAGCGATTATTCATCTGTTAAACACCTAAATGGATTCTAGAATGTCTACCTGGCGTCCTGTGTTGATAAGGTGTTTGGTGACAACACAATTGATTGTTTTCATTCGTTTGAATGGGAAACTTTTAAGTACACGATCATGGAGTCTAAGGTAAATTCGTCTTCATGTTCTTCAAGTTTAATTGCCTTTTTAGATACATAAATTCAAGCACGCAACTGTAACCTTATTTGGATGTTCACTATGTTAATATGTTTTAAATCCCATCCTACTTTGCCTCTATAAATATGCTGAGCTTTATCTAAATTATTGATTTTAAGGTATTACAAGTTGTATGCAGTCAATGAAAAACAAACAAAATAGTCTGAATTCATTTTATTTTATACAACTGGTTGTTCTGACTCCTTTGGGAATCATGAACAATGCAGTCCTTCGTAAATGTACGTCGTCACATAATGTTGTCGAACTTCATTTCCCTACAATCAGAAAAAAAGTTAGTGTGAAGAAAACCATAGGATTCCAATATGTAATATAAGTTTAATAATATAAAACATATTTGAAAAGAACTATTGAAAACTAGGAATGAAATATTTGAGATAATATAGGAATTTATGAGTTAGAAAGTGGTAAGTAGCAAATAAGTATAGATCATTTTGACCGTTGTCGATCCACACCACTTAAGTTCTGTAAATTTTATGTGTATGTATATATATATATATATACATTAGCTTTTACTGAGAATATTTAGTACAACTCATTTACGAACCACAGGTCTATCAAATTCGCCTTTAGCTATACTGTTGATGTGATAGTAATACATCTACTCAAGCTGAAGTTAATGTAGGGGGGGGGGAACTGGCTGTATGTTGATCAGAAACGAAGTGCTCTAACCAATATTCCGCTTAATCATCAGCTAAAAACGTTTTGTTTTTTGTTTTTATGGCTTTATTAAATAAATATGCCGTTAAACGGAATTAATGCATATACTCCCCTATTTACCTTTCTGTTGGTGATTATAATAAAACGATATACCACTTGGTTGTTTTATATGCATATAATTAGTATATTTCTATTTGAATAAATTATTCTTCATAAATTACTGAATTAATTTATGCTCACTTTGTTAAAGCCTATTTAAGTACGTAGGCTAAATGGTTTGTTCAGTTATATATATATATATATATATATATATATATATATATATATATATATATATATAACAAGAAAATAACTTTTAGTACGTATTACCTGGAAGCTTCTTGTGTTTAACAGTAATAATCTAACCATTTGAATAAGATATATGCAGTAGTTGAACTGGATATCAGCATGTTTTCCTGTTAACAAATGACTTGAAAGTTTTCTCTACTTTTGATTTTTTATCATGTTATATCACAGTCTGAATAATTCCATTTCTCAGCTTATTCGGTTGCTCTGTCGATCTGATATCAGATTTTTTGACATTCTTATAGCTTATTGGGTCAGATAACATTAATGAAAGTAATCGTGTTCGTTACTGATCTGTTTCACAATTTTATCAATTTCATTATTATTGCGTCATTTCATTAGGTTATGCTGAATAGTTGATAATCCCGCCAAATAAATTAATTCAGAAACTGATGCAATAAATGAGTTTGTATGAAGATGGGGATAAGCTTTGTGTCAAATAAGGTACTACGGATATCCACTTTCGTCTGAACAATAGTGGTGGGATACAGGTACACTCAACTGGTGAGGTCCAAAATGCAATAAACATGTGTTCTGGATTTCACGATTATTCACAATCAAGCATTACTGAAGATATGCACTTTTAGTGTGCATATATAACTTTCATAACCTTTGCTTCAAAGTAATCCCTTTTCTAACTTACGGGATCTGAATGGCTTTCTCATTCTCAAAAAGCAGTAGATAAATCAAACTGATATCGGGTCAAAAATTAAGTGTATGTTAATAATAAAAAATAACATAAACCAGTGTTATTTCGACTTGTTAGTCCGTAGAGCATCGTAAGCACTGCGATGCTCGAGGATCCCTGTTTTAATCCTGTGTAATTGTAATGTCCTGAACTTAACTAGTCATGGTATACGGAGTAATAACCTTGCTAGGACCAATTCAACGAACGATGATACGAGACTAATATTTCATTTTAAATAGTCTGCACAATACTAGCTTGCCCGAACGGAATATACGAAACACAAGGCTGTTGACTAAATCAGCCCATAAGTATTGTAATTATATTTAAAACATTCATATATATTTGCAAAACCAGACCATGCAACAGACAATTTGAATAATTATATCAACACACAACAACGACATTTAGGATAGGAAAACAGAGTAAATAATCGGTTCTAGTTTATAACTGAAAACGCTATAGCAATAATCGATAGTTTAATTTAAAGCAATACAAAAATTATCAAAACAAAATATTTAGTAAACATTATTTAAGTTGGATTGTGACTGGCAAGTGGAATCCAGGACTCGCGTTTCGTCCTATTTATGACTCATCGTCTGGATGTACTTGCCTCCCAATGTTGATGTTCACAGTGGCATGCACATATAGC
Source organism: Schistosoma japonicum (assembly GCA_025215515.1). Lineage (NCBI taxonomy): Eukaryota > Metazoa > Platyhelminthes > Trematoda > Strigeidida > Schistosomatidae > Schistosoma > Schistosoma japonicum. The sequence continues at coordinate 39,366,950 of CM046069.1, read as the reverse complement.
AACCGAGACTGACCAGCCTCAGTCTATAACAAATCAATGAGAATATACAAATCCATCCTAATTTAATAAACATGTAATCTTCATGCTTAAATAAAAACTTTAAACAGTAGATTTAAAAGTTTTTACCTCCTAGCTTAATCGACTCCCATATCAGTAACCGGTATTATTAAGTTTTAATTAGTCTTAAGAATGTTATCGATTCAAGATGAAAACCAAGCGTTGAAAACTATGTTGATTACTGAAAATTTTTCTTTATAAAAAATTTTCCCCTGTAATCTGTTTAAGCATTCCTACTAGTAAATTCTTCTACAAATGCCTAGTGGATATCTCTGTCAAAGATAATTTATTATTGTTGTTCGGTCATCTGTATATCTCAGTACAGAAATACGTAGGATTACTTTTTTTGAAACAATGTTTAATACAGACTTTGATTGATAGTTATTAAGTAGAATGAAGCTTAAGATAAAATTATTTACTGGTATTATTATCCTGTGGCCACTGAAAACATTATATACACTAACAGAAATTAATATAATATCTATCAACCTACTAGGTACTAAATTCGCTTTGTTTATCAGTTGATATTATGAATATTGACTGCATTTATTTATTTTCACTAAATGATATGAATTATTGAAAATGTATTTTGTATCAGGCCCAAGATTATTTGTGTTGGGATTAATCTATCAACTTGGAGAGCACCATAAATACGATAAATCTTAAATCTTTGTTTTCAACCCATTTTACTTCATGTTTATCGTTATTTTCCAAATTGAACTTATGTCACCTAGTGAACCTTTTTAAACTGAAGAGTGGATAGTCGTTTCTTCCTATTTTAAAACTATTGTATTCGGGCAGCTTGATCCGGTCACAATATGCTCACTTCTTAACGCTTAACTCGACTAGTTATGCTTAGTGAAAATAGTAAAAAGGCTTTATGCCAAATGCCGAATATTTATATTTTTTGTTCATTCATGTGCCACGAAGAATCCGTCGCACATACGCTTAGATCCTAGTTGCCACGCCACATTAGCACAACGAGATCAAATTCACAAGATTAACAGAGCAGAATAATTCAATAGAAAGAAATGAAACAAACGAAAGTACGAAAGAATAATAGAACTTAGGATCTAGCAGAGTATAAGGAGTGAATGCATTTACGTCAATGAGAACGATTTTGAGCCACGCCACCCAGCGTCTGCAACCACTGATCACAACTGTCACGCAGGACTCAACTAAGTAGCCTGCATCTACCAGCATGACCTAGATCAGCAGTCACCAACTTCATCAACTGGTGTCGTGTTTTGGTTTGGTTGCTATAACCTCACTTTCATCCTTCCTCAACCTCAGTCAGTATAACGCTATGAAGTAAACGGTGGTCAGGGATACTCATTAGATGTCCCAACCATCTCAGTTCATGAAGGTTTACAACCTCCGACTGATTCGCAAAGTTTCCTAATATTCTATGTTTGACATTAATATTACTTATTCGCTCATTCCATGATATACAGGTGGTGCTACGAAGGTTTCTATGGTCAAAGACCTGGAGTCTATGGGTATATTCTATATTCACGGTCCATGTTTCACACCCATATATTAGAACAAAGTGTATTGCACCTACACCACAAGTAACGCGGGTTTGTAAAAGCCAAGAGAGCTTTCTGAGTTTATACTGAGATCTCGTCAGACACTGACCCACCAGGAGTGATGAGACTTCCGAAGTGTGAAGTGATCAGTGTAGTAAACTACTTCACTCTCTATGACTAATACAGGGGATGATGCAGATCAGACCTGAAATAACATTTTGCATGTACATGGAGAGAAACACATCCTGGATATGATTGCGATGTTACTCAAGTTGTTCACGAGACCCTACATGTTATCAGCGTCATCACCGAACAGGACTATATTATTTGCGTATTCTACAACGATAAATAAGCATCCTGGAAAGGGATTAACTCCTGAAAGTTATTCGAAAAAAGTGCGGCTTCTAGGAGGACATCTATGACGAAATTAAATGAAAAGAGGAGGCAGATAAGGGGGTAACCCTGATGAAAACCATTTGAAGTTGGCAATTATTGTAACAGTTCGCTATAAGCTCTAACTCGGCCAGTGGTATTCGAGTAGAGAACCTATGTAACGTTTACATACTTTTCAGGTACGTCTTTTAATAACAAACACTACCACAATGCCTGTCGACCTATGAGAGTCAAACGCGGCTTTTAAGTTAAGCAATACAACTATTGTCGGGTGGTGGTAGCTATGCCTACGTTCTAGGATATGACAAAGAGCAGATATCTTGTCGATGCATCCTCATTCATGTCTGAAACCAACCTAGTTTTCCCGAGTTTGTTGTTCCCTGGTCACAGACAAACGTCGAGTAATTGTCTAGGCTAGTATCTTAGGTGCTATGATAGTCAAACCAATGCCTCTATTGTTGTCACAAGAGGATTTCTATTCTTTCTTGTAGACTCAGACGATCAACAATTGAGACCAGTCGGATAGGATTACGTCCAAGTCCCAGACTTTAGCTAATATATCAATCATCCTGCTTACGAAGAGTGGGTCGCCGTCCCTGAAGATATCTGAATTTAACCTGTCAGGATCTTCTGCTTTCCCTCACTTCAACTTCACTAAGAGTTAGGAGACATATATCAATTTTTTACTCGGTTAGCTTGGGAATAGTTGGAAAGAGGAGGGTAACTGTAGGCCGATCGGATTGTTCGTAAATATATTGGGCCCGTCGATTTAATCTTCTAGATTGTGAGTGGATCATGGACATTTCGTAGATGCTTGTCGATGGAAATCCATTGAAGGTGTGTCTAATCTGCTTGCAAATTTAGTGTTATATATACATCAGAAAGGCCAGGAGTGCTTGCTGGTGGATCCCTGAACAAACGAAAAGTATATCGTGCTGGTTCTCTGAACCGATTAAGTGACATCAACTGAATGACTACGTTGAAGTCTTGTGTGTATGTTTCCGAAGAGAGATTCAAGGGTTTTAGCTAGTGAGGCCTGTCGACCAATTTGACAAAGGGTTCGTACATTAAAAGGTTTAAGGAAACCTGGAATAAAGCTTTATGAAATCGAGTCACTTGTAGCATGTGTAGGAAGGTGAAAGATGGGAAATTGGAGTAAAAGTAGGAAAGCTATTAGGAGGAGTAGGGATCTGACTTCATACAGGATTATCTCGAGTGCTGTTAGATGTGTGAGGGCGGGTATCACTTCCCTGTCGCTCACGCCGTGAAAGAGTTTTTGTTTTTAATTAACCTGGAGAAGGAATTAGGTTAAGGTTGGTCTTAAAGATCTGGAACTGTGATCTGGGTGCCAAAAGAACAACTACTTGAGACCTATCACACTCCCTTTTTGAGAGAGGTTTTAGTTGTGATATCTCCGTACTTGTTAAGGTCTTATGGCTGAAGGCAAATCTATGGAGTAAGGTGAAGTGTACATTTTTAGGGTCGACCTTTCCTAACCCCACCCTTTGTGGGAAGGCAGCATCGCTATCATGCCGGTAGTCCGAAGAAAACATCTTACTGTCGTCAGCAGTACGACTTTGCTCCCCGACCCTATGTTTATGGGTTTCGGGTTTGCTGCTCTACAGTCGGCCTGGATGGCACGGTAGGACCTTGAGGAACAATTGTTTCAGCCAGTGTAGCCCGATTGGTTCATCACGTTAGGAAAGTCCGACCTCCACATCAAGGTAGCAGTAACGGCCGGTGGGATAATTATATACATATATCATGCTTAGAATTACCCAATGCCAAACTGATCCAGGCAGGTATATTTAGACGATAGCACTGCCTTGGTAAATGAATCGCTTACTGACAACAGTTAGAATAATTGTCTTGTCAATAAATATATTAGCTATTTTATCGTATCACATAGTAAACAGAACGACAGTTTGTTTTCAAGGTTAGTTCTGGTTTTTGTTTTCAGTTTGATTGACAAGCTACTTTCCGAAATTAGACGCCATGTCTTATAAGCACTAATCTATTCAATAATTAAACATCATTACTGGCCATCGTTTAACATCAAAAAGAGTATTCATATTGTTCTCGTGCATTTCTTCATAGCCTACATACACACACCTTTGATCTTATAATTACACTGATCAAGCGTTAATTACCAGCAAAAGGTCAGCCTATCTCATTTCTACTAAGATATTTTGAAATCTAATCCTTCTTTCTAAATGTTTGAGTGAGTTAATAACCGAAAGAGTTAGTTTATACTTTAGATACATTCTTTTAAGTATGGTAATTATATAATTTGTGAAATACGATTGATTTCGCAGTGAATACGTAATGATCGTTTAGTCTAACTACTCTAGCATTGTAAATACGATTCCAGTGCTCACTTATCTGTTAAGTTCAATAAATCTAAACTTATTAGTTTTACAGTGCCTGGATGCTACCTGTTCACCGATTACATGTTCGTGTGCTCAGCTTGAACCACATTATGTAAATTCTAGTTATATTACTCGGTTATTGAGTAACCAGTTGGTGTATCAAGGTTATAGCATGAAATCGACTACTTGAATGTTGGGTGATCTAACGCTTAAAATGTTACCTTAGTGTTGTAGAGGACAATTAGACTAGAAAAGTAAACTTTCAGAGCTATTTCCTAAAGGATATATATAGTACGCCTATTAAATATTTTATTTCTGATATTTCGCATATTATCATAGCCCTAAGCATTCATTTAATTTACTGAATGTTACTATACCGTTTTCGGCTCATGAATTATGTCAAACCATCTATAGTGATACTACTTGGGTTTTGTATCACTGTTAACGTTGTTTTGTATTCATGTTATTTCCCCATGTTTGTGTATAGTCTATACAATATTGTATGAATATTCATCGGATTTCTGGAATTGTTTCACCGAGCGGCTTAGTTTGCACACCTTTCGATTGAGACTAGATCAAGACTATGGCAGACTATTGACCTCGAAGATTATCCACTTACTGTTTGGAGATCCTTGTGTCACCCTGACTACCTATATAGTTAGCATGTCATTGGCCAACAGGGATTGTTACTATCAGAATAGCGAGGAGAGGGCTGTCGTGATTATTTATCACTAACTGCTCAAGTCAATAACATAAGACCCACTGTCTAACATGTAACTCCTAATATCTGAGTAATTGCTGTTTCTAATTAACTTGTGTTTTCATTAAATAATTAGTTAGGAATTATAATAATTAAGGACAAAAGGTTATTAGTGATTGTAGCACAGAATTACTGGCGTTTTATGCAAATAAGTAAACTTTAAATGAATTATTCATTTTTCATATGTTTATAAAGCTTTTCAGCTGCTTCACTCTGTTCAACATCCATGCGTGCATTCGCTGTACAAATCTCAGCTAATTGTAGTTGCAATGGATACAAAGTTCTGGCCATTTGTATTAATGTTGATGAAACATCGATCATAACATAGGCAATAAATACTAATATAAATGTAATAATACCAGGTAATGCGAGAATAAAACATAGAATTCCTGCACGTTTAATTATTGTTGCATTTTTTATGTAGTCACTTATCGTCTTGCCTAATATCCTTCGAAATATTTGTATCATGTGTAGTTCTGATCTACTTTCTGTTGTACACGCTGTATGTAGCCAATCACTCCCATTAATCGGCTCTTCACTTTCAAAGTCGATTGGTCTACTGTATTGAAATGGACATGGTAAACAGCTTGATTGACCATATTCTTCAGAATATGTATTAAGTGGACATGGAAGACATGTAGTTGGATCATTATCATCAGTAGAATATACAGATCTGTAGTTCTGATTAGTAAATATTGGCTGGTTAACAGTCGAACGCATAGCCAATTCATCTATAAATGGTGGTGGTGGGTTGAAAATTCGACTTGGATAATACGATCCTGGTGAGCACAAATCTTTTTTATTTACATCAAACGACAAAAATAGAAAAAAAGATAATTAATTAGTACAAGATGATAAACTGAAATTCAGTTTATCAATAATTATACTGTAATACAAATTGACCATATTACTGCAAGTACTTACACTATTGATGAAACCGATAAATCACTAAATTTATTCAATCTAGTCGGTCATCAAATAAGGTGATACAGTGATAAAACAGAAATATCTGATTAGTAATGCATTCTATTTGAAAATAATAGCTCGACGGTGGCATTTCTGGCTGCGGCAATAAATGAAAGATTTACATTCTTAAGCAAGCATTCTTCTCGGAATTATAAGTATATTGATTTGGTCAATGCTATTAGAAAGATTCAGACGTTATCATTGACCTAACATAAAATGTCTGTAGGTTCTATTCAACAGTTATACTGAATATTCTATAGCTGGGATACGAGTAACCACATACAACGATTTTCTGACCATCATCAAAGTAGTAAATTTGATCTCGAATTATGTAATGGGTTTGTCAGGATAATGGAATGTCGTATTTTACATCACACAATAATTATAGTTTAACAATCATTGGAAACTTCGAAGGATTGGACAGCTCTCTTATTTTGTGACTTCTCATCAGTGCACATTGGAGGATTGAATCTACGGTATTCAGGCCTCTTGCTAGTATTTACAAAGTCGAATTGAAATTTGACGATTCAGACTTTTATCTTTAGCAGACTTCCAATAGTAGTGATGAATAGCTAGAGATAATAGATAAAATTGTCATTACTCATCAGAATTTTGTTTGAAGATTTTCATTAATTCTAAACTCTACTAAGCGTAAATTGCTAATCTTTCATCGATATAATTGTTATGCTTAATATTGAGTTTTTTTACTAGATAATGAATAAAGGAATCGTTTAGGAGGCGTAGATCAAATTATCGCTTATATTAAAAATTGGTATGGACAGGTTATCTTAGGGCGTAGAAATACCTGACTTTCATAACACTTTTTGATGCTTATGGCCTTATAAAGTTAATGAATAATTAAAATACTGTAAAAAAAAAAACCGGGAAATAGTGAATTATTTTCTATCTTTTTTCGTTCTTTGTAATAACTTTTTATTTTTCATTGAATGTATTGTTTCCAAGTGTTTGAAAATGAAGTGTTATGCATTATATAAATAGTAAGGTAAACATTCTCGTTGATCGATGACCAAAATAAAACAGGTTTAAATGATTTTTGCCAATTTCTTTGAACTGATCATTTAGGCTTAGCAGTGCTATTTACTGTTACCTTATTATGTTAGTTTCAATTCTAAAATATTATATTTTGAACTACAATGTTTTGATAATAGGACGTGTTCGGTGAGTAATTATATGAATTTTCCAGTTTGTGGTTACATATACGTTTGAATAAGTGTGGAAGTGGAGTTGAGATACAAGTAGAAACATCTAACATAATCTTATTAAGTTACTCTAAATGATATCCCTTTTAATACAAACACTAAATAGATTCTAAATAATCTGAAGATTGTTTTGCTAATGAAGTAATTTATAATTACAACTTTGATGAATTTATTGCTAGTGTATTACATACGGAACTCTATCTCTTTTAAATAGCCTTGATATCAAGCCTTAATTAGGTATGTAGTTTTCGGTATTAGAAGTTTTTTCAATAAATATTTGTAAGTAAAGCATTTTTTTCTGTTATTTCCAGTTATTCAGTGCCAATTTTAGTGTTAAATTCTCTAACTTAGTCAAATTTGATTGTTTGATTTGGAACCTGACATTTACTATCAACCACAAACTGATTTATGGCTTGTAACATTTACTAGTCGATAGTGAATTACGAACTCATGAGTATTAACTAAGTACATTAAAGTAGTGTTTTTTTTTCAAAATAACAATTACACAAATTTTATTGTTACAGTTTTAACAAAGGTTTTTAAAGGTTAAAACTACTTGAATTTACATATGTAATATTTGTTGCATATGAGTGATTTAGTTTTATCTAAAAACTAGAGGGCACATCAAAGTTTGAGCTTTTGATTGTATTTATAAAACAAATTAGAAAGCAGAGATTTATGTGGGCGGACTAACATAAGTCATTGACAAGGTTTACAAGTTCTGTTGCATTTCGTTAACTCAGTTTCTGATAAAAGTCCTTTTTTTCATTTCCTACTTCAAGAAAGAGCATTTACTAATGTTAGAAAAAACTGATTGGTTTTATTCTTGAAGATATTTATGATTGTAATGGAGATTTAGAGGGAAGGGGATGAAAAACGTTGTATGTAATTTGTCTATGTGAATCTGAACTCATATGAATATAGATTATATTGAACTTCTCTCGAATCAAAACTGATATACTGCTTTCCTTTTTAACATTTAAAGTGTTTTATAAGCACTCATTCATACGAGCTGGCAAACATATTTTTATTAAAAAATCTAATTTGCGAAGTATTCTAAGTCGAATTAATGTATATCATACTAGAATTAAATGTTTCATGTTTTACACCATTTAAAATTACCCTTCGAAATTCATGTGTATAAGTATATCTCCTAGTAATTTTATCAACAAGTTCCCTTTATTAATTAAAAAAGAACAAGAACAAACATTTGGGCAGAACAAGTTGAGTTCATTTTATTTTGTTCAGTTTTCTTCAGCTATTTACAACTTACAAGAAATTTGGTTGGAAATTGTAGTTGATACTTAACATTGACATGATATAACGGAGATGTGAATAAAGTTATGTAATAGAATAAAGCATTGCACTAGTATATCCATATGCTAAATAATGTTCTAAAGAATTTTGTTATCAACAAAAGACTAGGAGAAGACAATTACTTAATGAACGAATGTCAATAGTGAGAAAGAATTAAACTAAGCGATTATAATTAATTAGTAATGAAAATTGTTGAAGTCAGGGAAAAATGACGTAATGACACGAAAGAGTTGAAAAACCTTAATAAATGCACTATTAGTGTAAATAATGAAGTTAATGTTACTAAAGTAAAGGAAAGCTTATAACTGTCTCCTTCTGGGCATACGATTCATGTTTCAGACGTTTAATGGCAAGAGCTTCAACAAACTGGAGCTTGGCAGTTTAATAATCGCCTTAAAGGATTTCAAAGTTTCGATCTGATGCCCTGTATCAAGCAGATGTCTTGATATTATGTCCATCTAATTGAAGGGAATTAAGAACATGTTCGAAGAATCTAAGTTAAGCTCTCCTTTCTGTTCGGCCAATGTAATTGTTTTGATAGGTATATGCAAATTTGTAGACACAGCGGTAATATGAGAAGGAGTCTATCTACCTTAGATTGAGTCAATGGACATGTTGTTTTGTACACAATTATTTATTTAGTGGTGGAATGGGTTCTGTTTAGTGCAGTTTTGAATCTTCGACTGACTGTTCCTGCAATAACATCACCTTTAAAATTGAGCTTTACAAAGACGTTTTTGTTTACTGTAGCTGCTTTTGAGTTTTTTTAATTTTTAGTTTGCTTGTACTTATCAATCGACTTCCGTGGATAAAAATTGTCTTTCAAGCATTTTCCAATGTTCATATATTCTTCTTCGGAAGTGCATATTCTTTCTTTCTTGTAACTGATTGAACAAAACCTGTTAAAATTCAAATACAGATCGTTCCATGTACTTTTTTGATAAACCAACTTCTGGGTTTTATTGTATACTCTCTTGTGTCTTGCGATATCATGAAAATGGAATTTTTACTTTTCATGCTCCATGGTAAATTGTATATTGTAGTGCGTCTTATTAAAAAGTTTTAATAGATGGATTGTACATTTTTTGCTATCACAGAGAATGAATATGTCATTTACATATCTCGAATATTCAGTCATTTCGTCATGCACTTGCTTAAGCTTTATATTTTCGTGATAACCTATAAAATATCTGTCAAAACCGGTGCTGATGGACTACCCAGTTTTACACCACCAACCTGACGGTATGTGATACTGTTTAACTGAAGCTGGGCATCTTTCGTGCGCATAAACAACAATCGTTTGAACTCATATTAGTAAAGGCGAAATGTCAGAATATTACCAAATAACGTCAATCATTTGAAGAAGTATGTTTGCAAACAGGAATGTTGCATCAAAAAAAAACTATTAACTTGTCAGCAATGTTAACCTGATTCGATCTTTCAGCACGTTGGAAAGTATCTTTCAAAGTATTTACAGCTAGTCATCGGCGAACAGATTTCTATATTTCTGCTGACCATCAAGCAACTTGATGTTGAGGAGAGTTAATCATTGATAATATAAGTCTAAGTGGTACATTGGACTTGTATATCTTTGGCAGATTATGCATAAAAAAGATACAGGATCCTGGAGGCCTAAGATTATTGTAAGTAGAGTTGTTAATCATATTCTTTCTAAGTAGTTCTCTGAGTATTTTAATGATTCACTCCATCATTGAGTCAGTCAGATCTTTGTTATGATTGGGAAATTTTCGATCACTTAAAATTGATTAGTCGTCGTTAGTCATTAGTGTTGATTATTACAATGCCTGTACCTTTGTCTAGCTGTAAAATAATCATCTCATTATTTCTCTTGATATTTCTTAGCGTCTCCTGGTGTTCCTTGTACAGAATTCTCTAGTAAGATAACGTTCAGATGGGATGAAATATTGATTAACGATATCAGCTAATTTTGATAACAACCAACCCTTTTAAAATAAATGATATATTTGTGCAATTCCAATGAGTAGAAAATTCTAATTTTCTAACGTTCCTCAGCCTTAATACGCTTTTTTAGAAAATGAATTCCTTCTTGTCTTTATTCGTTGGATGCAAGTCTTTTAACTAGTAAAATGAATTTTCAAATTGAACATCTGTATCAATAATATCTGTGTTTCTTTTCGGAATATGAAATTTAAATTCCATTGATTATACCTAGGTTCTTATTAGATTCAGTTTTAAGCTAGATTCGTCACATGAATTTCTCGGAGTTTTCTGAAAACCTTCACTTAATTGCTCCTTCATTAGTATCTTTGACAGAAATTTGTAAAAGTTATTGCACACTTTGATTTTAAGGTTATGGATGAACTTGGTGGGACACATAATATTTGAATCATCGACGACTTTATCAAATGCTTTGGTTTTAGTTTATCAATCATGCAATGAGCTGTCTAGTTGATTTTTTCTTATCTACGCAGAAATATTTCGAATGAGTTGATTCGTTTTTATTATTAAAGGCATAATACGCATAATATGACAGGTGCGACTCAGTGTTTGAAGGACAATGCTTTCAGCTACTGAATCTTACGTCATAATGTCTTCTATTTATTGTAAGTAAACTGCGAAGCTGAGTGACACTGAAATCCTCGAGTAATAATTGTAGATACGTGTTAACTGATTTACACAATGTGGCTTATGCAAATATTTTTCTGGCGATGTCTCTCATTATAGTGTCACTTACAGTTATTATATAAGTCATATTCATTTGTAAACAGGGTTTATTGGATACCAAAGATTATTATTCGAACGACCTTCAAAATGTGTCGTACATGAAATACACAGAGTAATAAATAAACGATTAAATATTCCACAGTAAGCCTACCACATTCACTGTGCGTTGGAATTAGCTTTCCAGACGGACCCATACAATAATGCATAGAGTGATAATATGGCGCAATTTTAATTTTAATTTGTTCAGTAGAAAATTTATTTCTTAACATTACGGTTAAAGCAGTTTTTATGGAAGGTAATTCTTCATTGAATTTGCGTACAAACTAAAATAGAATAAATAATTATAATAAGAGTTTATCAGTCTAAGTGTGTACTTTATCATGCAAGTTATTTTTCTATAAAAAGGGATTATTATTTTTCTCTGCAAAGTAAGCTATCACTCATTTGTACACTTACCTACTCTATACGCTTAGCTCAGTCAATTAAGTAATCTTGTAAACTTTCGTCAACTATTTCAGGTTTCATAATTTTACTACTGCTGAACACGATTAGGTAGTGTCAAATATTTTGATTTAAAATATCTAAGTTGCTTTTCTGAATGAATACACTTATTTAAAATGATGTAGTATTATAAGTGATTGAGAGGATGGAATCTTCATATGATGAATATATTAAGCATGAACATTATTGTCTAGTTAAATAGTTAGCTTTGCATCTCCCAATTAACAGAATTCTTGAAGGATTAGACGTACTTCTAATTTTCATACGTCATATTGTAATAATACTTATTTTGAAATTTTGTGACAAATTACGTTGACTAGGTTATTATTAACCATGAAGATTCTAACACAGTTTTTATCTTTTATTTGTCACATGCACGAGCCTTGAATGATTACCAGTCAACTCCAGCTATGAAGTCAGTGAGACAACTCTATTGTTTGAAGAGTCATCATATTGTCGCTTTACGTTTACGCTTCGGCATCATAGTTTCTTAATAAGTTGAAATTCCCATTCAGACAAGAAAAAAGTAAGACAGCGAAGAGATATTTCTTCTCAATTAGTTCCTGTTGTGACGCGTGGTTTTGATTTTTTTATCGAACGCAAAATCTCTCGTCAATTGTTATCTCATCTAGGTTGACCACTTGATTCGGCTCCAAAGCTTTACTACAACCTCCTCGCCAATCTAAAACGACACGTCAACGTGAACACGAAAGAGAAGGCAGCAAATACAGCAAAAATCTTTACTGCAAGGTTCAATCATATGCAGAAAACTAGGGTATTTATAATATCATAAATGTCCTTGGGGCTTCTAGAGATTTTTGTATCCTAATAAGCACAGTAATAGTAGGATAACTGTTCAATCAGAGACGCATCACGTGATTTCTCATTGACTAGAAGTTTCTAATAGAAAACTATCTGTGTGCTGACTGGACACAATGTTTCCTATTGATTTCTATGCCTTTTCGAACTTGTTTCAAGGGGGTTTTCTGGATTTACCCAACAGTTTCTCATCAGGATGCTACATTAATGTATATGGTTTACAATAAAGGAGTAACATTTAACATGTCATAGTGTTACATAATAACATTGATTATACCACATTTAATTGTTAAATACTGCAATCACGTTTTCCTTTTCTTTAATCGTTCGTTACCTTCTCCATAAACACGTGCTCAAATAATTCAAAATTATAATTAATGGTAGTATGTAACACTATAACACGTTGAATATTACCTCATTCTAAACCACATATATTAATTTAGCAGCCTGATGAAAAACTAGTTGCCGAGAGGCATTTTTCGCTCTTTCCCATTTTTTTTAGTTTTTTTGTCTTACCTTCTCTCTTCAAATCTTGCAAATTTTTGAACTTTCTGTTATATTTCTAGTTCATTATTAATATCCTTTTTGGAAGTATTAAACATATTTATAGTGAGAGGTTTCATGCTTTGTTAAACATTTGTGTTGCTGCTTGTTTTTAGGAGATGGTAAGCTGAAAATAGTGACCGATTTTAGTGTTGTTTAATAGTAAATCCTGGCCGAGTTCTATTGAGTAAGTTGCAATATGGCCACTTTGAGTATATTTTCTTTTGATTTCTCAGACTATGTGACTATGATGCAGATTCGAATCCTATGGCCAGAATAAGTTCTTTTAAAGTTGCAAGCACATTCTGCTGCCAAATTTCAAATAGCATCAAGTCAATATCAAGCAGTGTTTCTTGTCTACTCAATTAAACCACTGAACATAAACAAATAATGCACACTATGGAAAGTCGCTTAGGCTAGTAGCCACATTCCAACATTATTAACATGATTCAATAAACGTTCAAGAACTTCTATTTAGTCATCAATCATTACAAACTTTTATTATTTCTAATGTTATATAATAATAGAATTTTGTTTCTATAAATAACTAATTATTCATATCTCAAGTCAATTTGTCCGTAATAAAACAATACCTTTCATGTTGTCAATAACAGAGTAAGCTGTTTGATGTACATTTGTTTCACAAAATAAAGATAACTTCATTTAGTCAAATTAAGAATCCATACCAAATATTCTGATTCCTTAAGCTACTTATAAGTAGGCAGATTTAAGTCATTAAAATACCACGTCTTATTGCCATTCATTATAAGAATTCAAGAAATCATTTTCGGTTAAAGAAACGATTCCTATGAACTAACCTCTTTAAAAAGTCCAAATGAATCGAGTGTGATAGTTGTACCTGTTGAATTTATTGTATATCTTCTAAAATTATCCAAAGTAAACGTGAATTCAGCATAATGCATTGAACGTGAATCGTTCACCTTATTCATGCATAAGAAATCATTTAAATAAAAATTTATACAGAATATTAAATTATGACATATAGATTGACTGAACTTTTCTAATTTCTCTAATACATAGTGCTTTGATTGTGTTGATTCATGGCTGAGTGTTACATTGACACTAGACGTTAATTGACAATCACATGTATAATAGTCAACTTGACATTTATGCAATATGGCGTATGCATCCATGTTGACATCTACTTTAATACCGGCAATCTGATTCAGTATAGCTAAATTAATAAAAGTAATTTGATGTGAATAATAATAATCTTGTGTATCGTTATTATTATTCATAGTCAGGATTTGTTTATGACACCATATTGTTATTTGTCTGGAAATCATAGCCCATATAGTTAGATATCCATATATATCCCAATTCGCATTAAAAAACGCTCTGTGTGGTAATAATTGTCTACCGTTGAATAACCATTCATAAATTATTGACTGATTATCAATTGTTCTGTCATTACTTTTGTCATGGTCTATGCTCTGGAATTCACATGGTAATGTTACAATATGACCAATTACTAAACGATGCTGATAATAAATGAAATTATTATTCACTTGTAGCATAGATTGAAATAGATCATGTTTAATTGGATACTGAATATGAGACGATAAAAAGACTAGTTGGAAATTTGAATACAGAACTGAAATTATGTATGCCAAGATTACTGATGTCTTCATTTTGTTTTTATTCGTATCTAAAATGAGTAGCAACCTATTTATTGTACAAAGATAAATCTTGTTAATTTTACTAAGCATTTTTTATATTCAGTACAGATGTAAGTAGAAACTCGATGTTGTAATTATGCACACACGCGAATCGATTAATAATTTATGAATTTTTTAAAAATGTATTGAACAGTTTTATAATTTAATTTTAATTTTAGTGGATGATTGAACAAAGCAATCAATATATTAGTTTAAAAGCTTCCTTTTGATTGATTTTGAACATTAATTTGTGATATATCCCGATGATCATATGTTGTCATCAACATCAATGTTGTAACGAATCGAATCGACTAAAATTTAATACCAATTTTCATAAACCACCTTACAATAGTCTGCTCATCAGTGACTAACTGCAGAATGTGCCTGAATCTCTACTGAGAAGTCGTGGCTGATGGAGTTCAGACTTGTCGGGAGGTGAAGCAGTTTTCACCGATGACAATGGATGATCCCGCTACATCACTAATTGATAGAAGTGAGAATCCTACCATTAGATACAGGCTCAGTGGTGTAGAGGGTTAGGCGCTCACCAATCTGAAGTCCCTGGAGCGGAATCTAAAGTGAACAATACTGAGGAATTTCATACTAGTACGAGACAGCTTTTTAGTGCTCCTTGGTTTTTAGTGATACCCTACTAACATCAGTCTGTGATGAATTCAATCAACTAACATTTAATACCAATCTCCACAAACCACCTCCCTTGATTTAGCACATTGTTGATAGAAAGTCATGATTTCATGTACAATTTCATTGGTGAAACTAAAATATTTTTATCTACTGCAGCAATAAAAACACCCATAGACATATCAAAACAGTACACAGAATGTGTCATAAATAGTGGGAATTCTAATATCTAGAAGTACAAACTAAATTTACACTGTTTAGGTAACTAGTTTCAAATGTCAAATACAAAGTAGCCTTCAGAACTTTCTTAAATACTCTACAAACGCATACTAATCAATACTAATAATTGTTGTGAAAATAAATAGCAATCATATTGTAGAATGTTTTGTGGAGATAATTAAGATTTGCAATTTGCATAACGGACTGATTATAACTAGATAATTGAAAACCACTGGGCCGTAGGCAGCTATTTCGTCCTAGTACGAGACTATTCAACAGTATACTTGAACGAACCTGGCAGGGTCCATACAATAATGTAGTCGCTAGTAACTCTGAGCTTAATCTCTGCAGTTCTAATCAAAAATTGCAAACAATAGGGTCTAACCATTTCGAGAGTGATGTAGTTACCTACTAATAATAATGGTTGAGGTGGGAGAATACTAGAAATTGAATGACGGTAGAAATATAAACTATTGTATACCAGCTCAACTTCCTAAAGTTTAAACTTCTTAATGTCCTTAACTGGTTCCTCGGTAGGGCCATAAATGCAGCGGTGAGCAGACGCATTCTAGAAAGGAACAACAATTGCTTTCCTTCTGATTTTTAGTAGTTGTCTAGTTACAATTCCTTAGTAATGCAAAATGCAAGTGATCACATAATCTAGATATTAAAAGAAGTTAACAGATCACAGTCATGAAAACAGTTTTTCATGTTATCATCAGTTGAATAATAACTATGTTATACTGTCTTAAATAAACAGATCCCTAAAGCACGATGGCTCAACATACTTTCTTCGTCAGATAATAATGTAAAGTGAAAACTGCTTGTATGTTGAACTGTGTTAATGCGAATAATAGACTAAAGATAACTACATATAATGATTACGTTATTTGTAAAATCGTTGAATAATAAACTCATCATGTATCAATTCTACAAGACGTTTGAACGAAGAATATTTTTTTCGATAAATGCTCATTAGGTTCTATATTTATTAGTTCAAAATTATTAGTTACAAGAATAGCCAGTTCCTTTACTTGCCTCAGAACTGGCTATTCTTTTGACTAATAATTTTGAACTAATCAATGTAAAAGCTGATGAGCATTTATCGAATAGAATATTCTTCGTTCAAACGTCTTTGTTTTTGATAAACATGGAAATTTTTAAACAATTCTACAAGACCCGATTTATTCAAACTATTTAGCACTTTTTCAAACTACAAAATTACTTACTTCATATAGACCCCTCACTCTTATATGATGCACTGGTTTTCATCATTGTTCTTTCGCCGACGCGACTGCAAGCACATTCTTATACAACATACCAAAGCTAAACACTTTAGAAATGATTGTTTTGACATCGAGTCTATGAGACTTGCTATATATATATATATATATATATATATATAAAGAGAGAGAGATGAAAGTCTTTACTATTTAAACAATTCATCAATAATAACCTAAATAATTGTTGCTTTTAACTATAATAAATTGACTTTATATGTTTCGAAACAGGAATGTTGCGAATAAAAATACTGTGTATTGAATCAGTGAAAATCACTTTAATTAAACTAGATTATTTAAATAATTATTTTCTTGAAGTAAATGCTAATTATCATATTCTTCATTAAGATATTTTGTCAGTAACTTATGGATGCATATATATATATATATATATATATATATATATATATATATATATATATATATATGTACGCGGTCGTATAGCTTTGTAATTGATTTCAATAATCGTTTTGCATTTAATAAAACGTTTCAAGTACTCTTCGCCAGTAAAGGGATTCAATGTGCTTCTCTGTTTTTCTATCAAACTTACTCAAAAGAAACAGAAAGCGAAGATGAAATGTTTATGTGATTGAATTATTATAATTCAGTACCATAGAATTTTCGGGGATATGTTATTCTGTAATCATATTTACCTTAATTCGAAATCTCTCAAACACAATTTACAAATAAAAAGGTGGAATAGTTTTGGGTCTCTATTTAGATACCCTACTGGCAGATCACTCCTTGAGCAGTCTGAAAAATTAATTGAAGCCAACTATAAACAACCCCTATTTAAATAAAAGTTACGTCGATGATACCTAGATATGTCGGGCTCCTAAAGAAGATTATCTCTTAGAACTGTTTTTCGGTGGACGGTTCCAATTATTTAGTTGTGTTTGAAGTAGACATTTTATGCTTGTTATTATTATATCCTTCTTGGTCTATCTTCACGTTTAACTCACTAACTACTGGTGTGTCATTTTCCACTTTTGAGCTATAATTAATCGTGCATACGTTACTCCAATTTCTTATCATAATCGCCTTTATCATGTATCAACGTTAATTTCTTAATTGATTGACTGTGGCCACGTTATATGGATATATAAAAGAGTGTTTCAAATATAATTTGACTATTCTGGTTGGTTTATCGGTCATGTGTTCTTCCTGTTCCTTCCTGGGACTGAGTAGGCGTCAGGGCAGACGTAAAGACATCGATTAAACAGTTGTGTTCACCATTGATCGCTATAATTTATTACATACAAGGTCATGTCAATTAATTGGTCATACTTTCCATCATAACAGCCTTTATTATTTGAGATGATAAAGTTATTCTGAACAATTTTCCACAAATCTTCGCCATCTCCCACCCATCTAGCGAATTCTCTCTTGAGAAGTAGAATGGGCATTATTTCTACTTCCTGGATGTCAAATTGATAAAGAAAGCCAGTGGAACACTATAAAGACTCATTTGCAGAGAACCTATTTGGAATAGTCGGCTGGTAGGTTTCTATAACTGGGTTCCTATCAACGAAATCGACACCTTGCTATGTCCTACGCTTCGCGAATTCAAAAATCTGCTCTACCACCCCCCTACCCCCAAATAACACCCGTGTTGAACTAACTATCCTAAATAGAAACTGATTGAAAAGGCTTTTCTACCACGATATATTGACAAAGTTATGGAGTAGAAACCTTACAATGGAGCCAAAACTTTTGCTTCCAAAAAGACACTCTTCATGAACATTGAGTTCGAAGGCGATCTGTTTACTGATATTTTACAAGGGGATTGCAAATGCTATCAAAATAGCATATTTTTGAGGCAAAACTCAGAAATATGTTTTTAATTCCACCCTTATGTATAAATAAAAAGTCGTGTGTATCTATCAGTTTACTTAAACCTGTAGAGCAAAATATATTGGTCGTTGGATTATCACTTTGTCTACAAGATCCTAGAGGTTTATCTGACACGGTTGCGTAAGTCAACAGCGACAGTATTTGAAGTGTTACTTTAAAACATCTAATCACTGCTGTCCACTCAATCATAGCAGATTCATCTTCTAAGCTCTTCTATATGGTGAACGAAAATTTAACAAAGTCAATGAATTGTCGTCTCTTGTGTATTTCTAAAACCGTTACCAAACACAATAAAACCAGAACTGTGCATCAAACAGCTTTTCCAACCTCTTATTTTACCATGAAGGTAACCAAAATTTCGTATATATCATTCTATAAATTATGATTTCAGATTTATTCTACCTTGTTTATTTTAGGAAATCTCTGCATATCTCTTTTTCTATAGGTCTCTAATAAGATCACTTTTACTCTTGTCTTCTTACCCTTTTCGGCAACGGTAGGTTTCTCAATTTATCCTATTACACAAACCAACCCTAGGACTATTTTTTTTAATATGTCCAAGTGTGGCTCAACACATTTCACAGTCACTATGATTATTCCTTATCTATTTAGAAATTCCATGTTATTTGCGTAACCCAACTCCGAAATTTCTATTTATTATGATATTCTGAATAAGAATAAAATTAGTTTTTATGATTATTACTTTTCCGACTTTGTTACTATATTTAGTTATTGATTGCTGTCAAATTGCATTACACTGCATACGCGATAGTACAGCTTTATGAATAAAATTGTTGTTGCCTAGGTTATTATTTTTCACTGAGCTCGTTGATAATATAAGTATGCTCGTATAACTCCGCAACTATCTTCAAACAACTTTTGGGTACTTAACCATGTTCCACAAGTGATAAAATAATAAAGATATAAATGATAACACAAAGATGAGTATATGTTTTAAGTGGGCTAACGGTGGTATATGCCGCAGACCTGAAGCAGGTCATTTTGTGGGGCCCGCACGATAATATCTCGGCGTTTGGTTTTTCATGTCTTCGCGCCGTCAACAACGATTAGCACTGAGGATGCGAATCCATCGGAGAGGTCTTTGACGAGAATAAGGAAGAGCGGGAAACCAAGTTTGTCCCATGTGAGACTCCTGATAATGCTTTTCTCCGTACCAATTTTATTCTGTTCATTTCGGTTAGGAATTTTTGGTTTTGTAAACAGTTCTGCAGCCATGTGTTTAGCGGGTTAGAGAAGTATATACTTGAGGTCTTCTACAAACCTTATGAGGCACTGTGTTGAATATCTTAGCAGAGTCGTGGTATATCATGTGGACGGAGGTTCTGTAGTCTCACCAGTCTGTTGAGACCCAGATTATCCCATGAATATATCGACTTTTAAATTGAACATTAGTTTTAGTAGAATGAACTTGTATATTCCCATTGATTTATTATAGTTCATTCTACTACCAATTCGCCCATTGCACAAACGTGACTGTCTGGACTCAGTAGTCTAGTGGTGTACGCAGTGGCGTATGACACGAACCGGACTGAGTTCGAATCCCACTGTGAACATCAACATTGGGATGCAGGTACATCCAGCCGATGAGTCCCAAATAGGACGAAACGCGCGTCCTGGATTCCACTTGCCAGTCACAATACAAACTAAATGAACATTAGTTTGTGTGTATGTTTAAATTGTGATTAAACTTTATTCTAGTCTGTTTGAATTATAGGCGTTTGTTAGACCATTTAGGTTTTAAAATACATTCTTATCTAATTATTCGTATTGACTTCTTTATTTACGTGCTTCCGTGCGTGAAGTTAATTGATATAGGAGAATTATGTGTATATTTAGCTTATGTAATTACTTTCCATCATCTGTAGTTCTCATAGCAGACGTCGTATCTGGTTTCCTAGTCGTCCCATTATTGCTATTTCTACAGGTCCGTTCAGCTATTTCATGCTAGTGGCCTTGTATTTAAACGTTCTTTATTAGATGCCAATTGTTCGTTATTCAGAAGTCTGACCTCGGTTTTGATCGGTCGTAACTCCATCTCTTATCTCCTCCTATGTGTTCGAACAGATCCCCGCTATTTATGGTTACCGAAAACTGTATTAAACCATTCACTACTGTATGTTATGAGCGTGGCGTTCATCTTGAGTGCTATATTTTAACAAGTAGATAAATAAATATATTCTACAACACTATAACTCTTAAATCCTGTGAACAACTATGATAGTAGTTCTGACTTCACGCTCTGTTGTATTCTTACTGCTTCCAGTATCAACCATGGTTCTGAATGTAGGTAACTGTGACCTGAGGAGCACACTCACTGTCACGCTCGATGAGTCTAGAAAAACCATAAGCGAAGAAGAGGAATCCTTCACGGAACTTCTGTACAAACGGCCTAAATTTGCTTCCTATCCTGACGCAAGTGTATAAGGCTTTCCACTGTTGGTTATCATATAAGTCCCTCTCTCAAGAGGACTCCCTTCGGGAATCGTGGCTTTGAAAATAATGTTGTAGTTCCGTCTGCCGTTTAAAGATGCCTTTTCACACTTTTCCAGTGTAGTGCTTTGCTTGGGATCTGATCGTTTGCTAGGTTCATCCCTGTGGGTCAATGTTAGAGCGTCATCATCTTTACGGGTCGATTAAACCTTGCTCCTGTTTCTTGTTTCTGGCTGGGAAGATAGGACTATTGGCACCCTGAGATGTGAAAACATTTAACGTGCTAGGGGAAGTTTCCTCCTAATTTACCAAAAACTTCTCAGTGTCATCTCCCACTGATAGATATTTTAAAAAATTTAACATTTTAAGAACTAGTTTTCCTAGGGCGACAAAGGGTGATATAATCTTTGATACACTGGATCTAACAGAGGGCTTGACTCTGCATTCTGGGGAGATATAACAAAACCACGAAAATGGATGTTTCGAGAAAAACTTGCAGTACTGTTCTGGTACTTCAACATTTCAGTCACAATGAACCCACTCATGGCAGAATTTTGGCCTGAATGTAGAGTCGATCTTCTTTAATACCGAGTGATAAGTATCGCAATCATCAGCATTTCTCTTTGTCTTAATTCTGTTTTTCTTTGTACGGAAAGTTTGGAGTCGGTTTAAGGTCTCCTGCATTACCCTTGGATTAATAAGTTAAGGTAGACCCCTTACCATTTGGAGTTGGACCCATGTAATGTTTTTCGAGGAAAACCATCTGAGTTGATGCCAGTTATGCATTTCAGGCACGGAATATCTATCTTCCTTATGTTGTCGAGAGGTAGGTGAATGTGTCGGAATGCGAAACTTGCTGTTAGCAATATGTTTGGGGTTTAATTCAAACAACTTCCTACTTACTCAATGTTCATGATTAAAAAGTGGCGGGTGAAATTTTCAACTATAATGGTCAGAGATGCTACGGTTGACTAAGTAAAATATGTCCATGACACACTAAATTGGAGCTTTAGTATCTTATACGGCATCCCAAAACCTTTGGACGGTTAGTAGGAACTAGACATTTTCGATTGCTTGAAAAGAGACAACAATGTTACGTCACCTTTGAGCGATGCGTGTTGACTTAGTTTCAGCAAGTCAAAACATAACCGAAATTCAAGGTGTGTACAAGAAGTTCTGCTTGTAGAGGTTTCACTTATCCTTGAGCATGTCAATTTTACTTACGGTACATTGCGATCTTGTTATGCTTGTTTAAGGCGTAATTGAAACCCGGCATCGCGATACACAAACGTTTAATCGTTAGGCTTACTGATTTGATTGTTTGCTGAACAAATATCAGCTTTAATACATTTTCGTCAAAATCACTGTTACTAACCTCTTCATTTTATTCATTTTCTATCATACTTAAACATGTTTTCAGTCAGATGGTAGTACAAAAGATTTATTAGAACATAGATATTATGCTATAAACCGAAATGAATTTAGTTACAAATCGAACTGCATCAGACGTTACACACTCTTCAATCATACTGTAGCATTCATACGAAGATAGTAATAAGAAATAAGTAAAATATTATTTTCAGGGTTTTCAACAGCTGTAACAAATAGTCAAGAAGTGTTTGTCTTCGCCGAAACAATGTCTTGTAATTCGTTACACTTTCTGCGTGCTTTATTTATGTCTGAGTAACTGACAGTATAGAATGTTACCGAAATCTCAGACGGGTATTAAGCTGTTCAGATGTACATATTCCCAACTTACGAATTTCCAGTATTTCATTTTTTTTAAGCCTACCATCTGTAAACCTGAAAAGCTTCAGTGTGTTTCAAGATGTCTGTTTTACTGCAAATTATTAGTTTCATTAGCTTAATGATTATTTTATGCTAATGAAACATTTTTCGCAGTGATCATGATTGTTTACAACTAAGTGGAGCACTAGGCAAACGGACTACATGTTAAGAAAGTAAATTGTCTGTTTATGGGTAAATGACATCAATCTATCCAAAGTGGTAAGTGTATGCTTTGTATTATAGGGATCTGAATTATATTTCCTTAATGCATTAATGAATTTTCAGCACCATAAACATATTAAAATCCGGTATTTTAGCCCTAATCGTTAACATGGAATTAGCTACACTGATCTCACTGATGAAAAATGTTTCTGTTTTTCATGTGAATAGTCTCAAATGTTCTTCTCGACATAATTGATGTGTGTGGAAGACCTATTTTCTAATTCGATTTCTAGAGTACATCAAATGCAAGAAACACCATAATTATTGGCATAGATCTCATTGTTTAGCACGTGTAATGCCGGCTGATCATTGCAGATCGTTAAATAATCATTCTGTTGTTGTTATACCCTACACATCATTTAACTGCATTTGAAAATTGATCTTATTAAACAACAATTATAATCGTGCTGAGGATTCTTCATGGAAAGGAATATACTTTTCTTTTGGTAAAATACATCTAGTAAAAAAATATTTTTGTAATAAGATAAAATAAGTTTATTTATTTAACGATATTCATTTGTGCTAAACCACGGTTGTGGATAGTAGATATAATATGTTCTATCATTGGACTACGAGAGTTCTAAAGAATCCGCACGGGAATTTGAAATTGATATATTTTATAAGTCGGTTAGAGCATTCCATACAAGATTATGTGTTTTACGGAATCAGCTTATATAACGTCACCAAAGAGTTATTTACTTAAACACGGCAGTCTTATTAGGGGACTTTAATTATGAAGGATAGTAGTTAATATAGAATAAAAACTGATAGATAATAGTGAGGTACTGATAATTACAACTAAAATAGTTTATCTCTTAATTTCAGGAGCAAACAATTTTTTGTGGGCGGAGATTAACGATACATTTTAGACAATCAAATGGTTAAACAGTCATGGATTAAATTATTTTGTAGTTATGATGGGTGGTGATATATTGAGATATTCATGTCAGCGAAGGTCAGAAATGAAGACAACTTTATTTACACATGAGTAAAGTAACTGAAGATTACAGAGAGTTAAATCCCAAACCATAAAACATAAGGAAATGATCGAGAATAAATGCAGTTTCCGTAAAGTTCTAGCCGATGACAAAATTAGTGATACGCCTAAAATATTAGTTGGTGAGCCTGGGTAGTACAATGTCCACCTTGTCCATGGACATTTTCTTGAAATCGAGTTCAGGTAGTCAGTTTTCTACACAGTTTATTGTAGGATGTGCGACTATGTTGAAGTCTGTTATTCATTTATTCAAGAATATTAAAAAAACGACAGAAGGAAGGGCCTGAGTTGTTTGGTGGTATGAATAAATGACTTTTGCAAGTGACTTTACAAGTACCATAGTGCAAGCAGACTAAACAGCTAAGGTACACGACAAAATATTATGCAGCCAAGAAGTTTATTCAACGTTACTAAACAAACTAATGTGACAGAACTTGAGATTTGAATCAGTGGAATAAAAGTTTATTAGGGGGATTTTGCACTGGTTTTAAAAACGACTGAGCAAATATATCACTGTTGGGGCCAATATTTTTATTACTCATACTGGGGCTTTAAGAATAAATAACCTGTGTCTATACGTAATTAAGAAGAAGCCCTAAATCAAGTAAGCTGATCAAACGGACTTGGTTGATTGTGAGAGTTAGTCTTCAGAATACTAGTTATTCTTATATTTTGCTGGGATATACATAAGTTTTTGAACTTATATTAGCTACCAATTTGTCTCGCGAATGTCACGACACATGTAACTCACACGCATGTATTACAACAACAATAACATGCAAGATATATATATATAAGATCTGGCCTTTGACACTATATTGACCAATCATATGTCTTCTTC
The DNA here is from genome assembly GCA_025215515.1 of Schistosoma japonicum. Lineage (NCBI taxonomy): Eukaryota > Metazoa > Platyhelminthes > Trematoda > Strigeidida > Schistosomatidae > Schistosoma > Schistosoma japonicum. The sequence goes on along the minus strand of CM046069.1, from coordinate 39,341,797 downwards.
TAGATGTGTCAGTTGCCACTAATGTACAAAATGTAATCTGACCATCTGTTGTAAAATTAGCAAAGCAAAAATCACCGCGGTGTAAAGTCTTCGTAAAGGTGAATGGTGCTCCGTACTGTCAATTCATATGAGTCACAGAGTGATACATTTTTGATTCTAACGACATAAAAATTCAGTCTACGTTGGGGGACAAATATCCAGACACAGTGATCGACATGGAGATATTAATGTTTGATTGCAAGTAGGGTCGATAGTTTGCGGCAGTGATAGAGAAGAAAGAGGTAACGGATGTCACTATTAACATTAATGACGGGTAGAAAAGCTACGTTAGTTGTAAAAAAAATACGCATATAGCACGAGATAAAAGCGCATTTAATGTATGCAAAGGGAGTCTGTTGTTGGATAGGTTATGATTAACGGTTCGTCCAGGTTAAGCTAGTATATGTCACCAAGATTAAGAAATAATTAATCATGTGTTTAGTAATATTATCACAGGGGTAAAGACTAGGCGGCAAACTGTCCTAAAGTAAACTGCAGAACTCCTATATAAAGTATTGTCTAAACTGTCTTTTGTGTCGGGGCATGAATTCATGATTTTATTTGAAGTACAATATTACAGAGATGGGATACACAAGTGTGACTGTCTGGATACAGTGGCCTAGCGATGAACGCGGTGGCTTTTGGCACGAGCGAACTGAGTTCGAATCCCAGTGTGAACATCAACATTAAGATGCAGGTACATCCAGCCGATGAGTCACAAATACGACTTGCCAGTCACAATCCAACTTAAAAAAAAAAGAGATGAGAGGAGGTTGAAAGGCTGTAATTACTCTATAATTAAATTTTCTGGTGTCTTGCATACTGACTCTCTATGTGGGTCTGAATAGAGCGACAAAGAAACACTAATTTTACGTTAAGAGATCATTAAGATTACGTATATATTAAGTATTTATTACCACATTTGTCTTTAAATGCCCTAGCAAGCTTTGTTTACATGCATTAATTGCAACTCTGTACATATCATTGTGGTTTCACCACTTTCTTTCCAATATCAGTCTTTTTAACAAGATTGCCTTGCGTTCCATCTGCCGTTGTTTAAAGAACCATGAATTTCTGGTCACAGCTTTAGTTATCCCAATATTTCTGTGGATACAGAACTTTTGGATGAAAAAAAACAGCTTACTTTTTTGCTCACTATTTGTTATCGTCCAGTCAAACTAGTTTAGCATAGAATTTCACACCTCACAGACTATTTATTATTGCTGTTAATGTATATCTGTGATAGTTGACTGTTGACTATTGACATTCATGTTTTATTCACCACTCTGCACGATTGTCAAAGGTTCCCAGAATACTAACCTACATCTAAGTGAACAGTCTTTAACACAGTGGGACTTTGAAAAGTTCCGAAACATTCTTAGAAAACTACTAATTCGCACTATTTCTTTGTAACTTATGCCAGGGTAGATAGACTGACAGTGTTTCAAGGTTTGACTCAAACGCTTTACATTTTAGCCGTCGTCTTCCTAGTATGGAATTTTTCAAGAATGAGACTTATTAGTCGTCTTGATTTATAAATAATAGCAAATGAGTTGTCCTTAAATTTTAAGTTCCAATCTTAATTCATGTTAAAACCACATATAGGTTTATACATATATTTATAGGAATGTATGTATCCACACTTACTGTGAATGAGTGGGAGCTCCTACTTCTGGCTCAAGTTTAATAGGTAATAAAGACCTTCTCGTTAGTAAACATACTTTAACTAGATATCTCAGGCCTGAAGGCTGTACACTATTTCTAGGTATTAAGGATTCTAGTGTTTGTTTTCTGAGATTTACAACACTATATAAATTATTCAAAGTTATAAGAACAGCTGAAACCTCCTCAGATAACATATAACTTTTATTAGCTGAACATTGTTAAATATGGCATCTGTATTTCAGTGGAATTAAACAACGAAATTACTATAAACGCACTTTAAAATAGATCATCTGTTTATGGCTCGTTGAAATAAAATAGATAGCATCAACTAATTTTCTGCTGTTTATATTAGGCGTGGAACTGAGTCAAGTATCCGTGCTTTGGTAGATGGTAGCTAGGGATGTTACTTGCGTACATTGCATTCAGGAGTCAGCTCGATATCACAAGTTAATTAAGCAAAGGGTTCAATAAAGACTACGACGCAGATTATAGTAACACGTATGAGAAATTAAAGAGAACCTAAAAGTTGCTAGAAAACGATGAAGTAATAAAAATGGATTAAAGTACGTGACTATATCTTGTCGCAACTAACTATTTACTTACGTAAATGAAAGACGTTAGAAAGTGGATATGTTCGTTTCTATCCTATCTTCTCTAAGATCTGTGTTTAAAGAAATGTGATAACACCAATGTAGATGAAAATCTGACTAACATATACTCAATTCTGGTCCTTTTGAAAACTCTATTCTAGAAGGCTGTCTCAAATATTCTAGTTGCGTGAAAAAAGGATATTTCATTTCTGACATAATTATGTCTCTCTTGCTTTGTCTTCACGTTTAACCCACTAACTATTAGTGTGTCATTTTCCACTTTTGAGCTATAATTAATCGTGCATACGTTACTCCAATTTCTTATCATAATCGCCTTTATCATGTATCAACGTTAATTTCTTAATTGATTGACTGTGGCCACGTTATATGGATATATAAAAGAGTGTTTCAAATATAATTTGACTATTCTGGTTGGTTTATCGGTCATGTGTTCTTCCTGTTCCTTCCTGGGACTGAGTGGGCGTCAGGGCAGACGTCATACATTTGAGTTACATCTCAAGGAGAGATGGCTTATTCTATCGATTTCGGGTTTTCTGCATCGTGATATCTTATAGCGAACCCCTAGCTTTGTCTTAATCTATTACTCAAGTAAGGCAATTTGACTGATTTGTCAAGAAGCCGATTATTCACTCGAACGCACGTACTATTATAGTATGTATATTAAAAAATAACTCAAGTGGAAACACAATTCTGAAATACTGTTATATCTCATGATAGAATAACGGTTTCGATGGATTGAGATTCACCCACAATACAATATCCACTGCTACTCCCAACTCTTTCTTGACTCGTTGTACAGATGTGATAATTTAATTGATTTATCAAGAAACCGACTGATTATAATATTATTATAATATAATTATTATATTACACAAGATATCTGAATAAGATGTAGTACTTTTCCTTAAATATATCTGTCATACGATATTGACAAACCACATATCTTCTTCCAAACATGTCAAATACACATAAGCCCCACTCCAACAAATACACTGATCTAGTAATGATTAAAAAGTGTGTAGCTGAGACATAAGCCTAATTATAATTTACGAATAAAAGCGACATAATGATAAGTTTTGGTTTAAACAAGAGCCACAAACAAGGGCAGTGCGAGATTAGTGAACGGAGAGACTGAGTAGCGATTTTACTGATATATGTATTTACATATGTGCAGAAACGTTATAAAAACGACCATAAACTTTTACTAGTTCAGCTTATTTCCCCTAATAGCGCCCCTACCTCCTGATTATTAGCATAGGCCAGTAAAAATTTGGATAACATAGAAATGGCTTGTTAATATTAATATATTTGCATGAAAAAGTGCTATGTAGTTGTCTACCATTAGCACAAACTTGTGGCTTGACTGTCTAGTTTCCTAGGTCAAACTATCGACTGATGATTGCAAATCGTATATTAAAACCATCCACATTGGTGGATGTGATCTAGGGTTCTTAGAATGTCACCTAATAGTATATATTACGGTTTCCGTAATTAAAATCGTTTTTACTTACTGTATGTAGCGTTAATTTAAACAGTTGTTACCGGTTGGACCGTATTGTAAAGACCTGATTTAAGGGGTATAAGTTAAGATTGCATGAATTTATGCATAACACAGGTCGTATTTCATATGCTGATGAAGCATACTTTTTTGGAGAGTTTATAATATAAGGTCATAACTTTAAAGCAGCGTTATAGTATATTTTTCAATGGGATATCTGACAATCTATTGCTCAACACAGTCCTCTGTTGACGAAAGTAGACTTTCTAATGCGTAGCTTATTGGATGGGTTATTCTATTTTCAAAATGTTTCACAACTAAGATACTTCAGATATCCGTTAAATTTTTTTACACAGTGAAATTGACAAGATCAGTTGGTGAGATGCAAACGAATACCCAACTACAACCTACTTGAAAACTTGAAAACATCCTTGGTGTCTGAATCTTTCTGCATGAGTCCTATCAGGGTAATGCCTTTATATATAATAATAACCCTAGGCTGTAAAACACCAATAATCGTGACAATTAAATACTTCGGAAAGAATTCGAAATATACATTTACATAATTGCCGAGTAACAATCCCACTTTCACTCTCTCTTCTATCATTTACAGACATTTTTTTTAATCAGAAGTTAGGCAAAGGCGTTAGGGATTTATAAAATCTGCAAATATACACCGTGAAAATACGGTAGCATTATTGTGTTTAAGTCTATCGAGTTGCAGCAATTAGCACTTTGAGCGGCGTTTTGAAAGCTGGCGTTTTACTCGATCTCTGGTCTTCCTCAAAGATTTTACAAGTAGTTCTTTCAGTTTTTCTGTTGTTAATATATTTTTTGACATCAAAATATATGTCGGGTAAAGTTAGTGTAGCCACTGTCTTTTTAGCATTGAAGGTTTCTTCCAGATATGTGTGTATATATAAATGTATCAGAGTAGTACTTCCATACACGCTTATATTGTTTGTGTTACAGTTGATATATTGTGTTTTCGGAAGTGATATCAATGCGAAGGAACATCATGAGCACTTGGCCAAACACGCATCAGTGAATCGAAAGTTGTTAGTATTTGTAAATTGGACGACCATGCGACCATCCGATTTCTATTTTTACCGAATCGTCAAGTAAATAACATCACAATTTGTGACTTCAATTCATTTTGGGGTGGGCGTGAATGATGTGGATTATATATTTATGTGGCTTAATGGTTTTGTAACGAAACATTTCTAATCATAATAAGACAATCTTTTTACACAGCATTGCAAATCTACATTATATCTCCACAATGTGAGCTTACTTTGTCAGGTTTGTCCTTATGTTGTGGACATGATCTGTATACGAGTACACTTGCTAATTCCCAGGTCAATGTTTACAGTATTGTTTACGTGAAAGTGACCTTGGCTTAAAGGACCCAGATAACCTTGACTTAATAAAAGAGCTGGAGATGTGAAAGTAAGACTTTAAAAGTCCAACATAATTTCATCCTAACGATTGGTTAACATTAGGTAGTTTCAAGTAAGCATTCTAAAACGTGTTGGCTTCTTATAAAACCCACCCTTCGGTTAGATGTAGAGGATGCTTCAAATCCATCTGTATTTTAATGTGACACCGTTTAAGGAACATCAGGAATTATTGTCACTGGACAATAATTTTAAATAATTTAACAAACTATCTTTTGATGAACACTGTCCTTGCCAAGTGAGATTTTACACAAGGAAATCGACCAATTTTTTACAACCGGCTAAATTTGTAGCTGAGCCTTATTTTAATAAAAAAACACTTGATCTCTCAAAAAGTCATAGTAAATCTAGCAGATTTTCATTTTGTGACTTGTTTATCGCCCTAATAACCATCGACGAAGGTCTACTTAGTATATAATTGTTGGAATAATGTATACTATTAGTTTCACTTGAAGTATTGACTTTTTATATTCTCATAGTGGGCGAAACCTGCGTAGTTGACTTTCGCGGAATAGATTGATTATAGATACGTTGACTACTCGCTCCTCTACGAAACACATAATCTAACCTATTAATAACCCCATTTCAGTTTATCGAGCAGGAGTGAGTTGTACAAGGATACATCTCCAAAGTTCGATAAAATTTTGAAGGCAATCTTTTAAAAACCTCAGGTTAATGGAACAATAATCTCCATAGTTACAAGCGTACAAGGAAGTTATACAAAGTTAAGCGATCTCACTATTCTTCCTTAGTCTTTTTGAAGATGAAATTAGTGAGCGTCTCTGCAGAAATGAGTAATGCGGATTTCGCCTTTTAGAGGAAAACGTCTTGACATTAATCATACAGATAGCACTATCTTGTACGACTGCCCTGATCGCACTGTGAGATCGGTTCACAAAACAAACTTGTCATGTTTATGAATTAAGGAGGTATTAAACAAATCAACAAGTCATCATAGTCCTGTTTATGCTTCAAGTGCATATACAAATTAGGACTTATTTGTCTAATTCACTAACTGTAAATGCGAATTATCAATTAAAAATTTTGTTCTCTATGTGAATCTCTGCTCATGCTGTATTAAATCTTAGTCAAAACCAATAGATTTTGCATTGGTCGTATTCTTATTTGAACTATTTCGATAGTATCTTCGTTTTTGTTATTATGCGGTTGTTTCTCTTCTATTTCTTTGCAACATTCTCGTTTGTTGTGTCACTTCGTTGCTTGTTGTATTAGGCTCTTCAAATGAGTACTTAGTATTTAATTTGATTTCAGCTTATATTTTTGGTAGGACTAATATATGGTGGCGATACTGTTTGATTCCTAGGACCATCTTCAACCATTTTTAACAACAAACACAAGAGATTATCGTTCGCAGCTGTTTCTTTTTTCGAAGATATATTATTGCCACTTTCATCTAAACTAGAAAATATTCTTTCTTGTTTGCACATCATTATTTGGCCGTGTGCTACTATGCGGAAACATTCCTTAAACCTCACTGATCGGGCACTATAGTTAATCTCTACTAGTAATTTCATATAGTTATGGTGACATGCTTAGTTATATTCTCCTCAGCTTAGCTATTTTCTTACCGGAAATAATCTTTGTTGCAGTGTATACTAATTAGGCTGCAAAATGGTGCGTATGTTAATTATTTCTTTATACTTTATGTATTGTAAAATTTCGATTAAGCGTTCATTTAACCAGTTTCGTTTACTTTTAACATTGTTTTTTTTAGATCCTTGGCTCTACACGTTTCACTACCTACTAGAAATCAGGTCTCATAAAAATATATTTTGGCAGTTATTGTTAATTCTGTGATGTCAGTAAAGCATTTTGCCTCTAAAGAGAAAGTATCTGTTTCGCCACAATATTTTAAATTTTTAGTTATTCAAAATACTAAAAGAATTCCAAGCACGGTTCACTTCTCCGTTTCGACTCTATGAAGCAACTAAATGGTGTGAAAGCTATTTCATTCGCGAGGGTGGTAATGTTGAGACCGTTGGCGTGTTTTTAGAGTTTATCCTGAGCTTAGGATTCATTTATCAGATTGATCAAAGCATCTTCTTTTCCAGATACTTGTAAAATTCTATTTTTCCCCCAACATTTCTAGTTTTAACGTGGAAAGGATTGATGAGTTTTTTAGCACCTTTTCTGGGTCACTTAATAGAAGACCTGTAGACGGTTAGTTTTATGTTTTCTGCTAATTATGTCTCCAAGTTTAACCACTAACCAGTTAAATCCTTCGTTCCATTTTACTTCCTGTCTGCTTAACAGTAGCTCAATTATTACGACAACTTATAGATTTTATCACAAGTTTTTAAACCTTTGGCAAGTTGTACTTATTATGTAATATTGTAAATGTCACCCCAGGGTTCCATATCGTTAATTATCTTTTAAAACTAACTTGATGGAGAAAGCTGTGTGGTGGTTAGTTTATGACGTGATGCCGAGTAATTAAATTTGTATAACACTAACCTCTGTTGACATATCTTGATTTCTTGGTAGGGGTGCTAAATATGTTACAACTGATGTGGTCTTGAGTTTGGTTGCCTTCTAATCGATGAATTTGGACTAGTCAGTGGACATAAAACTTTGTTGGTTGACCGAGTATTTTATGACGTTCTAATAACGACCAGGTATTCTCTTTCAATTGTTAATCTTCCCCTGTACACTTAGTCCTGAGCAAGAGGATGAAAGACACTTGAATTAGCCAACAGTCTAGTAACAAGGATTATTCAGAATCTGCATTCCGTACGATTGTTTTTGTATATGCCTGGAATATTAAACCATACTGCAGGCCAATTAGAGTAATTATAACTCAGAATAAAGTCTTGAATGGTACAAAACCAGAATAATAGGTAGATGATTAGTTCATTATCGGATAATGATACAATAACAATCAGTAGGTCAAGAGAAAGGTTAGAGCGAAGTAAACGTAAAAATAACCAGAACATAATGTCTAATATGCACACAGTCAAATATGTACAAAGCAATATTCCTAAAATAAGTTTGAAGGCTTAGTCATTTTTCTTAACTCATCCTTTACAATAGCAACTCAGTGGCTTATGACCTCATGTATTTCCCAGAATAGAAGCCGATGGCTATTTTGCTGCAGTTTCCTGCAAGATTCTTCATGAAAGTGTGATATTTCTCAGTGAAACGAAGTCATTCTTGGTCGTATCTCTATCCGGACTATATATCCTACTTCACAATTCTTCTATTCACTTATTAAATTTTGCCTTTTCGATTATGACCATCTTTCATCTATTATTCTTCACATTATCACTTCTAATCGCATAGCGCATACACTTGTTGGTGCTCTTTAGTGCCAGATTTTGTGTACATAAATAAATGTTATGAACTAAACATTTAAATATGAAAACCACACCTACCAACATTTATGGGCGCTGTGTAACATTAGACAACTTTTCAGGCTAATAAAAGAAACTGGGGTTAAAAAATTAAGTGTTAGTGAAACAATCTCCAAAAAAAGATGGAACGCTTATCCACTCTCAGTCTAGACGTTTAGAACCATGGAGTGAACACTTCAGGGAGTAGTTCAGTTGACCTTCAGCTGCTCTAGAACTACTCACTGTTTCCAGGCAACCTGAATGGAAAGTCGACTTAAGTCCCCCGACTATTGTCGAAGTCGAAAAAGCCATAGCTAATCTGAGTCGACGTAGAGTAGCGGGTCCGGACGGGTTAACTCCACAGGTCTTTAAGTTTGGTGGTCCTACTTTAGCGATTAGGCTGACTAGTATTTTGGTTAGAGTTTGGGAACTGAACATAATTCCATTTAACTGGTACCAATCGTTAATCATTCCAGTATATAAGAAAGGGTTGAAATCGTCCTGCGGTAACCATAGAGGAATTAGCTTGACTAATATAGTGTCTAAAATACTAGTTTCTACAATTATCAGACGTTCAACTGCAACTCGTGAACTGCGAATGCGAGAAGATCAGGCTGGTTTCAGATCTGGTCGCGGTTCGTTAGACTAAATATTCACCATTCATCAGGTTTTAGAACATAGATATACTTCTCGGCGCCCAACAATGGTGGTTTCTCTTGACTTGAAGGTGGCACTTGGCTCTGTAGACCGAGGAGTTCTATGCCAGTGTCTTTCATTGAAAGGCATACTCCGGAAGTGCTTAAATCTTGTTAAGGCTCTTTACTCAAACACTTAGTCGTGTCAGAACTTATGGCGAATTGTTATCTGAACTCGTAACCTCAGGTGGTATCCATTAAGACTGCCCACCATCTTAATTTTTGTTTAATTTCATAATCGACATACTGTTAGAAATTGCACTCTTATCGTCTGACTTTTCAGGAATTAATTTCCTACCAGGAAATCTGCTTATTGATTTAGAATATGCAGACGACATAGTCCTGTTTGGCGAAGACGCTGATAAGATGCAGAATCTTTTAACAGCAATAGACAGCAACAGAAACATGTTCGGAATGGGTTTCTCCTCCTCTAAATGCAAACTGTTACTTCAGGACTAGTCTTCCTCAGCACCTTAGCTAAAGATAAGGAGTGAAGTAGTTGAGCACGTCAACCACTTCACTTATCCTGGAAGTCTGATTAACACTAATGAGTTGGTCTCTGACGGAATCTTAGTACGAATTCAAAAAGGTCGTTTGGCTTTTGTCAACTTACATCACCTTTGGTGTACGTGAGATATTCGTCTCTCAACGAAAGGAAGAGTTTACTACGCAACAGCTCGCTCTGTCATACTGTATGGATGTGAGACGTAGCCATTAAGAGTAGACGACACTCAAAAGTTATTGGCTTTTGACCATCGACGTCTTCGAAACATCGCTCACATTGGCTGGGATCACCGAGTAAGCAATAACGAGGTTAAAAGACGGGTATTAGGAGAACATGGTAAATCAGTCGGTGAGGTTATAAATCTTCATAGACTAAGGTGGTTGAGATATGTGTTACGTATGCCTAACCGCCGTCTGCCTCGACGCTCGATGAAAGCTGATATAGAAGCAGGATGAAAGAGCGTTAGGCGGCCAAAACATAACATAAGCCCATGAAGTCGCTAACTGCTTGTTTGAGTCATATCGGTAGATGCAGACTATCTGGTTGGGGTCCCCACGAATGCCCTAACTAGTGTTTGGAAACGTTGGGTGACATGGCTCAAAATCAATCACAGTGGTGCAAATATATCCACTCATTGACTTCCCTTAAATCGTGAGCTTAAAATTAATTCATAACTTTTCACGCACCAATTCTTTCTCCCTGAACCATAATCTACATGTTCACTCTTCTTTGTTCTAGTTATTATTGTCATTGAAGTAGCTTCTACTAATGTGGCGTTAATCTTACTGTGCTTTGGAGGTATGACAACTTTGACCTATGCACACATGTGCCAGGTTCCATGTTGATCATACATACATAGATTATGGGCGCAGCATGTAATCCGCAGACAAACTGGCTGTTTAAGCTTTAAATGATTTGGTTTAGAAGTAAAGCAACAGTAAAAGTGCTTAGTTGACATTTAGTAGCTCATAATTCATTGTTCAAGTTGTAGTAATTCTTACAAATAGGTATGATTCAGAACTGAGTACACGTATCTGTACATCAATCCTGAGTTGCATAGATTTTATACTGTAACCGGATTAGACGTAATTTCAATCAAACCTATATAGGCGTTTCTACTTGTTGTGTCCCCGCTTAATGGTGTCTGTATACCAACAAACTATAAGTTTCTCTTGTTTATTATATAGTTAAAAGTCCATTGAAAAGTCCTGTTGAATCTGGTATCCGATCTCTGGACAATTCTCATGATGTATCTATCGAATCTCAAATGAGATTTGAAAGTAATAGCTATTGTGATAAATATGGATTAACCAATGCAAGGTCTCAGCTGTGGTTCGACGAAATAATTAAACGGTAAGCTTATGAAGAAGACGAGCTAATTTGTTAATTTAAACTTTCAAGCACTATAAACATTTAAACACAATGAAACACCTGAATTTCTTTATGATACGTATTATTATGTTCTCACACGCTGTTCTTTTTCTTTATTTTTATGTCATCTTCAGTTTGTCCTGTTTAATGGAAACAAGCAAAGATAAATTAATATCAATTATGAAACCGTCTGACATTGATTCATGTATCCCATCACAATCTTCGTCGTCACAACAAGATTTTAATGATTTTTCAATGGGATTGGGTATTGCAGCTTACACAAATAGTTTAGCCTTAGAACATTGGCGTCACTGTTTGAAGAATTCGACTGGTCAGTTAATCAGTCCTGTGGCCATTGCCTGTCTAGATATTTTATCTAAATGTAAGCATATTGTAAATTATAAACTACTCTCTTTTATAGGGCCAGATAATATTGGTCACCAATCGGAAGTTTGTGAAAGAAACTGCTTACCGAATTCATTTCTATCTATTGCAATTTCCCATTTGAAAAATTTTCAATGTTATTGTATTCCGAAGGCAATAGAATTACTTTTAGATTATATTTTTTGTAAGTCGTTAGTTATTTTTGTAAGCATACTGTTTGTATTTTATTTTGGATTATTACTAGATAAGTTTTACACTCATAATTGACTGTCATCTGTTATAGGTTTGAAATTAAGCAGTACGAATATTCAAGTGACAAATATGTACGAGATGTGTACATCAGAGGCTGCTATTGATGTAAAATCCCTTACAATAACTGTATGCAACTCACCTCATGAACAGTCTTTAGGCATAATTGATATATTGCCGTGTTACATGATTATGAAGTGCCCAGTGTTCAGATTTCTTACCATTAGACTAATATTTTCCATTTATTCTATGCATTATTGACTTTAGGCTTGTACGTAAACTTAACAGGAAGAAGGGAAGACTGTATGATCGACCTACTAAATAGAAAACAGAGTTATATAAAGCTAAAAACCACAGCTAATGAAGTTTTAAAATATATACAATCTAGTTAAGTTGATCATTTTGACTTATTATGTGGAAATGTCCAAATGATGCAGATTCTGCTAATTCAAATGCTTTCAGGGTTTATTTTTCTTGTCTGATCTTCATCCTGGCAAACATTTGTGACGATGAAAAAAATTCACTTCAATTTAATTTGTTTAAGTATCAATAACAATTTAGTATGATGGATTGTACCGTTTATCATCATTTTTGTCAGGTATGTGAATGCTCATTTAGGGATGTATGCCTTTGAATCACTTACGTGTAAATGAAAAGCTTCACAGAATGTTAAAAAAGATTGCTTTTTGACAGTGAAAAGATAACTGATTAGGTTGTATTCAGTGACAATTTTTTGGAAGCGATTCAATAACTTTGTCCTCTTTGGACAATATTCTTCATGTTTAGTCTTTCTTACTATAATTGGTGCTATTATTGTTTCGACTTCCTTACTGCCCATCTTGTCAATTTCATCTCGTGGTATGAAAATTTGAATTTCTATGCATTTCTATTAGCACGTATGATCAACATAGAACCTGGCACATATATGCATAGATCAAAGTTGCTATACCTCTAAAGTACAGCAAGAATAACACATTAATAGAATCAGGATGTAGGGCCATTTCCATTATATATATACAACTGATAAGTGTTATGGCGATTTTAGACTCGAATTTTGAAATCACTTATCGACTTGGGTTAGACAGTCATCGAAAACTAGGTAGCATCAGACATCCCTAACATTAGACTTCTCAGTAGTGCATTTCTTTAGGTCCCTCCTAGGGAAGGAAGTCAAAACCTTCAGCCTTCGCGGTCAGCACGACCTTTTGATCAGTGAACCAGCATCCAATCGTTCGCTTCTCTAACTTTCCGAACTGACTACTAACTCAAATCAGTTAGTGATATCAAGCTTCTTATATATCCTACATACTTCGTAAACTAGCAGTTATTGTCTAGAATTTGAAGTTCATTTCTTTATTTTTGCAGGCTGTTTACCTATCACATGTAATCTTTTGTTTAATAATTGGATATAAAACCATTGTATACATAGTCTTAAATTGTTATTTAGATTTTTGCTCACATAATGCGAGCGGTTTGATTCCTTCAATTTTTTTCGTTAAATAATTCATACAATTTTATTTTCAGGCAGCTGTCCAAATGCGGAACTTTTAGCAACTATGAATACTCTTCTTAAAGGTTGGATTAATTCCGTCTCTTCATGTAATGAAAATAAAGCAAGCCTGTTTGACAAAACATGCTGTCGTAATATAATTCATTCAAACAGTAGTAGTGACAAAAATAATACACATATTTCTGTCCCACCTTTAACTACACTTTTAAAGGATATAAACACGTTATCTAAAAAGGTTCAGAATCGCTCAACATCTGAAGCTTCCACACCTTTTGATACTAACTCATGTAAGTTAATTTATGTACTTTACATTATAGTTCTTGATATATTATGTGAAGTTACTGTTTTTTAGTTTGTAATATAATTATTTGGACAGGGCCATCCTGTATTCACAAGTGGGTTCATCGAACATTTTATCTAGCTATCCTAGCTTATCCGAAATGATCTGGAGTTTTTTAATCATTAGATGATCTATTTTTCCGGTATTCTCGTTTGCCTTTTCACGCACGTTTCCTTCCAGTGACACTTTTGCATTGTACACATACTAGAGCAGTGGAGTCAGACAGTGCGTTTGTTTCCGGTTATGCTTTTAGGTTAATTGCTTGTTATGTAGCGCTTTTGTAATCATATTCAGATTATCGACAGATTGAGTTGCATTCCACAGAAATACAACATCCAGGCCTTTTATAGATACATGACACCTATGTTAATAGTTCAGTAGCGACTACCTTAATGAAAGGAATCTGCATTTGCCGATTACTTCCATCTCCACGTATCAATTAACATATTACCGTTTAATCTAATATGTAGGCTCAGTTATTCATAAACAACAGAGTCTGTGTAGACTTGGTATATAGATTCATATTTCAACGCACAGAGCAACATTTTTCAATTCTTTTCATTAAACCTAGCTATAGCTTCACGAACAACATTGTTTTACAACATTTTACGTTTACATTCCTGAGAATAGCGTTTAGTATCGCTTAGAAAACTTAGCTTATTCTGCCAAATTCTCTACACACACTTGACCCAATACTACGCTCATTATACAGGAGTCATCTATATTACACTGGAGCTCAAAGAGAAGTATACAAAGCGACAGTTGAGTTTATTACTTAGTAGTTGAAAGTTTATTAGTTGTTTGTTTAAGCATGGTTAAAAATCTTTATCATGTGTCGTCAAAAGTTATAATGATGCAAAAGTGAAAGCCATAATTGTATATACAAGCACAATTTCCCTTTTCTTATTTTATATCTCTTCAGTTATCATGTGAACTGTATCGAATACAACTATTCACGATGTGCGACCTTATTATGTTCCATATTTCAATTGTCGTTGCGTTATGTAATTATTATTATTTTCCTTTAGTCTGTGAATACCAGCCTATCTCACCGATAATACACTTTCAAAAATTTCGGGCAAGAACATCTGATCCTGGTCATAAATGTGGAAACGTAAGCTTAAGTTTCCTACTAACTACTGTCAAATCGCCTTTATTATAATTATACTTTAATATTTGAACATATATATATTTCATGGATTTTCTTATACTGAATTATTTTGTGCATAAATAGTTTTCATTTATTGTTCAATTATATAGCGTTTGTTGATTTCCCCTGAATTTCAGATTCAACAAATGTTACTGATATAAAGTAATCATGGTGTATCGAGATTTGTTTTTCTAAAATTCAAAATATTTAGTATGATAAAATGCCCTCACCAACTTAACTTCTTGATGAGACACTTAAAACTGTAACCCTGTTAGGATAGTTTAGTTGCTTTGTCTATATTGAGGAAGCAAATAAGATGCAGTTGACTTTGATTGACAGGATGTAGTATTTACTGCAAATACTTGTGCAAGACTAAAGCTATGGAAGAAATTTTCTATACATTCTTTGACTTGTATCGTCATTATCCTTGATTATTATTACCGTTATTACCAATCTAGATAGAACTCTACACTAAATGTATCGTTTCAAAATAATTCGTCGTACTTTTTGTTTTAATTTAGTCAAGTGACCTGTCAATTCAAACTGGGAAATCAAGAAGGTACAGCATCTCTGGATCATTCCGTGAGTAAGTTAATTAGCAAAAATACATTATTTCCCTTTAGATTATCATGCAAAAGAATTTAATATTGATAACTAAATGTTATTGTATCATAAGTTGACATCAAGTCTATAGACTTTAAGAAATCATAGGATCATCCGATAGTTGTTTCGTTATATTTTCAAATTGCTCAGGGTTATTAACCTACTTAATTATTTTGTACCGTATAGTATTATTCCACTCTACATTGTTATAATTTAGCATTCATTAATGAACAGGGTTATTTTACGTGTACCATTGCAAATTCGTGAATAAAGCACTAGTTGGAGGGTAGAACTTTTTTTTTCATATACTTTAATTAGGTCTACCAAATAATACTAATCATTACTTACATCAATATTGTAAATTAAAGCAGCTAACAGGAACATATTCTTGGTTAATAAGTTGCATATTTATAAGACCAATGTATTAATGTGATTATTTCCTGATAACTTTTATGTACGTAATTCAGTCCTATCCAGAGTTACTTGAAACTCAAATACTCAGCAACATCGATCTCGAAATGATAAACTGACGGTAATGTAGTCTGTGACATAATTAATCACATGTACTTTATTGGATGAAGTGGCAGGGGTTGGGATTGTTTGTCGTTTTTACTGATTACCTGAATTTTTGTATTTAAATTAACTGAATGACCTGTATTCAATCAATGCCCGTTACCCCATGTGGAGCATAGGTCGGCGACCTGTATTAGTGATGCCTGTTAAGGAGTGTGACCAGTTACTCCCTAATCAGTTGGCATATTCGTAGAACATGTTTCAGAAAGAGTCCTCTTAATTCCATCGACTTGTTCACCACAGATAAATATGTTAACATAGTTTAAAATAACTATAGAAAGTTTCTTATTCAGAATCACAGAACATGTTTTTTTCCATTTACTTACGATGAGTGTACCTACCAGTTTCCATTCATTAATAAATTAAATATGGTATATTGTTGCATATTCCTTGCATGTGATATTTTTAATTCAAGGCATTTTTCCTATTCAACGTTTATGTGAACCAAATATAAGTAATTGTCCGACATATGACCGTAGCTGCTACCTTGACGTGGTGGTCGGGCTTGCCTATCGTGATGACCCAACCGAGCTATACTGGCTGGAACATATGTTCCTGTAGGTTTTACCATGCCAGGCAGGTCGTTTGGAGAACGATAAGACTAAAAGCAGCTACTCAAGGTCTGAGGGCGAAGTCGTACTGCTGACTGCAGCGGGTGTGACAGCAGTAAGGTGTTTTCCTCGGACAACCAGCATCTGCAGCGATGTTGCCTTCTCACAAGGAAGGAGGGGTTAGAAAAGGTCGGCCCTAAAAATGTCACACCCCACCCTATTTCACGGATTTCCGTCTCCGGCGGTAAGGGTGCCCACTAAGGGCTTTTAAGTGCGGAGCTAATACTCAATACCCTTCATAAAAAGGCCGTGCGTGACAGGCCTCAAGCAGTTGTCCCTTGGGCTCTGCGGTCACGCTCTCAGGTCTCTAAGACCGACACTAATCTACCTTCTTTTTCAGGTTTCTCAAGAATTACCTTTCCACGGTGTGGGCAGTCGGGAAGTGTCAACTGCCCTCATACCCGCAAAAGCACTAGGGTCCAAATTGGTCAAAATTAAATCCTTTCTACACCCCATAATATCTCTCTTATCTCTACGACTAACTCTACTCACATTTCTTCATCTCACCGCACCGCTAATGCAAACGATGCGAGCTCACGAAAAGTCATTCCTGGTCTATTGAAACCCCGATCTAGACTACATGTTGGAGCTTTTAATGTACGGACATTGAGTCAAATAGGGCAACAGGCTTCCTTAGCTAGGACTTTAGAATCTCGCTCAATCGATGTATGCTGCGTCTCGGAAACGCGCATGCAGGATCCTAGTAAAATCTGCTAGTAAGGTAAATCATAAGGCTAGGATGAAGCCGTGGATTTCAGTAGCATCCACCGAACTGATGGATGCTCGTAAACTCATCCCACCTGGCTCTGAACATGATGAAGAGCGAAGTGAGCTTAAGCGCAGGCTGATTAAGAGCCTACGCAACGACCGTGAACAGTGGTGGGTGGCGAAAGCAAAAACGATAGAAAAGGCAGCGGCGATAGGTAACAGTAGGCAACTTTTTCGACTTATCAAGGAAACTGGTATTAGGAATCCGAATGTCAGTGAGACTATCTCGGAAAAGGATGGGATTATAATTCATTCTCAGTCCAGGAGATTGGACCGATGGGCAGAACACTTTAGGGGTCAGTTCAACTGGCCTTCAGCCACACTTCGGTTGCCCACGATCCCCAGTCATCCTGAATGGCAAATCGACTTAGCTCCTCCTAGTCTTTATGAAGTTGAGAAAACTATAGGAAATCTGAAGCGAGGTAGAGCAGCAGGTCCTGATAGGCTTACCCCTGAAATTTTTAAGGATGGTGGTCCACTTTTAGCAGCTAGAATGACTGAAATCTTAGGTAGAATCTGGGAACTGGGCGTAATACCATCTGACTGGTCTCAATCCCTGATTGTCCCAATTTATAAGAAAGGACAAAAGTCTTCTTGTGACAATCACAGGGGAATCAGTCTGACCAATATAGTTTCTAAATTGTTAGCCTCGATTATACTTAGACGCCTAACTAGAGCTCGTGAAGAGCAGACTAAAGAAAACCAGGCTGGATTCATACCTGGACGTGGCTGTATAGACCACATCTTAACACTGCGATAGGTCCTGGAACACAGACACACATTTAGGCGTCGTACAATAGTTGTCTTCCTGAACCTAAAGGCGGCATTCGACTCTGTTGATCGTGGGGTTCTGTGGCATTGTCTGTCATTGAAAGGTGTACCAAAGAAGTACATTAACCTTATACAAGCTCTCTACTCTAAAACTACAGGTCGAGTGAGAGCTTATGGCGAACTGTCATCGGAATTCCTCACTTCAAGTGGTGTCCGTCAGGGATGTCCACTTTCCCCATTCTTGTTTAATTTTGTCATAGACATGCTCCTAGATATAACCTTATCTTCGTCTGATTTTTCAGGAGTTGACTTTCTACCAGGAGCCTCGCTTACTGAGTATGCTGATGACATAGTCCTATTTGGTGAAGACGCTGACAAAATGCAGAGTCTTCTGACTACCCTGAGCAACAATGCAAGCATGTTCGGGATGCGGTTTTCCCCCTCGAAATGCAAAATGTTGCTTCAGGATTGGGTTGCATCGGCACCTGAACTAGTGATAGGGAGTGAAGTAGTCGAGCGTGTAGACCGCTTCACGTATCTGGGGAGTCTCATCAGTGCTGATGGCCTGGTGACTGACGAAATCTCAGCACGGATACAGAAAGCTCGATTGGCTTTTGCCAAGTTGCGTCACTTATGGCGCAGGCGAGATATCCGCTCGCTTACCAAAGGACGAGTGTACCGTGCAGCAGTTCGCTCTGTCCTACTATACGGTAGCGAAACATGGCTGTTAAGAGTAGAGGACATTCGTAGGTTACTGGTCTTCGGTCATAGGTGTCTCCGAAGCATTGCTCGTGTATCGTGGGACAACCGAGTGAGCAATGCTGTCGTTAGGAAACGGGTTCTAGGAAAAGAGGGCAAATCAATAGATGAGGTATTGAAACTTCATCAGTTGAGGTGGTTGGGACATGTGTTACGCTTGTCTAACTACCGACTGCCTCGACGAGCTATGTTTTGCGGCATAGGAATAGGTTGGAAGAAAGCTAAGGGCGGCCAAACTAAACCATGGCAGAAATCGATGAAGTCACTGACAAGTGGACTGAGTCATGTTGGTAGATGTAGGCTGCGTGGTTGGGGTCCGCGAGAGGAAAGTCGCCAATGGTTAGAGACCTTGAACGACATGGCTCAGAATCGTTTGCAATGGCGCAGGTGCATCTACTCTTTGTGTTCTCTCAAAATCTAACCTTCTGAATTCTCTATCTTTCTCCTTTCAAATTTATCTCACTGAATTATACTTTACGAATAATATCTTCGCTCGCTAACTTTCTGCATTACTGCTAATGCTTCTACTATCGCTATCACTCTTGGATTTGAACTGACAGTTGCGTCTCTGTGCTGATGTGGTATGGCAACCTGAACTGATGTATGTACGTACGAAGTTCTGCGTTGTATCTGTCTGTCTGTCCAACATATGATGTTTTTGAATCATAAGAAAGGATTATTAACATATCTCGTATATTTGCTTGTTAAATTTCTCCTGGGACTTTATTATTATCATCTGATTGTATACTCTTCTGATATGTAACTTATAATGATTCTCATTAATGATATGCGTCTTTGTAATAATCATATTTTCTATTAGTGAGTTACATTACATCAAGGATTGCCTCCAGCCCAATCGTCTAATAAATTCCAGTAATTGTAAACGTAAGCGTAAGTCGCTCACTGCATTATATGCCCAACGCTCAAATCGTCACTCATATCGTTTATCCGATAGAATATCCAGTGATACATTTACCCAATGTCGTTGGCGTGTCTTGGAGAGTTATGATTTAGCTCTTGTTTGTCAATTAGTGTTACTTTTCCTGCCACCAGTGATATTTTCTCGATTAAAAATAATGGTTGATTTATTACGTCGAGTCCTATCAAATCACGAGCAATTGGCGTCATGGTTGGCAAACAACAGTTCATATGAGAATGCTGAAAATAAATACAGGAGTGCTTTGCAATCCGATGCTCCATCAACACTAGAAATTACATTGCGTGTGGTAGGTTTTTCACATTTGGATTACTTTGTGGGATTTTGACGACTATTTATTACTTTTCAGTATCATGTTATTATTTCATAAGGTAATAATCTTTATGTTAGGATAAGTTGATGTGATTGTCAATAGTAAGCTGACTTAAATAAAATCTGTATTACATGCTCCTATTGTCTGTATATACGTCCATTTGTATATTAGTTCATAGGTGAATTGCGTGAAACATTTTATATCTGTACTTTTCTGGGGAGAGGGGGGGGGTTATTTAATTGGCTCCCAACTAATAAATAATCAGTCGTTGAAGAGTCTATTTGATATGATTAAAAAATTCATCTCATCAGGTCAACACATGAGTTTGTTATTCCTCATTTACCTCGTTTCCTGTTATTTGTAATATTTTTTCACTTATGTTGTTTCTTTATTCCCTTTGTTGTTTCGTTTTGTAACATCTTCAATCCATCCACTAATATACAGCGTTTTTATCATGTTTGTCTATCTAATCACAGACATGAATAACGATTTAACTTTACTCTACTCCTTTTACCCTATTCCTTTTCCAATCCAACATAGTTTCTATGTTTTAATAGTTAGATCCATTCTTGATTTAAATTAATTTACTAAATTTACCAATCAAGCACCAACAAACCACAGATTCAACAACCGTACTTGACTTTTACAAACTGGCACCACCCGTAGCTTAGATGAAGTTTTCGTTTGCAAACAGCGGGGCTATTATTCTGATTAACAGGTTTTTTCTGCATTTATTTGTGTCCTTACAATTTAACTTGCGTATTTTGAGGTAACGGAGTCAGCAATGCTTAGATTTAACTCTACGATAGTAAAAATATGGTAGATTCATTCTTTGTCTTCTTTAAGGTGAACATAAAAATTAGTTTGAGTCTTTCGTTTTGAGAATGTATTCTTCTCAAATAGTATCCTCTAAATTAGTCTTTTTTAACTGCTACTGCTGCTACTATTGTTTCATCTAGCTCCGCTGACGTGGGTGGTTGTTTACATATAGTATGTTCTATGTTACTTATACTGGCACTGATATTATAAAAAGCATTATTTGTTGCGTTTTATGAAATTTGGTTTTATGTACCTCACTAATCAAGTAAAAGTTTATGTAGTTAGTTTTGTCTCGAACTTTTAGTTCAAAGCATACTAATATTAGGTAGTAGCTTGGATGGAATTAAATGGAGTGTGATTTAAGTCCTCAACCTAATGTTTAAAGAGGCGAGTACTATACTCACTAGACGGCGACCTTTCCATACTTGGTAACCTGATTATTGCCGAATGTAAAAAGTGTGTACACATCTTAAATGCTATTATACACCATTTCTTTCACTAGACCCTTATCAGTTTTACCGGGGTCATGTACTCATCTATGGTTAACAATTAGTATTTATTAGCAGAAACATACTATTGCTGTTCAGCTATAGTGATAAATCAGCTAAATCGCAGACGTATTACACTTAATTTGTGTAGTTTCTATCCGAAAGATTTCGATACACACTATATATATATTTTTCACCAGTAGGAATTGTAATAACTTGTCAATAGTATTCTATGTAATCGTCTTGTTTTATTAGTACTTAAATTACACGTCATTTTAATGTTATTATATCAATTGTTTCCTGTACAGATCACTATCTATTTAATAATAGTAGTAGAAATATTAACATGATACTTTGACATGTGGGGTTGTATATACCCATGATATTCTAAAAAGACTTTTGTGTATGCAAAGTTGAATGAATAATATGAACTTTTCTTCCTTTTTTACAAATGAATGTAATGTTATAAAAAAAGTGTTAAGTGATCCTCCTTTCTCTATATTCTGAGTCGTACTATGTAAGGAAGGGTTTCTATTGTTGTAGTATCAAATTTCCTATTTTCAGTAATTAATCATTGAATTACATTTAACATTAGATTACTAATTAGTCGAGGTTTAGCAATCACTAGTTATTTTATGTAATGAATTTTATCCTTGCAACAGTTGTCGTAAGGTAAGTCAATTACTAATCCACAATAATTATTAATACTGTGTTTTCAATTCCTTTGAAATTCATATTTAAAAATAAAACACTGGGAATCAGTGATAAAGTGGTAAATTCTGATGTATTCACATTTTGAAATTTCACTATTCAGTATTACACATATCTTTTATTAGATAATTGTATATTCATGTAGTTCTATCATACAAAAACAACATATAGTTGTTTCTTTATGATCAGTTTAATTAAGCAAAAAATCAGTTCATAAGAAACAAATACTAACTAAATAATATCAACAGTAGTAGGAAACCAAAGGAAGTGGAATCAACGAAAATAAATGACAGCGTAAAATGATAGAAATATATAGTATGGATTATTTGATATTAATAATATTTAATATTAATAATAAATGAACCTGCTCTACATCAGTCGATTGTAAACGATCTCACTTGATGTCTTGATAGTAGTTATCACTAGGAGCTTATTCAGATAAGTCTACATTCCAGTCTAGCATCTGGCGATTGTATAGCTTGATGTTCTCGTTTGGTTTGAAGACCGTTTCTAACCTACTTCAATCAGCTCTTCTCCTGACCTTAATAGTTGGTTTTGACTGTTACTAATATTAATTTTGCTCGTTTGTCTGGTATGTATTCATGTATTTGGCTTCTGGCAGCATTCTGCATGTTAGGGCTAGTCTTACGTTGTCCAATGAAAGTAGGTGGCGCTGAGTTTCAGGAGAGTCAGACACTAATTATTGATTGATCAGTTCAGCAACTAACTTCATATCATAGTTATAGAAGCATCAGATTTCTAAACAGGCTTTATAATAAATGAGAGTTTTGTTATATTTTCGTCTATTATTCTATTCCTACATGTATTTATCTTGCAATATGTGATTGTTAACCAATTTTTCACAGATTGTAAAGTATTTTGGCCCATTACTTTTACGTGTGTCAAGTGATTTAAATGTTGGTGAAACTTCTGCAGGTAGAACAGCAGCTACGCGAATTCGTTGGAGAGAATGTCTTCTTTGTCTCTTACTTTGCGATAATGAAAACTTTCTCTTAACGTCACCCAGTGGCTTACAATCTTGTTTACGATCTGTATACAAAAACATAGAAAATGACAATTTGAAAGCGGAACAAGAAAATATCTTACACATTGAAGAGGTCAGTGTCATTCTAATTTCGTAAATCTTTTTGTTGCAAAATATTATTACTTGTATCATGTTTGAAATATTAATAGTTCTTTTCTACAACTACCTATCCACTTAGATACATCTTATTGTTAGATTATTATTACTACATATACAATAATTAAAGATAGCCAACATAAAATTCGACTTAGGTTCATTCTTGTTGGAGCTCGTTAGCGAATCCTGTTGGTGGTCTTCAGGGAACTGATGCTTCCTAAGATATCCGAATATGCGTCACCTGTTTTCATAGTCAGACACGTTGACACTGAGCTATATGTGCTATTATGGGTTAAATGTTTACAGCGGTTAATCAATCTTATACTTGTCAGGATTGCATGTGTACCTTGTTGACGCTGTGGGTCAGGCGGGATTTCCTGCTATTTCCAAAGGCGCAGGATGAAAATAGTTTATACGATTTCGCGTCATTTAGACTTGTGACCACATTGCAACGCGATTAATAAAATTCAGTCATTGTTAGATGCTAGACAAACTTGCTATTGATCACAGGCAACTGTCAGTCAATATCAGTTGTTACTACTTCACATTAAATATGTTTGTAGCGCAAATGTAGTCACTAATACGTTCATCCTCTTGCATTATTTTTGCCTAGACGTCTGATTTTTGTAACAAGTAGTCAACTTTTATGTCTGTTCGTTTATCGATTTAGCTTATTGGACTAATTGGTTCCAAATCACACGCTTCAAAGAAGTCACATCTGGCTCATTTATCATCATTTTCGCCATCATCAGGTCATGTAGCTTTGCCGGCGTGTATTCCATCACTGAAATCAGCATTAAATATTGTCGGAGATTGTAAAGGATTAAAATTAGTTAACTCACTGGTAAATCCAATCGCATTTGCATCCACTTCTACAAAAAATATTAGAAGTGGTAATCTAGAGCGCTATTCCCGTTCTGTTGATAATTTAACATGTCGTCATTTACTTGACCAACATAATTTGGACATTGGGAACCTAAGTATAAAATCACATTCTACTGAGTTTATTAATGACGAGTCTCTTAGTCGTTCTGGTCATTCAGGTCAATGGAGTGTAGAAAGTTCTCTGACTGGTTCAACTTCAAGTATATTTTTTCAGGTATATCCAAGTTACTGTTGAACAATTCTTAAATACTTTATTTATATGCATTTTTCGTAACAGTTTGCTTGAGTTTCATCAACATCTTGGTGAATTGAGGTGTTTCATTTGGCCTTGTTGTAGTCGATTTCTAAATTCGTCTCTAAACGTAAGAGATACCAACATATCACACCAGCCAACCTGTTTAATTCAATCTCCATTAAACTAGGTAAATATATTTTTAAGGCTTCATTTGGACACTGGAATCTTGTAAAAATGATGTTGAGTTTAGGGTACCTGTTTTTTTTCTTTGCGTTTACAAACAAACGAGAAACATATTAGTTAATGGTCAACTTAAGGAACCTGTCAAAATATTTCGCAACTTTAGTCATTTTGGAAGCAAACTAATACACTGTTTTAGCAAACATGTTTCCTCTTTATTGCTAAATTTCTATTTCAGAATAATTGTGGATTATCTTCCTAGTTACTTAGATTTTTATAATGATCTCCTCTAGTTCGCATTAGTTCGATGTGCATGTTACCAGTAAATCGGTCTTACTTTTCTGACAGTTAATAGTTTCCTGTAAATATTAGATTGGATCCATAGACCTTCCTAGAAAATCACTCCAAACTACGTACATAACTTATGATTTACCTAGCAGCAATAGTTTCTAACAAATTCGAGCAATCCAGAACTGATGAACATGCCTCAATGCACATAATCCAAATAAATGCCATGTTTTACATAATCGGGTTATCGTTAAATATAGAAGTCTTTGTAAGTTTAATACTAATTAGTTATTGCTGTAATTAATAACTTGACTGTAGATGAGTGATTTCCACTCAAGTAAAAATTACTCGGATATGACTAAAACACTTTTTCAATGCCTGCATTTTGTTTGAACAACCTGATGATTGCAAGTACCCCTTGGGAATGAGTGTCAGCTAAGATGATTACCACCAATAACATAACATTCCTAGACAAATTCATGAGATATTTCTATTTGTCTGCTATTTCATATTTATAATTTTTCTTACTGAAATTATTACTTATTTGTTACTGACATATCTATATAGCTGAAAGGTGAAGCTATCAAACATATCAAGTAATTTAGATATTATTGAAATTCATTTAAACTGCGATTCGGACGGATGTAGCGACATACCGCATAAATGAATGCCCTCTACATAGGTATCGTGTATTACTCTAGTTCTTGGTTCTTCATTCAGATTATTGTTTGAGTATGGCTATTAAATCAAGACTAAGTGTTCATCTACAGAATCTCTTCAACAAATAGCCCTAAAATACACTTTGCCATCTTGCCCCTTTTACAATCGCCAAAATTTGTTTTTTAAATACTTTTAAGTATTATTCATTGGATTCATCTTGTTTTTATCCTTTTCAATTTTTAGTCTGATCCAAAACGGTTAGCTTTATTAGGTAATACGGCCCATTTGATTAAACTTTTAAATCAAATTTTAAACGATCGTGACATGAATCCACGTAGAAAAATGAAATGTATTCAAGATGTAAGTTGTAGATAGTAATTTTACATATAGAAACTGATTACCGGTGAAGTGACTCCTTAATTGCTTTTAGCTTTGCTTTTCTGATTACAAGACCATATTTGAAAAATCATTAAAACTAGTGCATAGAAGCTATTTTGTCGCAAATGTTAGTATGAATAGATGATAAACAAATGAGCTCTTCCCAATGAATCTATCAATGAGTGTTAGGTTTGCAGGATTAGGATAATACTATGATACGAGCGGAATGAGAACATTGACCCTGAACGGAGCTAAGCTGTCTTCTGCGCCCCAACCTAGCTATTTGGAGCAAGAAGCTCAGCGTCAGTAGGGTATATATAATTCCACAAGCAACCAGGAAGATGAATAACGATCAATCAACTCATGTGTATATATGCAACAACAAAACATTCTTGGAAGCGTTGCAAAATTAGCACACTAAAGGAGAAAGCGAACCAATAAATTTTGAGGTTTTTCGAACTGAATATAATAATGGAGAGAGGGGCTTTGGCACTAAAACGAGAGATTCAAATTTATACAAATAAGTTACAAGAATAACAGGTTTACTAATTGATTTTTAGGGATGTAGGATCCCAATAATGAGGCTTTTATTTACTCTACATTTATTATTTAATTTTTCCCAGTGTCTTACTATCAAGAATCTACAAGTAGTTCAGATTAAGTTTCGATGACTCATCAATAGCTTTTTTAAGATATGGTGGTTGTTTAAGGGATAATTCTTTAATTAGATTTCGCGTCAAACATGTTAGGGTGCAATCTCAGAAAGTTTTTGCAAAATTGGAAGGATTGTCTTACACAGAAAAGAGCATGTGTTGAGAAAAGGAGAATGAACGATGAGCAATAAAATATTCAAATGAAGGATTGATTTTAAGTCATGCTAATTAGAGTATCAAGCATTCATCCTTGTCATTCCGGAAACTCTATGCAAGAAGCTATCACCCCTTGTACATGACTCAAAGCCAATAGTTAACAATTTTGTAGACTGAAATAACTCAACAATTTAACTGATCAACATTTCGATACTAACAAAGATCCTTTCATCTGTCAAAATTCGTCTGGAGCGCCTGTATCTTCTTACATAGTATAGGCAGTCAATAAATAGTGTTTGTTCAGCTTCTATTGTGCTAAATACACCGTTTTTCAGATTTCATTAATTGATTATCGTATTTCTGTTGCATTTTTTGATGGACAGTTCCGCAAATCTCATCCAGATGTGTTCTGGTTGCGTTTCGGTACTGAGGAGAAGGCAGATAATTATTTATCTCGTTTACAACGTCGGATTGACTCACAAACTCAACCTAGTGTTTTTGGACGAATTACGAATGCACTACGTCGTCGAATTCACAGTCCTGTCAAGCAACAGGAATAACTGTTTTTCCTTCGATATTTCATGTAAACCATTGATTAGATTGCTATTTTTATTGTAAAGGATCGTGTAAATCGTCCAATAATTTTTATCCAGATTATATATCACTTTATTTTTTCAAATATTTTCCTTTTTTATGTCAGACGTAGTATCATAATTGGTGACTTAAATAATGGTATATAAGTTAAAGCTATTAACTCAAAATGTCAGATTTAATCCATTCTTAATATAGTTCCTCAACTTCGTATTGAAACGGATGTGAATTAAGATTTCAGCTTACAATAAAGTATGTAACTGCAAATATTTCTACTAGTGTTTATCACTGAATCAACAAAAGTCATGGTGCCTAGATTTCTCTAGTGAACCTAAGGTGTGATAAATGTAAAAGCCAACAAACCTGGCTTATGAAAATAATAAAATTCTTTAACTTTTGATTATATGTATAAAACTGCTATTGAGCGGTTCTTTGGTAGTCACGGTGATCGTACAAAGGATTGCTATAACTATCAAGTCTTCTATGTATACGGCAGGATAACTTGATTTGTAGCATGAAGCCTTATGGTCAAGGTGACGTCACGACAATGTTATATTATTCCCAGTTTGACTGTCCTCGCTTTATGATAGTTGATCCCATCTAACAAGGAAATACATAGACATCTTAACTATTACAATACTTCGGTATAAAAGATAAATACAGACAAGTTCTCGTTAGTTTTGTCGATCTCATACTCATCAAATGCGAGTAAGTTCTTCGGGACTGTACAGTAAAACTGATTGTTCCGTGCATTTAAGATACTGTAGATGCTTTGCATTCGCCTCTATTATAACTGAGACATAACATAAGCAGTAGTCCAGTGCCGGGTTTGTCGTATTATTAGCTCAATTCGCCTGTTTCTTGACCATTAATCGACCAAAATGTTACATGTACTAAGATTATGTACTCAGGTTTCATGCTGGAGAGCAGTCACTTATTAGTCTTAAAGTGTACAGATAAACTACCACTTATGATCTCTAGTGAAGTTAAGAATAGTTTACAACTTATGCGAACACTATAAGAAAGTTACGTAATCGCCTTAAATCTCTTATTTGAGCATGCTTTTTCATTAGTGTTTGGATGCATTTAACCCGGTTACTCAGATTTGTTTCGTCAAATACCACTTTCAGATATCTGGCATATCCATAAAACATTGTAAATTGTGTGATTATGGTACCTAGTACGAAATAGGTAAGATTGAGAATTAATTGCTGCTTACTCACAACAACCGATGCGCACCACATTTTACAATTTTTCGTAACAACTCACACACTAAATCTTTTTATTTCAATATTGTTTCAAACAGAATTATTTCTTAGCTATCATTCGTAGTAAAAATTAGCAACGAAAAATCTGTTTTAAGGTGTATTAGAAAATGAATTTTTCCATAAGATTTTTATTTACATTGTGGCCAACAAACTCTTTGGTGGGAGGGGAGGGAAAAATCTATGATCAGTATCTTGTTCAAAGATGGGGAGTTTAACATGAAAGAGACAAGTTTGTTTTCTCAAATGTATATATATATATATATATATATATATATATATATATATATATATATATGCACAGTTCATCAAATTACACAGAAAATGAAAAATGTAGCATTGTTTTGTATGCCAAGAAAATTGTTTCTTATCTGCTAATAAATTGGGTTTTTACTTCTTTTTATCTGGTTCTGTGTAACCTTTGATAAATCGCTTCGGTATTGCATAAGATTCTGTAATGGAGTGGAATATATAAAAGTAAATAGATTAGTGGTAATGTCTGTTTATAAGTCGATTCTATTGTTAAAATTCAATTATCAGTTACTATCTACAGATGTGTTCAGTTAATGTGGTGGCAGACACAGGACATGACATCGATATAAGAAATGCTTTTGAAGCTATCAGTAAACAACATAAGTTGATTCTATTAATATTTGCTGAGGCCATTGCAATTAGAAGATTAAAACCTGACCTTTGTATTCAAAAGGAATCAATATTTAATCTTCACTTACCCTGGTAGCATTAAATTGATGACATAGTTTCCTATTTCAATCATAGATAACAGGAAGTTGGTGAGTTATATTCTTACTTTTCCATCTTATTCCTTTTCTCTACATATTCACAACAATAGTGTATTCATAATTATGTAATCGAACTCTTTTAACTATTCATTAGAATTCTAATTCTTACGTCACCCATTGAAATATTTTCGAACCCTTTTTTATGTTACGTAACTAGATTCTGGAGTATTCATCTAATTTATTTATAAATACTCTAAATCCAACCTCTTTACAGTTTCAGTACCTTGATCATTTAACGTTAACTGATAAACAATTAACAAAATCAACATGTATTAATAATTTGAGTTATCTTAAATCAAAAGCATGTATGTAGCTGATGAAAACGAAACGAAATACATCGAATTCAAAGTATCCTACAAATGTTATCGTTCTTGCATTATTCAAATTTTTGAAGGGAAAAATTGTATGAGATTTCTATTAAGTGGAGAACCACTGAACATCTAGTGGAGTTAATCATTTAACCACATGGGATCAACGAACATTTTGTATGTAAAATGCCCAGAGAGCTAGGAATTTAAAATAATTCTTGCATATAAAAAAATTGATCGGCTAGTGTGTATGTCCATCAAAAGGTGATTACGAAGCGTAATATTCATCTCTGAGATTCCGTTGTGGGACGGTTTTGGTAGTAGTAGGAAAAACACTGAGCACAGATATCCTATTATCAATGCATTCAAAATAGCTTTAACTACGAAGTCGCATATACTAAACTTGCTCATCTTTTCCCAATTTCGTTAACTTGGTCCCAGAAAGCTCAGGCGTATGGTGGGGAGAATTCTCTCCTTGTCTCGAAATGCTCTTATATGGCCACAAGATTATTACCTGTCAGGGAAGTCCTACTTACTACCTTGAAACAGGTATTGCTCTTTACAGGAGTAAAATGATGAGAGCGAACGTCCAGTGCTTAAACCGGTTTAATGGATACGGCAGACCCACTTAAGGAAGTACTGAGCATCTAATTCTAAACCAGTAGTGAACACTAGCTTCAGGATCTTGAAAAAATGAGTAGAGTACGAATTTATTCTGGTCACTTGTTACCGCAGGGAATCATTTGACGATGTCTTGCTGCCGTAAGGATAGGTCTCAAGATCAAATACTCACGAAGAGCCCCCTAAATAAACCACCCTTGATCTTGGTGTCGGAAGAATATCCTAGCTTACAACAGTTTTAGTGACCAATAATTATGAAGAATACTATTTAATCATCATACTTCCTTGCTAACTGAAACTGGGCGTGTAAAAGGTTATTTATTCTGGAGTTCCTATTTGGTTTTTGATTATGGTTTGATTTGCTTTACTTTTCACTGGCCAGGAAATCTCTTGCCCTAAACACATTGACGCAAGGAAATTGGTTGCAGTTTCGGTTGTAATCATGTATCGAACCGAGTTAGATTGAAGACTAGCTACTAATTCAACAAAAAGCTTGGATGAACATTCGCTGCATGTAGATGGCGGGTCATACCTCTTAAAACTGCGAAATGTCTCGCTTATAAGCATTGGGGTTTTAAAGGAACTCGGAGTGTGCCAGGAAGTTGGAAGGATCAACTGTATCTGGTAATCCAAAGCGCTTCCTTCAACTCATTCGAGCCATTAGGAATAATAAGTGTGGTGTTACTGAAACTATCTATGGAGCTGATAACGCACTAACCACTAACATCCACAGTAGTCTGACGAAAGGTATTAATTTTCGAGGATAATTTCAGTTGCTCTGTTGCTGCTATAACATCGATCAGAATACCCCTGTTATGGATTCAAAATCCCTAACAAAAATACAATTGTTCATTTAATCAAATTGTATCGATTTTTTGTAAGCTTGATTATAAACTGTCATCACATTTATGTGAGTTAATGTGAATGATACTCTGAGCACATTTGACAACATTTAATTGTTTTATTATCAATGTTGATATTTTCAATTTCATGAGTAATCACTATGACTATTTTGTATATATACGCATGGATTGAGTGTTCGTAATTCCGTCCGCCAGGCTGCCTGTAGAATTAACGCTTCCTGCTGACGTTGGACCTCTTCCTCTAGTTAGCAGGGCTGGGGCGCTATGGAATAGCTTAGATGACCTGTTGTTGCGTCACTAGTCATACGTTCGTTAGCAAGTATCAAGGTGTCTTCTTAATTCACAAATCCTTAGCAACCTCGACCAGTGATGGTTGATCCACTTAATTAAGATGAGTTTCTCAAGGAAGACCAATATATGAACCGTAGGTGCAGACTATCTGGTTGGGGTCCACGCGATAATCGCAAAGTTAGGAAAGCGGTGTTATTAACCTTAAAATAAAAGATCGTCATCCCCGTTTTTAAAAAGGTCCCATGTGACCAATGCAACAAATATTGGGCTCTGTACGCAAAGACTACAGACAGTTGGGGAATAAACCATCTTCCAACTCATCAGTGTGGTTAGACAGGGTTGCCCAATCTCACCATTCTAGAAACAACTGTGAAGGAAGTACCTAACGATGTTGATCTGTTAACTGTAGGAAGACTTCGAGATTGAGTATGATAACACATTAGTCATCCAAATTGCATGTAATAAGTTGGTAATTAGTGCCAACAAGCATATATTTCGTTGCTTTCAAATGCAAATTACTTTCGCAATAATAGGCAGGAACCTATTAGGAATGAGCCGTTAGAAATAAACGAGAAGTTCGTGTATCTCGATGTCTATGGGTGCTGGTATGACAGATGTGATCAATCTACGCTTAATGAAAGATATTAGGTTATGCCAAACTGGGTCATTCTTGGTGACGTTGTGAATGTGGCTGTAAAACACCCGGTTTGTAACTGTTCGCTGAGAACAATTCTACGTTATATATTTAAAACTGGTCGTTTTGGGATGAGGATGTTTGGTGACTATCGTTGTCTCTGAGAGATTGCTGACATGGTGGTAACATCATGTTAGCAATGCTGAGGTTCAGCAACGTGTGCTTCGGCACAGTGCTATCACATCTTGGTTACATTGTTTTAATAAGCTTCTCATAAGAGTTAAATGGTCTTCACTATATTATATCATTAATTTTCGGCTTATATTTTTTTGGTGTTAATTTGTACCAAATTTTATGCATTTAAGGGAATGAATAGTGATAAATGAACATGTAGACTGTTGCTCGAAGTATACGAATTAGTATCTGGTAAATCAGTTATTCAGGATTGTTGAATGAACTCATAAACATTAAGTTTATAATCTTACGAATTATATAACATTCCTACTCTACTTTAACTGTGAGTCAAGAAAATCTAGATTATTCGTATATGTTTTTTGATCACTTCATGGATTCTGTGTTATCTGTGCTCAGGGTGATATCTGTATCAAATTATAAGAGGCATTTGTGTGCATAGAAATAGACGGCATTTTGCTTTGTTCGTATTTTATCATTCATCTTACCTGTAAGTAATTTTGAGATAGTTGCCAGATGTACACCTTGTGCTTGAATAACAATTTTACCCGGGTATTGTTGATCATTTGTTATTCTACCAACTGAACAAGCTAAATATATTTTTAATTGTTTCGAAAATGAATCTGGATTAATGTGATAATTTTCCACTTCAGCTATTCGAGTCTACATTAGATCAACAAAACAACAAATAATAAATTAACTAAATAAATATAAAAGTTGTAAATGTTGTTTGTCGACATTATCAACATTCCAAGATCAGAATTATTTAATTACGTTGCTTTCTCAATAACATAAAATTAGTTAGCATTGACGGTATGCAACAACGCTGCAAGTAATATTCACTCTTCATCAGCACTGTGAAACAGAATTCAAGAAGACATTAAGATCACTGTTACTTGAGACGCGTTTGAAGGTTTACTACTTCCTACTTGGCTACACTCTAGGAGGATACTTATCGAAAGATCTGAAAATCTATTGTCGTGATCAGATCGTCAGAAATATTAATGTTTGTGGTTTATCACGCATGGTATATTCGCTCTATAATTTTCAGACTTTGTTGCCAACTGAGGAAATCTATGTGGCAAAGTGTGATACGCTATTCTCAGGGTCAATCTTTTCTAAAACCTTTTATTGTGGGCAGACAGCGTCTCTAGAAGTGCTAATTATCTTAAAGGAGCACCTCATCACATTTCTGGACATTTGGCAATACTACATTTGTTGTCGGACCTGGAGTTTGCTGTTTTTATTCTTATTAAAAAAATCACCATTTCTAAACATAAGGTTCAATTGGGACGTCGAGAAAGGAAGCCCGACTGCAGCTTCAATGTGGCGAGTAAACTACAAATACATATCACTTATTTTATAAACAACCTATCCAATGCTCAATTTATTTGAAATTATCAAAGTTAACCTTGGTAATGATATATGCAGTCGATGTTGTTTGTATACAAGTTTTATTTAGAAACCAGTTTAATGAAGTAATCTAATAAAAATACCCGGTTGCTTGTGCTATATCGGGCTATTCAAGAAGAGTAACAAACTTTCCGAACTGCTTTCCTGAAGACAGTTTCACTTATTTTTAGTACACGTATATTGATTATTCTATTATTATCATGTTTCCATCGTCCTATCTTCGGTTAGACTGATAAACTGTTGTCATATCATTTGTGAGTTAGGAACTATGTTCAGTGAATTATGTACCTGTACCCTCAATCCTTAGTCATTATTGTTTTTCGTTTTGTATAAATGTTATTCTCCCTATTGGTGTGATGCGTGATTGGGTTTCGCGTATATATAAATGGATGAGTGAAATATAATCGAACTGACTCTCTGTCTGGTGGCTGGCTTAGTTGTCTTGTATTCTTCATTCCGGCTTGGGGACTGGTAGTAGTGGGGCGGATGTGTTCGGGCACTAATTGGCATTATCGAGGTCACGCTATTTCTAATACATTGTGGTTGGCCCAACTATTTGAGATATAACACCTTGATTTAAAAATTAAAACATATTTATGACAATTTGTTCTTTCTTCAGATTTACTTTTTCGAAGGTATTTTTCTTCATGAAGTGGTTTCAGCTGGAGAATGATTGATAAGTTAATTCACGAATAACAGAACAGGACGAGAATTGAGATATTCAAGTAAGGTGGCGACCATAAATAATAAGTCGGAATCTACTAGTCAAGATTTTAAAACCTATACTCACTATTATTCATTTAGGCTCTAGTTATTTACTTGTTCAATCTAATTGGCAAGATAATGAACGTGCTTTAACTGTGGTGGAGTGAAATATTTATTGTAGGCGGGAAATAATAGTCTTATAATAATTAAGTTGCATTTATGAAAATTAGTCGACTTTACGTAGACGATTAATTTTTTAGAAGGATAAATAGGTAACTGATGTGCTTCAATCTAACAGGTTTAAGAAACGTTGAAAAAGAAATACTCAAACTATATGTCTTTATACTTTATTGAGTTATAAGGTATCTAGCGTATTGTGAACTTGTACTGAGCCGTTTTACAGCCTTCGCAATATTTAGTGGTTTGAAGATTCATTAAACTGCGTCTACATTTACTCTACACTTCAATAAATTACAGCATGCTTTTTAGTGATGCATTTAAAATAAACTGTTATTAAACAAGTCGTCCAAATCGAAGTGTCATTATTTTTGAAACATCAACTTACTAATTTCTTTCCAGATTTTGTAACAGTATACAAATGTATGTAAGGTGGTTCCTTTTTATTCCAAATTACAGGAGTAGACAAGTCCGGATAAGTTATACGATAAGCAGTAGTTAGATTTTTCAAGGTTTGGGAAATAAGATCACGAAAACTAATCTGAAAAATTGGATTTTTTATAGTACTTTCAGGTGACTCGATAAAGGTCTTCGGCTCACATATACTCATTAACAGTTTGTCCAAACAAACAACACTATTAGAGAAAATAAATATTCAAATCAAGAACAGTAAGGTTTGGTCCAAGAATTCTAATGCGAAGTAAACATTTAAAAAATATCCG
This sequence comes from Schistosoma japonicum, assembly GCA_025215515.1. Lineage (NCBI taxonomy): Eukaryota > Metazoa > Platyhelminthes > Trematoda > Strigeidida > Schistosomatidae > Schistosoma > Schistosoma japonicum. The sequence continues at coordinate 39,306,462 of CM046069.1, read as the reverse complement.
ATGGGAAGAGTACCAAATACTCATCAGTTATTTACAAACGCTGGTTATTGATAGCATAACGTCGATTCTAAGTACTGAGATGTGTGTGCATTGTGAATATATTCCTCTAAATAATGGAATGCCTCTGCGTCATCCAGTAGATGAGGAGAATGGAATTTATAATCTGAGTTGATACCGTAAAGAATGATGAAAATTATATCGTTGAAAGTGACGAGTAGGTACAGAGATAACTCCTATTATAACGTTTATATCTTAAACTATTATAGACATTTCCGTATAAACAATGGGCGATTTCAGTCAGTCGTAATCACTTTGGTGGCCAGTACACACGTGCGTCAGCCCCTGTTGCTACATAAGATCAGTACGACGAGATGAAACTAAGATAATTAACAAATCAATCGATAGTGATAATAGTAATTAGAAAAGACTAAACATTGAGAACATAGAGATTAAGGGCCGTAAAAGAAATCTGAATAGAAAAATGCTGGAGTTCAAGATCTAGTGGAAGATAAACAGTGAATGAATGTGTACCGCTACGGCCAATTTTTAGTCGTTATTCCAAGTCTCTGTGTGGACCCTAAACTGATGTCAGTTAACAAATCATTTGAGAATCATGGAGTACTGCAAGATATAACTAATGCACTTAAGGTATGGAGCACTTACATAGTACATACACAGAGGGGTGTAGACTTATTCAATTTCAGTCATTTCGTAGTATAGGACAAAATTAATAAAACGTTATTATGATAACGAAGTATGTATGTACTATTTGGTATAATTATTGGATGAATAACTAGAAAATAATAGGACTGTTTTCCCTACTAATTATCTCGAAATTTCACTAAGTGATAAGGAAGACAAGTAAACTAAACATATGAGCAGTAGTACTTACCTCGGATCAGTAGTCGACTGTAGTTTATTAATTCGAACATAATTATCAACTATTTGTCTGGCTTCAGATTGACTAACACATTCACCTGACCTTGGAATTAAGAAATATGTTTAACACGTTTAGGGAGATAAAATGCTAAGTGGAAAGTAATATTTTTTAAGCGTATGAGTTCTTCACAAATTTCAATCAGTAGTGTCGACATTTATTGCAACCTTGATTATTCGATTTGTAATTAGATTTGTCAATAATAAAAAAGTTACATAAAATGAAAAGACTTTTAAAATCTAAACACCTAATTCTAAGTGATATTCAACAAGTATGAAGATCTGCAGGACTATAAACCGTACTTATTGTATGATGATGAGTAATACTAACTGGTTATACATACTAAAGTAAATTAATTAAATTGGAGCAGCCGGTGATATATCCAGTTGAAAGACGAACGGTTAAACCAGTGATCCAAAACATTAAATCTTGAAATCATGAAAGGTAATTGATCACATTATGTATATTCATCATGAAAAATTCTATTATGTAGAGATAACTTGTTTTCACCAAAGTTAGTTCAGATTAGAGTGCACTTAATTTTTCACACTTTGCTTATGTATGACGGTGTTCAGATAGGTGTATCGAATTGTGTATTACTTGGTTGGTCGACATTTTTGGCAGTTTGTAATGAGGTTTACTAATCTCTCTGGTTTATTATAGATTTGGATTGTATAGGATTTTTTCGACTGTTTAGTGCGTATACAAAATTATATTGTAGTACTCCTGGATATTTCTTACACAAGTTTATTCACATTTAGCGATGATTGTAATTACTACTAAAACTTTGTGTTTTTTAATCCATGAGATATCTTTCGTTAAGCATTACTACTGAAACTGTGTAGATTATGGAGAAAATATGCAAATATTATAACCTCAGTTGAGGGATTCGGAGCACTATCCAATATTAACTACAGTCGAAATTTCAGTCACTTAGTTTACATTAAAAATATATGGTATTTCGCAGTTACATTTTTAGAAACCTTAGAGAATGTATTTGAAAAAGCTCACTTATAATCAAACTGTGAAAATAAAGCTGTAACGGGTCCTTTAATAATACGGATATCTTCAATTTTCGGTGGACCCTTATAATCTTCTGGCCAATTGTTACACTCGACTTTGGGATCTGTTATTGAAGGAGAAACAGTTACTCCTCGTAACCTAAATGAATATAAATTATAACGGCAAAGAATATAATAATTGAATTTCCGAATCGAATTTCACTGCATATGCTATGAAGTAAGATAAAAGCCATCATAAAATGAATTACCTTAAGCAGAATAATTTTGACAGGTAGTAGATAATTCAGTCGTCTAGTGCATATATACATGTATTTACCTCTGTTCATTAATATCTATTCTCCATTTTAAGCACTAAGTCCAGTTAAATACAAGCGAAGCATATTGGTTATTACAAGCAAAATATTGACATCGTAATATGGACAATGGTGCAACTAGAATTAAGTTCCAGTACTCTAAATTCATGTTATTTGCCAGTCGTGAATGAATATATAAACAGAATGAGAAAAAAATAACTGATATCACTTCAACAACCACTGAGGATTCGCGTGATTTTATTAAAATGACCATATCATGCATTTGTAAAATCTTTAACACTGATACATATTTCTCAGTCAGAAACCTTGAATATGGAGACAGAAAAATGTCATACTAACTACAAATATCGACCAAGTTTGAGTTAAATCACCTCTTTCTGTTTTCATCGATAGATCAGCGTCTTGGAGGTGCAAGTTTTCTAACTGAATTAGTGTATCGATCTGGTTGACAGTGTTATTAGAAATGTGGAATTTAAATCCAGGAGACTGAGTCCCAGTCTCCATCTTGTTCAGCTTCGCTTGTACAGACGAAGGAATTAGGGCAAAAGTTAAAAGCTCCTCTGCATGTCAACTACTTTCATTATATAACACCAAATGTTCAAAGATAGATTAAAACCCTTTCAATGTCACCATTATCTCCATTTGTAAACTTACATATACTCACGATAGCAAGTAAATGGGAAGCGTAAAAAGATTAGTTTCTATTACATTTTCTGAACACATTCCTTAAAAACTCATAACTGGAAGGCACGAGTGAAATCCCTAGGAACCTGGTAGATAGTGAATACAGTATGGATATTTCAAAATCGTTGACAAACAGCAAATACAAGTGTTACAAGACTCTGTGGAGGAAATTTCTACCAAATATCTTATTAAGTATAACCTTACCTCTCCTCTAGTTGGTATGAATAATATTTTGTCATCTTATAAATAAGAGTAAATCTCCACCGTCTTTAATGGGATATTTTGTGGTCAATCATAAATTCCGATTCCGTTCCATGTATCCATCACAAATTCACCAATTAGATACATTAAACCATAGTTTCTAATTATGTTACTCCTTTTACTTATATTCTGTTTACAGAAAGTGAGAAACCTTAAAATAGAACGACTTTATTATATTTTGAAAATCCTGTTGTTTTTATTTTGAAATCACTAAGACTATGTGTGATAATCATTTATTAATTAGTACTATCACGCTTTTTGCAAAAACAAATTTATTAACACCTTGTAATACAGATTCAATCGAAAGGCCACTTAGTTAAAATTAGTGTGGTAATTTGATGATTCAGTCATTTGATTAAACCGTACTCAATCTACACCAATTGACAGACTTTAGGTATCTAGTATGTTGTCAAGTAATTTAAATATGGTTAAAATGTACTCCACCGAAAAATCATACTTTTTTGATCTAGTACATTCGAATAGCACATCAACTTGGTAAATAATCAAAGCTCGATTCAAGCAGTAATACCAATCATAAATATATATTATTCCATAAAAACATAAATATGGCATTGCTGGGAGTAATAACCTAGAGTCAGTGAAACGAAAATTGATGTTTACAGAATGCAAATGTGTAAGGATTAGAGCTATTTTTCTAGGAACAGAATTTCAGCAAGATGAAATTGAAGAGCGTAATTTGGTTTCGGTTATCCGGCATGTTGCAAAGCTGTTGGAATGTATTGATTTGAGAATACCTAAATTATAGTTCGTGCGAATCCTACTTATATTTGAATCACTTGGAAGTATACACGATAACCGAAATTCCAAGCAAATGCATTAACGTTAATTTGAATGCAAAATTTTAAATGCAATGCGATCCGAAATTGGTGAAGGTCTAATGGATTCCTAAGGAAATGAATACTCTAATACTAATTACGATGGTAGTGAAAATACGTTTTAATGTAACTAGCTTAACATGGCGCAAAGTTTTATACTCTGTTTTAAGACACGATTTATTTGTGAATGATGGTAATACTACAGAGCTGTTCAAACCGAGGTAGCTGGAACATGCTACTGATGAAAATTCGGCAGTAACATATTATTTAGAATTTAATAAACAATGTTTGAACAATGTGCTTACAGAAAAATGTTGTATCTCAAAAATAAATCGACTTAAGTTACATTAAACTTTCTTGTACTTACTCAACATGATCTTTGTTAATGTGATTCAGTAATAATACACCAGATTTAGGTTCAGTCACCTCAATGAAGCCTTCATCTTGCATAGCTTTAAGAAATAAGCCGACCTAGTTTGACAAAACAAAAATAAAGTAGGCTTATCAACAGGTAAAAAATAGAAACACTTAGTGGCTATATTATCCTATCTTTATTAGTTCACACAAATAAATTCGTGATGTCTGAAATTACTAACATTGATAAACTATACGCCAGTACAACAATCAAAATATAGTGATTAAAATGGAATTTCCAAACGATTTCAAGCCATGTACTGCATACTTTATGCAGAGGACTTAGTTAGAAAGCTTACAATTAAAATAAATAATAAGGTACCTCGGACAACTCTAACTATGATCCCGAAACAAATATCCTAAGTATGTTAAGAAATAGCATACTTAACTAGCTTTACAACACTACAAAAGCCCAACAATTCTCATTTGCTTCCAATTATTTGGCGAAACTCATCCCCAACGATCTTAATGTTAACTGTATTTCGTAACCAGAATTTCCAGTCATTTGTCTATTCATATAGTCAGTTAGTGATGCATTTTAAAGTATAATCTGCATTTTAGGTGGTTAGAGTTATAAGGGACTGCCCGCTATGAACATATTCAGCGTAGTACAACCTGATATGACGGATGGAAAACACTATTGTTGTACAATTCAATACACGATAACTATTCTGTATTGCGGTTCACTCTACCTTGATTTAAAGGTGTAAAACATGGTTTTATTAAAGGAGAACACTAGTAGGCTGCAAGCAGTGAATCATTAAAGTCTTCTGAGTGTTGGTTGTGGAAAAAAGAGTTATTGACATTTATTAATCCGAGCCATGTAGGAAGAAAAAAACAGAATTATATATTTCACAAAGCAGTATGAAATAACTTATTTATAATGACAGTAGATTATATTACAAAAAGCAGAACATATGAATGTTAGGCTGCTTGAGAAGAGAAACTTCAAGCTTATAGTGAATTTCGGAGATGGTAAACTACACATTATGAATTACGATTTTCATCTTGCCTGCAATGTAAGGAATTTACTTTTCTATTTGCATACTGAGGAACAAAGGTCTAATGATTAAAGCGCACTCAAATTTCAGCCATTTGATTTCAGGTTTCTACGTTAGAAAAAGGTTGAAAATCGAGAACATCTCAATTATAAGGAAACGTACTGTCTGGCACAAATGTGCGTTAGCCATACAAAATGAGTGCGATAGTACAAAACTAACAAGATAGATAGGAAATAGTAGCAGCTATTATAGTAGAAGAGATGAAATAATGAGGATATAGTTCGAGAAAATAGGATGAAAAGGTGGGGATAAAAAAATATTGGAACTTAAGATCTCGAGGGAGATAAGGAGTAAATACGGGTGCATCACTGTAGCGAATTTCAACTCATTCTACACCCAACGTCTCCAACCAATGATCACAGTTATCTCCCTGATCCAAACCAGGTGATTTGCATCTATCAACATTGCCCAAACAAACAGTCAGTAAGCTTATGTACTGATGCCATGTCTTGAGTTGGCCTTCCTAGTATTCTTCTAAACTACCCCTACTCAAGCCAACACTGTTCGTCGAGGTAAGCGGTGGTTGGGAATATGTAACATATGCTCTAACCACCTCATTAAATGAACATTTATGTTTCTACCAATCGATTTTACATATCAGCTTAATACGCACAACCATCGTAGCACTCACTTGGCTAGATGGAATCTATGATCCAAAACCTGCAGCCAACGCATGTCTTCAAGGTTCACAGTACCTTAGCATGGTTTTAATTACTGAACTGCAGTAAATTGAGAAACGAATTACATATTTGTTATATTAAAGGAGCAGATAAAATGTATTCATGTAAAAATAACATGGTGTTCCTATGATAGACAATGTGACTTCCCCAAACAAAAAGAACAAAGTATCGTTAAAGTGTTTGGAGACACTAATTTTACCAAACAAATGGAAAAATATTTTACATATAATGATCATATATATATATATATATATATATTCGATATAATGCTTCTAAGTAAAAAAGACCCGACGGATGTAAAACAACAATCAACAGCAGGTTTAGGCGAAATGGTGCTACTTAACAGGTAATAAAGTACTCGCATCCAATAATTTTTCCAATTTCAAGTAGAATTTAACTATTTCCTGACAAGGAATCATGGACTTGATCGTTATTCTGTAGTATCGAGGTAGTACTAGGATACTCATCTGTTACAGGATGATTGTCATTAAGAGAATAATACACACTTCTTAAGAAATATGATTTTCAGTTCACAAAAGGACTCACTGTTTACACTATCTATCCTTTAGTAGCGTGTATATCTTGAACATTTGATATGCAATAATAATAACTTTAATGAAATGCAAAGATTTAGCATAAACACATATTCACCTTTTTAAATTTTGTTTTCTTGATATCTAGATCAACATGTGGCGGTCTGCAATGAAAGAATAATAAAGAACTACAAGGACTTATGTTGTGATTCTTACTATTAAAAAGATTACCATTCAATAGATAGTATCCTGAATAGTTTCATAAAGTCTACATATGACGTAGAAGCGATGGAAACAAGTGGTTAAACAGTAATATCTTTAAATGCAACACCCCTACCGATTTAAAACGTGGATCGACAACGAAAAAGGTACTGTACTTGGAGATGGTCATTGACTACAGACCTGTGAATTTGGAATGGTCGAAAGTTGTCGTAGTAGGTTAAGGAAGAGTCATTTTTGAAGTAGTTCTGGAAGGAGAATTCTACGCAGAAAATAATAAAATATACTACCCAGCTGTTTAAACATTTGTATATCAGCGAAAGTTCGAACTTGTAGCTTGTTGTTTTCAAGCTACTCACTTGATGCACGTTTTAGAAATTTTTGTAAATACAATGTGAATAGATGTGCGTCACTCTGGACACAAAGAGCATCATCAATTTAATAAATAAAAATTACCTACAAACAGGTATTTACAGAACTCACTTGTGTAATAAAACGTGCTGAGAATAAAAAATATTCACTTGCATCGGAAGTTGATTTATTTTGATCATCTTAAGACTCTTCAGAAAACATTCTCGTAGAACTTTATCATAATCAACTGGTGGTTGTAACTCTAAAAAACAAAAATACTTATGCAATGTAGATATATTAGAATGAACTTTACTAATATGAGTTATTGAATTGAGATGCTTTGTGGAGATTAGCATTTTTAGTTGATTGCATACGTCAAAAAACTGATGCTGTCAGGATATTATTAGAAACCAAGGAGCGCTGGACAGTTTATTTGTCACAGTACGGGACTTCTTAATAGTGCGCACCCCAGTTCCGCCTAGAGGCTTCAGGTAGACGATTACCTACATTCTGTATCAATGGGTCATCATCCAATGATAGAGTTCTCAACTCCATCAATTAGTGATATATAGCGCAACGATCATCCATAATCATTAGTGATAACTGTCTCACGGTTAACAAATCTGAACTTCAACAGTCACGACTTCTCACAGGAGCTTCACTCCGTTCGGAAACCTCCAGAGGATACTCCAGGGCCCAAGCCCGGAAAAAGGAGGAGGGTTTAGTAGAGGGTTAGCAACCCCACTCAGTAAAAACGACAACTCCGCTAAAAAAATGTAAATCAGACAAAATCATGTAATTCCACCCTGGGGGTTGGAAGGTCTTCCCTTCGAAGATTTATGACGCCTCATGATGGAAGCCGGACTTCTTCGGAAATCATGAGGCCGATGCTCCTTCCGACAACAGGGGCAACAATTAATATAGGTGACCGACCTCAAACACTTATCTTTTGGGCACTAAGATCATACTCTCAAGACATCAAGACCTCCTCTAATCTACTTTCTTTCTCAGGTACCTCAAGAAGAACCCTTCCACGGTTTAGGCAACCAGAAAATGATAACCACCCTCATACCTCCAACAGCACTCGAAATCACATTGTTCGCTATCAAACACGTTCTCCATCTCTAGTTTCTACTATTTGCACTTCTCCCATTACATCTTCTTTGCGTGCCACTAGTACTGGTTGCTCGAGTTCCCGAAATGCAATATCAGGTCTCCTGAAACCGCACTATAAACTTCATGTTGGAGCTTTAAACGTACGTACGTTGAATCAAATCGGTCAACAAGCTGCCTTAGCTAAAACACTAATATCTTTTGCAATAGATGTATGCTGTGTCTACGAAACACGCACACAGGATCCCAGTATCTAAGTTCAATCAAAAGGTTATGAAAGACCATTGGATCTCTAGAACTTCTAGTAAACTGATGGAGGCTTGAAAACTCATTGCAGCAAGTTCGGAGAATAATGAAGAGCGACGACAATTCAGACGTAGACTGACAAAAAGTCTGCGTAAGGATCGTGAACAGTCGTGGCCATTAAAGGCAAAAGTGATGGAAGTATCGGCGGCGGCGGGCGATAGTAGACAGCTGTTCCAACTTATTCAAAACACCGGAATTAGGAAATCGGCGGTTAGTGAAATCAACTACGAAAAGAATGGGTCTATGATTCCCTCAGTCTGAAAGATTAGAACGATAGGCGAAACCCCTTCAAAAACAGTTCAAAGAGCCCCCAGCTACCCTTAGCCTATCTACTATCTCCACGCTACCTGAATGGAAAACTGACACAGGTCCCCCAACTCTCAGTGAGGTTGATAAGGCTATAAGTAACGTGAAGAGACGGAAAGCAGCAGAACCTAATAGGTTAAACACAGATATCTTTGCGGATGGTGGTCCAATCTTAGTTGGCAGGTTGACTGACATATTAGCCGACGTCTAGGAACTGAACATCATCCCATCTGACTGGTCTCGCTCACTGATCGTTCTGATTAACAAGAAGGGACAGGAATCCTCTTGTGATAACCACAGAGGAATCAGTTTGACTAATATAGAGTCTAAAATATTATCACCTATAATCATTCGGCGTTTATCCAACACCAAAGAACAGCAGACTCGGAAAACCAGGTCGGTTTCAGATTTGGATGTGGTTGCATTGAGTAAATATTCACCCTGAGCCAGATGCTCGAACATAGACATATGTACCTACGTCCAACTATAGTTTTATTCCTTGATTTGAAAGCAGCTTTCGACTCGGTAGACCATGAAGTCTTGTAGCAATGTTTGTCATTAGATGGCGTACCTCAAAAGTACATGAACCTTATAAAGGCTCGCTACTCGGTCACCACCGGTTGAGTCAGAACATATGGTAAATCGTCACGAGGAATCTCATCCTCAAGTGGGGTTCATCAGGGTTGCCCCTTATTCTATTTTTTATTTAATTTCGTCATAGATGTACTCTTAGAAGTCCCACTCACTTCTTTTAACGCCTCAGGAATTGATCTCCTTCCAGGGGGTCCTTTCGTCGACTTAGAATACACAGACGATATAGTCCTATGCGCGCATGTGGCCGGTTCTACGTTGTTGATGATGATGACTAGAGCTTCAGGAGTCCCATACTAAAATGAAACAGCTGTTCAGTGCTTTCTGGTTTTAGTGGTACCCTGTCAACATCAATATGTGACATATATAATGTTAGTTATGTTAAAAAATTCAACTCAAAGGCCAGAAAACACACTACATATATTACTCATAGACCTAACGTTTTCACATCTAATGAGTCAATTAAACCATAAAAAACAATACATAAAACATGGAGCTATTAAACCTCTTTCCTTTTTATTAAAAAAAACATTATAAGGTTAAATGATTTGTGTTTTACGAAGTAAACTGTTAAATTTATTAACCTTGGGATTCGCTCTTAACATTAGGTTTTGTTAGTATACCAATTTTCTGTGCATCGAGCTGTAAGAACATGGATCGGCATACATCCATGTTAGATTCCACGTCAATGATAACTGACCGACATTTGTAAAATAACCAACGATAGCATACATAAAACAATTGTCGCGACTAACTTTATATTCATGGTTATAGACACATTTTTATGCAAGGGTATCAGTGTGTAACATTTTTCCATCATTCTTACAAAACATAGAAGCGTATGAAGTAATATAATAGTAACATAATAAACGAGTATATTGGTTATCTAGCAAATATTGTGACTAACCTAATGATACTTCCAAATGGAGGTCGTTCAATTCTTCGTCAACATTATTGTCATCAGATATTAGTTGTGATGATTGACTTACTGGGGATTTCGATTCAGAATCATCATCATTACGCATTAATTCTTCACTTGTCTTAGAACTCTCCTCTAAAATAGGCCATGGGAAAGTAGGACGGCTAAGCGATGACACCAAAGAACTAAACAAGTGAAGAAGAATACACAGCACATTTACAAATTAATCGCAGTTGAGAGCAGAAACTACAGAAATAAAGTAAAGTAAAGTCAGTCGGCAATTTTTCAGGATTAACTACGACTATATAACCATTCATTGGTAGTGATAAATACGGAGCGCTTTGTTGTAGTGTGCATATCAGAAATAACACAGGTCTGTCAGTTAGATAAATTGTGGTTAACTCTAGTTATGAAGAAGTTAAACGACACGAAGCTACTGTTAGCATAAATGGGGTGAAAATATTTTACATATGGAATGATTCCGTTATTCCATTTCTTATTTGTTGCACGGACAGCGCCTAATGGTACAAGGAACTGAGAATTGCTCCGGATGGAACAAAATGACGCTATTAGGAAATAGAAGAGGGGACAACAAATAATCCAAAAAAGGAAAACAATAAGCCAGCTTATAACTGGGATACTTATTTCGATCAGAAGATCCACCTTACTGCCTCTAAAAAGTACAGCGAGCAATAATAGTAAAGTCACCACTAACTGTTATGATTGATACTTGGCAATATATCAGTCTATTAGGTTGAATGACTTTCAGAGTCCAACAATTATCCTTCCTTACTCGGAGCTAAATAAATGTTTGACCCAAGTTGGTAGAAGCCAAACGAGCTTTTCGAATCCTTGCTGAGGTTTCGTTAGGCACCAACTTATCAAGACTGATTAAACTTCCAAGATGAGTGGAGTGATCAACGGGGTCAACTACTTCATTCCTTACCTATGTTCATGCAAACCAGTCCTGAAGGCTACGAATTCAGACAACAACACGCCATACGCTCTGACTGGAATAGTGTATGAGTAAAGAACCTTTACAATGTTTATGTACTTCTGTAGTACAATATAGGCGATAGTCGACAGAGATTCATTCGAGAAATGCTCGTTCCGCCTCCATACTTCGTGATATACATACACGGGCTAACATACGAGAAGTTGGTGTCTGGTCGCCAGATAAACGAAGGGTATATTACGTAGATTCACTATACCGGCTGGTGGGGGTCGGTCGCACACTGCCTTCTTACAATTGGTTTTTTTAATATGTTAACTCCGTAATTGGAAATGCCTTACTACCGAGGACGGAAATCCGTGGAGCAATGTGGTGTGCATTTTTAGGGCCGACCTTTTCTAATCCCGCAACCCATTTTTTGTGGTAAGGTAGCATCATTGTCATGCTGATTGTCTGGGGGAAACACTACTATCGTCACAACTCTGTATAGTCGGCAATAATACTGTACCTTCGGATCTTAGGTTTTCTGCTCTTAGTCATACCTCCAACTGATGGTAGGACCTTAAAGTTTGTTTTAGCCAGTATAGCCCGATCGGGTCAGCATGATAAGCAAGCTCGACTACTATATCAAGATTGTGCTGACTATCAGATCTAACAATACATGCTGACAAGAGCAAACGTTACATGTTCGTAAGGAATCGAACATGTGCATTTTAATTTGAAACTTACCACAAATGATCTCCCATTACATGAAGTACAGAAACAGCCTTCCCTTTACCAGCACTCATATACATATCGTAGTTTGACATAGCTGTACGCCCGATAGCCACCGGTGCACTGCATCACAACAATACAGAAAATTTATAGAATTACCGATTGGATGTTGTGCTGATACAACACAGAACATCTTTGCTTATTTTATTAAATGTATAAGGAAGAAGGGGGCCATCAGTAACTACTCCAGGAAGCATAAGGTCTGTAAAATAATTTAATTCAAAAGATCTGTATTTACCAGCCCCTCTCATTAAGACAGGAACTAAGTCCTCTCGTATTTTGAAATGTGGGAGAATATCCGGTAAATGCCACAGAAGATAAACTTATTTAAAATGAGTTATAGAAATTAAGTAGCTACTTGAAGGAAGATATTCCTTTTCATTCTCAATAATTAAAGGAATATTTCCAAACTTGTAAATATTTACTTTTACATCCGATGCGGTGGTAACTTTAAGACGATAAACATCTTTTGTTTTAAAATCTTCCAAAATACTCGCCGAATTTAATTTATATTGGTCGTAGAATGAGTTTAAAAGTTGCTTCCTAAAAATGAATAAATGAGTAAGTAAAAGAATACGCAGACTTTTCGCAAGACTTAATTTGGGAATTAGATTTAACGGAAAATGGTTTCAAAAACATTTTATACTGTACATAACAGGATTATTGGAATCTAAAATAGAATGAAGTATGGGTTAAACTTCTTGATAGTTAACGAAATCGTTGATTTCAAAACATGTCGAAAATAAAATGAAAACAGAGAATACTATTAAATTGTGCAATAATCGTTTTACAGCTACTTAGTCTGACTTATTTTGAATATAATTATGCATCAATTAGAAAGCTGATACATTACATATAACAGAGATACACTGTCATTTACTTAAAGGCTCAAGAGGCAACATACTGTTATATGCAAACAAGTACAACATAAGGACTAAAGACTCTAAGATAATTTGTAACCACTTGATATTTTGCTAGTTATTACACTACAAAAACTTGTGTCACTATATATAAATTAATCACAGGTCACCGACTAACACAACCATGCAGTAATAATTCCTTTCATCTGATGGCTATTCAGTAGTAGGAAAACGTCCACAATATTTTAGAAACACTATACGCTACACAGTGAAACAAATATTGGATTACTTGGGAATCATATTGTTCACATTTTTATCCCTACTAATACAAACGATCAGAAAAGTTCTGTTTGAACAAAGAAAATTTATATATTAACAACGTAATCAGTAGGTATCAAAAACGTTTGAAAATATGAAACATATATAAATATATGAATGCCTAATCTTGAAGACAAGTGCTAATGTATGCTGTAAAAGAGTATTTCGGTCGTAAAATACAACTAACCTGAATGTCCCAAGGCATTAAAGGATGAATATATGGGTGATATATGAAATCAGTTCACACGTTTTAAAAAAAATATTCATGGAACGAGTTAATTTGTAATTTAATGATATATATTCATTAGTTAGAAAAGGCTAAGTTAGTTTCACGCGATGCATTATTGGTATAAATTCCCGGTCAAATTTTTCAACTTATTTTGGGCGCCAAAATGAAATGTTAATCCAATAAGTAGTGAAGCATCATAAACTGACTCACTTTAAAGTGTTTAATTTAATAAGTGATTGATATTATAATAAGTGACGGTCAAAGAGATATCGCCTTTACGAAAGACTCTCGTAATTTTTACCTAGTTTTGAGTGCCCATCAACAAAGTAAGTAATTTCAGAAGGCGGTAGACTGAAAGACTAATCAATAACATGCTATTTAATAATAAGTAATAATAACGATCTGAAAAGTCAAGAATGCGAAGACGACAGCCTTATTAATTTTTGGAGTCTAATATCACTTAGAACACCAACTAATGAACACTAAAGAAGTAACCTTAGGCCAATGAAAAGAGTGAAATAAAAGAAGCCACTTTATATTAAGAAATAAATAAACTATAAAATAGAAGTTGCTTTAGCCCAGCCAACCAAGTTGAGGCAAAACCAAATAAAGCTGCGGGAAACAGTTGGCAAAATACTGGACTGAACGTATGAAAAACGCAGGACTTAGAAACACATTTTGAAATATTTTTAGTTACGACGTTCTTGCCAGTGTTTAAGTAGTATGGTTCAACCCCAGGTTTGTGACACACAATACACAACGTCGCCAAATGTTTTAGTTTAGTGGAAACATCGAAAACAAGTTTTTGGGAGTTAATAATAGGATCCGAAGAACAGAGGCTGAGATGTGTGCTATAACATTAAAAGCGTTGTTTTGATAACGGCCAGACACTCTAATTGTGATCACTGTCCAAAATTATCGTCCAAAAAAATCGTTTCCTTAAGCACAGCCGAAACAACCAAGTATGTAACCGATGCATGAGTTTGCACAAAGCCTGAATAAAATGTACCAAAAAACTATAATTAACGGTAAAAATAAGAGTAACATAACTATATAATTAATATAAATTGATTAAAAGTCGTATTCCACTATCAATGTAAAAGAGAAGGTAATAATTATGTTATTGACTATCCAACGTATGATAGCCAGTTTCGACAAGAAAATAGCTATCAGACGCTCACAAAATAAATACCACTTCAAATGACAATTAAACATCGATTTTGGTTTTGCAAACGCGAAGGTAAAATTAACAGTCGCTAAAGTTTAGGCCATCACTTAGGTAGTCGAATGAGGCTGTTGCCTTACGGTAACGACCACTGTATAATTACGCGGCAATTGAACATATCATATTCGAAAATAAAACAACATAATTGGTGTGTTACAAATTCTAGCGTTTTGCTGCAAAGATATTGTTAAGGTTGGTTACCAACGTTTACTGCAAAATATTTAGCAACTTGTCCGCAGAATACCTTCTAGTTGATGTGGTTATTTTGTGGATTGATGTAAATCTGGAATATATTCAAGCAAACCTAAGAGATCGGCGGGTTCACAAAAGCCAGTAGTTAGCAGAAGTGTCTTCTTACCAGTGACTGGTTTTGATGCCAAAGAATTAGTATGTAAATCATGTAATTTTTTCGTTCATTGATTTACAATGTGCACACTAATTTCAATTTCAAAGTCTTCAAGTATTGATTGAAACAGTAGTTAGCCTTCGATTTAGGTACACGCCTATTGAAATATTTTAATCTATAGACAAAAAGTGTTTTTTTTGAGCTGAAGTAATTATTTATTTTTTTTTATTCACTATTCTGGCAATTAATCATATTAAGTAAAAGATAAAGAAACCAGTTACACTACAAGACTAACAGATTCATTGCAGAGATCAGTAGAAAGGCCTTTTTCGAAATTTTTCGCCATGAATTTACATAAAAACATAATTTCTCAATACTAAAGCATGTGGCCCCAAATCCTGCAGAAGAAAAATTGGCATATTAGTAGTTTCTAAACACCTAAATGTTCGTGGGATTACATCACCGAAGAACTCCGCACTATAAATGTTCGCGCAAATAAAGTGTTCAGGGCTAGGAGGCTAACTTATTTAACCCTTTTTCATTGTAGGTATTTTCTCGCAACAATGTAAAACCGATAAAGAATGGCAGTCCTGGTATAGCAAATCTTACGCTT
The DNA here is from genome assembly GCA_025215515.1 of Schistosoma japonicum. Classification (NCBI taxonomy): domain Eukaryota; kingdom Metazoa; phylum Platyhelminthes; class Trematoda; order Strigeidida; family Schistosomatidae; genus Schistosoma; species Schistosoma japonicum. Next base: position 39,290,598 of record CM046069.1, on the reverse strand, counting down.
CGCAAAATATGATCAGGATCAACTTAAGGAAGCCCAGACCTAAGAGAATGCTGAAAAAAGTGCCTAGAGGAGTCTCAACAGTTTCTTTACAACTGGCCACTTAAATTTTTGTTCATTTTTACACAATCGTCTTATATGACAATGAACGAACTGTCGTTTGTATTTTAATCCATGAAAACTACCTATTGGGGCGATGTTTTTTTTAGGTCAAAGCAAACAGAACATTTTACATCATCCTGATTCCCTATATAGGAAGCATTATTTTGCAAAATATATGTGATGAATGCAATTTAAAATTATACTCCTAGGATCCAAGATGAAGCAGTTTGAATTAAAGAATAACTGAGGAGCCATGTCTAATTGGAGGAGTAGTGTCACTAAATGAGCCCTATTTCCTTAATGCTAAATAAATTATTATTTTGAGATATACATATCATGACGTCCTGTAGAGCGGTATAAAAAAAATAAATGCTTCTGTTTGGTTGCTGTTCTTAAAAACCCCGGTAGAATTCAATTTACTGAATAAGTCACTTTTTTAGATAATCTGCACAACTCTAAAGTCGAATTTCACCCACATACTCATAATGAGCGGTTTCAGTGACAGTCATTCCATCCAATCAGCTTCAAATAAATGTCCTGCTTTAAATACATGCTTGTCGATCATCTGCTTAGTGCACGACGTAATACAGTTTACCTGCTGCGGTGGGTATTTGAAATGACTCCAGACTAAAATACATTTTTACCAATTGGAAAACTTGAAGATAAAAATTCTAAGCCGATTCGGTAACATTGACCATGTCCTCATACTGTTTTTAATTTCGTTTCTCTGCATTTAGTCAAATCTCAAAGTATGCAAGGGCTATCTCGAAACGAACTACGATAAAATTAACTTGGAATTGGAAGACACGACATAACCAAGAGCAAAAAAGCTTATCAACTTGGACAAAATATTGTATTAAACAAATGCCAGTCTCCTCTAAGTCATCAATGGTAACACCTTCCAACACCAGGTTCTTTATAAACTAAAGTCTACCCCCTGGGTAAACCCAGTGTGCGCAAAATTGTCAGGAGTAAGCACGTGGCCTAGAACGTATGGTAATCTTTAAATGACCTTTGGACAAAATATCTATAAAAATCAAGCAGGGTAGGAAAAACTAGCTGACTGCTTTCACGAAGTCTGTGGGAAACAATAGTAAGCTAATACATAGCCACATGAGGAGATAAGGTAATCTGTTTTTTAGTTTTTAAAATAGGGGCACACTGTAAGTACAAAGATCTCATCCAAAGGTTGCTGATCTACTTGCTAACTAATTATAATCGAATTCCCTGTCAAATTCCACGACACCGAATGTGAATCATTAAGTCACTCACTCTTGTTGATCCATTTTTTACAAAGTCCCTAAAGAATATGCATGTTTGTTCTACCTTATTTTAATACATTCTAGTTATGAGTAAGCTACCCTGTATTTGGAAGAAAGGTGTTAACATGTATGCACGTGAAAGCGGCAACCAAGTAGAAGTTTCTAACTACCATTCAGTTTCCTCGCTCATACAGTAGCAAAGGTGAGACACATTGACACTTGTCACTGCGACTGCTTTCTTAATAGACCCCCATAGTGACCATATATAAGGCTTCCTTCCAGAGTGGCCTTGCTGCAGTATATTTCTGACAGTGTGGAATTCTTGAACTCTATCCATAAAACACAAATATCATGTGCACTACAATATTTTAAATTTCTCCGAAGCTTTTGACAGAGTGCGTCTTAAAATTCTTTCTTAAGAAATTAAAACCGATGCATATTGAGGAGAGGTGTGTTATTATTACAGTGCCTATGTGACTACTATAGAGACTGTTCTGAAGTGGTATAGGTGGCTCTGATTCATCCATTTGGTTCGAAATGACCAGCTGAGTAATACAAGGCTTCATCCTCAGACAACTTTTTTCTTATCGTCTACGAATGAGTTTCCTTCTTATTTGAAATCATCAGCCATTTAAAATAATGATAGTTAGGTTTGGAGAGATATTCAAGACGTCCTAGAAAAAATACACAAGTGCGCTTCCAGCAACTTACTTTTACTTAGTATTAATAAATGTAAAACGCTTTTGATTAACAGTGGAGATAAATCCTCTGCCTACACACTTGTTGGGTGTAGCATTACTCCTTTAACTTCAAAAAATGACCTACGCGTAACCATCTCGAAAAATCCAACGGCATATTTAATTCGGAATTTCGCAGGTAATAAGGCCTACTCATAACTATAATTTTCATTTAGAACTTTAAGTAGTTTGGCTCATGAATTTTTTTATGTCTAAAGTACATACACAATACCTTTTCTTCAGATGTACGCATATATTTTGAACTACTACATTAAAAGTACAGGTTCAAATAAGAGCGACCAAAAAGTTAGTGAAACTAAAATATAAACCCAACTAAAAACAGTTTAATTAATTTAAACAGCGTCCTTTACAGTGTAGGATGGTCAGCATAGATACAATCTTGATGCATCATTTAACCCATAATCCTGTTCCTTTTAACCGAACGCTAGTGAGTTTGAATCCCAAACTAAACCTAACAGGATACCCTTATAAAATATAACACAAATACGTTAATACGAAAACTTGTGTTGACTTTTTTAAGGGCAGGAAATAAAAACCATGATATCTTCGAAATATCAAGGTTGCATCATACTGTATCTCCTTAGAGTGAACACGACGCGTATGTAGATTCTGTGGGTATTACTGCATAATATCGTTAAAGTAACCTTATGGTTACGCACATTTGAAGCCTTATTTAAAAAATTTTAATCATAGTTTTAAAACCAATGTGATCAATGTTGTACTTTCTAAAACTAACAACATATCTATTGCTTAGATATAGATTTCAAAAAATTTTATTTTGCGAACCGTGCCGAAACACACATGAAGTTTACTTTTTATCCACTTCTAAGCTCGCACACACCCTTTTTAAACTAAAATCAAGGTGTCCTATCAATATATGGTAATATTTTCATAAATGCATTGAATAAACCTTATTTTTTAAACGATATTGGATTTTTATTGTTTATATGAACCAATGTTTAAACTAAACATTAAGTACTATTTCGAAATCCCTTTTTTAGATTGCTTATTCGTCATTCTATGTGTTGTGTACCTACGATTAATAAAATGAATTTCTATTTTTTCGAATTTTATCAGGGTTTTAACAAACAAGATATATTTTTTTGCCATTTTGCTCATGTATGGGCATGAATCTTTTGTACTACGTTTTTTTGTTTTTTAGGATTGTTATCTTTGCATTAAGTAAGTCGCAACGTGATAGAAGTTGTACATGTTTTATTTATATTTAGAGCCTATTAGAATGATTCGAATTTTTTCGGTATGCGCGTCAATATTCATGACTTTTTTTATGTGAACAGAGCCCAAGAAATCATGTGAATATATATTTATAGATGTAGTTTTACAGTTTTTTTTATATATTTTATTCTAAAGTAATTAAATGTTTTATTTTTAAACCAGGCTTAGAGGACATTAGGGGAAGAAACAAATTCTCATCGAAAAGCACAATGGGTCTTTTGAAAGTTGTTAATATTTTATATGGTTGTATAATTAAGAAACGGATGTGTTGAAAACGGATTGAAAGCCAACGTATTGTTGGTTTCAAATTAGTTATTAAACAGCCTATATAGTGCTACACAGTATTTTAGAATTCTAAATTTCAAGCCAAAATTCTTCGCTATTTAAAATGACAGCTTACAATTACTGGAAGCAACTTTTTATGTTTTGCTTGTGTGTTGCATAAGATATACATAAACAGAAAATATTCTAACGCAGTAAAAGGTTACTATTGTTGTTAGTCAAGACATCGAGTGAAGATGAGTTGTTTTTATTTAATTGATGTTGGTTACAGTATCTGCATAGCGCAATAACTACTGATTTTTCGATTGAACCAATTCTTTTTTCTTATTTTGAAATCGCTGTAATCAATAAATGTTTGCTTATTGACATAAAAAAAGAACACCGGAAGCGATCTTCCACTCATTTAGATGGAATGCCAACATAATATGTAATGCTATTAACTGCTCTAAAAATTCCTTAATTCCTACCTTATTTTGTACCTTATTGTTATCACTTTGTTAAATCAAATTTGTCGTCATGTTGGTAGCTAGTTTACTTTGATAAACACAATGCTTTTAGGTGTGTTTTCGGTGAAAAGCAACTTTATTGTTGAAAAACACATGGCACTTTAGATCAACATAGTCACACGCCTTAAGTTAGCTAGTCATTATCAATGTAGGACCTGGGCATATATGTCCACAGGTGTAAGTTGCCACACCACATTGTAATGACGCGGACAAATATACAAGAATGACACTATATAATGCAATAGATGGAGAAGATAAAGCAAAGGAATATTTGACAAAAAAAGAACTCAAGGCTTAGATAAAGACAAAAGTTAATATACTTGCTCCATTATGATCTATTCTGAGCCATGTCGCTCAGTCTCTCCATACATTGAGTAAGGTTATTATATAAATTTTAACTAGATAATCTGAATTTACCAATATGGCTTAGACTAAGAGTCAAGTATTTCATGAAATAACTCTTCAGATAAATTCGGAACAGAAAATATAAGATGTAACTTGTATGTGAAGTCATATTACAATTTTATGGCAGTTTCAGCACTTCAAGGAAAACTGATCAAGTATTATTTTGTGTATGTGTTCATTCTTCTGTATTTTACTTTTAAATCATTAGTTGTATCTACTTTTACCTTTTCGGATATCGTATATGCCTGTGAACTATATATATTGTCTATTTTAAAATTTTTTAAATTGCCTAACTAATTTTAACAAAAGAAAGTGGTTATCATACATTTCACTGCAGTAAAAAGCTAAGCACGGAGTCATACAATATTTTTAGTTGTATATTTGTTTTTAAGTGGTGGCGGTGGCTACCTTATATATTAGTCAGGAAATAAGAAATTTTGTCGCTGAATCTTTTTCCACAATCCTTTCTTTAAAGGCGTTCATTATATTTCGAAATATGGTCGGTAGCAACTAAATAAGCAATTCTTTTGCTTGATTTCCTGTTCCTACATAGGAAAGAAATAGCTAAGACTATTTCTTATAGTTATAAGCTTTCGCAGTGAATAGCCATCGTCTTATCAAGTGCTTTCTTGAAATCTACCACAAATTAAATTACCGATGATTTATTTAGGCATACATTGGTAGAAACATGTTTATAAAACCTTTAGAACTTGTTGTCGTTACTGTGTATTATGCTTTTATAACCTAAGCTTGGTTTTGGACCAAACTAATATTTTTAGTAGAATACATCTCTGATTAGATGGTTGAGACGTGTACTAGAAGTACTGTACTCACTATGAATATTAAAAGGCTTCGTAATCAAGATTACAAAATGTTCTAGATTCTGAAATTGTTTGTAATTATCAATGTTTGTGGGTATAATTGGCCTTAATTTAACGTCACATGTAGTTGAAGACAAAAATGAATGTATTACGTATTTAGGTGACAATTAAGTAGTCGTTATGCAAGCATAAACTATTCTTATCAAATGCATCCTTTGTAACAATGTGCGCGCGACATATATGATTCAAATACATGAGAATAGGCATCTCAACCTCCAAAATAATCCTTTACAGTTAGGATACAACACTATTTTAATCTCTTTGATTGGTTTGTTAGTGATATCACATAATAATATAAAATTTGTTTGTAATTTCAAATCATTGTTATATATTGACAAATGTAATTAAGTACTGCAGCGTATTTCTACGAGTTTGAGATTTTGAACTATACTAGGTCTGGTACTGTTTGATTGCTTACCGTTATTTATATTTATTTATTTAAACACAAAATTTAGTGAAAAATGGCATCAATGATGTATGAGCCACACAAGCACAAAAGTAACGTTGTGGAAAAAATTGAGAAAACAATCAAGGGGAAGATTTAATAAAACAACAAGAAAATTACAATTTAGGGGATACAGTTTGATTGGAGATACAAACAAGAATATTTCATTCCTATAGGCAGAAGTCTTCACACTTGTATGAAGATTGTAATAAGAAATCGCAACAAGATTGCCATTTGCTTTTATTCTGTGCATATCTGACAGGGTCTCAAGCCACTTGTTTGCACCATCTCTAAAACCTTAACTAGGAAGCCGGGATGGATCGACAGAGACCAATCCTATGCAGATTTTTCCCACTTTATGGCTCCATGTCATAAACTGACCATTACTCCGCTTTTTTAACTAGTCTCAGCTGCTGCATACAATGTATGATGTAGAAGCTGCTGGGATAATATACAACATAACTAAGCCATCGAAGTTGGTGTTTCAAGATAGTGACACCAACGGAATTATCACCATTACTCCTGAGAACACAATCCCGAATCTCAGCACTGCTAAAATTACGTTCTCATTGGATAACAGCAATTTTTCGAAGATATCGATGGTGGAACACAGAAAGACGCCAAACATCCTCGGCTCAAAGACCAGGTTTCGAAAGCATAGAGCAGAAGTACTCTTACCGAAGCGTTGTAAACCCGGCCTTTTACAGCCAAGCCCAAATCACGACTGTGTTAATGATGGCCCAATTCGTCATCAGCCGATTTGGTATTTATTATTGAGTAGATTGTTGTCATCTGACACGCAACCACCAGTACTCCCACAACTACCCAGATGCATGAATGTTTCGATTATATCTAGCTGTTAATCACGAAAAGTAAGAGTGTTTAAACAGTTCTTCCAGTCTTGCTGAAGTACTTTGGACTTGGAAGGTACAAAGTACAGGGCATACTTACAGTTACTAACTGCCAACTGATTAAGTGCAACTTAAATGTCTTATATCCCATTGCACAATGTCATTCACATACTCAAGGTTAAATAGTTTTTCTCCCGGTAACAATACATCGTCAGCACATATTCCTTTAGATCTGCTTCTAGAATTTCATCCATGTTCTGCCACTAGTGACCCATCTGTTGATGTGATGTTTTCTAAAAGCTTCTAATAAAACCCGAAATAATAGAATGATAACGATACTAGAATACCATACCTTTTTACATGACATATACATTTACAATTTACATAACAGATTCTCGTTTAGGTTTCTGTTCACTTGATATACTAGTATTTAGTGAGTAAAATTGTCATTGACATTTGTACTAAACAAAAGGTTTAGTTAATAGATAAATATATAATTAGAAGATATTAAATTAGTTAAAACAGGATCAGATTATTTGTTTAATCCTCCAGATCATAAAGTTTAAGACGTGTGTAGTTTGGAAGTCATATAATTGTCACTGTTACATGCAGCTGAATTTCGGGTGGCAATATTTAGTTCTTGAAAGACTACCAAATAATTTTAATTGGTCTACATGTATGTCAATATGTATAATAAATAATCAATGTTTGAATGCATACATTTTTTCAGCTTCTTATGATTTCAATCTGAATCCTTTTTGATTGTTTTAATTATATTGTGTCACATACTAAGCATATGACTTTATGCAGAGTAAAAAGTTTTGTTTTTTTGGAAACTTACATTCGCTGACTTTGTGGGTGTATATCTGAAGAGTTACTGTACTCACAATGTTATCCTAGTTCCTTACCTTTTTCAAACAAGTGCCTTTTTCTTTAGTTTGATCAGAGGACATACACTACATATTATAATTGACTACTAAAATTATTGTTTATTTGTTTACTGAGTAGTTGCATTTTTATTCGTGTATGAATGAAAGTAGGCTCTTGAACTGATGTTTAACAACAAACTATATTAAAGAACCAGATTTATGGGATTTGCTTTTTCCAGCTGCCGTTTTTCAACACTACGGCTTGACCGTAAATTGTTGGTGCTATGTCGTGGATATGAATCTCAGTGTAAACATTACCAGTGAGATGCAGGTTCATCCAGCCAATTAATTTCGAATCGAACAAAACACAATTTTTGAGTTCCTCTGTCATACACGATTCAAATATACTGAAAAACAAATCGTTGTTGTTACTTAAAACTTCACAGAAAATTTAAAAGCCAGCTTTTCTTAATTTTTCAGCAATATACAATTTCAAGAGTTGTTATTTTAATAATACATCAAGCAATTCGATTGAATCCAGTTAAAACACATCTCAATGCGTGTTGCTGATCAACATTCACGATTCATTAATAATCGATCACATACACGTTCTTGTACTTCAGAATGTAGACAACGTGACAAAGAGCTGGAAGAAGTAAGTATTTAAGATATGCTGTTTTGTGAGAAGTTCGAAGCGTAGATGTTTATGTTTTCCAGTTCAGTTACGATATACTTTTTTAACAACTGATCAGACATTTTGTGTTAATGATAGAACTGCAATGAATAAGGTTAAACTGTCAAGATGAATTATAAATTGCACAAATGATAAATATTTAAACGCTTATATTCTAAAACCTTTGTTTGGAACATAATCAACTTTTTGCAATATCTTGTATTGTTTGTTTATTTATTGCTCAATGTTTGACCATATAGACTGTTTTCCCTTGCAAAAGCTTGTGATATGTCTAAACCCCTCTGGTTTATAGCCTCCGCTTCCTAAAATATGTCATGAACTATAACTGTAGTCCACGTATTTACCATGTATACACTTGTCTTACTTTGATGGTGGGTCACTTAACAGTGCTAACATTAAAAAGAGGATTCTAATCTTCAAAATTTTTCCATGAATCATACATCTTGTATATTCTAGGCAAGAATTAACAAGATCTCATTATATTTTCTGAAGCTTGGTATTTATTATAATTCTCTGAACTGATCTAATCGTTATACTAGATGAATACATAATTGAGTATTATTATTATTATGAAGTAACATATAATCCTTAACTCGATGAAATAGTTAAAATTGTCCTTGATGTAAATCTTCATATGCAAACAAGTGTTCATCTTGATATACAAGTATTTTTTTTAAAATTTAGTATATATTTTACAGGCTCGTTCACGTGCTACTCAACTTGAAAAAACAATGAGATGGTGGTCTGATTGTACAGCTAGCTGGAGAGAAAAATGGGCATCTTTACGTGATGAAAGAAATTATCTACGAGATAAATTGAATTCAACACAAAAATCCTTAGAAAATGCAACAGAATTAATAGATACACTAAAATTAGAGAAGCAGCAATTGCTCGACGATTTTTGTGGATCAAATAATCAAACTAACAAATATAATTCCATTTCAACTATGAAATCAACGGTTAGTCCAGTATTTTCAGCGAAACAAGAAACTAGTCAATCAGGGTTTACAGAATCCAATACAAATCAAAGTATGTATATAACATCCGTTGTTATGCTCGTTCCATTTTTATGAGTGCTCATTATTGAGGCATAAGTAATTGCAAATGCACGTGCTGACTTTGAGCTTTAACGCCCGGTAACACAATTCTAAAACTAAGCAATCGTACTATCAGATTATTATGGTCAGCGATGTTGAAACGTTGGAACTACTTTGAAATTCATGACTAAATGTATTTGTATAAATACTTTTTCACTATGAGTTAATGTGAACCATTAATTAGGAGAGAGTATAATGTTGTATAGTATCTTTAGTAAGTCCGCAACAAAATCTGTTACATAAAATATAACGCTACAGACATAGTAAGTTATAAAAAATAAAGTTTAGTACCACTATTTCTTACCGTTAAAAGTAAAAGTAACTACACAACTTATAGCTATCAGCAGAATAGTACTTGGTACTGGTTAATTCTTGAAATGATTTCTCATTTAATATCACTTCTTGTAAGCTATCGATAATAAGAAGTTTGATACATTTACTCGATTTCTGGTAACTGCTATGAGTAGATTTCATAATTATCAGCAAGGATCTGTAGTTCCCTCAATGTTGATATTCAGGACTAAAGTTGGTCAGCTTTTGTTGTTATATATACATCCTTCGAGGATTGTCTTGAAATGGCTTTTAGTCACATGTGCTAAATATATTTGATAAGCAGCTGGTGCAAAATCCGAGATATACATCTCATACTATTGGTAACTTGTCAACTGGGTGTACATATTCCGATGTCTACGTTGATCCTAAGGGTTGAACTCATTCTTTTTGGTCAAATATCAAGGAATTATTTATAGAACTACTGAACTTAGATATCCATTAACTTATTCGTGCTATAGACTTTTATTAATACATTCCTACGCGTTGAGCACGTTGGTAGCTGTCTGAATTCATGATGGCCATATGGCAACAGAAACCGATTGATTTCAGTCCATGACAAATCAACGGGGAGATCCAAATACATTCTAATTATATATACATACCCGTTGCACCATGTGACTGTCTGGACTCAGTAGCCTAGTAGTGGACGCGGTGATGTTCACTACGAAACGATCTGAGTTCGAGCCCTAGTGTGAACATCAACACTGGAATGCAGGTACATCTAGCTAAGGAGTTCTAAATAGGACGAAACGCGCTTTCTAAATTCCGCTCGCCAGTTACAATTCAACTCAAATTATACTAGTGTTTTTAGTATATTACCTTTACGAATAGTTTAATTAACCCTATTAACTGTAATAAGTCTGTAAATTGTCAAAAGTTTCAGAGAATAAGTAGTTTATGGATGCACATATAGTTTTTGGGTCTATTTAATCTATGTTGTTTCTGTTTGTTTAAGGTAATGAAAAATTGAAGAAATCCCTAGAGATTGGAGATGAAACAACTGGATTTTTAAAAAGTAATGAAGTAAGTGTCAACAGGATTTTTATTAAATTTTCTGTCACAGTCAGTTCTATTCTACTAAATTTTATAAGTGAATTACAGCTTGTGCAACGGCATAGTTTATAAATGTAAAAGGTATTCTGTAATCATTTTAGTAAAAAGAAGATATTTCCTAAATATCTTTTACACAAATTGTAGTATACTGATGAAATGCGGTTTTCTCTACATGTATGATGAATTTACAGACATGCTTAGTACCAACTTATTGGTCATTGGAGCTGTTTTAAATTTTATTTATTTGACGACTGCGATGTTTCCGTTGACCCATGTCTTACTCAATTAATAATTATAGGGGACCATAATCTACTCTGTGACTTAGATGTCTAATTCTTATAGAAATGTGGACTCACTTTCACGGGAAAATGTTTACTGCTGACAGCAGTCACACAGTTTTCATTTCAATTAAATTTTGACAGTCTTGGAGACTATTTGTTTTTATTCAGTATTTTTCAACTGTTTAAAGCAGACTAATTATATTCACTGACTCAATGATCATGATATCTACTATCTTTTATTTTTATCATTCCCGAAGAAAATCTTATCATTCAAAAATAGTCTGTTGCCTTGTAACTACTGTAAATGCTTATACATACAAAAACGTTTTGGTTATACTAGTAGAATTAAAAGGATGATAATTATAATACAGTTACGTAAATCTAACTTTTTTGAAGCATCAGAATTCGTTTACTGCTCCTATTTATTATGTTAGAAAAAGGCTTAAGTAAGGTGGTTACAACGAGATTGTCTTTTTTTTCAAAAATAATGAAATCAAACGGTTACATCTGACTAAATTAAAAGTAAACTTATTGAAAACGATTTGTTAAAATAGATAATTTAATGAATACTCAGATCAGTTCATTAAGAAACAGACTTAACTTTTTCATATCGAAAAATCTGAGCACAAAAGACTTTCTCTACTGAATTGATATTATTAGGATTGGTTGTGTGATAGACTTTTTCTTCTGTTAGTCAAATATTTTTTCTAATCCCTTAGTTTTGTTGTTCTTTCAGTTTTCCTTTTTGTTTCATTAATTTAATTATGAATATGCAATGGGTCATAGTTCTGAATGTCAATAGTAGAAAACCATGAATTTTTAGTGATACATTCCCATTGAACAAGGTAGTGACTATCTGAAATAGAGTGCTTAGTGAATAATGTGTTACTGTTTGAAGCTGTGAGCACTGGTTTCCACTCTCTATGTGAATGTTGGTATTGGTATCATGGAACATTCATTTAACAAGGCCCAGATAGAATAAATCTTGCGTCCTGTACTCCGCTGTTAGCCTCATACCTCTTTTTAACATTTTTCTCTGAGTTAGAAAAAAACATTAAGAATTTTTTATCATCATAGACTGACTTCAGTTGAAGAACCATTAAACAAGGGGGGAAGGAATATACAGTTATTATTGGAAATTAAAACTACATAAATCATTCAATACTGATATAATTATCCAGATACATATAGTGGTGACCAGTAGGCCTAGAGGTCAAAGATTTGATCCCAGGTAGTAGATTATGCAAATTGTTGAAAAGTTCTATGCTATGATTACATTGAGCCTATTTTTACCTGATTATTAATAGTTTTCTTACAAAAGAAATTCCGTGTTGCAGTAAGATTTACTAAGAGCAATGATTTTTGCATGTTTTTGGAACTTTAGTCTACAAGAACACGATTACTGGAATTATTATCAACTAATCGCTGGTGGAAAAATCAGTGTATGGCGTTAGAACAAGAGGTAAATCAAATATGATTTTTAATGTGTGTATTTTGTTGTTGATTCAGAACCAGAATCTCTTGATGTTGAATACAAACTAATTTTTCAATGCATTTTAAGTAAATGTGACACAAGATATCTCTTTGAGTAGTATGAAACAGATTTATTTTTTGTTCGCTTTCCATTCATGAAAGAAAGTTTACAAAAGGAAATCCCTTAAGATTGCAGTTCGAAAACGAAATAAACAAGAAAAATTAGCTAAACACTTTGTTGATCATGTTCAGCAGGTTCATCCTGAAGAAGTTTGAAACAATTTTATAGCAGCTGTAGATGCAATAATTATATCTGAACTTAACCTGAATACAAATGTTAGGAAAGACCAATTAATCTATGAAAGCTCCTGTGAACTATTGGAGATCCGAAGATTCATTTTGATAGGCACAGAGAATGATGGAGAGCACCGACAACTCCAACATAGACTAGAAAAATGTCTACGTAAGGTTCGCTAGCTGTGATGGGTGAAAAAAGCGCAAACCAACAGAAACGGTTGCGGCTATAAGTAACACTGAACAACTGTTCCGAATCATCAATGAAACAAGTAATAGAAATTCGGCTATCATTGAGACTGCTTCTGCAAAGGATGGGCCCATGATCCACTCTTGGTCTAGAAGGTTAGACCGATGGACGTAACATTTTTAGTAACAGTTTGAATGGCCTTCAAATATTCTTCTGTTTTTGACTATCCCCCAAACTACCATAATAGATATATGACACATGTTTCCCTTAAATCTTAATGAGGCTGTTTTAAGCTTAACAACAGATGGTAGTTGTTAGGAGTTGTCATGGGGTGTTTATTGATTTAGTAAAATTATCGAATTGGTTGAACTGACAATCTACTTACAGAACCAGTGTCAAAAATTTCGTCTAACTGGTTTCAGCAGACATGATGCTTAGTCAGTTAAAACAACATTTATTAAGGAATTGAAACTGTTATTTAGGTACAAAAACCCTTCAAAAATACGACGAATAACAGATAATCAGGTAGCAGATAAATGAAGTTGATGATGTCTAGTGAGATTTCTTTTTTTCGTCACGTAAATGATATGCTTCAGAATATGCATCTACTTTTATCAAATTCATAATTTTATAACGATTTTTATATATACTTATTAATGTTGTTGCCATATATCATTACTGATCAGGATAAGATGGACTCCTTTAGTGATTTCACTTACTCTACTTATTTTTTAAAGAAACGGAATCAAATAGGGTGGTATTGAAAGGTAATATGGTTGATTTATTCCAGATTTTAGGTATATCGTGGCAACACAAGGGTTTAGGCTGCTTTCGTATATTTTGTGGATTCTATGATATTACCAATTATGGTAGACTGTAATAAGATACAAGTTATCTTAGTGAACTGAAGAAAATTTGTAGCTTAAGTGTAAATTTTAGTCAGCCTTTTATTCTGTAAGCTACGTTATCGATTTAGAAAACTTTAAATGGCGATGGTCTAGTGGAATCGGTCAATCGACACATGTCGCCATATATTCGATTTATCCATATATGAGACAAAATTCAATCAGTATAACATAGAAACTCATTTACTTTCTTTACTGTCAAGGAGTCTGTGCGTTTATTAACGTTTATTAGATTTAATTCAGTCAAATTATCAAAGATCGTTTCCTTAAAACAGCCATCGAGAATGGAAATGCACTCGAAGGCAGCAAAGTTCTTAAATTCACCTCATCATTAACAAGATCTGTAGGTCTGTAGACTAACTGAATACTTCAATTTGTAATAACAGATGGCAGTGTTTTTTCAGATGACTTTGTAATTAGTTTATCCATATTACTGATAGACTATATATTTCTATTTTAAAAATGAAATGAATTTCATGTGGACATGAAATGTAGGTATTGTTCTTCACTTTAAACAGAATCGTCATCTATTTGAACTGAATACTAAAAACTGGTCAAAATATAAACTTGTATCACATGAAAATGTTTTACTTCGACAAGAAAATGATTTTCTAAAAAAGGAAATTGCTGATTCATGGTGTATTCGAGAGAATCAACACGTTGGGCATGCTCATGCAATTTCGTGTACAGATAAGTCTGAACCACAAGGTAAGTAGACAAGAAAAAATATTCATGAGTGTTAGCATAACAATGCAGAGGTCGTTTTTAAAATGACGGACAACAAGTTCGTTACTGACCTGCAAGATTGATAACTACTCATCATTGGTGTGCAATATTGTTAACCAGTTATTTCGTCTTCTAATGTCCATTCATTGGCTTACGTCAGCAATTCGTATTTGTGATCAGTTATTACTTGATCACAATCCGCTGAAGAAATCGATTACTTATCAATGCGTTTTTGAAAATTCTCTGTCATAACAGTTTTTTTCTTTTGTGGGTATAGTATCACAGATACTAAATCGAGATACATATCTATGAGTAACTAACGTTAATGAGTAGGTGATACTGAAAAATTATTATTTATTTCATGATTTCTCATTAAATAGGGTAGGATTTCGGGTCAGTAAGTTATATGAAAGTAGCGATGATCCTGATTATGAGTGTATGCCTGTGAGGTGTCTCACACTAAGATGAAACACGTTCAATCCTACCTTATTTCTAACCATTCGCCAGATGATGTTAATCCATGAAGCAAATAATTTCAGAATCAGGCTCATATATACAACCACTTAACAAAATGATAATCATAGGTTTATTGCTGATTAACTTTATAATGACGAAAGTGATAAGTTAGGTCAATCTTATCGCGAATTCAAGTGATACTACCAACAGCGTTGTATACCTATTGTTATATTGCAGAATGGTTGACGTCTAATGTATGGACCATTGTATGAATTCTAATGAGTCCCAAACAGGATTTATCATATGATATGATGTCCCCAATTATCAATGCTTCTCTAACTGTAGGCGATTCCCAACATAACTCATCTCAAAAATAATTAACCATTATTCAGATAATCTCCTGAAGCTAGTCTCTAATGAGTTCATGTTGATTATGATTAAGTGTTTCATAGATTGTTAAAAATATACCTGATATTACAAATTTGCATGAGTTAGGCAGCCACTGAACACTAGAAACCACTAGACAGTTGTTTCACTTTAGTACTGGCGTCCTTAGAAGTGCAGACTAATGTCCCTATTTGGAATCAAACCTCTGGACCTCTATACTACATGACAAACGATTATATTTCTAACTTCATTCAATATTTGATATATTGCAGGACCTCACTTTGTGATACGAAATTCAAGTCCTACAATCTTCACAACACTCGATAATGACCGACATGGTCTCACTAATGGCTAGTTCCAGAATGAAACTCTGAGGCTCTGATGACACGACTTGATCAACGGAGTTCAGTGACATTGCACATGGCTGTCCAAGCTATGTCACTCCGTAATACCAAATATAAAATTTCGAAATGAGTTGGTTTTCAAATAAAGAACAGAACTGTTAGTGAAATGAGATAGTTTGTGTAGATTGGTATTAAGTTTAGTTGATTGAATTCGTCACAGACTGATGTTAGCAGGAAATCATTTAGAATCTTGAAACACTAGTTATCTGTTTCGTCCTAGTATAGACTCTTCATCAGTGGGAATCCTAGATCCCGCCCCAAGGGCTTCGGTTTGGCGAACACCTGACGCTCTGTACAATTAGGCCGGGATCCAGTTGTAGAATTCCTACTTCCGTCAATTTGTAATATAGCGCGACGATCACTCATTGTCATTGGTGATAACTGTCTCACTCCAGACAAGTCTGAACTTTATCGGTCGCGACTTCTTACCAGAGCTTCAGAAACATTCCGAAGTCAGTCATTAATCAGCCGATTATTGTGATTGAAATGAAATGCTCTATGGAGATTGGTATTAAGTTGACTAAATTCGTCACAGATTGATGTTGACAGAGTACCACTATATCACAAATTGATGAAAGTGGGAATTCTACCGTTGGATGCCGACTCAGTTGTACAGACGGTTAGGATTTTGCCAACCTGAAGCCCCGTGGTGCGGAATCTAGAATGAGAACTGTTACTGTTCATAGCGAAGTAGAAATAATGAAAGTGGTTGAATTCCATAGCATAGCCGGTAGTGTCAGATCAATGATTTCTGAACTTTTGAAAATTCTGCTTTCTTCAGAATCTGATTACAATTCATTAAACTTATTAGTAGTCATTATTATATAAATTATAAAAACTTATACTATTATTAACAATCGAATAAATAATCGAAATACTTTTGAACATAAGATTTAAATTCAAATCAACTTATGTTCTGGAGAAAAATTTATGCGATATATGACGTAATATTATGAATTAACAGTTAAATGCATTTTCCAATAGGAATCAATATGAAAAAGTGAATCTAATGCTGAAAAATACGTTTTATCTCTTAAACACTTTTGCTCTTCATATATTTTATTGAGAATTAATCAAAATAACAATTGTTAGTATTCGGCACAGATTGATGTCGGTTGAGTTCTTTTGAAAACCAGGTTGCGTTGGACAGATGTTTCGTCCCGGTATGGAGCTCCTCAGAAGTGCTCACTCTCGATTTCTCCAGGAAATCAAGTCTAGGGCCTTCAGGTTAGTGAATTCTCGGCCCTCATCACCACTGATCCAGTTTCCGATGTTTGAATTCCCACTTTCATCAATTTATGCTTCCTAGTTGTTAGTGGTACATAACCAACATCAATCTGTGGCTATTACAAACAACTAACCTTAATACCTGTCTCCACCAAACCACCTCTATTCAAAATAGTGGTTAGTTCATAGTTTTTTCGATTTTACATTGAAATTGTTCATGGTAATTCTCACGACCATTTCCTCTTATCTATTCGCGAAATCAATAATTAGTAGATATATACAATGTGTTCGTCAGTAAACAGTTAATGTTTAATTGTAACTTACTGTCCTAACCAGTATTTTATAAGTCTGTTCAAAGTAACAAACTAAAACTGCAATCTAGGTATAGTAGTAAGGTCTTTTTCAGACATTTCTATTCGATGTATAAAATGTTTCGTCAGTTTTATGTATAGTCATAAATACATAATTATGACTGTCCATTTTTATTGTAGAATTGTTCGTAATATATATATATATATATATATCTGCATATTCTATTTATTTGACTTAAAAACACTTCTGTTCTATTTGTCATAATATTAGAGTGGTGCATATTGTGGCAATCGATCCCAATTATAACTTCCAGTTATAATGTATGTTTTTGTTGGCAACTATGAGTGACATATAGTACCTAACTGTCTGCAACACTAATGACCTTCAGCGGATTTATCCATATTCCCTACTCTTTATGTATCACGTATGTGCATATAGAAATTGAAATGTACATTGTTCGCTTACAAGTCGATGTTGATTCAACAGATTTCGTGTTGACAAAATATCACTAATCTTTCGAATTTAGTATTGGTTGATGTGAGAGATAAGAGTGAAATAATTATTCATTTTGAATAATTATTTTTAATAGATTTGAGGGTACTGGAAACACTTTCAGTGTTCAATAAGGGCACCTTACCAAACAATTACGGTCATTTGTTCGTTCATTCGGAGGATGAGTATTACACATTAGAACAAAATTCCCATTATATATATATGGCATATTTCAGGTGACATATAACATTTGCAGTGCATTTATTGATTTGTACTTTTAATGTTTACCTTTTCTTTTTTTTCCTCTTTTCAATTTAATTTTTCTATTAACTGTTTATTTTAGATTCAAATGAAAACAATGAATGTGTTACGTATAAGCAAAATGTTAGTTCAATTTATTTACATGTTTCAGTTTTGGGTGCGTTTTCTTGTATAGTATGAGTTATTTTTTTTTAGTAAAGTCGGATTATGACTGGCAGGGGAAATCAGGAATCACGTTTCGTTCAATTCAGGACTCACGTACCTACATCTTAATGTTACTATTCTTACTAGACGTCGAATTTAGTATTATCGCTTCAAACGAAAATGAATTATCTACAGCAGAAAGGAAACTCGAAAGTTTGTATATATATAAAAATTCCAATTAGAAAAATTTGGTGAGAGGATAATTCAGCGAGTTAACAAGCACAAAATATTTTTTTTTCAACCCGATACAACCAATAGGTTCATGTTTTTAGGTGGTTTTCTAGTCGTTAGATATTTGTAATGAATCAAAGTTATTATTATGTAAATTTTTTCATTTTTTGTATTAGTCTACCTAAATAGTCTGTAAGCTTTTGTTCCATTAGTTCAAATAGTTTATTATTTTTGGTTATGTTGTAGGTTCATAGTTCTTGTTTCATTGTCTCAGTATTGTAAATAGCTTAATTATATTAACACATATCGTAAGAACAGGTTTAACTTAAAACTCAGTAAGAGGGTAATGTAATACACGTGTCAGTATTAAATATGGTTAATTTATTCATCTGTGAAATGTATAAATAATGCACTACTACTATCAACAAGTCGCGTTGGTGAAAGTATGATAAAATATCTTACATTTATTGAACTGGATGCAGCTAACAGGACATATGTTATGTTTTACGATTTATGACACTGGATGCTATTCTTTGTGTTGATTCGATAATAAAATATACAAAACTTTATGACCAATGACTACGTAAGTTGGCTTCACTTTAAGCCCCATCGCCAATCGTTATGTATTGTGGAAATACACAGTGCCCTTGATAATTACCAGTCAGTATACGAACACGTCGGTCCTGCGACTACAAGTCCCCAAGCCGAAATAGAGAGTAACTACGATTGATGAGCCAAACAGGCAGAATCGAATCAAATTGTATTTCAATCATGCCTTTATGTATACACAAAATCAGATCACATAGTTAACCAATTAGTAAACTAACATTAATACAAAACTAAGGAAATAGTAGTAGTGAATAGTGACAACTTGTACACAACTAGTTTTAGAGAACTAATTCATTTATTCTGGTCGTGAGTATTGTAAACATTACATTTTTATTATTGTTACGTTCCTCTTGTCCTATCCTGTCGTTTAGTATATTTGCTGTTATTATATTGTCTCCTATTATGGACTACAGTTAACTAGTTGTGCCTATCCACTACTACTATTTCCTTAGTTTTGTATTAATGTTAGTTTACTAATTGGTTGATTATGTGGTCTGATTTTGTGTATACATAAAGGCATGATTGAAATACAATTTGATTCGATTCTGCATGTTTGGCTCATCAATCGTAGTTACTCTCTATTTCGGCTTGGGGACTTGAAGTCGCAGGGCCGACGTGTCCGTATACTGATTGGTAATTATCAAGGGCACTGTGTATTTCCACAATACATAACACACTTCGTTTTCTACTGCATGCTTGTTTAAATTATAAAGTAATAGGTTTTGGTAATTACTGATGAAGATATTACATTTCCATATCTTTGGATTTTAATGAGATATTTAATACTTAGGGATAAGTTACCATTCATTGGCTTGTTGATTCGGATACCACTCAAATATACTTTTCATCCGGATTTCAGTAAAGCGGTGCTTTCAAGTGTTATCACAGTCTTCTTTCAGCTGTATGCATCATAATTATTAGATTACTCTGTTTATAAAAAAACACAGTTATTTCCATCAGGATTCATTACCATTGTTAAATTGATAGCATAAGGTGGATGATTTTTTAATAATAAAATATAAACATATTTCCAATACCCCAATAAGCAGAGAATGGAACTTGCGACGTTACGCCACTTATTGTAAGTCGTTTCTTTAGAGGATAAATAAATAGTTAAATTAAGGTGACAAAGTTATAAAGCATATGTTATTTTGATTCACTTATTCTCTGAAGAAGCAACCTGCACTAGATTAGAAAATGTCATAGTTCCAATCTCCCAGTTATTGCGTCATAACAAAGATATTATTGATGTCAGTTGTATTGTTTTCACAAATTACCTTTTGTCTTTTTAGATTGAAAATATCGAAATATCAGTAGAAGATTTATTATTGCAATTATCTGAAAGAAATTGTCAGATAGATTTATTACAACGTCGTTTATCTTTTATGCTACATGAACGAGGTGTACTTTGTCATCAGTTAGAAGAAATGAGTATAGTACAAGATAATTCTGAAAACAAAGTAAGTTCATTACCAGTATGCTGTATTATGAATTCCTGCATATGTTTATTGCTAATTATGAAAACCATCGATAGCAAACACGATATTTGGACTCATTAGTTTAAACTACTATTTAGAACAATAAGAAAAAGTACCTCACACTGCTATACAAACCATAAATAACAAACCACATTATGTACAAATCTAAGGCAATTATTAAGTAACATGAGTAGTGGGTTTGTGATTAGCAACAATAATTTATGAACGGAAAAGATATGAAAATAGAATATAAAAGTGTCATAATCCAACTATTTTTAGAGGGGTACAGAATTCGCACCACTAAAGAAGTCCAATACTAATACGAAATACCTCTCCTATGCTCCCTGACTCCCAGTGATTCTCAAAATAATGATTCGAAATCTGCATAAAAAAATTACGATGAGATAGTTTCATTTGTGTTTTAAGCAATGTGTGATCTTAGAATTAATGTGTTTAAGGTGTTATCTAGCAGGTATTATTACAAATCACCTGTTGTGATTGACAATCAGATTAATGCATTACGTAAATCTACTTCGAGAAGAAGTAAAACTTTTGAATAATATTGGAGAAGATTTGTAGCTCAGGAAAATATTTTTGTTAATGAGTTACATTGTCTGAGCTTGATGCCTTATATGCTGGAAGCTGATCGTTTTGCCCTAAACAATTGTGAATACTTTCCAATAAAATCATCTACCTTAAAAAATGAATCATCACTGTACATTGTTTTGCATCAATTTAATATGGTTCGTTAGGGAACCAATCGTTGTAATAAGTCAAAAAGAGTCACTTTGCTATTCAGAAATAGAAAATATCTATATGAACAGTTTTTTTCAATAATTCCATCATCAGTTTCGTACAGTTATAAATCCATGAATATTTTATTACAATAGACTAAATAAATCATAACCAAATCAAACAATGATACCTGTTAAAATAATGAGCTTTTCCACCTCATATTTGGCTTTTGTGAACTCAACTAAACCAGTATTCATACAGAAAGCTAAGGATAAAATACTGAGAATGGGCGACTCAGTATGCGTATACCAATTTAAATGATCATATGGAGCTATTTACGTAGACTGTTCTCACTGATCTTGTTCCTTGAGCTTTCGTGAACATGTACCGGCATCGTTGGGTAAACGAATGGTGAGGTCTATTAGTGGCGCTGTCTACATAGCTAACATTAATTCACTATGAAATATGCTTTCGTAGTTACGTATGAAATCCCGATGAATCCACTTAAAGGAGAAAAATTACGACTTCTGTACATAGCTACAGACATCGAGATATACTCTAAAAAAAAACAACTTATGCGTCCAAAAAAGACATGTTCAGCCTCACTGTTTATCATAGTCTTCGAGTGGGTCACGCCCTACATAAGATTGTTATGAACTCTTACTCCACAAATACCCTGTACTTTTATGTCTACCTTGCACCATTCTTAATTGCATATTCATTAGTTCATCTATAAATGACTAATAACGAAGTTATTGAAAACAATTATACACTCCACGGGAGAATTTTTAAATTTTTATAATTCAGAAATTTATTTCATTAATTTGTTTTAGCAGAGCTTTGTTTCAGAAAAGCTACTAACTTCTAGCCTTGTCTTTCATGGTTCTTTCTTAGTTTAAACCCTAGTTAGTTATTATTGCTATTTTTTAAAAAATAAAAACAGACTGTCGAGTTTATGATTCTTTACCGATCACTAAGTATTTTTAATCGGGTAGAACACAAGCATTACCCTAAACAAGTACACTAGAAAATGCATTTCAGTTATCCGATTTTTCATAAATCATAATATATTCTGTATGTCTAATAATATGATAGTAAGTGTACTCACACCATACCAATGTATGCATACATTACTGGTAGGCGAGTGAATGCCTTAAATTAGGTAGATTATGTATATGTATATCTGTATATTATATTTATTACCAAAGTTTTAGCTTTTGGACATAAAAGTGAACATAGCCTCTTAACACTAACATTATGTCCAAAAATTGCAGCATGTAGTAAAAAGGATAACTACATAGCTTATTATTGTTTCATAGAAGGAAAGAACAAATGGCTAACTCCTTTACATTTTCAAAATATCTCTATCTCTAGGATACACTGAAAATATATTTCATTATATAATCTCCAATTTATAATTCTTGATTATTGCTAAATTTCTATTAGTTTTGCAACAAATAGCACTTCTGTATTAATTACTAAAAAATATTAACTTTTATGTAGAAATTGTATGATACATGTTCTGTCATTCTGTCATATAAAATTAATTAGGTAACTGATATGCCGTTATTCGAAACAATGAATCACAGGTTAGGTAAATATTACCCATTTACTAAAGAATAATCGATAAATAAAGGAAAATATATGAGTTTGAGGAAGTAAGTATTCAATTTCGTACAAAAGAATTTAGTTGTTAACACTATTAAAACTTTAGAATGGGAACCTCATGGACATTGTTTACCTTGAAGTTAGGTGTCATCAGGAACTAATATCTGCCAAAAAGATAATTACAGGCCAGTTAGTACTGTAGAACTGTTTTTTTATACAATTTCAAACTCTTGTTAGTGATGTTCGGTGATTAAAGTCCGTCGATAATCGTAAGCGTGAGTTTCCTTCAAGTTGGCGCTGGTGTCAAGCATGCACACCTACAGATTTGAGGGAACTGATACTTCTTATGACATTGTTATATCTTTGTAAAGTTTTGAGCTGCTATCACTGTTATGAATTTGTAAAGCGCTGACCTATTATGTTCTATGCTGTGATAATTTGTAGGGTAGCTGACCGGTAGATAAGGCCTGAAGTTAATGTTAAGCCTTTATTTAGGCTTATTCGTTTATAAACATCAATGAAATTGCAGTGATTTAAGCTAATAGTAATCATCAACTGGGATTAGTAAACATTTAATTAATTAATTCGGATTAATTGTTGTAGGATTTACATTGGAGTAATTTCACATGGAAATAACTCACACTGAAATATTTTTTTAAGTTGGATTGTGACTGACAAGTGGAATCTAGGACTTGCGTTTCGTCCTATTTGGGGCTCGTTGGTTGGATGTACCTGCCTAATCACACTGAAATAGTTGAATGTGATGCATGTTTAACAAATCAAAACATACAGAATAATTCAATATAAAGTTTTATGTTTGATTTTTGAATAATTATACTTTTGAAGAGTCGGCCTACATGAAACCTAGCTACAGAGTTTACCTCCAACTAGCTTACTTACTTACGCCTGTTACCCCTCTCGGAAGAACATAGGCCGCCCACCAGTATTCTCCATTCAACTCTATCTTCAGCAATCCTTTCCAGCTTTTTCCAGTTGCTGTTCATCCTTTTAATGTCTGCTTCCAGCTCTCGACGCAGTGTGTTCTTTGACCTTCCTCTTTTCCGTTTTCCAACAGGGTTCCAAGTTAGTGCTTGTCTCGTGATGCAGTTTGATGATTTCGGCAATGTATATTCTATCCATTTCCAACGTCGTTTCCTGATTTCCTCTTCAGCTGGAAGTTGGTTTGTTCTCTTCCAAAGTAGGCTGTTGTTGATGGTTTCCGGCCAACAGATATTCAATATTCTGCGTAGACAGTTGTTTATAAATGCCTGTACCCTCCTAAGGATGTTTGCAGTAGTTCTCCACGTTTCAGCTCCATACAAAAGAACTGTCTTGACGTTCGAATTGAAGAGTTTAACTTTGAGGTCAATAGACAATTGTTTGGAGTCCCATGTATTTTTCAACTGTAGGAATGCTGCTCTTGCTTTGCCGATCCTTGCCCTTACATCTGCATCGGATCCTCCTTGTTCATCGATGAAAAACCCCAGGTATGTAAAGGTATACACTTCTTCCAGAGTTTCACCATCAAGTTCAATTGGGTCGGTGCTCTCGGTGTTGAATTTGAGGATCTTGCTCTTTCTCTTATGTATGTTACGGCCTATTGATGCTGAGGTTGCTGCTACTTTGGTTGTCTTCACTTGCATTTGCTGTTGTGTAAGGAATATAAGTGCTAGATCATCCGCGAAGTCCAGATCATCGAGTTGCATCCTACTTGTCCATTGAATCCCGTGCTTCTCCCCAGATCTAGAGGTTTTCATGATCCAATCGACCACTAGGAGGAAGAGGAAAGGCGAGAGCAGACAGCCTTTTCTGACACCGCTTCTCACTGTGAATGCATCTGTCAGCTGTCCTCCATGCACGATTATGCACTGTAGTCCGTCGTAAGAATTCCGGATGATGTTGACGAGTTTCTCTGGTACACCGTAGTGTCGAAGAAGTTTTCATAGCGATCTCCTGTCTACGCTGTCAAACGCCTTCTCATAGTCAATGAAGTTGATGTACAGTGACGAGTTCCATTCAATTGATTGTTCAACGATGATGCGTAGTGTTGCGATTTGGTCTGTGCATGACCGATCCTTTCGGAAACCAGCCTGTTGATCTCGAAGTTGAGCATCCACTGAATCTTTCATTCTATTCAACAACACTCTGTTGAAGACTTTCCCTGGTACTGACAATAGTGTTATTCCTCTATAGTTCTCGCATTTGCCCAAATCCCCTTTCTTTGGTATCTTGATAAGGTATCCTTCTTTCCAGTCTGCCGGCACCTGTTCTTCCTCCCAGATCCTCTTGAATAAGGCGTGGAGCATCCTTGCCGTTATGTCTATGTCTGACTTGAGTGCTTCGGCTGGTATATTGTCAGGTCCTGCTGCTTTCCCACTTTTGATCTGTCTGATAGCTATCTTGATTTCTTCCATCGTTGGTGGATTGACATCTATCGGGAGGTCTGTAGATGCTGCTTCGATGTCTGGTGGGTTTGGTGGAGCTGGTCTATTCAAGAGTTCTTCAAAATGTTCTACCCATCTGTCTCTTTGTTCTTGAATCTCAGTGATTAGCTTGCCTTCTTTGTTCCAGACCGGTCGCTCTGGTTTACTATATTTCCCTTCCAGTTTCTTCGTTGTGTCATATAGATGTTTCATATTTCCTTCTCTTGCAGCTTTCTCAGCTGTCGTTGCAAGGCCTTCGATATACTTCCGTTTGTCGGTTTTAATGCTCTTCTTTACTTGTTTATTTGCTTCTGTGTATTCATTTTGTGCCTTGATTCTTTCTGTTCTAGTTCGGCTGTTGTTGATTTCTGCCTTCTTGTTCCTCCTTTGTTAAATTTTGCTCAGGGTCTCTGTGGAAATCCATTCCTTATGATGGTAGTTCTTGCAGCCCAGAGCCTCTTGACAAGTTGAAGTTAGTGTCTCTTTGATTCTTTTCCAGTTGTCCTCCATAGTGGTTTCTTCCTCGTTCAGCAGATCTTGTAAGGCTTGGAACCTGTTGTTGAGAGTTATTTTAAATCCCTTGATTTTGTCAGTATCCTGAAGAGAGGCTGTATTGAACCGTTTGAATGCTGTTGCTCCAGTTGTCCATTGCTTCTTTAGCTTCAGCTTCATTTTGGCAACCACTAGGTGGTGGTCTGAAGTTACATCAGCTCCACTCCTGGTTCTCACATCTTCCATTGATCTTCTGAATTTTTTATTGATGCATATATGATCCGGTGAGATCCATGTAGCCTTATGTATGCGTTTGTGGGGGAATATTGTACCACCTATGGCCATTTTGTTGAAAGCACAAAGATTTGTAAATCTTTCACCATTTTCATTTCTTTCTCCCAGTCCTTGTCGTCCCATGATGTCTTCGTAACCAGTGTTGTCCATTCCGACTTTGGCATTTAGGTCCCCCATCAGGATTGTCAGATCCTTTCCTGGACACTTCGCTATAATTGACTGAAGCCTATCATAAAACTGATCTTTGTCCTCGTCGTTGGTGGGTGCATAACACTGGATGATGTTCATTGTAATCCCCTTCTTCATTGTCTTAAAAGATGCTTTGATGATCCTGGGTCCATGTGGTTCCCATCCTACAAGTTCAATGCGCGCTTTCTTAGACAGCATCAGAGCAACTCCTTGGGTGTGTGGGGCATTTTCCTCTTCGTGCCCGGAATATAGTAGCACCTCTCCAGTGGCTAATGTTTTCTGTCCAGTTTGAGTCCAATGCGTTTCGCTGATCCCGAGCACAGTTAAATTGTATCTCTTCATTTCTGCTGCTATCTGGCTGATCTTCCCTGTCTCCCACATTGTCCGAACATTCCATGTACCTATAAAAATTTTTGCTCTGGTCGTTAGAAGGGTAGGGGCATCGGCCTCATGACTTCCGAAGAATCTCGGCTTTCATCATGAAGTGTTATAAACATTCCTTCCACTCCCAGGGCAGAGTTTAAATGGTTTAGTTTGTTAAATCTGGTTAGCGTTTTTTTGCAAGCTTGTGTTTCACGGGATAGGGATGCTAGCCCTATGCCGAACCCTCCTCCTTTACCCGGGCTTGGGACCGGTAGCAGCCCTAGAAGAGCTGCGGGCGGAGTTACCTCCAACTAGCACTCACTGTTAAAAACAGTGAACGCCTTGTTGAGTTAATCAGACTAATGAACACATTGAAATTCGTTTTGTTCGATGTCGTCATCACAGTGTTATTGAACCTTTTGTATTTATACAACTTACTTTTGAACGGACATTGCTAAAGTTACCAACTTTGCTGTCAGATCAATAGACTTACCTTTTATATGAACACTACTTTGTATATCTTGGTTAATAAATAATGTTCCAACCAGTTTATTTCCATTTTATCTTTCAGCAGTTTTTATTTTATTGTTTCTTTTCGTTTTAGACGCATGTCACTGCCAAGAATAAGAGAACGCGGTTTATTAAAAATGTTGGAACATTGGATGATGACTGTTCAAAATATTCTTATAGGTAAGGGGTTAATAGTCTTTTTCGCATTACAACACTCATCATGATGACACTAATTAATTCGTGGATTTGTGAATTTTTCATCAATATCTAGTTGATCATCAACATAGTTCTTTTATAATATTATACCGTTCTGTTGTAAATTTATTAGTTGGAATCCACCCACTATGCCTCTATCATTACGCACTGCAATGAACTTCTATAGTGACTTCAATACTGCACTAATGACAAGTTCACTAATGTATTTAATGTATGTGCTAAAAATGGTTGTCAGTCTACACAAGATTCTCATTTGTTCTCATATCTACCAATTAGAATGCAATAAAGACTAGGCATGTACCTTACGTTGCTCTGTGTTATTCAGGCTTTAAAACTTATATGATTCTAGGTATTAAGCACGAAAACATAACGCTATCATCAGTAATAAATTACGGTATGTATAACACTACGACATTTACAGTACAATTCTAAATAACACATTAATAATTTATTAGCAGTAGTTTCTGAAATGAAAGCAATGTGTTAATAGCCTTACGACAACAGCATCGATTCTAAAATAATTTGAAGGATTTTATTTAGATGCGACTGCTGGCAAGTCGTACTATAGTCAATCACAGTATATCTAACTAGTAGAAATAAAGTCATATAAATATTTTAGTAAGCTAAAGGTTTAGCAACAAAAATATGTTCGAATGCATCAATAATTCATGTTGTATGTAAACCTGGTGCTTTCCACGTAGCGTAGCTAAACACTGTCGTTTTTTCCATTTAAACAAAAATTTTGGTACAGACGGGTGATAAAAATCTGTGCTTCGCAAAATGAGAAATATAATGCTGGGAAGAAATCAAAGTTGGATGACGATCGTAGTCGAAACATTAAAAAAACTTAACGATAAGACAAAAAATTGCATAGTAGGAGATATAAATTCGCATAGAAATGTAATCAAGAAAAATTTTCCTCTATTAAAAAAATCACTACAGTTTTCTAAAGAGTTTGATAGAAAACTGTAGCAAGATCGCTACTAACTGCAATACTGGGTATATCTGATAATTTCCCAAGTCGTCAATAAAACCCCGACCAAGGAATCAGAATGGATCCACTGAATTCAATTCAACACAGCTATCCATAGAAACGTTTCACAGACTAGGGATTTCCCTACTTTTCAAATCGTCTCGGTGTCGGCTAATAGTGCATGATATAGAGGCCGCTGGGGTGAAATTCGTAAAACATGACCCAGATGATGACGCTACTTCAATTATCATCACTGCACCCGAATACACATTGCAGAACCTCATTATTTTTATCCTTTTTCTAAGTTTGTTTGCATTTAGCTTTTTTATGTAGTATGTACATGACATATAGGTATTTTTTATTATTGCAAACGATTGTCATAAATTGTTTTATCCAGGTAAAAAGTTAAATTGATTCTATAATACTACTTTCTGTTCAGTTATGTCTGGGACACAATCTGATGAACACCACTAGATACAATGATTTTACTTGATGTAGTTAAACTATTGAGTACGGATACGAGGCTTTTCCAAACTTAGCATCTAGGAAAAA
This sequence comes from Schistosoma japonicum, assembly GCA_025215515.1. NCBI lineage: Eukaryota > Metazoa > Platyhelminthes > Trematoda > Strigeidida > Schistosomatidae > Schistosoma > Schistosoma japonicum. The sequence continues at coordinate 39,261,602 of CM046069.1, read as the reverse complement.
AAGTGACTATAAAATCAGGAAGGAAAAATATACTTGGTCATGAATTAGTGTTAGTCATAGATGAGATGTCGAGGTGTGTTACTTGAGTGTTAAGAAAACATATCATAGTTGTCTAACGTTGAGGCTTCAGTTAGTTAAACCTGTTAAAAGTAACGAAGTCAGGATTAATATTGAAGCACTTATTTCACACTAGGAAGAGTATATTTATATATTTAAATTATGTCCCACAATTTATTTGCATTATTTTTACAGAACCGAATTAGATTCAAACTGTGATACAGAATGCATCTCTGAAGTACCTAAAAGCATGATGACAAATATATTAAATGATGGCTTAGAAACAATATCACCATCCGACGAGTCGACATTTATAAACAATAAGATTAATGAACTGCAAAGTGATGCAACTGATGGCTAATGAAATCCACGTGCAGACACTTGCATACACACACCATTATGAAGTAAAGTTAGTTAATATCCTTACAGTACACAGAGAATAAAAGGCTACTCTTTTATTGAATTATGTTTAACTATTTTACATTATTGTGTGCATAAAACGAAGCTAATTCAAAAAACTATACTTTAAACTCATTTAAAAATGCATAGATGTATCGGATTATTTAGTATCATACACTTAGAAATGTATACCGAAGCCTACATAAATTATAACAGAGCTTTCATTATACTGATATGTTATATACACAGCAGATCAAGAGTACTTAGATCTACTTCCATTCATACTAATATCTACATTGATTTCTCTGTTCATTATGTTTCTTCTATTGTGAGAAACACCTATTTTTCAATTTTTTTCTTCATTATAACAAAACCTGTCGTGTTGTTTATTTTACCAAAGCTTTTTCAATAAATCAGAATAATTACGAGTTTTTACTAATATGCAGTTTGTCCAAGAATTAAGCAAACTGAGGTTATAAAGCCTTTACAAACATATCTCGTTCAAAATACCCCCTACTGGTGATGTTACGTATACTGTCTCCATTTTCATTTCTGGAACTACTTTTAGGTTTTTAGTTATCCTGTCACTTCCTTTCTTCTCTTTATTGTGGTTTTTAAGTCGCGTAGATAAACATAATTCTAAAATTCAGTTAGTAAGCAGCGATCCGAACAATGAATCGGCAATTGGGGAATACAAACTACCACATGTCTCATATTTTCATTAAAACAGGTGGACAGTCCCCCTAGTTTTGAAACAAAATTTCAGTCCTCACTAAGACAATTGATTCACCTAGAAAGTGTTTTCTTCACAAAACACCCTCCCCGTCAGCATATAATGAGTGTTGCCCAGTTAGCGCAATTATTGGTAGACTACGTATACTCATGATTTCATAATACAGTGATAGCCTGGAAGCCTCCGAAACGGGCCCAATCCCGGATAAAGGAGGAGGTTTAGGCATAGGGTTAGCAACCCTACCCCATAAAAACAATTCCGCTAAAAAAAGGGACAAACCAAAAAAAACAATTAAGCTCCATTAAATTCCGTCCTGGGAGTTGGAAAGTCTCCCTTTCGAAGATTTACGACGCCTCATGATGAAAGCCGAAATCCTTCGAAAATCATGAGGCCGATGCCCATTCTAACAACCGGAGAAACAACTAATATAGGTGGTGTCCAATGGAGACTGCAGTCACACTCTCGGGTCACCAAGACCTCCTCTAATCTACTTTCTTTTACAGGTATATCAAGAAGAACTCTTTCACGGTGAGGGCAACCGAAAAGTGAAACCACCCACATACCTCAAACAGTACTCGATACCACATTGTTCGCTATCAAACACGTTCTCCTTCTGTGGCTTCTACTATTTGCACTTCACTCACTAAATCTATGCGTGCCACTTGTACTGGTTGCTCGAGTTCCTGAAATGCCATACCTGGTATCCTGAAACCGCACTCTAAACTTCATGTTGATGCTTTTTAAGGTGCGTGCGCTGTCAAATTTGTCAACTAGCTAAATTTAGCTAAAACGCTAGAATCTCATGCAATCGATGTATGCTATCTCCGAAACACGCATACAGGACCCCAGCATGGTCACCCGTTTGACCTTATCTTTAGCTACCACAAACTTTAAGCATAAAGAGAGACATTGTTTAACCTGGCGACCTCCAACATCTACACAACAATGGACGCAAATCTAACACATCGGCATCAGCTATCGTTGAAGAAGCTGTATAGAGAACTGCCGCTCTTTCTAGTGCACGTGTTTAAATTCTGACCACGCACTTCTATGCGTTTAGCTGGTCACAGAAAGGTCACGTCAGGCAAACCCCTTAGACAACAATCCAAACCTGAAAATGCTAAGAATGCATTCAGAAGTGGCTTGGCTAAGCATTTAGTCACAGACAATCAACAGATTCACCCTGAAACAGCTTGGAACGATTTGAAAGCAGATGTAAACGCAGTACCGTTATCTGCATTTAACTTCGATCAAAAAGTTATGAAAGACCATTGGATCTCTAGAACTTCTAGTAAACTGATGGAGGCTTAAAAACTTATTCCAGCAAGCTCGGAGAATGATGAAGAGCGACGACAATTCAAATGTAAACTGACAAAAAGTCTGCGTAAGGATCGTGAACAGTGGTGGCCATTAAAAGCAAAAGCGATGGAAGCATCGGCGGCAGCGGGCAATAGAAGACAGCCGTTCCAACTTATTCAAAACGTCGGAATTGAGAAATCGGCGGGTAGTGAGATTATCTCAAAAAAAGATGGGTCTATGATTCACTCTCAGTCTAGAAGATTAGAACGATGGGCGAAACACTTTCAGGAACAGTTCAAAGGGCCTCCAGCTACTCTTAGCTTACTTACTATCCCCAAGCTACCTGAATGGTAAACTGACATAGGTCCCCTAACTCTCAGTTAGGTCGGAAAGGCTATAAGTAACTTGAAGCGAGGGAAAGCTGCAGGTTGCACACAGATATCTGTAGATATGATGGTCCAGTCTTAGCTGGCAGGCTGATTGATATATTAGCCAACGTCTGGGAACTGAACATCATCCCATCTGATTGATCTCGTTCGCTAATCGTTCCAATTTACAAAAAGGGACAGGAATCTTCTTGTGATAACCACAGAGGAATCAGTTTGATTAATATACTACCTAAAATATTATCACCTATAATCATTCGGCGTTTATCCAACAACAGAGAACAGCAGATTCGAAAAACCCGACTGGTTTCAGATCTGAACGTGGTTGCATTGATCGAATATTCACCCTAAGTCAGATGCTCGAACATAGACATATGTACCAACGTCCGACTATAGTTTTATTCCTTGACTTAAAAGCAGCTTTCGACTCGGTAGACCGTAAAGTCTTGTGGCAATGTTTGTCATTAGATGGCGTACCTCAAAAGTACATAAACCTTATAAAGGCTCTCTACTCGGTCACCACCGGTCGAGTCAGAGCATATGGCGAATTGTCACGAGAAATGTCATCCTCAAGTGGGGTTCATCAGGGTTGCCCCTCATTCCATTTTTATTTAATTTCGTCATGGATGTACCCTTATAAATCCCACTCACTTCTAACGCCTCAGGAATTAATCCCATCCCAGGAGGTCCTCTCGTCGACTTAGAATACGCAGACGATATAGTCCTATTCGATGAAGACGCTGATAATATGCACAGTCTCCTGATCACCTTCAGTAACAATGCAAGCATATTCGGGATGCGCTTCTCCCCTTCTAGACGCAAACTGTTACTCCAGGATTGGTCTGCTTCTTCGCCTAGATTAATGGTAGGGAGTGCAGTAGTTGAATGCATTGACCACTTTACTTATCTCGGAAGTTTCATCACCCCTGGTGGGTTGGTGTCTGACGAAATCTCAGCACGGATTCAGAAAGCCCGATTGGAATTCGCCAATTTACACCACTTGTGGCGAAGGCGAGATAGTCGTCTTACAACGAAAGGCCGAGTGTACTACGCAGCAGTCCGCGCCATCCTAACATATGGCTGCGAAGCGTGGGTCATGAAAACCCAAGATATGCGTCGACTTAAGGTGTTTGACCATAGAAATCTTCGTAGCATCTCTCATATATCATGGAACAGTATAATAAGTAATATGGAGGTTAGACAAAAGGTTCTTGGGAAATATGGTAAATCAGTTGAAGAGGTCATTAACCTTCAATGACTGAGGTGGCTAGGACATGTGTTGTGCATGCCAGGCTACCGCCTGCCACGTCACGCAATGTTGGCTAGGGTTGAAGTAGGATGAAAGAAGGGTAGGAGCAGCCAAATCAAATCATGGCATCAGTCAATGAAATCCTTGACTGTTTGTCTAAGCCATGTTGGTAGATGCAGATTACCTGGTTGGGGTCCGCGTAATAGTCGCAATTAATGGCTGGAGACATGGTTCAGAATCGGTTACAGTGGCGAAAGCGTGTTCACTCTTTAACTTCATCTAAATCTTGAATCCTATTATTAGTTTCTGCACACCTTCACTTCACTCTCCCCTCTTGTATTCTGTTATTATGTTACGTCTGTTATCTCGTAGTGCTAATGAGGTATGGCAACTTGGACCTATGGGGGTATGCGCCTGGTTCTACGTTGCTGATGATGATTTATAGCTGATTGAAGTAAGATCTTAAATTAGTGTAAAATAAAGTAAGAGATACTTTATACTAATCATTCAAAAAGCTCACCGATTACATAAACTGTAACGTTTTGTAGTTTATTTGCAAAACAATGTGAGCTATATGAGTTGGTCCCATTCCTAAAATGTAGGACATAATGATAAAGATCTCATGGATTTAATGCATGCCCCATCATTAATTCGAACAAAACGAAGTGGATTATCAAGCTAACATAAATAGTTAACGTTACAACTCATTCTAATGATGTTGATTTTTATTGTCTTCATTATCATTGCAATTAATGAATTTTACAACTTCATATTAGTCACTATAATTACGCTTTTTTTTGTCTTAACCAATTAGTAAACTAATTTCATTGTCTTCCTATGTATTGGGAAGTACTGGGTTTGAAGAGCAAATATATCTTCAAAATATGCTACGAAAATCTTTCTGAAAAACAAAAATCACTTGTCATTACAGTTAGTTTAATGTTAAATATTCATTTAATGAATATACTAAGGAATAGGACAAAATCCGATGTATACATAGGGGATTACAACTAGCAAATATAAACCTAACGATGAATTCATGATATTCTCCTCAAAACTTGTATTCACGCTCATGAACTTAGCAGAAAGGAGTTGAGGTCATTGATAACAACAACACGTATACGATGTTCTTTATTTTAGACTCCAATGTGTACCAAAAGAGACGGATAAGCATAAACAAAACAATTCTAGATAGTAAATACTACGTACATATTATTTCTTATTAAAAATCAAACCAAGAAGAAAAATTAGCTTACGATGTTTCCAAAACAAAATTAAGATATTTTCAAGAAATTAAATTATATTTACAGACAGGAAACATTTCAAAGGAAAATATAGAAGAAAGACAATGTTTCAAGTACCATTGATTATACGAATATGCAGAAAGATATGCCTTTATTCTGGAATAGCACGTAAAGACAAAATAAGAAGGGCTTCTTCTGGTGTTAATCTATAAACACCTAATTCAAGTAATGGTCCAAGTGGATTGTTATCTTGTTTTTGTTTACTATGCATTGATTCCATAATAGTTTCCTTTAATAATTCAGCTGATCCACGTAATAAATTTAAAAGAATACATGAATCACGAATCTGAGAGAAAAATGATTCCGGACGTTCAGTATACAAGTTGAACATTGGATACAAGTAGTTAGTAAAGTCGAAACGAAGTTGTGCAGCTCCGAGAGGACTAAATCGATTGGATAAAATAAGCTATAAGAGAAAAAAAAATTTTTAAATGGGGGATATATATTTACTTTGGATATCAGATGTATTGTTATCACATCTTTTACACATAAACTCAATAGCTAACAGAATCTAGTTTAATTCCGAGCAAAGATTTGCAAAATATAGAGTAAGAGGTATAAAGATGATTAAGAAAAAAAGATGGAACTCCACTGTGAAACTCCAAGTTATTACGACCTAAAACACTGAGCTATGCATTTTATCAGTGCGACTAACAGTTGGATATATGTGAGATGACTGTAACAAACGGAATCAGGACGAATCGATTGGAGCACAAAACTATTAACCAAAACCCTGAAAGAACGGTAGTATTCATACGGCTATATAACTAAAAGGTACAAATTGGTGATATGAAGAAGGTAATAGTTTTCGACATACTGTGTTCTGATAGTAATGTGACTAGAGTGACAAGATGGAAACTGTAAGATTTACTCTAAAACCTTTGAGATACAGAAAGCTAATGGTTAGCAACCTTAAATAAAAGTAAATCTATAGTGTACGTGAAAACATTCAGTTTGCCAACAATTATGGAAACTTAATATTGTACAACATTTATGTAATTACTCATACATAATGTTGCAATTAATCTATATGTGTTTACTTTTCTCATAATGTTTACTAACGACAGAGTTTGGAAAAAAGGGAGTTTGATACATAGATTCATAAAGTTAGTTAGAACTCTACATTGTTTAATCCACTATTATTTAATAGTATTGTTCATATTATAGAAAGGGGCAAAATTATGGCAGTAATAGAAGCGAAGTCAAAAGATAAGTTGATATATTTTAAGAAGATCCAATGAATGGATAAATTAAACAATCGAAACATACTTCATTATACAAATAATCATCCAATTGTGATGCGATTTCTTTCCATACATTTGTAAAAAGTTTTGGATGTAATGATTCGGAAAAATGATACAACCAATCACGTAATGAAAGAAAAAATACTGATGCGTTAGCTGACATCATTAAATTAGATAGTTCACTTTTTGTATTACTTAAATAACCGGATACAGAACTAGCTCGAAGCCAGTGATCAGTTGAATGAACATACGTTAAAGATTTGTTCTTTAAATCTGTCAATGTTAAACTGACTGTTTTTTGTAACATCTTTTTAATTTCACGATTGTACAATCCTAACATCTGTTGAAATATTAAAAAGTGAAGATGGAGAAAACACTATTTAAAATAATTGGTAACAAGTAACGTTTACGAGAAAGGGCTTCAATTAGTTATTCGTGTACAACGTTGAGTTAGGTATATGTAGATCGGTCCAAGTTTCCAAACCCCACTAGTACAAGATGAATACAAAAGTAGTAGTTTTATCAGTGGTAGTAGAAAACGATTGCAATCGAGAATAATGATATGAAAATAGATAATCAATACCTGATATTGAAAGATGTCAAAGCTCAGGATTTACGGGAACACAGAAATACAATGCGATTGCCTTACTGTGAGTGATTCAGAGTCGTATCACTCATCATATTTCATAAACCTGTTCCCGATTGTCTGAGATTTAATTATAATCACAGTTACGAGTGTATGACAAAAAAGTACAGAAACCAGACTGAAATGGTGTTTTAGTATTCAATGAAGGAATCAACTGACAATTTTCGTATTAAACTGTTGGTCACTACGAAATGGAACACAATAGCCATAGAGGCAGTACTAGTCTTTCGCGAACCTTAATAACAAGCACCGACAGAGATTTTAGTATTACAAAATGGTGCAATAGATAAGATCAAATAGATGAAGTGTCCGGTAGAGAAGTTTCTAACCTGCTTAGAGAACATTCTTTAAGATTAGAATACAAAACCGGACCAAATAGCTCAGTGACAACGGCCTCCCCCCACCCCAATCAACCAACTTAGGCTGTAAGTGCGATAGTATGGATTTACTGGACAAATAACTCAAGCAATCAAATAAGACCAAAGGCTTTTTGTCAGTACGAAATAGTAAAGTGCACGCGTACATGTGATTTATCATATCATTATATTATATTAGCGACTTATAAATAGTAAAATTAAAGCTAAAATATAAAGATTATATCAAATAAGTATCAACTTATCAAACAAATACAACACATTACTGATTTGGCATCTGGGTATCACAACTAACCTGAGTGAAAACACCACCATGCAAACCAAGGTAGGTATTAGAAGAGTCCAATCCTACAAGCGCATCATTTTTGGATTCATCTTGCTCTAACTATTGTAAAAAAGACTGACTACGTATTATTATAAATAGGGTATGATATTTCATATAATTGAAATGTAGCAGAATGTTACGATCAAAAATTTTGATATAGGATATGCCTGTTTAATAAGAACAGTTTGAAATTACAATATACATTTGTTAGCAGGAGACTAATGCGTACTCAGATCATGCTTACATAAACGTACTCTGCCTGATCTATTTCAACCGATCAGCTTTAGCGAAGAGATACGAAAAGCTTCTCATGAAAATTTTATAAAAGCTGCATGTTGCCACTAGATTTCGCTGTTCTTATTATTGCAGCATATTAAGTCCCCAAGTCATTTTTTGTTCTGATTAGTATTACATAAAATTCTGACTTAAGAAGCCAGACGGACCAATGATGTCTAGACGTAGCATGTGCTTTTGCGAGGGCCATACGGGTTACTTGAGGTCTCAAGGTCAAATGGTAGGGAAAAATTACGAATGAAGCACGCTACTGGAGCATTGGATTATGCATCAAGTCAGGGTTTACACCCATATTTCGCTATCAGGATCAGTTAGGACAAATGTATGAACCCCCATGACTTATGAATATTATTATTTAATTTGACAATTAAAACTTCGTAATCATTTTTAGCTAGCATAGTGGTTGAAATACACATTTGATAGGTATGTTTAGTGCATTGAGTCGCTGATCACAACAAAATGAAATTCAAGATAGAAGTCAATATAATTAATAAAATGCGTTTATTTTTAAACTATCCAGCTACTGCGTCAAGACCGATGGGCAATTTTGAAACTTTATTTGATTGGAACTATAAAATCAAATCTTTCAAATGATTATCTTCAACAAGTCATAAGAAGAATTTTTGATTGTAGTTCTAAAAAGTAGATTCCAAACAGTATACAAACCGATCACTTGATTACTCGTTTTCGAAAGGACTTAAATATCTTGGTGCAATTTCTACAACCAGATGCCATGATTACGAATTATCAGTCATCAACTGGGTATGGGTTTTCGCACGCTGTTGAAACTCGGTAATAACATTCGAGTTCGTGTTATTAACGATTAATTCTATGAAGTTCCATCTATGTGTTGATGTTGATCATTTAGCGAAGTCACAGACAATTCATAACAAAGTATTCATTTTAAAAAAAATCATATTTCATCATGGATCCTAGAGATTGTTCTAACCTCAAAATCAGCTTGGATAAAGTAATCAGATATTTGTATTTATTGAAATAATACCGCATAGAAATATACGAATAAATTTATACTCTTCAATTCGACCATAGAGTGACACTTACACAAAAGGTTGACAAAAGTGGATAAAATAAAAGATGAAGTCACATATTAAAATCCTTTTAAGTATTTAAGGTGAAGCGAAGTAATGGTCAATAACTAGTCGATATATAAACAACCCCGATAATATTGAGGATATGAACAAGCACTTGATAGAAATGAACAAATATAAACATAATATTGAACAACACTTCTAATTTTAGATAAGAACCAAGGAACTTACGCATTAACTTTCTACAATACATACGATTCGACAGTTAATTTATGTGCGTAACATGATCCTGTGGCACATGTTTACAGATAGCGAGACTTAACAGTGACAACATCAAGTACGATTAAAGTTGGATCGTGACAGGCAAGTGGAGTCCAGGATATTGGTTTCGTCCTACTTGGGACTCGTTAGCTGCGTGTACATTCACGTAGTGTTGATGTGTACATCAGAACTCGAAATATATCCATTAGTATTAAATGCCACAACGTTATTCAGTGAGTCCAGAAATACCCATGCACATACGTGGTTATTTGGATTAAGTGGCTCAGTAAATAGCATGGTGGGTTCCATTTGTCTGTCACAATCTAAATATAACTATACTTGTGAATAACATTGTATCGAGGTAATCCATTCAGGGTATATATACAAAAACAAAATAATCGAATTCAGTCCTTAACAATATCAACAGGATGATATAAACTTATTCAAATTATAATTTCACCATAAATTGTAAGATTGAATGATACCATCCTACGTCTTTGAGTAAACACTCACCTCAATTGATACTCTACCGGTAACAATAGGACAAAGACCAATATCCACTAGCCAAGGATCCCCAAACTGTAACAACTCACGGGTGGTTAAATCTTCCCAAAATGTTATGTAATACTACAATTTAAGAAAAAATTGAAAAAAGGTATAGAAAGTTGTACGATAATGAAATATTTAGTGGTAACTAGATGCTACTTATGAAATCAACTCCCGGGTAAAGTATTAAGTAAAATGATTTATTGACTAATGATTTTAACTTTTAACAGTATCACGAGTGCTTATCACAAAAGTGCGGCTGAAAAGGGTGCAAAAAAGCCTGTGACTGACTACTGAATTACAGTAAGCTGTATTGTATTTGAATCGTAATGTTGGGAGTATATTTAGGCATTAAAAAGTTAATAGACTAATTACTGACCCCATAAACTAAATACTTTACAAATCACACTATACGATTGCAACGTTAAAATGAGCTAACTTGTTACAAGATAATAATCAGGCATTTACTTAATAGGACAATAATGTCACTTATAATAAAATATTCAGAAGATTTGCAATAAATGTTATAAAAAATTACTGATCAATAATTATCATAAAATTAATAGTGTACGTAGCTTGTTAAATGTAATAGTGACTTAATCATTTTAACTGTACTAGAAGCAACAGATAACTGGGAGAATAGAAATCTACCAATCTATGTACTTATAGTATTAACTTGTTAATGCAATGCAGAACAGTAATTTTTGCTTAAATATTGATGTACTCTCCGCTTAATAAAACTCAAGGAGTAAAACATTTCGACAGTTAGGGATAATCGACTGAGCGATAGATCATCTGAAGGTCATAATCTGGGTCATCTATAATATATATAAATGCCATGATTTTTTAATTATTATTTGGCATTCCGGCAGGACGAGAAAACGAGGACGAATGTGGGAGATTCTAGAAATAACCTTGGAATAAGTGAACCAAATTCAACTAACCCGAAAACAGATTGTGAAAGACAATATGCTTATTGTTATTATGCTGAAGATTTACAATTCAGAATACAATATACCACGACGTCACCCTTTTGAACTCATGTAGTAACATAAACAAGTTGTCACCTGTAACCAATGATACGGTGAGTGTATTGGAACTGCTAACCTATTCTATGGGTACTTTAGCCTCCGTCGTACTTTCGCTTCTCGATTACAGTTTAGCATGATTTCTACAACCCTATGTACACTACTCATAGATAATTGACAATGACACAGCCTTTATGACCATCAAAATTGCATAAATAGATTCTGCTAAGTAATCTTTTAGCATGTAAGCCGTTGATCATTATTTCCCCTCTGAAATTAGATAGCATACGATAAATTATCGGCACAGCCAAAACTATGCGCGATGACTTTGGAACTGTTGTTTGCTCTCTGATTAGCTCGCGCCTATTCTATATCCTACAGTATATACCGTGACTAAATCAGACCGAAAAAGCATAAAACACATACATAGGAGTTAGCTAACCTGATCATTCGCCCATTCCAACATTACATCGTGAAGACATTTCATTGCATTCAAAACATGTATCCAACGAGTAGATATATTCTGACAAATTCCATCCACAAAACAACTAAATAATTGGTTGATAATTGGGATTTTTTTAGTTTTTGTATTAGCATCAGGTGAGTAATTATGTGATGAAAAAAGACTTCCAAATAATGTAGGTTTTGTGTTGCTAGTTTCAGATTTATTTTTTACTGACTGACAAATATCATTCACATTTTCTTGTTCACATTTTTGACGGGCTGATGATACGATGTAATCGAAAAATTCACGAATTAAATTCAACTGAACTAGCACAAATCTAGCTCGTGACAACTTGTCAGACAACTGTCGACCTCTAAAGTTAACAGCATGAAGAAGTGCAATAAAGTCATCAACGCATTGAGGCCTAAAGGGAAGGAAAATGTAGTGGCATACATGGTTAACATTACGAAGAGGTATTAGCTCAGTTATTAACTTCATACAAAAAATGTTAAGAATACTGCGTGATATTGGAAATCTAATTGTAAGAATTTCAAATCATATCCATTATTCTAATACGCTGATGGATCTATGTAAACGTAAATAACGTAACCCACAAATTTAACAATTTGAAGGCGTATTTGGAAAGCGGAAATGTTGAAGCTAATTTGTTCATCACTTATCACAGTAACAATTGTGCATCGAGACAGGCAACCGAATGCGCACAGCATAAGTTCAACCAGTTAAAGTGATACAGATTCACAACTTTGTCATATACTTTACAATACTTACTAAAACGGTACAGATCAGCGTCACTACCCTTAACTTGTCAACTTCATCCATTTGGAGTTAATATGAAAAAGAAATTGCAATCACTTAATTGAACACATTTTGAATATTTTGCTTTAAACAATAAGCAAACGAGTGGTAGCTAATTTAACAGAATTTGTGTGGTCCATGTGAATCCATTAACTTTTTGAAGAATAATACTATTTGACCGTCCAAAATGAAGAAGATAGAACAGAATTGGAATCTGCAATTAATGATTTGAAGTTACTTCATACACATAGTCCCTTTTATTCATTTGAAAAGAACAAGAACAATTAATTATGCAGACTAAGATGAATTCATTTTGTTTCGGTGATTTTTAATTAGCTGCAAGCAACTTATGAAAACAAAGTTAGTTAAAATTTCCAACGCATACATGGTAGACTTTTAAATAACATTAGGAAAGTTGGAGGTTGTGTTTCAAATAGTACGCCGCCGTCTAAACAGTAAAAAAGATTACTACAATGCAGTAGTATCTATTGTACATACAAAAAAGATAAGGTTCCTCAAAGAAAATTTATATTTATTCAGCAAACAAACAATTCGTGAATTATCTAAAGGCTTTTTGAAAAGAAATGTTGCATGAATTATTGTGAATTGTCTTGGTAGAATCCCTTTGTTGTAAAAATAAGCAGAAACGTAAAGGCTTCATGCACGGTATCATAAATAATATACCCTTGAATACAAATAATTTGTAACCATTTTCTAAAGAATAAAGACCTCAACTACAAAACACTGTATGAAACAACGACATGTATAAGTGTAGACATTAGAGGCAATTAATTAGTGATTATATTTTCTTCCAAGTCAAAAATAGTAATATGGTTAATATATATATGTTTGTAATTGTACTTTGAGCTTTTTCTCAAAATAACCTATTTTCTATCACTGACAAATTACATCAGTGCTTAATTTAGTTTGATAAAATATGCACCTTAAAGTTTAAAAATCAGTGGACATAACCCTGTCATACGGTAACGAGTGGAAACACTGTAACACCTTTTTCAATTTGATAGGCAAGTGGTATCGCGCATTTCTAAATAATAAAATGTAATTCGTACTTAAGTGTGAGTTGATCTGTATTTAATAAGTTAAACAAAGATAATTTCAAAAACCTTCAGTTGCACATACTGAGATTTGAAGAAGTATGGTTGAAGTTAATGATTTTCATTTAGTAACTGTATGATATAAAAGTATCTGACAAGCATGACATCATAAGAACTTATACTTACCGCTTTTCAGTTTCGTCAATAATAGACCAAGATGAGGAATTCCCCAGGATGATTTTTAATCTATCAGAAGCTAAGTGTTGTTCCAACAAAAGCCAACGAGAAAAAACTTTGGGATGTGAAAGTGCATCACTTGGTCTAGGATAATCACTTGGATATGCCAGCTGGGCTAACTTGGCATCTGTGTGTAATACAACATCAACTAGGTGACTGAAATGTTGTGCATTTTCCAACAATTCACTATTCGGTTCAATGTTCGAATCAGAATGCGCAGGATAATTTGACATTTCGAGATAAGGTTGTCGTAACTGAAATTGATGACTGAATCGTACTGGCATGGAAGTAGACAGACCAAGATCAACGTGTAGTTTGTCCAGTAACAGTGTTACTAAACCACGCATTAGCTGCAACTAAGATTATATATATATATATATATATATATATATATATATATATATATATATATATATATAATGTCAATTATTATAATTCTTGGTAGATAAAAGTGATAAATCTTTAACTGATAAAGCTACAAGTGCACATTACTAATACAGTTGATACAGGATTATAGACTAATGCTACGTTGAGTTCATTCACGTAGCCTTGATGCTAAATTCAACAACATAATACTAGTTTGTGTCAACTCGTTGCAGATACTATGATATTATCTACTTAAGCACTAAACTTTGACGGGCACATTCGTTTGATTGGCTTCGTTGTTTCCAACACACGTAAGTCACAAAGACTTACATGCAGTGTAACCTCCCGCTACTAAAAATATATACCCTGGTACGGATCAGGGTGAGGAAGATTAGCTCTTTATTTTGAGATAATCACATATGGCAAGAAAGGCTTTCGATCATGAATATGCGAATGACATTTTTCTACTGTGTGATGACACAAGGGATCCGAATCGCCCTTACCTTGCAATTAGTATCCGTTAGTATGATATGTAACTCCGTCTGGAGCCCCCCCCAAGAGTTACTACTGGTCCCAAGCCCAAACAAAGGAAGGTTGGGCATGGGGTTAGCAACCCCATCAAATAAAAACCAACCTTGCCAAATAAACGCTAACCAGAAAAAGCTACTTTAACTCTGCACTGCGGCCTGGAAGGTCTTCATTTCGAATAGTTATGATGCCTCATGGTAAAAGCTGAGTTTCTTCGGAAGTCACGAGGCCGATGCCCCATCTGACAACCAGAGCAACAATTAATATAGGTACATGGAATGTCCGCACGATGTGGGAGATAGGGAGAAGTATGCAAATAGCTGAAGAAATGAAAAGATACAACCTGAAAATACTTGGAATAGGCGAAACCCATTGGTTACAAAATGGAAAGAAAAGTTTATAGTCAGAAAAGGTACTATTATACTCCAAACACGAAAAAGAAGACGCCTCACACACACACAAGGAGTAGTATTAAATCAGAAAAAAAACGCTGGAGGTGAATAGGACACACATTGAGGAAATCATCAAACTGCGTCACAAGACTAGCACTAACTTGGAATCCTGAAGACCAAAGAACATATCGCATCGGGAATCGGAGACAGACATAAAGAGAATGAAGAGCATTAGGGAAGAGATTGAAAGGAGAGCCCAGGACAGAGTTGGCTGGAGAAGCCTGGTCGGCAGCCTATTCTTCACATGGGGTAACAAGTATTAATTGATTGAAGTATGGCATGTACTCTGTACCGTCCAAGTGCAAAGTACTTCTGTATAACCAGTAGGAGTATGTACAGGCCCTCACTATTTGTAGTTAACAATCAGTAGTCGAAAAGCTCGTGTATCTGGGTAATTGTGTGAGCACTGGTAATATATCAGATGAAATCAATGTACACATAATGCAAGCCAGATCAAGTAATCCCGAACTTAGCCACCTTTTGAGCTGTTGTAATGTGAGTCTGGCTATAAAAGGCCAGGTTTTAAGTGCTTTAGTGACAGCAGTTCCGCTCTATTTGCGAAGCCTGGTGTCTCCGAGTTGAGGATATCTAGAGCTTCTGTGTTTGACCACTGTTGTCTATGAAGAATTGCAGGGGTAGTGACGAGAACTCAGTGTCACCATCCTGAACACAAGCTTCAGTGGCGTGGATATGTTCGAAAAATGCTATCTTAGCGGCAATATTTACCAACGCTAGGACTGGTTCATAGTGGTCACTTCATGTCGTGGAGCCGTGGAGTGAATGAAAGCGAAGAGACCGACGATTTGTGAAATGGTCCCGTAGAATGAAGGGAAGCTTCATAGGATCAATCTGTTTATCCATGTCAATTTCCTGGTTGCAAATCAGTGGCTTAGGATATTAACAAATATGGGGCAAAATGCAAGCTAGTGGTAATCCTGTGGCCGTTTCCTATGGAAACCATCATGAAAGTGTGCAGATTTCTCTGAGTTTGTTTATATCCAAGTCATATCTCCTACTTCGTAATTCTCTTGTTGCAGTATTATATTTTATCTTTTCTTTCTTTGATCGCTCTGTCTCCATTTACGTTACAATATAACTTTTTGTGTGTGTAGCAAATAGTTTTGGTGCCCATTCATACCTAATTTTGTGTTTAAATAGACTGACAACAGACTGTAGCTCAAAGTCAAATACATAGACTCGTACCTGGTAAATGAGTTGCATTAATATTAATTGACAAAAATGATTTGAGTACTGTTTGAGGTAGTGTTGTAAGATATAGTATCAACTACCAACTTAGCAACGGTGTTGTTGCATTATACTTAACATAAAAAAACCAGCTAGATGTTATAAATAAACCATTTGATAAAATCTTCACATACAATCACAGCTCAGAGGTAACAATAAAATAGAATGAAGTTATGAATACTGATCACACTCTTGATAAAATGGATAATGGTGAATCGCTACAATAAGAACACACTACCTAGTCAAGTTTCACAGTGTAGTTTATCAAAAAAATGCCTACATATTCAGTGAGTAGATGCTTGTTAATAGAATGATGTTATTCTGTACAAATATTACGAGTACCCTGATATGATAATACTACATTAGGCTTTAAGAAAACAAATCCATGAACATGTTATAAGGAAAGTAAAGCAGATCGACCATACTTTTATGACTGTGCCCCAGAAAATTATTAACGATATTTTAACATCATACCCACTAAATAGTTTTTGTTGTTTTCTTATCTATCTCTTTCTAAGCTTTCATTTAAGTCGATGATTATTACTACATCACTTACATTTCGTGAAATGAGACAAATTACGTATGGCTACTACTCCGATTTGCATCATTAATACCCTTGTTTTGTATTGATGTTATTTCCCTAGTTGTGTTTCTGTGTAGTTTGAAAACATGTATATGTATCTAAAAGACTGTTTGAAATAAACGCTTCTGTGTTATTTGGCTTAATTTCACATACTCTTACCCTCTGGTTACGGCTAAACAGATTTAAGGCAGACGAAGAGAGGATAAGATTATCATTTTATTATTAAAGTTCATCGTATTACTAGACTGCCTTAAAAATTGCGCTTCCGTCGGTTAGCTGAGGTCATTCTAGATTTTGCTTAGACACGGATAATTATCAGTAATTGTCCAAGCCAATGATATATTAGAATACACTCATCAATATATATACTAAGGAAATCATGGTAAATAAGAAAATGAACAAAAAATGAAAAGGCACCTTATAATGATTTTGATTGGATAAACAACAGTATAAAATATAATAACGATTATGACTACTAATTTAATTAACTTACTCGGACACTGACGGAAGTGTTACCTTTGTCAGAGATAAAATCACGATCAACCACCGTGACAAAATAATCATTTGTCCGAATCCATTGAAGTACTTGTGACATATACCATTCAGGCTAAATAAATCTGTGTGATTAAATAAATATATGGAAATGTACCATGTCGATCCTGTTTGTTTTCTGAGATCCACAAAAATGATAACGAAAACGTTTCTCCAAACGGGCAAGAATAATATGCATTGGAAAGCACATATCTAACAGTAATGGTTTTGATAGTATAATATTGAAATGACTGACAAAAGTGGGTTGTAAGAAAATGGCTTAAAACATGTGCAAAGTATTAAGACAAAAAATGAAAAAAAGTAGGTAAATGATAGTATTGAGTATGACACTCATATTCGTGTTTGGCACAGTACTACACTCGTTGGACGGCAATAGAGACAATTGTGACAAAGAACAAAATGCATACAACTTAAAACAAGTTACAGAACTCTAAGCGTCCATCAACAGATATAAAACAATCCATGAGATAAAATGAATTTTTGTCTAGCTGAGAAAATTTCATCCCCGCTTAGGAAGTACTCAGTTTTCCAAAGTTTTTAAGCGTTACGATAATTACATTAATCTACATTGGTGGGGTTTATTTCAGCGGTCTAATCCCACTGTAACAGAGATCAACTTATACTCTGACCTTTGGTTTGTTATAGATGTTTTAAAAAAAACTAAAATGGCTTTATTAATAGTAATAAGTGAGTTACAACGTAGAACTCGGTGCATGCGTACATCAGTTTAGGTTGCCATGCTCCAATTAGATAATAGAGATTGAATTGTTGGACCGAATCCCAGAGTAGGAGAGGTAGTAACAGAGTAAGTACTAATAGAAAGGTATAGAGATCGGAAATAAAATTTGAGAAACTATAATTTAGTAAAAAGAAAATTATGATAAGCTCAGAAACTTCGAATTTAGAGGAAGACGAGAAGTGGACGCACCTGCTCCATTGCGAACGATTTGGGGCCACATCACCTAGTCTCCAACCATTTGTTACGATCATCATGTGGACCCCAACCACGTAGTCTGCACTTATTAACATGGCTCAACCCAATTGTCAATGACTTCATGGATTGGTGCCATGTTTTCACTTGGCCGCCCATGGCTTTCTTCCAG
The DNA here is from genome assembly GCA_025215515.1 of Schistosoma japonicum. Taxonomy (NCBI): domain Eukaryota; kingdom Metazoa; phylum Platyhelminthes; class Trematoda; order Strigeidida; family Schistosomatidae; genus Schistosoma; species Schistosoma japonicum. Next base: position 39,243,026 of record CM046069.1, on the reverse strand, counting down.
TCTACTCCTACACCAGACATCACTCGTCGAGGTAGACGGTGGTCAGGCATACATGACACATCCTAACCACCTCAGCTGGTGAAGATTCACTACTTCATCAATAGACTTACTGTATTTACCTAGTACTCTATTCCTAACCCACGTATTGCTTACTCGGTGGTCCCAGCAAACACAAGCAATTCTTTGAAGATAACTATGATCAAATACTACAAGCTTACGAACATCCTCTATCCTTAATGGCTATGTTTCACATCCATAAAGTAAAACGGATCTAACTGCTGCGCAATAAACGCGTCCTTTCGTCAGTAAATGAATGTCTCGCCTATGTCACAAGTGACGCAAATTGGCAAAAGCCAGTCGGGCTTTATACATACGAGCCGAGATTTCATCAGATACCAAACTATCGGGACTGATGAGGCTCCTAAAATAAGTAAAGCGGTCAACACATTCAACTGCTTTGTTCCCTATCACTAACTTCAGTGCTGAATCAAGCCAATCCTGAAGCAATATTTTGCATTTAGATGCGGAGAATCGCATCCCAAACATGCGTACATTCATGTTTAAGGTAGTTAGATGATTCTTCATTTTATCAGCATCTTCACCCAATAGAACTACATCATCTGCATATCCTAAGTCAGTAAGTTCATCTCCTGAAAGGAAGACAACTCCGGAGAAATCAGACGATGATAATGTTAGCTCTAAAAATATGTCAGTGATAAAATTAAATAAAAATTGAGAAACCGGAAAACCTTGACGAACACCACTAGAAGTGATCGATTCCGAAGACAATCTGCCATAAGCTCTAACACGACATGTGGTGTTCAAGTAGAGAGCTTGTATAAGGTTAATGTACTTTTTCGGCACGCCTTTCAATGAGAGACATTACCACATAACCTTACGATCGATAGAGTCAAACGCCGCCTTAAGGTCAAGGAATACATCTATTGTTGGGCGTCTGAAAGTGAGCCTGTTTCAGAACCTGCCTTAGTGTGAATATTTGGTCTATACAACCACGTCTAGGTCTGAAGCCACCTTGGTTTTCTCGAGTTCGCTCTTCACGAGCTGTAGTTAGACGTCGAAGTATTATTGAAGCCAATATTTTAGACACTATATTCGTTAAACTGATTCCTCGGTAATTGTCACAAGACGACTTCTGTCCTTTCTTATAGATTGGGATGGTTAGTGTTCTAGACCAATTAGATGCGATTACGTTCAGTTCCCAAATTCTAGCCAAAATCTGAGTTAAGCTCGCTGCTAAAACCGGGCCACCATCCTTAAATATCTCAGGGATTAATCCATCAGGTCCTGCTACTCTCCTTCGCATTAGATTCCCTATAGCCTTCTTAACCTCACTAAGACTTGGGGGACCGATATTAATTTGCCATTTAGATTGCTTGGGTATAGTGGGCAACAGAGATGACGCCGAGGGCTAGTTGAACTGTTACCTAAAGTGTTATACCCATCGGTCTAATCTTCTGGATTAACAGTAAATATTGGTCCTTTTTTGTGAGATAGCTCCACTTACAGTCAGATTTCTGATACCCGTTTCCTTGATAAGTTTGAACAGTTGCCTACTGTTACTTATTGCCACTGCCTTTTCCATCTCTTTAGCTTTCGCCACCCACCACTGCTTACGATCATTACGTAGGTTTGAATCAGCTTGTGTTTAAGTTGTGTTTGCTCCTCATCGTGTTTAGAACCAAACGGGATATGTTGCCGAGCATCTAACAGTTCAGTAAATGCAGATGAAATCCACTTAGTTTTCTTAACCTTTTGGTTTTGTTTAATAGTGGATATTACTGCTGTTTCAACAGCTCTCTGGATATCATTCCAAGCTGAAATGTATTCCTGACTTTATCATCACTAAGCTGAACTCTGAGGGGGAGGGGATTCTTGCCGTGGATCTTTAACGTTTAGTGAGACGCAGACCAATACGTGCACGTACTATGGCATGATCTGAGTCTAAACATTTAATCCAAAATGAGTGGCAGTTATCTATCGAACCTCTACAACGGTGGCTGATGGGAATGTGGTCAATTTGAGTCTGGCGTTGAGTTGTTTGCCATGTCAAATGGTCTTTCGTTGTTTAAACTTGGTGCTTGTAAGAAATAGACGGTTATCTGAACAAAGTTGTAGTAAACGGTCGCGACTATCTGTTCGTTGAGCCTCAACACCGTAGAATTCACCTAGGTGCCTTTTGGCTTCGTTTAGTCTACCTGATTGGGCATTAAAATCACCAGCCACTATCACTACATCAGTGCGCTTAGCTTTACGGAGGTTGGAAAGCTTTCTGTGAAATTCATCTTTTACTAAATCTCAGTTGCAATCAGTAGGAGCGAAGGCAGAGACAACAAAGAGGTAACGGCTTGTGTTCCAAGTTCATACGTTCCATTTAGACAGACAGCCCACACGAGACTGTATATTAGAGTCCAGTCAAGGAGAGCCCGTTTAGTGGGGTCTCTGGAAACACGAAAAGCAAACCGGGCCGGTTCTATATTTTCACAAGGTGAGGTCAAGAGGATGACTACTTGGATCCTCTATACGCGTTTCAGAAATGCAGCGAGATTTTAGAGTCATAGTTATGGAAACTTGAAGTCCTATTTGACATAAGGTTCGAACGTTAAAAGCCCCGACATATAGTTTAGTGCGAGGTTTCAGGAGACCAGGAATAACGTTTTGTGAACTCAAATCATTAGCATTAGAGGCGCGAGGTGATAAAGTTATGCTAGAAGGATTAGGCATGGAGATAAGTGAGTTACTTAGAGTGGTAACCGGTGTTCGGACATACGTAACACATGCCCCAACCATCTCAGTCGATGAAGTTTCATAACCTCATCAACAGATTTACCATTATTCCCTAATACCCTTCGTCTAACCTCATTATTAGTTACCCGGAGATCCCAGCAGGTACGAGATATATTTCTAAGACATCTGTGATCAAATGCTAGTAACCTACGAGTGTCTTCTACCCTTAATGGCCATGTTTCACAGCCGTAAAGTAGAACAGGACGAACTGCTGTGCAATATACTCGTCCTTTAGTTGATAGACGAATATCACGCCTACGCCATAGATGACGTAAGTTGGCAAAAGCCAAACGAGCCTTTCGAATTCGTGCAGAAATTTCGTCAGACACCAACCCATTAGGGCTGATCAGACTTCCAAGATAAGTGAAGTTATCAACGCATTCAACTTCTTCACTCCCTATCCTTAGTTCAGGGGTTGACGCAGGCCAGTCTTGAAGTAACAATTTACACTTAGAGGGGGAGAAACGCATCACAAACATCCTGGCATTGTTGCTCAGTGCGACCAGAAGACTCTGCATCTTATCAGTGTCTTCACCAAACAGGACTATGTCGTCTGCGTATTCTAAGTCGATGAGTGGACCTCCTGGAAGGAGATCAATCCCAGAAAATTCAGCCGAAGAAAGCGTTACTTCCAGTAGCACGTCTATGATAAAATTAAACAAAAACTGAGATAGTGGGCAGCCTTGACGGACACCACTTGAGGTCGCAAAGTCAAATGACAGTTCGCCATAAGCTCTGACTCAAATGGTAGTGTTCGAGTAAAGAGCCTTCACAAGGTTTATGTACTTCTGAGGTACACCTTTTAATGACAGACACTGCCACAGAACCTCACGGTCAACTGAGTCGAATGCTGCCTTTAAGTCGAGGAAAACCACCATTGTAGGACGCCGGTAGGCGTGCCTGTGTTCTAAAACCTGACGAATGGTGAATATGTGGTCGATGCAACCACGACCAGGTCTGAAGCCAGCCTGGTTTTCTCGTGTTTGTAGTTCACGAGTCTTTGTTAAACGTCCGATAATTATTGACGCTAGTATTTTAGATGCTATATTAGTCAAACTAATCCCTTTATGGTTATCACAAGATGATTTTGGTCCTTTCTTATATATTGGGACTATTAGTGATTTAGACCATTCGGATGGAATTTTATCTAGTTCCCAGACTTTAGCTAAAATACTAGTCAACCTAATCGCCAAGACTGGATCACCATCTTTGAAAACCTCTGGGGTTAGCCCATCTGGACCAGCTGCTCTTCCTCGTTTCAGGTTAGATATAGCTTTTTGAACTTCAGCTAGTGTCGGGGGGCCTACTTCAATGTTCCATTTAGCTTGAGTGGAAATGCTGGGTAATTGTAGAGTAGCTGAAGGCCAGCTAAACTGTTCCTTGAAGTGTTCGGCCCATCGTTCTAAACGTCTGGGTTGAGAGCAGATTATAGTATCATCTTTCTCGCAGATAGTTTCACTTATCCTTGACTTCTTAATTCCGGTTTCCCTGATTAGTCTATAAAGCTGCCTAGTGTTGCCTAAAGCCGCTGTCTTTTCCATCTCTTTTGCTTTCGTTGCCCACCACTGCTCACGATCGTTTCGTAAACTTCTACTTAATTTAGACTTGATTTGTTTTCGCTCTTCATCGTGTTCAGAGCCTGACGGGATTAGTTGGCGAGAGCTCATCAGTGCCATAGATGTCGCAGAAATCCACTGGTTTTTCGTGCTCCTTCTGTTCAAATTACTAGTAGATGACGCTGCTGTTTCTACAGCTGTTTTTATATCATTCCAGGCAACATCAGGATCAGCCTGATTTCCAGAGTTACCTAATTGTGACCCTAACTGTTCTTGAAATTTACTTTTGACCTTCTCGTCGCTCAGATCAATTCTAATGGGTTTTCCTAATGTGGCCTTTCTACGTCCAGTGAGGTGCAAGCAAATGCGTGCTCGTACTAGAGCATGATCAGAGTCTAAACATGTACTCCAGAACGAGCGGCGATCTTCTATCGAGCCTCTCCAACGATGGCTGATGGCAATGTGGTCTATTTGGGTCCATCGTTGTCTTGGTGAAGGGGGTCGCCACGTTAGGCGATGTCTCTCCTTATGCCTAAAATTAGTATTCGCTAAGAATAGACGATTGTCTGAGCAAAGTTGCAGCAGACGGTCACCATTATCTGTTCTCTGAGCTGGAACACTAAAATACCCGCCTAAATGTCTTTCTGTTTGGTCTAAACTACCTACTTGGGCATTAAAGTCACCTGCGACGACTACTATGTCTGAGTGCTTGGCTTTTTGAAGAAGTTCACAAAGGTTTCTGTAAAATTCATCCTTCAGTTTGTCTGGGCTGCAGTCAGTGGGAGCGTAGGCGGAAACGACGAGTGTTCCTATTCCTCCGAGTCCTTACAGAGCCGTTTAGTCGAACAGCACATAGGCGACTATTAACAGGGATCCATTCTAATAGTGCTTGTTCTGCTCTCATGCTTAGCGCTATGCCCACACCCGCCAGTCCACGAGAGCTGGCTATCGAGTCGCCAGATAAACAGAGAGTGTATCTTGTCGCCTCGCCGTTTTGGCGAGGTGAGGTCAAGTGAATGACCACGCTAGGATCTTGTATGCTTGTTTCGGAGACACAGCACACATCAATCATACTAGATTCCAGGGTTTTAGCTAAGGAGGCCTGCTGACCGATTTGACATAGGGTGCGTACATTGAAAGCTCCAATGTATAGTTTGGAGCGGGGTTTCAGTAGACCTGGGACATTACTTCGAGTGCTAGAATCGTCAACCGTGGTGACACTTGAAGAGAAAATTAGAAGAGGAAGTTTAGAGTTGATAGTCAAGGTAGGAGCAATGATAGGGATTGAAGAGAGTAAATGATTTTGAATACAGTGGTCTTGAGTGCTGTCAGAGGTATGAGGGCAGTTATCACTTCCCGGTTGCCCACACCGTGGAAGGGTTCTTCTGGAGGTACCTAAAAAGGAAATTGGATTAGAGCGTGATTATAGTGCCCAAGGGACAACTGCTTGAGGCCAGTCACACACGACCTTTTGGTGAGTAGTCTTAGTGTTAGCTCCGTACTTGTTGAAGACATCGCCGGAGACGGAAATCCGTAGGATAAGGCGAGGTGTGCATTTTTAGGGTCAACCTTTTCTAACCACACCCCTCCTTGTGGGAAGGCAGCATCGCTGTTATGCTGGTTGTCCGAGGGAAACACCTTACTGCCGTCACACCTCTATACAGTCGGCAGTAAGACTTCGCCCTCAGATCTTGGATCTGCTGCTTTTAGTCTTACCGCTCTTCAACCGACCTGCCCGGCATAGTAGGACCTTGAGGAACTATTGTTCCAGCCAGTATAGCTCGATTGGTTCATCACGATAGGCAAGCCCGACCACCGCGTCAAGGTAGCAGCAACGGCCGGGAAGGCGGTTTTTACTTCCTGGTTGCCCACAGCATGGAAGGATATTACTTCTTGAGGTACCTGAAAAAGAAACTGGGTTAGTATCGGTTATAGTGACCTGGGAGCGCAATCACAGAGCCCAAGGAACAACTGCTTCAAGCTGACCACGCACTACCTTGTTATGGGAAGTTTTTAAAGTGTTAGCTACGTTCTTTAGAAGGCCTTACTGCCAGAGACGGAAATCTGTGGAGTAAGGTGAGGTGTGACATTTTTAGGGTCGACCTTTTCTAATTCCTTCTTACCGTTAAGAAGGCAGCATCGCTGCAGATGCTGGTTATCCGAGGGAAACACCTTACTGCTGTCACACCTCACTGCAGTCAGAGCACGACTTCGCTCTCAGATCATAGGTTGATGCCTTTAGTCTTATCGCTCTCCAACAGACCTGTCTGGTATGGTAGGACCTAGAGAAACATGCGTTCCAGCCAATATAGCTCAGTTGGGTCATCACGATAGGCAAACCCAACCACCATGTCAAGGTAGCAGCTACGGTCCGGTCATTAATAGTACCTTTTATGTGAGCTAGGAATAAAATGTCCTCAATGTAATTATCACTGACAAAGGCAAGTAATGAACTATAAGTTACTTTTTTTATCTAAAGCACATGGTTTTTTTCAAGTATTAATAGTTTGTATAAAAGGATACGAAATTTTGAACGTAGAAAGTAATTGAAAATCACTAGAGAATAATTGTAGATCATCATCGCACCATGTTTGTATTCCATCCTCAGTTACTTCAGATACAATAACGGGAAAATTTAGTCTCCTTAATAAATGCTCGAAATCCCTAAAAATAGAATTTAGTTTAGAAATACTTACGTTACTAAATATAACAACGAATCTAGACATGTTTTATGTTGTTGAGAGTGTTCCAAGACAGATGGTAAAATGTCAGGATCAGTAGATAGTTGAGTATAAATAAAGGAAAAATATTGTTTAAGTGAGTCGACTAAAGTATCCTTGTCATTTATTATTCTAGCAGATAAAACTCCAGACCTTAATATCATAACATTAATGAAGAAAAATGAAAATACTCAAGAAATGACAAGTGTTCAGAAAATTCCAGAACCCTTAACTGTTTTTCAAAAATCTCGCACTCTTCTATTACAGGATTTGCCATATCATACAGAGGGGACACTTCAGGAAGTAAACGTATCATTTTCTCTTGACTATTCGATACTTTTTCAAATAACTTCTCCATACGACCTTTCAAATTTTCAGAAGTCCTACAGATGTGGGAGATCTCACAGTTTTCTGAAAGAAAGATCTTTAATGAAATTATGATAATAAAGGACTATAGCTTACTATTTCTTTCAGACGTTCTATTTTAATTGTAATATCTTCGATGGCTAATAAAAGTTGTTGTCTAATATCCCCTGTTGGACAAACGATTTCATTGAGTCTTCTGGTGCATACTTCTAATGACATTCTCTCTGAAAGGTGATACGCTCCTAAAAGATTTAGAGCAGAAAACTTGCGTGCTAATTTATTTTTAAAAGTAGTGTTGAGTTTAAGCAAACCAAGCAAAACGATAAAAACTAACTGAAGTAACTAATAATGAAATTAGTTACTACAAAAAAAATCTGAAGAAACGAAGAATAACAAAGCAGAATAGTATGAATCCATCATATTACATAAGTTTTGTCAATTCTTTACTATTTTATCGGTATTGGAAGATAATATTCGAAGATAGGTTTGAAAAAAGTCATTCATGAGCACGTAAGATCTAGCACACATATTCACAGATCCGAATTGTCATGCCAACTAAGGACGTGATCAAATTTACAAGATTAACACATTATAGTTCAATAGCAAAAAATGAAAAAAGGTAAGGAAGATTAATGCAACCTAATATCTAGAGTAAAATAGAGTAAATATACTAGCGTCACTGTGCCGGATTCCGATCATGTCACTCAGTGTCTCCAGTCACTGATCATGATTATCATGTGAACTTCAATCAAGTAGTCTGCATCTACCAACATAACTTAGACCAACAGTTGAAGATATCATGAACTGCTGCCCTAAGCTTTCTTCCATCCTTTCCTAACATTAATTAGTATTGCTCGTCATGGTAGGCAGTGGATTGGCGTACGTCATCTTAGTTGATGAAGGTTTTCAACTTGATGGATTGGTTTCGCATTTTTTCTAGTACTACCTACTCAATCATTCCATAATATACCGGCGATACTTCGAAAAGTTCTGTGATTAAAAACCCGAAGCCAAAGAGCGATTTCTGTATTTATAGCCCGTGTTTCGCATACAAAGGTTAAAACAGACCAGACTGCTGCCCAGTCTATATCGTTTCGTTAAGAAATGAGTATCAGCCGCGAGTGATGTGACTTAGTGAAAAACAAGCGAGGTTTCTGAATCCGAGCTGAAATTTATCAAACGGACCAACTAGGGGTGATTAAGCTTCTGAGATAAGCGAAGTGGTTTGCGCACTTAACTTCTTCACTCCTTATGATCAGTCAAAAGGATAATGCAAACCAGTCCTGATATAACATTTTTCCAGATCGCTGCTGCTACCTTGACGTGGTAGCCGGGCTTGCCTATTGAGATGCAGCAAGCAGGATATATTGGCTAGAACAACCATTCCTCAAGGTCCTACCTTGTCAGGCAGGTCAGTTGAAGACAGGTAAAACTAAAAGCAGCAATGTCTGAGGGCGAAGCAGTACCGCCCACTGTACAAAGATGTGGTGGTAGTAAGGTGTTTCCCTCAAGAAACCAGCATGATATCGATGCCGCCTTCTCACAAAGGAAAATGGGGGTTAAAAAAGGTGCACACCTCACCTTACACCACGGATTTCTATATCTGGAAGTAAGGTCTTTCCGAATACGGAGCTAAAATACCAGAAACTCCTTTGAAAAGGCTGTATGTAACTGGCCTTAAGTGGCTGTCCCTAGGGCATTGTAGTCACACCCCCGGGTCGTTAAGACCACCTCTAATCCAGCTTATTTTTGGGTACCTTAGAAAAGAACCCCTCAATGATATAGAGAACTAGAAAATGATAACTGTCCTCATATCTCTAGCAGCACTCAGAAACATTTCGCGTGTAGAGGGAAAGAAATGCATCCCAAATGTTTGAATTGCTACTCAAGGTGTTTAGAAGACTTTGCATATTGTTAACGTTTCCACTTAATAGGGTTATGTCGTTTGAATATTCTAAATCGAGAAGTGAGATGAAGAATGTGTAACTTCTAGGAAGACATCTATAACGAGACTAAATAAAAAGCAGAATAAGAGGTAAACTTTACGAACACCACTGGAGGCTGTTGATTCTGAAAACAGTTGGTCATAGGCCTAAATTCGACTAGTGGTGTTCTAGTATAGGGCATCAATAAAGTTTATGTACTTCTGAGGGTTAACTCCTATCGGAATCCCCCTAGGGTTACTACTGGTCCCAAGCCCAAACAAAGGAAGGTTGGGCATGGGGTTAGCAACCCCATCAAATAAAAACCAACCTTGCCAAATAAACGCTAACCAGAAAAAGCTACTTTAACTCTGCACTGCGGCCTGGAAGGTCTTCATTTCGAATAGTTATGATGCCTCATGGTAAAAGCTGAGTTTCTTCGGAAGTCACAAGGTCGATGCCCCATCTGACAACCAGAGCAACAATTAATATAGGTACATGGAATGTCCGCACGATGTGGGAGATAGGGAGAAGTATGCAAATAGCTGAAGAAATGAAAAGATACAACCTGAAAATACTTGGAATAGGCGAAACCCATTGGTTACAAGCTGGAAAGAGAAGTTTGTCGTCAGAACAGGTACTATTATACTCCGGCCACGAAGAAGAAAATGCTTCACACATTCAGGGAGTGGCTCTAATGCTGTCTCAAGAAGCAAGGAAAGCACTTATAGGATGGGAACCTTATGGACCTTGGCTCATCAAAGTATCCTTTAAGACAGGAAGGAATCACAATGAATGTTATACAGTGCTATGCGACCACCAACAACGGCCACAAAGATGACAAAGATCAGTTCTTTGCGAGGCTGCAATCAATCACCGAGAAGTGCTCAGTCAAGGACCTGACCATTCTGATGGGAGACCTAAACGCTAAGGTTAGAATGGACAACACCGAATACGAAGATATCATGGGATGTTATGAACTGGGAGAAAGGAATGACAACAATGAGAGATTTGCAAATTTATGTGCCTTAAAAAATGATTACAGGTGGTACCATATTCTTCCACAAACGCATACACAAAGCAACATAGGTTTCACCAGACCACACTACGTAAAACCAAATTGACCACATCTGCACCAACAAGAAGTCCAGAAGGACCATAGAAGACGTAAGAGTAGAGAGAAGAGCTGATATATCTTCAGATTATCACCTGATAGTGGCAGAAATTAAACTGTGGCTGAAGAAGCACTGGACAACTGGGATAGCAGCAATGCAAAATTTCAGTACAATACTGCTTCGGGATACTAACAAACTCAACCAATTTAAGATAACCCTCAACAGTAAGTTACAGGCCTTCTACGAACTACTAGGAGAGGAAGCGACTATGGAGGACAACTGGAAAGGGATTAAGGAAGCAACAACTTTAACATGTCAGGAGGTTTTGGGTCACAAGGAACAACACTATAAATAATGGATTTTTATTGGTATTCTAGACAAGATCCGAGAAAGGAAAAGCAGAAATATAGCGATTAATAACAGCCGGACAAGAACAGAGAAAGCCAAGGCACAAGCCGAACAAGGTCGGACAAACGGAAATATGTTGAGGACCTAACAATGAAGGCGGAAAAAGCTGCAAGGGAAGGAAACCAGAGACACCTATATGATACAACGAAGATGCTAGACAGAAAATACAGTAAACCGGGACGACTAATCAAGAACTAAAAACAGCGAAACAGATGGATAGAGCACTTCGAAGAACTCTTAAGTATATTGGCCACAATCAACCCACCAGTCTTCGAAGCAGAATTTTCGGATCTCCTTATGAATATCAATCCACCAACAATCGAAGAAATCAATGTGGCTACCCGGCAAATCATGGGTGGGAAGTTAGCAGGGCCAGACAACATACCAGCGAAGGCGCTAAAGTCAGATATGGAAGCAACTTCAAAAATGCTTCACATTCTCTTCAAAAAGATTTAGGCAGAACGACAAGTACCCATGGACTGGAAAGAAAAATACCTGATTAAGATTCATAAGAAGGAAGATCTTAGCAAATGAGAGAACTACAGAAGCACTACTCTACTTTCGTCATCAGCAGAGTTGTTGAACCGAATGAAAGATCCAGTAGACGCCCAGCTTTGAAATCAACAGGTTGGATTCCGTAAAGAACGATTGTGTACTGACAAAATCGCGATTCTATGGATCATTGTCGAACAGTTAATTGAATGGAATTCACCACTTTACATCAACTACCTTGACTATAGGAAAGCATTTGACAGCATGGAGATAGGAGAACATTATGCAGCTTTGCTCGACATTATGGTGCAACTGAGAAAATAGTTAACATCACTACGACGGACTACATTGTAAAAGCATGCATGGGGTAGCTTACAGATTCATTCGAAGTGAAGACCGATATCAGACAGGGATGTTTACTCTCGCATTTTCTATTTCTTCTGGTGATTGACTGGATTATGAAAACTACAACATTTAAAGGCAAGCACAGAATACAGTGAACAACATGGATGCAACTAGATAACTTGGACTTTGCAGATGACGTAGCTCTTTTATCCAACACACTGCAATAAATGTAGGTGAACACGGATAGTGTAATAGCAGCCTCTACAGTAGCAGGCCTCAACATACGCAGAGAAGCAAAATCCCTAGATACAAAACAACGAGCACCAACCCAACTACACATGATCGAGAAACTCTGAAAGATGTAGAAATTTTTACACACCTGGGTAGCATTATCATTAGACAAGGAGGATCTGATACAGATATGAAAACATGAAATGGAAAGGCAAGAGCAGCATTTCTACAATTGAAAAACATCTGAAATTCAACAGCCGTCAACGAATATCAAAGCCAGAATTTTCAATACAAACATCAAGACAGTTTTATTGTGTGGAGGTAAAACTTGGATAACTACGAAAAGCATCTTTTAAAAGATACAAGTATTTATAAACTTTTGTTTGCGCAAGATAATCCAGATCCGTAGGCCAAATACCATCAGCAACAACCTTTTGTGGTAGAGAACAAACCAACATACAACTGAAGAAGAAATTAGGAAAGGACGCTGAAGGTGGATAGGACACATTGAGGAAATCGCCAAACTGTGTCACAAGACTAGCACTAACTTGGAATCCTGAAGGCCAAAGAAAAAGAGGAAGACCAAAGGACATATAGCGCCGGAAATTGGAGACAAGCATGAAAAGAATGAAAAACTGGAAAGGAAAACCTAGGACAGAGTTGGTTGGAGAATGCTAGTCGCGGCCTATGCTCCATGTGGGGTTACAGGCATTGATTGCTTGACTTCTGAGGGTTAGAAAGGGAAGCAGAAGGAATACTAGGAAGACAGCGGATATTTTTGTGAGCAAGTTGATGTCAAGTGCTGCTGGAAGTGTGATTGTTTGTCACTTTTCTATCGCTTACATTGAAGGACAGGTATCTAAACAGGCTGTACTGAAGGTGGTCCTGACGACTAGAGGGTGCAGGCAGTTAAATAGAACTTATCTAGAACTCAAAAACAGATAAGTTGTACATTGTTACAGATTTGAAGTATCTAAGATTCGATAATAGAATGTACAAAAATTACAATGAAGATGTATTTCTGAAACGGATGAAGTAACTAAATGAACACCGCATAATCGGCAGCTTTTAAGTAAACTAGTAACCATGTAAACACATCGATTCACATTTAATCAAAGCAGAGAAATGAATTTACCAAGATGAAAGTCTAAGCAGTAGTAGCACTAGCATCAGTGATAATAAAAAGATTAAAGCTGGAGAATACAATATTATAAGAAGTAATCCACTGAATAAAAGATAATAAGCTACTTTTGAAACTCACAATCTAAAGGAAGATAGTGGATGCACTTACGCTGTTGCAACCGACTTGACCCATATTATTTCTTCGACCAGTGATTACATCAATAGCGTGGACCCTAACCAGGTAGTCTGAATCTACCGACACAATTCATCGACTACGCTTGGTTAATAGTCTCTAGTATTCTTAAACCTAGTCCGAAGTCAGTCGCCATTGCGCAAAGACGAAGGTTGTGGATGGGTATACATAATGCATAACCCTACAGCCTCAGTTGGTGAAGATCCAAAACTTTACCAACCGATTCTCAACCCATGCCTGAAACACTCAGTGGCTGTACAGGTTGAATAACATAACTGTAGTCGAAATAATAACAAGTGAAGGGGAGGTATTCAAGGGCACTAATCTGCGATGAAATAATAAAATAATTGTTTTCATAAGCAAAAGTTTATTCTGAATTTCTACAAGGTGTCTTTAACAAGCGTGCAGGGATCCGCTCACACTGGATGTTTAAGTATAATTCGAACAGCTTTCTATGAGTTTGGTATGTAAACTTATCCCGCGTAGGATTTCGTTATTGCTGAATATGCACTTGTGAATGATTTAAGGCACAAAGAGATGGACTAACATATGCAGGACCACTTAGAATTAATAAGTATGACAATCATCGGTCTAGACGTTGAATTTATGTACTATCCACTTCTATTTTAACTAGCGATTGGCAGAGGATTTAGCAGTGAACTGAAAGTTTAAGTGGCCTTACCAACCTTCGTAATGTAACTCAGAGCTAAGTGCGTAAACTCATACTTTGAAAGAGTTATATTAATTAATTTATGCGGCAAAACGTATATCACAGCTATGTCAGTAAACAGACATTTAAAACCTCATTAACTGGAGAACTAAGTTATCCTAGTGTGATGCACTATAAATTACCAAATAATTCTACTGTGGGCAAGTATTTATTTGAAGACTTGTATTCACATATCAACCTATATCTATTACTTCCTTTAAAACACTGCTACTTTATAATACACTCAGGTCATCATAAACAGACATTCTGTTGACATTAGAGACATCAAATTAACAGACAGCTCCCTTTAGCCGTTGCTTTACTCAGATAACAATCAGGAGTGACAAGTTTTTCGAAACAAATGCTCGACAAATTCAGATACATTTTTTCTCTACTGTAAGATTAAGCATCCATGCATACCAGTACTGAAAATGCAATCTGGATTAAGGCTGTAAAAAACATTTTCTAAATATTCTTACTGTTATAGGTTATTCATGCTACGATGTCCACTGGAGGAAAAATTAAGAGAAAAGCGAAAATGAAGTGGCGAATGTAAAAATATCAACACTAGGTAAGACTTTATCGCAAAAGTGTCGCATTCCTCCCTTTCATATAAAATTAAGTGGTCACAACTTTTGCCAACTTTAGGACTTCAAAATTCGAATATGTAACAGCTAACATTCTCTCTCTGCCACGAGGGACTGAAACAACTCCTTATGCGACAACTGGAAGTACAGATGAGATAATAAAAAGTAAGCAATGGAATGGTATATATTGAAGCCAAATTTGAGCTGGCATGTTAGCAATGGCAAATAAGCGAAAAGAAAAAAACTAAATAGTGCATGTGATGCATCGGCAGCAAGAGCAACATGTCAAAGAATCCATATGATTGCAAAAAATATTGAATAACCTACTAAAGTGTTTAGTCACAAATATCCAATATATTCTTAACGAGCTAGTTTAGATTAGTTAACTGCTCTGGGTCTCGGATATTTGAATAGCCGCGCTAGTGAGCGTGTGCCTGATGATAAATAGAATGAACATTTAGTTATCGAAGTAATGATACATTTAATTACCTCTTAATGCACGATTTATTCTCTATATCACTAAATTCAATCTCGAATAACCTATGTTTACCAACTTACCACGTATCAAAGGTCACGTTGACGTTGAGAACATTTACTTAAACTACTTATAAAATGAATCTGTAAATATCACACTAATAAATCACACATCTTATTCTTACTTAAATTAATAACTCAACAATGTAAGTTTCCTGTTGTGATCGGCTTACTTATTTATTTTTTACTTATATGTTTTAATGGTAATAATAATATTTTGTTCTCAAGTAACATTTTGTAAATTGGATTACGCTAATTTTTGAGCTTGATCAGAATGATATAGGTTTATCTACATACAAGGATATCTATCATATGAAGGCTAAAGTTGAAAATAAGACCCACAACTACAACGTTTACAGTTGTGGGATACCAAAAGTATTTATTGTCATGGTGCACTTTTGGCAAGCAACTGGCTCCTTTCCTCTCTGATGTTATGATTCCATGAAACAGCTGGAAGTAAACAGAACGGGTCATAAATCATGTCTAGATATGAGATGAAACCGAGAGTATTTAAAAACTAGGATAAGGTTTTATAACCCTGATGAGCTATTTGCTAAAGGTGACTCGACCTATATCCGTTGACCAGATCCCTTGAGTTAAAATACTAAGTTGCCACCAGTTCATGAGTGATTACTCACGATCTAATTATCCAGAACAGTTACAACTTTATTTTCCACGCAATCCTTGTGCCAGTTAAATTAAGTAATTCGTCGTTATACACTAACGTTTGTGCAATTACTATGAAAATTGGCAGCTCGCTGGATTGTAACAGAGTACAATAAAATAAAATTATCGCTGAAATACAAAATACTGTTTGCGATATTTCTCATAAATCTGTCGCGCGGAAGTGTCGATAACGCCCAGCATGGCTGTTGCTACAAGCGAAAATGAACCGAGCCAAATGGAACAAATAATCAGTGGTACCAGCAGGAAACCAACATTGACACTCTTCAGCAAAAGGACGCAGACCTATTTCCTTTATCAGACTAAATGACCTAGACATCTGAGGGTGGGGGTGACGGCGTAAATAAAGCAAACAAGAACGCGCACAAGCACACCACAACATATACACGGGTGATCGGCAACACTATTTTTAATCACAATATTCATTATTTAGGCTCCCCCTCTCCACGGTGTACGACAACATATTATTAGGCTTCTCGTGGTACATAGACATCCATGACCCTTATAATGCGGGTCATCGCTCTCCCAGGTTTATGGCTTCTAATTTCTTTAATAAACTTAAGCCCTCTGGGGGAGAGATAGAGGGTTGAAACACATCAACAAAAAACAAACAAGTCAGTGAGAATGGGTGTAATAAATAGATATTTACAGTGGAGTGAGCATAAAATCGATCCATTTAATTCTGGATCAAATCTACAGTGTAACTTTAGCTAGTGAACAAGAATAAGTAGTCCGACATGGTTAAAATGGACATATTTACATATATATACAATAACTTGATCACCATAACGATTTACATCTCGAATGTTCTGAGCATTTCGTTGTGCACACAGTTGGCTTACAGGAAACACAATGGTACGCCTGAAAACCATTTGTCATGTATACCAACATGCATTAGATGAAATACCAAAATATTTCAATCTATATCACTGCGCTTCATCTACTTTCGCAACAACCTTCTTTGTATATAGAAATCATCTACCTCGTGATCTCCCAAGTGCCATTCGTCAAATCCTTCTAATAAGCTCAACTTTTTAACACCTTTTGTTTGCAGTCCATGATTAGTTTTCACTTCCACGATTCTTATTAGTCCATCCTTACTAACACAAATGTCGACCACTATACCAAGTGGCCACTGGCTTGATATCTGGCTACAAGTAAAATATCTTCAATCAGGAAATCCATTCTTGGTCACTACCGTTATCAAGTACCTACAAGGTGGTGATGTTTTCCACTAGCAATTTTTTCAAGATGTGTTTACTGAGTGTTTCGCTTGCTTTTATTCTCGAGAATCAGGCTTGTGTTTGGGTGTTAGTCACATTAAATCCACTGTTACACCTAAATAAAAGTAATTTATTAGGCATTAAATCAATGAAATATCTAACATTATCTGTAACTACTTGCAAGGATCCATCGTTCAAGATTCTTTTGGCTTCATTTAGGAATATTGTCAAGGTTTCATTACTCAAGTTCTTTTTGCTGATAATTGCATGAGTACCCGCTTTATATTCCCTATGAGTCTCTCCCAAAGACCACCTCGGTAACTAGCATATGTAGGACTGAAATTCGATTCAATATTCTGCTTCGTCAGTTCCTTATAAGATTTCACTTCAAACTTCAAACAATAATGTGTATCTAAGTGGCTACCTGCTAGGTTGGCACTTCTATCACTGAATATCGCCTACGGTATTACTCTACGGTTAATAAACCTAATAAGTGCTAAAAACATCGCTTAACATGACATGGACCGTTTCCAAGTGAAGTACTCTCATTCTGAAGCAGGAATATAAGCAACCATAATTTCTGTATGTTCTTGTACCTCTCTTTACAAAAAATGGCCCAAAGGAGTCAACCCGAACATACTCAAGTAGGAGCTTACCAACTTTCATTTTTTCAAATTTAAATAGGTGTTATTAACTGTTTTCCTAAACGAGCATTCCTCTTCCTGCATTCTATATACGCCCTTATTACAATTTCGGTGCTGTCCCACGCTTGAGAATCGGTATTTAGACAGAACACTTGAGAGAACTTGGATGGCTTCCAGGTGACCTTAAATACTGTAATGGAAGCAAATTATGAAGCGCGAAATCGGGCATTCGGCAAGATGACAGGATGACTTGGTTCGAACGACATACTATAGTTCAAGTTTCCACCAGCGCCGACTACTTAATCTACAGTTATTGTTTTCAAAAGTTCTAAGCGCAACTTACGATCTAGATGACCTGGGTTAATGTCGGTCCCTAGGTCTTACCAAGGCTCCCACTGAGTGGTCTTCATTACAACTCTCTCTGATAACCACAAGTCTTCGATCTTTGTCCATCCCACGTTCAAACAATAATTACGTTCTCCGCCATGTATTGAATTTAAATGATCGATAAATCTCAGAAGCTAAGCTATAGCTTTTGATAAATTATACCATCTAACAGCAGTTTGGCGGCTGTAACACCGTTGACTGGCCACGCCTCCCTTCCATGAGCGTCATTTTTGAATTCTTCGTTATACACACCTTTTGTCGTTGTATCAAATTCTTGGCTAGTCTTCTTAATCTAACACATATTTGCTGATTCAGAGAAAGCAGTTTCTATGTTGAACAACCTAGAAGCGTTCTAGTTGCATACGGTTTTGTCCAATTTTGAAATCTTTAGTCAATAGCTTTATGAGCTTCGTGCACATTGCGACTATACAACACCACTTTCTTGTCTGATAATTTAGGAATGCATAGATCCCGCAAGTGAGGCAAGTATTTGTTCACTTAATAATCAGGTAGTTCGACCTACAGTTTGCTGAAGAACACAGCATAGAACTAAAAACGATATTACGCTTGTTACTTGTTAGTTAAAAGTGTTGATTCGTAGTACCGGTGATCGTATCTAGGTATTTGCTTCCTTAAGGAAGTGAAATCCGAGAATAAAGCGTTGTTTACCATTTAGTAGAATAATATTAAGTTTTGTCACAGTCAAAAACGTCATAGGAATTCTGGAGGTAGTGATTTACATTTAGTCGTGTAATTCAGGTTACTATTATATCCCAGAATTCGATGTGTGAATCTTCTTTGGAAGTATTCAACATATATCCTATGTTATTTGTACTTGAAAAGATAAATGAGCAATATTCGAGGGTTAACCTTACACATTTGGCTCCCATTGTATTAAAATTTTAAAGAAGAAAGCCAGTTAGTCTTTTAGTTTTGGGAGTTATTGAGAAATTGTCTTTCGTGAACGTTAAGTTAAAAGAATATTTAATACTATAGTCACTTGTTGATAGGAGTATTTGGTCTTTGGATTTTTACCAAGTTAGGTTGACTAGTTAAGAGTTAACTCCAAACCTTGGACATACACCAAACAATAAAGCTCAAGTATTCATTTACTTCCTTATTCTTCATAGCGATTATATTTCGTAAAATCTTATTTTGAATGTTGATAGGTATTATATGTTTGAGTGACTAGGGTCGCGCCCCACTACCTCCTGCCCACGATAGTAAAATAAAGACTTATTCCACATTAATCTGGTTTATTCGACCAACAGAATGGGACGTACCAAGGTGTAAATGACTGATTAAGATAGAGTGTAGTATGAGGGTTATGGTTGCTAATATGCATGACCCCACATTTGTTAAGATTAAGTGGTAGTTGCTATTTTAGGTACATCACCTTAAGAACAAAACACTAATACAATGGAACCAGACAGTCTAAACGACTGGAAATATATAACGGTTTGTGACATTGATAATATGTAAACATTAATCGCCACATTTATAAAATTATCCTATTCAGGGTTTATATCGTATATTTTTAAAGATTATTTTCATATCATATTTGTGATCTTATGAATTGGACCGGGTTTTGCAACTTGTGTAGTTATGAGCACTGTAGTGTCATATAAAAGTCATCTGCTATTGGGTTTGGATACAAGTAATGGGACAATTTTGTCTGTTAACCACGCTTAATATGGAATCCGCTTATTTCATTAAATGGTCAATGACTGGAAAGCACTGCCAAAACAGGTGGTGTTAGCTCTATCAGTGAACAATTTCAAGGAGAAGTTGAATCAAAAATCGAAACACCACTGCAAGGATTAATGCAGATTACCTGAAATACTATGCTTATCACTAAGAACTAAATAAAACAACTATTCGACAAGTAAAGGTGAAAAAATAAATGAGAATCACTTGAAATGCCTGAAACAGCTTCGAAAACATAACAACGAACACAGTAGATAACAAGATATAGAATGGCGACCAAAGTGGCTTAAACGTAGAGGAATAATGACACATGTTTTGCAAAAAGCTCAAGCCTTTTATTGATTGATAAAAATAGTAGCAGGAATCTGCAATATATTTCATGCTGTTTAAACTGGCTCGTCAAAAAGTAAATGGCATGTCGCGGGCTTTTCAGATTTTCGAGAGTAATTATCACTGGAAGTTCCGCAATGGTAGATTCTCGTTTCTCTAATTTGTGCCTCAAGTCTTCATCTAGTAGATCTGGTAGTTCAATATATGATTTCACTGCTAAAGATATTGATGGCGTCGATGTATCCTTAAGTAAATATCGGTATGTCTATTGGTATTTTTATCTGACTATACTGCTACTAAGTGGTTATGTTTGTCTCATTGTCAACGTTGCTTGCAAGTGAGGCGCAACGGACAAAAATTATCGCCAACTTCAGAAGATGCACACTCAACTAGTTGGTGATGGTCTCCGCATATTAGCATTCCCCTGCAATCAATTCCTTGGACAAGTTTGTTACTATATGTCTTATATTTATCACAGGAACCCTGGCCTGAAGCAGAAATAAAAAAATTCGTGTCTGAAACGTATGGTGTTCAGTTTGATATGTTCTCAAAAATAAACGTCAATGGCCCTAACGCTCACCCTCTTTACGAATTTCTCAAAAGTAGACTAGGTGGTGCCTTAATGAGGTAGTAGTTTCTTCATTTGTCACTTTTGTAGTGCTATAAAATGGAATTTCTCAAAGTTTCTCATAGATCGTAAAGGTCAGCCAGTGAAGAGATATTCTCCTACAACTGCTCCAAATGTGAGTTTTTTTATATCCCGTTGAAATCATTATTACTTCTGAGTAACTGAAAGCAACTTAAGATAAGTCAAGCAAGACGAGTTTTTTATGTAAACGTTTTCATTTGCTGGTACCCAAATTGTTTATATGCTCATAGTCTTATTACTCGGATGCTCGTCGCTTAGTTTATGTTCACTTGCAAATCAGTTAGTTATCATACATCATGCATTAAAAGAAACCAGTCATTTCAAGGACTTGCCAAAGTCAGATACTTAAATACGACAGTTTCCACTATATGCAGATTATGTGGTTGCAACTACGTATACAATTGGCCAGAAATAAAAAACAACTAGTTCTCGAAACTTCGAACTGGCAAATACGAAAGTCTTTCATTCAACATTCAGACAGTTGATGGCTTCAAGGGCCAGTAATTTGTCTAGTTTTGTTCCTATTATAAGATAACGAAATCAAACTAAGTTCATCTGTTCATCGTCAACTTTAACGACCAAATGAATTACGCCATTGTATACAGTTATAGAAGTTCATTATTACATATCCCGTGATCAAAATTTTAACCCTGATATTCTCCATCAAATCATATGTCATGGACTAAGTTATAGTCTTCACTCAATCCTAGTGTTCGGTACAGATTCAACTAAGCAGCATAAATCAGGGTTATTCAACCCACTAAAGCCAATTTACAGATACCACTATCTAAGAAGCAGTTTCCACTGTGTTCAAACATATTAGTGAACTTGGGTATCAACATAGTGGTGTATCTACTCGATCGTGCCAAAGTCTGCCATTTCTACTAAGTTGACGAAGCTGGACTATAATTATAGCAAATAATAAGATGTATTGAACTTGATAGGGTTTATCTTGTTTTTCTTACTTGAATTGTATAGTTTAGTGACGACTGTTTCTGTTTTATCATACTTGTACCCACTTCTCGATATTGATTTGTTTTGTCATAATCCTCATTATACCAACAACTTTTTTAAAATGTGTAACCTTAAGCCCATGGCTGCACAGAAATTACTGTCTAAAATCCAATTTTTTTTAAAATAAGAAACCCATATCACCTAATTACCTTAGGCAATGCTACAATTTGCTGTCATCACGCTACAAACGCTGAGTCTGGTATTTGTGGTTTGTGTTTATTGCGACCGTAAAAACTTTTATTCCAACCTATTAACATTCATCTTGCTGGTTACTGTCATCGTTCCATTTTCTGACACACTAATAGCAAGATATTCGTAATGCATTGCTATGGTTTATGGATGACATTTTTCATAATCCAGCTATGATGGGTTCATTTTTTATCGTTCTTTAATTTTCCACTTGTACCGTTTCTATATTCAGTTAGTTTTCTACACTTTAGAGTGTATTTCTCATGTCTAAATTCCAGTTACTCTGTCTTACTGTTGATTTTTTTTAAAATGCTGATGCGAGTTGTAGCAATTCGAACTAACATATTTGTCCTACATTTACTATAACCAACTGCCTTTTCGATTGGTTTACTCTAAATATAATGCCTAGCGTTTAGTAGTAACAGATTGGAATTGAAAACTGATATAAATACCTATCTGTATCTAATCGAACTTTTCTTCTTTGTAGGAAATCTTGGATGATATCATGGAGCTATTGAAACAGAAGTGATCTAAGGAATTTTTGAGCTTTGAACAAATTCTCGCTATGTGACGATAGCAATCTCAAGTGTTTACTGATTGCTATCTGATAAAATCAGTTTTGTGTGCACCTGATTGTAGAATTTTGTTCATTTTAGCTCATATTTTCCTCTTGAAAATACTTCTACGAATAAACACTTGTTATTATTTTTAGTCCGGCGAATTGTGCGTCACCAGGTTTTTGTTAGAGGAAATCATCAATTTTCGTTGCACGCATTTACTGTTTCAGTAGAAAGCTATGCAGAATGCTACTGCATGATTGCATCTTTCATTCGCTAGGTCATTCGAATGTGGATACATGTTATTTTAATTACAAAACTCATATACTATAAGAAAGTAGTGGGATCTTAGGATTTAATTTTGTACCTACATACATTTCAAAGCTTATGGCAGTTTGTTAGTTTGCGTGGACTATCCAAAAGATATAACTTGAACGAGTTTGTCTCTAGTTAAGTTTTTGATCTAATCAACATAGTATTTTGAAACGCTATTTGTATGTTCTTAACGTCAGCAAATCATCCTATTTTCCTCTGACATTAACGATTTACTAAAAACTGCACAGCAATAGGGTGCTGATTTATTAGCAAGAAAAACGATAATTTGTATGTTAGCATGCGTATTTCATTGTCTTACTGTGCGTTAAAAACAGACTAAATTCAAATATTAGTCGTAAGCGTAGTTTAAGCTTCCCACCATTAAAGTTTTAATTGCTTCTACATGATAGCCAAGAGCCAGTATCCACAATCTTGGTGAGTGTTGAAAATGTGACAAGTCTAGGCTCTGTTAATATAAGGCGTGTCTAATAGTTGACTTCCCTATAAGACACTTGACAAGTTCATTCCAACAAGAAACTCGTAGTTATACGGGTCAGTAATAAGTGGAACCTACCCCAAATATTGCTGGGGATCTTAGATTCCTAGAACATTCAGAAAGGCAAGTTATGAGAGCTGCGTTGATTCTTATCTTTCACCACAGTTTAACCCAGTGCGATAACTTTAGTCGTAATGATTGTATCGACTCAATCTGGTTTTGCGTAACGGTTGTTCATGTCAGTTTTGTGATGTTTATTCACTTGATTTGGTAATTCACAGTAGCTTTATTGGTATATGTGTGTTTACATGCATGAGCTATGTACTGTTCTTTTTATTTTCCGGGTTGCTTGTGAATTACAATTTTCTAGCTCACATTGGACTCCTTGATTTAGTTAGCCGGTTGGGGCGCATAGATTTTTTTGTTTTTCGTGTCACTATAATATCTTAATTCCGGTAACACAATCGAATGTCGACTGGGTTTTCATTCACCCTAACAAGTTTTACATTGCATTCTATTAAGCATATTTGTATACGATATGGATTTAAAAGGTGTTTTTGCTTGAAACTTGATTGCGTCTTTGAAGCATGACCTTGGACTTACAACTGCAGGATTTAACAAAAACTTGAGAAGAATGTTTGTCATTCAGATGTCTGTAGTTAACATGAAAAGATTTTCAAGCAACTGAAATAAATCATCACCAAGCTAATGAAATCCCCCTGCGCCTTTAAAACCTGATTTTATGATCAAAGTTTCTTAACAACCGTATCCGTTAAACATAGGACCTAAACTATGGCTTGAGTTTGGTAGTGGAACTATTTACATGGTTCCGAAATCTAGAGGCATACTTTTCTTGTCTAGTCATGATACTTGTTATCTTAGCGTTTTTGCATCACATAAATTTTCCAAACTACCTGACCCCTTCAAACTCACGAAAGATTTCCTGGTTTCACTGAGTTTATCGCTATTTTTTGTATTGCAGAAGCCTTAGTCTGGTCCTCCTAACTTAGGCACTGTGACTACAGCTGTTCGGAGATTATTCTTAATGAAACTTGATAATTTTAGTTTAAAAAAATATGGATTATGCTGATAGACTACTAGTCAGATGTCAAAACAAACTTCTAAATTCTTCCTGTCCCTTAACTCAATAAACATTTAAGTATAGACAGTTACTCCACGTTGTTTGAAGTTGTGCACTATTAAGATGAGAAACATTTACTCCATAGTTGAGCTTTGCAAATATTGGTGTTTTTCAAATCATATTTTGTTTACTAGCTTATCAGCACGCAGTGACAGTCATAAGGATTCATTGGTATTGACCCTGATACCTATTACTCTCTCGGCTGTATTTTATACATAGCATTTGTCATTTCCTCCTGCTAACATATCAAGCAATCACCGTTTCCTGTGTTTCTGTTAGAGTTTATCATGAATTGATTTATGTTTCATAGTTTGGTATCATATTGTACACTTAAAACATTCTGCTTGGAGATTTGTAGCTTATCTGATTTATAATTATTTTTCGATTCAGTTATACTAATTGTAGTTTATGCTGAACTACGAACGTTTCTTCCTATTTAACTACCTTCATGAACTTATTATAATTTGTTATCCTTATGCTAACATTTTATTACTATTGGTGTATAAACGGTTTTTCCATAATTACTCGGGTCAGTTTCGTTGTGATTACAACAAATGATAATACTATCTGGAAATTTGGTAATAAAATTAGAAACCTGTAGGATCACCAATAACGAAATTCTAGCATAGCCCAGTAAACGAAAGCATCTAAGCTTAAAGAAATCCCAGATGCAACAACTCTTGGAGCCAATGTAACACTATCAGATACAATTTAATTTTTAATCACATACATTAAATCTGTCCCACTGACAAACATTTGTCGGACGTTATATTTCTAAGCCTAAAATGTAACATCCTCACTCAGCTTTTAGATACACTTCTGATGCACAAGCTAATAATACTAATTAACTGTACGAATGCAAGTAGGATTGTGTGGTTTGATATGGAAACGTTAACTTTCGTAAAAGCAAAGACATGTACTAGGCACTTACTAGTACACTTGTTAATACATATTTTGCCAATGTTTTAAAAAGTCAGCAATAATGAACTTGTATAGTATACACTATCTAACTGGTTGTTTCCCTGCCTGTACTTCGCTGGTTTCAAATGAGTAGTACCTCGGCAAAGCTGGTTCTCATTACTGCACCGTTGTATGTACTATGGGTTAGTTGTTATCCACTATAGTACACTTCAACGTAATCGTATTTCTTTTGCTGCTGTTACTGCATTATTGATTTGTATCTGATCAGTCTAGTATCGTGCTACGTTTGAACTTCCAGTATATTTCGTAAAATGGGGCGAACTTTTGTCTCAATTATACCGTAATAGACATATATTTCTTTTATTATAAGTATCTGTATCATTAAACTTTCTCGATCCACTACAGGATGCGTGCCATTTAAATCAGTTGTTCAAAGTTGGGAACTTTAACCATTACTCGAAGTAAAGTACAAAACACTACAGGATTATTTGATTAAAAATGATATTAGCTACTAAACTGTTGAATATCATAAACCACTAGACGTAGGCAACAGGCCTAACACCAGTGGAGTTTAACCACGGGTGTGCGAGTTGGCTGCAGTTATAAGTGCCGATCCATTGAATGCTGACTAAGTGGTCTACAGGTTAAGCGTTCGTAGCGAAGCCTGAGGGTTCTAATCTCAATCTCTGATAGGAACATGGGTGTCTACTGCTAAATCTCATACTAAGACGAAGTTGACGTTTAGTGCCTCCAGGTTTCTAAGGCTTGTCAATGTATAAATGAAAACAGTTCCATCTTAGATTCACCTTAAAAAATAGGAGGAAGTCTAAAGGAGTAAAGGCTGCAAGGAAAAAGCCCACATTTTTTTGAAAGAGATATCCATGATTTACAACAAAGGCTAGAATATGTATATAGCTACACTGCTTAGTTGTGAAAAATAACTCACTAACCAATTATTCTGTTTTTTGGCATCTGTTCATCGAGAGCATTCGCATTAAACAGTTAAATTTCTAAACTGTCACTCACTTTGTAGTAGCAAAGTTTGCACGTTGTATTTTTACCAATTAATAGAAATTATCAAATTACCTAGCTTTAGTAGGTAAACATTAAATTTGTGACGGGACACTATACATTATCTGATCATTAGGTTTAGGTATGCACTGAATACTTGTAACTATTAGACATATTTGTTGCTAAACAACTGCTCAGTTATTTGGTTATTTGACAGAGACATTACTTAAAGCAGTCGTATGGACTAATGGAGAATGCTAACAATACTCCTCCCACCTGCTCTCCCACTTTAACTGGGACAATAGGAATTGTATAATGCATCCTCTTCTATTAGGTTGTTACTCACGAAGAATCAACTTTCTTGACATTTAAACCAGAGTACTGGATCAATAGCTTTAAATGGCGGGATGACAGTACTGATGTCATTAACAGACTGGTTGTAAAAACAAGTCGCAATGTCGTTATTCGAGTACATGATATATGAAATAATAAGTGACAAAATGTGGAGAAATGTTAATAATCTGGTCAATATTTGAATAGTTGCTCATTGGGCTTATAATTTCAAACCTCGGCTCTCCACTTTGTTTTCTGTGAGTGAGCAAATATAAGATGCAGCAGTTAATTTGATTATTCCTATTATTTCATGAAAATATAACGTGGAAAGGTTGATGCTAAAACTATCAGTTAAAGTGATCCATCAATGCATTACACTTGAACAATCTTTGCAAACACCTTCCGTCATAACAAGTAGCATTTTGGTTTCATTCAACTTACATCATTTTTTTTTCAATGTGTTTTACACCATTTAATCTATCCTCATATTTCAAAAAGATATTAAAATAGAATTATTAACATTATAGTCAATGACCTTCTAATTCAATTCATGGAAAACCAACTTACTTTGTTTATTTTAATATGAGAATGTATAAACAAAGTTCATTTATTGATCGATTAAGTATAAACATTGAATTTTAAAGTACACAAACCTATTTGTACTCTTATGATTTGCGCATATATTAACATCAACTAACAACAACTATTTCGTATCATTTTATTATGCAAATAAACAAATACAAAATAGTGAAATAAGAAAAAACATATTATTGTTGAGTTCAATCACTCACCACTCAAACGGGAAGATATCTACTGTATTTCTCTTTTTTATATAAAAAAATTATACAAAATCAGCTATTTCACATTGATTAATCTTTGTCAGTAAATCTGGATAAAGTAAAAAAGCAATTATATAAAAAGCTGGGAAAAAAAGCCAAGTTAAGAGTATCATTTAAGAGAAAAAGAGTCCTTGTATAAATATAATGCAAAATAGTAACGCTTATTATTTTGCAGAATTATATCCAGTAGTCTGACAGATGGTTTGTACCTGATCACATTCTTTGTGATGAATAATTAAAAGTAGTCGACAAGTTTCTATATCTAGGTAGTTATGTGAGTCCTGGTGGTGGTGTGACAGATGAGATCAACCTATGCATCATGAAAACCAAGTTGGTGTATGCCGAATCAAGGCCATCTTCGGAGCCGTCGTCATACTAGTCTACCTGTGAAAGGTTGGGTTTACAACACTTCAATGAAAGTGGTCCTGGTATATACTTGTAAAACATGTATTTAGTATCTTTTGTGTTCGGTCATCGTTATCTTCGAAGAACTGTAGATTCCCGATGGGGATATCATGCTAATGTTACTGAGGTTCGGGATATTATGTTTGGGTATAGTGATGACAACTCAACTATTGTCATTATCTTGAAACACCGACTTCGTTGGCTTGGTCATACTTTACGAATCACATCCCAGTGGCTTACATATAATGCACTATTTGCCGACGCTGCTACTAGTTGGAAAAACGGAGAGATATCAGTTTATAACATGGAGCCGTGGGATGAAAGCTGTATAGGATTGGCATCTGTCGGTCCATCCTAACGATTTGGTAGGAGTCCCCATTCAGTCAGTCATGTACAACATAGAACCTGGCACGTGTGCTTAGGTTCAAGTGACTACATTTTAGCAGCATACCAAAGTGCAGTGTCTAAAGTTTAGTACTAATCTCTAAACCACTTGCGTTTTACATGAAACTACAATAGACATAATATGACATAAATGACATAATATCAGTTATACTGTTGTTTTAAGCTGATTATGACAGAATATAAGCTGGTCGGTGGAGTTTATTTTATCGCTAATTCCCTGATATGGAATACGCAATCACCATTAAGGAGATCTGGGGGGAGGCTAAGTCGTCTGAACCAGGTGATTTATCGCGATAGAAAAGTTAGAGTTCCTTGACGACCTTTCCGTTAAGTGGATCGGTCATCACCAACCAGGGAGGATGAGGCAATCCGATCAACGTACCAGTTCACCGGACTCCCGACGAACTCTAAGACGATCATAGGTGTTAGTAATTTGCATACTATCAGTTTCACAGATCGTTCCACTGATATCAGACTTCTTGCTGACAGTAGCTCAGATGAGATATGAGAGATGTCGATCATTAACAGACCAAGCTGCTTCTTCCGATTCCTCAACACGCTCCGACCACCAGGCTTTTCAGTCCTTATGCAAGTCCTTTACGACTTTCTGACGTAACAGTCTACTTGTATTATCAAACTCATTAGTCATTGAAGTGGACCGATATGCCTTAAAGATTTGTAAGAAACCTGCACAAACTCAACGCCTATGAATGGGGTGTGTCGCAAAACCACAATTGGCATGGCTCACTGTTTCTGTGACGTCATGCAAATGTAACCAGTGCTCATCTACGATATTCGTCGAACTAGCGACTGGCATTGAGCCTAACACGGATTGATATTTGGTTACGACAGAAGCTGCAGGTAATTTAATAGTATTATTTGTTTCAGGGCAAGAAGTTTGATGCCCACTGAAACGCAAGATAAGCGTGGTGCAATCTAAATTGCGATCACAATCCAAATATGTTTCAAAGTGGAAAGACAGTTTTAAACACAACCACATGAGGGGTGACCATTCACGATATGATCGATCTGTGTCCCGGATTGGGTTGTAGATAGAACGTCTGGTAGCGTATCGGTGATCACTGTGCAGGAGTAGGTGCTGGTCAGAAGCTGATTATGTTTCCCATACAGATGTGGAAGACAGTCAAAATTATCTGAGCTACGACCATCGAGTCGTGATTAACAACCTAAGCGACTTTTCTTGAAACCTTGACTCCAGACATGCACATTCAAATCTTTGGCTAGTACTACAATATATGTATAACACGCTTTATTGAAGACCATTTAATTAATGATAGAACGCATCCTTCCGGGTTAAAATCTCTAGGTGCATAGGCGGAGATCACGAGAAGACTTCGTTTTGCACAGAAGTTTCTTCTCACTTTGACAAAGTCTTCCAATCTAACAACATATTCGTTCAGGTAGTTTTTGGGTTTATTTATTATCTTCGACTAAATCATATTATTTCGTTTATTTTCGGAAAATAGTGTTAACAGTTTTATTTTTTTGTGATTGTTAAGTGAGATTATTCCTGCCTTCACTTAGGTGCTTAATTCGACATCGATTACAATATTACAGAGTTCCCGGTTAAGTACACGTCGAACACTCTTAGAACTAATAGATGTGGAGCGAATTTGTAGCACATTCCTAGAGTTGTGAATACAAGTCTCCGAGAAACAACAAACGTCGATGCTAGGACTTTGCAAAGACACGGCCAAACCATCCTGTTGTTCGACCAGAATCAATATGTGGACACTAAAGGAGACCAGTTTAAATGGCAAATGTGTGTTCAGAAAGGTTACATCAGATTTCGACATCAATGGCAACGATCAAACAGTCTACCACCAAGTGATTTCAGAACAAGCTGATATGACGAAATTTTCACCATGGACGAGCTGACGAGTAAATCAAATAAGTGATGAAGGTAAATGAAGGAAAGGAAAACAGAATAGAATGGAACGCAGAAAAATAAATAAGTTTGGATTCAAGTGACAGTAAGTATCGCTTGAATACAAAAAGCAATATGATGAAGGGATCATTTTCTTTATAATTCTTAATCATGGTGTGTAGATTGAGATACTGCCCGGACGCGCAAACCGAATCAGGTAGTTTTATTAAAA
Organism: Schistosoma japonicum; assembly: GCA_025215515.1. NCBI lineage: Eukaryota > Metazoa > Platyhelminthes > Trematoda > Strigeidida > Schistosomatidae > Schistosoma > Schistosoma japonicum. Next base: position 39,212,551 of record CM046069.1, on the reverse strand, counting down.
AACCACTACCCCCAGCCTTCGACTAGAAGATCAATCATAAGGTAGTGGAACATCCCATAATAGAACTAGATAGTTGTTCACTACTCCGTGGTTTCCAGTGGTGCCCAACCGAGATCAATCTGTGGCGAATAAAAACAGCATACAAACACATAACCTAAACTCCCTAATATACATATAATTATTCTGTTGCAGTTAACATTATTTATTATTCGATTATGATTAAGATGGCATATAGCATAAACAAATTATTGCTTCAGCTATCATTCAATTATATGTATTAACGATATTTAATATAGTAATCACACCAGAAAGTAGTGGCTTGAGAGTATTCAAGTAATACTAAAGGGTTTGAATGGACCATAGATTAAGTGAATATTTACATAAAACCGATAATTAAACAAATACTGAGAATATTTACATTGTGTCAACTTACTTACTGTTCTGGAAATGCTCAAATAAAAATTTTAAGTTATACAGAGCATGCTTCTTTGGCGTCAGGCATAAATTAAACCGTAAACCCAAAGAGAAGATGTTACGATTTAATATGCAGATTGCTAAGCTGTAGAAAGAAAAATACGATTATGAAAATATATTTAAATAAAATAGTGAGGTGAAGCAAAGTTCTAGTATATAAGTAGGTGTACATCACAGTGTAGTAGCAACAGAATTGCAGAGACTTTCAAAAGACTAATTATCTTCTTAGAACTGGAAAAGAATGACTAAATTTAAAAGTTACCTAAGTGCAAAAAATATTTTGACTAAGAATATTTGAAAGGAAATCCTAACACTAGCGTCTTAGTTACTAATAAAATCAAGATATAATTAAGTAATTAAATAGTGGTCCAATGGTCTACATCCAGTCAATATACGAAAAGACGAAATATTTCTGTCGCCTTTTAAATTGATTAATTCAAATGTAGAATTAGAAGTGCATAATCACGATAAATTTCAAACTAAGACAAAACAACTATATGGTGCTCAATGATTTTCAAAAACAAGTTAACTTGGTATGAAAACACACTTCCAATACATTTTATGTTATGCGCAACGAAAGACAAACGTAATACACGATGAAAACAGAAAAAGGTCGCCAAAGGATGCTAGATTAACATACAAATGAGGAGCACATTTAAGGATAGACTGTGAGTTTCTAGAAAAGTGTGGGCTCCTCAAGGAACCTTCAAAGCGTTTAATCTAAAGGTCTAATTTATGGTAAAGTGGGGTAAAACCAAGAGATGCTATATTAATGTGACCAGTAATTATCCAAGGACTCTATAGAACTACTGTCTGAAATCGCTAATATTACACCAGGAGCCAATCAACTGAATCCGTTTGAATAGTCGTTCATAAGTTGAAAAGCTCGAATAGAGGAAATATATAGGTTGGGAAAGAGTCTCTTTCCTTGTACCCAACTGTATCAATTACAGTCCAGATAAAATGATTTTTTTTAACAACCTTGTGACCTTGAAGACAAAGTGAACTCGATAAGTTTTAATTTGCCAGCTGGAGACTAGTGTTTAGTTTAGTCACCTTAGTCACTCCAGTACCATAAAAGCAAACTAATTCGACAAAATAATCATAACGTTGCAATTTACGACCGACAGTCTAGTCTTGATATATGGGACTATAATTCAGCGTTTAAGGTGCTTGTGTTTTAGCCACTAAATCGTACATTTGATCACCATAACACCTATTTTAATTTCGGCAATCGGGTAGTATCACCAGCCTTCATATTTGGTATAACTCGAACCAAAAATATACAAATTCATTCTTGGTATGAGTTTAAGTGGGAATGTGTAACAGATGACTATTATCCTAAAGTTCTATTACGAAAACTATGCAGTTGCAATGAATTATGCATCAAGTTATCAATACTTTTATGATCATTTTACGTAGGACGGTTGTGCTTGTCCAACACAGTAGAGGAAAATGTATAATGAAAAAAGGTTCTTTTTTTACCAATAGCTTTTTTCATTTTGTTACATGAAAGACGTCTAACAACAAACATTATGAATCAGCCATTAAAAATATGTTGACCTTGGGACATATATATTTGTCAGCTCAAATCGTCACACTAAAGAAGTTGGACGAAATCAAAGGAGAGATTTATCGTAATACAATTCAGAAAAAAGTAAAAAAAAAAGCGTGAAAAAATAATGGAACATAAGATCTAGAGGACAAGTACTTACTCTGTTACTACCTCCCCTACTCTAGGATTTGGTCCGCGATTTAATCTCTCTGCTAATTGGAGGACGGCAACTTGAACTGGTGTATGCATGTACCAAGTTCTACGTTGTAAATGACTGACTGAATCTAGAGGAGAAAGAGTGAATGCACCTGAACTACTGTGACCGATTTTCCACCGTGTCAGTCATTGCCTTTAATCACTGATCGCAATTATCAAGCGAATTTCAACCAGCTAATCTATTTGTATCAATAAGTCTCAGATTAACAGCCAATAACATAATGAATTAATCCCAAATTTTAGTTTGCCCGCTATTAGTTTTCTTCCATCCTACTTCTACACTAGCAAATATTGTGTATCGAAATAGGTAGTGACTAGGTTTAAGTAATATATATCCCAATTACCATTTTAATGAAAATCTACAACCTTGTTAACTGATTTACCAACTTTTCCTAGTATTCTGTCACATATCTGGGAGAAGATATGTGATTGGTTAATATAGTGTGACAGACATATGAGTCAATGGCTAGACCTTATATATATATCATGCATATTATTGGTTGATTGTTGTTGTAATACATGCGCGTGAGTGACTAGTTGGCTTCTTGATAAATCAGTCGGATTATTGTGCCTGAGCAATAGATTAAGGCAAGGCTGAGTGTAGCTGTAGGACACAGCGCTGCAGATAACAGAATCGGTAATATCGGCCATCCCTGCTCAGATGCAACACTCTGTACTTAACTTCCTTGGTTGTCCCACGATAAGCTAGAAATGCTTTCTAATTTATGCTCATGTCTTCCATCTTCGTAGTCCATGTTTCACACCTATACATAATTACAGAGTGGACTGCTGTGCAGTATACTCGTCCTTCGTTGGGAGATAACTATCTCACCTACGACACAAGTGGCGCAAATAGGAAAAGTCAAGTGAGCATAATAAATCTCACCTATTTTATTAATACATTCCTGTTACTATTTCTTTTACTAAAGAGTGAAATGTAATGATAAAAGACTTTATTACTTACCAACGATCTGACTGGGACAGATCACGAGTAAAAATATCCAACAACTTTAATTTAGGATAATGTTCAGCAAAAACTTTTGGATAAATTATTGGTTGGTCAAGAATTGCAGCAATTAAAGTAAATAAATGCGCAATATAAGTAAAGCAAATAGGTGATGTGTAAGTATCCATTCCATAGTCTATGTAGTGAGTGGAATGACTGAGAGTATTTTTGTTACTGGATAATTCGATACCATCTAATGGGAATGAAAGACTATCATTGATATAAAGGTAATCATTGGGGAAATTGTCAGCTGAATGATCATTTTCAATTGTTGCTGAATTCTGAAATATGGTACACAAAGGAACGTATAAGCACACTAATTGAAGGTCAAATGATTTTATTTTCTATTATCAAGTATTACAGCTAATAATTATGACTTGTTAGTAATTATAAGACTGTACTGTGCCATAAATTCAAACACACAAAAAAAAACAACTACACAATTCTGACCACCTTCATAGAGTGTTTAGTACCCATTTGCTATAAAAGAAATCTTGTTAGATGTACTAGCAACAAGGCAAAAAAATCAACTCAGATAGCACCATGAAGAAGAAACTGGAGTTTGTCAACAATATGTCAAGTTAAATAGACTATTGAAAACTTTTTCGAAATAGGGAACAAGAATTCCGTAGCATGGACAGCTCAGAAGAAACTCTTTTCTTTAAAACTGAAATTCAATGGAGATGTAGCTTACGACTTCTTATATGGTAGACTGTGAAGGCAGCTAAATGGACCTTGTTACGACGCTGAACATGTTTATTATTTTCTAGTCGACTAGTATTCATTCAAACAAAGGACAACTCACCTGAGCCTACCACTTCCTTGTGAACATACCGAGTAACCTAGTCAACGAATGAATTAACATCTTCCAGTATAGTTTGGTTATAACCAAGCAAAGTGTATACGTAGCTTTGTTGTATCATGTCTGATAAGTAGCAATTATACAGTGTAAAAACTAAATTATTCAAGTGACACATCGTATGCAATCATAGTTTCCGAATGCAGTTCGAATTCTCATACTATACAAAGCAGAAGCTATAGCAATACAAGCCAACAACCGTAGAAGAAGTTTGTAACACGCTTATGTCATCCTTGACGAAATAAAGTATTTTACTAATTCTCTACATATTTTGCCTTGTTTGGATATTTTACCTTCAAACCACTCGCTACCTATATGATGAAAATGTTCATTCACATACTAACTATTGTGTAATCTTATCGACTAGTATTTTGATAAGTTAATTTCACCAAGTTTTGATTTACTTTCTGTGTTAATTAATACATTTATTTAAGAGTTCTTTTTACGAGAAAATATTATTCTTGTTACTACTAGTAATCCTATCCATTTAGTGCCAATTTTCACATTTTACTTAGTATGATCATTAATGTAATTGATTTATTCTATTATCATCATTGACTCATAAATTGAAATGATTGGTTCAATAGTTTACATATTCGCATATAGCTACATATTAAAGTATAGTGAACTATTGAAAAAAATAACAATATTATTCCGTTATATTTGCTCTCTCCAATTAGATTATAGTCAGTCGATTACAATATATATATGGCCTGACATAAATATGCGTTAGATCAAGTCACCATACTAAATAAACAAACTGAGTACCAAAGGAGTCAAAATAATCTAATAGAAATAACAGTAAGGATGATTAAATACATAGAATATGGTTGAACATGAAATGAAATGATGTGTACAGAGAGATGTTGGGACGTGAAATCAAGGGGAAGACAAAGAATGGATTTATCTGCGACACTGTGGTCACTTTCGAAGCATATGTCGCTTAATGACTTCAATCACTGATTGTGGTTATCGCACGGACTTTGACAGTATTTCGTATGATGATTTCCCTTTTAACAGTTATAATCTGAAGCATCTGAAAGCGATACACTAATCCATATTGCCAATTAATGTGGATAGGAGAAATCAAAAGCATCTTGATTTGGCTAGTAGAAGTAGTAGAGTAGTGTTCGAACCTAAGATTTAGTAAGTGATAGGCGATCGCCCTAGCCACTGAGCCATCTATCTTAGTGGTGATTGAATGAATGATATACACTTACTCTACTGTTTTTATATTACTAAGCTAAAACTATTTGGTCAGAAATTGATTCAAGTGATTTCTCTCAGATTAAGCATTAGCTTAAGAGATATTCCCACGATCTAGTAAACTGGATAATTGATATTTTCCGATAATTTCAACATCCATTTCAAGCAATATTGACTTACAGTAATATCGTTTGCGTTTATTTCTTGCTTGATATATACTGGACCTATCAAATCATCGATAAAAAGACCATAAACTTCATTCAATAAATGAAGAGTACGGATAAACAATGTATAGCGTGTTTTATGTAGTTCATTGCTTTGAATGTAAAAAAAGAAAACAAAAAAAGACAAATAAGTAAGGAAAAACGAATGGGATAATCATATGAATGAACGCCATAAAAATCAGTATTTTAAATAATAATTAATAGATAATGACAATTAAAAATCAGAATTGAGGAGGAATTAGTGGTAGTGAAACATTGTCTGCATGGTAATGGTTATCTGCAAAAGTTTATAATTAGGTATGAGAAGTTAAGTAAGATAAAGTTGAGAAGAAACCAATCTTTTAAAAAAAAACTCGACCTCAAGAAAGATGAAATAAGCAGAATCACTGGTCTCAGAATAAAGGCCGTAATGAAACGGATTCATCCGGCCGTTAAATTATTATCTATCAAAGTAATTGTTCTTTACAACAAACACATTTGGACAAATTCCCAGCTTTTGTTACCATTGATTATGTATACCATTTTGCATGTACGTGTCAACGCACATACATTGGAAGAAAGGAAAGGAGGGTCAATGTCCTCATCTCTGAATATATGCCACATGAACTTAGTTTAAAAGAATAACGTCTTCCTACCAGTGCAATTGCTTGATCTGCAATGGAAACAATCGACGTTTCAACATCTTTTAAAATAATCAACAAATAAACAAGTTCAAATCTCTTGAACTTTGTTGAAGCAATTGCTATAAAACAAATTAAACCAAATTTATGTATGTATAAAGAGACTGTGGTAAACCTTGCTTTACCCTGGTAACTTTAACCTCTTTCCAGATTCTGTTAAGCAACATTTTGATGCTAATTGTTTTTAATTCTCATATGTGCCTTACTCATCTAGTCACTGTCTTATTTGTATTTATTATTAAATAATTTATGTTACTTAGTAGCTTTACACTTATGACCTGCTTAGTTTTAGTCCCTGGAATTTTCTTGTAGCTGGCCGACAAATAAACAACTGTGTTTATGATGTTTTAATTCGTATGCAACTGTGTTGTTCTCTTCTAAATGATTTATATTTACATATTAACTTAAAATTCTTAAAATATCTTCTGATGTAAAGTACGTACACCTGTTTTGATTTTAATGACCGTGATTAGTTCTAGATTGTATGCAGTTGAGAAACCACGAAATAAAATGAATTCTTATTATTCTGGTACAATTGTTATTCTTGCTTTACTAAAACTTGTAAAAGGGGGGAACTGTTTGAAAAAATCTGTTAATAAACAGGTTGTAACTTATAAAAAAAGAACATTTTACTACACAACTAAAAGGTGTTATGGTAAAAGTTAAAAATACCAATAACTTAATCAAGAAAGAGTAAGCAAATTCAGGTTCACGATGTATGTATGAAATTCAGATGTTGACTAGTGACTATATGATGATTACTGTAATTCAGTTCTAACAAATATAAAGTAGAATAGTTAATTGAAATATATATAAAGATAGAAAGAGATGATTAAAACGTTTCAGATTTTTTATGAGATAGTAATATTAGACACTAACTGCGTGCACTCACGCGTTATGAGAAGAGGTTACAAATTATTGAGAGATGATAAATACTGGAAAACACAAGTGGAAAAAATACAGTCACTGGTACCCTTTTTTCCTTGCATATCGTCCTTTTAAAAAAAAACGAGAGGCTATAGATAATGGACAAAGAACGACTGAACAGTTGCACATGACTATTAAAGATAGTAAATTTTGAATATTATTTTTGTGCTACTTATTAGTACGCAGAATTACAGATGGATAATTTTTCTTGTGTTTCGAAAGGGCGCAAAAAGTGATAACATTACAACTTGATTTTCATTAATTACTGATTGTATACAATTACGAATCCCAAACACTATGAAGTGTGCTTCCTGCTTTAAGCGTGCTAGATAAAACCCAACTTTAACTTAAATTACGCTTTATATAGAAAACTTGGATTTTATTGAGAGATGGACTGTAAAAATAACTCAATAGGTAGTAAGATGGAAAAAAAGTATTTATTTACGAATTTCTTCTGAGTATACGAGAGTTCCCAATAGAAAATATGCTAAATAGAAGGCTCGGATGTAACTTCATGTTTGGATTTCAATATACAATGGAGTTGGATTATCTTTTTAGTATATTTATTTATTCAAAACTGGTGTTCAACAATAGCATAATTGCATTTCGTATGTGTTATGACGTCAGAAAAGCTGTTTACGATTGATAAGAGCATGACCAACTACTTGATGTGATCTTCTGCGCACGAAATTACAATAACAAACGCCAATGAGAGTACCTAGCTGGTACCTGTATATCTGCTTGATGTCCACTCAGTCCCACGTCAGGATCGGATTAACATGCAACGATGAATCATTCATACAAATCGTATTGTATCCCAAGCACTTCTTTATATATACACAAACCAGAACAAGCAGCCAGCCAATTAAGGAATTAACATTAGTACAAAACAGGGTAAGACAGTAGTAGTGAATAGAGGTAACGCGTGCACAATTAATTAACTGTAGTTCATAAATGAGAGATTATAGTGATAGTAAATATGGTAAACGGGAGAATAGAGCAAAGGGAACTCAATTATGATAAAAATAAAATATCTACATTACCCACAACTAAGATAGTTGAAATAGTCTTCTAAAACATAATTCTGAAAATTTGTTATCCTTTTTAATCGCCCAACATAACAGTATGCACAGTAGACGTAATTAATTTCCTGTTAGTTTTGAATAGTAGTTTTTAGTTACAGACTTTATTTTCCTTTTTCTTCATTCATTATTTAGAGGTTGAGTTCACATATTTTACTCATTCCGCTAATTTCACCCTAGTCGCTTAGTGATTATTCAAAAGGCGATCGAAAATAGGAGGTCGACATAGCAGTCGTAAAGCTTCTCTACGCCCCCCTTACTATTTACATGTAAATCGAACAGCATTATATTGAAACGATAGCATGAATTAGTAATCAGTGCGAGAGAATATCCATGCCTTAACACAAAATCCAAACAACATTACATCATTTCTCATTATGTTTATCAGTTTACGTGTATGAGTAAACACACACAGAAGAATCTTTAGTTGCATGTTAGAATATCAAAACGTGCAACAAAATACTTACAAGAACAAAAGTCAAATGATCCAAAGAAGAAATGACAGACACCTATTTTTCTCGATTGCTAAACCTAATAGAAATCTGTCATAAGACTTATCTTAACTCAGCTTTGGTGGTATTCTCTCTCTCTCTCTCTCTCTCTCTCTCTCTCTATATATATATATATATATATATATATATATATATATATATATATATATATATATTGTCAAGGAGAAATACTTAATTTTACTGAAGCCCCAGTCATATGAAGATTTAATTATTTCCCTGTTTGTTCAAAAATAATGCATACACTAAACCAATTTTAGTAATATTAATTTATTACTCATAATTATATGCTTAGTATTGTTTTCCTTCATTATTCACCCATGCTCCAATTGTCAAACTGACTTTTATTTCCCGAATTTGTACTTAAGTGAGTTACATAATCCCTCAATTTCTTTCAGTTGAAATAACAACAGTCACTCCCTAATTACTATAACGATTACAATTCACATTATGATGACAAAGTTAACTGATTTATTAGAAACTAATTCATATATATGTAATCCTATTCTACATAAAATCTACTGAACTTTAAATATATTTCAATAAAAATGTTTATGAAGTTCGCGATGACCAATGTAAGTTCGAAAATTATAGTCAGGATGAATTTTTGTTGTTATTATTTGAAGACTCTATATCCAATCTACCGCCAAGATATAATTAGTAAGGAATCTAGATTAACGGTTCCGTATGAGAGGTTTGGTGAACTCTTAGAACGGGAATTTATAACACTCTCCAGTTTTGAGATATAACCGTTTATATAAAAAAATTGTTGAATAACTTAACATAACGTAGTATGCAATAAAATCGGACACACGAGTCGTAACGATTAAAGCGGTACTTACTATCCATCCAATAAAGACTGTTTCAAGATTTCTAACCGATTAGCGATTTTTGCTCTGTTTTCATCTAACTTTGAAGATTCTTGTTCTGTGAGAAAAAAATACTTACAAGTTAAACTTTATAGCCATATGATAACTAAAAAAAAAATAAAAATGATGAAAATCAGGATCCTAAAAGTTATTCAGAAAAAGTGCAGAGCAGAAAACAATTGAAGGTCGCAAACGAAAAGATATGAGAAATCAAATTTTAAAATTGAAACCACAAACAAATAGTGGAATTATATACGTAACTTTGGTCGATTTTGATCGGACACCATTTTGTTTTATATCATGAACTTACAGTCTTTTAAATTTTATAAACAGGCTTATAACTGACTGTATAGTAGTAATGTAACTTGTTTACTAGATACAGGTTAATGTACTCAGAGAAACATACGGTAAAGTATATCGAAGTAAATGGAGGAAGGTTCAAATCTGGGACCGATTGTTTCAAGTCCAAGTGCTTAAATCACTAAAGTATTGTCTTCAAAGAAATCTAACAAGACGGATTGATTGTATGTTGGCATCATATTTTGATATGATTGTCCTAAGGTTTTTCATATCTTACCGTTACTATGAGGTACATAAACTCGAATACTTTTGACACGTGAACGTCTTCTGAATTAAGTGACTACATTTGAGAAACATATAAACAGAATCTCAAACTACTTCTATAGGCTGAAAATAAAAAGTAAAAGTAATAATAAGTTCCCGAAAGCTTTATGTGAGTACTACAAAATATACCGAAGACATAAGTCAGTTTCACTATATGGAGTCGTTTGTTAACAAATATTTCCTACTACTTCCGAACCTAAGTCGTTGTACCTCTACATTATTTACAGGTGACTGAGAGCTGATATTTTAGATGCAATCGGTTCTGACTATATAAATTGAGTATTACAAGTATTACGTATACCCTCCGACGAAGATGGATACGTATTATAGTGCAAGCGAATACGACTCAATTTGAATGCACTTATCCACTAAATAAAGATATTTGTAAGTCAATTTTGATCTGATTTTCTGAATTCACTACTAATCAGTGAAAAGAAAACCAGTCGTTGCTACCGACCAATAGTTTATTTAAATTTAGTGTAACCACGAAGATTATAGTGTTAATTTATAGAGCCGTATTTAAGGTCGTGTTTACTACTCACAAAATTAAGAACGGAATGTTTTTTAAGATATAACTTTTGGTAGATACTAGTCTTAAGAAAATAATGTCTGCATATTGTGTGATAACGAATTTTTTCTGAATGTTTAAATATTTACCTAATTAAACTTTATTCAAAGATTATGGTTAGCTTTTGATGGGAATATCACCTTTATCTTTGGAAAAGAGCCTAGAATTTATTGAAGTTAAAAATGTATACCAATGGGTGACAAACTCAGTGGTCTGAAGGCTAAACATTCGACCTGCGAAGCTTGGCTATTATGAATCCATACTGCTGATGAGTTCCATACTAGGACTAAACGGTCATCCAATGTCTTCTGACTTTCAATGATTGTTTAACGAAGCTTAATTTCTTATACTGAATAATTATTCCAAAACGTTTAGTACATTTATTGCAGCTTCAGAATATTATGGTTGAATGTTCCAAATATTTGCACCTTTACCCAACTCAATAAATTGGAATACATACATAGTAGTGAAAAGGATACAATCCTTAATGATCCACTTAAGATTGCTATGAATTAAAACGCCCACCACTAAACTGAGTTTAAAAACAGTGAGTGCTGGATGAAGGGCATCATAATCCTTAGCAACAGGCTGAAGTGGATGTTGGGAACTATGATTCGCAGTAGAAAAAAATCAAAGAATTACGAATTCTATATAGTGATATGAAGAGACTAGTACTTCCATTTGTAGATCGTGTTCTGCAAATATGTAAGATAAGTTTTATAACCACATCAGTAGTTACTGGGTGTTATATATTGTCCTACACGCTTAGTATTCTACGATTCGACAACGACCGCGACTGGATCCCAAATCAGAACAAGAGAGAACAGGTAGCAAGATGTATTGAGAAATTAACGGCAAGAGGCAAAGTCAAGCAAATGATTTAAACTAGGGTTTTTATAAACAATGGTATCGAGTTTTCTAGAAACTTCCCGATTGGTCGTTGGCTCTAGTTGGCTAAGAATGGACCAATCACAGCACAGCTTCGTGAGCATGTTTTGAGCGTGCTTTAATCAGGCTTGTTTCGTGCCAACACCTCCCCTTTGAAAAGATCTATAGGATCTGGTGTTTGGATTCACCTGCAACCGTTGTACTGGTTTGTGCTTCCGATGTCCTCCCCCACGAAAAACTGTAGGATCCTTGCATTGTAGCCAGACCACCACTTTATCTTCTTGTGCATGTATAGGAGTGTCTAATGATGGACATGACACATTACAAACACTGTTGATGGGCATATCCATTATTCCAAGTTTTTCTAGCATATCTAGACCAAGAAGATCAAGGTGTGGTCACTCTGTTAGATAGCATATTCCTTTACAGCTATTTCCATTGAAGGAAAATTCACACTGTAATTCGCCAACCAGTTTCAGAACTCCTCCTGATGCATTCCTAGCAATTTTCTTAGATGGCTTTATTGGAGGATTCCCAAGCAGGTTATATGTTTCTCTAGACACTAAGGTGATATCGGATGCTGTGTCGACTTGAAGACTAGCTGATATGCCGTTAATCTGGATAGTAACATACTTTCTCAGAATATTATGATCTGTTTGAAAGGCTGCTACCAGAGAAAGTGATTGAGATTCGACTGGCTTCACCATGTGTCGAGGACGTTTATGCTTCTTCTTGGGCTGAGACGTACGATTCGGTGGACAATGATTTTCTTTATGTCCACGTTTCTTGCATATCTGACATTTATGCTTCTTGAACGGGCAGAATCGTACATAGTGCCAATCACCACATAACCAACATGCAGTCGTTGGTTTACTATCACTTGTTCTCGGTTTTTGAGCTTTTAACCTAGTAATAGCATTGACACTACTGTAGGTTAAATTAGGATTTACCTGTTCGATTAGCTGATTGTCATGTTTGATGTTTTGTATCCGCTTACACTCATCTGTCAATGTTCTGAGTGTGATGTTAGGATCTTGATCCAGTCGAGTTAAGAGTCTAGTTCTAATCTCAGCATCTTGTGGTGACTGAAGGGCTTTGATGAATATAAGGGATTTAAATTGGTCTTCTGTCAATGAGCGTAACTTGAACCGTTCACACTCTCTGTTGACCATGTCTGCTAGAGCACCATATTCATCGGTTTCGCGTTTCACCAAATTAAGACACTGATAACGAATACTAAACAATGAGGATGATTCGCCGAATATCTCAGATAATTGAGCTACCGTTTCCTCGAAACTGAGCTCTCGAGGTAACTTTGGCAATATATGGTCAGTAAAGCGTGCATATTCATTACTTCCCAGCTTACGAGTCAACAATCGAGTCTTCCATGCGTCATCTTGTTTACAGAATTCTATTCTAAATGTATCTTCCCAACGCTTGAACCACATGGCGAAGGTATTTCCATTTTCAGGGTCATAATAGAATTCTGGTATGCTGCTGGCAACTGCATCACAAGAAGTGTTTGAAACAGCATAGGAACTCGAGCAGTGGATGTTCAGCTGTTGTGTCAGTGTTTCTAACAGCCGCATTTGTGCATCAAGTTGTGCTTGCTGTTGTTGTAGTATTCGATTGAGCTGGTCATCTGATATCGGCATTTTAAATGTATTTTTCCTTTTTCCCCGTCGCCACTGTTATATATGTCCTACACGCTTAGTATTCTACGATTCGACAACGACCGCGACTGGATCCCAAATCAGAACAAGAGAGAACAGGTAGCAAGATGTATTGAGAAATTAACGGCAAGAGGCAAAGTCAAGCAAATGATTTAAACTAGGGTTTTTATAAACAATGGTATCGAGTTTTCTAGAAACTTCCCGATTGGTCGTTGGCTCTAGTTGGCTAAGAATGGACCAATCACAGCACAGCTTCGTGAGCATGTTTTGAGCGTGCTTTAATCAGGCTTGTTTCGTGCCAACACTGGGATTCCCAAAACCACAAGAATACAGGATAGTGAAAAAATGACACTAGTTAAACCTGACTGATATGTTCTTAGAAATAATAACTCAGTTATAGTACGTGAAAATGATGCTACTAGAACAACTGATAGGTAGCTTAATAAATGTAACTGAGATCTTTGATATGGCTGAATTAACAACCATCACGGATACCATATGTCGACACGGACTTGCAATGACTATTAGACAAAGAAATCACCAACTGAATAAACTTAGCATAAAATTAAAATGAATGATTATCTAACTAAATAAGTGAAAAATTACTCTTGCATTAAATAATAGAATTAAACTGTTATAAAATTTATACTGATATATTTCATAAGTTGGATTAATGTAATCCATACACTGAATTATTTTAATATAGTGAAGGTTTAATAATCAAGCTTAAATAAAATCAATATAGACGGTTTTAGTTATATTTCGGAAAATTCAACATATATAACTGACTTTGTTGCATATCAGTTTAAGCAACGAAGGATTAGTAAATAGAAATATAGTAAGTTAATGGCAACAATAGTACAAGAGCACTAAAAAAGTACAGGTCGTAAACGTAAAATCCATCACAAGATGCTCAGTGATCAAAATGGAAAAAACAAACACCTCTATATTACTGTGACGTATAAAAAGGTCTCCAATCAACTAGTCTACTGAGACAGAAATATCACGGAATAAAGTAACGATTGGATTCCTAAACAGATTGCCTTTAACTCACTGAAAGTTTGCACGCAATTAATCAAGACTTCTTTAGCTAAAATTCCAAATATTCATGCTGTGTACACATACTGTGACAATGAAAGTCACATACGAGACATTGTAGCTATTCGCCTATTTTCCGACTGCGTAAATGTCGCTTTATATCTAGTTTAATTAATTAGTTACGCACACATTCCAGCTTTTATGAAAATCCTTGAACCTATTGAAAGGATAATTACTGAAAGATTCAGACAAAACCGTAATGATGGTCGGTATATTTCCATTTATGCCGGTAATTTTAAGAAGCAAGAGGTGATTACAACGGAATTCGCACATCTTTTTATATTATACAGCGTAAAAAGGTATCATTAAAATCTGAACTAGTCAAGAACGTCTTTGAATAAAAATGTAAGGGTGTTAATGACTTTTTGATGTATAATTCTTGAGTATTCACAAGTTAAATGTATCTAAAATTGGAATTCACTGCAATATAACACATAAGAACCTTTTCATCGTAATTAGGTGTATACTAATAGTATTTTTATTTAATATTATGACTCAGCACATTTCATCCTTCAGCAATCAATGGACTTGACAGTAACTTCTTTCAGTTTTGTGGGTTTGCATGTAGCATTCAGTTTGACGACAGAGAAAGAACCTCTACTTGACAATCAGATGTGCTTTTTGATTAAAGGGAACTCTATTAACTTAGAAATGGATGAATACTACTGCTTATTTTCAACAAGCTGATTTAGCTAAAACACTAGAATCTCATACAATCGATGTATACTGTCTCCGAAACACGCATACAGGACCGCAGCATGATCATCCGTTTGACCTTATCTTTAGCTACCACAAACTTTAAGCATAAAGAGAGACATTGTTTAACCTGGCGACCTCCAACATCTACACAACGATGGACGCAAATCTAACACATCGGCATCAGCTATCGTTGAAGAAGCTGTATAGAGAACTGCCGCTCTTTCTAGTGCACGTGTTTAAATTCTGACCACGCACTTCTATGCGTTTAGCTGGTCACAGAAAGGTCACGTCAGGCAAACCCCTTAGACAACAATCCAAACCTGGAAATGCCAAGAATGCATTCAGAAGTGGCTTGGCTAAGCATTTAGTCACAGACAATCAACAGATTCACCCTGAAACAGCTTGGAACGATTTAAAAGCAGGTGTAAACGCAGTACCGTTATCTGCATTTAACTTCAGGCAAAAGGTTATGAAAGACCATTGGATCACTAGAACTTCTAGTAAACTGATGGAGGCTTAAAAACTTATTCCAGCAAGCTCGGAGAATGATGAAGAGCGACGACAATTCAAACGTAAACTGACAAAAAGTTTGCGTAAGGATCGTGAACAGTGGTGGCCATTAAAAGCAAAAGCGATGAAAGCATCGGCGGCAGCGGGCAATAGAAGACAGCCGTTCCAACTTATTCAAAACACCGGAATTAAGAAATCGGCAGTTAGTGAGATTATCTTGGAAAAAGATAGGTCTATGATTCACTCTGTTAGCACGAAACGAGCCTGATTAAAGCATGCTCAAAACATGCTCACGAAGCTGTGCTGTGATTGGTCCATTCTATCGGGCAGTCTCTAGAATACTCTATACCATTGTTTATATAAACCCTAGTGTAATCATTTGCTTGGCTTTTGCCTTTTGTCTCCTGCTGTTATTTTCCCAATACATCTTGCTACCTGTTCTTCTCTTGTTCTGATTTGGGATCAGGTTGCTGTCGTTGTCGAACTGTAGAATACTAGGCGGGATTAGCACATAATATTACTGGGACTAATAGAGATAACAGTAGGCCAATTTAACAGTGGCGACGGAGAAAACAAAACGAATTCACGATGCTTATATCAGATGATAAACTTCATCGCATCCTTCAACAACAGCAGACGCAGCTGGGCTCTCAAATGCGATTAATTGAGACTCTGACCCAGCTACTCCAAATGCAAATATAAACGCTCTCGACATACGGTGAAGTCAGTCGATTCTCAATCTCTTTCTGTAGTAGCAGCTTTCAGAACAGACTACAACACTCACAGAAAGTATGTTACTATTCTAATCAACGGCATCCCCGCACGTCTTCAAATTGATACAGCATCTGATATCACTCTAGTGTCTAGAAAAACCTATGACTTGCTTGGCAGATCAACAATGACACCATCTACGAAGACAGCTACAAATGCATCTGGTGGTGTATTGAAACTTGTCGGTGCGTTCGATTATGAATTTTCCTTCAATGGAATCAACTCTAATGGGACATGCTATCTAACAGATCGACCGAACTTTGACCTCCTTGGTTTAGATATGTTAACGAAGCTCGGACTAATGGACATTCCTATCAATAGTATTTGCAACCAAATGTTGTCAGAGAAGACAAGTGAACATCTAGTTGAGAAGCTACAGCATAAGTTTGCACCAGTTTCCCATAATAGTTTGGGTTGCTGCTCGATGATAAAAGCTAATCTACCCATGAAAGCACCGCGCAAGGCAGGGCTTCACTCATAGCCAATAACAAAGTCGCCGTGGGAGCGAGTACATCTGGATTTTGCTGGTCCGTTCCATGGTCAGATGTATCTTCTGTTAATTGATGTTCATACTAAGTGGCCAGAAATCTTTCGGATGGAGCGTCCAACTGCAGTGTCTACAGTACAAAAGTTACGACATGTATTTAATCGTTTTGGACTCCCTGAAACAATTGTTACAGATAATGGAACACAATTCGTTTCTGCCTTGTTCACCGAATTTTGTTGACGTAATGGTATCAATCATGTCCGAACACCACCCTTCCAGCCCCAATCTAAGAGTCAAGTCGAACGCTTCGTTAGTACCTTCAAAAACGTCATGCGGAAATCTAACGGGGAGGGGACAACAGAAGAGATCCTAGAGAGATTTCTATTTATCGGACTACTCCAAACCCACAAACAGCAAATGGTATCTTTTCAGCAGAAGCACTACTCATTAGAAAGGTGCGTACAGCTTTCGACGTTATTCATCCAGTAACAGTGAAAGAGTCTCAACGAAATATACCTATGGAGATGCAGTTTAACTGACATCATGGGGCGCAGAAACGATATTTCACTGTCGATCAAAAAATGCTCGCAAGGGACTACCATGGCAATTATCCTAGATGGGTGGCTGGTCGAGTCCTACGAAGGAGAGGTAATGTTATTTACGAGGTATCAGTCGGTTCATCAATTTGGGTAAGACATGCGAACCAGTTGAGATCGACTTCTGCTTGTCTCGAGAAAGCCCATCATAGAATATCACTGGATATTCTACTTGATACCTTTGAGATTCGACGACCTGAAGTAGCCTGGGAGGACAAAACGGAAAAAACTACTTCCCTACTCCCAAGAAGGTGGACAGACAGAAAGCGTAAACCAGTGAGTTTGATGCAAGTGAATCCTAACAGCAAATCCTACGGATCTTTTCAAAGGGGAGGTGTTAGCACATAATATTACTGGGATTAATAGAGATAACAGAAGGCCAATTTAACACTCTCAGTCTAGAAGATTAGAACGATGGGCGAAACACTTTCAGGAACAGTTCAAAGGGCCTCCAGCTACTCTTAGCTTACTTACTATCCCCAAGCTACCTTAATAGTAAACTGACATAGGTCCCCTAACTCTCACTGAGGTCGAAAAGGCTATAAGTAACTTGAAGCGAGGGAAAGCAGTAGGATCTGATAGGTTGCACACAGATATCTTTAAATATGATGATCCAGTCTTAGTTGGCAGGTTGATTGATATATTAGCCAACGTCTGAGAACTGAACATCATCCCATCTGATTGATCTCGTTCGCTGATCGTTCCAATTTACAAAAAGGGACAGGAATTTTCTTGTGATAACCACAGAGGAATCAGTTTGACTAATATAGTATCTAAAATATTATCTGTGATTATTCGGCGTTTATCCAACACTAGAGAACAGCAGACTCGGAAAACCCGACTGGTTTCAGATCTGAACGTGGTTGCACTGATCAAATATTCACCCTAAGTCAGATGCTCGAACATAGACATATGTACCAACGTCCGACTATAGTTGTATTGCTTGACTTAAGAGCAGCTTTCGTCTTTGTAGACCATGAAGTCTTGTGGTAATGTTTGTCACTAAATGGCGTACCTCAAAAGTACATAAACCTTATAAAGGCTCTCTACTCGGTCACCACCGGTCAAGTCAGAGCATATGGCGAATTGTCACGAGAAATGTCATCTTCAAGTGGGGTTCATCAGGATTACCCCTTATTCCCTTTTTTATTTAATTTCGTCATAGATGTACTCTTAGAAGTCCCACTCACTTCTTTTAACGCCTCAGGAATTGATCTCCTTCTAGGAGGTCCTCTCGTCGACTTGGAATACGCAGACGATATAGTCCTATTTGGTGAAGACGCTGATAATATGCACAGTCTCCCGATCACCTTGAGTAACAATGCAAGCATATTCGGGATGCGCTTCTCCCCTTCTAGATGCAAACTGTTACTCCAGGATTGGTCCGCTTCTTCGCCTAGATTAATGATAGGGAGTGCAGTAATTGAATGCATTGACCACTTTACTTATCTCGGAAGTTTCATCACCCCTGGTGGGTTGGTGTCTGACGAAATCTCAGCACGGATTCAGAAAGCCCGATTGGAATTCGCCAATTTACACCACTTGTGGCGCAAGCGAGATATTCGTCTTACAACGAAAGGCCGGGTGTATTACGCAGCAGTCCGCGCCATCCTAACATATGGCTGCGAAGCGTGGGTCATGAAAACCCAAGATATGCGTCGACTTAAGGTGTTTGACCATAGAAATCTTCGTAGCATCTCTCATATATCATGGAACAGTATAATAAGTAATGTGGAGGTTAGACAAAACGTTCTTGGGAAATATGGTAAATCAGTTGAAGAGGTCATTAACCTTCATTGACTGAGGTGGCTAGGACATGTGTTGTGCATGCCAGGCTACCGCCTGCCACGTCGCGCAATGTTGGCTAGGGTTGAAGTAGGATGAAAGAAGGGTAGGGGCAACCAAACCAAACCATGGCATCAGTCAATGAAATCCTTGACTGTTTGTCTAATCCATGTTGATAGATGCAGATTACCTGGTTGGGGTCCGCGTAATAGTCGCAATTAATGGCTGGAGATATGGTTCAGAATCGGTTACAGTGGCGAAAGCGTGTTCACTCTTTAACTTCGTCTAAATCTTGAATCCTATTATTAGTTTCTGCACACCTTTACTTCACTCTTCCCTCTTGTATTCTGTTATTATGTTACGTCTGTTATCTCGTAGTGCTAATGAGGTATGGCACCCTGAACCTATGGGCGTATGCGCCCGGTTCTACTTTGTTGATGATGTATACAATCGTATATATATATATATATATATATATATATATATATGATAAATTATAGGTCAATGATTCTTTGGTTATCTGTCAAATGGTTGAGGTATGAAACAATTGTCATACGGAATCGGTTTCAACACTGACTACAAAATCAAACTTATTGGATAAGCTTTTAAAGTAATGAGTCATGTAATTAGATACTTAAGCCACCTATCAAGATTCTAGAAAATATGATAAGTAAATTTTGTGATTAAAAACATATGGTTCAATTTACCGATATTTTAGGAACCTGGAAAAAATTCATTGAAGAAACTTGCCTAGAAAGAATCTTTTACTTTCTAGTATTCGTATTTTTCCGCGTGCTAGCGATATTGAACATTTGACTGTTTCTGTACGACGTTTGACGGAATTGATTGCTACAGCTATTTTTTCAGTAGTCCCACCCTTGAAGATTCAAATAAACTGGTAAATGCTGTTAGGGTAAGTTATATCTTATATTATTATGAAAATTACTGCTAGATCACAAGCTCATACATACAGCTAAATCAATACTGAATCAACTGTATACTGCGTAATACTGTAAAGAATATTAATATAAGGCAGTTACAGATACATTATAAAACAGTTCAATAAGATATCCAGACCCGAAAACCAATAGGGCATGATATGGTTGCTCCATCCTAATATTGTTTGCATTTAGCACAACTCAATTTTTAAAAAATGGTTTGGATGACATTATTTGGTTGATTACTGAAAGCTAGGTGGTGTAGAGTAACTCAGTCTAAGCATGGAATTTCCTATTTATACACACTTATTCCATAACGGGATCAAAACTGGGACCCCTAAGTCTGGTAAGAAAATCACTATTACTAAACCACGGCTGGAACCAGACAATAATTTTAGATAGCTATGTATGAATGTTCACCAATGTTATATGCAATTATACATTTTTATTCGATATGTTATACACAAAAACCTACTACTTCGTATTGCAAATATACGAATTTGTCGTTAATAATAAGTGAATGCATCATGCGTCAGTCAGTATTTGTAAATTACAAATTAATTTGCACATATTTCACTAGGGATACTACATAAAAATATAATACCGGAAAAAATTAGATCTTAAAATCACTCATCCATTTACAATTTAACGCAATAATGAGCCATGTGTACTAAGTGACTACATACGTAGTTAACAGAATGTAGCAACTCCCTTAGGAAAACAAATCCTATAAAACTGGTAACTTATGAGACAATTTGTTAGTACTATAAATTCGTTACTACAAGTACTGCATAAAGGCGACCAAAACTATTTTATCTACAGCAGTGTTTGAAATAAGAATGTCTATTCATACACTGAGGAGCCAAACCTAAAGAATATGCTCGGGGAGAAATTAGTGTGAGCAGCTTATTGGTAATAGCATGCCAACTCTGAACACTACAAAAACCTAGCTGGTGCCAGATGACTCAAAGAACTGACTGTTGTGGTTCTTTCTTAGATCATGTTTACAGAAAACACATTTACTTGACTAAATAAACTACGTAGTGAAGATTGCAAGCCATTAGCAAGAGTTTGCATATAGTTGATACGCTTTAACTGGACCTTGGAAGCCTCCATGTTGACTAGGAACCTGAATTCACTGTTAGTCTTAGAAAACAACACCCTACTTTTGGAGAGTAGTTAAATTGTAGGATAACTTCGGGACGTGGCGAGAACTGCTTTTGGGGCACTAGAAATTAAGCAGTTAGTAGATCAGAATTTTACCAGTTGAGGATAAACAAAACTATGGTTAAAGTATTCACGGACAGCATATATATGACTACCCATTTGGAAGTAAACCTGATCCTTCAAATCAGAGACACACAAACTTTCGCGCATCTGAAGAACCATATATTAAATTATTACGTACTTCTAAATCTGCAAGAACAAGACCAGAAAAATTAACTAAAATTTCAAACAGGATAGAGTTGCTTTCCTCGTGTGCCAGAAAAAAAGTGAACAATACAGCTATAACTAACAGATTAGAGATCAGATGCAAACCTTTAGATGATGAGTAGTGCTTAGGAATCCTGTGCATTTCAACAGGATCCCATTCTGGATTCTAAAAAATATACAACATACTAAAGAATTACTTGGAGATCAGAGGCAACATTGCTGATGTAATAGTCTGCTAATAATTTTTTATTTCGAAATATTTCTTACATCCAATGTTATCTTGATTAACAGAACTTAAGGCAAAAGTTATACCAAGAGGTGTAGGAGTGGAGCCGTCATCAAAAACACTGAAGTTTTTTCCATATACCGCTCGCAGATGTCTTAAACGTAACTGAAAAAGACATGAAAATACGGGGCAGGACTGTACAATTACAGGAGACATTGCAATCCTTCACAGTACTGCATAGTTGATAATTTTACAATGTGACGTTAAGTTTAAATTTCTGCTCCAATACTTTAAGTTCAATCAAATATGTTATATCGATTTTCAGTCTTCAGTGATAAGGATAATCGGTCTAGTGACTTGTATTAATTCTAACATTGATTTTTCCAGAGTAGATCCAGCATTTTCTTGAGAAAATTCACCAATGGAGCTGACATCACTTGTTCAGGAAGCGTGTTCCAATCGTTGATCACTAGATGCTAGAAACAGATTCCTACTCTAAGTTCATTCGGTCTTAGTTGTCAAACCATTTTTAAGGTGACCTTTCAGATGATGATTTCTGGAGGAAGGAAAAAGATATAACAAATTTGCACCTAAGTCATTATTTAAGATACTGAATGCCAATATAGGATCACCTCGTGTTACACTTTCAAAAGAAATATTCTGAACAACTCTGAAAGTGGTTCTGAAATGATGTCCGCTAGTGACGATGACAGTCTAAGGTACATCCCAGTGATTTACCAGGCTTTAGGTGGCTAAGCTAATATAAAAACCTTTTCCGTAGTAATAAGGACTGATTATATAGCAACCATTTCTGTTGAATTTATTGAATACGCATCTACACTAGTATCCACAGAGAAAATTTCGCAAGAATTTTCCGATAATTTCTCAGTTTCTTTCAAATCTGAGTCAGCCATCGCAGTTTGGTTATCGTTTACCAATAGCGACGGGATGCCATTATTCCCCCTACTTTGTCTCTTAATATAAGAAAACAACCGTTTAGGACAAGTGAGGCTATCCTTTGCAACCTACCTTTTGTAGATTAAACGAGATCTATCATGAATTAGTTTGCAAAGGTTTCAACATAATAGAAGTTTGTGAGAGCTTAATCGATCCATGGAGGATGATGTGACAACTTACCTGGTAGTGACCATTTAATGAATAGGGTAGTTACTTCTTAGAATGTCTCTTTAAACTTGCACTATGCTTCCTCAGTGTAGTGGCCTTCGGTAACTGACAAATCCTTTAAAACAGCTTTGTTCCCGAAAGCATAAACTTCACAATAACCAGACACCCCTGTTGTCTTTAATGCTCTCCAGTGTGAGAGGCATATCTGCTAGAATGAATTAATCCTAGTAGGTCAGTCAGTCAGTAACAACATAAAACTTGGTAGATGCGTACATCACTTCACGTCGTCAAGTTCCAGTTAGCAGAAAGAGACTAAATCGTCAGATCAAATCCCAGAGTAGGGGAGGTAGTAACAGAGTAAGTACTAATGGAAAGGTATAGAGATCGGAAATAAAATTCGAGAAAATATAATTCAGTAAAATTAAATTTATGATAAGCTCAGAAACTTCAAATTTAGAGGAAGACAAGAAGTGGACGCACCTGCTCCATTGCGAACGATTTGGGGCCATATCACCTGGTCACCAACCACTTGTTATGATCATCACGTGAACCCCAACCACATAGTCTGCACTTATTAACATGGCTCAACCCAATTGTCAATGACTTCATGGATTGGTGCCATGTTTTCACTTGGTCGCCCATAGATTTCTTCCAGTCTACTCCTACACCAGACAACATCACTCGTCGAGGTAGATGGTTGTCAGGCATACGTGACACATCCTAACCGCCTCAGCTGGTGAAGATTCACTACTTCATCAATAGACTTACTGTATTTACCTAGTACTCTATCCCTAACCCATGCATTGCTTACTCGGTTGTCCTAGCAAACACGAGCAGTGTTTCGAAGACATCTATGACCCCATACTAGAAGCCTACAAATATTCTCTATCCTTAACGGCCGTGTTTCACATCCATAAAGTAAAACGGATCTAACTGTTGCGCAGTAAACGCGTCAATTAGCCAGTGGATGGATGTCTCGCTTACGCCACAAGTGACGCAAACTGCCAAAAGCCAATCGAGCCTTACACATACGAGCCGAGATTTCCTCAGACACCAGAATATCGGGACTGACGAGGCTCCTAAGATAAGTGAAGCGGTCAACACATTCAACTGGTTTGCTTCCTATCACTAACTTCAGTGCTGAATCAAGCCAATCCCTGATGTTAAGTCTCGTACTTGATGCTCGACTAGCCGCGGACTACCTTAGCACTCGAACGTTTGAACCCTCCTGGTCGCAAATTAGAAGACAGAAAACGAGTAGATAGGAACTTTATTCCAGTAAGATGGAGAGTAAGTTATGTACAAAATAATCGTGTATTTATAGTTTTCTGAACAACAAAAATCAGTGTTATAATCCATCCAATCCGAATTAACAAGTCTCAACTGTTACCCAATCAGAACGTGCCACGTCAAAGTTCTGGAAGGTTCTATCGATCCGTGATTAAATGGAATGTCTTCGGCTCCTTCAATGGATCTGGAGGCCATCTGGGTGAACCCTTTGTGCTCGATTATTTTAGCAATGCGCAAGTTGAATCCTTAGTTGATCATCGAAAGTCGTCGTAAATTTTTAGGTATTGAAGTTTCAGGAGCTAATTATGTCGAGGACATTATCAGTTCAATGGAAAGCCATGTAAATGACATTCGTATATTCTGTACAAACGCCGTATGCTTACTTAACAAACTGCTGAATGTACATGTATAAATAGAACATAATAGGGCGAATGTAATCGCAGTAACACATATGTGTGTAACCTCGTCATCTACGTTATTGGGCTTAACCTGGGTAACCTCATATAAATGAAAGGTCATAATATTCATTATCGTAAGTACGAAGGAGTAGTGTCATTCGCCAAAAATAGTATGTTATTAATTGTCATCGACACCATACGTCATACGTGAAATGCTTTGTTACCACTTAAAATGTAAGGGACAAGATCTTTTGCTTGTGTTTATTCTTTACAACAACTTTAGTTTAATAGATGATCACATCAGATGCTTCTGCAGAAGTAGTATGGGATGCATTCTGTGAACTGTACATCTGTGTTACTACGCTTCATATACCATCGTTAGCACCTTTTATAACAGTAAGTCGTCCAATGTAGTTTAATAAAGAAGTATGCACCCTAATGCTTTAGGAGGAAATAGTGTGAAACCATTTTTAATTACTTTGCACGGCCAAAACTAATTTTGAGACACTTTTGTGCCTCTGCGTCTAGAAAGACTAGGATGATTTACGAGAGATACTTTGTTTAAAAACATGTCGGAGTGCCGAAACTTCAATCTGCTTATATCGACCAAGGAAAGGAAGAGACATATGCCAACTTTGTCTGGATGTAGTTAGTTAGCACTAGTTGAGGACTATTGTTCACGGTTTGGTTTTATAGCTCACACGTTATGAGCACTATTTTACACAAAAAATCGATTACTTCAAATCATAGCAGTGAAGCAGTCAACTTTTTAGAACTTGACGTAGAGTTATCAAGCGGGACAAATAAAATGCATCCTAGACTGTCAAAGGGATTAGAAACTCACCTTAAACCCTTTAAGTGTTTACTTCGAAAATGTCTCTAACGGAAGACAGATTACCATGCCACTGAGGAAACTCCATAATCTTTTTACATTCAAAAAGGTGCACTGCAATAACCTAAAAAGGGTCCACTTATAAAGCACAACTGATTATTGAGATTTCGAAGATTGTCTGGAAAGCAATCTTTAAGTATTTAGATAAAAATTTAATGTTTTCTGAAATACAGAATAGTATCATAATAGGCTAACTTGTTAGCGACACGAAAAACGTCACCTATTTTGAAAGATCAGATCTACACTGACGTAATCCATATTGATATGAGAAAAGTGTCAAGGAAGCTGCCATGATGACAACATCAAACATAGTTTGTTTGAATTATCGTCCATTGTTGGGCACTAATAATTTTCATGTTGGTTGGTACCGAGCCTTGTGTGACGGGGAAACGTACGGAAGTAAAGAAGTACAAAATTTACTATTTTAGAATTGTTAATATCTTATCAGTCAGCTTTGTGGTTGTAAACGTTATATTATCAGGTATTTTGTTCATTTTGGATAATATAAGTTAACAACCACGCATTCTTTCTTTCGGTCTAAATTTTCGATACGAATAACCAGTATTGTGAAAGTTTGCTACCGCGACCAATTAGGCCAATTTGATTAATTTATTTGACAACCTCTTTTAACAAATTGTATAACCAGGTGTTCGACCAGTATCCACTACTAAATAATAAGTAAAGCTCACTGTGGATTGTAGGGGATTTTAGGTTTAGGTTGTATAGTTTTATGACCCTGGACTCCGTATTTCATTCATAATTACTGAGTTTTAAGATGGTGAGAAGTGTTGTTTTTTCTAAGGTGGGATTCAGAGGCAGACAGTACTAAAAACCTGAAAAAATTTATTCCTATTCCCGTCCTTGGTGTACATTAGCTTGAGGATAGTCGAAAGACAATGAATTACTTGTGGTAGCACTGTCAGTGCTAACGTCTAATGCACCTACCATAATACTGTTCCGAAAGAATGTCAAAAATCTGCTGGTCATCTTGGAAGTTTATCAAGCTACACACTAAAACTGCTGGAAAAGATTTCGTTGATGCACTCAGTCCTACTAAATAGTAAAATGTATACATTTCTTGTTACACTTGTAGGTACTATCAGTACCTACGACGTCGAAAAAATAAAGATTACAACCCTTTTGATCATTTGTGGAGCAGAAATATCACTGTAGATTACCGTCTTTACCGTGTTTGGCCAATGCCTAGCCTTGAAGCTTAACGATCTGGACTGAAGAGGTTTCAAACTGTGTTTAGTAGATAAAATAAAACTTAAAAAGACCTAGGAGTTGTAATTGCTCTAACACCAGTTAAAGCCAACTAAAGATACCTTGTGCAATTTGTTTCTTTTCATGAATCTGATACACAAATTCGCTTGCTACAAATGCTGCAAGTCAAGACACTAACAGTGGATGGTCTGTCTTTTTCTGATCTTCTGTCACATGAAACCATAAGCTTTCTTTGTAGGCAACATACAATAAATAGTTGTTATATTTGTTTTGTCACTTCGCTACTGCCTATAATCTCCCTACCATTCGAATGTAAATGAAGAGTCTATATCCACTATCGATCGCCTGTCTGTATTATTAGATACTAGATATATTTTAGAAACTAACGTCTACGGTGATGACAATGACGTCAGTCGTTGTCAATGCCCTTTCATCCTGCACACATATGTAGCGCAAAAATTATTCACTTTGCAATGACTATAATAGGTACTTGAATGATAAGAGATTTTGTTAGTTTTGTTTTTCAGGCAGCCTGCTAATTATCAAATAAACAGAAAAGGAAATATGCCGCATTCTGTAAAATCATTTAAGCAATAAGATAGCAACAGATGTCCGGAAGCTATATAACTTCACAAGCTGTCGAAGAAGTATTCATCAACAGCACAAGGGTTTGGTTGCATTTTTTGACCTGTACGCTGTAAAGTTTTTGTAAGCACATCAAATAGACTCTCATAATAATTGGTTGTCTGTACATTTGACATTAATGTTGAAAATGTTCATTTAAGTGGACATTAACTGAAGTCACTTGGTCGCTCAACATTGCCAGACTATGACACGACACAGTGTGGAACGCAGCCTTATACATAGATGGTAGTTACTTGAATCGCAAATCCAGTTACATTACATCTACCATTAAAATTGTTCCCTTCCTAACCCACTGATCTTTTCTCAGTGCTTGTGGGTTTAATCTATAGAATCGATGGTGTTGAATTAGCAAAACATTTGGTTTTGGTTTTCACTGTACCCAATTTTTAGATAATGCATGACATCTATCTGACCCCATAAAAGAAACCGACCGATATAATTCAGTAGATGACTTCAACCAGTGCTTGGGTACTCTTTCAGTTCCGTACATGACACAGAAAGCGAGAGATTAGTTGGTTCATGATAATTTATGACAACAAACCAAAACCAAACAAACAGTAAAGAGCGGTAAAATGTGCCGTTCAGTCGTACTTTAACATGTATGTCAAGATAAGAAAGCACAATAAATTTAATACATTGCCTAATGTTATCACTGACTTCTATTAATCATTAGAGGTATTCTGGAAAGACGACAGACGAGACTTAGTGCGATTCGATGCATCACTCAGAAGTAACTCGTCGATTCACTTTAATGGATAAAACAGGGGATACCTTTAGAGCTCAAATTACATAAATATCTGTCAACCGTAGTTGTCTTTTGCACATTAAAACGCAAGACTTTAAGGGGATTTTGTATCGTCTTATAACTTTATATAACTAAACACTTTTACAAATCACCCGTCGAAATTCGCTTTAACATAAACACTGAGGTGAAAATCTTATGATCTCGGTGTAGCAGGTTGAAATTTAAGTCCAGCTTAGGAATGTATGTCATTCATCATGATGCATACTCTGGTAGTGTAAGCAGCTGACTTATTGTGAAATATCGAGTTTAGTGTTGATGATAGATACTGAATAAGGACTTTAAGTAGGTGATTCAGAGGCCATAGATGAGTAGGCTGATTGCTAGTCAGAAGGATTACGGACGGGTCTTATCCAATCTTTGCGGGATATAACGTAATTATCAACTACAAATGTAAGGTCTGAAATTTCGGTAGTACACCAAGCTTCGGTTATTAGGAAACAACATGTGTTAACTAAGTACATTAAGGATTTAAGATAACTGGTTTTATTGCAGAAGAAACGGGATTTAAATAGAATAGTGAAGAACTGTGTGGACATAATGAAATTAGATAGGTCACGAGTTAGCTGATCTAGTGGAGAATCTCTATGAACGTTATTTTGACTGGAAAAAGAAGAGCGAGTATAGGGGAGTGGTAGCAGTGAGACATTAGTCATAAGAAGGTTGGAAAGAGGTACTTTGTCACCTGGTAGGGTACCATCTATATGATGATGTTGAATAAATAAGGAAAGATCAGGAGCGGGTGTAAAACGGGTATGACGGGATAATAAAAAGACAGACTTAGGAGATTAGTTGTTTGTAAAAAGTGCCAAGTTATTATTTGAGATTTCATCTGAATCCACTGAGGTAAGGAATAGCGTGGACAGTGGTTCATATAAAAAGAATTCAATGGATTGCAAAAAGACAGCCAGTAATTAATTATACAGTGGCACATTGTTATTGTATGCCATAGAAGCATTGTCAAGCAACTCGTGGTTATGATGCACTAATGTTTGAGGGGGGTTTGTTAATGGTGTATGCGAACTCGATGTATGGGGCTGCTAAAAAATGTGCAGCGCTATTCTTATAGATGTATTAAGCCTGCTGAGAAGGGTTTATAGGTATCTTGTAGGTGTGTCCCTCTCGTTCTTTATGCTGATTTTTATTGTTTAGTGGTATGAAGTCCGAGTACATTTGGTTGGGACTCAAAGAATATTCAGACTGTACATTTTTAGGCACATGAGGTCTGTCCTGACGAATTGTCATGGGATTGAGAGTGTGTCCTGCCCTACAAACGTTATGGTACTTAAATTTACCACGATTGTCTTCGGTAGTACTCCATTGCACATGGGGTTGGTTTGCGGCGAAATGCGTTTCCCCAGAATTAATGCGAAGTGCACAAAGTCTACTTGCTTTAAATACCTCTGCTGCTTTGTTGTCCGGCTTGGTTTTGCAGGTATTTTCAAAGAGTTCTAGTTGGTCTCAGGTGAAATACTATTTGTAGCAAATGGTACGGTACCCTGTAACTTAGGATAAGTCTTGGTTTCTATCTGTTTTGATGTTATGAGCAGAGGTCGCATACTTTTATAGGCTTGGGTTTTAGAATGTCTTGATACCTCAGGGTAATATTGAGGTATACAGTCGAGTCCCTCTAGATTACTATACATAGTCGTATGTTGGCTGGTTAATATTTGGCTAGCTTCTAATAGCTGTTCACTATCTAGTAGATCTAGAGTAAAACTCTCAGAATGAGAGCATTTAAAAGATTGTATTAGAAAATTTTGCATAAAATGCATAAAGTGTATTTCAGTATTTTTTAAACATACCAAAATGTGTAAAATGCATGCTCCATAATAAAAAGACTATTTTTATTTGTCTTTTTTTATTAAAAATTTACAATACGTTAAAAGTGCGAAATTAAGAGAAAATCAGTAGGCGTAATATTCGTCGAAGAGTTCTGAGAATAATTCAGTTCGAGCAAAACATTTAGATGTTAAGGATTCAAAATCCCTAAAAATACAATTGTCCACTTAATCAGGTCGGCGACGGGGGTGAAAATCAGCGAACCCAAGCAAGCTCAGCATTTATAACGAATTCAAGGTCATCTTGCTGACCAGTCAGCACCTCAGGTTACCATCTTTGATTCTGCGTCCCATTGGTCATTATCTGAGTCAGTATTTCCAGCATTCTAGCACTAAGTGAACGTGCAAACCTATTGATGTATCAGCTTCTTCTTGATAACTAGCGGTTGATTTAGTTAACACTGGAGCGAACTGGTATCCAAGCCAGCAGCATCACCCTGCCGATGGTAGACGAAGCAGTACCTAACCCCATGTTTGCAACTGACTCTCAAATTTAACCAGGATGTCTGACAGAAGTGTCGCTATCCACAAGCCTAGTATGGCCGCTCTAGAGAAATAAGAAAATACACTGGAGGTACTTGTCCAAATTATTCCAAACGCGGAACAACCATTAGGTGACAAGCTAGCCGTGATCTCAAAGTTATCCACAAAATTAAAAAGTCCTTGTCCTAATAGACGTGCGCACAGCAGAGCCACCGGATCAAGTCGGGAAGTTATTTTGAGAATCGTACCCAGACCGTCTGTTGAGTCCAGGAAGCCACAGGATTTAGCAAAAAGATGCATTAAGCCTAAGAAAAATGTTACTGTCGTCAAGTAACGCTTCACACATGACCAAGTCCGTGACTTCCTAATTCAAACGATTTGTATCAATACCAGCCTAAAGACCAACCATGTTCAATACATTGATGTGCTGTCCCTGCCACTACACGAAAATTCCACTACATTCCGTGGAGGAGATTAGTGGCTACTTATGTAATTTGTAATTAATCATGTTTCCTTTTCTTTCTGAATACTTTTTTAGTTGCACACGACCACAATCAGATTTACATGAACGCATGAGACCATATCATTATCCTTTTTTCAAAAAAGAGTTGTGTTATGTTGGGCGATTAAAAAAGTGTATCGAACTTTCAGAACTGTATTATGAAGGACTATTTCAATTATTTCGGTTGTGAGAAGTGTAAACATTTCATTTCTATGATTTTTACGTTCCTCTTACCCTATCCTCCCGTTTAGTTTATTTACTCTTAGTATATTGTTTCTTGCTATGAACTACCGTTAACTAGTTGTGTACTAGTTGTCCCTATTCACTACCACTATTCCCTTTGTTCTGCACTAATACTAGGTTCCTAACTGGTTTTCTTTGCGGTCTGGTTTTGTATATATATAAAGGGATGTGTTAAATATAATATGATTCTGTCTAGTTGGTCTCTCGTCATGTGATCTTCTATTTCTGACTTAGGACTTAGTGTGAATAGGGCAGACTTGCACTTATCGACTAAGGACACCTCATTGGTGTTTTGGTCAACCAACCATTTTTCATATCATAACAGTAACTTTCAGTGTTATGGAGCTCTCTAAAGTTTCTTTTTTCTTGTCGGCCGTTGATTGGGGTGTAATGACTTTCTCGATATCAAGTTTCGGAGCGATTTCTACTTCGAAAGTTTTACCTTTTAGATAGGTGGCTCTGCGGCGGTCAGTGGTAACGTCCTCTTCCTAGCCATTTTTGTCAATGGTATAGTACTGTGATTTTAGCTTCAAGGTCTTGTGTGGCTCTTCATAGGTGGCGTTGAGAGGTAGGCATAGTGAATGGCGATGTACAAAAATATGTGTACTATATTTTAAGGCAGGTTGGAAAAAAACATCTGTCGATTGCTGTTGACTTTGGACTGACCTAAATAAACGTTAGTCGGTCCACGTAAGAATTGAAATTTAAAAGGGAAAAGTTTCCATGAATTCGCCTGGGAGTCAAAATGAGGTTCTTTGGACTACTTAGACAACACTGCTCCCAATATCTGCTGACACAGTGCTGCTTATTTTGAGCAAGACTAGTGATAAAGCGTCGGTCCTATACGGTATGTTCGTAGTTAAAAGTGATGCTTTTAGATGTCTTTGAAATCTTCCCATAAAAGCCTTTAGATTGTGAGAGATAGGCGTTTGTTCGAAAGCGTGTAGTTCCAAGGAGTTTGATGAGAGAGTGGAACAACCTAGATTTAAACTAACGCCCGTGATCTGTCGTTATTGTGGATGGACAACAAACATTTGCTATTCATCGTCGACGAAACAGCAAACAATCGTTTCACTAGTGATATCTTTATGCGAAACTGCTTCTGGTCAACATGCGAATCGGTCAAGGCATATTAGAAGATAAGGGAATTCATTTGATTCTGGTAAATGTCCTACCAAATCAAGTTGGACGTGGTCGAATCAAGCGTTGTGGACTGTGTAAGCGTCAAGAGGGCATTAATTATGCTAAATTACCTTGTTTTTTTTGGCATGCCACACAGGAGCATGCCCATTCTATGATTTTCTTATTCACCATCGGCCAGCAAATTCTCAGAGTAATCAGCTTAGTCGCAAAACAAACTTCAGGATGAGAGAGGTTGCGTAATGTGTTGAAGATAATGCGCCGATAACTCTCGGGGACAATTGAATGGGCTGCACCTGTATAATAATAAAAAATAAAGGGTTTTTGCCCCTTGTAATCGTTTTTGTTTTAAGATTGAGCGTTGTTGTGAAAAACTCGTGATATAGATCGTCGTCTTCATTTTAAAGTTGAGCTAATTCAACAAGGTCGATTCCCTGGATACAATTCAAGGAATGTATTTGTAATACGGCGTCGGCAACTACATTGTTAACTCCAAATATACGTCGTATATCAGTAGAGAACTCGGAAATGTAGTCTGAATATACTTTCGTGGAGAGTACTTATCAAAAATTTGCTTCATGGTAAACGTCAGAGGTTTATGATCAGTGAGTATAGTAAATTCTGAGCTTTCGGTAGAGTGTTGAAAATGTCGTACAACATAGTACATAGTTGATAGTTCACTTTCGTAAGTGCTGCATCTCGAATCGATATCCTGCGACAGTCTAGAAAAGAACGCGAAAGGTTGCCAAGCTTGATCTACTCATCGTTGCAGAACTGCGCCACTGGCTGAATTAGGTACGTTGCCAGCAATGCTGACACAAGCTGCAGTATTGTGATGTGCCAGCGTAATTGTATTGGCTACTGCTTTTTTTGTTGCATTGAGGGCTTTCTTTGACTCTGCATCCATTGTGACTATCTTTTTATTTCCATGAAGTTGATCTGTTAGTGGTTTTATGATGGATGCACAGTCAGGTATAGATCGCCTGTAAAAGCTCACAAGTTCATTGGAAGCTCGCAGCTGTATTATGGCGAATAGTTCCCGATACTCCAGAATAGCCGCCACCTTATGCTTTTGGGTTATATGTTATTAGCATCATTAAATTGCCGCAGGAAGTCCACCGCGGTTGTCCTAGTTTGACATTTCTGTATGTTTATTGTGATTTTATACTGTTGCAGTCTTCTGAAAGCTCTGTCCAGATGTTACAAATGTGGTTTATAATCTGAGCTTGCCATCAAGCAGTCGTCGACGTATCCATGGACATAATCAAGCCCGCGGAGCAGTTCATCAGTAAACCACTGAAATGTTTGTACTACATTTCCCAGGCTAAAATGCATTGGAAGGAATTCGTAAAGGCCGAATAGGGTTATGATAGGAGTTTTAGGGATGTCTTTATCGGTTATCGGTACTTGATTGTATGCCTTTACTAGGTCGACTTTTAAAAATACGGTCATTTCCTTCAAGGTGGCACTTAGTTCGTGGATGTGTGGTAAAGGGTAGCGATCAGGCGTAGTTTGAGCATTGAATAGTCGGCAATCACTAGTGAGACACCAACCATTGTGATCTTTTTTTGAGACCATATGCAATGGAGATGACATCGGGTAACTGAAAAAACTGATTGTTTTCAGGTCCATCATATGATCGAATCCATTTTTCGCAGTCCTCGATTTTTCGGGTGCAAGTAGACATGCTTCCGAGAATACAGGTTGACCTGTAGTAGTAATGTGATGTGCAACATTACTAATTACACACGCTGATTTTGATGTTATCTTATTCAGATCTGGATACCTGTCAATTAAATGTTTAAAACGAAGAGGACATGAGCTACAATCTACAGCACTGGTTTGGGGAATGCATAGTTTTGTGTTGCTACTAACTCGTTTCTTCTTTCTAGGGTCCATAAGTAAGCTGTAGTGGCCCAGCAAAACTATACCTAAGATAGGTATTTTAACATCGGTAATGTTAAAAATTCAGTGTATGGGTTTTCATAAACCCACGTTTAAGTAGACATATATTTTTCCATACGTGGCTATTTCATTCCCGTCGTCCCCCGATAGATCAAATCCTGCTTCATGTTGGTAATCATATGAAGTTGCAGAAAGAACGATGACTTCTGCGCCAGTGTCGACGAGGTAGTGAACCTTGGTTATTACATCAGTGATGAATAACAGGTGGCTATTTCCACCGGCTACGGTTGCCAATATCGCGTGCCGGCAGGATAGTTTCTCGATGCGTCAACGAAGGTTTGGAGTTTGAGAAACAACAAGGGTCTCTATACTTAATCAAGGCTTTGTTATAGGTGTTGTGGTACCAAAAAACAATGTGAGTTTTCTGGTTGTCGAGGTCAAGATGAGGTTTTTCTGTAACGGAATATACCTCGCTGTAGCGAGCCCTGGTGATCTCCAGAATTCAATCAGCAGATGAAGCTAGTTCATCTGTTGGGTTGTTATAAAATGTTGCCAAAACTGCTTGTACTTGTTGTGGAAGTTTAGACAGGAAGAGTGAACGAAAAAAACCTTCGTCAGATGTGCGTTGAACAATGACTTCTCTCATGCCTGACAACATTTCTCTCAATAAAGTATTACCCAGCTCGATGGTATGAAACAATTCATCAAGACATTGTCTGTCGGACAGGTCTCCGCGTTTGAGAATTGACTTTTGAGCTGATCGTTTGGCAGCTGGAGCTAAAAAGGAAAGGGGTGACATAGCTGTTCCATTCACGCGGAAGGGATCTTACGACAGCAATGAATTTAACACATGGATCTGTCACGCTGTGGTATTGAAACTCGGCTTCTGCGTAGTAGAACCAAGCTTCTATGTTTTCTGTCCAAATAGGAATGAGCTGAAAGTTTGGAGGTGTGTGTGTGTAGGGAGTGTTTAATTTTAATAAGATTAGGAGTCTGATCATCATTAAGGTACCTATATATGCAAATACAAAGTACGATGAAAAATTAGCGAAAAAAAGCAGTTGTTCAAAATTAATCTGCTAAAAACTATAAACAGGAACGATCGTGTCCAGATCACGTCGTGCTCACTAATGGAGTGCACATAATGTATGACCTAGCAACGTTCGTTGCATGACCAGAGCAGTTTCTAACGATGAAACCCACACTTACGAATGATAAAAAATCAGAAGACAGTGAAGGATGGAGAGGAAGTTATATTTGATCGGGAGTGGACAACTAATGAGATAGCAACGTCTAGGCTGGTTAACTAAAGAGTGAGTTGCTTCCCAAGTCGTATCATGACCAGGTGGTGATAGTTGACCGATAACTTTCACCTGGGCTTTCCCGCTGAAACAAACATGGTCAACAATTTATCAATAACAATAGCCTATGCAACTATTTATTTAGGTAATTATTATCTCCACAAATACTTTTCCTCAACTGGATACATGGTTAGGTTATCAGTAACTTCTTGTCACTTAACACCAATAAATACAAAATTATAACTGTGAACAATTGGGATATAACGCACACGTATAGCCCTGGAGGTTCTTGTATCAATCTCTCTGTCACAGAAAAGGATTCGGGCTAAACACTAGGCGTCTCTTCCTATTCATATACGATAGCAAACAAAGCCTGTTCTATTTTGAGGTCTCTTTTTAGAACTTCAGGTAACTCGGATACAGTTTTGCTCAATGTTTTTTATAGTAACTCGCAAAGATCATCTTCTGATGAGGACTTTTGATATTACTCCCTCTTATCCTAAGAAGAATTGTGTTATCTTAGAGTGTGTTCAAAGGAGAGCAGCCAGAAAAGTAGTCTAGCAAAATAGGCTACTAATCTTATTTCGCATCCATAGCAATACAGCGTGGCTAGGGAGGCTACTGGCATGTAACTTTCTCTACACTCGTTAGATTTTTCCCAAAAATAAACCTAAGATAACCTTTCAAAATAGAACATAATAGGACCAAAATGAAATTTCGTGCCAGTTATTTGTGGTCGAAATCTGTAAACTATGGATACTCCAGTCCGAGAATTTAATAACGATACCTTTCACTGAATCTCCTATAGGAAGCTTGATACTTACCTAATCTCCGCAGTTAATGCGGAACTGAATTGAAGGGACAACTGTTTGATCACTTCTTCTCGTAGTTTATCCTCTCACTTCTCAGTTTCACAAAATACAGCAAATATTATAACTTTCCAAGATCAAGAAATCTCTCCTAATATGAAAATATAGATTTCGCATAACACTGAGTTCGTTTGTTGTCAATTTGAGTTCAAAGTCCAAGATGAATAACTTCACTATTCGTTCGTTGTTACTAATACTATGGGGAATTAATAGGATTTTTTTTCGATAGACTTCATAACTTTCTAGTTGTCACACTGAATCAGAAGCTAATATAAACATTTTGTTCGAATGTTCGTCAAGTTCCTGCAACAAGGTCATAGCCTGAATTTCACCACACGCAGCGTGAGTTGTCCGTGTTTCTTGTAGAGGTTGGGTGTTTGTGCAAAGCTGTTATTTTGTGTTATGGATGATGATAAGCGGATAGTCGCTTGGATCGATGCCGATGAATTTAGTGAGGTCGCTAGTTATGTGTATTCATGTGAAACCTCTAAATTACATCTAGCTTGGCAGGTTATTAGAGTGTGGTTGTGTCGTATGCCTTCATCCAAAATTCCTCGGTCCATAGTCTGCACTTTTGAGCTTTTGAATGCTTACTTCGAACACTCAAGCCAAAGTATGGCTTTAGCACTCATGAGGTTTGTCTCATTACTCTCCAGTGAGTCACAAGATCGTGAAAGACCCAATTTCGCACTCCCAATCTTATCACTCTCTCGCATGGCAGGCCTACCAAGTTGGCTTGCTGACTTGCGCAATGATATAGCACATGGAATAATACCGTCTGTAGGCACACTAGAGAGTGCCTTTTGGTGGTCATTAAAATATCTGGGTGAATTCTGGACTTCGAATGTGAAGTATAACGAGGTTCGAATATCTGAAGTAAACGAACTTCTGAAGTCTCATAATTTGACTGTGATCAGGTACGTTGATAATTTGTTGCAAGGTAAACAGGTATCACAATCGGACACAAAGGAAGTGTTTAAAAGTCGCCTATCACCCACTTGCTTTCAGCTGATAACGAATAGTATTTGTGGTTATGGCTGTGAGTTGCTTACCGGCGACCTCTCCCTAAGTAATATTGTTCGAGAGTGCGCTATCAAGCTGAGGTGTTTACTTGACGCGCTGCTGTCTCAAAAACTTATTGGTGAACTCGTGTTGCAATTCATTTTGGGGCTGGACGACGATTGTTCTGTAGAAACGGACATCCGACTAGAGTGGTGCATTACTTGGATCGAGGCAATCGGCTGTCATGGGTCCGAAAAATCTATCCTATGCAACTACGTAAACGGCTTGGTATTTGATTGGAGGATAGCATGTAGTCACATCATGGGTCACATGTGTGATAAGTTTAGGGGCTTGTTCGTGAGGTTATTGGCTATTCGTGATCCACCTGTGTCACAAGGCAAGATAAAAGCAATCATGAACCATATTGATGTGTTTTGCGGTGGCGATGTATCTAAAGAGCCTCAGACTAACGAGTCTCATACAGTGACGTTCACTGGAAACCATTGGAAACGTGCGGATTCCTTGTTGTGGGCAGAAAAACCATTTGGAGCATTAATCAGTTCATGTAGTAATTTTTTTTCTTTTACTTTGGTTCTAGCCTGCAATGCCCAGACAAATAGACAACATAAAGGAGTTCCTCCACATGACTCAAAGGGCGGACGCCAAATGTAAGTTCCACTTTAACATTAATAAGTTTCTAGCTGTTAAAATCAAAGAGAACAAAGACAATGTCAAGTTTAAAATCAGATGCTCTCGGTTTTTGTATACACTTGTAGTCGTCGAGAAAGAAAAGGTTGGAAAGATCAAACGTTCACTCCCTCCAAGTAATTTCAACTAATTCTTAATTAATTCTTTTTTCTCGTAGATCTCACTGTAAAGGAACTGTAATGTACTACTGAAAATAAAAGCTTCTTAAAATTGGTGATTGCTTAATAATCTTTCAGGGTCAGGGCATACATAAAGTCAGTAAGCATTAGACATGTGGGAATAGTGACGTTAAAACGACTAACCATTTAATATTTTTCCACGAATGTTGATATGAAATCTTTCTTTAGTCTATATACTCGATCTGGACAGTAAACCTAAGGTCAAAATAAATGTTTTTAATTGTGTATCATCTAATCAGGCTTATTTATAGACTAACTCACTTTTTATTCTAAACTTATAACCGTGATTATCATACCTAACGTCTCCTAATTTTTTGGTAAAAGAGCACATTATTGTTTCCACTCACATAACTTTATTCACTTTACGGTGCCCGTTAGGCTAAACTAGTTGGCTTCGTGTTATAAAAATGCCTCTAGTGGTCGTGTTAGCCTGCTTCGGTAGGTGGTAATAGGATTTTTCCTGATCAGAAGAGCTCTACCTTATGCCTAACTGGATACTAAGATGAAATGACTCACTGTTAACGAGGAACCACCCTGTTTTATTTGATGTACAAATATGAATTCACTTAGCTATTGTGTCAAAAATACTTTAGTTAATAAGTAAACTGCCGATAGGTATTTCAAACAATCGACATAGTCTTCAGCTGAATGTGACTTCACAGTAACTGTAAAGTTGATAACACATAATTGGAAATATACCTTACAAGTTGCCTAGATGGGATTCATTTTCTTCAGTGTTACCTCCAAGCCTATGAGTAAATAGGATACTTACGCACTTTACTTTGTCGAGTAACACCCGGTTGTGAGATCGTGCGGAACTAATGGATTATAATAGTAAGTCAGTCAGTTTTAGTGTATTCATTGACCTCGATTTTTTGCGCTTTCAGTTGAAGCAAATCCTTTTGTCGGGAGGTTTGGGAAGACATTCGTTGATGTTAATACAAGTGCTGGAGGTTAGTTATGTTCAAAATAAACCAGTTCATTGTTATTTAATATTCTCATACTTAATTGCATTGGTTATATGATGAGTTTATGACACCTCTTATGAAGAGATGATTCGTTATTCACACTGATTATCATTTTAAACATTGTTTTTATATTAATTTTAGGCGTTTTCGACAATAGGTGAGTGTAAACTTGTTAAACATTAATGATGAGCTGATTGCGTGTCATATGAAGTTGATTTGACCTTACTGTTAGTCTGATAAAAACTATTTATATTTAGAACAAAGGCATTAGTCTTTAAGAATTTATTAAATTGTTTCCTATTTCGGTTGTGACAGGTCACTTTAAATTCTCCGCTTTCATCATCCGTTTGGAAAATGTAGATGGGTGTGACTTCCCATTTGGTGGTTTGTAGACTGGAATGTGTCCTACGAGTTCATAGTGCCACTCCATTCTGGCCGTCTGGAAGAAATATAACAAAACAAAAATTGAAAGGACGCGAAGTGCAATGCGAAATACGTTGTGATCCATATTAATTTCAAGTGTTTCTTACCGGCCGTAAGATTAATCATGTGTTTGCAAACGTTCACTTTGAGTTGTTAATAAATCGATATAAATATAGTTTATACTAGTTGAAATTGCAGTGTTCTGATTTGTTGCGACTGCTAGATGAGAGCCCAGAGATCTATTTGTTTTAAGTAAAATAGTTAATACGAAGCATTGTAAGGGGGGGGGGAGAAGGATTAAAGTGTACACAATATTGGCGGTTCTGCTTTAGAGTAATTCGAGTGTTATTTTGTAGTCAAAGCGTGTTCCGACGAGTTTCCCTAAGCCAGGCCACAGTTTTCGATGTGAATCGAAGCCTTTTGGTTTCTTGCAGTAAGGTTTCTCATAGTTGAGTTGCAGCTGATCCGTGTATGTTGATTTATGTGCTAGTGTCCTAGGAGTTATCCATTTTCTTTTTGGAGGCGGAGATATGACTAGATGATTTACTGATAAGAGCGGTACCTGAATTATGCATTAATACCAAGCGATTATTACTTTATCTGAATGCCTCTCATCACTTCAAATGTTTACAGTATTCTACTATCGTATGATCAGTGCGAAATCAATATTTTTCTTAGCTCACCTAATACATTGGTAATTTTGCAATTATCAATTACTTCATATTCTTTTAAGTAACTTACCTGTATTATTAATTGGGCAATTATGGGTTTTCCGTATGTGGTCGGTTTGAAAGTAATAACGATTGGTGAATTTTTTGATTTGTATTCAATGCCTGCATTGGTTGGTGGTAAAATCCCTTCTTTTGGTTCAACTGTATACTCTGTTTGATTCTCAGGGTATAAACGGGCAATGAATTGCATCGGCTCACTAAAATTTATAAAATAATTATTAACAGTTATCATAACCTGTCGTATCAAACCTGTTCGGCTCTTAGTAGTTGTGCTACGCTTATGCTCGAAATATTTACAGATAACCTTGGAGTTTTCTTTTGTGACTACTGTCCTAATTAGTTGTAAGTTTTCAAAACATGATACATACACTAAAATAAACCCTTCATCTGTCGATGTTTATAACAGTAAAATGATTTGACAGTTGGATGTAAAGTTCGTAAACTCGACAGCATTCTTGGTTAACAATTATATTATTGGTTGTAGCTATACGTGTCCCATGCTATTTTCTACTGTTTGACTTGTTTTTTTCTTTAGCGATACATAACGTTATGTAGTGTATCATTTCATCCATATTTAAAACAAAACTTCAAAAATCTTTTTGGAAAAAGTTATCGTCTGATTGCATTGTTACGGCATCTATATAAAACAGCCGCATGCATTTAGTCATTGAGACGATGCCTGACTCCTAAATAACCTCTGTACAGATTTTG
The DNA here is from genome assembly GCA_025215515.1 of Schistosoma japonicum. NCBI lineage: Eukaryota > Metazoa > Platyhelminthes > Trematoda > Strigeidida > Schistosomatidae > Schistosoma > Schistosoma japonicum. The sequence continues at coordinate 39,171,262 of CM046069.1, read as the reverse complement.
AAGCATCTGCTTAATTATTATTTTACAGATTATATTACATTTATTAGAAACAGTATATGTGGTTGACTTTGATAAAACCGAATTTTCTCAGAAGGGTTTTTGTTTACGGAGTTAGATTAACACTACGATCTGTTTGTATAAAGAGGAATCCGAACAATAGAGTACATTTAGCGAAAACGTAATGACTGTCAATTAGCAATCAAAAAGTGTTCTTAGTATCCATCCAAGACTACTCTTCAGTAATTTGGATGCTAATACTAACAATAATTATTTAAATTTAAACAATTTGGTGCAAATGGGCACTTATAAAATGCAGAATCTTCTAACTACCTTAAACATGAATGTAAGCGTGTTTGGGATGCGATTCTCCGCATCCAAATGCAAAATGCTGCTTCAGGATTTGCTTGATTCAGCACTGAAGTTAGTGATAGGAAGCAAACCAGTTGAATGTGTTAACCGCTTCACTTATCTTAGGAGCCTCGTCAGTCCCGATATTCTGGTGTCTGAGGAAATCTCGGCTCGTATGTGTAAGGCTCGATTGGCTTTTGGCAGTTTGCGTCACTTGTGGCGTAAGCGAGACATCCATCCACTGGCTAATTGACGCGTTTACTGCGCAGCAGTTAGATCCGTTTTACTTTATGGATGTGAAACACGGCCGTTAAGGATAGAGAATATTTGTAGGCTTCTAGTATTGGGTCATAGATGTCTTCGAAGCATTACTCGTGTTTGTCGGGAGCACTGAGTAATCGATACGTGGGTTAGGGATGGATTATTAGGTAAATACGCTAGGTGAATTAGGCTGAGCCATGTCAATAGGTGCAGACTACGTGGTTGGGGTTCACGTGATGATCATAACAAGTGGTTGGTGACTAGGTGATATGGCCCCAAATCGTTCGCAATGGAGCAGGTGCGTCCACTTTTTGTCTTCCTCTAAATTCGAAGTTTCTGAGCTTATCATAAATTTAATTTTACTGAATTATATTTTCTCGAATTTTATTTCCGATCTCTATACCTTTCCATTAGTACTTACTCTGTTACTACCTCCCCTACTCTGGGATTTGATCTGACGATTTAGTCTCTTTCTGCTAACTGGAACTTGACGACGTGAAGTGATGTACGCATCTACCAAGTTTTACGTTATAACTGACTGAAAAATGTGCACCAAAAGTATGTGCACTACTTTGAAGTAACAGTTTGAAAAAAGATAAGAAAAAATGATCATAAAAACGTAAAAATTCAATAAAGCTACATGAAGATTACATGGTAGGAGTTACAGTTTGGAAGGGACTACAATCAAGGAAGACTTTATTCCGTTGAAAAAGTCACCACGCTTCTATGAAGATTAATAGGAAACTGTCAAAGGTCCTACTTGCTTCTGTTCTGGGCCATATCTAATAATGTTCAAATCACTGAGTTGCACCGTCTATAGGAAGTTCAGGTGAACCGACAGTTCAGTCTTGTATAATGTCATAAACTAACCACTGCTTTTTATAACCAGTCTAGGCGTCGACAAGTAATTCACGATATAAAAGCCACTAAAACGACATTAGTAAAACACGACCAAGACAACGAAGTATTTTCAGTTAGTGGCAATACTTGAGTTGTTATCACTGCCCCTCAAACACTTTGCCAGATCTCAGCATGGTTTCCACTGGACGCCACCAATCCTTTGGAGGTAACGATGCTCGAAAAAAAGGAGATGCTGGACATCCTCAGCTTGTAGAGACTAGGTTTCACAGCCATAGAGCAGAAAATCTCTCGCTAAAGAGTTGTGAACCCGATCTTCTACAGGCAGGTACTCATCATAACGACTGTAAAAATGACCCAAATTGACATTAGCCGATCACGTTTTTATTACTGATTGATTGCTCTCGTCTGACACGCCACCACCAGAACTCTTACAATTATCTAGATACACAAACTTCCGACTATCTCTAACAGTTCAAGGCTTGGTGAGAGCAAGCTCAGATTCCCGTCACTCTTTTAAAAGTACTTTGCATTTAGAAGGAGTGGAGTACATGCCATATCTGGAGACACTAACTGCCAACTGGTTAAGTGAGATTTAGACATCATATCTGTTATCGTACAGTAACACAGTATCATTCTCATAGCAGAGATCGAAATATCTTCAGGAAGTTGATCTATACCGCTATTTTGTACTGTTTTCAAGATATCGTATATGGCAAGTTTGAAAAGGGATGGTTATGTTGAGCGACCATGTCGGACTCCACAGCTGGATTAGAATAGTGAAGAAAGTTGGATGTATATCTTTACTTTACCAGAGGTGCTTGTCTAAAAAATCTTTAGGATAGTAATAAACTTCTCAGGTGTACTTCTCCAACAAACCATTCCACAGTACAATCTTGTCCAATAATAATCAAAGTCGGTTCCGATATCAAAATATACGACTGTTGGCATTCAATACTTGCGACAGTATACCAACAAGGAAGGAGGGTGTAGATGTGATTGGTATGTTCTGGTCGGAAGCAACATGTTCCTCGTTAGTTAGTCTTCCACGTGTTTTGCCCAATCTGCGAAGCGTGACGGAACCCGATAGCTTGGAAGCAATCGATAGACTTGTACCTTTGATAGTTACACTGGTTACATGGGCTTTTAATGATGGGAATAACTGATTTCAAGTTGGTGGAACACTTATTTTCCCGAAATATTTCAAACAACCTTGCTAATTCCGTGATATGGAGAAAGCAATCACCATTAAGGAGATCTGGGGGGAGGGTAAGTCGTCTGAACCAGGTGATTTATCGCGATAGAAAAGTTCGAGTTCCTTGACGATCTTTCCGTTAAGTGGATCGGTCATCACCAACCAAGGAGGATGAGGCAATCCGATCAACGTACCAGTTCACCGGACTCCCGACGAACCCTAAGACGATCATAGGTGTTAGTAATTTGCATACTATCAGTTTCACAGATCGTTCCACTGATATCAGACTTCTTGCTGACAGTAGCTCAGATGAGATATGAGAGATGTCGATCATTAACAGACCAAGCTGCTTCTTCCGATTCCTCAACACGCTCCGACCACCAGGCTTTTCAGTCCTTATGCAAGTCCTTTACGACTTTCTGACGTAACAGTCTACTTGTATTATCAAACTCATTAGTCATTGAAGTGGACTGATATGCCTTAAAGATTTGTAAGAAACCTGCACAAACTCAACGCCTATGAATGGGGTGTGTCGCAAAACCACAATTGGCATGGCTCACTGTTTCTGTGACGTCATGCAAATGTAACCAGTGCTCATCTACGATATTCGTCGAACTAGCGACTGGCATTGAGCCTAACACGGATTGATATTTGGTTACGACAGAAGCTGCAGGTAATTTAATAGTATTATTTGTTTCAGGGCAAGAAGTTTGATGCCCACTGAAATGCAAGATAAGCGTGGTGCAATCTAAATTGCGATCACAGTCCAAATATGTTTCAAAGTGGAAAGACAGTTTTAAACACAGCCACATGAGGGGTAACCATTCACGATATGATCGATCTGTGTCCAGGATTGGGTTGTAGAGAGAACGTCTGGTAGCGTATCGGTGATCACTGTGCAGGAGTAGGTGCTGGTCAGAAGCTGATTATGTTTCCCATACAGCTGTGGAAGACTGTCAAAATTATCTGAGCTACGACCATCGAGTCGGGATTAACAACCTAAGTGACTTTTCTTGAAACCTTGACTCCAGACATGCACATTCAAATCTTTGGCTAGTACTACAATATATGTATAACACGCTTTATTGAAGATCATTTAATTAATGATAGAACGCATCCTTCCGGGTTAAAATCTCTAGGTGCATAGGCGGAGATCACTAGAAGACTTCATTTTGCACAGAAGTTTCTTCTCACTTTGACAAAGTCTTCCAATCTAACAACATATTCGTTCAGGTAGTTTTTGGGTTTATTTATTATCTTCGATTAAATCATATTATTTCGTTTATTTTCGGAAAATAGTGTTAACAGTTTTATTTTACTCAATAGTCGTTCTGATTCGTAAAATCCAAAACAATTTAATTTGTTTTTTTGTGATAACCAAAGACTGATATGTCCACAGATTCTTTACTGCCAACAACATGCACAACCTCAGGTTCATTATGAGCATATTATACTTCGAATATCACATACTCCTACTGAACACAGCATTGGAATATAAGTGGACGAGTACTGAGGTTAGAACTATTTTAGACCATATTTTGTCTTTGGTAATTTTGATTATTGTTCTGAATCTAGGACGAGACTATTAGGGGAAACGTTCGAATTTTTAATCGTCAATAATTTTCGAATACAGTTTTGCATTTTATGATTGTTTTTATTAGTCTATTTCTTGATCTTTGTCGTCTCATTCTTCTAAATATTCACGATATTTGTATCCCATTTTATATTTTGCATTTTCATTGCCTTTTTTTTCACCAATGCCCTTAGGTTATGTAGTCGTGAGTTATCTTCTTCGACATCAGAAATCATCGTCATAAATATTCAACAAGTTATTTTAGCTTAGTTCTTTTCAAAATAATTTACTGCATGCTAATATCGGAAACAGGATTCCTGTAATTAAGTAGTCTACGTAGATCTTGAAACGGTTTTGATTTTAGTTATAGAAACGTATTAGTCAATTTGGAAAATTGTTTCTTTGAGGAGAATGCATGTTAATGTTTCATGAATAGTATATTTGTCTTTGCAGAAATTATTTAATTTAAAGGATGTAATCAATCTTGAAGATACTATTTCTAAGACTAACGATCTTATTTACGTTATGATCTTTATAAGAGGAGTTTTACTGTATTTGTTTTGAATTTTTGTTTACCTTACAAGTAAGTGATTTGTGCTTACAATCGACAATACTGATTATTCATTCATGTATGTATATACAACATAGATCCTGGTGCATATGTTCATTGCCGCAAGTTGCCACACCTTAACAACACTTCAAGAATAACACTGAATTAGTAGTTACTTCAATGATATGGACATATAAAATATGATGACGACATTCACTTCAAGTAACAAAAGCATGAACTAATACAGGATTTATATTACAAGCATCAACGCTAAAATATAAATTTTCCTCCTTGAACAGAGATGGATTAAAATCGTTATTGAATATTATAATAAACAAGCCATACCATTGTAGTATAAATTAAGTAGTAAATTATTCATTGTTAAAACTAAGGGGAGGAAAAGTAATGCATAGTCTAAGTAAAGAAACAACAGGTGTTAACCAATGAATTTTACGTATTATTCCTTTTAAAATTAATTCGTAATCAACTTCGCTTATACGTTAGGCTTCCTATGGCACTTTGCTAACTTAATCTATTCTAAGCAAGGGTTGTTTCCATAAGTAATTTATAAAGTATGTCCTAATGCATGTAATCACAGTTCATCACTTCATATTTTTAAATTTGCTGACATTTTAAGTAATCCCTTTAATCATTCTACAAAGGATGTTTTAATATTTCTTATATCCAATTTGTTATCTACTGATAACTATGTTTAAACATGTTGTATTGAAATTTTATTTGATGGATAGTAGTTATCTGTATCAGTTTACAAGAGATACTTTTGATGCTATCACTTTCTTTTTACATCATAAGAAACACTGCATGTATTACATAAACCTCTGAATTATAAAACTTAGACTAATATCAACTGCAATTTTAAGGCTAATCTAATTTAAAACTGAATTCAAACAGAATTTTCCCACAACCTCCTCCATACTCAAATGAAATTAATTTAGTTGTTTATATTCGCCACAGATTAATGTCGATTGCATACCAATGAAATCCTGAGAGCACTGGACAGCTGTTTTATTTTAGTATGAAACTTCCGAGCTGTGCGCACCAATCTATCCTGCCAGGGAGTCAAATCCAGGGTCTTCAGCCCTCGCGCTGAACACTTAATCATGAACACCATCAGATCGGCGTCCAATGGTAAAATTTCTACTTACATTAAAAATAAGGTTAGTTAGGATATTAATTCTAAACAGTTAAGTCTATATTATTATAGTTTTTACCCTTTTACTAGTTAAATTGAATAAGTGATGTCATTTTCAAAATTGACTCAATTACTTACTTGGTTTGACTAGTTAAAGGTAATTGAACTTTAACTGAACGACCAATTCCTTTATGTGGGATATAAATTATGTCATCAATTGGAGGATCTTTTGATTTAAAAATTAATCCAAACTTCCAGATTGCACCTAGACATGTTCGTATCATTAAATCAGCACTGCATCTAAAATTCCAAATACAAACAATGTGGTCGTTAGAGGATTTTCTTCTTTCTTGTTCATGCATAAAATGTTAAAAGTACCTTAAGGATACTATCGCTGAGGCTAATATCTACAATTTAATTACAGGTTAAAAGTGCAAATTAGTGTAACCTCATATAAGCGATGTAGGTAATCAGAACGATTCATGTTTTGGGTATTTGAAATCTCGTTAATAAATCATCGTGATCTTGATGGTGTATGCATAAGATGATGTTCAAATGTATAAAAAACTTCTGCATTAGATTTTATTCGACAGTTGACTGTTTGCTTTTTAATTAAGTGAAACTATATGAACTCAGAAATGAAAATAATGTGACTATCTGTGCGTAGTGAAAAAATACCACCGGCATTACATAACTTAGTGTCCAAATAGTAAGGTCCATAAATGTGGTAACGAACACACATGTATGTGGGATTAGTCACGCTGAAAACTTTAGGCAGAGATTTTGACATTCTAGTCTATGAAATAGATAACGCTAACCCTCTGCTGAAACACAAAGATATCAAATCAACAATAAAACTACTGACATTGACCACTGATGACAGCATGCTTTCATCTAGCTTAATGATTCTGTATTATTACGACGATAAAGTCTCTTTGATCCTAATTTAAAGATGAAAGTCAAGAATATATTTAAGAAGATTCTTGTTAGTCAATAACTGCGCTATTAAAATGTATGCATCAAAGACATGATATCCGAACAGTAGTAACAACAACACTAGGTTTATTAGCAGTGTAATAAAAAGAATTTAATAGATACTAGTATATTGTAAAAGCCAATAATCTTCAAACGTGTTGAATAACTAATGAAACTTAAATTACTTTCATCGAATAATCAAAGAACCTAGTACTTGATGAATGTAAGTTAATGGACCGTTTTCACTTCATTATATTCATTCAGCCTATTAATTTACGTATACATTTTATTCATTCAACATCATCAACTTACTTGAATGAAAGTGACGGTGAAAATATCATGCCTAAATTAATTTCCGTCATTTCTAGATCATCATGCTTTTTAACTTGAAGTAATTTCATAATTAATGATCTTGTTAAAGTTTTATCTAATTCAATTAATTTAGCTAATTGTTCATCATCTTTCTTGATGACGGGTTTCAATGTCCATTCTAAATTGCCTACTTGAATATGCTCCCATAATGTAGATTGATTGAATAATGATTCAGAAGTTTCATGAAACATTTTCTCATTGAATAATTTTTTATCTTCATCAGATTGTACATTATGAATTTCAATATCTTTCATTTGTTCACTTAATGCTGAATCATTAATTGTATGTGTAAATGAATTGAATAATCTTAGAGTTATTACATAACATGACTTAGATCGTACAGTTCCATCGATAACTAATGATGCATTTTTTTTACTTTGATATGGATATGGTAGATGAAATTCATTAGACGACGGATATAACAGGGATTTCATTTCAGGTATGCCCTACAATGTGTAAAGAATTAAATTAAACATTATTGTTTTACAAACATATATTTTCCCCATAAGAACAACATTCTAACCTATTAGTATCAGTGATTATGAATATCACTTTATTCAGAACAGACTGAAGTAACATAGGGTAAAATACAATATTAGGAACGAGGTAAGTTGTATTTTAATGACCACGCAAAATTTCCCAGAGAAGCATTAAGAGATGCGTTACCCGAGTCAAGGTGACTGCGAATCTGAATTGAAAATGTATACCGTGGACACTGCATCACCGGTCGGATTAGTATTTAAGCTAATAATTAGGAGTTTTAGTCAAAATTAAGATTTAGTGTTAGAAGTATGATTTTTGGTTAGGTTTGTAACAAGTATTAGGGTCAACCTAGTAAGTTGAAAGGTTGCTACCAATTCACATAAGGTTGAGGAAAGCGGAATGTAAAGCGTTGTGCAAAATATATGAAATATACACAGCCTTGAAATGCTTAATCCAACCATATTTGTATTACGGCGTTTTACCAAACGCTTATTAACGTTCTGTCCTATCCTACGTTACATTTTGTTCAGTCTAGCGGCGATGCTGCTGAGACTTAAGACTAGAAATAGCATTAGTAGTGTGGATTAATATTAATAATAGGACTGGGAAATTATGGTTAAAACGAAGATTTGGCGTTTAGAATATGGCCTAGAATTAGTATTTTGTGTTAGGGTTTGACGTAACAATGGGGGTTGTAACTTATATATATATATGCATGCTTAATATTGTAGAGCACTTCGAAGAACTCTTAAATAGTCCAATCCTACTGAACATACAAGCCATCGGAGAATCATTTATGGATCTTCCGATCTTCCTACTAACAATCAAAGAAATCGGAATGGCCATCAGAAAAATCATGAGTGGGAAGCCAGCAGGGCCAGACAACATACCAGATGAGGTACTGACGTCGGGTAAAGAAGCATCTGCAAAGATGCTCCACATTCTTTTCAAAAAGATTTAGAAGAAAGAACAAGTACCAATGGACTGAAAAGAAGGATACCTGATTAAGATTCCTAAGAAAGTAGATCCCTGCAAATGCGAAAGGCAAACTCTACTTTCGTCATCAGCAAAAGTCTTAATCAGAGTTGTTGAACCGAATGAAAGATCCAGTAGACACCCAGCTTTGAAATCAACAGGCTGGATTCCGTAAAGAACGATTGTGTACTGACAAAATCGCGATTCTATGGATCATTGTCGAACAGTTAATTGAATGGAATTCACCACTTTACATCAACTACCTTGACTATAGGAAAGCATTTGACAGCATGGAGATAGGAGAACATTATGCAGCTTTGCTCGACATTATGGTGCAACTGAGAAAATAGTTAACATCACTACGACGGACTACATTGTAAAAGCATGCATGGGGTAGCTTACAGATTCATTCGAAGTGAAGACCGATATCAGACAGGGATGTTTACTCTCGCATTTTCTATTTCTTCTGGTGATTGACTGGATTATGAAAACTACAACATTTAAAGGCAAGCACAGAATACAGTGAACAACATGGATGCAACTAGATAACTTGGACTTTGCAGATGACGTAGCTCTTTTATCCAACACACTGCAATAAATGTAGGTGAACACGGATAGTGTAATAGCAGCCTCTACAGTAGCAGGCCTCAACATACGCAGAGAAGCAAAATCCCTAGATACAAAACAACGAGCACCAACCCAACTACACATGATCGAGAAACTCTGAAAGATGTAGAAATTTTTACACACCTGGGTAGCATTATCATTAGACAAGGAGGATCTGATACAGATATGAAAACATGAAATGGAAAGGCAAGAGCAGCATTTCTACAATTGAAAAACATCTGAAATTCAACAGCCGTCAACGAATATCAAAGCCAGAATTTTCAATACAAACATCAAGACAGTTTTATTGTGTGGAGGTAAAACTTGGATAACTACGAAAAGCATCTTTTAAAAGATACAAGTATTTATAAACTTTTGTTTGCGCAAGATAATCCAGATCCGTAGGCCAAATACCATCAGCAACAACCTTTTGTGGTAGAGAACAAACCAACATACAACTGAAGAAGAAATTAGGAAAGGACGCTGAAGGTGGATAGGACACATTGAGGAAATCGCCAAACTGTGTCACAAGACTAGCACTAACTTGGAATCCTGAAGGCCAAAGAAAAAGAGGAAGACCAAAGGACATATAGCGCCGGAAATTGGAGACAAGCATGAAAAGAATGAAAAACTGGAAAGGAAAACCTAGGACAGAGTTGGTTGGAGAATGCTAGTCGCGGCCTATGCTCCATGTGGGGTTACAGGCATTGATTGCTTGACTTCTGAGGGTTAGAAAGGGAAGCAGAAGGAATACTAGGAAGACAGCGGATATTTTTGTGAGCAAGTTGATGTCAAGTGCTGCTGGAAGTGTGATTGTTTGTCACTTTTCTATCGCTTACATTGAAGGACAGGTATCTAAACAGGCTGTACTGAAGGTGGTCCTGACGACTAGAGGGTGCAGGCAGTTAAATAGAACTTATCTAGAACTCAAAAACAGATAAGTTGTACATTGTTACAGATTTGAAGTATCTAAGATTCGATAATAGAATGTACAAAAATTACAATGAAGATGTATTTCTGAAACGGATGAAGTAACTAAATGAACACCGCATAATCGGCAGCTTTTAAGTAAACTAGTAACCATGTAAACACATCGATTCACATTTAATCAAAGCAGAGAAATGAATTTACCAAGATGAAAGTCTAAGCAGTAGTAGCACTAGCATCAGTGATAATAAAAAGATTAAAGCTGGAGAATACAATATTATAAGAAGTAATCCACTGAATAAAAGATAATAAGCTACTTTTGAAACTCACAATCTAAAGGAAGATAGTGGATGCACTTACGCTGTTGCAACCGACTTGACCCATATTATTTCTTCGACCAGTGATTACATCAATAGCGTGGACCCTAACCAGGTAGTCTGAATCTACCGACACAATTCATCGACTACGCTTGGTTAATAGTCTCTAGTATTCTTAAACCTAGTCCGAAGTCAGTCGCCATTGCGCAAAGACGAAGGTTGTGGATGGGTATACATAATGCATAACCCTACAGCCTCAGTTGGTGAAGATCCAAAACTTTACCAACCGATTCTCAACCCATGCCTGAAACACTCAGTGGCTGTACAGGTTGAATAACATAACTGTAGTCGAAATAATAACAAGTGAAGGGGAGGTATTCAAGGGCACTAATCTGCGATGAAATAATAAAATAATTGTTTTCATAAGCAAAAGTTTATTCTGAATTTCTACAAGGTGTCTTTAACAAGCGTGCAGGGATCCGCTCACACTGGATGTTTAAGTATAATTCGAACAGCTTTCTATGAGTTTGGTATGTAAACTTATCCCGCGTAGGATTTCGTTATTGCTGAATATGCACTTGTGAATGATTTAAGGCACAAAGAGATGGACTAACATATGCAGGACCACTTAGAATTAATAAGTATGACAATCATCGGTCTAGACGTTGAATTTATGTACTATCCACTTCTATTTTAACTAGCGATTGGCAGAGGATTTAGCAGTGAACTGAAAGTTTAAGTGGCCTTACCAACCTTCGTAATGTAACTCAGAGCTAAGTGCGTAAACTCATACTTTGAAAGAGTTATATTAATTAATTTATGCGGCAAAACGTATATCACAGCTATGTCAGTAAACAGACATTTAAAACCTCATTAACTGGAGAACTAAGTTATCCTAGTGTGATGCACTATAAATTACCAAATAATTCTACTGTGGGCAAGTATTTATTTGAAGACTTGTATTCACATATCAACCTATATCTATTACTTCCTTTAAAACACTGCTACTTTATAATACACTCAGGTCATCATAAACAGACATTCTGTTGACATTAGAGACATCAAATTAACAGACAGCTCCCTTTAGCCGTTGCTTTACTCAGATAACAATCAGGAGTGACAAGTTTTTCGAAACAAATGCTCGACAAATTCAGATACATTTTTTCTCTACTGTAAGATTAAGCATCCATGCATACCAGTACTGAAAATGCAATCTGGATTAAGGCTGTAAAAAACATTTTCTAAATATTCTTACTGTTATAGGTTATTCATGCTACGATGTCCACTGGAGGAAAAATTAAGAGAAAAGCGAAAATGAAGTGGCGAATGTAAAAATATCAACACTAGGTAAGACTTTATCGCAAAAGTGTCGCATTCCTCCCTTTCATATAAAATTAAGTGGTCACAACTTTTGCCAACTTTAGGACTTCAAAATTCGAATATGTAACAGCTAACATTCTCTCTCTGCCACGAGGGACTGAAACAACTCCTTATGCGACAACTGGAAGTACAGATGAGATAATAAAAAGTAAGCAATGGAATGGTATATATTGAAGCCAAATTTGAGCTGGCATGTTAGCAATGGCAAATAAGCGAAAAGAAAAAAACTAAATAGTGCATGTGATGCATCGGCAGCAAGAGCAACATGTCAAAGAATCCATATGATTGCAAAAAATATTGAATAACCTACTAAAGTGTTTAGTCACAAATATCCAATATATTCTTAACGAGCTAGTTTAGATTAGTTAACTGCTCTGGGTCTCGGATATTTGAATAGCCGCGCTAGTGAGCGTGTGCCTGATGATAAATAGAATGAACATTTAGTTATCGAAGTAATGATACATTTAATTACCTCTTAATGCACAGTGAACAACATGGATGCAACTAGATAACTTGGACTTTGCAGATGACGTAGCTCTTTTATCCAACACACTGCAATAAATGTAGGTGAACACGGATAGTGTAATAGCAGCCTCTACAGTAGCAGGCCTCAACATACGCAGAGAAGCAAAATCCCTAGATACAAAACAACGAGCACCAACCCAACTACACATGATGGAGAAACTCTGAAAGATGTAGAAAATTCTACACACCTGGGTAGCATTATCATTAGACAAGGAGGATCTGATACAGATATGAAAACATGAAATGGAAAGGCAAGAGCAGCATTTCTACAATTGAAAACCATCTGAAATTCAACAGCCGTCAACGAATATCAAAGCCAGAATTTTCAATACAAACGTCAAGACAGTTCTATTGTGTGGAGGTAAAACCTGGATAACTACGAAAAGCATCTTTTAAAAGATACAAGTATTTATAAACTTTTGTTTGCGCAAGATAATCCAGATCCGTAGGCCAAATACCATCAGAAACAACCTTCTGTGGTAGAGAACAAACCAACATACAACTGAAGAAGAAATTAGGAAAGGACGCTGAAGGTGGATAGGACACATTGAGGAAATCGCCAAACTGTGTCACAAGACTAGCAGTAACTTGGAATCCTGAAGGCCAAAGAAAAAGAGGAAGACCAAAGGACATATAGCGCCGGAAATTGGAGACAAGCATGAAAAGAATGAAAAACTGGAAAGGAAAACCTAGGACAGAGTTGGTTGGAGAATGCTAGTCGCGGCCTATGCTTCTTCTGGGGTAACAGGCATTGATTATGATATGGCTAACAGTTAAAACTACTGAACCCATCTATCTACGGATAAATTAATACTTTTCACCGATCATTTTTATAGGAGGTGCGAGGTACATTCTGCGTTGGTCTGTAGTAGCTGTTTCGTGTGTATCAAATATAACAGGAAGAAGTGAAAGGGAGAAATGAGTTAGTACTAGTACTTTCTGAATCCAACAGCTTTTTGTCACATATACATTCTTTATATTTGTTTCTGTGGAATAAGAGAAGAAATGTCACCCCGGAACAGTAATTTATTTATTTACTATGTAAAATATTTATATCCTCCGTAGTTTAAATACTTTGTTCCTAGTAAAGTGTTCATTCGTAAACACTGTCTTCTGACTGGTCTAAAGTAATCAGTGATTCGAAACGATGATTAGTTATTTCACAAACTGAGCAAGGACATTTTAGTCGTTGCATTTATTCTTTCTTATACTATACTATAGCCGTGACAATTATTCACAGACAGGACAAGTCAAGATAACTGATATGTTTCTAAATAGTCAGGAGGATTATATGCAGTCTCAAGGTCATTGTAATTGAGAAATACAATTGAGTTTTACATCCAGCTGAAATGAAAGCTTATATATCACAGTCTTCATAAGTAAAGACATCTGGATAGCTGATTGAATTAACTGTTGGGAATCGCGAATCTTGTGGCTAAATCTGACCGAAGATCATGAAAAAATAGGCCATCTTATTCTGAGTCTGATTGTATAGTACATAGAATTGTATATCACAAGTGCAATCTGATGTGGAAGCAATAAACTACTTCAGTGAGCTGCCTGTTTCATACTCTCTGGTTAATGTAAGTTAGTTTCAATGAATGGAAATTAATATGAAATAAAATTTTTAGGCTGCAGTTAGTGCTACCTAATTAAATATAAGAGTTAATGAATCATTAAACTCATCAGAGAATCTAAGATGTATGGGAGAGTAATGGACGAAATACAGCGTAGTGATCATATGATTTCAAGATATGATGGATGAAAGTATTTATTATTGATCATGTGAATTAATTACAGGCATTAATATAATGATACGATGGATAAGAGCCAATCATTTAGTTGCAAGTGTCATCAATTGAAGACGATAAAAGCTTATTAAATCTGAAGATTCGGAAGTTGCAAAAGATAAAATGGATATTTAGCCACTTGAAGGATTACTAAACGATCGCTCAGTAATGATAAATATCATGTTTATAGAATTTTTAGTGGTGATCGTATTTTATCGACCAAGTCGCAATATAGTTGCGAGTCTAGCGGAATTGACACCCCGTGCACTGTTTTGATATTAGGTGGTAAGAGGTGATATGGTTGACGTAGATTTCGTATTTGTTGTCACTTGTCAGGAATATATACCTTTAATCTCCACAATCCGAGACGTTATCTCTTAGTTGAGTTTGTAAGTCAAATCACGCGACATCAAAACCTAGTTAATGCGGTACTAAATCATGTAGACTAGTGGCCACGATACAACTTCGTCATTAGAATTCGATCAACACTAAATATTAAACAAAAAGATGATATTCCCCACTGTTCAAAGTAACTGTTAATTGATAATGAATGATAAATACTTAGTTCCTCTTTAACATTTTTATTATCAGCAAATATCCACTGTCTTTCAGATTTGTAGCTCATGTTTATGAATGATTTTAATTTGTTACAATCGTTAACCAAAACATGCATACCTATGTAGGCTTGTTAATTGTCTACATTTAGCATGACTTACTTTAATTGGAATTAACCAGCGTATAGAAGACGATGATGACATTGAAGTCATTGATCTACTTGATTTAAATTTACTGGAATCTAACTTGCGCATAATAACTGTGCATAGTGCCTCGTGTTCTCGCATTTCCAGCGGAGCAAATGATATTGGTATATCAAAGACTGTTTTACTTGATAAACGAATATTTCTGTTAGACAATGTAAAGAAAAGAATAAAAGTGCAATATTTTCAATAATAGTTGATTGTGTTCGTCCCTGATTGGTGTTGATCTGGTAACAGTGAAAATCAGGGAACGCGAGACAGCTGTTTAATAAAGCAGCAGTACCCACAATCTATTAAGCCAGGTAGTTGAATTTGAGGCTTTCACTTCTCACAGTTATAGCTCAATAATTTACACATTTAGGTTGGCGCTCAACAGCTTCTTCTCACTTCCATCAATTTGTGATATAGCGCGACAATCAGTCCATGCTACTGGTGATAACTGTCTTACTCCCGATGTATCTGGAGATCACCACTGACGACTGACTTCAGGATGTTCTTGAAGTTCTAGTGAGAAGTCGTGAGCAAAACACTTATCACAAACCACAATGATTGTCTATCGTGTTATATCACAAATTCATGAAAGTGGAAATTCAACCATCCACACAATAAAACAGAATGGACTGTATATTGTCGATAATACTAAATATACTGACACACTTCAGGATACTTCGAGATACTTTGACAGTGTCTGGATGGCATTCATTTCTATGCAGTTGTAATTTCGAATGCATCAGGTTACTAGATATCATTATTAAAGGTTATATTGACTATCACAATTCATAGTATGACAGTTCTATTACAATTTATTTGCAATCACATTTTTGGCTATTTTTGTGAATGGTCATTTCAATTCAATTGTTGTCTTAGTTTATTACACTCCGAATGTATTTGGGAGAGTTCTTTTATTTTTACAATTTCAATGTTACGAATATAGTGTTTCTATGGTGTTATCTCTATTATGACGGCTGTGGAAAGTCTGGTTTTCTATGATATCCACATTAATTTTTAGTAATAAGAATATCACTCTGCATTAACTTGATTTTCAATTGATACTAACATGCACCAATAGAAAGCTTATTTCCTCCCATTTAATATAAATAATAAACTTCAACTAAAGGTCAGACAACCTTATCAACTAGTGAAAATCGGTGAATGCTTTATATTTAAATATATTAGTTGGTGTTCATAAGATAGACAATTATTAACTATTCATGAATTGATTTAATGTGTCACAGATTGATGTTGGTAGAAAACCATGGAAAACCAGGGAGCATTAGACAGCTGTTTAATTATAGTATGGAACTCATAAGTACCTCAGATTCCGCACCCCTGGACTTCAGGTTGGCAAACATCCAACTCTGCACATCTGGATCGGCTGGCATCCAATGGTAGAATTCCAATTTCCATCTATTTGTGATATATAGCTCGACGATCATCTACTGTTATTGGTGATAGCTGTCTCACTCCCGACAAATCTGAACTCCACCAATTACGACTTCTCACTAGAGCTTCAGAAACATCCCATACTAGGACGAAACAACTGTCCACTACTCCCCGGTCTTCACTGGTACCCTAATAACATCAATCTCCACAAACCATTTCAATCCGATTACAATAATCAGCCCACTAGTGACTAACCTCAGGATGTTCCTAAAGCTCTAGTGAAAAGTCGTGACTGGTGGAGTTCAGTTGATCGAGTAAATGAATTTATTTGGAGGAATAAATAACTACAAATTGAGATGGTTTTGTGGAGACAGGTAGCAAGTTTAGTTGTTTGTTTTCGCCACTGGCTGATACTGGTCAGGTATCACTGGTAAATCAACGTTTGACGGATGCAAACAACTAAATAGCTATTAAATATGTGATATGCATACAGTAAATATTCAAATAATTATCTTACTTCTTTTCTTTAATTAAAAGTTGAAAAGCTGAATAGATATTTATGTTAGTTGGATCAGTTGATAAACTTCTGCAATATGGTTTATTATCATTGTCATCACAGTTGCATTCATTTGTTTCGGTTAATTGATCATTGAACTCTTTATTATCAACTGATGCTGAGTTGATTGACTTATTGTCTAGTTGATTCTTATATATATCATTGCGAGTATCTTCCAAATGTTTGAATAGACCACACAAAGTGGTTTCACACAAATTTATGTCTAATACGGTATCAAATTTGAATGGATTTATTATGGGTACTATTACCGTGGTAGCCGAACCAATCATAACTGATACAGTGATAGGATCTCTTGGTTGTGGTGCAATACCATTGCCACGCAAATTAAAGCACCATTCTGTTAACTAGATGTTACGAAGCAAATAGCAGTAATAGTTTATTCAATATAGTATGCACAGGGAAACAGGAAACAAATAGACACCGACTCATATAGTTAAAATTCAGCATGTTTTTAAGGAAACTACCGTGTGAAACAACATGAGAGTACTTTTTGTGTGCACAATCTTGCACCTGTTAAAGCAAATCATTCTGCTTATCAAAGTATCAGTGTCCCTTATGATACCGATCTGTTAAATGAGAGTCTCTTATACTTGCAGCTACCCTAGGATATAATGGAAGGAATATTGTTTAAGGCGGGGAAGGGACACAATTCCGACCAATTCCTCAGAAACCTTTTTTTGCTAGGAATATTGACTAAATTAATATAGTAGTTTTAAGATTAGCTCATTCAACGGTTAGGTGAAATTTTCTTCTTTATAGTTGACTTTCCGGATTATTTCACCGTCATAGTAGCTGTTTTTCTGAAAACTGTTAAAGGTTATAAAGGGCAGGAGTCTAATATAAGTCACAGCCCTCCAACCTTTGATGCAATTGGTATAACTAACAAAGTATGAATTCAACACTATAAAATAAAAAAGCAAATAAATAAATGAGCATAAGCAACTGGTCTGAAGCAACTTCACTTTAAAATCCACAAGTTTCCAAGTCTATTTCACGAAAAGTTCAGCTTCTAATAGCCTTGTGTTGTGATCTCCAATAATTATTTCATGTTAACTTAAAGAATCATTTGACTCAAGTGTATTTGAAGTCTTGGAGTTTCCATAAACGTGTTACTGTATTTTAAATTTATATATCCTGTTTTATGTGTTTGTGTTTGTGTGCCTGCCTACTCATTTCCTTTATAACATTGATTTGTTCGTAGCATACTAATCTTATCTTTATATTCCTTACATATCCTTTGCTCTTCTATTCTTACCCCCATACCCCTATCTATATTTAAGATACTAGTATTTCGATATATTTCGAAATATTTTTCCACGTTAGACAGGCTTGCTTTTGCTTCTACTACTCAGAGATATGACACAATACTAGAAATACTACCGCTGGGTTCTAACTGCGTTACTTTGTGAGTGTAATTCGAAATACTAGGTTTAAGTACAATAAACATCGCTACATTAAGCGTTGCAACCAAGATTACTACCAGAATATATTCACCAATAAGTACCACCACTGGGATCTATCACTACTAACACTGTTTCAATATGCTAAGTTTCTTTCATGAGTTAGATACTGTTAGACCTCTTACATAAACTTTGAAATAAATAAGTAAATTCGAGAATTAGTGTTTTGTAATCAAGGAGTCTGTGAAAGGAATATACATGACTATTTCTTTCTCTCTTTTTTTGGGAAGAATGGTGTTTTATTACAAAAACTATATCGTTTTCTGTATTTTCCTTGAATCTGTCTTATAAAGTCTTTACAAATGTTATTCTTGAAGTTTATTAAGCCGGAAAGTTCTATAATTGAAAGTGGATAGTAAACTCCTCTACAAATGATTCCGATAAGTTATATAGTTGTGATGAAAAATTCAATTATCCAGATTATGAGTCTATATCTTATCCAATTTTCAGTGTTATTTCAGTTACGAAAGAGGAAAGTAATGATTCTGATTTGGGCGAAGTTCATAATACAACTAGTCAATCCGAATCTAAATATAATTCTGAAATTCATTCTATTGATATTCCTAAACCATTTTGTAATTTAGTTCCAATTTCTACAGATATTTATAATGAAGTCGAGGAGAAAAAAAGCAAAATTTGTTGGCACATTTCCAATTTGAACTGTAATTCCTGAGGATACTTCACATTTTATGGCGTAAATGGGAGCGAATGATATTTATTATTAAATTCATATTTTCAGACAAAGTCTCCTGTGATATTCCTTATAAGATGCATGCGCGGGGTGGGGGGGGATGAAGAAAAGTAAAGTCTGCATATTAGACAATAATGTTAATTCCAATTTACCTAGTTGGTTGATTTCTAATAAAGAAAACTAGTCATGTACTAAAATCCTATTTACCATGAAGTATGTAAATTCACTACATAAAAATATAAAATCTTCTGATTATAATCCAGTTAAGCTGGATTTAATCAATATAGTGTGTTGTTTTGATTTTATCAAATCCAACTGATTTTGTTACTTCATGATTGTCATTCGGAATGCTAAGTTCTAATTACTAATAACATCATTAGATCATCCGTAAGAAAAATTATTATTCCACAATTTAAGTAATCGAGAAGTGTCAACGATCTGGATAACGGTAACATTAATTCAGTGTTTTATTCAGGTTTCTTGTTGCCTAATGATAACAGTGCAACTTAACATATAGAATTTAATAAACACTTTAGAGTAAATAAACATGACATTAGTCACTACATAGTGACTAATTAATGCATAAACTATCATAATTGAAAAAAAAACAATCACTAGGACAAATGTAACTAGTAACGTGACCATACAAGAAAATATAGTATTCATATTTCAATAAATTAAAACAGTTGCACAATAAGCATACTTTATCTGAATAAAATACAATTGAACCATGATGTTCTTCTTCACCGATAGCACATGGAGTAAATTTCAGTCCAAGATATAATTTACTTTGTGGTTTTAATCTAATTATCCCTTCTGTTGAATGTGAAGCATTACCACGATTTGTTAGTAACCTACATGATGACTTATTAGTTAACTCATCAATTGTGTTTAATATATCATTATCAGAAGATTGACATAATGTTGACATTTCAAAATGTGATTGATGTTTTTCATTTGATTCTGTAATTATTGATGGTGATAAACAAGCAAGTTGTTTAGCTGATGTTGATAATTGTAATTTGAAAACATCACTATTAAATATCTTTGGTTTTAAAATGTACATTTCTTTTGTTGGATTATCTAATAAAATTTTCGAGATTTTCGAGCTATAAAAATAACAAACATACAATATTTGAACTCACTGTTTACTTAAATAGCATTAGGTGATGATTAGGCATTAGTGAAAATTGAGTGAAATGTAGGGCATTGAATACCAAGTTAATGATCTACGATTCAGTTCTTCTGCGATCATAGATAAGTACTGTTAAACAGTCATATAATTTGACAATGAGTGTTTAGTTATTGTCACTTCATGATGTAGAATACAAAATTACTTAACGGTAACGAAAACTCATAATTAATCCATACAGTATCTACAAACTTAGTACAGATATGAAGTCATTTAATGTGAAATCAAATAAAAGCTATCGTATGTTTTATATATTATTACAGTGATGTGTAGGTAAGGTAGGTAAAGTAAGAGTTCAGGTCAACGCTACAGTTATGATAACAATATCACAAATGACGATATTAATTGTGACCATTTTTCAAATATTGTTTATAGATATTAGTTATATAAGATACTTCAAGTGAATCTACTGAAGTTATTACATTATGAGTTGCTTTCACCAGAATTTTTCATCATGTTTTAGTCCGTTTACGTAATACAACTTCAGAAATAGAGACAAGTTGACGTTAATACAGTGGAACTTCAGGTTTAAGTATATTTATATTATAGTTCGTTCGTTTACAGAATTGAATAAATAAATGATACTTAATTTAACCGTGGACACGTGCTTGCTTTGTTCTATCACACAACGATGTGTTGTTTCATTTTCAGAAGTTGTGAACCAGAACCTGGGAAAAAGCGTGGTTACTGTTTCGGTGCTTATCCTAAATATCCTAGATGCTGTGGATGTTGACTATGTCAAGGTACGAACTGTTCGAGAGGCTGTCACAGAAAAAGCCCACAAGACTATCAGCCACCACTCTTCAACATATGATGACTATGAACTCACTGTCTTTGAAATATGTATGTATACCTACACAGCCCCCATTGTTTTGTTTCTGCTGCTAATTCTTAATTAGCATATTAATCATCCTACTCTTCGTTTTCAAGCAGTCGCAAATTCGTGTAGAAAATAATCAGCTGGTCAATAGATACTTCAATAAACACCTATTCTCACTATTACCCAACCACCTAACCACCAGCTGACTAACTCGCTTGTTTACTGGCACATGGATGAGAATGAAAACGCAAAACACGTACACATTTCCAGCTATTCTACAGCAATTATATCACATGCTACCATTGATAGCCCACCTAATTCCAAATATCTCATCCACTCATCTGTTTTAATTTTGTATTCAGACAGTCCCTCTCACTGGTTCATTGTAAACTAATTACTTCAACCCAATTGGTTTCTTCTCCCGAGATGTGTCATTGCTAATACATGTACAACTTGTTTACATTTCACACATATGCACTGAACGCAAGTAAGCACACATTTAGGCACAAGAATGATTACAAACCAATCTGTGTATGTGTGTGTATGTGGAGTGCATTATGACACAAATTAGTACACAATCAAACGCTACACGAAGATTTAGAAATAATTTATTACAACGTCCATACCCACTCGACGCCTCTTATATGCACACTCATACGACGTAGGTTTTTATCATTTCTACATCATTTTGCTAATATTAACATTGTTACAATAGATTCTTGATTTTGATCTCTGTCTTCATTAGTTAGAATTTAGCTGAAAGCAGTTAAGGTTACCGTCGGTGTGCTTTACTTTCTATGGTATAGTAGAATCTCACCTGTTATAGTAATTACTAGCTTGTATCTTAATTCAGGACTTGTGCACAGGGAATATGTAAAAAATTATGATTCACTTGCAAGTTCAATTTTTAAACCAGCAGATAAGATAAAGTGGCTGGTATTCATAGAATTTGTCCCTATGCTAAAGTAAAAACTCAGTAGTAAGGTCAACATAAAGATGGATTTGGATATATCAGTTAACTTGAAGTTAATAATACTAAACACTACTAACCAACTAATACACTGAGATTAATGAAGGAGGCTTTAGGTAGATTAGTGAGTTTTGTTATGGTCACTAGCGACTAAGTTAATTCTCGTAGCCTTTATGAAAAGCTCTCACTGGCAAAGTTCAGCTATGTTGGACACGACGCAGCTACTCACCACTGACATTAGATGATGGTCACACAATATCGGTAACTGATTGAAGTTAAAAATATAAACTGCGAACTTAATAGTTGAATACTTGAGCACTCACTGTAAGACCTGAGGAAAGATCTTTTATAACAGTGTTTTTGCGGGCCATACGCTTAACCAAAACAGATGTCTAGTACTTTCTGATCCTTAATGGTTGTCCAGCTACAGTAAGTATGTGATATCAGCTATCGAAAAAAACATGTGTCGTAATTCGTAACGATTAAAACATTTTCGGGGTAAATGAAATTTTAGGATATTTACATTAAATGAAAACCATACCACTAATAATGTCATTACTTTTTAATCTAAATTAGTTACCTTCCTAATTCAGCCTCTATAGTTGGTATATTGACAGTTTCCGGTTTTAAGGCTTTCACTATCAATTCAATCCAAAATTCACCACAATTTGGATGGTAAAAAGTGACACTGGATAAGAATAAATATAAAAATGAATTAAAATAAAAAAATTGTCTTATTAAGAATAATGGTCCAGTTAATTATATTTTAATGTAGTTACTCATTTTGCTGACGCAGCTAAAATAGTTGACAGCCATCATATCTGAATATATGACAGTAATAATTAGATGATGTAATCATGTTATTATTAACGGGTGTGGTGATTCACGAATTTAAAACTCAGCACCACTTACAAATCTTTGCTAAGAAAAACCATTGGCAGCTAGTAATCAAAGGATGCTCATTTTGTCTTATTATGAAAAATTTAAGCAATGGATATTCATGGCCGCACTAGCGATAGAACTCAACACATTCACGACTCGTTAAGATCGTCTAACCCTTAAGACCACTCTGTGACATCATCCAATGCCATTTATGAGCAATCGTTCTACATCTGATATAGACCAACTTCAATGATCTGCTAGATCGACTGCTAGATTGCCTACTAGTGAGTGAATTCAGATGATTCCAAGGGTCTAGTGTGAAATGTCGGCCAGTGGAGACTAAACATGCTGAGTATGAGGAAGTTACCGATGAGCTGCATTACATGTGACAATGCAATATTGCAAACTGAGTGAAGCAGGAAATGTAAACAACTAGAAGACTTCCTCACTGGTCAGAGATATTAACAGATCACTTTGAAGCATAAGGGTCCTGGGTTCAGTTTCCAGTAATGTTATGGATGAGAGTTGTTAGGATGAAATCTTTGCTTAGTATCCCCGGTTTCCAATGATGTAACTGGATTTTTGGAATGGGCAAAATATTTGAAAACACGAAACCTCAAAATCTATTCACATTTTCTTTATTGTGTATGCATTCAACAACGGGTTTATGGTATTCTCATATTATTTTAATTGTACCCTTTTATTTTACTTATTAACAGTTTCCCTATCATCTACTGTTCGTATGTCCCAGTAAGCTAACCCAAACATGTTAATCAGGTTTCTACTGCAAATGACAAAGTTATAAACATATTTACCCTATTATTTCATTGCGGTGCTGTAATTCATATACACAATCACGTGAATTTTCAGGCTTTATTAAACCAAGGTAGTTTACTGTCTTTCATGTGTTTATATTACTAGATTGAGAAATGAATGAAGATTAAGCATGGCTAGTCAAACGTTAGGATATGCTGTAATTGTGTTAGAGGAATCATAGTTCATGAACGTAGGGAAAAATTCGGATTCAATTACGAGAGAAGTAAATACACACAGTGGATTGTAATTGAGATAGTTTATGAATAGTAGTTTGTCAACAGTTAACAAAAAATGAAAATATTTTAATATGAATATAAACTTACGCTAAATTACTGATTCCAACGATAGATGGAATACAATGTAATTGATAGACTGTTGACAGTTTTCCAAAACTATTAATGGAATTTACACAGTGTGTTTTCGGACCACTTAAGCATTCATCACTAATGCCTACTTCAAATTCAACTATTTGAATATTTTTAAACGATTCTGACTGTAGTCTAAATGGTAATTCGATTGTTTTACAACTAAGGCATGGACAAATAATTTCAACTTGTTTAATGGGTGGGCCTATAAGTAGAAATAAGAAATGTCCTTTATTGGTCATAATTCAGAGGTAAACTTGAGGATTGTTCTGAATTGTAAAAATTGTCTAGACTTAACACAAAGATTTAAACAGAAGAAACCAACTTTTCTAGATGAAATGGATGAAGTCTATTTCTACATACAATGGCAATGAAGTGTATAAAGTTACAAAAGCTTCCAAATATTATTTAAGCTGGATTATTGCTATCAAGTGGAATCCAGGACGGGCTTTGCATCCTATTTAGAACTCGTCTGTTGGATTTGTCTGTATCCTAGTGTTAATTCTAACACCAGAACTCAAACTTACCAGTCACTATCCAACTTAAATCATACTTGTGAACTATCACTATTTCAAGACAATCCGGTCAAGATGTACATACGACACCGGAAACTGATCAATCTCAGTTCATTTTAAATCAATGGGGAGAAATACACACATTCAAATCCCAAAATTTGTTGCTTTACCTTAAACGACATTAGGTTTAAAGCTTCTGTAAGCTCCCCCAAAAATAGTTCTTTAACAAACCAAAAATTTGTGAGCAACAAGCATCAATGGTGAGTAAAAGTGAACGAAAAGCTTAGTAACAGTTGAGTAACCAACATGAAATTTCATCAAATAAACCGCCTGACTGCAACTTTTTATCATTTTATTTGACAAATCCTATCAAGAATGAAGTCTTTGTCTAGGTCCCAGTTATTCTTTTAGTACGAAAAACGTTGTCTATTATTAAAGCTGTTTTAGGATAGTATCTGTACAGTAGTCTGAATTTATTTTGTTTCCAAGAAAATCATTCACTGTTATTACTGTCGTTAAAATTGTGTGATTTGTAAAACTGATCTTCATATTTTAAATTGTACAGTAAAATTCATATTATTGTACGATATGCAGTAAATTCACTCTCCCGAGAAATCATAAACAATAGGTTTCCTATTATGCAAGAATGTAGTAATTCCTAAAATAGTTGAAATACTAAGGCACTAAGTGTTTACTATAAACTATAAACAACTAAACAGAGCCTGATAATATAAAGATACATGAACATAATATGTGGAGGGGTGGTATTGTACAATCTAAAAATGCTTGAATCTCTTATCTCTGAGTATGATAACTCTGGGTTCAGTCATTTACAGGATCATAGTTGCGCACTACAGAATAGTGTTATTATATGACGAAAAACCTATCTAATGCTACATGCTTTTCAATAGATGTCTAGCTGATATCCAACCTTGATGCATTTCATAAAGTAAGATCAATTCATGTTATTCTGTTCAAATCATAGTTTTCGTTCATCTTTATTTCAATTCTTCAGTGATAATTTAGTTGAATTAATCAAATTTTGTTTTCTGCAGCAAACAGTAAAATTAATTTGTCACGTTGATTTCGATTGAAAATCAAAAATAATTCCTAAAAGGTTCATTACTAACTCCAGATAATTTATAAGGATTATTGAATTGCATGGTATCATGATTGTTCTCTTTATCAAATGGAGGTGATTTAACTCAGTATATTAACCAACTAAGTCTCAGAATTTCTAGTTTTAATAACAGTCGAACATCATAGATGATAAACTAGATGATAATATTAGAAATGTTTACTAACTGAGGTAGCTGTGATATGTATTGCCTACGTCAAACCACAGTCTACCTTAACTCACAACAATAACAGATGTATAAGTAGGTTGGAAGTATTTTAAGCTTAATCAAACCAAAAGGTAACATTACTTTATAAAGCCATTGGGTATTGGTTTGAGCCATATTGTTACATGTGGACTACCTACTTGAGGTACTAACTAAGAGGTGGTGAATGACATGGTTTAGAATTGAACACGACTGCCCAAATGCATTCACTCTTTATGTTTTCCTTTATCCTGAGCTTTAGAAATGTCATATAATTTTCTCCAAATGAACCGATTCTTTCCTCTCAAATCAAATTCTTTGTTTATTCCTTTTATTACTACGTATATTACTACCACTTCTACTACTTCAGTATGCAATATGTTACGCTAATGTAATATAATAATATGGACTAATGTGATAAGTTCGAAATTGATTATGACTGACTGTGAGGCATGAATTTCAACCAAATATTTTGCCTTACTTTTGTAATTATTATTACTATCAACAGTTTTGGAATAGTTTTATATCCAATTCCAAGTTCGAGGTGACTTTCTTTATGAATTATCAACGTTATTGAAGACTTGGGCACATTATTTCACCATCATTGAACTAAACTACACTACTCCATGATTACTACTATGGTCAAGTCTTTTTGATAAAGTCTAATCCCCTCCATTTCATTATTAATATGATGAAAACAAACTTCAAATGATACGGAATGTACACAAAACCACCTGATTTAATAACAATCATAACATTTGAAGTCTTATATATATTCACTACTGTATTATTGAAATATGTGACTACCTGGTTTAATATTAATTTCAACTTCATACCAAAGTCGATAAATTTGATTGGAATTTTCATCCAAATCATTTAATGCTTTTGATGCACCATTTTTATGATTTTTCATGGATTCTTCATCATTTTCACTATCTGAACTGTTAAAAATGAAGAAAATGAAAAGTAAATACGAACTGACTGATCTTTTATTGAATTGAAATGGTTATTTTTGTGAAGATCAGTCTTTTTATTTGATCGAATATGTTACAGATTGATGCTGGAAGGGTACCACTGAAAAGCAGGGAGCACTGGACAGCTGTCCTGTTCTAGTGTTGAAGTCCTCAGCAATGGGCACCCCAAATCGTCGGGGTATGTATCACAGATTGATGGAGGTGGGAATCCTGCCAGTGGATGCCGACTCAGTGGTGCACAGGGTTAGTTGTTCGTCAACCTGAAGCCCCTGGAGAGGAATTTGGAGTGCGCACTGCTAATGTCTTATTGTTAGTAACCTTTTGTTATGTTCGTTAGTTCATAGAAATGTTTAAATCTTATTAGTCAAACGACTATATGGTCACAGTTGTAGTGATTTAATACAGTGATACTTTTTGTTTA
This sequence comes from Schistosoma japonicum, assembly GCA_025215515.1. Classification (NCBI taxonomy): domain Eukaryota; kingdom Metazoa; phylum Platyhelminthes; class Trematoda; order Strigeidida; family Schistosomatidae; genus Schistosoma; species Schistosoma japonicum. The sequence continues at coordinate 39,143,828 of CM046069.1, read as the reverse complement.
GTAATGATTGGTTTATTAAAATTAGCGACAATCCATGGATCAAGGCATCTTACTGGTTAGTACTCGTTATACCTGTAACAACGTGTGACATATGTTTGAATTTCACTTGGAGCATCATTTTCTTCAATATTTCAGACATTCGTCACTGAAGAGCACCAACACTCAGGAGACTTATGTTCAGAAGCTTCTGTTGTGTTAAATGTTAGTTGTAATATATTATGATTTCCTAAGAGCTATTAAACATGATTTATTTTCAATATAATCTCGTAACTTACTTATCAATTGGCGAATCTGCTACAAACACTATGACACCACGATATGATCCTTGTCTTGATACATTGACCTGAAATTTACATTCATCAGTTCGGCCAGACATAACTTCAATTCGATTAATACGCTTCTGATTATTTGGTACCCATTCAATTAGACCTTTTGGTAAATTTGTTTGTAGTTGGAAAGATTGTTTTACTGAAGTTGAATTTGGTATTTTAAGACTGAAAGTTTGTAAGTGATTTTGTTTTGAAATTGTACACACTTCTTCATCCATATCACCAACATTAATTGTAAATTCAAGATTAATTTTTCCAAGTGATAATGGTTTTAATACAATTCCGTTTAAATGGTATTCTAATTGACTGCCATCAGTAATATTGCAAAGAAGAAGTTTAGTCTGTTGAAGAAGTACAACAATTATAAACATTATTATTATTTTAAAATTGCATTTTGATAGCAGACACAAAGCCAATCGAAACATGGAAGGATTTGAGTAGCTCAACAACGATGCGCACTTGCCAACAAGCTTAATTTAAACTGGAGATCAATTACTTTTCTAGTGATCATTATATTTTCAAACCAGTATATCATAACTCATTGGTCTACATTTTCAGCTTCAGTCAGTTGTTGATCTGACATATCTATATTCGCTTACTTTAAAAAGTTAACTTCATACTTTTCATTAGGTTGATTTCACAGGTGTTGGTTTATTGTTATAATTTCTGGAATACATGCCAAAACTGGTTACTAGCCTGTTCATCATTACTAAATATAGAATATTTTTGTACTTTTTTTAAAGAGAATGTTTGTTATCATAAAAACTGGTCGTCAGTTAAATGATCCGGAATATGAAACTCTTACATTTTAAGATGATAGAATTTAGTGTCTTTGAACACTTCTTAATGAATCCAATTCAGTTCAAAAGGCCAAAATATGTAGTTCGTCAAAGTAATAGCTACTACATGACCGTCTAGTCAATGAATGATGTCAAAACAATAGTAAGAGCTTACACTAAAACTGTGCATTGCTCCTTGTAACAAATATGAGATTAAATAAGACCAGAAGTTTGATAGCTACTGAATTTTATTCTGTGCAGCCTCAATCGAAATGTAAACATTACAAAAAAGCGTTTTGAAGATACTTATTTATACTTTAATCCTATAATTTCGATATGATGAGAATGTAACTAGTGAGTGGTAGGATGGAAAGTAGTATTTTGTAAGTTAATGGATGAATTCTTTACAATTGAGATTTTTATCTATTCCTTTCAACCAATCATGATAGTTTAAGAAACCAGGAAAATCATGCACCATCAATTTTTCGTGTATCATTTATACCTGGCGATTCCTGGCGGTTGTATTACACCAGATCCAAAGAAATTAAAGAATTTTAATAGCATATGTTACATTTAATTCTCGATATAACCCCTGTGGTTACAATAGGGATAGTATTTTTCTGTTCATATCTATTTCGAAGCTAGTGCTTTAGTTATTGCATCTGACGAATTTATTTAAAGTTGCTTTATAGTACGCAAATTATATAGGAAATTGGATATTCATAAATTTACTAAATAAGTGTAAAGAAATAGTAGCTTACACGGCTTTCAGTCTCTCTTCTAGGTAAATATGTTATTGAATATTGAACTGTGGTATTCGATGGTACATTTACAGTGGATGGTCCAGTAAACCATAATGGATTACCAATAAACTGTGAGTATAACTCCCAATCATATGCTGTTTTATTAACAATTGGTATTGGTTGAGTAATAGGATGATTTAATGGTGAAGTGAATGATAAAACAATCTTCTCATTACTAGGCAATGCTACGCATTCAATACGATATAGTCTTATATCATCTGGACCTTGTATTACTAATTTAGCTGAAGTTAGACCAGGCTTATCAGCAATAATTTTAAGAGGGAGTGGAAATGTGTCGTCCGTATCTGTAAGTAAAGAAAAAAGAGATTAACTTCTGCATTTTTAAAACTATTGTTTCATTTCAACCAATCAAACATTGTAATATTGTCACTTTTTAACAATATACAATCTACTTTATCTGATTAATAATTGCATTCATCTACGATATGGCAAAAAGACTCTTCAGATGTTAGGGAAATACCTATTAAAACGATAAGTATGCTATTCAAGAGTGTTCGAACGTTGATAATCATCAAAAGTTGTAAGTTAATTAAATGTTCCCTTGACTGATGTCTAGATGAAAGTGCTAAATTGAATGCTAAGTGAATGCCTTTCAATAAAATTGAATACGGCAGTGAGAAGATGAAGTTTATCAGAACTAAGTAATAGATTAATCTAATATATATCTAGCATTTTGATTACTAATTTATTGAAATCTTTACATAAGAAACAATTACAAGATTAGACTAGTTAGAATACACTAAAACAACAACATGATGATGAGAGCCAGATTAAAGTTTACCATTATGTAGGTTCGTTTTAAGTACAAATTATTTTCACACAGACTTTTTCGTAAATTATACACACAACCGCTGCAGTACATTCAGCTGACAAATGTGAAAGTATATGAAACTCTTTCTCTTTAGGTTCTACGTGCCAGCTATCATGAAACATTAGTAAAACTAACTAATCAACGTTACATTGAGACCATTTAAACTTGGTGTATATATAGCAACAATAAATAATCCATTGTAACCCTTAATACTAACAACGAAAAAATGCAGAAACTAACAAATTAAGCATAAATATAATCTTTTCATAAGCAATGTCAATAGCTACATAGTGCTTTCTACTTTCATTATAGTGAAGGATGGTGATGTAGATAATATTTTAGTATCAGATGCATAGTAAGTCTCATAATATTGTAACCAATCAATCACTTTGTGAATGTATACCTTCTGCTTATCGTCGTTGCTTTTAGTGACTTCGCCTTAGTTTTAACAGTACCATTTATAAAGATACAATGAATGGTTAGTGAAATATCTTTTTCTCATTAATCTATTCATTGTAATCTAAAGATCATAAATTTAATTAACGGTTGGATAGAAATTTTCTTAAAATGTATAAAAGTGGCTTCGTTGGAAAGTTACTACTTTTAACCCTTCTTGTCATTCAAATACTATTTGAATCAAATACATCAGTGTTTTAAATGTAAAAGATGTAAATTCATCAAGCAACAGCTAAACATTGTCACATTCTCATAATTTGAAATATCAGTAAAATCTAAATACAGGCTGATTTTTATTTCATTAATTAGAATAATTACATATGAATAACTACTACAGATTCATTACTTACAGGGTGTTCAATAGAGAAATATTAAATGAAAAGAATTTGTATAGAATGAATTTAATATCTTAAATATCACCAGTTAAATAGGACTATTCCATTACTGTTTATGTATTTCCTTACCTAAATCTGTATGAATTGGAACATGTACTTTTGATGGTACTTTAATCATATCTGTATCGATTTCTACACTGTATATCAGATATCGAGATATATGTAATCTCTTCTAAAAAACAACAACAACAACAAAACAACATGGTACTTACAGGAAGTTCAGTAAAAGAATGTATATAATGAAAGATATAATCGTATAATCCCAACTTATAGAAACTTATAATTTCTGACGTTTCGCAACTTTAATTGAAGTCATTTCTTCAGAGAACAAATAACTGAATCAAATTAACTATAGGGGATGGGCTGAGTTGATTTGTGTGTTTGTACTGTAAAATTGGCGATATAAATTAATCTGTAAATAACTCTGCGAAAGCTTCTTTTCTATTTAGCTCAGTTGAGTCTAGCAATATATGAGCAACCTCAACCACTCAGCTTACTTTGTTGTTAGGGAAATCTTTGTGAATTGTTTCGATGTTTTTAATACTGATTTGGTGGTGGTTAAAAGTAGCATGTATTGATATTTCTGATTTTGTTTGTAGTTGTTTAAGGTAGGTAGTCTTTTAATGTAATACAGATACTCTTTAATTCGAGTTGAAGATTCTCGAGAAGATTATCCGGTATAAATGTATTAGAATCGACACAACCTAGTAAGTAGAAGTGATTTTGCTTGAAGGTTAAAATAATTTTTTTCCTCAATCGAACTTCTATGTTGTGTAGTTCAAGAACCCGTTGTGGTCCACCGGTCGTCCGTTGACGATAAGGTAGAACTACTACACCAACCCACGGAGCATCATTTGTATTTTTTTTCAGAGGTTTAAATAGTTTTTGGATATTATTAATGGTGTTAATGGGGAAATTGTTAATTTTTTATGTTTGTTATATTCTTCACTTGTTTTCCTTTGTTATCATTTGATGCAATAATTCTGGACGTTCTTTTTGATAGATTGGTATATGCAAGAATTTTAATGAAGGAACATATAATTTATTGATAATAGTTCATTACAAAATACACAACATATTCATGTATACTACTCAATCATGTATCCATTTTATATGTGAGAATTATCTATTGTTTATTTTCAGTTGGAAAGTGATAAGACTGTCCCCAAAGAGGAAATCGTTGAAGAGTTACGAAATAAATCACAACAGTCATCAAGTAAATATACATATTTATGTATGTATAACATGGGACTCTGCATAAGTGGGAATCGATTCAAGTTACCACACCTCAATAGCACAGCAAGATTGACACCAAATTAGTAGAAGTAATAGTTACTTCAATGACAATAGAAAGTAAGAGAGGATATATTGAGTATGGTATAGGAGAAGATAATCAGTCTGTAAAAAATATGTTAGTTTGAAGGAAGATAAATAATGTATACATCTTCATTGCTGTGGGCGATTTTAAGTCAGTCCACCCAGTATATCCAGGTATTAGTTACGAAAATTGCGCGGACCCCGACCAACTGCCATAAAGTAGCTCTCTGTTTATTTAACATTCCTTCAAATGCGAAATTTCTCGAACATACTCATTTTCTAATCACTTATGCATATCGCATAATTTATTTCAAATTAATGGTTACATTAGAAATAACTCACTTCATACAATCACATTTAAATGATACATTTCAAATGTTATTTCACACTACCTATTAATAGGCAGTATTAGTAATGAATTCTTGTTTGCATTTCAAAAAGGCGAACGTGATAAGAACTTTGTTTGGCGCATTATAATTAAGTTGCCAATTACTACTGAATATATGTAGTTGAAGATCAAAAATAGTCAGTAACAATTAAAAATGAAACAGTAAGTTATGGAAAAAGTTCTTATCACATATTTTAAATTCGAAAAATATATAAAATCAGTCTAAGAACCTCGAAGTGACGAACATATTCCTGAGGAGTCCTATACTATGACATAATAGCTGCTAAGTACTTCATAGTTTTCATTACTGATTCCACCAAAATCCTTCTGACAGAAATATTATCTATAAAGTAAACTACTGGTCACAAATATTTCATCATTCATATCTTATTAAGCTGAGACCAGTTTGTGTACTAAGTGATCTATGAATGGATATTTGATATATTTACAAGTTTACGTAAGTTTTCCTCATCCTATAGTGATCAGAAATATACCGATTACTGTTTTATAGATTGTATTTTACTTATAACCTGATTCATTCATTCATTTTCTAAAAAGTCCCCATCGATATCTATAAATGTACATAGAATTGTTGTACGTACAAAGTTTAATTTGTGATTTGTATTTATCATGAAAAAAAATTCATTTGAGTTGAGGTGGTTTTGTGGAGAAAGAAATTATGTTTAGTCGGTTGCATTCATCACAGACTAATCGTCACACAAACCAATGTAAGTGAAAACCATTCCATTGAACGCAAGCTCATTGGTAAAGATAGTTGCGAGTTCCCCAACTTCTTCAAGAACCGAGGGCTCTGAGTTTGATTCCCAGACAGGATGGATGGCATGCATCTCTAAAGAGTTCTGCGCTGGGACAAAACATGTCTAGTGCTTTTCAGTTTTCGGAAGTACCAGACCGACATAAATCTGCGGCGAATACAATAGACCAACAATTTTATTTGTAACGAATTGATTTATAAACCAAGAAATTATCATAGAAACTTTTAAAAACAAGCATTTACTTGGAATTTTAACTTCTTTTCTGATAAATTTTCATCAAAATTAGGTAGTATTAATTTCTTGTTAGCTAACTCAAGTAATTCATCTGATTCAAGTGTATTCGCAAGTTGTCGATGTTTTAATTCTGAAGGTGAAAGTCGAATATGTATAGCGGTCAACAAGGCAGTTCTTCGTAAATCATTTTTTACTGGTAATCGTAATGTTTCTTTTATTTCACATCCTATTGGACATCGAAAGTATATAACATTTGGATCACCTGATCGACCAAAAGCTTTAAAGCAAAAGTTCAATATAAAAGATTAAATGGTTTAAATGTATTACTAAAGATAAGTGATCTTTTTTGAAGGAAATGGATATAAGGTCAAGTAATAAGACATATCTTCCTGATTGTTTATTATGATAGTTGTAAACAACCATAGTCATGAAGAAACTAAAGATCGATCAAAATTTCAGTACAGCACGATTAAATTAATATAATAATATGCAGAAAGTTAGTTCCAGTCCTTAACAGAGTCGTAAATGCATACTGTCTTTGCAGTGATCTATGGTTTTCAAATGTTGGTTTATTTAAGTCGGTCCAGTTGTTATAAAGTTAGATATAGCCGACAGGAAATCCCGGTCCTAGATTTTGAACAGACTGATAGTTGACAGCAATACATATCTACAATCTTGAGGGTACCGTTTGAACTAGAGTCATCAAATTTCTGTTTATGAAAATTTATCATTAAGCTACTTGAATCACACAAAAATCACTACTTCTATAAAAACTACGTGTTTGCTAGACTAACCTTAATCGCTTAACACCGATACGTAGTGTATGCGATTTAGAGATAATTAGAATAGTAGACATATTGAAGCTCAATCAAAAGAATCAGATCAACACTAAGGACTAAATTAATATGATAATAGCTACTGTTTAGTAAGCAAGTTACAGGAATTTAAAAGTAGGTTAGATTATACTCAGACTGTTAAAAAAGCAAGACACTGTAGTACTTAGTTCATAGCAAGAAGTATGCTGAAATACCTATTAAATTGAAAACTGATAAGTGTTGATTAAATGCATAATAACACATGGGAGTGATTATCACTATTCTTAACACAAATAAATAATTATGTACTCACAAGCAGCTGCAATAGCAGATTTAATACGATACCCTCTTTCTTTTTGTTCACTGCCTGATTTGTCAATATTGAATTCATTGGTAAACGGTAACAAACTTGGTTGTGGTAATTGAGCGATACCTTTCAGCAGGATAACAAATTCACCAATCTTTTCATTGGATAACAATAGACAACATTCTCTTATACCCCAATTTAATGGTAAGTAGATAACGGATAGTTCATTAGTACTATATTTTTCTTTATCCACTATTTGTTGTTGTTTTTTATGTTTAGTATTCATTACTTTATTATCTGATTGTTTGATTAGATGTGAATTTATCTTATTCTCTGCAGTATTTCCGCATAGATTAATGGTGCTTTCACGACAATAAAATGATTGATATTGATTTCTTTGATAATATTCTGAAAGTTAAAATGATTTTTATATAAATGTAGCAAGCCTATTGTTAGTTTGGAATAGTAAATATGTCATGTTAGATAATTGAATGTATTTAAGATCTATGTTTTGTTCCATAATACACTCGCCAGCAAGGCATATCTTCAATCCTAAAGGACGAGATGTACATTGTGGGATTCGGATCTGAATCCCTAAGCTGTACGGTCTGAAATATTTCCACTGTGATATTTATACCATGACCGACCTGTAGGATTCAGATATTTACATTAATTTATCAGTAATCAGTAAACAATTTCAAAATTTTCTGATTGTCAATGTTATAGGTCTTTTGTAACTTGAATATTCTAGTGGTAGCATCTTAGATTACTAAGGTGGGTGACACTCGCAGTGAGAGTTAATTCCCTGAAGATTTCAAGTATGCATTACTGATAAGTGTCGACTAGCACAGAACTAGACAAAAAAGAATTTCCTGTTAATTGCCTAAAAGCAAATGTTATCAAACCGATTTTATTGCGATGTTTAGTTGTTTAGCTTTATGACAGATAGAATTCAATCAACATTAAGGTTAACAAAACATGATAGCAATTTCTACTAAATGACCAACTTATGTATAAATTTATGTTTACTTAAAATACAATTAAATTAGCTGACAAGTAATAAATCAGTATGAATTACTTTGAAAATTATTAGTGAGTATTTATCTTAATAAATGATTAGGCATACTTTGTAACCACTTTAAATAATGGACTTCCTCATACATATTTTCGTTTTCCCGAAGTATTAGTAACTTATCGTTAATGACGATGAGGAAAAATTATACCTTTGGTGATGTTGTGTTCCTAGAGCTAAATGGTTCAGCTATGAGGACATTATTGTTATTGGTGTGGACGACATCATTGTCATATTTTTTGATAGATAATGGTGATAATCACCTTCATTGATCAATGAAGAAAAATTATCCTAATAACTGGACGACATTTAATTGAATGAGTTAATACAACAATCTACAAACAGTAACTTGAAATCTTTACTGTTGTTAGTCTGCCAAGATTATTTCTATTTACCGTTGGGAGATAAGAACAAGTAAAATCGACTATAGTCAGCCATTTTATATCTTAAACAACTAGACCTCACTATATCACAAGTAGAAAAATAATTTTGGTACAGAACAAGAGCATCATTTACGTATAACTGAGTTCAAGAAAGTTAAAGGATATATTAACGGTTACAACCTAAATAAAGCCTTATAACTAGGAGTACAGAGAAACAGCAAAGAGTTGCGATTTAACAAACAAAATCAAAATATGTAAAATAGTCAACTTAAAAACAATCCCGTATTTCGACATATACAAGATTATGAGAGTTAAATTTAAAGAACGAGACAATTTTAAGATATCTAAAAAGTTTCTATAAGCATAACACTCAGCCTGCAATCAGTAGGCATCTACATAGATCCAATTTACTAATGTAGAGAAAGTTAGCTAAAAGCAAACTCAAATGTCAATCAAGTAAAAAGAAGGCGGAGACAATAAAATTTCCTGATGCAGCATGAGAAATAATGTAACCAGAATAGACTAATCTATTACTTGTCGAATAATCAGAAGATTTATTTCTACATAAAGAAAACGTTGAAAACGATGCATGAAGGACGCCTCACCATTGAACCATTTAACTCAGAGAATTCATTACTACAAATTGCCAAAAGTAATATGCAGATTCACATAATTTACTAATATTATTATTAGCTGGAATGACTTATGTATTTATTTGTATGCACTAAATCTATATAAATAAAACCTATCCACAATTTAATGGGCAAATATCAAGTAACTTCGAAAAATTCTATTGGTTTTTATGATGAGCTGAATCAAAAATTGAAAACGTTTAGAGAGATTTGTGCTAACTATTTTCTAGTAATTTAGGACTACTCATCAGAATTACACAAACTGCTACCTCAAGTTATATCAAATCCGATAAATGGGGAGGCAAATAAACTATCATTTTCTTTAAGTGGGTGTTGTGGAGGCTGTTGAATTTAGATTTGATATAACCAGTTAATCTGATTTTAACATAAATTGAAAACCAGTTTACTGGTGAATAACTTCTGGAGGTTGTTTCAAAAGTTTTGGAGAAAAGACATGACCAGTGAGGATCCATTATATCGCTTATGAGGTAGCTATCCACCGATGACAATGGATGAATCCATGCAATAAATCGTTAGTTAACTGAGTCCTAAATAAAAGCCGTCAAAACCGGTTCATTAGTATAATGGTTAAGTTTTTCCAGCAAAGTCAGAAGATCCAGGGGTCGATTTCCTGGTGGGTTGTGGATGTGTGCTACTGAAGAGTCCCGTTCAAAGACGAGACAATTGTCTAGTTCCTTATAGCTTGAAATGTATGCTTGAATCAGATCAGCCCGTGATATAAAATTCAGACTCAAATTTAATGAACCGCCTCTACGTTAGCTAAACAATTGTTTGCTTCTCATATCTTGGGTTAGATGGTAGGACTGGCAAACACTTATTTGTATAAGCGGCATATAACGTACTTTCACTTTATTGTATTTTATTCTATTATTCTCCTTTGTAAGAAAGTTGTATCAAGTCACGTATATTGGGTTATTTGTAAGAAGTAATCGCCTTCTTAGTCAGCAAATTAGTCCAAATCATAAGTTATTTTATCCCATAGGTGTTGAGTTATATCGGAATCCATTGATTTTAAATTTAGAATTGATTATAATAGCATTCAACCTTTTAGACTGCATTTAATGAAAAACAGCTCAATAATTTACATAAATTTTACATTTACTTGCAGAAGAAGGTAAATCGGAAGAGCAGAAAGGTTGACGTTTTCACAATTTATCGAACATCTCTTGACTAACCTGTGTCTTCAAGCAGTGAACACTCTTAAAAGCTTGATTACTCACCATTTTATAGATACGGCACACGAAGCAGATGTAATGTAGACATTTCCAATAAATAATAAACAACAAAAATCGATGTTATTTAGATCCCTGGAGGTCATTGCAATCAGAAGATTAAAACCTTGCCTACTTATTCAAACGGAGTCAGTGATTAGCATTGAATAGCCTTGATGTCAAATAAATTGTCAATACTACCCTTTTCTCTTTACATGACGGTATTTTGATTTGTCATTCCTACCTGACGCTCTGAATTCATTTTTATTACATTCATATAGAATTTCTGTCATATTGCGTAGTTAAATTCTAAAATAATCAACTAGTTTATTCAGAAACACTCTAAATTAAGCTTATAATTTCACCTTCAAACAATCTGTTGTTAGCTAATTGACACTTCAATGTATGCTATGCATGCAAATTAATAAAGTGAGTTGTCTACAAATAGTAGCCTGCATGTAGTTGATGAGAATAAAATTATATAAACATTGAAACCAAACAACGGTAGGCATGAATCATAGGCTGAACAACGAAATCGAAAGGTATGGTCATCAAACAATTTGCCAATCAAAATAACGCATTGAAATTTAAGTGTTAATTGTTGGAAAATAATTTAAGCCATAAAGCTCAGTGTGTAGTAATTTCATTATTAAAAATCTGCAAATCGGCAGCCGAATACAAGATCTGAAGATTACGAAACATCAAGCATAAATGTACATCTAAGTGACCAACTAATAAACAGAACACTTTGCTACTCTAAAAGGAAACGTCTGACACTAAATCTTAATTGCTTTCTTAAACCCTAAACTTCAATCCTAAACCTAACCATAATAAATGCTCAACCTGAACCTTGGAATCAGCTACAAAACCTAACCCTAATCCTAAGCCCTAATCTCAAACCCGAATCACAACTCTGACCTAAACGCTAACCACAAACTTTTAGGACTGAAACTTCTCATCAAACGGTCGAAGTTGACAGCCTCCTTTTGAACAAATTCCATCCTTGATTCAATTATCTTGAAAGACCTGGAGATAAATAATCAACCTATGATTAGATATAATTTTCTAATTGGTTATTTGGATTTATAAGTCAAATTAACTCGATGCATTCTACAAATGCTGCCGTTCTAGCTTTCATCCAAATGATTCTTTCGTGTTTTTAAATGCATTTCACATAGAATAGTAAACTCTTTCGCAACAGAAAAAAAGTGGTTGAAACCCACCTTTCATTATTTCTGGTGGTAATTGACTATTATCTGACGACGATTGATCCAGTGAACTATCTGTGACTGAATACGCTTCCGTTGATAAGACATTTCCTGATGTTGATTCTTTTTTCTTTATATTCATACCTCGTGTTTGACATAATGCAATGAATAGATCATTACAACTTTCAATTACTGTAATATTAAATGCACCTTTAAATTTGTATGGATTTACAATTGGTATTTTGAATTCTGTCATTTGATAACATGGTGATTTAACTATTTTAAATGGCTACAATAAAGGTAATAAGCAAAGAAGAATAAATGGATGATGCATTTAATGAAAATGTTTCATAGAATAGAACAATGATAAACAAGTGACAATGTATTCTTCATATTACGTAATTATTAGTTCATATTTTATGCCACTTTTCCCAATCGTAGTTGGTACCCTAACAGGGTGGTCAAGCTTGTATTTCATGATGACCCAACCCTTCTATGTTGACTGAAATACCTTCTTCCCTTAGTTTCCCCAAGATAATAAACCTGTTGGCGAGTTATAAAACGAAAAGCAGGTTTAAGGTCTGATGACACAACTGTTCTGGGATGTGACGGCAGTAAAATGTTTCTCTCAAACAGTCAGCACTTTTAGATATGCTTTTTTCTTGTAATAGAAAGAAGCAGTTAGATAAGGAAACACAATAAATAACACAATCCATTTTATCCCACGGATTTCTGTCGCTGGTAGTTAGGCATTTAAATGCATGGTGCTAATGTATCCAGTGATATTTACAAACGGGCAGTGTGTGACTGGTGTCAGAAATTATTTTTTCTGCCCTGCAGTTACCTTTATATATGTCGTTACGATGAATAATTAATAGTGTCATTCTAACAACATTTATACTCACTATGTGATTTCTGTCAGTACAAGTTTGTATCATTCATTTTTTATTTATAATTACTTCTTAGTCATGTGGAAGGCTGTAGTTATGATAAATTTATACTCATTTCCATGATGACCAGAGTTAATAATGAGTTTAATACATAAAAAAATGCACAGCAGAATTATACTTCACAGTATAATTATTAGAATAAGCTAATGCAAGTCATTTCATTAACTTACCGAATTGTCAAGTCCACCTACAGTTCCTGAAAGAATAAATGACATTGTTTTGCCTTGTAGTGCATTTTGACGTTGAGAAACTGCTAGAAAAACTGCTTCAGTTACTTTAAGAAAACGTGATCTACACCAACGTTAGTAAAGAAAAGTAATTGAGCAGTAAGCAAAAGTGTGTAAGTGTTCATAAAATAAAGATATATTTGATAAAAATAAACTTATTGAGTAATATAAGGTAAATATGATCAAAAGGAAAGAAAATCTACATTATAATTGTAGTATTAATTTCATATCTACTTTTAATCATTTGAAATTAAATGGCTTACACTTCCAACTTTAATAAACACATAATAATGAGGAGGCATCATTCGTTAGGATTAATGCGATTCACTAATCAGGACTTTATGATCCTAAATTCGGTCTTAAGTAATGTTATGGATGAACTCGAATGATGAGTTCTATACTTAGATGAAATGACTGTTCACTGCCACCTGATTTTCAATGGTTATCTAATTAATGTTAATTCCTGATGGAAATCTACAAAATTCAGCCCCATTAAGCCAGATAAACTTAGTTTGAACATAATTTTATTGTGAAGAACCATTGTTAACCAAAATACACTAAAGAAATTTTTCTTCCTAGTTTGAAATTTTTTAGAAAGATACACGCATATTTTCATACAGGATTTAGTTCAGTGTCTTGAGATCTCACAACATAGATTAATGGATCTGAATGCAATGATTACGATACATTTTTATCAAGCCACAAAGTGATTATCACCAAGCTTTATGAATGAATATGGTGCTTGATAGACCTCTTGTTATTTAAATGGACTAATATAATCTATTCAGTCAAGTTATAGAATTTATCAGTTTGGTAGCATATCTTGAAAATGATTTTCTGTCATTTGTAGTGAACAATGTAAATAAATATTAGAGTTAACCAATACAGTATCGTGTTTCATTTGAAGATTTCATTAAAACTATTTAATATTGAATGAGGCTATTGATGATTGTATGAAAATAATATTCTTCGGTGAATTTCCTCTAGCAAACTATTGAACAGTATCATTTGAAAATAGTTTCCTTAACTATTAAATCCCCAACATACTACGAAGTTTCCACTGGTGGTGATTATATCAATAAATCATAAAGTTTATACGTGCAATCTATATATTTAGTAGTTATTTTATTGAAATCGCGTATCATCCCAAGTTTCGTGCTTTCCATAGCATTAGTCACCAGTGATTTTAACATGTTTTAGTTATTATTAAGGGTGTTAACAGTTCGATGAATTCTAGATGTTTACTAGTTGGAATCACCGTGGAATATATACGACAACTTTTAGTATTGCTCATATTTATTTTATTGTTTGTTCATTACCTTGTACACTCTTCTTTTGAGCTCGTTTCTAAGCTGTAAGATCTGAGTGTAGTTTGCATTCAGTAACTCATTGTGCTACTTATCTTTCATACTTTTCATTAACATTGTGTGTATAGATCCCGTAAAACAATGATCTTGCTCAAACCACGCTAGCCAGTAAAAACCTTTATAACCACTTTAACTGTACCCTGGGAGTTGGAAGGTCTGTTTTGACGCCTCATGGTGAAAGTTGAGTTTTATCGAAAGCCACAAGGCCGATTCCTCTTCTGACAACCAGAGCAACAATTAATATAAGTACATGAAATGTCCGCACGATGTGGGAGATAGAGAGAAGAATGCAAATGGCTGAAGAAATGAAAAGATATAACTTGAAAATACTTGGAATAAGTGAAATCCATTGGTTACAAGCTAGATAGCAACGATTATCCTCATGAGAAGTGCTTTTATACTCTATCCACGAAGAATAAAACGCCTCACACACACAAGAAGTAGCACTAATGTTGTCCCCAAAAGCACAGAAGGCCCTTGTAGGATGGAAACCTCATGGATCTAGGATCATCATAGCATCCTTCAAGTCAAAGAATGAGAGAATTAAAATGAATGACATCTAAATCTATCCTCCCACCAATGACAGGCACGAAGACGACAAAGATCAGCAATATGCGAGGCTGTAATCAACCAACAACAAATGCTCAACCAAGGACCTGACTATTCTGATGGGAGACTTCAACGCTAAGGTTGTAATGGACAATACCGGATATGAAAACGTCATGGGACGACATGAAGTGGGAAAAAGGAAGAAAAACGGTGAGAGGTTTGCAAACCTATGTGCCTTCAACAAAATGATTATAGGTGCCACCGTATTCTTCCACAAACTTATACACAAAACTACATGGGTTTCACCAGATCATATTACGAAGAACCAAATTAACTACATCTGCATCAGTAAAAGGTCCAGATGGACCATGGATGACGTAAGAGCAAGGAGAGGAGCTGACATAGCTTCAGATCATCATCTGATGGTGGCTGAAATGAAACTGATCTGAAGAAGCTCTGTACAACTGGATTAGCAGTATTACTAAAGTCTGAAACAGCCCTTCTTCGGTATACTAACAAACGTAACGAATCCAATATAACTCTCAACAATAAGTTGCAGGCATTTCATGATCTACTAGAAGAGAGTGGAACGAATATGGAGCACGACAAAAAAGAGATTAAGGAAACGACAACTTCAACACGTCGGGGAGTTTTGGGTCACATAGAACAGCACCATAAAAAATGGATTTCTGTCGGACAAGATCCTAGAAAGGAGGAGCAATAAGTTAGCAATTAATAACAGCCGGACGAGAACAGAGAAAACCAAAGCACAGGCCGAATACGCAGAAGTCAGTAAGTAAGTAAAGAGTAGTATCAGGTCGGATAAACGGAAATATGTTGAGGACCTAACAATGACGGCGGAAAAGCTGCAAGAGAAGGAAACATGTGGCACCTATACGATACAACGAAGAAGTTAGCTGGGAAATTCAGTAAACCAGAACAGCTAATCAAGAACAAGACTCGCAAACTAACCATTGAAGTGGATGAACAACGAAACAGGTGGGTAGAACACTTCGAAGAGCTGTTAAATAGACCAGCCCCACTGAACCCACCAGTCATCGAAGCAGCAGCCTCGGATCTTCCTATAAACACCGACCCAGTAACAGTCAAAAAAATCAAAATGGCCATCAAACAAATCAAGAATGGCAATTCAAAAGAGCCAGACAACATACCAGCTGAGGTACTGAAAGCAGATATAGAAGCAACTGCAAAGATACTCCACATTCTTTTCGAAAAAATTTGGAAGGAAGAAAAAGTGCCGACAGACTGGAAATAAGGATACCTCATCAAGATACCAAAGAAAGGAAATCTTAGCAATTGCGAGGCATCACTCTTCTTTTGATACCAGGGAAATTCTTCAACAGAGTGTTATTGAACCGAATGAAAGACTCAGTCGACTCCCAACTTCGAGATTAACAGACTGGATTCTGTAAAGACCGTTAGTCGACAAAACTGCCACTCTACGATTCATTGTTGAACATTCAATTTAATGGAATTAACCACTTTACATCAACTACATCGACTACGTAAAAGCATTAGACAGCATGGACAGAAGAATATTATGGAGCCTTCTACGACATTATGGCGTACTCGAAAAAGTAGTCAACATCACATGGGATTCTTACGACGGAATACACTGTATCATCGTGCATGGAGGTCAACTCACAGATTCATTCAAAGTGAAGACCGGTATTAGACAAGGCTGCTAACTGTCGCCCTTTCTTTTCCTGTTGGTGTTTGACTGGATCATCAAGACTGTAACATCTCAAGGCAGTCT
The DNA here is from genome assembly GCA_025215515.1 of Schistosoma japonicum. Lineage (NCBI taxonomy): Eukaryota > Metazoa > Platyhelminthes > Trematoda > Strigeidida > Schistosomatidae > Schistosoma > Schistosoma japonicum. Next base: position 39,127,000 of record CM046069.1, on the reverse strand, counting down.
CGGGATACAGTGGACAACATCGTTGCAACTAGATGACTTGGACTTTGCAGATGATCTAGCTCTCCCATTCCACACACAGCAACAAATGCAGATGTAGACGGACAAGGTAGCAGCCATCTCGACATCCACCAGTAGGCCTCAACATACACAAACGGAAAAACAAGATCCTCCGATTCTAAACAACGAACACTTACCCAATTTTATTTGACGGAGAAATTCTGGAAGATGTAGAATCCTTTACATACTTTGGCAGCATCATCGATAGACAAGGAAAGTCTGATCTGTTGCAAATGTGAAGGCGCGAATTGGAATGACAAGAGCAGCATTTCTACAACTAAAGAATATCTGGTACTCAAACTAACTGTCAGTCAACATTAAGGTCAAAATTTTCAGTATAAATGTGAAGACAGTTCCCTTGTATGGAGCTGAAACTTGTATGGAGAACTACAAAAAGCATCATTCAAAAGATACAAGTATTTATAAACAACTGTCTGCGTAGGATGCTTCAGATCCGTTGGCCGGATACCATCAACAACAACCTCCTATAACAGAGAACAACTCGATTTCCAGCCGAGGAAGAAATCAGGAAAAGACGCTGGAGGTGGATAAGACACACACTGAGGAAATCATCAAACTGTGTCACAAGATGAGCATTAACATGGAATCCTGAGGGCCAAAGCAAAAGAGGAAGACCCAAGAACACATTGCATCGGGAATCGGAGACAGATATGAAGGGAATGAAGAGCTCTTAGGAAGAGTTGGAAAGGAAAGCTCAGGACAGAGTTGGTTGGAGAATACTGGTCGGTGACCTATGCTCCACACGGAGTAACAGGCATTGATTGATGGTATTGATTTTGTAAAGAGTCTACTTGACTGTATTAACAAAGTAGTTTGACAGATAATCAACATTCAAATGGGTAACTGACATACTATGGAGAATGGAGGCTAAACATTATTCATATTATAATAGCATTTATAATTTTCAGATAAAATGTCTTATCAACAGTGACATGAAATCCAATACGTTGTTTTGTTGTTAGTAAGCATGTTTAAATGTAACCATCCCACTGACCATGATTCCAATTGGTTTAAAAACAAATTTCCAATAAGAAAATCGATTAAAGCAGACCAACTTCCCAGTGAAGGAATGTCGGTTGTTTAAGCAACTTACAAAAGGTGTTATTTATTATTCTTGCGGGGCATTTTGGAACATTTTATACCACTTATTTACCAACCGTATAAATTATTATATCCTCTCGTTTCTAGAATTGTCCGCATGAAGTAACTAGGAACGTTAAGTGCATTTACTAATGGGCTATTGTATATTAGATTTTCAAATTATCTCTATTTTAAATACTGTGAAACTTAAAATAAAACAATACAATTGCTGACATAGATTACTATCTATCTACTAATTGAAAATAGACAGGAGACAAATATATTGGAACTCATGTATGATAGATAGTAGCTAGATTAACTAAAATGGTTCAAAGTAAGGTATAATATAGTACAGGGATGAACGTAAAAGGTCACTTAACTATCCTCATGGAATAATCATCATCAGTTTGAGTCGATCTAGAAAATTCGAAGCAATTCAGTAGTCATTTGTGATTATACCAGTGTTTTACTCCCAGCAGTAAAAAGCTTTTTGAGGAAAACTCATTTTTGACATTACATAATAAAAATTATAGCTAAATTCCTCAAACATTAAGATTTTTCCAAGCAAACGATATATGACGCTTAAATTGTTACTATATCTAAATCAAACAATAAATCTAAACCGCTCGAAAATCAAACCTAATCCTGACCTGAACAAAAGTCTCAGCATAATCATCAACAATAAACTCTGTCTAGAAGTAATTTAAGGGGGCATAGAAGACTATTCACGTACCTATATTAGATCCTATAGTACGGAGATTGTAGACCTATATGGATCATTGTAGAATACTAAAGAAAACTTGAACAGTTGCATTAATTATGCAAAGATCTGTACATCTACCTGTATTACTCTTTTTGGAAATAGTATTATATAATTGAATATGACCGGCTATAAATTCGTTAGTTTGATTAGCTCATTTACAAACTCTAATTTCCCAATTATTTACTAGATGCTTAAAATGATTGTTGATAGCGAAAATTTTAAGAGTCATTCAAACTCGTCCCTACACTGTAGTCTAGTCTAATTACGACTTAAATATATGTCGCTTCGAAATGCATTGGGGTATTGCACAAATAACTCTGAGAATTCCTTATTACAGCAGAATTTTCGGTATAGAATAATGCTTTTACTTTTATAATAACATATGTCTGTAAAATTCCAATGTGTAGAACTACCATGTCAGCTCTTGGTAATAATTATAATTATTACTATATTTCAGTTAGGCAATGCAAACATTAATACACACATATATACAAAATACTACTGGTACTGCTAATTATAGTATTATTACTACTGCAACAACTACAACTAGAATAACAACAACTACTATTACTCTGTTGTGAATATGGATATCATATTAATCGTTTGAAAGTAAAACGCACTTGTATTCAAGATATAATTTCAGTTTTCCTTTTGGTGGTATAACTACTTTCATTTCTTTAACACTGTTACATAACTGACTGTCATTACTATTGCTAATGTTATTGCCATTTATTGAACCTTTTAACTGTTTATTATTCATTCTGTTTGAATTTGTTTTATTGTTTTCCCGTTCTGTATTTTTGTATGAATAATTATTAACTGAACAACTAAAATCATTCGCATTCGGACCAATTATAACACAGTAATAAGTTAACATATGAGAGCTTGTATTTGTAAGCAATAACTGACGTTTGGTTGTCGAGTTCAGAACACCTTGAAAAAAGACAAAAGTGTGAAAAAACAAAACATTATTCATACTTCGAATATATTCCTTTATTTTAGTTGATTGAATTTATTACATAATAATGTTAGTGAGATACCGATGAAAACCATGGAGTACTGGACAGATGTTTCGCTCTAGCATGGGACTCCTCAGCAATGCATATCATAGATTTCATACTACGGACTTTAATTTGGCGAACACTCAACCCTCTGCACTGCTGGGCCGGCATCCAATGGTAGAATTACAACTTCCATAGATTTGTCATATAGCTCAACGTTCATCCATTGTCATCAGTGATAACTGTCTGACTCTTTTATCCTAAAAAATTTTAATTAGTTTCAAGTTGTGTTCTCTAAACTTCTCTAAAGACACAAATATTCTGTATAAACACAAAATAATACAGGTCTAACAGGATTCTCGTTGTATGAAAATTGGAGAACTTGGTGAAGAAACCAACTTTCACAACAGAATAACTATGTTTTTTTACACACATGTTTTGCTAACAAGTATTAGATACCGAGTAATCCTGAAGAAACATGATTTTCAAATATTAAGAGATCACAAACCACTAAATGATAATACTTGAAGTCATACATCAAGTCGATAACTTTGAGACCTGAGAAACCATTCTATTATGATAATTCAACACCATCAAAATTTGTAGTTTCAAAATATTAATTTAACAAACCTAACAGAATATCAAGATGATATAATATTAACCCAAAACGAACAGAACCAGAATCAATTGCCATTTATACACGCTCTATTAAATTAAAAAGAGGACGGCTCCCTAATTGTTCACATTTTAAAACTCACGTAGTTTGGTCAATATATTGCTTTTTAAAATTCTGTCCATTGTAACACAAGTGACGATTAGTAACTACCTTGTCAGAATAATCCAATAAATGTGTACATCAGATATGACTTGTAGATATGGAGTGAGTAGATAAGAAATTAATGTCAGATTTACATTTAAAAGCCTATATGAAAGTCATTTGATGTAGAATTTCTTGATTATTTCTGTCTCCGAGGAAGATGTTTTTATTTCGTTACCGTGCAGGTGGTGGGGAAATCCGGCAACTTAATTTCGAAGCATAGGTTTAAATTAGCTGTCGAAGAAGTATATCAAAACTGAAATTCGATGACTCTACATAAACCATAAAAATTCATAAGTGGGTGCATAAAATTCTACTGCATCAACGCATACGCATGGGTGGACACATGAATATTGGAATCTACAGTGATAGGACATGTGCTTGAGGGGCTACAATACAAAATTATGTTAAATAATGCGATAGAGGTATAAAGGAGACCATGCACGTCTGTGTAAAAACACAATCGAAAGTGGCCAAAAGTTTTACCTTGCAACGACTTTTTGAGCTTTGTATTGGAGTAGCCAACAGTGTATCTTAAGTCTTCCCATTTATAGAAACAAAATCTTCAGGATGCTTCAGTGAATTCATATGTCATGTAAATTTATATTGTTCTGAAAATCCCTATTTCTGAAAAGATATCTATCCATTGTTCATTTATTTGCTTAGTTTGATTGATCATAAAGAAGTTCATCTCAGGCGTCCTTAGAATGATACAAGCTGTATTTTAATGAAACAGTAATCGACTGTACTATTAACAAGTACTCATTTCTTATTTATTCAATCTAATGAACATACCTGTAAAATTCATTGTTTGTTTTGGTAAATAATCTGGTAATTGACAGAATAAATGCAAACATAACAGTGCCATACCAAATGGATGTGGACTCGTTATATCACTTGGGCATAAATCAAATTCAAAACGAATTATTTTTAATGCTTGGACTATAATAATGGCATTATGAAAGCGTTGTTCATTAGAGCTCGGTTGTATATATACTTTGGAAAAGAAATTAGGAATCTGAAGAAAAAAAATAATAGTAATTGAACTGAGGTGGCTTTATGAAGATAGGTAGTAAGTTTAGTTGCTTGTATTCGTTGCAGATTGCTCTCAGTTGGGCATCATTGGAAATTAGGGAGTAATAGACAATTATTTTATCTTTGCCTGCGACTCTTTAATAGTGCTCACTCTAGATTCCGTCAAGCGATTAAATGAGAAGCAATAAAATCTCACAGTAAACGCTTTACAGTGAACCATTGAATCGGTGTTCAGTGGTATGAATGTCACTCCGATCAGTTTTTGATGTAGAGAGACTGTCGTTCCTTATTAAGGGTGTGCACTGCTGAGGAGTTCTATACTGGGGCAAAGCAGCTGTCGATTGTTCTTTGATTTTCACTAGTACCCACCCAACATCAACCTGTGACGAATAAGATTACTGAAATAATAGTAATCATACGAAGGTTTGTCAGTAATATTTTAATCAGTCAGGTTATCGTCACACTCTGATTATATAAATCCATGATTCAACTACAACCTTTGATGCTGTCATAATAATCTAGTTTCACAGAATATTTGTGACTTTAACTACATTCAGATGAGAGTAAAATTTTCTTAAGTACTTATCTAGCGGAATTTACACACTCTGAGATCTATACAACATAGATAAATATTAATTTACTTTTAGGTAATCAGTTCGATTACTGTGTTTGTATCACTAAAAGGTTTAAAAGAATAAAATATAAAGGAGTTATTGGATAAGTTACGTTTTTATTAGAAGTCTCTAGTGCATATGAGTGGGCAAAATAGACCAGAAATCTAAAGATTTCATGAAAAGTGAGATAAAATTGTAGCCACAGGCTATTGTGAATGAGCTATTCACGTAACCTAAACCACCTTCACAGGTTACTATCTAAGCAATCCAATTGCACATTTTTGAAAAGTTTTCCCGCATACTGACACATTAATTTAAATAAAATAAATCTGGCTTATTCATTCAACAAATTTAAAATAAATAATCATTGGGTATCAGTCAATAAAATGTCAGTGCTTTATGCTAATTTCCGGTCTTGAAAACATAAGTACAGTTTTCTCATGAAAATATTCAGGATAACTTTAGCCAGTGTTATATCATCTTATGTTCTTAATTGTTCAGTCGAACAAGTGTATTTACGGTCATATGAAAACACAAGAATCTATCCTCCATAATTACCGGAGTGGCCTTTATTCCCCCTTATTAGCCACTCTACATTTGCTGTATTTTTCCAAGGTTACTAATCATATATATATATAATAGTTATTTCATGTTTTGTCTTTCTAAACAAAATGTGAATGACCTTTTACAAAATACCAGCTTCTTTTTTCTTCTTATTTCATATGTAGAGTTAAGTACGGTTCAGATGTTATAATGATGCATATATTCATACATAATTCCCAAAGAAGCGTCCAAATCGTTGCCTACTAAGTGTAGAATATTTTAGTCATTCATATATACAAATAATGTTGTTACCTGAACCAACAGGAGATTGAGTTTTCTGGAAGATTTTAAGTTACTAAATCATGAGACAAAAATTACGACAGAATATAAGCATAAAATAATGAAATTTGATGATAAATGAATGTTTTAATTAAACTAACGAGACTTGGCAAATAAGCACCAACAGTACACGCCAATACAATTCCGTCACGTAAATCATTATCGAAATTAGTAACAATCCAATTATTTGGAGATACTGACTTCATTTCAGGCCATAACTGACATGCATATTGATGATAACAATAATTTAACCAAGCTAATAGAATACGTTCACATGGTGAATAGCAACTAATCACTTGAATTTCGTTGAAATTTAGTAACCTTGATCTTTGTGTAGGCCCAGTTTGGTCTAATAAATGAACATTATGTGTTATTACTTGATCTGATTTATATGATTCATTTTGTGACTGAGATTGTTTTGATAGTGTTGACGTCCCAGACATGGATTCACCTGTTTTGTATAATAAAAGATCTTTTGGTGGTAAGTTAACTGAATCCAGTGAACTAATAGTTATACGGTTAAACAGAAGACACTAAATCAAAGGAATGAAAATAAGGAATTAGTAAGTTTAGATCAACTTTAATTTTTGAGCTGAGTGAATGCTAGTGGCATTGAGGATAAGGTGGTCACAACCAAAAATCAAAAACCATGAAAAACCTTTAAAAGTATATTTATTTTGGGTTACTAGTTAGCTACAAGTCTGATTATGTATAGACAAAGTTTAGGATTTTAAATCGTTTCAGAACCTGCTAAACATTCATGACTTTTATCTAGTCAAAAAAATAAGATCATTCATTCAATAATGTGCACTAGAGTTTGAGTAATCATGAACCGTTTTCCAAACATTATATTAAATTAAACTAGCAGCAAGAGTTCAATATCCCGGTTCCATACTTAATGGTAACAAACAAAGTATCTGAATTCAAACGTACGGAATTGAGAAAACGAGTGGTATGAGTCCACATTCCACATGACACATTGTTCTTGATGATGAGTGGTTGAAGTTAGTGAGAAAATCACTCTGACTGACTAATATTTTTCACTAGTTGGAACTCATCAGAAAGACTTGCCTACAGTTTTGGTTGAATTGATGATCTTTATAGAATATGAATTTACAACATTCAGTTTTACAGTTTGAGATGTAACTACTAAGTTATTTAGACCACGAGTGATTTTTCAGAAATAACAGTTCCTTATAGATAAAGGATGAACTAGTGCTAACTCAAATGAAACATAACTCAGAGTTAAGAGTAGAAACAACTTTTGACGCTTGTTTAGAAGATTCTGAGGAGAAGGGGTAAATATGAGGATCATTATGGATTAACCTGCTGACAGAGCGTATATAGATAAGGCTTTACATTTAAAAGTCAAATACATTATAAAAAATTCATTATACAAATGTGGAATGTCAACATTTGAAAAGAATGAAACATGATAAACAACGAAACTTAATTACTTTAATAAGCTGCATTAGTACATCTGTCCATGCTCTTTCAGATATTAATAAAAATTGACTTGGTTCCGATTCACTTAATGGGGATAAATCTATTTTTATTAGATTATCATTAGACTGGTTATCATTTCTCCTCTTTTGTGTTACTGTCCAGTCTGATACTGTGACAATGCTATTATTTTGAGATAATGATGTGTAAACTGTACGTGCAGATTCTGTTAAACCTGGGCATCCAAATTTATGCCATAAATGATAATCATTAGGTTCCATTAAATGTTCTGGTAAGATGTGAGGCAGACAGCTACCTTGACTAAAATTAAAGAAACATAATTACGAACAACAAGGAAATGTAAGTTACAATAGATAATCCCTGAATTGTAACTAACATCAATCAAGTATGGTCATTGATGCTGATAGAATTAGATTGATCAATTTTTAATATGCCAACTAGTCTTGGTGACTCGGTTTCAAATTAACTATATACTGTTGTTAAGTCGACAGGAAACCTAGGCTGAGGTTTTGTGTTAAGGACCCATTTTCCGATCTCATAGGAAACAACAGTCCTTCCAAGAACGTATATCCTACTGACAACATGTAGACATGGCACAAAATCTGAGTCTTACGCTTCCTGCTTATTAAATTTGAGCATCTGGCATAAAAATGTATGAATTGTATTAACTTAAGAGTATGAGAAAAAAAACAGAGAAATATTTTGAGAAATGTTTGATCAATTCAGAATGAAACTGTATGTGATTCTATCGACAGATGAAATTTATGCGATGTCATAATTTGACTGAAGTTAAAACTGTGGACCACTAAACATCGGCCCAGTAATTTGAAGGTATCTTGCTTCCTACGACACTCATAAACACAAGATTTATCTTTTATGCAGCTGTTGATAAACCTCAAGGGAGAATGAGCAAGTATTCGGTGCTCAAGAGTTTATAATAGCACAATAATTTTTAACAAACACATACAAACTGTATGTGTAGTTGATCTCAAGAAACTAGGCGGCTGTCATATATAGTTGTTTATTATTGGAAAAGAATCTACACGCCAAACACAGTCCTATACAAAATGAACTGAGCCTACATATGAAAGGGTAATATGTGTTTGTTGGAAGTATAACATATTATTCAATCTCTCAAGATTATTCATGATCCGAGTAGTACTGGTACAAGTACTTTACCTACTAGTCAGTAGTAAAATAAAGCCTACTAGAAATAAAGATTCTGGCTAGATTTATTGATTGGTGGGTTTATGTAACGATTACTGAAGTGACAATCACTTGACCTATTACGAGTGGTTATATTTTTAAGTATTTTATGATTACTGAAAAATAAGCTGAGGTGAACACGCAAGGAATGATTCGCGTACAGTCTAGAAAGTAAAGTTTATTCTAGTGTAAAGTGTGTGTTCTCCTTTTCTGTTTTCTGAAGTCTGTTTATTCAATGTCATCTTTCAGTTTACCATTTGCATTAATTAATCCCAGGGAAGTATTTAATAAAATGATAGCAGTTCTGTAGTGCTGATAAAATTGTACTAATCACAATGCATTCTAGTCATCAAGTTCAGCGAAGTGGCATTGTGATACACAAATTTCGGTATCGGTCGATCAATTATACATAGCGTTGAACCTGGTGCACAGATACATTCGTCCAAGTTTTACCACATTGATGAAGCATGATGAATGACGGAGTGGTTGAAGTAATAGTAATATCAATGTCAAAAAAACGTGAAAAACATTGATTGTAGAAAAAATGATTCGAAAAGAAAGAATCGTTTCGTGGAACGAAATATGCAACATCATTTAAAGCTTAAGATTTGGAGAAAAAAGAGAGTGAATACAGCTGAACTCTTGTGACTGACTTCCAGAATTCCTGAACACCTTTGCTGGCAAGCAATAACTCGCTCCCGCTCTAGGTTCAAAGGTTTCTCCTGACTTGATTTTAATCACATAATGCGAAATTTCGGAATGTTATAACCTGAGTATATATACATATATATTCGTCATAGTCAATGTAAGAAATAACAAAACATAAGAGCGCATTCAGTTTATACGATCTTACTGAAAAAGTTAAACTAACCTTCGTGCAAATGTTAACAATGCAGAACAATAAAAATAAACGACTGACAAGGCTTCATATGGATTATATATCGGCAAATTAATCGTGGGGAATAGACCAGGTGGTTGTTTATTGCCGCAAAGGTGTAGCAAACAATTATATAATGGATTTAGACTACGTGATACCGTTTCGTTCGTATTATTATTATCGTTACTATTACTATCAATATTTGACTTATTGTTCATTTCACGGTTGCTATTCTGACTAGAGTTCTTTATTGTTGTATTCTGTTGAGATTTGTTGAAAGATTTTTGCTTTTCACCCATTATTGATATATCCGATAGGGTAGCTGACAGTGATATGCAACTGTATGAATCAACAAAAAATAACAGTAGACAATGAAAATATTTAATGGAAACTAAGAACAAGTCACTTCACACAAATTCAACATGAATACATTGGCTAAAATGTAGCTTGATTAGGAGAGTGGGAGTTCTTAGAGTAAACATACTCTAGTTTATTACAGTCAATCACTATCAGATCTGTGTGCCAACCTCAGATTCATAGTAGGTACACCCAATCCATTTAAAGAACGTAAACCTTTCAGTTGTGTTTTATTTGTGTAAATAACACCTAAAGATTGGACAATTAAGGGTTTCTATTTACATAAAGCTTTTTTGTTCTCCTTTACGGTAGAGTGCTTTCAAACAGTTTTTCTCTTTTTGTTTCAGACGTATTTCATGGAATTCAGTTGTTTAATCTAAACTTTTTATAGAATTTACAGTCAAAATTCTAACCATGTAGGTTCTTGTATAGATTGTTCATAACAGCATATAGTCCCTTACTTTCGAAAATCATCAGGAAACTTGAATTGATAACGACCAGTAGGGAATCCATGAACACCTAGCCATCGTTGAACTTGTTCTGTTGCGACTCGGTCGATTAGATGCCAATCAGGTAGAAACAGTGATGATCTATAAGAAGTTATTGTTGGTGAAATCTCAGACGACGATGTCCTAAAACTGAGAATAGATTAAGAAAGCTGTACTCTTTTTACAAACAATTATAAACATGTAATGCGGACATATAATGAGTTCAGTAACTACATTCCATAGTAAACAAAGATGTTGATAGTGTGCATGCCGTCTGTCAGCACTATACAATAGCATTTTATTTTCTAACAAGATTCAATCCCGTGATTTTAAATTCAGCGCTGTACGGATGACAGTTGAGTTGTGACCCATACACGTGCATCATCTGAATGTAGTTGAAGTAGTTAGCTAAGAATCCATATAAACGTTAGACAAAGTGAAAAACATTGCTAAATCCTATAAAACAGTATCTACAGTGTAAATTATAATCCACTGAGTCCTGTTATTATTAAGGTTTATACAACACGATATTGTGCATCAAAAACATGAAATATTGTGAGGAGAAAACAGTAAACTAGCATCATTTAATTACCTTATTTCGCCATTGTCTTCTGAGTGTTCCGAGAATTCTCGATGAATAAATGAGTCTGTAACATAGAAAATATTTGAATAGACATACAGATGAGAGGATAAAATGAAAACAATATTTATTACATTATTTTTAATAAAGTGACGGGAATAATCAAAGTGGTCATAAAGCACTACTGAATCAAGCGAAAAGTTTCATTCAAATATTCCTTCGGGATCCGTTACAATACCTGGTGGGGGGGGGTCAGTTTAGAAGGACGTTTATTATTCTATTATGAGGACGCATGAAACTATCGAAAAACATATTTCTACATTTATCCTTTATATTTACACTTGTTCATAATAAGTTGCCTCGCATATAGAACAAACTTACGTTGTGAAGTTTCATAAATGTTAGTTTGTGTATTTCTGGTACCGTTTAAACAATCTTCATCAAAGTTTTGATGTATGCCACTTCTTACCGTAAAGCTTTGATCAGAAAATGTATCCTCTGAATTCGAATGATCATTCTGTGAAAGCTTTAATTCATCAAACCAATGATAGAATGAAGTGATATTTACACTTTCATTCGATTTCATTTCTTGAAGTTTACTTCTAAGATGCTGAAAAATAAAAAAAGTTGAAATAAATAAATGACCAGTTTTAAATATGGATATAATTACTCAGTAAAGTTGACAGTATCAACAGTATAATACAAATATTCATGAATTTTGTAGTTGTGAAAAATTCAATAGACAAGAAGAAAGGAAATAGTCATTAGACAATGTAATGATTGACGATTTTGAATTGAGCATGACAAATTGATCTGAGCAAACATTCATCAATTATTCATCCGTTGTTATGTGAAAAGAGTGAGTTAGTCAATAATAAAGAAAACCGAATCAAGTGTACATTGATATGAAGTAATCACATTTTTATGTCAGCATACTGAAATTATATACTAAGGAATTGAAGCAGTGACATCATTCGCAGCAGTATAGTGAATAATAAGAAGGTATGCTTTGGAAAAAACATCGATAATGTTGAAAGATTTAATGGATTGAATGCATCATCATAACGTCATTGAATTTCTACTCAAATAATTGAATCCTGACCATAGATTACTTATATCTAATGGACTCTAACCAAAAGATATGCATCTTTTGGAACATCTTTGTTTGTTCCTTAGATTTTTATTGGAATGTACATCAATCCGTTATATCTTAGTTACCTCGTTTCTATGCATCACTATTTAATCCTAGTTAACAAAGAACATATTCCAACTCTGTTACTAATGTTACCATTTACGTAACAAAACGTCAACAAACAACCTCAGTTTTGTTGTTTTATGGTTTGTATATAGAAAAACTAATTTTAGTTGGAGAATCATAATGAAGTGGATAGATAGACATTTTATCTTGGTATGGGACGATTTCAAAAGTATACACTCACGACAACTGAACTGGGTCTAATCATTCGTCATCAGTTGATGAGCTATATATCAGTGTGCAACAAGAACTGTTTTAATCATGATAAAATAAAAATAATTAAATTGTAAATATATATAAATATTTAAATTACTTGATAATCAGTAAGTTTGAATTCATTCGGTCGACGTGTTATGTAATCAAACCAACTAATAAGACAATTATCAACAGCAGCACTGACAGGTAAAGCAGTTGAACAAATATATGAAGATATTGTATTGTCTCTTGGACTTCTATTTGATGAATAGCATAATTCACTGCTATCAAAACTAATAGTGCTTCCGATAATGATCAAACACAGTGGTCTGGGATTGGGAGCAAGTACAAGTCCATTTAATTTACAGTTAAAATTAACAAATAAATTTAAACTTCCTGTATCAGGTTTTGATGAGTTACTTTGCGGTTTCAAAACTATAAACAATTATCAGAGAATATAAAAAGCAGAGGTACTGATGAGTTATCTAATAGAAACAACTAAAAGACATAAAAGTGAGACCAACATAATCTTTTTCTGTCATTAATTTCATCTAAACCTCAAAGTTGTCACTGAATTGCATCATTGTTTTTGTGACTAAAAGACCTATGGTTATCTTTATCTACAACACTGATTGCCTTCAAAATCAATAAGTTATCTCTATTGTGAGGTTTCATGACATACAATCTTCTTAGCACCATCTTTTAACTCTGTTCGATTGAGAATTCGTACTCGTTTATACTTGTCAGTAGGGTTTACCTGAAAACGTGAGGGAATTGAGAACCCCTGTGGAATCGCAACTGGAATCACGCAGCACCACATTCTACAACCTTTACCACTGAGGTATTCGATTTGTGTCCCATTAGTGTTTAATGTGATATTCGTCCACTACTTGTTATTGTTTGAGTAGTATCGACCAAGTTGCAGCGTGCTCACCAGTCTAAGTGACTTGCCTTAGCGTTCACTATGTTTAGATGCAGGCAGAGGCATTCAGATAAAAATTATATTTCAGTTCGATTAACGGAACCCGATTAGCAAGGAAGCCCTAAATAAAACCCACATTAGTCACCACTCAGTGACCAGTTAACACATATTTATCTATGTAGTTCCTTGTAGTCACCAAGCTGGAATGCCTATTAAAGTATACAATTAAAACAAACATCTTAGCTCGATGTTACAGACCAGTGGTTTCATACTTTATAATATTTAGTATTAACAACAAATTAAGTAGTAAGTTTTAGTTTGTTAATATGAGGCAAGTGGTAAGCGAGACGGATCCACCTCTCATATGATGATGTTCATTGCAAAGCTAAGTTCTGGGTCACAGTTTCTAAATATTTGATCACAGTTATGTAACTAAGGTTATCTGTAGACATTTTTCATGCTTACTGTTTGCTATATATCAGTCATTTTTAGCCAACGTTTTAGTTCATTTAACGAGTGAATATTAAAGTACTATCTTCATAAAAGATTTCATTTCATGTTTAACCCTTAATATATTTATGTTTCCCATTTAGTACGTCGGCTCCACTCCATTGGCATGCTGAAAGCAGACAACTGAGGATAACCAGAGACTCTTAAAATAATATTTAAAATGATGATTACACCCCTAATATGTAAGACCTGTTTTCTAAATTACCATGAAAATGAATAAAAAGGTTAGTTAAAGAGCTCATAACGATTACTGAAAGCTCTAGGAACAACTTCAGTCGAGTTACATTGGTTGTTTTGGCAATAGTAGAATACATTCTTATACAAGTAGCGTATATATTCACAGTTTTTAAACAGCAAATTTCCTCTGGTAAAACACTATTTTGTCTACATAAACATAAGTGAATTTCATTTCAATAGGTTTTTAATTAGTAATTTTCTTTTAAAGCTTACTTTGACCTTCTGGATATTCAACATTAAATGGACATTGAATATTTTCCTCACTAACTGGTGACTGTACTTCACAGGCAGGCGAAAAATTCCAAAATCCCAATATTTTAATTGGTTGATTTAATTGATACGCTATCAATGTAACTGGTATTCTAACATTTACTCCAGTTGGTACAGGTGGGATCAATATTCTTTCTGGTTCAAATTTCAATTCTAATTTTTTTAATTCAATATGAATTTGAAGTGTTTTATAAAGTGTAGAATTTGATTTCGGACTTTCTTCACAGTTCGTATCCTTAGGAAATGTTAAGTAGATTGGTAATTCTAACCAGTAATATCCTGCATCACCTAATAAAATGTATAATTGCAACAGCATCGTTAAGATAGGTGTATAAACTAACATTATTTACCTCTAAATTTAATAAACCCTTTGAATAAACATGTATGTTAATGTCTAAGATTTATTTTGCCGTTCAGAGGAACGTAAGTGTTGACATATTGAGATGTAATCTATCTTTTCACAGGTCGATGAACATAACAATCAGATCGGAGGTGATGAACAGTACTTGCCACGTGATACCACCGGTATTATTTAAAACTTTAATGAATTCAGTTTTTTCACAACACATTTCTTAGTAATGGTGTACACTTACACTGTGTAGAATAGTATGATAAATATCAAACTAAGTAATAAATTGACGAATGTTTTAAGATCTTTCAAATCGAATATTACTCGAAGTATTATTTAGCTCAGAAAGTAATTCTTGCAGGGCACTTACGACACATATCGTAATGGTTTCCGTCTGAATTAATTTTTTTTCTTGTCTTTTAATCTATCCTCTTTACTTAATGAAATATAACCTTGACTTTACATCACTTTTAGTCAATGGTCTTAACACATGGATGGTAACGTATATCTCGCCCATGTTCATATTTCCGGTTTCTGACTAATAATGAGAATAACTTATGCGTAACCGACTTTATTTACTAACTGCTGGATTTACTTATGAAGCATATTCGACCTTGAGTTACACTTTCTGAGACAGTGAGTAATACTACTCGGTTTTACAAACCGTAATTGATGGTATGGAACTCAAAATTGAGAAATTTAGTTATTGTTCTACTTAAATCATCATCTAGTCTTGAATGCATGTACACATGATGTACATTAAACATGAAGTGAATCCACCATTCTGGAGTTGAAGGGAACTTTTATTATAGTTCAATTCCAGGAGATTTAAATAAATTGTTTGAATATTTAGTATGCGATATACAGTTCAGGTTGTGATAGTTATCAATAGGACGAAAATATAAATAACTCAGTAGAGAGAAAATTATGAATTTATCCGTCATCATGAATGGTGAAGATAAATTTACATAAAAGAGTCTAATCAATATCACCTCTGCTGTCCATGATTTACAATAAGGGTTTCGAGTGTGGTGAAAGTAGATTCACTTTAAACATTGTCATTGACAGATTATTGATTTACATTAATCCATCAGTCAATCAGTTATTATCAGCGTAAAACCCGGGAAAAGAAAAACAAGCCTTAGGCCTAGTACCACATCAGCACGATGTGAAGAAAAAAAAGATGTATAGTAAGGGTATTGAAATAATGCTGTATTAACCATAGAAAATAAGATTAATATCAACAAAGAGACAATTTGATGAAAAGGACTGAAAGTGTATATGAAGAGATAGTGGGACTCAAAGCTTAAGGAAAAAATATGAAACGGACGCATCTGTATCACAGTGCCACTTCATTTCCACCCATTGAACACGGTTGCCACATAGGACTTAACTAGGTAGTATAATACACCTGAATTTCTTCCAACTTACTCCTGCATTAGACATCACGGATCTAAGTAAGGAGTGGGTAAGTATACTTAATACATGTCGATAACAATTTAGTTGGTAAAAATTAACATCTTCATTAGGCGACTTGTCATCTCAAATCAGTTTGGAGTAATGCAATTATTATAACTAAGAGTAGAAACTGACAAACTAGTGTCGTAAAAGTTCTTGAACATATTTTTAGGTAACAAAATTTGAATTTTACTTACCAGTGCATAGTCTAATTTCAAAATGAATTGTTTTGTCATCGCTTTCAGTAAAATCTCCATTAATATAACCATCTAAGTCAGGTAGTAGCTCTAGGCCTTGAACATTATGTATTGTCAGTTTTCCATGACCACGTTTATTAAAACGTTGAATTTTATGTACAGCTAAATGCCACTTCATTGGTAAGTTGATCAGTGATTTTATACTGAGATGCTACGAAACAAATACATATATTATTTAAAGTACAGAAGCAGTGCAAAGACTCGTAAGTTATAAAGAACACTTATAAGGACAATTCAAATAATCGAAATTACAATTGACCATGTTGTCTCATGACACCTGGTTGAGACATTGTTACTGAACTTAGTACATATATATACTTAGTATATATATATATATATATATATATATATATATATATATATATATAGTTCGTATAACATGTAGTGGCAATATCGATTAATGTAAGCCACCTACCTGATATAAAACATTTGTTGATTCTATTACTTTCTCATTCAAATTGGTAATGAACTTGAGTATACAATTTTTTGGTTCAATTGTTATAGGTTGTCTTAATGCTGTAGCTAGAACTCGAGGTTCATAATGATGAGTAAACATTTTCGAATCTGTCGCGTTTCCGTTTATTGATTGCTCTTCAGCGTTAATACTAATGCTATTAGTATCATCTGGTTTCTGACATAGAAGTTGTGGATTTAGTTTATTGATTAGTAACGGAAGCACAAAGTCATGAAATGATACCTGATTTTGAACGAATAAATAAACACAAGAAAGTGATGAAAAAAATTATCAGCTAATCGAAAGCTGTTTCATTTATTCATCAAAAGTAGGCATATTGTACCACTGAGAACCAGAGTGTTCTAGACAAGAGTTTACGTCCTGCATGAAACTCATTGGTAGTCCGCATGGAAGATAATACAAGGAATCAGCAGCACATAAAGTTATATATCAATTACTGACTCAGTAGTATGAAAGTCAAGCAGTTACTATGAAGCTGGAAATCCTTAAACTAGTATGATCAGTGATACTCGCTGAAAATATACTAGAATGAACTTAATATCCAGCACTTCCTGCTTTTTAGTAAAGTAAAATTTTAAAACTTAATCAACATCTTTGCTAACGAATGTTCAGACTGTTTTGTATTCTGGTGGAAAATTTAGTGAAAAGTAGTGAATTAGAGTTACAATTTATTGTTGGTCACTTTCAGATTGTTAAAATTGAATCAATAATAATAAAACGGTGCTCCGTTAACTGCATTTTTGCGTGATACACTCATGAAATTGATTACAACTTCATAAACTTTATTTGATGTAACTTATTTACCAAGTACATTTTCTACACTGTAACTAAAGTATTTAGTTGCAAAATTGACCAATCATTCCAACAATTCGATTTAATTGTCTAATTTAAAATATATATCACGAAGTGGTGTGAGATAGATAGCTTTTGAAAATCGGAGAGTAAGACTAATCAACTAGTTCGTCTTAGTATGGGACACTTTGGCAATATACATTCACGACACACTATACAAATCAAGCTCAAAACATGCAGGTTTAGCAATGAACGCTTTAAGCGTTAGATCACTGATCAAGTGGAAATCTAACAATTAATGTTTCCAACTTTAGTTGGTTCTCGATATTTGTAAGCTAGCTCATCCTGTTGTCAAGGGTATGTAGCTGCTTCGAGTATGACACATTTGAGCTTCCCTAACCACATCTACAGGATTCATTGGTTATATAACTCCGACCAATTCGTAGCATTTAGTTTTATACGTCTAGATAAAACAAATAAAATAAGAGTTCAGACCAGCAATCTTATAGCAGATGTAATACCCTTTGGTCCCTGATTCGCTAAACCCTTGTTTAATAATAATCATTGTACGACACTGATCCTCAGCAGAGCATAATTACTACATTATCAGGGATCAAACCTAGGATTTTTAAGCTCTTAGGGGGTGAGGAGACTTTAACCTGTAAACGAATTAATGATTCCTTATCCTTAATTCACCGATAGTGTGCAATCATCTAACCACTTATGTGCGATATACATATAATTTATTCTTTACTAAATATCATCAAATTAACTTACTTCCTTTGGCTTATACACTAGACTACCAACCCATTTACTCTTAGAGGGTACATAAATACGATATGAATTATTCAATTTATCACATTCCAAGTAACTATATGAATGTGGAATAATAATAGTATTAACAGACGTGTTATCCAACTCTTCAGAATACGAAGAATGAGTAAATTTATTTCTAGTTGAATTACTTCCATCGTTAGTAGGTATTTGCCCATTCATACATTCATCTAATGCAGGTGAATTTATACTATCAGAAATTTGAAATTCTCTATAATTTCTTAATTGTATCTCCACTAATGCCCGAGTAATACCACTGTTGATAATTTCAAATGGCAGTGATTTCTTCGAATCAATTCTAACACCTAGAAAAAATAGAAGCGTATAACACTTATTCATCGTAATGTCTTCAAACCAGAAAATTAATATTATTTGTAAATAGAGAATATACTTTTTTCATTAATTCCAATAAGATTCTATGGCTTTAATTTCATATTAATGACACCACATACATAAGATTAAAGAGGCTTAGTGAATGTACAACATCCCCGCCTCCTTATACTTTCATAGCTAAAATTTCTCCTCATCAATTATTCTTATTAACATCCTGAACATATAAAGAATTTTAGTTGAGTTAAAGGGGTCAGTATTTAGTTCTGTTGTCTGTATTCGTCACAGACTAATATTGGTTAGGTACCGTTAAAAATTAGTGACAAATGGATAACTGTTTTGTTCAAGTATAGGATTCTTCAGCAGCGTGGCTAATCGATTTCAGACATGTAAGGAGTGAGATAGTTATCACTAGTGACATTGACCGGTTGTCGTAGTATATCACAAATTGATTAAAGTGAAAATCCTATTATTGGACACCAGTCGACCCAGTGATGTAGATGACTGAGTGTTTGCCTCCAGACGTGAAGGTCACAGATTTGATTCTCTAGCGGAATAGATAGTACTTAATGCTGCAAAATCCTATACTAAGATGGAACAGCTATCGAATGATCTCTCATTTTCATTAGTACCCAACCGAGATCAATTCGTGACAAAAACAAAATTTTATAAAACGTAAATAATTTATTCAGTACTTACTCCATCTTATTATTTCTTACTTTGTTAATTTCACTCGGCGGTCAATTTCAATTTTAAAGTTACCCATGTTCCAACCCAGTAAATATTTAAATTAACAATCCTGTTGTCCACTTGTCTGAATTCAGTAATTATGAGTACTAATTCTATGATGACGTGCTTTAATTCAAAGTGGAGAATTATTACGGAAGTAGTATATTTCAGAACATTTTCTTCTGTTTAAATCTTAAGAGAAAATATGAGATGAATCCTGTTAGACTTTATGAGTCTTATGTATGGTAGATGTAACACATATTTATAGTAGCTCCGTTAGACAAAGATGTTCGTGAGTGAATACGAGTGGCGAATATTGACTGTTAAAACTGTTTATATAACATATTTTTGATTGTATGTTAAACGGAAATTCATTAGAATATTACACTATTAATGTTGAAAGTTCCTTCGTGTAGTATAACAAACTGACTGTTTCTGCCATTTAGACATAGTGATTCAACTTGTCTGTTGCAATAAACTATTTTGGCAGATAGGTCGGTTGGTGGCTGATCAGACTAAAGGCAGCAAACATGAAGTTCGATAGTAGAGTTGTACTGTCTACTGTACAGAGCTGTGGTAGCAGTAAGATGTTTCCTTCGGACAACCAGTATGAAAGCTATGCTGCTTTCCTACAAAGGAGGGGTATGGTTGGAAAAGGTAGGCCTTAAAAATACACACTTAATTTTACTCCACGAATTCCATTTCTGGCTATAGAGGACTAATAAGTATGGAGTTAACGCAGCGAAGACCACTCAAGAAGGGCTTTGTGTGACCGCCCTCGATTAGTTTTCTCCTGACCACTTCAATTACGCTACAAAGTCTCTAAAATCTACCATAATTCAGTGGCAACCAGGAAGTAATAACCACTCTTATACCGTTAACGGAACTCATGATTACTGTGTCCATAATTAAAATTTCAAGTACAAATAATATTATGGCATTCAATATAGATAATGTTATTATTCATTTTACATATTATGCGGTCATCAATATGATTTATAATTACACTACTGTCCTTCGCACTCTTTAGATTCTCCAATTAATATCAACCCGTCAAAAGCACTGTGATTAAAGTGAAGTACATTCCAGTAAAATAAACATTTAATAGAATTAAAATAAAAACACTACGGCAAAACAACAACACCGAATATTTTTCAACAATATCACAACATAACAGAACTAAAAGACTAATTTAATAACATCTTGTAAATACACAAACTATGAACTAAGCGTGACAACAATGTGACAAATATGTCCACTATAGAACACCCTACACACTAGATGTCGCATGCAGACAAATGATAATTGATACTTGGTGTTACTTTTGAGTAGTTTGAATTTAAAAGGTAGTCTATAGAGATAGTTACTTACTCAGAATTATCTTAAGTAAGACCTGTTCGTTATATATATATATATATATATAAACTTTAATGATGAACTAAAAGACGAAAAGTATACGACATCTGCTATTTAAATATGCAGTTCGTCTACTGAGGAATTCAAACCGTTCTCTAAAAGGTTACTTCCAATTACTAATGAATGAATTCAGTAACCCCAGTAAAGTTTACTTCTTACACAATACGGTTACATTTAGTTTAGAATATTGAATAACTTAATGATTGTCTGTTAAAATTCATTCACGATTTCAAAGCTTTCATTGTTACAGAATTATCAACAATTTAGTTTATATATTAAATATGTTGTAAAGTAAAATTGTTCTTAGAGTAATGGCTGCTTTCCGAAACGTTTATATTAATATTAAGGCGTCATTATTAATCTAAGTATAAATGTATGACTACATATAGTTATGAATTTAGTAGTACTTACTTTTTTTTCTAAATAAGTTCAATTTCCTTCTAAACTCACATTGGATTTTTCTAGGAAGTTAGAAGTTGTGTCGCTTAAATACGTGATTTTAATGATGACGTTGAATTCTATAATCCGTGAATCGTCAAAATACTTGAAGTCTTCATCATCTTTGTCCAATTATATTTAATTGCGAGAAATTCCTCATTCTGTTAATGTCTCTTTGAAATACAGTCTATTCTATGCAACATACTACTGAAGTCTGAAATAATATGCCAGGTCATTAGTTCCTAGCGAATGTGTTACTTTTAGTTTTACTGTTTAATTTTTCCCTCACTTTTAAGTAAGTTATATATACCGGAGGTCGACAAGAAGAATGACGTTTTCACATGGGATTGTTTTATTTATTTTAGTTGCTTGTGAATTGGATATTTTAATTATATTATCAATATGCTGCTACTGCCGTAAACTTCCATGTGACCTGTTAACTATTATCGTATCATTTTTCATTCATAGACTACAACGAAGTTATTGCGTGTATGTCACCTTATTACTGTTGCCTTTGTTTTGTATAGATTCGACTTTTCTAACCGATCTGATGTGCGATCAATTTATACATGTATATAAAAAAATGTCTGAAATATAAATTGACTCTGTTTGGTTCGCTCAATTATCCTGTGTTCTCCCATTCAGGATTCGGACTAGCAGTATCAGGGAAGACTTATTGGAATCGATTAGTCAGTCTTACTATCCTAAGTCATTGTAATGGTTCATGCATAGTCGTATCAATAATTAGTTAACCGTGAGTACAACATCATTCAATGGAAATGTTAATAAAGATATTATTTTGAACTACGGAAATTATTTTCGACTATCTATTATGAGCGTATTACAGTGTAGAACATTTAATTGTGTTTGATAATAGACATAAATATATATTAATGGTGAATACTTGTAAACAAGGAATAAATATAGATTACTCTCTAATATGCACTACTAGCTCTCCTTCTGACCTACCTTCACCCAGTGATGAGCAAAAATGCTGGATACAAAACACATAAGTAATAAAAAAATTTACTATAGTCCCAAAGTGTTTATAAAAAAAATCAAAAACATCTGTATATCATACCATTTAGCGTTTGCAAACCACTTCCCTAGTAAATAAAGGCGCAAATTAGAATTTTATTAAGTTAAATAAACCTGGGTAGTTACTATCACTTTTTAATTGGATAAGTTTATAAAGAAAATTAAGTTTAAGGTGTTTTCATTTTTATTTTCAGCGGTACTTGATCATTAGTATTCAATCAACCAATTAGTCAGTTCCACGTATTCAGTATAGTGCTTTCGTCTTTTATAAAAGTGGGAATCGGGATTGGTAGTTTAGAAAATATGTCTGAGAGAATCCGTGTATCAAGTCTTAGTCAAAATTCCTAGAAATATTTATGAGAAAATTGTTGAAGCAACCAAATCTTGAATTACACTTACAATGTATTCATGCAATGAAGTATGTAACTAATCAAATGCTTGCTCAAATAAAGAACGGATCCATATTGGTGGTAGTCATCAGGGAACTTTCATACAAAACAATGCCAAACAATAATACAAGTAGTGCAATGGTCAAGTTTTAATATCTTTGCTTGTTTAGCGGGACAGTATTCAGAGGTAAGCCTCATCATGAATACACATGGTATTGTTGCAATATCACAGCAATGGTGGATAGAAAAATCGTATAATGAGCTGACATGTCTATATAACGATAGTGCACTACCAGAAATGACAGTTCAGTGTCATAAAACGTTTAGTAACTCTCAATCGCTAGTAAATGGAAGAATCCACGAAATTCGAAGAATGCAACCCTTCTGCAAAATCCTTATTCAATATCCACATACTGTTACTTAGACTTGAAAGGATTCCACGCAATTTAATCATTTTCTCCTCTATAATATTTACTTTATGGAAGCTTTACACTAAGTACCTCATGATAACGCAAATTAGTAAATTGTATGATATGTGTTATGGACCTAATTTACAATTCCAGAATTCATATTGTGATTGGATTCTATTGGATATCTATGTAGTGTTTAGTAAATCTACAAAAATAAATCTGTACACAAATGTATTGATTATTGTTAATAAAATATCCAGATTGTAACTGGGTGTAGTGGAGACTGTTGAATTTGTATTCGATATCGACAGTTGGCTATAGTTAGACAGCCATTGAAAACCAGTTTACTAACTTTAAACATGTCAGATTTAAGATAGTTACACACTGATGACAAAAAATGACGTCGCTTACGTATATCATAAATTGATTGAAGTTGGAAGTATCAACTGTTTAGTGCATGCAACCTAAATAGTTTAGTGGTTAAGGCGTTCATCACTAAACCTGAATGTTGTGAGGTCTGTTCACTTGGCATGTCTTGGATGTGCACTACCGAAGTGTCGCATACGTGGACGAAACAGCTATCTAGTCTCAATTCCTGGTTTTCACCGATTACTTATCACGTTGATCATTCCATACATCGAATATTAAACACTAATGAGTATACTCCGATCGTCAAACTTATCAACGACTTTTTTATTACTGCCATAACTTCTCAATATTACACTTTATTTGAACTTCACTAATGATGCTTCTGATTTTTGCGCTTGCCTCCCAACTATGGATGATCATGGAATTCATTTTGTCGTGTACTTGTTGCATTTTTCAATGTTCTACCTAATAAATTTTTTTATCTACCATTCTGATATGCTCGTCGCACAACATTGATCAGCTTTATACAACAAGCATATATCTACTTATAAATAGAACACCTTATCACACAAAATAAATAATTTTTTATTAAAATTTAAAATGTTATCTTGGGGGTGGGGGAGTTCCATGAGTCTTCATGAGTCAGTAGAAGGAAAAATATCACCGCTTCAATCTTCCAGACTTTCATTGTCAGGAGCTTAGGTGTAATATCATTGTACTCATCAAAGAGCAAGTATACTGTTCAGTCCTATTCTTACTGATAAACAGCTGTGTGGTGTAGTCTGTTAAAATTAAAGAGATATGGTGACCACATGTGTTCAAGAAAACATTCTTCGAAGAATGCTTTGCATATGATGTAACCACCAGCTGATTGTAATTTAGGTTACACAAGACGAATAATAAGAGAATAAATCTTTATTTACTATAGTGTTTGATGTTGCATTACCATGCTAAGATACTGCCTTCTCTGAAATTAAGCTTTGGCTTTTATAAGTGTTGGTTGAAAAATGTGAAAACATTGAATATTGATCATGGAAGTAGATTGAGACATACAGGATACTATCAACCTTGAGTAAAATAATATAAATTAATTATCAATCTTTCTCGCTGCAGAAAATAAAGGCAATTTCCTTACATTTTATCCGTTGAACACACTTCTCATTTTAATTACATTTATGGTTTGATATTATCTATCTTCATATACTTTCTACATGTGTTGGGGTTGTTAGATCGGCAGAATTTTCTTGCTAAACCTATTATTTTCGTGATTCATTTATAGAAACTTAAGTTTCTCGCTTTCACGCCAAAATGCGTCCTTTTCACCTTCAGTTTATGTTTCTCACCTAGTAAGACATTAAATCTTACTGATCCGTTGTTTATTAAACTACTGTATTTACGACACATACAAGGACTCTCTCTTTATTGTATATATACGCAAGAGTTGAGTGTTTGTTGTTCTTTTGATAGGCTGCCTGTTAAATTGTACGCTTCCTGCTGACATTGGACTTCTTTTTTTAGTTAACTGAGCTTGGGCTTCGAGGAATAGCTTAGCTTTACCTGTTGTTGTGTTGCTGGTTGTACGTTCATTATCAGATATAGAGGTGTCATCTTAATTCGCGAACCTAGTAACATGTTATCGCCCAATCTCACTTTATTGATGTAAGCTGTGAAAAATTTGACCCATGCATGTATGTGTTAGGTCCTTCACTAAAAATAACTGACTAACTGGATGGGTCTATTTAGTGGATGTACAATTTGTAATAGTCAATATGACTTAAATAGCAATTTAATTATCTTCAACTAATTTTCTTTAACTAACGAATTTTATATATCTGACCCCTAAATAACTAACCATATTAACGGCTGACTTTGGTTCTTGTACAATGTAGTTGCTTAATAAATGTTTACATGTTTCAGTCTTAACCTCAATCTAGGTTTTTCTATAAATGCGACAAGGGTTTTATGCAGGTAAAACAAATCCACTTCATTGAAAGCTCCAGTAAACTTAAAAAATGATATCAAATGAAGATGTTCTAATCATTTTTGCATAGGATCATTAAATAAAAATTCAACGTTGTTAATTCAGTCATTGGAAAATACAGTCTAATGGAATACCATAAATTTAAGTTGAATAAGATGTAAAGCAGATACTTTGAAAACAAGCTAACTAAACCTAACACCGAATCGCCATCATCTGGTTATATGCTAGAAACTCAAGACAATAATGTTGTACGTAATGTAGATAAATGCAACTGATTTGTTTCCAACCCCCACCCCACGTAAACCATAATTTAAATTAGTGGAAAATTTCTTCATAAATACTGATTACAATCAGTGTTATTGAGAGGTAATGAACTGTTTTATTTAATGTATGTTGTTACTTCTAGTAGAAAGCTCTCTGTATCGATAATGAATAAAGTAATTCAATCAACTAAAATTTAATGTCACTCTCCACAAACCATCTCAATTCAATTATAATAATGAACTCGAAAAGAAAACATTAAACTTACCACCGAATTCAAAATTATTCGGAATTAGCTCAATCTGTGGACAAAGTACAGTTCCGCATACGGATAAATTAATATTCTGACCATCATATGTATTTAACGTCATAGATGATTCAAATTTACCCAGTCCAATGGGTATACATGTAACCTACATTTTAAGAGTAGAATAAATTACATAATTTCATTGTTGTTGATTTTGGATTAGAAATAAATAAATGTACTACTGATTAATACAATGAAAAAGTATTTGTTCATGATAGTATCTATCAACTATGCAAACGACAAAGTTAGCTCCATTCAGTTTCATAAATAAATAACAGGTTTTCTACGATACTTAACTCAAATAATCTTTAAACATGAACATTTTAGTCAGATTCCTGTAGTTTATATTTTTTATTCATTTCACAGAAGCCTATTTATAGAAGTACCTTCAAAACGAAATTACTGTCTAGATAATTAAGCTTAAGTAATAATATCCAATTAATGTAATGTTTGTTTAATAATTGTACATTTTTTATTATAAAAAAATAGGGAAGATTATATAGTTAGTAAACTACAAAACACTAGTGCAGTTTAAGTACCTGAAAACAAACATTTAAGAGAAGTTAGCTGTCTGCATTCGTCATATTTTGATGTCGGTTGGATACCAGTGAGGACCGGAGAGCAATTCACAGCTGTTTTGTCATAGTATTGAACTCATCTGTGGCGTGTAAGATCGATTCCGATGAGGAAACAAATCTAAAGCCTTCAGGTTTCACGACAAACGCCTAACAATTTGCGATCAGTCTAATGGCGTCAAATAATGGGATTCCTACTACCATCAATTTGTGACACAGCTCGATAATCATTTCATCCCATTGGTGATGACTGTTATGATTCGGGCATATCTAGACGCCTATTTTCATGACTTTAGTAGCTCTAACCAACAGAAATCTGTGACGGATGCAAACAACTAAATTTAATACCTATTTTTACAACAGACTTAATATAGGACAGACTCTTAGAAACGAACTAAGAGAATATATATATATATATAAATATATATATAACACTTGGTTATTAATAAAATATTGATCCCAACCAGAATAACTTAATGTTTATATATCAGACAGTGGAACTGCGTAGTGGAGATTCGAATCTGAAACACATAATCTGTTCTATCTAAATAGGGCCCCCCCCCCAATCTATGCAGACACCTGTTAAGTTTTGATAATTTAATCGAAAAAAAATCGAAATTAATAAATTTGGTATGACGTGAAAAATTATTGGAGATTGTCACACCTGCATTCGGGTTTAATATCACAGTCTGATTTGGGTTAAATAACTATTGAAAATAAGCATAATAGTTCCATTCTTGCATCGAACCCATCAGTGGTACGCGTCCCCGACCTCGCCAGCAGCAGTAGATGGGGTGACAAAACATGATGTGAAATATTTGAATCATGGATTATCAAGTGGTTGATGCCCGTTTAGTATGCCAAAGGTAAAGAGATCTCTACAAGACTTTATGGTCCTATGTTTAGTCTTCCACTTAGGAGAGTTATTGGTGTACACCACTGAAGAATCCCATACCAGGAAGAAACAGTTATACAATGATCTCTTTATTTTATTGGTTGTCTAGTGCAGGTATGATTGTGATATCGAACTCAAATTCAATACTCCAGTCCAATTACAGAAGTCAATCTTCAAATAGTGAACTAGCAACGAGTTAATTAAGAATAATTAATTGATAGTGGTCACTGCTGACGACATATTATGTTTACGGCTTCTTTGAAGTTAACTGTTGAATATTTTTAGTTAAATATATAACAAATTGAATCAGTAAAAGTAAAACAGAGGTTTATCATTTGTTACGATTTGAAGTAAAAAGAAAGACATTTTATACGTATAGATTACCTTTAAAGTAATCTCACCACCAATTGGTATTTCACCTTCAATTGGAGTGATTTGCATATCAACTTTTGCTGGTAAAGCTCTTGATAATTTATGCATATATGATGGAATACTGTTGCTATGATTTACAATACTCTTATTTTCTCTGTTAATTTGAAAAAGAACTGGATTTTGTCCTAAATTAAATATGGTTATTTGACGTGTATAAGGTAGACCATGCGCAACTGATCCAAGTGGTAGACGACGGGTAGAAAAAGATAATTTACTGGGGAAGAGTTTAGCAACACATAACAATTCCGTAATTTTGCTGTTGTCATTAGATTTATTAATTGTTGTAGGAGATGCATTCGATTGATTTTCTATTACATCTGGTAGTTTTAACTGAAATCTACCTTCCATTGAAGTGTTAATACTTGGATAGTAAACAACTTCACAATTCAATGAAGAAAATGGTCCTACAATACCTGTAAGGAAAAAATTACATTGTATTTATTTAAAGAAATTAGTGTTGAAGATTTCAAATGCAAACATTATTGCCAAGTCTGACACTCCAATGTAGTGAATGTCGACTATTGGAGGTAAAAAATATCACAAGCTTTCAGGATTTGATATTTCAACATTTATTGTTAACTAACCTGATAGAATTTTCATCTGATCCACTGACATGACAAATATGCATTTGTATTAATATACTACTTATCTTCCATACTAAGATAAACACTATAGTGGATATGTTTTGATACACACAAACGAGAAGGAGAAAACTGAGGGCGTGGTAGACCGACGTGAATAATTACTTTTGTTAATGGTACACACCAAGTCAGACAAAATATCTTGACTGTTCATAAAGAACCGGGTAAGAAATATGCAAAAGTATGCAAACATTAAGTAGACGGGTGTCTTACACAACGAAAGCAGAAAAATCAATCAACTCAGTTACACAGAAAGAATCGAGGAATATATAAGTTACAGTTCCGAATTAACTCACTACAACCGACTGTAAGTAGTATAACAAATTTTTAGTGTTATTCGTACTACTACTTAATAGTAAACAAAGTTGTAGATACGCAATTTTCGCATTTCCCAAAAGCATTTTATCATATTTCACAATCTGATCTTCATTTATTAGTGACTATTTCTATCGGAAGATTAAAGATGTATAGTAAGAATTTACCATAAACCTGCTAGGTATTATAAAAATGTCTCATCACCTTTCTAAGTTTCTGTAAAACTATTCTCCTATTTTCTGTCTACAAACAAGTAGTAAAAGATAACATACAACATTCGATTTTTCTACATCTGGATAGAATCAGTCACTCGCTTATGTTATGTTAACAGTTTTTCTGCTCTCTTATTTACCAGTCACAACTAACACAGGCTAAACACGTCACATCTCCATTTAAGTCAATCAGTAAAGTGCCATTTATTAATACGATCTTGAAGTTTATTCTCATAATAACTTTTTAGTTTGAGTTATGCAATAATCAGATAGGGATCAGTTCAGAAAAACAAAAAACTAAACAAATAGTTACTGGTTACGAAAGTAAACCTAATTCAACAATCTCACGATTTATTTAACACAACTTTATATTTTTTATAGTAGATTAGTCGACAGAACAAAGCTAGAAATTATACTTGAACAATATTCTATTGAACAATAAACTGGAGCATAAGAATATACTGAATATCATCTTGTTATAGACATTTCATTGATGCATCACTTATTTTCTAGTTTAGTTAATTTTTTTAGTTGATTGACAATGAAAGTTGCTACCATGTCAAATATCGACTTGTTTGTGAGACTATCAATATTATATCAATTCTTGTTGAAACCTTTCGTAATTGTAACGACTAGTTATCAGTTACGTAATCAGCAAGTTCATCACGGTATCAGGAGTATATCAAGATTCAGTAAATGTCATTTTTAAAAAGGTCCTGGTAGTCATTCATTTTCTTGAATAGATTTAACGCACAAAGTGATTGTTGTGTTAATACACTTGGATTTAGGAACAAAACATTTGTGACTCAAATGCTCCAGATGGTGAGGGGAAGAAGGGGATCCCGAAAGCATTTTTAACAGTATAGGTTGAAATTTTCGTGTATGACAAAATGATTCAATACGTAGCTACATTTTCATAAATAAACATAAATGTTAGCATTAAATTTTCAAAATAATAATCTGTCTCACCTTTTTTTGGACATATTGTAAAAGAGTTTTGATCACCTAATGACTGCCAACGAAATTTAGCTGAAGCATGTAATGGATTGAACAGTGTAACATATCCACGCATCCCACTTGTTCTAATTAGACCATATGAAAGATTAGCAGATGTAAGCTCAATAGAAGTTGTTGTAAGAACAAGTTGAATTGGTATTACTGTTGCGCATATCACTAAATTACTTTTATGTTGATCATTTAACGTAAAGCCCAGATTGCTAAATGCATTGTAAACAAGTTTTTAAAGAAAACTTGGGTTTTCGCTTAAGAAATTTATTATCTTGACTTGCATAACTTGCTTACAATGAGTAGGCTAACACAATAAGTTGTAATTATATGAATCGAATAATTTCTAGCCTTTTAAGATCTATAGTAGGTGCTTACAACTGTCAAAGAAGTTATGTATAGGAAACATGAAGATATCATACAGTGGAGAGATGAAAGTGGCCGCTAGTTACATATAACGAAAATGAAATCTACAATACAAAACGTATGGATTATAAGAACTGGAAATATGTTCTAAGTAACTGATGTACATCACCACCGATCTTATAACTCAACAAACAGTATTCATGAAGTATCAACAGATAAGCTACAAGAATATTTCTTTTTTTCTTTTAACCATTTCATTGAATCGCTAACACTAACAATCCTAAATCAGTTGAAATACATGGTTATATGAAAGCCCAGCTCCGAACGATAACATAATCTAATTACATGGTAATTTAATCACATGATAAATCATAATAATTCTAACTAACTATGACGTTTAGTGCACGGTTAAGTAATTGGTAGCATTTATTACAGAAATAATCACCTCTAGATTATGAAGCGGCGTATACACATAATGGAAAAGCAAGTAAGAAGGTTGTCTTTTATTTAAAGATCAAACAGTTGTTTTCTATTCTTTGTTCCAAAAGCTCTGATGCTCACTAAATACGTTACTGATACAAATACATATATGAGCATTTACATCTACTTATAATCGGTTCATATATACACTGAAATGCCATTATGATACTTTTATGTACTGTCAGTCAAAACAAGGTTTACAGATACGGAAATTTTAAAATAATGATGATATTTCAACTGTTGAATTAGTGTAGAGACTAGATACATAGTTAATAAAACCTAGATTAAATTTGATTATATGAACCGACTGGAGAGGGGGCAGGGTAGACAACCACTGAAAACCAAGAATCACTGTGTAGTTATTCCATCCTAGTGTGAAACTTCTCAGTAGTTGTCATTGAGATGGAATACACAGTTTGATATTTATATCTATAGTCGATTCGTTATGTATATATGACCGTTTTCATTCAGTGTCATCAATGGTTATCTGCCTCAAACTCAATATATCTGAACTTAGGTGGTCACATCTACTCACTAGAGCTCTAGGAATCGCCTTTCGAATCGGCAAATCTCAAACTTTGGATCCCGGATCAATGCTTTAAAGATTAAACATTATCCGCGTAACCTGATGGTCCTGGGCTTCACTAAGTGCTTTCTAGTTATTTAGTGGTCATCTAGCTCATATCAGTTAGTGACTTTATTGTTCAACATAAAAAAATCAAACAATTCTCAATTAAAATCTAAATTATTTTACATGAGTTTATATATAGCAGTGATTTTGATTAACCTGCGGATTTCTAGAGTTACCATCACTCATTAAAAACATTCAAGATGAAGATCATACCTTGATGATTATAATTTTTTTTGTAATTCGCTTAAATGCCTTTACATTGAATGTCTCTCTAACTTTTTGCTAATACAAGAATTTTTAAACTGTAGTACTAAGCTGAAAGTAGGATTTAAAACTAGTAAGTGAAATCTAAGATGCAAATTACGTCCTATTCTGGACTTGTCCATTCGTGTCAAACCCCACTGAATTATCTAATATGCTACTAATCCCAGACAACTACATTGACATATCTGTGTAATTCCGGTCCCTAGCATCGACCAGAAGATACAAACACATTCAAAAGCATAAAGTCAGTAATGCAGTTATTTCTTGAAATTTTCAATCTGAAGCGGACACATAAACTTACCATTGAAAATTGCATACTTTTGCAATTTTAATTGTAATTGGTATCTCATATGTTGATCTTGGCTGAATGATGTAATCTCTTATAACAGTTGGTTTTAATTCTTCAAGAACTGTATTCAAATTAAATGAGATACATTGATTTAATGGATTTATAATGGTAACATATTTCGTCGATTCTACATTAGGACAAATATTTCCATATTCAATATTTATTGGAACTATAGACAAAATTAAAACAAAGATATTATGAAGCATTAAAGAAATGTCTATAATACTTGGAAATTACAATGCATGGAGTCTATTTCTCTTGCTATTTGGACCCTTACAGATAAAAATACATCTGCTTAAACATTCAGTAACTATAATTTTTATGTTGCTCAAATTGCAAGCTTTCACAGGCTCATTAACGATTGTTATGTGTGTTTTCTTACTGAAAAATTGTAACCCTCTTATAATCTTGTTATCCCGAAGCCTTTACATAACTCTTTAATTTTGAACCTAATTGTAATTCGTATTTCCTACCACTAATTGGTTCGATATGATATACATAAAAGCCATTGTTTTCATTCAAGAAATAACTTGGCCTTAACTCTTATTTGTTGATATTTGTTCTTATTATCAACACCTCTCAGAAAGGCTTCGTTCACTGAGACACCATGTCAGCCTATCATCGTTTTCAAGTTTATCATGTAGTAGTCATACACAAGTACCATTGATTCGTTTTTCCTCCCTTCGGTAACTTCAAGGTTATTTCATTCAGTTCTGTCATTCACCAATGATGATCAACTTAGTATACATTGGCTTTTGTAGTTTAACTAGATGTTCAAGATGCATTTTAAAGCTCTGATGCTTTATTTCGTTGAGACATAATTAGACTATAATCAAACTGATTATAACGCAAACATTTAGCATTTACTATGATCAAGAATGGAACATTACAGTTTTGCATTCTTTTAAGTGGACTGCATAATGATTTATACAAACTTAAGAATTTAGTCTGTTTTAAATGTGTCTGATATTCTTATAAGATGTTCGCCCCCTTTATTCTTCCGCACAGTTACCTAGAGTGCATAAGTATTGATTGTTATTGTTAACTACCATAAATCCAGTGAATACATAAAAGCCAAAAGTCATGGACACTAAGTATCTGAGGTCTCAGAATGTAAAATTTATAATCTACAAATTAGTAGCTAAGTGATTGTTTCCTTCAGTCTTAGAATTGAC
Organism: Schistosoma japonicum; assembly: GCA_025215515.1. Taxonomy (NCBI): domain Eukaryota; kingdom Metazoa; phylum Platyhelminthes; class Trematoda; order Strigeidida; family Schistosomatidae; genus Schistosoma; species Schistosoma japonicum. Next base: position 39,093,196 of record CM046069.1, on the reverse strand, counting down.
ATAAATAGAGTTCAATATAGCTGAGAAAAGTAGTCAAAAAATGCTAGCACAACAGTTTCCCTGATGGAATTGTAAATGTTATGCTGGTAAAGAGTCTCGTAGTAGGATAAGACAGCTATTCAGCGATTTCTGATTTTCAATGAATGTCTAGCCTAAGTCGATTTGTGGCACTGAATTTGAATTGAGAAGTCTATTTCACCCAATTATAATTAAAAGCATCTTACTGACCAACCTCCAGTGATCATTCCTGATACTTTACTAGAAACATGTGAACATTCGTATTCAGTCAAACCAGGCGTGAGGCAATTACAATGGATGTAGTCTCAAAAAAGATATCGTCGAATGGCTGTGGTTAGAAACATCAACTAATGAATACCAGTTGAGTGGTTTAGAGAATAAGGATTCGCAATAATATTAGGAGGTCTTAAGCTCAATTCACCAGTTGAGTTGTAGATATTCACCACTAAAAAATCGCATACTGAGACGAAGAAACTGTCTGATGCTAGTTTCTGGTTGCCAACGTTTATCTAATGCAGATCAATTGGTGATAACAAATTCAAGATAAAAAAGAATTGTCGACTGATCCACACATTGAATTATTCTCCAATGGGTTTTAATTGTGATACCACTGAAAATGTAGGAGCTTTAATTAGGTATTTTGCTATAGTATGCAGCTCCTCATCAGTGCTCAATTACAAAAATGCCAGAGGCCGAATCTAGAGCGATCAGGTCTCTTAGTGGACTCTTTATTTTCTGATTAAACCATTAGTTATGTTTATAAAAAGGATACAACTATAATGATGTATTCCTCTTTTTAAACCATTTAAATAACTTTGTATATTACTTTTTTATACTATTTTAAATGATTAGGTGCCTAACATAGAAAAGGATTACAAACTCTTCGCTAAAATAGATGGCAATTAAAGTAAATTCACAATACTACTGATAATCAATTACTACAATATTGCCATTGATAGACATAGTCCTTTCGTGCAATTACAGAATTATTCTAAAATACTGGTCCATGTAACGAGGATACGTTACATGCGTAATAGTCTAGGAGCACATATTCATAACATTGATCTGTGAAGTTGCGTAATCAAACAAAGTTTAATTTTTGTCGCATTAAAGAAAGCTTCCTTATTTTGTTCTGTAAAATATCGTACAGATTCTGGTTTCCATATGGATTTCAATACATAACTGAACAAACTAAGCATCAATAGAAAACAAATAATGTTTTAATACTTATTTTTATTAGATAACTATATCACAACACAACTCAGTTCTCAACATCCACCCCACCCTCCCCACCCTCCTTACAATCCATTTATTTACACCAAGAACAACAACAGATATTGTGTAATCTAGTATTTCAATGAATTGACATTGTTTATGCGCACTGTTTTAGTACTGTTAGTCATCACATATGTTGGCTTGTTTAATTTACTCGTATGCATCTTTAGTTTGGTTAACATATCCCTTAGGGTAGCCAAATGTCGTTAAATACAACAATCAGATCATAAATTCACACGTAAATACACCTATATATATCAAATTTATTAACAGATTGTTGGATGAAACGTTGTCGTTATTAAAACTTTATTCAGTGAGATTGTTTCACATATGACATCTATTTATTGTCTTCCTTATGTAATACGTATACAGACAAGAGGGAAATGACTATAAATGTAAACTACTATGATAATCTAGCATTCATGAAAGAAAAAAGACTTACAAATTGACAGCTCACTTATTGCTTTGACTGAAAGTCTTCGCTTACATTCATCATTCACTTTTCTTTTAGTTGTCAGTTTAAGCGATAGAACTCTTTCAGGCTGTTTAAAAATAAGTAGTCATTTGACGCATGAAAGAATTAACTAAATATATAAGTCATATCGAGGTGAACGAATAATGCATGAGATATGAAAGTAAAACTAAATAGAACCTTTGGAATATTAATGTGAATTAAAGTAATTTCATTTTAAAATGTGATGAAAAAAATATGCATCAAACACAACAGAGATTAATTGTGGTAGTTTTACAGAGATTTGTATCAAGTTTAGTTGGTCTTATTCATAACAATTCAATGCCAGTTGAGTACCAGCAAAAACCGAGGAGCACTGTACAGCTGTTTCATCCAAGAATGAAACTCATCGACAGTGAGCACAAGCGATTCCAACAAGGAAATAAATCAACGATCTTCACGTTTTTCAGCAAACGTTTAAGCATCTGCACCATTTGGCCGACTGAATTTTAATGATAGAATTCACACCTCAGTCAATTTGTGATATAGAGTAATGATCAATTCATCCCATTTCTGATAACTGTTATAAACTGGCCATGTCTGAACTCCACCAGTTACGACTTCTTACTAGAACTTCAGGAACTACCTTAACTTGGTCACTAGTGAGTTGGTAGTTGCAACTGATTTGTGGTGATTTTGTGGAGATCGATATTAATGAAGTTTAGTTGCTTGTACTTGTCACAGATTACTATCTATTGAATAAAACTGAATTCTACCATGGGACTCCTATCTAGTGATGCCAATGCCTAAGCGTTCACGAGAAAACCTAAAGGTCTTGGGTTAGGATATTTGTAGGGATTGAAAGTGGTAACTGCTGAGGAAGCCTATTTTAGGATGAGATGACTATTTGATAATCCCGTCTTCTCGCTGATATCCTCATGATAAAAATGCAAGTCAGCTTCAATAGTCATAAAAGAGATTAGTCTGAATAGGAGAAGCATAAGAAAAAAAGTTTTAAAAACTCAAAGGAAGATAAACAGTGATTCTAATTTTTATACTAAGACCAAACATGTATTTCGATATCATTTATTAATGTTGTACACACATTTGATAGTGTGATTTTTCGTAAACCACAAGGTTTGGTTGAAAAGCTGTCACTGTCGTGCAGTACTGAATACATACTTTATACTTCGTGAAGAAATTGGACTTTATTGTTCTTTCCGAACGATTATCTAGTTTTAGATTTTGTTATCCTTATTTGTTCATGGTGACTTTTACCCTCTGGTATTCGGCCTTGTAACTGATTGATGCCATTCGTGTGCATTAGGAAATTAAGTCTTTGTTAATATGCCTATAAGTTGTTAGTTTATCTGAATGACATGCAACCAGAAATTTTTGAGATTCTTATAATTCTTCCTACCTAAAATCCAATTTGGGCTACTTTCATGTGCATCTACAAATTTTCTTACTGCTCTGTTGCCTATTATAATGTCTGTATAAAGGAAACTCTTTCCAATTATATCTCAAAACAGTACCCGGCATGAGTCTTAGTTGGCAAAATCAAAATGATTACAAGATGAACACAAGATCAGCTAATCTACTAGGATCACGTCACAACTCCTCCAGAGTCTCTTTCAGCTTCATATTTATTATTAAACGACTGAGCTGAAAATGTGGGGTGTGCATATGGACTTCCTATGGACTGCTAAAGCCCTAGCAACCCGGTAGTTGAAGCCAGGTATTTACGTTCAGAAATAGCACGTGCGGTCTCAAGATTCACGCTGGCCTTGATACTCCAATTATTTACTGATTTTTGTTCCGTTTTGACGATTCTTTTCATTTCTCATATTTTGTAAATGTTCTCATTTGAAAGGGGTTGATGTTATCAATTCGTATGACCAAGTGGATGATGCAACCTTGGGCACAGAAAGACTCAATTAAGAGCACCATTGAGAGTTTCTAGCTAGTTACTACAATTTTGCCCGATGTCTACTTAGTTCTAAGCCGGGAATGACAGAACATAAGAATATAGTCTAATTAGACAAAATCGTTTTGTATTTCAAACATTCTTTTATATGTACACAAAACCAGACCACACCGCAAACCAATTAGGAAACTGGCATTTATACAAAACAGAAGTAATAATGAATGTGAATCGAAGTAGCGTTAACACAATCACTTAGACGTAGTTCATAATTAGAAATGATATGCTAACAGTTAATGCGTTAAACGGGAGGATAGAGTAAGGACAACTCTATAATAATAGGAATAAATTATTTACCTTGTATACAAACAAAAACAATGAAATAGTCTACAGATAAATAGCTCACATATCAGGAATATCAGTAATTAGTTTAATGAACCTATTCAATGTTTCAACAATTAGAACAACCTACTGCATGTATCTTCTTTCATCTCAATCGAGTGGACAATTATCACTCATTCTTCCAATTTGTAAATTAATTTCAATTTAGAACATTTCTCCATTATTTAGACGATTACGTAACATTCATGTAGTTCTTTTGGTTACTTGAAATTTCTAAATAACTTATTGTGTAATCACCTATTTTTCCATAGTCATATGCTCTGTAAAAACCACTATATATCCGAGTGATAGACGAAGAATGATCCAGTTTAAGCGGAAATTATCATCTCAAAGATACATCAGCTGGTGAACCATTAAAACTAAAGAATATTGTATGCACTAATTTTGTCTTGGTTTACTATTCATTCATGATAAATGCTTATTCCTTTAAAAAGTATTGAACTGAGTAAAACCTTATCTAACAGAAAGTTTAGTATTTTAAAAATTCTTGATTTAGAATACTGTTATGCTGGACCACAAAGAAGTGTAACAAACTTTCAGAACTGTGTTTTGAGAACACTATTTCATTTATTCTAACTGTCTGTAATGTAAACATTTTGTTTCTATTATTGTTACGTTCCTCTTACCCTATCCTTTTGTTTAGCATAATTACTGTTATTAAACTGTCTCTTATTATGGACTACAGTTAATTAGTTGTGTACAAGTTGTTCCTATTCACTACCACTATTTCCCTCGTTCTGTATTCATGTTAATTTCCTAATTGGTTTGCTGTGCAGTCTGATGTTATGCATAACAAATACGGTTTTCAACGTTTTCAAAGTTGTAATTCATATTTCAATCTGTGTAGTACTAGAGAGTTATTGGATCTTTTTACGACCAAATAAGATGATTCACAATTCACTGAATCATCAACAACCTGGAAAAGTAGTTCTGGCCCATTGTATTACATTTGTCACATCATGGGACTCACTATGGAAAAACATTAATCCACATATTTGCAGCATAATCAGCAATTTCATGTGAAAATGTGTTTTTACAGAATTGTTATTTTTGTTAACTGAAATAGACAATTCAACATTCACATGCGTATAATGATGAGGAGATTTGTAGCTTTGCTAGTGTTTCTGGTAATGAGTCGAATGGTTTTGTTAGCAAGCATTGTTTATTATTCTAGACAACATTAGGATTGCCTACTTACTATCCAGTTCAGAGAGCTTATCGCCACTAAAACTATGTCTATGATATTAAAATGAAATATTGATTTCACTCCTAAACTTGTATTAGATGGTTAACCGATTACAATGAAAATGGCCTTACATACATATTTCACACTAATTGTCAATTCTTCAGGAGTTTAGCACTGGTGACTTACCTTTCATTAACCATATTTCATGTAAATATTAGAACAATATCAATAAAAAGCAACCAATACCTTTTTTTTCTTCACCTTTCTGTTGTCGTTTTTCACATTCTTCTGTAAATTTATTGGTTCCAACTTTTCAACTGCATTAATATCTACATATACAAGATGACAATTAGTAAAAAGAAGTTTCGATTTACAAAAATGCAGATAACTACTTATACTAACTGGTCATTTAGTGGTGACCATCATCACATTTTTAACACGTTAGTACTGATCGGATTTAGTTGGTCGAGGTGTATTGTCACCACTGTTCTAATTAACATGACTCTGAGGTAAATGCTGTTTAGTGTATGCTGTTTGAAATCAATTAGTTGAAGTCTGTCAATCTAGATTTTGAGCTATTATTATAATTAGTTGAGGTAACTCTGACAGGACAAGTCTAGCTAATGATTATCAACTAACAGAATAAGAGTGTCTATTACTCCCTTCAAACTGCAATCAATTATTTAACACGTAACTGCTTACTAACTTATTTTTATTTTCTGTCATATAAATGGATTTGATTAATGGCTACAGTACAGCATAAGAACGATCAATCACAGTACACGAAATGCCCATGTTCTGTTTACGAATATGCCAATCGTCGTTTCCGTTCATTAACCACTGTGAGCGATTGAAGAGGTTGTTTATGACAAGATAGTTTATCGGGGAAAAGCAATTAAATTACTGAGGATAAAAATATTTTCATGGCAAATAAACGAATCGTAATTTCGAGGTGGTGTTGCCTCTGTTAAGCCCCAATACCACCTATAAGGAAATTTACTTATGCGACTCAATGGCTCTCATGTCATTTTTCAAAGACTCAGAATTGAAAATTAATTAGAGCACATCTTCCATATGAAAATCTTTACTAAATACAATAGTGTAAGTTAGGTGTAAATGTTAAGAAAAATGCTATAAAATGAAAAGCATTGGTTAAAGTATTGCAACCCCTTCATTTTTCCTACATTTTTCCCAAAGCTATAGATCCTATTTTCCTCAACATTATATGATTTAGCAAAAACCATTTTGATCATTGCGTCACGGGTGGTCCTTATCACGTAGCCTATTTCTTAACTTAAAGCCTTACTTAAAATCATATTTCCAACACCAAAATCATAGTTCTAATTAAAATTCGTATTATTTAACTTAAATATTAGTTTTGGCCATGAGATATTAGCTATGGTAAGCATTTTTTGTATAAATTTACAGCAACCTAGGCGCCGATAGTGGGTGTTTTGTTTAGCCAGGAAATTCTGCGAGGCTTATTTAAGTACTACGTTCGGTCGTTCCTATACTGTACTTTAGCTGGTTTAGTCGATTCGCTCTATACGGAAGCTGTACAATCTATATTTTTGTCGTAGTTGTAAAAATGACCTTTTTCTCGTTCTTCACTTTCTTAGTAATGCTTTAGTTTCATTAAAGCCAATAGTTGGATGAAAGCATTAACAATATATAATTAGGTGACACTAGTTACTTGTAAAAGAGTTTAATACTCAATGTTAAGCATAGTAACTTCAAGTACAAGAAAGAGTTTCATTTAGATGAAAAGTAATTAGCATACGCTTCTAATTATTATTACTTAATGCATTAGGCTATTACCTAATAGTTTCTGGATAAAGTGCTACACAATCATTTCATATATAATGAAAAGTAATATATCGGGCGATTCAAGAAGAATGACAATCTTTGTAAACTGTTTCTTAGAAGACTACTTCATTTATTTTGAGTATATGCTAATTGATTATTTTATGTCTAATATTACCATACACCTTTCAATCTAACCTCAAACTAGACTCATAAACTGTTACCACAACATTTGTCACTCAGTAACTATAATAAGTTAGTTATATATCTGTACCCCCTGTCCCTAATCATTATTATTTCCATTTTGTAAGATTGTTATTTTTCCTACTGGAACACTGCATGGTCGGGTTTTGTATATGTATAAATGAATGAGTGAAATATAATCTAACTGTTTAGTGGTTGGCTCAGTTGTCTTATGTTCTTTATTCCGGCTTTGGGTCTAGTAGTCACAGGGCAGACGTGTGCGCACACTGATTGGTACTAGTTAGATCACTGTTTGTCACATATTGTGACTGGCCGATTATTTTCAAAATATAACAATATATATCTAATTACATAATCACATAGTTACTTAGAAAAGATAGTGTACCAGAAATTTTATTTTATTGATACATGGATGCAATCATATCTATTTCCAAAATAATATACTTGGTAATGCATAAGTCTGCCAGTAGATTGACACTGAAGCCAACCGATTATTATTTATTGCTCGAAGAATAAACTATTGCCTTGTTCCCTGGTTATATTCGTTAATTCATAGTCTTACTGTAAGTATTTACATAAGAGAGACTAATCTGTTATTGTTTCTTATTTATAGTGAGTTAATTTGACAAACTTAGGTGAATAACACTTAATTACTTACTTGGCTTAGTGTCTTCAAAATTTTTGATTTTTAATTTCGGTGACAATTTATCTAATTCCATTAGAACAGAACCATCGTTCGGTGATTTATTCCACTTCATTAATGTACGATCTTTGTGTATTTGTTCAATCATCTGAGCATGATTTCGATAAACGTCAGTATAGATCGATTGTTGTTTAGTTATATTATTCAAATCATCTCCCCTCCATTCATATGCTTCATCCGTATATGTATATCTCGGTAAACGACAAAATAATGTTCTGTAATTAAAAACGGATATATTTTATTAATGAATGCCTTGTTAGCATTGAGATGATAGTTTTATAACGTATTTCTTCTTCAACTTATTTAGCTTATTATATTATAAAGATTCATCTGGGTTGGATCCAACTCAAACAATACTTGTAAACTATCACTATATTAAGGCAGTCCGCTCAGGATGCACATATGGCAATAGAGACTGATCTATTTCAGTTCATGACAAATCAACGGAAAGATCCAAATACATTCTAATTATTTATAAAGATTTAGTTTCAACAAAATGAGTATAATGCTTTCAACACGAAATAAGAATAATTCAGTAAAGAGTTCTCTTTCCGGTGAACTTATTTAAAAAGCTTTACAGCTTCAGTTTCACATTAGGAATCGAAAAGCATCTGACAGCTGATTTATCTTTAGAAGCGAGTAATTATGCTTCCACTAGGGGTTCGAAACTAGAACCTCCATGCATCGTGACTGGTTCTTTACCGTTGAATCACTGAGATGTCCTTCAGCAGTTTACACTTCTAACATCAATTAATTTGTGATACATTGTGTGACATCATTCACCTCTATTAGCGAGTAATCACCTAATTGTTGATATGGTTGAATTTTACTAATCACATTTTCTCATTATGACTCTGAATTTACCAACTAAAAGCAGGTCGCTGGCAAGAACATTATGATGACTCAGTGGCCTATATATTATGTGCTTTCCACAAAGTCAGATGAATTTGAGTTTGACGCTTGATGGAGTCATAGACAGTAACTACTAGGAAGTTTTGTACTAGGAGAAAACAGCTACCTAGTTCAAGATTTACTAAATGGATGACTTTAAACGATGAACTTTTTAGACTGAATACGCCACATTTCTAGGATTTTCAGTAAGAAGCTCAATAATTTGACAGTGAACTAAAAGTCTGCTAAAATAAGCTAAAATAAGCGATACATGGTACGTCATAAATGAATAGAAATAAAGGCTATCATTCACAACTGCAAGGTTGCTTTACGATCCTTTTGATATTCATGCATGATAACTAACACGTCCTTTACGTTAAAGCATCCTACAGAATCTAACCAAATTCAGCATGTTAATATTCATTGAAATGTAATAAACTCTTGGTGGTACATTTTGTGTAAATAATAAATATAAGTAGCTTCCATTTAACAGTATTCTCTGAGATGTCACACCAAAAATGCAGTCTGAATATCGTCATCATAATAAATAGATCTACTTGTGAAAAACACTATGACATTAACAAACAGTTCATCTTCTTATCTCCATCTGTATGAAGGTCATTAGACTGTCAAATGATAAGTTATATCTTTTCTTATATATTATGACATACAGATACTAATCGACACATGCTTTGCCGGAAAAATACTGCGATTTCAGACAAATGAAACAAAAAGTGTTTAAAAAATCTTCAGAAACTAGTTATTCAGATCAATCAGCAGTCTAAAAACGTATTGAAACAGACACGATTTATCAATTTAATAGAAACTTCATAAACAACTTTAAGCCTACTGATCAGCATATAAGAAAGGAAAATATAAAATAGATGTGCAAAAATTGACAGAACAATCATTAATAACAACAAATCAAATTCATGATCAGCAGATCAAGATGCTCATCAATTATCAGAAGATTTTCATGGTTTACACCTATTACAAGTTTGTGCTGATGGAATCGTGAGGATTGACGATGAAAGCCCCGTTGCTAAAACGTTCGGCTCAGAAAAGACAATTTAACTACAACCGTTTTCATGAGCTACGAATCCTCTTCACCATCTCAAATAATTTCTTAACAAATAAAATACACGCTTAATCTTAAATTCCATCTAGAATTACTCACTTGAATTCATCATGTTTATTCATCGGCCTTATACTTGCAAGTCGATCATTTGGGAAAGCGACTTTAGTAAACGTTGTAGTATTTAATTCAGATCTTAGCACATGAGACTGAAGACCTTTCAAACTCTTCATACTCATAAGACTTATAATTGCAGCCCTTGGACAGTTGTAATTTGAGCCAAATGTGACAAGATCTGTATTTCTGCCAACTTCATGCGCCCATTTAGGAACAATTCCTAAAATATATGAGTTCAATCATTGTGAATAAGTACACATATATATCATATTAAATAAACTAAGATGGTTCTATGGAGCTTGATACTAAGTTGATTGGGTTCGATACCCTGATGAAAACAAGAGTACTCGCTGCCGAGAAGTTCTATACTAAGAAGGGACAACTATCCAGTGTTTTTTGGTTTCCGCTAGTACTCAGTTGATATCAGTCGGTAACGAATACAATCAAATATGCTTTCACCAAATGCATAAGTTGACTTTATCAGTGAATATAAAATGTTCTTTTTAAAATTATTCAGTATCAGGAGTGTCTGCTAATACATGCGACAACAAGTTACGTGTGTAAGTTAAAAATGTTTCATAATAGAAAAACTAGTTACCATTTCATTATTTTTTTAAAGTTTTATGTTCCACTACGAGAAAACTTATTTAGTAAGTCACTTGAATTGCGACGATGTGAAACTATCAATTAAATGGTTTTGAGACATCTACTATTTAGATTTGAACATGCACAACAGTAGGTGATACCTTTATAACACTGGATAATAGTATAATTGACTATATTTATTATGTAATCGTTTGGACAGACTACAGAAATCTCGAAGAAGTCTCCAGATCTAAAAAACATGAAAAGAGTTAGGACCATGACTAGACCAACCGAGGTGCCTGCAAAACGGTTTCGATTCCTTACAGTTTTGATGTCCATTAAATTGCTTACTTAATCAAGTTGCTAGATGGAATTGGTCGACGGAATATCAAAAAGTATTTAAAAGTAATACAGGTTTAATCACCGAAACGTTTACTAACTCTTTTCAATCTGTCCGTAGGAAATATTTCGCACATCTACTATGAAGGGTCTGAGAAGGCAATTTTCCTAAGCAGTATGGGCCTTGACGACGACAAAATGGATAAATTTAGACAAATTGCTGCCATGATGAAATTAATTGAAATTCATGCAAACAAGCAGAAACACTGATGCAGCTAAAGGAAGTGGAACAGTAATATATCTAGCGGTTTCAAGAACACCAGTTACATTGGAAGCTATAAAAGGAGCAGTCTAGTATAATTGGACCTTAAAAGACATCTGTAATTATCTCCTTAGTAATTGGCCAGCTTTCGAATTCCGAAGAGGATTTTGTAGTACTTTGTACGCATGACTCTCTAACAATTAGAAACCAATGCACTGTGATTGGTCGCTGCAGTGTAATTCGAAAACGTTTTCTACAAAAATCTGAAAACATTCCCACTGTGGACTTTTGGCAATGAATAAAAAGTAATAACATGTATGGAGTTACTCGCACTGGCATAATATCGAAGAAAAATCTCACAGTTGCTGATTATTCTTACAAGCTATCAAGGACCCTACGAACCGTCAACCCAAACCTTTGCCGAAATTGGAAAATCCAAGACAATTAATTTGAAGTGATTTTGATAACCTCCCAAAAAAATCAATTCGGTCGTTATGAAATCCTTTAAAAAACAGGCCATGATGTGTCTGACACCAAAAGAAAGCACATTCTTTCTCCACTTCTGTCTTTTGATCTACGACGTAGGTGTTCGATGTTTAGAAGCCATTGAGCGAAATTCTAAGTTTTCAACTATAAGATATATCATAATTGCAACAGTAACTAGTATTCTAGTTGAACAAAAATAGTCAATTTGAACCCATTATCGTACTAAATTATTTATTTATTAATAATCCCAAGTTTAATGTAGTTATATCTATTATATAGTGAGATTATAGTCACTGTACAGAAGTCAGTTAATTATGGATAACTTAGAATCTGGCACATATGAGCATTGGTTGAAGATGCCATACTTTATTAAGACAGTAAGACGGACACCAAATAAGGGAAAGTAATAGTACTGTTAGTGGTAACAGAAAATGGAATAGACAGAAAAAAATATTACTCTAGAAGAAAGAAAAAAACCATCGAAAAAATTTTAAACTCTGGATTTAAGCGTAGATACAAAGTGAATGAACTTACACCACTATGATTAATCCTCAGTAATGCCGCTCAGTCTTCAAACAATAGTTATGATAGTCTAGGGAACCCCAATCAAGGATTAATGATTTGCTTGGTTTAGCTTTCAACCCTAGTCTCCTTCCATCTTTCTTTAAAGCCAGTCAGTTTTATGTGTCAAGCAAGACGGTAAATGAGCCATATATAATACATTTCCTAACCACTTCAGTTGATGAGAATTCGAAACTGCACCAACTGATTTACCATCATTCTCTAACACCATATATCTAACCTCATCATAAACTATTTGATTATTTAAGCAAATAGCTGTGATATTTCGAAAAAACCTACGATTAGATAATAGTAACCTGAGAATGTTATTTATTCATAGCGGCCACGTTTTATGCCCGTACCGCAAGACAGATAGAACTGCTGTACAGTATGTTCGTCCTTTGATTGACAAACGAGCATCTTGCATGTATCACAGACGACAGAATATTCTATTTAATAACATTCTGTGGGTTGAATTGAAGAGGTTATTCGATATATCATAGTCACACAAATAGTCACTTAAACCAAACATTTAATAAAAATCACACTTTACTAACACCACAGAATTTTCGTCAAATAAATCATACTTGCACATTACAGAAACGCTAAATGTTACATTTTTTTTAAATATTTACAAAGGTTTTACTGCTTTCAAGATGATGTTATTTTAACTAAGCTGAACAGTCTACTTTAGAATATGAACTTCTATGGATAACGTTTGATTATTGTAAACATTTACAAATTATTTGCATTTCTAACTAGTGGCTAGAAGTAAACTCAAAAACTTTCATATCGTGTTCTGTAGTAGTTATCAAATAGACACACTTAAATGCCAGTGTTAATGTCTACATCACTATTTAAACACTTAGATAGAGTAGACAATTAGATAACGTGATATATATAGGCGTTCAACGTTTAAATCACTGAACATTGAATGAGGCTGTCAAAAAGAAACATCAACGAATAAGATTCTCAGATTTTATTGATGACTGTGATATCCAAGTATATTAATTAGTTATTCAGACAACGATAGTTAGATTACCTGGATTGAATCTTACATCAGCTGGTATGGTTATAGCAGGTGAATAGCCATGAAGTATGAGTTTACATTGGTGTATAATAACTGAATTTTCATCAGCTAAATGGTTGAGTACGTGGATATTTTGAACAGCATGAAATTCTCCTTGAAATACACAGAACATCAATATTGTTAAATGAATAAAATTAAGCAACTGTCTATTAAGAAAATACATATCAAACCAACACCATTTGGAAAATATAAACCTGCTTGATAATGAAGTTTTGAGCTAACTTTTTGTCAACTGTCAGTAATTTCACCGAATACCTTACGTCTATGTCGAGAAATGAAGTTTACAAAACTATTAGGTTTGGTAAGCTGATGCATATAGGAAATATTAGTGATAATAGATGGCGAAACCATCATAACATTTCAGAGTTCACTGTTTTCATGTTAAATTTTTAGTCAGTTTTCACCAAATGAATAAGATACTTTGCTTATATGCCTATGTTGTGACTACAGAGAGTACTGCTTTAGCTAACTGCAGTCAATAAAATTTTATGGATTACTGTAGCTCTGAATTCTATGTGTTTGCAATAAGAAAGTAGAACAAAGCGCATTTCCATTTGACACGAATACTGATATATTTATTATAGCAGCTCTTAAAATACAGTGTCTGGTGGATGTAAGAGAATTACAGGTGTAGGATTGATATCTTGTCTAAAGTATGGAGACAGTCTTGAGCGACTTTTAAAATGTTCACAGTAAATAGTCATTTTAAACAAACAGTATAAACTGCGGAAGTCTGAGTTTGCAAATGGACCATGCTGACTTGCATATTCATAGCCGATCTTATCTAATCAGAAAACTCGACGCACATAAATATATTATCCGCGAAAACCCACAATATTGAGATGAATATACAAATTTATCAGAATTAATATAATTAACCAAGCTTCTGTATACTTTTCTATCTATTAATTTCAAAAAATAACATCTTAACTCGTTCACATGGTCAATGTAACATCCGTTTTCTATCACAATTTATAGGAACGTTAATGGCCTTCTTATAAACCTCTAGACTAATTCTGTTTACTGTCATGGATTATTGTTATACTAAAGTTTAGATAAGGCATGAAGTCAGGTTGGGTTTAATATTTGTTTAGTTTAAAAGTTTTTGTTAAAGTGTAATGTTTAGTTGCGTATTATTCATCGTTTATTTAACAAGAACTTGGTATTTGATACATTTTACTTCATAATTTCTACTGTGTGATGAGTATTCCGTTATTTTATGATTTTGGTAATGGTTACTGATCGCCTTCACATTTTTTGCATCATCACTGACTAACTACATCTGTATTCTCTGCGAACAGTCTAAGAATCTTTCAAGGTCGTTCCCCCACTATAGTATAGCTGATGTCTCATTTAAAGACTAAATTATTGGATTAGATGACATATTTTTATTTGATGCATCACGTTTATCAACCTCCTCTGTGCTTCAGGTTAAGTATTCATCTAGAAAGAGGAAATGATACATCAGTTTCATTAGCATTGTTTTTAAGTTGCGCAACGTAATAGATGACATATATACATTTTTCTAAGTAATGCAGGTAAACCAAAGTGAAATGTTGCCGAGAGTAATATAGTCCGTTTTATGGAAAACTAGATTCTTGATAAACATTTCATGCTTAAGCATCCGTATAGTCTCCAAGAGACGAATTATAAAATACTAATTTCATCTGTCCATAGAATCCACATCAGATATAAGCGTTAGTAAAGAAGTCAAGCCCGAAGTATATTACATTATAATACCGTGTAACTAGAAGGAAAGACACTGTAATTGAACTTTACTAGAAATAAACTGACTTACCAATCTGTTTTGGGCTAAAGCATACAGTAATGAGACAATCTTTTTGTGGACCAATTACACCTTTATCTGGTTTTAAAATGAAATGAGCAATTCGTGGTATTCGAAAATGAATTGGTAAATATTTACATTGGTTTGATAATTTTAATTGAGCACATATTTTTGAACCGACTAAGCAGGAAGAAAACTGTATAATCAATTGATTCTCGTAAATTTTATTAATTTTAACTTCTCCATTGCTAACTGATGTATTTAGTTTGTTTAAATTATCATTACTGTCAATGTCAACTGACTCAGTGATTGAAGATATTAGTAATTGAACAGGTATTAAACAACCAGTTAGAACAATTGCTAGGTTATTTCTGTCATCCAGGTTAACTAAAGATTGTGCGGAATTATGCAATAACTCTAAAATTTGAAATTATGTAAGCAATTCGACAAAATAAAATAATAGATAAAAAAAATTCCGCTATTCATCATGCTAATATGAATTACATTCACTTTAATTAAAAAGTTATTAGACACAAATGGATAGATACAGAAACATAAGAAATTAACTACTACTTTGCTAATTACTTGTAATACTAAACATACTTTATGTAATTAACTTTTAAATATTTTGTAAACTTTTAGTTCTGTAAACAAATCACTGAAATCAATTCCGATTGTCATCGTAAGTTTCGACTACAAATTACTTTACATATCCAAACGGATTCATAGCTAATTGACATTCATCACAAAACTACAAAGTTGGATTGGTGAAATTTTTATTGTTGCGACTTTATAATACTACCTTTGGAGTAACTGTAAAGTCTTAATCTTTTTTATGAGGAGCTTACTCCATCATACTAAAGTTTGTCTTTGTGAATTACGGTGTTTACGGTTGTCATAATACTCTATGAATTTAGTTATGACTTAACTAACGATCTAAATGTAGGGGTATCCAAGCTAAACATTTGCAAATTTATATCACATTTAGCAACCTTTATCTTGCAAACCACAAAACCTCTTTATTGTTAAACTTAATAGACTAATTAAAACAAATTTTTCTTAATTGTGTTTCGAAGTTCCCACAAATTTCACTGGTCTAAAATGAAATAAGTACACAAATCCTGAACTGCTTGTAAAGTTATACGTAAATGGGATAAACAATAATTATAAGTAAGCATTAAGTCAAAGCAGTAAATTCACTCTTACCCGTTTTATTGGAAACATCACATGTGCTAAGATCCACTTTATGTATACGAAGATAAACGGAAAATGGTTTCATCGGTGGGGATTCATTTAAACTGACAAATCCTTGTTTAGACATTTTCCATCTCGGAGCAAGGCGTAGGTAAAATGGTAGCCTTTCAAATGGTTTTAATTGCCCATAATCTGGATTTATACTAAAATACTCATTTATTTTAATTTGTGAGTCGTTCTGTTCATTCTTTAAGCAACTTTCACTACCCAGACCGCCGTCTGTTAAACTCTATAAAAAAATTCAATTAATGAGTTTTAAATGTAACACATTCACATTTTTGGTTAGCTTGTAGAAATTAATTTCGTGTTTGATGTTTTTCCTGCGGTTATTTTTTAACAGCGAATTGTTATTATAAATGAAGTAAAATTTGCTGCGAATTTGCCGAACTTTTAAAGGCTTTTATTGATAATATTTCCGCAAAACAACATCAGAATAACGTAACTGCCTGTGGATACATTTTGCTTCTAAACTTGAACTATGGGAAAAGTCAATCTTGTTGTCTATAATTTTCCTATCTGACTACTTGCGTCGTTTGACACTAAAAATTACTGATATTACAGCTTCAAAATTTATCATTTTAAAATCTGTAACATTTACACGCTTCTTGCCTGAATAAAACGAGGTGATCCCACACTGTTTAAACTAATCAATTTACTATAATGTTTAACATTTAAAGTCTACTAATGATATGTTCACGCATAGCTGTAAAATGCCTGCATTAACTTTTGTTAAGATCATTGTTTCTATACCTAAAATTTCCATCAGTTGTAGAAATTGATAATTACAATAAAGATATTTATCGGAAATCATTGATTCCCATTCAACCTTACTAAAATGATCAAAAACTTCCATTGTTTGAAAGCAGAACTATTTAACGATCAATGAGTGGCTGTGAGGTTAATAATTGGGAGTAACTTTTTGAATTTACTATTCACTTCAAGTTATTATTGTTAAATGGCATTTTAAATAGTCCAGTGATCAATATTTAGTACACTAGAGCGTTGATATATAAACTTTGAAGCAGGAATTGATTTTTTGCTTTACACAAAATAATGACTGAACTAGTACCTACCATTTGTTTTCAAGATTAAAACATACCACTTCTACTAGAGTCGATCATATCTACTTAGTTTTAGTATATATTCTACTAATTGACATTCCCAGACTTCAAGAAATATTAATGGTTTGTGAATAACCACTTCAAAATTACATATTAAAACAACTTATTTTATTGGTAGTTTAAATAAAATCTTTAGAAAATATTGTGTAAGAAGGATGACTATGAAGCAACTATTTTATAATTAAACTTAAAATACAAACCTTATCTTCATTTCTTGAGTGTTTACACGTGATCAATTAACCATATGCCATAATTTTTGATAGCTTTTTTAACAAAATAATTGCTAAAATGACTTTTTTGTCATTTGTTTATCAGACGTGTTCATTCACCCATCTTTTCTATTGCTTATTGTCTAGGCATTATACTGATTAATTCATTTATTTCAACACCATTTCTTTGTCTTTGAGATTACCTGTCTGTTATGTGAATGTGTAGAATGCTTACTGATTACTTCAAACCAAAATTACAGGTAGCTTATAAACACGTGAAGTTATCACAATTCATGTTTTACAAATTGATAACAGCAGTAAAACAGTAAAAATCTGTTTAGGTTCCTGATGAATTTCATATGAAATAGTCTTAAGATAATTTAACTTTGTGAAAAACTAAATAACACGAAAACTGTAATAACCGAATTTGTGGA
This sequence comes from Schistosoma japonicum, assembly GCA_025215515.1. Lineage (NCBI taxonomy): Eukaryota > Metazoa > Platyhelminthes > Trematoda > Strigeidida > Schistosomatidae > Schistosoma > Schistosoma japonicum. Next base: position 39,075,020 of record CM046069.1, on the reverse strand, counting down.
TGGTGTTTATTAAGGTTCCGTTTTCGTTTTGCATATTAGTTTAAGCTGTAAAATCTGCTTATAATGATTGTATAAGTGTTGGTAAGCCTTACTATTCCAGCTGATTTCTGTTCGTTTACACAGCATCAGGGGACAACAATGTTTTTCACATTATTTCTATCTATTAGATTTTAGTATCTCGTATTTTTTTGATAACTTAGCATCCACACATTAAATGTAAATTTTGTAGTATTTATTCAAGAATATAGTTTTTAGTCTATACCAAGTATGCAGTAAGGCACTTTTAATTGATTTGCATGCTCCGATTTAAAAGCATTATTATATTAAAAACACCATGTAGGAAAGTATTTATCCTTGTCTTTACAGCATTTGCCTAATGTATAACCCAATTATTCAAAAAATTTGTTTACTAAGTCTAAAGTCTTTGTTCCTATTTCTTGAATTTTGTTTGTGAATTTACTGAGATAAACAATGAATCTCTTTATTTGAGTTTTGATTCTGCTAACAGAATTCGTCTAGCCTTTTTGTCGCCAAAAGTGCTCAGCAAACTGTATGTACTAAAGTGATTTTTAACAGTTGCTAAAAAGATCTAGTTTCAGCTAGTCAGTATAAATAGATACACCTGTAAGCTTTGAGGAAAATTTTAGATTATTTAGCTAAAGGATATGCCTAATCAAAGTCATTGCGTAGTAAACATTTAAAATAAGGTACAAAATTGATCAAAATTTTTCAAAAAATGTTATTTTATAACTCACTGATTCATTTTTATCATAAAAACTTGCAACAAATGACGTCTCCTTTGGGGAATAATTAATTAAGTCCCAACTGCACAACGCATCAGTATTGTAATAAACGTAACCGAAGTTCCAATGATTTATTTGCGAACCCTCCTCGCCTTAACAATATAGTAACATAAAATTGAACAACAACATGCCTTGATGATCTTCACGATTTGTATGTCGGTGTATTTTGAATTCTGGTTTTATAACTTTACCAGTTACCTCAAGGTTAAAATAGCCAGCTCCGTCTAGCTCAAATCTATGCAATAGCAGTTATCGAATTATATGTCTTCAAACCTGACAACCTCAGCTAAACTACAAGTGTCCTTCGGTATGAAAGTTACCTAGATCAAAACAATATTACTCCAAGGACGTAATATGACTACTTTCAATTTTTCATGAGAGTGTGGTTGGATTACACCAAATCGTGGCACTATATCAATAGATAAATCAGATAAATTTGTTATCCTAAATCTTCCGGTTTGAGAACCCTGGTTTTCTAATGTAATCATCTTCATTATAACTTTATTTTCCTGTACAAGCACACCAAAATCAAGCGATTGTGGGATGTTCCACAAAGGTTTAGGTGAATACCTATCAATTTTAGTATGCATACAAAAAGAAGACCAACATAGAGACAGGAATGTTTTGGGGATTTCCATTTATAGTCAAAATAATAAATTCATTCGCTTCTTCAGCTTTGTGAACTTTGAGAGAAACTATAAATGTATGGCTTATCCCTGGAGCTAACGATATATCAGTTTGGCTGTCAGTGAGTTTGATTGTCTAACCGTTTATGTAAACAAGAAATTTATTACTTCGTTGCAAGGAGGATAAACTCGAATGACTTTGGTTGATGCGTCTATATTCTGGACAGTAAGTTGAGTAGTATACTGAGAATTATCACAAATATCTTGAAAAATAACACTAGATGGCTTTATTCTAATCCCTAACAGATCAATAAAACCAGGATTTTTTGGGCTCATCTGCACAGGGAAATAGAGTCTACTTTGAATAACCTGAAGGTTGTATCCATAACATCGTTTTATAGGTCAGAGTTCAAGATACACCAAACATTAGTCACTTGAAGTTAGTTAGACTTAAAAATCGGGTCTATCAATAGAGACATATATATTTTTATTTCAATTAAAGATTAACCGCTGAATAAAGACTAGGTAAACTGGCTTTTTGGAAAACACAGTCGAAAATGTCTTTGTTATCAGCTTAGGTGAAGAATTATACAGTTTACGTCTAACCACAGGTAACTTTATGTGCATTTACTTATAGCTATTTTATATCATAATACTAGATTACGTTCTTTCAAGAGTACTTTAGTAATAAGTCGTTTAGTGATCTATTAAATAAAAGTTGATCATCAACGGTATCACAGATTACTGCTGCAAACTCATGTTCATGCCTTTGTACTACCCTAGTTTAGCAAAATCAGTCAATCGATTTTTTTAAAGGCTTATTCATGAAATTATTTTTGGAGGGTTAAATTAATCTTAAGGTGAAATAATATTACGAAAAATGATTGATGAAAATCGAAACGATGCTCGAAGAACGGTTCTATATATCCAGAATGCCAGGCTACTCATATTCATGAAAATTAATGGTTTCTTGCATGCAGTTTACAAGAAAAATCTTCGTGCAGACAGAAATATAAGCTTAACAATACTCAAACGCTTGTAATCCAAATCAATGTTTCTGCTGAGACAAATGTATAAAACATATAATTTATGAAGTTTTCCTATGTAACAATTTCTTTAAACTGAATTTTGTTTTGTTTGTTATGTTAAATTATTTGAGGCTTGTTTATCACAATTAGGGGTATTATTTCCATCTTTTTTTTAATCGTTTTTTATGAATTTTTATAATCTCATATTTAAAGAACTGCGATAATTAGTTTGTAACTTCTCCTGGAGCCCCCCTAAGACGAAGATCATTTCTATGCGAGGCTACAATCAACCAACAACAAATGCTCAGCCAAAGACCTGACTATTTTGATGGGAGGCTTTAACGCCAAGTTTTGAATGGACAATACCGGATATGAAAACATCATGGGACGACATGGAGTGGGAGAAAGGAAGGAAAACGGTGAGAGGTTTGCATACCTATGTACCTCCAACAAAACACTTATAGGTACCATACTCTTTCACAAACTTATCTGCAAACTTACAAATTTTTTTTCACGAGACCGCACTTCGGAAGTGCACTTCGACCACATCTGCATCAATATAAAGTCCAGAAGGACGAAATAAGACGTGAAAGAAAAGAGAAGAGCCGACATAGCTTCTGATCACCTCCTAATAGTGACAGAAATAAAACTGATGCTGAAAAAGCACTGAAAAACTCGAGTAGCAGTATCACAAAAGCTTAACACAGCCTTTCACCACAATACTAGCAAACGCATCGAATTTAAAACAATTCTCTACAATAAATTGCAGGTATTTCACGATCTGCTAGAAGAAGGTGATGCGAATATGGATGACGACTGGAAAACTATCAAGAAAACAATAACTTCAACATATCAGGAGGTTTCGATTCACAAAGAACAACACCATAAAGAATGGATTTCTGTTAGTATTTTAAACAAGATCCAAGAAAAGAGAAGCAAAAAGATAAGGAATTATAACAGCCGGACAAAAACATAGAAAGCCAAGACACAAGCTTATAAACTCATTCGAAGTGATGACAGGTGTTAGACAGAGATGCCTACTCTCGTATTTTTTATTTCTGATGGTGATTGACTGGATTATGAAAATTACAACATTTAAAGGCAAGCACAGAATACAGTGAACAACATGGATGCAACTAGATAACTTGGACTTTGCAGATGACGTAGCTCTTTTATCCAACACACTGCAACAAATGTTGGTGAAGACGGATAGTGTAATAGCAGCCTCTACAGTAGCAGGCTTTATCATACACAAAGAGAGAAGCGAAATCCCTAGATACAAAACAACGAGCACCAACCCAACTACATATGACGAACTTCAAAAACGGATGCTTTACTGCGTGCAGCCTATTAACCTCGAATCGGTTCGTTTGTGCTCTTAAAAGCTCAGCAGTTCATTATTAGTCAGCAAGGTCTATCTACTAAATACATCTTTAACTAAAAACTTTGTGTCTTCCTAAAGTCTAGAGTAATAGCTGGTCTGAATATACTTTCGTTGAAGTGTGAATTTTTTAATTTCCAAAATGCTTATCTCAGAAGAATAAAGCCTTTTCTACCAGTATTTTTGAATTTTACTATTGGATTTTGAATTAATTTGTTTAGCTACTTCAAATATATGAATTTAGTTTCATAGCAACTTTAACAGTATTTCAAATTGACCTGGTGTTAGGCAATTGTATTTAAGTAATATTACAAAAGCTTTTCGTTTTTTCTGAGTGGAAAGCATTCTAAGGTTATCGGCATAAATTTCAAATTCAGTACGCGGTAAAGGCGAATGGGATACTTTCGATAAATGTGAGTCCTGTAAACATTTTTGCAACTTTTTTATTCTTTTGTTTTTTGAGTAAAAAAGAACATTATTTCCTTAGTTTTAATTACATTATTACTGACATCGTAATAGATTTTGTTCGTGAAATGGTCCTTTTATGTACAACTGTGATAAACTCTATTACCTTTTTATAATTTTGACGTTTACGCTGTATATGACCAGGTTACGTTTGTTGTTTAACTAGAGTATCTTCTAACAAATAAATCTACACTAACGAATAAAAACAAATTAAAAAGCAGTGAGGAATAATAAAGGAGCTATGTTTGTTTGTTATTAGAGCGTTAACGGAATAGCAACGTCCAGGTTAGCTGACTTGAGGACGAGTTGCTTCCCATGTAATGTCGTGTCATGATCTGGTGGAGATAATGGTGGATATGCCTTTTCCGGCCGAGCTTGAGCGACTGTAAAATGACTTTGAGAGCCTTGTTCAGAGTGAGCCAATCACAGCTCTCCAAATCATAATTACCGATTTTTCCCAATTCCAGTGGTTTATTTGAGGATTCCGAACTAGGACTTATTGTAGTGTGCCCTTCCACGGTAACATAAATGCTTATTCGTAACCTAAAGTGTGATGAGCAATCCTCAAACTCTTATAAGTTATTTATAAATACATTTTGAAAATTATACAGGATATATTATTTTTATGTCATCAAAACACTTATGTTAGTAATTCTCTAACACTCCAGACCTAATGTTACGATGCATTTAATATAAATATTCATCCAGATGACTCCATAGCATTCTTTCTTGTGATCCAAAGTATGGTCGCAAGTGACACCTGACTCGACTTCACATTGATTCTATATTGTTGGTATTAACTCCAGTAGTTGGATCAACGAAATGTTTCTAATGCACTATAACTTTGTGCACGTACCCCATATTTGTAAATGACGCATAGGCTTTCCAGTTGTCACTATAGATTATTGTCCTAGGTAGGATGTATTTCTGCTAGTCGAAGGAGTGTAGTGGCCGATCTGTCAGGAATCCTTCCACAATGTCTTTTATTTGGTGCTATATCTCATATACCAAAGAGCTGCAAATATTAGAAAAAGTAACCGCTTACTCGAAAACTGTCATTTCCCTACCACATTGAAAATTTAACGCTTTTCTTAGCGATCGCATAGTTTGCAAACGAATAACGAGATTTTTATCACTAGCAAAACTTAGGACACGCTCTATCGTTAACATGCTTTCGGCAAGTGTCCTCCGTGACCTTGAAACGCTTACTTCGTTTCTCATTGGTTCGGCCGTAAAAGTCATGTCCACCGTGATAATTGACCGAGAGCCCTTAAATAGACGTGTCCGCTAAAGTAAGCGTGGTCAGCATCAATGATGAAAGCTTATACAACTATTTATTTAGGGAATTATTTACTGCTACAAGTTCACTAGACGCATAACCTACTTTTACCCCCCTACGTATATAGGTCTCTTTCTAGAAAGTATGCAAAGTGCTTGTATAGGATTTGTTCTACTGATTTTCACTTGGCTGTTTGATAGTAGGTTTATAAACTACGCAGGCGACTAATGTATGCATGTGTGTATAATCAACATAAAACCTGGCACATATGTGCAACGGTCCAAGTTGCCATATCTCTACGGCACTGCAAGATTAGCACCAGATTAGTAGAAGTTACTTTATTGGTAACATTAATAACGATAATAAGAATAAGGAGAAAGAACATATAGAATATGGTTCAGGGAGCGCGGAAAATGAGTTATGAAATAGTTTAAAGCTCACGGTTTAATTTGGACACTGAGTGAATGCATCTGCACTGTTGTGGCCGATTATGAGCCATGTTACTCACTGTTTTTAGTCACTGGTTATGGTATTCGCGAGGACCCTATCCAGGTAGTCTGCAGCTATCGACACGACATAAACCAGTAGTCATTGACTTCATGGACTGATGCCATATTTTAGTTTAGCCGCTTCTTACTCTCTTCCGTCCTACTCCTATATCAGCCATCATCGCGCGCTGAGGCAGACGGTGGATAGACATACGCAACACATGCCCCAACCACCTCAGTCGATGATAATTCACAACCCCATCGACTGACTTACCACATTCTTCTAATACCTGTCGTTTAACCTCGTTATTGCTAACTCAGTGATCTCAGCCAAAGCGAGCAATGTTTCAAAGACGTCGATTGTCAAAAGCCAGTAACTTTCGAGTGTCATCTACTCTTAATGGCCACGTCTCACATCCATAAAGTAACACAGAGCGAGCTGTTGCGTAGTAAACCTTTTTTGTTAAAAGACGAATATCTCACATACACCAAAGGTGATGTAAGTTAACAAAAGTCAAACGACCTTTTAAAATTCGTACTAATAATCCGTCAGAGACCAACTCGTTAGGGTTAATCAGACTTTCAAGATAAGTGAATTGGTTGACGTGCTCAACTACTTCACTCCCTATCTTTAGCTCAGGTGCTGATGAAGACTAGTTCTGAAGTAACAGTTTGCATTTATAGGGGGTGAAACGCATTACGAACATGTTTGTATTGCTGTTTTTTGCTGTTAAAAGATTCTGCGTCTTATCAGTGTCTTCGCCAAGCAGGACTATGTCATCAGGGACTAAACTCCTGAAATGTGGTTCTGTGTTAAATTACGCATTATTAAAAGGCGGATTGAGACTTCTACACGCTTTCTCACCCTTTCACGAAAAAATCAGCGCCTCCATAAAATTCTAACATGGGAAAAATGTTTTTAAATATTTCTTTGGACGCCAATCCTTTTGCTCAATTTTTCTCATCAGAGTTTGTTGTTTTTTATTTTTCAACAATTGCTCCTACATATTACCTAGTAATTGACGAGCACTCCTTTGATTTTTACTGTCTTTTGTCGTTAGGAGTAGGATTTAAATCATAAATCACTCTTATTCTAGACCCATAAAAGCGTCCGTTCGATTCACTTTGTCAGGTCAGTTGCTATGTAAACTCTTAATACTGACAAAGGCTTTCATGTGAAACATAACCCCCGTAGATAAGTATGTTTTCATGAACGGATCTTCACTTTTGCTGAATTTTGCTAGGAATCTCTCCTACAATATAATCTAGACGCTTTATTTCTTCAAGACAATGTCTAAAAAGGTCTTAGATTTGAATTTATTGTCCGTCTGCTATATCCCCATCCAAAGATAATCTAACCTGTCAGCGAAATTTATATCATTGTTTGCACTTGGCCACCGACGTTTGTAAAACTTTGTGATTCCTCCACTATGATCTACCTAGGTAGACAATATATGAGTTTACGGACATGTGGAAAGTAATTTATCTGCCGCAATGCTTGTCAGCTGCACTTTTTGGATCACAATTACTAGGGTGGGTCATATAGAATAGTGTTATCTTGACTTTTATTGGTACTGGACCATGTGATTCAAGACTTCTTTTTTCTTCTCGTGATTACACAGATAAAATGAATGACATCATGCTGTGTCAATAATTCAATAATTGTTGTTGTATATGCACATAAGTTGTATGATTCCACGTAATATTCTAAACTTATCTTGGTAGATTCTTATGTGAGTAAAAGTAAACCCATTTCAATAACTTTTTGAAGTGTACAACAAGTTCAAATCTATTCAGTCCAGAATTATAATTATAGTCGTTATTTGAAAATGTTTACAAAGTTTCTATGACACATTATTCCTTACATTTAACTTTATCGAGTATTACTGTGCAACGATATCTGGATATTTGAAATTGATCTTGTTTGTTATGTGTTTCTTACGCTATTACACTTTCGATAGTGGGGAGCCTTGCTGAGATACATTTCATGTTATTTTTCTAGATGTCCTATTGTTTTTATTAACTAAATGCTCATTCATTTTATTTACTGAAATAAGTTTAAATATAAATACCTACTTTAGAGTATGTAGGCTTTAGTATTTAAATAATCCAAACCATTATATAGATTTAGTTCCACCTTACTGAAGAGGTGTACCAGTGATTGAAAGCGTCATTTTCTCTGGGCTCATATGATTGCTACAAGTTTTATAGAATGCTGACTAGCGTATACCACATTACGCTATACTAGTTCGGGAAATTATCTTATTTTTTAGTGCAATTAGTAGTTTGACGTTTTTAGGAAACGGAAAAATGCTACTATGGTATGTTATAAATTATGTTAAACATGAAGTTTAGTATCGCGGACTCACTTTAGTTAAATAATTATGAACAACAGTCCAGAGCCTGATAACTGTTTAGCAACAGCATGTAATCATCCGATATGACGAGTTGGCTGAAATTAGAAATAAAAACTACTCGATGGCGACACAGTGGTATATGTTAAATGTTTATCTTAAAGCCTGAGGACGCAGGGTACGATCCTTGGTAAGGTTGTGGCTGCATACAGTTGAGAAATTTCCAGTGGTTACCTGACAAAAGTCAGTCGGTGACATATAGCTGAAAGTTAAAGATATGTTGTTTTGCTGGGAGAGATAGCTTTAATCGATAGTGGAAATTTTTAGAAATGTGTCGAAATCAGAACTAGGACAAGAGATATGTTTTCACTTTATATTAGTATCATTAGTATTGCATAACCTTAATGTCATGCTCGCATTTGTTCTTTCTGTCTATTAATCCTAGCACTTCACTACCCTTAGTACAATTAATTTCATTTTTTATAAATGCTATTCGATCGAAAATTATTGCACTTTATGGGTTTTTAAATAGTCTAAATGTTTGCTGTCCAAACGATATTAAATTGCTGACTGTTATTTAGTTATCAGAGTCAGTCTAAGAATCTCGTTTTCAACATCAAAATATAGCTGGTCTGAAGTATTCGCAGCAGATTGGGTCTAGAGGTTTTGTATCTACATATAGATACAGTATACAATATTTGGTATAACCTAAATGTACACTGTTTAATGGCGGCATTATAGTCAGCGAATATTGATCTAGACTATATCAATAGGTCTAGACCTAGTTGGACTCTGTGTAACAACCGTAATCTATGTAGTTCGGATAAAATAATGCTCATTGTCGAAGTAACATTCATTTTCAAACTTCTTTTAAACCTGGCATCTAATATCATTTCATATTTCTCATTAGAAGACTTTATTTGTTCAACTTGAATTATGTTTTCATTTCTTTTGGCATTATTTCGTATTCTATATTGATTTTCGTTCTTGCTCCTGGCATTACAATATTTGATGCTGTAATGATAAAGAAGCTCCTCAAATTAGGTGGTTCTATAAGAGTTCGACTTTATTGCTGACCTTTTTACTCATAACAAACACTTAGCTAAAAAGACTCTACCAATTATGGTGACTATATCACAAAACGGCTCGACATAAAACGCTGCTCTTTAGGTAACCACTGTATACGTCTTAGGTTCTTTTAACTTTCCTCTTACCAACTATAGTCGCTGTCTGTTTTGTTGGCTTTTGGCGCAACTACTGCAATGTACCTGGAAACTAGTGTTGTTAGATTTTATCATATCCAGAGTATCCTTATAGATAAACACTACTTGAACCGTTCCATTTCAGCGCCAGATCCTACGCCAACTACAGTTGACTATTAATATATACTTTTATCCACTGTATACAACAATTTCAATTGTGTTACTAGTCATTAATATGTATGTTAGTTAGTTGAACTGCTTTCAAGTTAGTTCATTTGATTATAATTCAGGTACCTTTTTTTCCTACAAAGGAAATTTTTCTTTCTGTTCATCGCGCATTTATCGTTGAATAATTTTATCAAATAGAATGAAGCTAAACGTAATTGAATATTTAATATGTATCTTATCATGAAAAACTATCAGTCGTAGGACATTTCGGTTACAATATGGCAGGAGTATAGCGACGCACTGCATACCCTACTGTTTTGTTAGTTTAAGCATTAATTTAAAAAAAATTTGCAACAGACTGAATTCAATCGAATGATATGGATTGTTAACACTACATGAAACCATCTAAGTCTTTGGCTACGTATACTGTTTATTTGTAGTAAATTGCGTCACTTCTGGGTCAAAAATGACAACTATTTGTAGTTCGATGATTTATGCATAAAATTATTAGGTTTATATGACAAATGTACTAATATAACACCTAGATTTCTAATTAACCACTGAGTACTATTAGCATCATTCGTTATTATTTTGAATACAAACACAGTATTACCCATTTAAGGATTTTCTAGACAGCTGTGTGGTTACTTCATGAGGCAAATCCAATCATGTTAACATTCAATTGTCAGTTTATGCACTTTGAATAGAATAAATGGATGAGATTACTTTTATTGAATTGAAATGTACGTACAAAATGTTGGTATTTGGTACACATTGTAGTGCGCATGTATTATATAAAATGATGAAACTTTGAGTTGTCTTTTATTTAGATGAACTTTATACTAATATTGTCAGAAATCATCTCTCAATTACATGTGAATTCATGCATTCATAATTTGCAATATAATTTAAGTATACTTCTAATATCCAGGCTCAATAAGTAGTTGTTGACATTTAAAATACTGATCTCTTCAAAAAGGCTTTTATAAAAGAATTAGATACATTTCAATATTTTGTGTCCTATGATCCTATATTGTTCTATGCTTAAATAGCAATGATGGAGAGTTTTAACGTACGCTGGCTTACTAATATGATGAAGATATCTTTGATAATGTTTATTGTCTAACGTTAATGCCAGGTTTTTTAATGTTTGAAAAGGGTGAAGTATCTAACAATTGCAGTCATATTGCTGCTCATTTAATGAGTGTATAGTGCATATTGGAGTGTAATTTTCATTAACGCTTTCATTGTAAATCCTAACTTTCACTAGATTAGGGTTTTTGATCCAATATATCTGGACGAATTATACAACCATATTCATAGGAGTCATGTGGAAATAACTCGTCCGCTAAATCAACAGAAATTTTTTTTAAAAGTATCAGAAAAATACACTTATTAGAAATGTTGTGAATAACCTTAGCCTACTCATTTGTTTGATTTCTCTGTGTTTGTTCCTAGACTTCAATAACTTGCCTGGTCTTGCAATGGAGTATGAATCGCTTTTGTATGTTTATATTTACACATGTATATGTGAGTGTATCCACTTAGGAATCAATTCAGTCATATTTATTCACTTATTTACTGAATGTATTAACTTGATAATAGTTAATCAATTGATTAGACAAACAACTGACTGATATACTTATGTATGTATAAGCAACAATTTTTCGCGCGTAATACGTTGCTGTTTTATGCCTACCAATATGATATTTTGTCGAATGTTGAGTTACTAGGTGTCATTTATACAAATTGTACTGTAAGTCATAATGTTGTTTAGTTTCCATTCACTAATCAAATACTGTTAATTTTGAAATGAACGTTAGTGACTCTGATTACTGTTTTCTTTAGTAATTCTGCTACTGTCTTGTGCATCATACATACATTCCCAATATTTTATCCAACATTTTAATTATGTTTACACAATTACCATGTTTATGTAATTGACACTTCAGCCAACTTCATCCTCAAAAGTAAGTTAAACTTAGTATTGAAGAAAATCTATTCCGCTTATGAAAAGCCAACGAAATAAAGTGAATTCATTTTATTCTGTACAAGTATTTGTTGTTACTCTTTAATTATTCCGTGTTCATTACTTCGTATTCTGATTCGGCATCATCTTGAATAAATATTTTTCTTAAACAACACTACGTAATGAATAGTTTAGCATCAACAATGTATGTTTATATCAACAATCGTTCAAATTGTCTATATATTTAGGTAGTTATACAATTTTCTACAATAATTTATCGATTTAATCCTATCATAATCTCCCACCATTCGGGTACTTATTAAATTCTAATGAACATTAATTAACCAATAGAAATGCACATATTTTCAACCTTTCATTGTTCTTATCATTAGTTAAGAAAAAAATTAATGATTATTTATTTATATCAATTTCTTTGTTTTACGTCATCAACACACACAAATACACACTCAGTAGAAATTTGGCATTTCCCAACTACTCTGTTGATGCTACTGCTGACAAGTAAGTGCGTCTACGTACCGTCGGGGGGGGGTTCGGGGAAGGTGTTGTTATCGTAATTATTCTTGCAAGTATTGTATGTTGATCGTCCTTGTGCACTTTATCAGACAGAATGACTTCAAACTGCCTAAACTTAAATGACATGTTCTGTAGCTGGGTGTTTGGTAATTTATCATCAAAATGAATGATGAAAAGTGCTAAATAAAATCTTTTTGAAACTACACTTGGAATACATAGAAGTTGCTTACTATAAGTAGTAGGCAGAGAGAAATCGAAATTCCATCCATGTTCTATTTAACTAATACAAAAATAATATAATTCATCAATAAATGACATAAAAATATGTTTGCCATAGTTCATATGTATGTGTATGTGCGTCTATATGTTAGTATTTTCATGGATACGTAGTGCTGTCTGACATTTGAAAAATTCCCCCCCCCCAGCCTTCCCATGTGACTACTGTTCATTAATATTACCGAATGAAGAAAGTACGAAAACTCTCCATATATTATTCTATTTTCTTTACTTGTTTTTCATACTATAATATATTGAAAACACTGTGGGGTTATTTTGAATCTGAATATAATTTACATTAAGGATTTAAAATTATTTTCATATGACTTTTATATACATAGCACGTATGTATATCACAATTGACAAGAATCTCCTAGAAAATAAGATAAAACTGAGAAGAGTTTGGATGCAGGACTTAGAAGATAAGTGACATAAGTTATGTAATGATAAATACCAGTATAAACATTAATTGACTGAATAAAATCCAGAAAAGAAGAATTAAAGACAAGCAATTAAAATGCTATGTAACCAAGTCTTAAAACTAAAATCACAAGAGCATCCAAGCTTTGTTACAGTGTATTTTTATACATAGCATTGGCTATCAGTCAAAGTTCGTAACTAAGTTTGCAAAGACTAAAACAAACGTAAATGATTACGATGCATCTGAAAAAAGCCTGTTTTCCTAAAACTAGAGTTAGAGTGGTGGGAGGCAAATGAAATATACAGAGTCACTTATTGCAGAATAAAACCTGTATTGAATTGGACTTATCCAGCTTCTAAATTAATCTCTCTACTACTTTTGTTACTTTCAATTGTGTATTGAAATTTTAATGTACGTTCCGAAGCATGTGCGTAGGAAGAACAGAAATGATGGTCAGTGTCTGGATTCTTGAACGCACGCCACATAAGTTTCGTTCGAAAAAATATAGCAATTTTGTCTGATAATGGACATAATGTCGGCGTTTTAACATCTTTTAAAATAATTAGTAAACAGACAAATTCAAACCTGTTACATTTTGTCGAAATAATTACCATGAAATGATTCAACCTAATGTATGCTTGCAAAATACACTGTAACAAAGCTTGGATGCTCTTGTGATTTTAGTTTTAAGACTTGGTTACATAGCATTTTAATTGCTTGTCTTTAATTCTTCTTTTCTGGATTTTATTCAGTCAATTAATGTTTATACTGGTATTTATCATTACATAACTTATGTCACTTATCTTCTAAGTCCTGCATCCAAACTCTTCTCAGTTTTATTTTGTTTTTTAGAGGTTTCATATAGTTTGTCTACAAATAAATAAAAATGTTAATAGCATTTCAATTTTTACGCAATTGTTGTTGTCTTATTGATTCACATCTACGTGGTAGTCACAAATTTCTGATGAGAATATTGTATGCCCGTTTTACGTTTTAATGATTGCACTTAACTTTAGGTTGTTTACAGTTGATGAAAAACCATGAAATAAAATGAATTCATATTATTCTACTACAGTTATTGTTCTTATCCTACTGAAATTTATAACTGAGAGAAAATGTATGAAACTGTAATAAGCAGCATTCCCAAGTTAAGTAAAAGAAAAAATGGTTCAAACTCCTTAATACAACAGAGTAAAAATTAAAAATGTTGTAAGCAGCTTTCACTGACAGATTTTTAACTAGATATGTTTCAGTCTCATATGTGAATACATTATTTACTATTATTTGCTATTTTTAATAATTTTCCATTAATGTGAAAATTGATGTGGTTTTGTGAAAATAAATATTAAGTCTAGTTGTATATGTTCGTCAGATTTATATCGGTTGAGTACTACTGGAAACCAGAAACTACCTCACAGCTGCTTCGTCTTAGTATAGAACTCCTAAAGAGTACCCAACCTTGATTCCTGTAGGGAGTCGAACCAAAGGCCATCAATTTTCAAAGCAAACGATTCAGTATGTAAACCACCAAGCCGGTGTCCGATGGTGGAATTCCCACTTCAACCAATTCGGGATAAGGCCCGAAGATCATCCGTCGTCATTCTCGGTAATTGTTTCTCTCTCTGGTTTTCACTTGTGCCTAGCCAACATCAATCTGAGACGGACACAACTACATGAAAATGTTTTTTGCGTCCTTAATTTTAAATTATTATTTGATATTAATCTCGATTCAATTACGAATTGTCAGGAACCATCAAACCTGAGAGCAGAATAGATAAAAGTAATCAATACATTAAATTTATTTAATCATTATATAGATATAAACCGAAAATGCGCGACAGTTCTACTTTGGTTGTGCAGACGTATCCAAGCGTTCTTATATTCCGTCAATCTGTGTATCATTAACACATTTCGGTAGACACATTAAACTATTGGTTTTATTCATGTAATGATTCATGACCACATATTTTCGCTTATGGTTGAAGATTTCAGCTATACCTCACTCGGAATCTTATAAAGTAAAAATTTTCAACATTCACTAAATAAAAAATTCACTTGTGTGCATTTTTGTGTTTTGATGAATTCATTAAACGAAAAATGATGTTAATTAATGTATACAAATAAACTGAAGGTCAGTCTATCAATCAGTTCATATTTTCTAGAAATATTTTAATAAACAACTGGAAGCTAACAAGAATTTGACCCACCTCTTTTAAAGTAAGAGTCAAATCACATTCAACTAATGTAGTATCGATGGTAGTAGATGAATTCCTGCATACATATCTCAAATTGAGTGGATTGGAAACACCACCCGTTAGATGCTGGTTCAATTGCTTTAACGGTTATACACTCGCCTGGAAAACTGAAAGTCCCAAATTTGATTCCTCGGTACGGTACAGGATACACACTGCTAGTGTGTCTCAAGCTAAGAGGGAACAGTTGTTCAGTCTCATGGTTCCCATCAGTCGTCTAACCTAGGATAATTAGTTATATTAAATCCAAGTTCATTATTTTTGTTATACACTGTTATATTATGAAAATGCTTATCACAGTTAAGCATCTTTCTTGGGATAAGTAACTGAAAATTCATTTTGCGATGATAAACATTTCATGTACTTGGTTTTCTTATTCTAAGATTTTATTCTTTTATATTCTTAAGTTTCTATAATAAGTATTCGCTATCTCCCATACTAATCATATTGATGAATAGACTTGATTTTTCCGTTTAGTTCTAAGTGTCTACATGTATCCTTTAAGAAACTTCAACTTATTTTACTGTCTAATGTCAATGTTTGGTAGCTTTGAAAAAGTTAGTCAAATATATTATTGAAATAATTAATATGCTCCTTACCTTTTAAAGAATAATGAACACACTATTGATCGTATTCTATTAACCACAGATAACAAGATGCGATCCTAAAGGCAACTGCAAACGAAGCCTTTCTTATAATGATACTGACAATTTAGTATACCCACTTATGATAGGAAAGGTGTTGACAAGCAGATATACTATAGACAATTGTTAGCAATCAGTTGTGGAGTATATTCGGGCCTTTCGGATGTATTTCTTTATACCGTGCTTTCCTGTTGATATATTTCTAGTCGCAAGTGAATGCATTCATTCTTCAAGATCACTGTAAGTGGAAGTTTATATTTAGAGTGTTTGATATAAATGCACCGAGACTAGTAATATGTTTGTAAAGAATGATGGTGAACGGACTTTTAATGGATTTCAAACTTTTTAGGTTATACTATTTGTTAACTTCTATTTGATAAACTCATACCTAGGAAGTCTCAAATTCCTTACACCATATCTGTTAACGATCGGTAACGGTTGCCATTTCTTGGTTTGATTAATTTGGAATTTTTATAGGCTGATCATTATCGTACACTAAAGTAACACGGTGATCGACCCTTCCTAAAATATAGATACGTCATCTTCATGAGTTATTTGATATATTCCGGTCCCCTTACCTGGCGATTTTATTATACACAAATAACGTTTATAACATTATAATACAGTGTAAAATGTCAAAACTTCTGACTTGAAAAATGCTTTACAGTCATTCTAATTAACACAATTACTTCTTGGTACAAACTAAAGTGTCATGCATAGTGTCAAAAAGAGTCAACACTTTACCAAAATGTAGCACCAGTCCATGGAATTGTTGACTGTTTGTAGGTATGTTGGTAGATGCAGGTTACCTGCTTGGGTTCGTTTGATAATCAGTGACCAGTGGCTGAAGACTCTGGGTGACACAGTTCAAAATCGATCACAGTGGAGTAAATGTATTCACTCTTTATGTCCAACTAAATCCTAAGTTCTATTGTTCTTCGTAATTTCGTTTGTTTCATTCAAAATGTATAGTACTTGAATAATTCTACTTAAAAGACATTGTATATTTATTCCAACAGTTTTGTTAATAAACAATAAAATCGATAGTAGATTTATTTCCTCGGTATATTTATTGACTTTCCTCATACTAAAACTCAATTGTGCTTAGATTGATAGCATGTAGAATAAAATGCATTCTAGTTTGTTATCACTAATTAATCTGAGTCGGACAGCCACTAAAAACCAGGGAGCACCAAGTATTTATTTTGTCCTAGTGTAGGATTCTTCAATAATGCACATCCACGGACCTGCCAGGAGATCGAGCCCAAGACATACCATGCTTCGAGGAGAGCCGTTAGACCATTTAGTCAGATTTCAACGATTGGTGTTTTTAATTTAATCAATTTGCGCAATTTTGTCGATCGCTGTCGGTTTGTAACTGCCTCATATGCTACATGGTTGAACTCCACTAGTCATGTATTCTACTTGAATTACCTCTATAAGTTAGTCACTAATAGGTTACTATTGGCTGTAACTGGATGTTGTGAAGACTTTTGCATTTTAATTTGATATCATGAATCACTAGTTTAAAGGAAAATTGATCAATTATCGACTATTTATGTTAATTCTACTGAAAGTGTATCTTTGCTTATAGATGTGGATTTGATGGTAGCCAGGAAAAAACTATGTACCTCAGATTCATGTTATCTGGATCTCGATAGCAAGTAGTACTGATGCTTACTATCGAATTCGATCTCTAAACACCTAGCTTTACAGTCTGTAGACATTACAACCCAACAGAGTAGGTCACTATTGACCCTGTGTAATATCAAGATGGTAACATTTATTTATCACTGAGTAGCAACCAGTATGATGTTTGTCAAATACTGTATAGTACAGACTGAATTCTATCAGTCGTTTATCAAAGTGGCTACTAGTCTAAGTAATTTTACATCCAATAGACTATATTGTAATAGGTGCTTTATTGTTATAAAAAATATTTATTTCATAAAAGAAAAGAAAGCTAATTGAGTAGAAAATTATTTGCTTATATTGCAATTAATGATACTCTGGTGTTCATACCGGATGATTTTGACAATATTAGTGTTACTGAGAGATTTTATCTTAAGACAAACTAATTAACTATTGAGTGCGTCTTATAGTTTTTTTATCTATTCGCTTGACAATGCCACTCAACATTGATTACTATTAGATAGTTTTCTTTATTTTATTAAGAAAACTTGATATATCGCTGACGAAACTTATGAATATTTTATAGATGGAGCTAAGTGATTTAAAAAAATGAAACTTTAGATTGCCAGATTAAGTATTCAAATCTACTTCAATGTTAGTAACCTAGCAATCAGTATTGTTGTACGTATTCTTCACAGATTAATCAGAGTTTGCCAAATGCCTACATATTAATATCGATTGGTTTCTATTCAATTCTATAATTCTAACGTCGATCAATTCTTGATATGGTGCTATGATTATCAAATGGCATTGATTGTAATTGTTTCATTCCTGGCTCCTTTCAACTCTACGATCCATGACCTCCTACTAGAATTGGAAAAGAATTCCGAAGTATATCACTATGAAAGTGATTAATATAATCTGGTTGACAAGGATTGATAACGAGACTGGATACGTACTACTAAGAAGTCTTATGCTAGAAATGAACATCTATTTAGTGTGCTTGGAACTTGTTACTGTCTGACCGAGATCAGTCAGTGATAATTAAAAATAACAAATAAAATTCAATCTGGAAAAAAATCACTTCAGATTGGCATTTTTACCAACAGCCATCGAAATTAACTGGTCATGAGTACCATGGAACCTGGCATATATGAACATTAGTCTATCTCGCCATGTCTCATTAGCCTAGTAAAATGAAGTAGCAATATTAACAGTGGTAGTAAAAACGGATTAGACCTAAGGAGTATGGATCGTTAAGTTATGAAATGATTTTAGGTTCAATGGTCAAAGGTAGGACAAAGCTTGAATATATTTACTTGCTCCACTGCGACAAATTCGGACCAATTTTAAGTAACTTCAGCCATTGGGCATAGTAATCACAGAGACACTGAGAGATAGTCTATGCCTAAGGACATTCATCTGACCGACAGTCAGTGACTTCATATACAGATGATACTTTTTGGTTTGATTACCCCTAGCTTTCTTCCAACCTACTTCTGCACCATTAAAGTGTAATATAACTTATTAACTGAGGACACATGTAGTTATTGGCCTTTAGACCACACTACCTATTTGTGGGCTACTAGTAATATCTGGCTGCTATCTGGTTTCTTTTTATGTATTCTGCTAAGTAGGTTTATCAACGTAGATGATTCCATTTTTAATTTGTATTGTGACTGGCAAGTGGAATCCAGGACGCGCGTTTCGTCCTATTTGGGACTCGTCGGCTGGATGTACCTGCATCCCAATGTTGATGTAGATGATTCCAGTTTTGCGCCTTGTTTTTAGTTGAAATTTTAGCGTATATGTGATAAGTAGTGTTGTTACTTTAATCACCATTGGGAAAAATTTAGAAATCTTGGTCGAAGACCTTATTCTGCATTATCCACCAAATGTTTTCGAATTGTTCGTGTGGTATTTCCTAGTGTCATTTAATTTAGTGTATGCATGTAGTTGAGACAGGGGGTTAAAGAGCAATCGCTTAAAGATTGTACATCCCAAGTTTATCATATAAAGCTGTTTGTCTGAAAGTATTCCTCCTGATGCACCAATATAAGTACTAGATCTAAAATTTATGATTTTATCTCATCATAATAAAAAGCACTTCACGCTGGCTGGATAGTTGCTTTATCACCCTTCTTTAGTTAACTGTTCATGTTAATCAATATTTTTAACTGGAGGGGGGGAGAGGAATACATTAACATTAGTTTTATCAATCAATTTTTGTGAAAACCACTATGAAAATTCTAAGACAAAGTCATTCTCTTCTTTTTAGTCTGGTTAACCGATAGATAAATTTACTGATTTCAATATCTCTTCTAGGTTTATGAAATTCTACTTTTACCTGCAACTTTATATATATGCTTGTCATTTTATGTATTATCTCATTAAACACGTAAAACTCCTTTCGTATTTCTTTCAGTATTTCAAAATTGTAAAACTTTAAGAACCTGTTAAAAAGTCAATATCTCAAATATTCAATGTACTAGATATAAAATAAAGGAATAGTAAATGATTCTAAGGATGGATTGAAGGTACGGACAATGATACCTTGCCAACATCAATCTTTGATATATTTAATCATTTTAAATACCAATCTCCACATAAATAACCATATCAATTGATCTAATTAATTGTTTATTTTAAACAACCTCCAATAACTGACTAACAAGTTTATGACTATTTTGTCGTTTTCTAGAATTCAGTGGTACAAATTAGTTTTTATAGGCTTGGATAAAAACTGTTTTCCCTGCACTCCTTATTTTACTTATGAGATGGTTTCGTTCCGAAATAAGCATTTGTTTACGTTACTGCTTTTGTACACCTTATTTCAATTCAGGGTAACTAAAACAGAGTCATAAACATTTTCATAATATCACTGGATTAGATATGTATTTTTTGTATAAGCTATTGTGTTCTGTAAATATGATTTGTCTATGTAAGTATCAAACAATCATAGGTTCATATGTCGTATAAGGGTCGATAAACTTTCAGTGAAGCATGCATAATTTTTTAATTAGTTGGATGGCAGCATTAATCAACTTATTCTATAGTGTTGATAACTCGTACTCATGATTGATTAGTAGAAAAGTTATCCTTACATTGCCTTACCCACAGCCTTATGCGTATATAAGTAACCGTTTGATGTCGATAAGTTGTAGATAGTAGGTGTTTATCATGGCCTAATATATAAGAGATGAAAGGTATTCCTTATATATGCATTTATTTAAAGATTTTGTGAGTAAATGTTATACCCATTCTCTGCCACTTCATTTAATGCAAAAGTTAATCAGTAAAGTTGGATTGTGGTAAGACTGGAATCTAGGGCGTATGACAACTGTATGTACTTGAATCCCAGTATTGACTTTGCACTGATACTGTGATTTAGTGTCTTTTGCTTCAAATGACAACACGTTATTCACCGATCAACCGAGTCCAGAAAGCTACTTATTTGTTCAACAAGTATAGAATTATTTATTTGTGTGTTCGCGTAGACCACTTGTTGATAATAAGAACTGCATGTAATCAGTCTTTATACACATTTCTTCCTTCTGATATCGTTGCCTCGCTATTAACATTTAGTTACAAAACTTCTTAGTTACGTTCTGTACACCTTTACTGAAAAAAACAACGCAGACTAATATCCTTGAATAAATAAATTTTTATCACTTTCATTTGAGAAGGTATATATTCTAAGCTGATACTACCATTGACATTGTTGGTCAGTTAACCATGATCAACGCAACATTTATCACAAATCTGAGTCTATTTAGGTTGTCACACTTGCGACACTATATCGATAAAGCAAAACCAACAAGACGAGAAGTATACTATAGGCGACAATGTCAGGAGCAATAAAAGTTAAAACATGAGAAATTGGATTCAAAAAGGAAACAATTTAGGTATAAAAAGTTGACTGTTTGATTTTCCAGCATATTACGAAGTTAATTAAATATAGCTCGAATGTATACGAAAGAGAATTCAAATATTCCCGAATCAAAGGATTTAGCAATATGCAGGATAACTAAAGTAAAAGTTATACATTTAGCGTAGATTAAGATTTAGGGTAAGATAGACAATGAACATATATATATATATATATATATATATATATATATATATATATACCAAGTAAAATAGTTCGTATTTATAATTTGTTGTTCATGTTATACATCCAAAAGGACAGTTGCTGGTTAGATATTTGGTCACTAACAATTTCCAGGACTAAATTTCGACCATTCATCGGCATTAACTTATGGATTGGCATAAGTAACTAAGCGATAGACAATTGATTCGTTTCTAATTTAAAAAACTTATCAGTAATGATGCACATTCGTCTTCTCTCACAAGATCAGAAATCTAGTATTATTTGCTTTCCTGATTAGCATAATACACATAAATCTAATTTATTATCAGTTAATCATATTTTCTACCCATCATGTTAAATTAACTTTGTTTGTTTAATATTTGATCCATTTGTTGTAGTATTCAAACAAAATTCGTATCCACCAAAATATCATTTTCTGCATTCATAATGTTCCATTTATATTGAAGATACATTTTACATAATAATCTGTAATTAAGTTTAAATTTAGGTCTTAGGTAGTTTGTGCTAGTCTGTGGGATACCCTGTTTGACAAATATTTCATACTAGTTGACACTCGTTAGCAAAGTGTATCTGCAAACTTGGAATGTAACGAACTAGATAGAATTTTAACTGACAATGTCTCATTTCATGGAATAAGATGTTACGACTCAATTATTTGGGCTGCAGTTGATTTCATGTAGGATTGTGACGCATTGATTGGCTATTTATTACCGGTCAATGTGATGTTTGTCTAATTATTTTTAGTATTTATCGAGTCGCATTGTGGTAATAACATTGTGTGAATTATATTTTAATGTAAGGTAGTTGAACTTGAACTACAATGTTATTGTGAACGTCGATCAGCTCTATGCTTTTGACAAACTCAATGAAAATAAAATTTTGAAACTAGAATGAAATTATTCATTTATTTCTACCATTCATACTTGAGATGATACTACTTGATACATAAATATACACATCACTCACATTGATTAAATATATCAACTGATATTTCAACTGTTCCTGGAATGTACTTACCTTGGAAATTACAAATAATTATTGATTTCAAATTGTCAGTGTAGATTTTTAATGCACTTTTTATTTGCTGACTTGTTATGTATCATAATAATAATAATATTAAGACATACATATTTGTTTGTTTGTGTGTATGTGTGTGTGGATGCATGTGTCAAATGATCACAGCATAATGTGTATGATTCCAAAGAATTATTAGTGTTCAGAGAAACCAGTTTGTACTTTAATACTTCTTTATTTATTGGTCTGATCTGAATCACTGTTATAATAGTAATCAATACGTATATATACATATGGTGATGATGGTTTCTCTGATCTTTATCGTCAACTTACGAAGTTTATGTTGGAATTTAATGAGAAAATGTGTTAGCACGAAATGATCTTGATTAAAGCATGCTCAAAACATGCCCACAAAGGTATGTTGTAACTGATCCATTATTAGTCTGTCAGGGCCAACGAATAGTCGGGAATTTTCTGGAATATTCCATACCGATGTTTATACAAACTCCAGTGTAATTATTTGCTTTTACTTTCTGCCTTCTTCTGTTATTTTCTTGATACATTTTGATACGTGCTCTACTCCTATTCTGATTTTGAATCAATTCGCTGTCGTTATCGAACCGTAGAATACTAAACGGGATTAATATATAATATTATCTGGGCAATAGGGACAACTCAACAAAATGTGTGAATTCTAAATTAATGAGTTTGAAAGAAAAATATTCGAAGTATATTATTCAGACGAGCATGAACAGTCAATAGATTTATCAACATAAGTTCAATACATTATCAGCCTAGATTGAAGAATTCGATCTCTGTACGTAGTCAAAGGTCTGCTCGAAAGAGCCATTGATATGAAAAACACACATTAAGTTAATTTGATCCGCAAAAGCAACCAGTCGGAGACGAAGCCCTTAAAACTGAATAACTTTATAATTGTAAAATAATTAAAAATGTTTATATTTACTAGAAGTAGGCTTTAATGATGCTTTCATGAACGACAACTAATACCTCCTATTAAAATGTTCGCCTTTGGAGACCAAACATTATCCCAAACATTCATTATAAACTGACAATCGTTAAAGAACCATTATGAAAAGTAGGACATAGTGACTATTCGTCAGATATTTTATAACAATAGATGATGACACTTATGTATACTCAATTAAATTTTAAAATCACTGATTTTGAATAATATTGTGAATAGCGCGTAAACGTCCTCATATTAGATTTCAATCAATTTTTCATGCACTCATAATTGTAATGATTAAAGATGAAATGTAGTCAGTTCTTCTAGTTATAGATGACTGGTTTTAAGCTTGAATTAAGGGTAGTTTAAATCAAGTGATCTTATCTTTATCGTTTACCTTTATATTGTTACATTGTTACAATTTTACAGATGTATATAGGATATTGATCAATTCCTGTTACCATGAATTATTCAACCGCGATTCAACTTGTTTTTCATCCAAACCATTTTATATTAACATTCTCTATCGATTGAAGTTGTTTCGTCAGTTTGATTTACTTTACAATAATCTGCTATTACACAAACTATAGACTAGATTCATTGAAATAATTGCATGTTATTTTAATTTTGTTTCCGCTATTGGGTTCTGTAGATTTTGACATCACGACTTTACGTAGATTAGACAATCTTTGAAAACTAGAAAGAGTTGAACAGTTATTTTGTCCTAGTTTGAGTTTTACCAACTGTATGCAGCCATATCCCCATAGGTGACCAAATGTAGATCTAATCAGGATTCTCAACAATCACTTAATCTTACGACCACGGAAGTAGCATCTAATGGTTTCAATTTTTTATTTAAGTCAATTTTCAGTATATTTCATGACCTCATTAATGTGGGTAACTACCATACACTCTACATGATTGAACTCCATTGGTCACGTTTTCTCACTAGAGCTGCAGGAACTGCTTTTAGAAAGCAGTCACTAATGAGCACATTTTAACTGTTATTACTGAACGGTGTTGGGGTTGTTCAACCTATCACGAATTAACTAAAATTAGAAGTGTCAATGATTAAATGCCAGCTCAACGGTCTAACGGTCAAGCGTTCACTACGAAGCCTGTAGAGCCTGGGCCATATCTCTGGTGTGAAAATAGGTACATACTTTTGAGGAGGCCTATAGTGGGGTGGAACGGTCGTCTGGTACCAGTTCCTGGTCTTCAGTAGCTGTCTAACTTAGGTCACTTTGGAACACTAAATTTAACTTTGTCGCTATCGTGTCTTACTAATTGATTTACTTAATAGCAAGTTCATAATTCCACATTGATTTATTATTGATCCACACTTCGTCACATTGGTTTTTATTACGAAATTCCACCTAATAATAATAATAATTAATGTGAAGAAAATATCTATTTTTTAAATACTCTCAAACATCAGAAAGTTCGTATTTTATTCGGATGAGCACAAGTAGCCTACTTCGTTACTGCTGGCTGATCTAGCCGGACATTTTTTATTTTTCACAGCGGCATCAACCTATATTCGGTTATAGGTATTAGGTCTTCGTAGTTATATTTGCAAGAAAAACAAAACTCAAATGCAAATACTCGTCTGTAACAGTAATCCATGCTATCATTTGTACAGCATATAAATGTATGGTCTAGTAATTATACTGCATATTTAAAGAATGCATACATCAATAATTTGTTTATTATAATTAATAAGTAAGCCGGTGGTATTCATATGAACGTTTGGCATTATAATTACTCTAATTACTCTAAATCAGAAGTAAACCTTTAATACAAAGAAGTCATGTGACAACATTAATCACCTAACATTTAACTAATTAAATATATGAAAGAATTGGTGCTCAGACGTATATTTTCTGCGATGAAATTATAAAATTTAAATAATTATCTACGAAAATCTAAAAATATCAAGTAAATTGTCTAGTCTTTTGTAAACTTTTTCACAATTTTATACATTCGTTAAACTTATATTATTGAACGTACATATCTTGAGATAACAAAACTAACGAAACTAAACTGAAGAGATTTATTTACCCCTGGTGATCAGCCGATTTCTGTCATCTAAGACTTTCTTGAATTATATGATATGTTTAAATATTACCGATTAAATTTGATATATACCAGTTTATAGATCTTAAATTATATTTAGTAATCTAAGTAGATGCATATGTCAGTCAGTACCTACTGTGGTTACAATAATATAAAACAGTTAACAAATTGACCAAAAAAAGAACGTAATGATTTATTAAATCCTAATAAAGTAGGCGCATGATACAAAAGTTTCTGTGAGATATGAAATGTTTTGTGTTAATATTGCGTAGGCTTAGGAAAGTGTACTTAGTTGATACTGTTCTTGTTCTTTATAAGTAATTAAGTTTCACTAACAATTTCAAAAACTTTCAGTCCTGGAAAAAAAACTAAAATTTGTACACTGTTGTAATCTATTCTGCCTAATTTGTAAATTGTACAGCTCAGTGTACACATAAATCAGGTGTAGTGTTGAGAAACGTCTTTTATTGTACTTAGACATTCTCTATTCTGTCGTTTGATGAAACCATTCAGATTCAAATTCTATCCACAAAATGCATATTAGAATCCTGTTATAAACCTATCTTACCAATTATTATTATTATTATTAGTTGTTGTTGTAGGAAATGATTGGATTATCCCTTCGTTGATATTTACGAATAAATCTTAATCAGTCTTTAGTGGCATATGTAAACAGAAAACAGTTTACCTCGAGAAAATCACTTTCTCACTGCTTTAAAAATAGGTTAAATGTGTCTAACGGTAACATCAAACCCCCCAAAATGCTAGTAGCTATTTAGATTCTTTAGTTAAGTTTATAATTTGATGGTGTGTAAAACGAATGGTAGTGAGTGTGAATTTCGTTGTGAGCATCAACAATGAAATGCAGGTACATTTTAATTGATTAGTCTTAAATAGGGCAAAACACGCGACCTGCGCTCTACTGTTAGCTGAAATTATTATTTTTGTTTCTTACAATTTAGATAATCTAGCTGAATTAAATACTGCACCACTAAGGATTAGAAAGTAATTGAAACCAAAATAAGCGTAACGTTATATTTATAATATCCAGGAAAATAATAATGTACAGTGGCTACCAAATTTTTATAGTCATCAGTAAATAATCACGAATATGTTAGCAAGCAAAGTTAATTGATTAGCATAGATTCATGGTTGTATAAAACTTTGTTATATGATGATGAGGTGATGTAGCTTAATGGTTTTATTCATTTGTCTTCCAAACACACTATGCTGCAAATTTGAATATTGCTTCACTTACTTTACCATTGAGACCAGTTGAATAGTGTCATTTGACCATGCATCAAATATGTGTGGTACGGAGACAACCACTTGATTAGTTTTTTAGAAAGTTCTCGTATAGTTTCTTAGTTTAATTACGTGCACTCCTTAACTTTGCATTACATATGATATGATCAGGAGCATTTTAATTCGATATTTAGGACAGATATACACATGTGGTATACTACGACTCGATGACAATGTGATATTAGCCTTCGGAACATTTTTGTCTCACTGAGCTGCATCGATATGAATAGACAAAATCTTGGCCTGTGATTAAAAAACAATTCATACTTATGAAATAATAACACAATAAAATTATAATGAATAAGTAATTAAATTATGGTGATTTTGTTGAGATAGGTTTTGAGTTTAGTTATTTTTGTTCGTCATAGATGACTGTTGGATGAGTACCACTGAAAACCAGGGTGCACTGAACAACTGTTTTGTTTTAGTATATGACTTATCAGTAGTGAGCACACTCGATTCCTCTGGGGGATCGAACCCGGGACCTTCAGATTTGACGGTGAACGATTACTCATTAACGCCACTAAACCAACTGGTAACCCATTGTAAAATTCCCACTTCTATCAATTTGAGGTATGGCCATTCATTGCCATTGGTGATATCTATCTCGATACCAACATTTCTGAAGTCCACCAGTTACGACTATAGCTAAATCTTCATAAACATTTCGAAGTTAGTCACTAGTGGGCTAATTATTATAGTTGAATTAATGTGGTTTTGTAGAGTTAGGTATCAATGTTAGTCGACTGCGTTGATCACAAGACGAAACAGTTGTTCATCGGTTTTTGGTTTCTCTGGTACCCAATTGACATCAATCTATGATGAACACAGACAACTGAAAATAAGTAACTAGATTATTAATACTGAATGGCTTAATAACAGAATAGATTGTTCATCGGAGTCCTTGCTATCACATAAGAGTAGGAATTAAATGCTTGAGTACAGAAATTTATACCTCACTATCAAGTAAACATAAGCTTAAACTATTCTTTTACTTGTTAGTTAAAATTAATAAATGTTAAATGTATTTTCTAATATTGTATTTTGGCAATAAATTATAACTTTCAGGTCACATTGATCTAAACACAGACAGTGTAAGAAGTTTGGTAATGAAATGAGATGTTACAATAATAGAATTATGCAAATCATGATAATGCTAGATATGCACAGTGAATTTATATTTCTTCATCTACTGTATAAGATAAAACATTGTGATTGAACCTGGTTAGATTGATATCCTTCTTTTTATATCTGTCAACAGTCAATATTTGGCAAGTGAGTTATTTAGTGTTATGCAATAGTGATTAAAATGGATAGAGAAAAGAAATCATATGAATGCCTAGGATTAAAAAATATAGATTTTCATTTCTATGTTCTTCGCCTTGTTCATCACTTGTGACTACTTTATCACTACTACTACTGGAATGTCCTTCTCCAATAAATAAGATGGTTGACTGGTGCGGCAGTAGACTGAAAAGAAACTGATGGTGACGAAACGGAAACATTTGATTAGCCCAAAAATTCATTCTATTTTGGTCTAAGCAGTATTGGTAGGTATAGACTGCATCGTTTAAGTTTGTGTGGTCAAATGGTTTGAGATGTTAGGTGAAGTGATTCGAAATCGAGCACAACTGCACAGATGCATTCACTTCTAGTCTTAATCCATTACCTAAGTTTTGAGGTTACTGAGTACCCGTTGTTCTACAAACTCACTATTTTCAGATCATTTTATCTATGTTTCATCAATTAATTATTATCACTGATAGTAATAATTTAACTATGGTATTCATCCTAAAAATGTTAGATTATGCTAATGTGTGGTAACTTGGACCAATTTACATATATAACAGACCCTATGTTGCTTATAACCACTTAAATAATTGAAATCTGATTAGTGACAGTTATTTTAATGGGAAATACAAATGGTCATGCTTAGGAAAGAGAAAAGACTTACTAGCTTCCATCTGAAAAGATACATCAACAATGAGTCTGAGAATAATACGGCTAGTGATAAATGCAAACGAACTTGACTAATCTATTGACTTCACAGACTCTCTACTCACTAAGTGGACAATTTACTTAGAACTATCTATATACCATAATGTTAATTGGCTCATAGTTACCTTTGTTCATTTACTGATGTTTTTTGGTAGTCTTTCTTCACACTATCTAAAAATTACTGCATATTTATTCGTGTCCTCGTTATTTTATATTCTATTGTATTGTTCATTCCGGTGAACACAATGAATAACTACATATTTATGCCCGCAAACACTTACATATAATGATACGAAACAGAGTTTATAGCTCAAATGAAAACTGTTTTAGTATCACCTACATAATGTATCTACTGGTCTCTCTTTATCATTTTCACTTGTTCCTGATTGTATGTGGATGGTTGCTGACTAGAGATATTCTATTGTGCATATCATTGTATTGTTGACTGAATATAATATGTAATGTTGGGTTTTGAAATGCATCAATTTCTTAGCAGTAGATTAGATGAAATTAAATTTACTCATAAATTCCAGTGAATAGTTAACTGAAATATACAAAAATCAACAATAAGCCAATAATAAAATTATATGGTAGGGAGAGATAGATGTATACGTAGATTACAGAGATTTATGGTTTCATTGCAGAATAGTAGCATGGCTATGAACTATTTTAAGTTTCATTAAGAAACTATCGCATACATAGTCATTTATGTACAGACACTTGAACGTGAAATTGTGATCACATTAAATAAAAGTCTATTGACACTGAAAATAAGAACCACTGAATTGAAAACTCAATCATTTATTACATTTATCAGAGGAAGAGGTAAAGATCACTGGGGGGGGGGAAAGGTCCATCATATCGCAGTTTGTGAATACAGACTAATAAGGCATTCTAAACCTGGAGAACATAATTATGAAATACTCCTTGGCTTTCATTGATTGTTCAGTGGATGTCAGCTCATAATGACGACGATTATTAAATTTCTACTTCAACTGATGTGATCAGGTCTTTTATTTCCAACGCTAAACATAAATATAAATTACGCTATTTAAATTTTACTTCTTATTAGGTGTGTATATTACATGGATTTGTTATTGCAAACTGTTTATTGCACATACTTATAAACTAATAAATACTTTTTTTAACTCTAGCAACTCTATTTATGGTATTTAGTGGTATGATTAAGAACACCAACTATTATTCGACACTCTTTACTTATTCTTTATTTACTTGTGCACATTATCACTGGTCATAAAGTCACTATTTAGTGTTACATAGTTTGGTTAACCAAAGCAGTAGGACTTGGTATATGTACAGATACATAATTAAAAGTTAATGTACTTATCATCAACGTCAGAAGGGTAAATTAACACAGTGAGAAACAAAGCACTGTTAGAGATAACGTCAACTTTAGTTAAAAATTAGTCAAAATAGTTAGGATTATTAGAAAAGAACAAAAGAAACTGATTAATCGAAGAGAAAAAATACAGAGTTATATGAAATTAGAATCGTACACGAGATAAAGAAGTGAATATATTCAATTTTTTTGTTTAGTTTTATATTTCTTATGAACTACCTTACGTAGGTGAGAAATTAAACGAAACGCTAGTGGTATGATTGATGTTATTGAACAATCAGCTCGATCTGTAAATTCTCAATTAAACGGATTTTAGAATGATGCAGTCACTAGGCAGCAAATCAAATATTTAGAAGAGGAAACCTGAAGATGTTCACAAAATGTCCAACCAAGTCAGCTTATATGTCATTAATTATCAGAGATCACGTTACTGAAAACCAAAGTTATTTCGTAAAAAGGAGAAGTTGTATCATTCCGGTAATTCAATATCACACTTATCCATTCGGAAAATAATGATTTACGTTCTTTTAAGTAGATTAGTAAAAGCATCTATATGATTATAAAATTAAGTAACAGAATCAGTTTAGCTTACCATTAAATACTCTATATTCAAATAAAACTAGTAACTAATTTATAAAACTCAGATTATACCTAGGTACACACATATCCATAAATTTATATAATGGTCCTAAACTAATCTTAAACGATCAGCTAAGATCCTACATATGGATTAATACTTACCAGTGAACAACTTTACTTCGCTTAAAAAAGTTAAATAGCGTTTTTGAAAAGTAATGTAATTGAAGCATAATGATGCGTACCTGGCCATTTTAGAAAGTTTTTGCTTGATTACTAAAGTGACGTGTATGGATGTTTATGTATATATATATATATATATATATATATATATATATATATATATATATATATATATATATGATATGACATGATATGCTCAAATTCAACGGGCTTTATATCATTCTTGTTCAAACCAAATACAGACAGATTTGATATATTTACTTATGGCATTTAGAACAAAATGGTTTCTCTGTTTAAAATGTCATACTTTTGATATAAATAATCAGAAGGTCAGCAAATAGAAATAGAAGTAACATATGAAATGAATGCCTCAAATGGGTAACATCTAGATGTGGATAAAGAGAACTTTATTCAAAGATTGTGATCCATTTGTTATAATATCATCATCAACAGTTCCAAAGCATTTAATTTCAATACTTAAGTCCATTTAATTAAAAGCTTGAGTCTTTAGACGTTACCTATACGGACATTGGATGAATGTCATTCAAACCTGTATCACTTTAGGAAACATTACATGTTGGATAAGACTGTATTTTTAAGTATCATGCACATTTTAAGCAACTTAATTTAGTACACGTTGATTGGACACTGATGAGCGACCAATGCAATATTTATCTATTTCTTTGGAGCCAATCGAGTTCTGTTGATCAGGTGTCCATGTAGCCTTTCGTCTGAGTGATATTACATCACTGGGAGTATGTTGAGGTGGGAGGTGGTAACGGGTGTAGATCGTGAAAGTAGTTAATCTGAAATTGAATCAATCAGTCACTTCAAGATCGCAAGTGTCAAACTGACGAATGCCAAATGGAATAAAACTTAAGTTCAGAGTTTCCTACAGATTATCATCAATCTCCCACGTAATTCAGCAAATTTAACATACATTCAATGATAAAGATGAGTTATAAATTGATTTGTTGTTTTAAATGCGATAAATATGACACATACTATTGGATAATACGGATTAACGCTTACATCTCTTCATTGAAAATAAACTATGATTTCCATTATTCCAAACTTTAGAGTTTATGCGTTTTTATTTACATTTCAGAAGGCGTTACAACTGAAATTGTCAAACGTACATATACATAGATAAATAATTTCAATTAAAGACAAAGACTACTCTTTTCAGTGTTGTATTTATACAGTTATATTTGACAAAATCAATTGATAGATATTAGTTTTCTCACTACAACTACTATTAATACTGTTTATTATTACTATTTTCATTACTATTATTATTGTTATTATGAGTTCAGTTTGTTATTATAAAGTATTAGGCTTAACACAAACAGCTACAGATGAAGAAGTACGTCGTGCATATCGTCGTTTAGCCCTTAAATGGCATCCAGATAAAAATCCAACAAATTTGACAGAAGCAGAGAAAAAATTCAAAGAAATTAGCGCAGCTTATGAAATTTTATCTGATCCACAAAAACGTGCTGTTTACGACCGTCATGGTAAAGATGGTTTAAACCGTACTCATGTGAAAACAACAAAACCAACTAGTGCACGGCGTCGACATACAGCGTCAGGGACATATTTTTCAGAAGATCCATTTGATACAACTGACTTCTTCTTTCCATTTAATGATTTTGGTTTCACGTTTCGTGATCCTGAGGATGTGTTTCGTGAATTTTTCAGTAAACATGTCAATATGATGAATGCATTTATGAATACATCTGGATTATTTCGATCACATAGTCGTCTACATAATTTATTTGATCATAATTATGATCGAGGTCATTTCAACGTATTACCTAATCGTCATATACATCATTCAACAAGTTATAAGGCAACCAATGATAGCCAACCAAGAACTCATCATGTTGAACGTGTACGTAAGACTAGTCTACCACAGTCAGTACCAGTACATAGTTTATCAACAAAAACATCATATAGCTTCTGTTATGATGGTACTGCTAACCGACCATTTCGTAAAGAAACATTTCGTTCAACCTCAACTAAAATTGAAAATGGTAAATGTGTCACAACACGTAAAGTAGTACAAGATGGTATAGAGACTGTAGAAGTAGAAGAAAATGGTATATTGAAAATGAAAACAATAAATGGTCAACCGGTTGCTATTGCTAACGGTTAAAAGTGTCAGGATAACTATTTAGTTTTATACATAGAGAAAATTGTCTGTTGTTTTTATAACCAATTTTTAAAAGTTTGTATGTTTCACTTTCTACACAGTATATGTCTAAATTTCTTTTTTATCAGTTGGAATACGTTGTATGGATTATTCAACATTCAATTCCAATGATGCACACATTGATGATGCCTCACACTATGTTTCAGTTTTCCCTTTTCTGTGTACACAGAGATTTTATCGATCGGTTAGTTGTTTTTCTTTGCACATTTCAACAAGTGAACAAATATGTAAACAGTTTTTTGCTTAGTATTCATTATTTCCTACTTCTCTTTCACCCTGCTTTCTCTTGAATAAAGCACAGTATTTTTCATTTTTCAATATTTATTTCACTTTCATTAATCGTTCAACAGTTATCTAGTTCCTTTGTTTTTAACATTCTTCAAGTACTCACTTAAGAAATAGTTATTTTAGAATTCATTTGTATTTTGATCTATCGATGTTTCTATCAGTAATTAATTTATCAATGATAATAATAATAATTATTATTATTACTATATATAGCAAGTTACCCAATTTATCTTGGTTTTCCTATCTTGTATCTGTCTGTCTGTCTCTCTCTGTAACTGTTTCATTCATCTTAATGTTTGTAGCTCCAATCTACTGTGATTTATGTTGCTAACATTATTGATTCAGTTTGGCTGTATTTTATTTGCTTTTACATTAAAAACATTTATGATGATCGGCTAGTGATGATGGCAATGCATTAGGGTGTACAACAACATATTGGTGTGTAGAGATTTTATTCGTTGTGCTTAGCATGTTATTTATGTTGTTTGATTACGGTGGTGTACAAGTGTTAACACAATTGAAATATATACCCATAAATTGTAAACCCATATGAAAGGATTAACCTTGATTAGATTGTGTTTCCTAATCAATTTTATTACTGAGATGGAATCAGTGGAATCAATACAGATGTAGAAATATCTATTTTAGAAAAGGAAATACTTTGAAAAACCGACTATTTTATTGCTACATACAATATTGCTAAATGATGCTATATTAAGAAAATACATGATATAACAATATGTTGAACAGTACAGAACTCTTTTTCCATGTCAGTTTCTGAGTCTGTATACGAATGTGTATTTATGTGAATTTTAATGGCTTTTATAAAATATCTGATTGTATTTCAGAATGAAATACAAATCTATGAGTAATGTAGTTTATACACTTATGGTAATTATTACTGACTTATTCTTTTATTTTGAAAGCTACGATAGAGAGACGGAAGTGAGGTAGAAAGCGACATTAATTAGTGTTCGATGATCATCATTTAGTCTAGTAATTTTGTAAAATTTAGTTATTTAGAAGTTTTACATTAACGACTAACTATATGTAGATAATCAGTGAAAAACATGATGAATTTAACAAACTCTTTGACTTAAAATATAAATCGTTGGGAGTGTATATCCATTATCCTAGCAAGAGTCGAATCCAGGACAGTTATGACTCATGGCGATTGCTTAACATTCAAACTACAAAGTTGGCACTGAATGGTTTACATTTCTAATTTCACTTACTTTGAACAAGTTCCATACTTTAGACTTGAATAAACTGTCTCCTTAAATAATCATGATAATGAGGTGACTTGGTTATTAAAAAACATCAGTTTTAAACACTGCGTTTTAGGTTTAAATCGTCATCTACCTTCGCTGGCCAGTTTAATCAAATTGTATGCCTAGTCATTAGACAAAAGATAGAGCTCAAAAATTCAATAACGATTGCAATTTATCAGTGAAATTTAACTCATATGGTCAGTTAGATAACCTTCGAAAACAAATTCAACCATTCATGTTAATGTATTACATCTACACATCATGACAAAACTATCAGGATGTTTACCTAAGTAGTAGTAATGCTAGTTGCAATAAACAAAAGCGTAATGAATGTGCTTCAAAAGGGAAGACCGATTTCACAGATTCAAACATAAAAAAATAATTTTGAAGCTCTTTATCTAGCAGTAAGCAAAGAATGAACTCGTTTTATCCATTGTAATCAATTCTGAGCCATGTCACCTGACATCTTCAACCAGTAATCGTGAACTAGAACCTCAATTGTAACTCACTAAAATCAACTGATATAATTCAAATTAACTAACATGCATATAATCTTAGCATTTCTTATGACCAACTAATTAACTGTTAAAAGAATATAGTTTAATTCCCACCTCTAAAAATTATGAATGCATTCACTGTTGCAAACTTAACGATAGCCACTAAATTTTCTGAAATGTCCACTTATATAATTACTAACATAAGATTCAATAGGATTGATATTTATTAAGTTGGTTACAGCTAAAACGACATGAAAAGGAATGTTTTGTGATTTGCTATTCAGTATGTAAGTTAGTAATGTTGAATAACAGCGCCAACTACCAACTACACAAATGGAAAATGTTAAGGAAATGGAAAAATTTAGTAGTTGATCACAATGGATTGTACAGACGTAAAACCGGTCAACGATGAATCAGGAAAAATCTAACTCCTTTGAATGTTGATAAGTTCACAAGTGACCTATGAGATCAATTATTGGCAATTTTGACGAGTATTGAATATATTTATTCGATAAAAATTTTTGTATGTAGGTGTATTATTGTGTCATAAAAAGTGACTTATATTTGCTGATCGGTTATTCAATCTTCTAATATCCGTCTGTTGGTTGGGGGGAGTATAGTATCAGTCACTCAGATTTGTGATCAGTTCTCACTCGGCCACAATTATTCATAAGATAGATCACCTTAACATAGGTTAGTTATATTCAATAAATTCTACCCCCCCCCTCTCCACCTCCGCAGTTATAACGTTCAGTAATATCCGTCTTTATGTTCAAAGGATTTAATGGATAATTTTTGCAATGAATCAATTATATCACCATTCCACTCAATTCAACGATTTCAATGTTGAACATGTTCTCGAACCAATACATATTTTTCATTAAAACAATGAATAAGACTACATTTTTAAAATATTTACCAAAAATGACAACACACTGAGCAATTTCAATCATTTTTCATATTTAAATGTTAAATTTGGACATATTTAGGTAATTTCAAGTGATTGAAACAAAATGTTATAAAGAAATCACATTTGAATACATAGCACTCATTCAGAAAATAAAAGGTGAACTAACTGAAATGTTGGATACAACACGCTTATTGAACATTGAATATGTTATGGATTAACTCGTTCACAAAAACTGTGTACTAAATTTTACATAATAGAACCAGTTATTGAAAATGAAATCTAATTTAAATATTGGACTAGTGACAAATACTAAATCATCCGTTGTTTGTACAAACCAGATGTGATATCAATCAATATGTGAAAATTTGTAATTGGAAATTATGTAATTCTGGCGTTTTACAACCTAGTTTGGTTTCCTTCAATAACATGATAAAAATTATGAAAAATGATTGTGTTATATCTTTCCCTTGATTTCGCTAATGCTGCTCTCAACTGAAGTCCTACGACGTTTTAAACCCACCTAGTCACGACCAGAAGACAGGTAGGAACAAAATCCTTATCCCAATAGATGACAAGTTCGGCAAGAAACACTTCGAGCATTTATAGTTTTAGGTAAAAATGAAATCGTCATTATATGCATCCAATCAGGATGCAAAGGTTTTATGCTGTTGTTCGATTAGAAAGTTACACACAAAGGTTCTGAATAGTTCCTTTAAACGGTGATTGGGTGAAATGTCTTCGGCTTCTTCAGGGCTTCTGAGACCATCTCAACAGAGCTATTTAATATTTGGTTGTCTAGGTCTTCCAGAAGACGGTTTTGTATAAAATGTCTTCAGAACACAATGTTGTTATGTTTAACCTAACCAACTTCTAGAACTATGTATTAGAAAACTATTCCAAATAGTTCAGCTGTGTGTAAAGTAAACATTTTATTTCTACGATTATTATATCCCTCGTCCCCTATCCTCCAGTGTAGCAAATTAACTGTTGGTATATCATTATTTATTCATGAAACACAGCTAATTGATTATGTACACTATCTCTCTTCTTTTATACTGATGTTGAATTTCTAATTGACTTACTGTGTGCTTTGATCTAATGTATAGATAGAGAGAGATGAATACTTGCAATGTGATATGATTTGTCTGGTTAATTCATTGGTTTGCGTCCTTTCTATTTCTAGGTTGGAATTGAGTGGGCGGTGAGCGGATGTTCAGAGACCGACTCGGCACTCTAATTAACATTTGTCACAGTTTTTTCGTGGACACAAGGTCACGTCAACTAATTAGTCATACGCATTGGTCGTAAACAACTTTCTGACGTCATAACAAATGTTAACTTTGATAAAGTTTTCAAATG
This sequence comes from Schistosoma japonicum, assembly GCA_025215515.1. Lineage (NCBI taxonomy): Eukaryota > Metazoa > Platyhelminthes > Trematoda > Strigeidida > Schistosomatidae > Schistosoma > Schistosoma japonicum. The sequence goes on along the minus strand of CM046069.1, from coordinate 39,037,365 downwards.
ATTGTGTGGAAAACTACAAATTATTCTTCTTTAAAATGTTTTGTTGTTCAACAGCTAATACGTATTTCATTTACCTTCTATACAACACAATTTCTTCAGGGTTTTTCGACTATCAAATTATAGAAGCTTCAGAAATTAAATTAGTATTGTTTTTATTTGTCATAGACAGTTGCTATCTGGATTTCACGAAAAACCAGGAGGTACTGGAAAGTTTTTCTGTCTTTATATGAGACTCCTCAGTGGTCCATAACCCACCCCCATAGATTTCACCCTGGGATTGAACATAAGACTTTTACATCACAGTATGAGCATTTAGCCGCTAACACCACTCGGCTCTCGCTCAATAATACATTTCTCACATCAATCAATTTGTGATACATAGTTATGACTAATAAATACCAATGGTACTAACTGCCACACTTCTAACAAGCCTGAAGTGCAGAGGTCTCTTATACTAAAATGAAACTGAATTCCAGAGCTTTGTGGCTTTAAGTGTTACGCAGTCGAGATCACTTTTCGACGACAGCAAGTAGCAATCAATTATATATATAAGTGAATTGACTCGTCTTTGGCATACTTCTTATTCCGGTTTTAGATAAACATACTTTTGGTCCTGATACAATAATTTATCTAGTTCACACACAGACAGATGAAGACAACTGGCTTTTTAAATGTCAAGTTAATTATTTTTCTAAAAACTTATTTTGATAGTTTTGTTTATAAATTTTTTGATTCTTCCACTTGGATTTCAAGTAGAAACATTCAAATTGATAAGAAATACAAACCATATTCATAGTTAAATATTGACGAAAGAAGATGATTAGTTCAATTATCTTTTGAAAGCTGTCGGGATATTTCTAGAACTCCTTAGATTCGTCAGTAGCTGAAAAGCACATAAATGATTTGGTATAATCAGGTTCCCTCAAAACCTCTAGAAAGTCAATTTATCATGTCCAAATAAAAGATTACTAAGCATATTAACTATACATATCCGTGCATTCATTTTTCTCCTGAAATAAGCTTTGAAAACAAACCTTCCTTTTATCCTCCCTTTCTTCTTTCTTCTGTTCAGGGATTAATTATAGATTTATTCGCTACTTGAACGAAGCCAAGTATTAGAAATACCATAAATAATAAGCAATCCAAGGTGGCAATTAAGTATAATTTAGGAGTTCTATGTTTTCGGTTTAATGGTTATCTTAAAGGAATTTTCGATTTTAATTTAATGTTCACTGTTGAACAGGTGCCTGGCCGCTGCGTTGCTTAAAACGTGTTTATTTGTTAGTCTCCTATTTCGGGAAATGTGTACAGAAGTGGAGATAATAATTTCACTAGATGTTTTGTCATATACAAATGAAATGGTAAACACAATATCAAGTTAAAAAAGGTGAGAATTCGTCCACTTCTGGATGTGTTCGCAACAATTCGTTTGCATGACAAGACTAGCTAAGCTACTGAATACTATTTTTTGCACGGATCTCAATCTACCATCAATCATTACAGATATTTTATCAATCTTAAATGCATATTTTGTGAAAACAAACTTTTTTTAAAAGTAGCATTCTCTGATTTTTCTTTCCTGTAATCTTATACCTAATTAAAATGTTTGCAGATATCCGTTTTCTTGTAAACAACATTCTTCCTCAACAATATGTTCCCTAAACATATTTAACGAACACAATTGAATAATGCTCGAAGAAATGCTTTCCTTTGTCTAACCAAATGAAAGCTACGGATGCCCATACACATTTCTTGCTATATATCCTTCCAATAAATAGATATTTCTGATTGATAATTGATATTAGGTCTAATATTGAGATCTAGAAAGTTGAACATGTTTCATTGTATTAGTGTATTTTAGGGTATTTTATATTGAGAATATATGCGCAGCATATTTACCATCACTATAAATAGCAAAAGTATAATAAATGCACCTGATGTATTATATTTTATGACTGATTTGTGATTTTATCACCGACAGTACTAGGTTTGCTATAAAGAAGTTGTAACAAAGAACAGTACATGCTTTAATAGTCAAAGATGGCATCTGCACGATTAAAGCTTAGTAAACTATTGAATAAAACATTGGAAGCATAGACAGTCATTTCACCATCAGTTTACATACTAATGTCAATATTATGTGCCATTCTATATTATTGTAGATCATTATAATCTTGATTACCGGTTTTCGATTTCCTCATCACCATTGCGTTTATCATCATATATCATCAAATAAGTGAGTGATCATGAGCGATTAGCTTAAATAGAAGTTTCCATAAATTTATAATAAGTAGTTAGAACTTACTGACTTGGTTAAGTAAAGAATCAGCTAATTACTTTTAAACAGTATTGAATAATGCTTGTTACTTCTAAAATTATGCAAATTCGATAAATGTCAGCTATTAAATGCATAACACATTGCTCACTGTAATTTGCTAGAGCGTTAGAGTCGTATTTGTAGTAAGTTAATTAATTAATAAATAGCTATTCATCTTTCACACTTCCTCCAAAATAGTTTTGATGGCAAACACAAATCAGAAATTTACTCAGTGAAAATATTTTCCATTATAGTCAATTTCTTCGAATTCATGCTACTCTTTCCTCTTTGCAATGATGAATGATGAGTAGAATATTCTGAGGTAGTGTGTTGGTGCTTTCAGTTTATTGTTTGGTAATAGCTGTTGGTTGATGAATGTAGGAGGAATAATATTCTTTATCTGTTCTTTACAGATTTTGTTCAACTGAATTATCATAGTTTGATTAAACGTGAAATTCTATGAAATTTGAAATTGAGAACTCATTCTAAACTGACCCATAGAATTTATCTACACTATAGTGTTTTTATTTTCATTAACATGTATAGTAACCACTGATTCTTTCAAATGTCAGTAGTGTAACTGTTAGGCTACTAAGGTTACACTTGTTTATTAACATTTCATTTATGAATAAATGTATAAAAATCAGTATGTTGTTGCATTCTGAAAACAAATTACAATACAAATTGCTTTAAATAAATTACCTCATATTATACCCTGATATTCATCTACGTAGTCTTTTAATGAGTTGAATGTGTTTAAACTATCTAGTTGTACCTAAAGGTCATATAAGGTAATTATTAGTGATATTGTTTGCCTGATGAAATATATTCAAATTAGATTACTAGAAACTATTTTATTACCTTATGATAATGAAATAAGTTTTATAATTAGAATTATGCTGTGACTGTAGTATACGATGCACGTTAGTCCCTTTTAGGAGTTCGTCAACTAGTTCTACCCGCATACCAGTGTAAGTGTTTACATTTGTACTTAAATTCAGTTCATCTATACAGCGATACATACCAAATGGGAATATTGTAAACTGGAATATATGTGCGTCCACTGACGAGTTCCAAATAAGACAAAACTTTCTTCCTGCAATACACTTTCCAACTACAATCCGAATTTAATAATACTCGTGAATTAACACAAAATAGATTCATCAATTTGAGTCTTTAGCAATATCAGCGGGCAGATTTAATTAGGTGAAACAGATGATGCTGTAATATTCAGCTGAATCACAAGCAAATATTAAACAAACTAAAGTATACGGCCAACGATTCTCAGTGACACTTTTTAATGGGACGTGTCTAGTTAGTTAACACTATCATGATATCAATAAAGATACATCTTTGAACGTAATGGATAGAGTGAATAGGAAGCTGGCGAAAGCATTATGTTTCTGACAGTTATGCACTGCTTAAGCCGTCGTAATATACATAGAAAATCAGGAACTATATGCATGAAAGAAAATGATCCATTTACTCATTTTATCATGGACCTAGTTAGTAAATCATCATACAATATTTTCACTTCATCATTTTTTTTAATTCTCTTCACACTTACTTTACAAATTTTTATTAGTCATTCTCTTTGGATCTGTTTCACAATAATTTACCCGAATTATTTTAATCTTGTTTCCATATTCATTTGAACTTAGTTATTTTCATAATTCGTCTTATCACACTGATCACACTTGATCCTACGAATATTATCTTATCAACTAACTCAACATAATTGCATATTTACCATCTAGTTTCCAAGGCATTCATTATCCGACTGAGTTTAAAATTCTACTGACTAATACTAATTTTATATGCACTTTCTTTTGTCATAATCTTTAACCAATTGTAATTATTTTGTTAAAGTCATGTTTAGATAAATACATTATTGTGCAGTAATATTTAAGTTGGATTGTGACTGGCAAGTAAAATCCAAGATGCGCGTTTCGTCTTATTCCGGACTAATTAGCTGGATGTGCCTGGATCCTAATGTTGACGTTCACAAGTGGATTCGAACTCAGTCCACTTAGTGCTAAACACCACTGCGTCACAACTAGACTTCTGTGTCCAAACAGCCACACGTGTGCAAAGGGTATATATATAATTAGAATAAGCTTGTATCTTCCTGTTGATTTGTAATGGACTGAACCTGGTCAGCCTCTGTTGCCATGTGTGCATCCTGAGCGGATTGTCTCGATATAGTGATAGTACACAAGTAATATTAAAGTTGGTGCTTCCATATAGCAATCCGCTCAGGATGCACCTATGACAACAGACGCTGACCAGCTTCAGTCCATTACAAATCAACGGGAACATACAAGATTATTCTAATTATATTATTGTACAGCTTAGAAAATGAAATTACCGAAAAGAGACCTCTTCACTGAACAATATTATCGTCGTTCTACATTTCAATGGGTATTAACAATTCATCAAATATCATCTAGGGCTATACTGATATCCACAAAAGACACAACTAATGATCAGTTGAAAAGAACAGATGAAGAATATTACTCCTCCTACATTCATCAACCAACAGCTATTACCAAACAATAAACTGAAAGCACCAACACACTACCTCAGAACATTTTACTCATCAATCATCATTGCAAAGAGGAAAGAGTAGCATGAATTCGAAGAAATTGACTATAATGGAAAATATTTTCCCTGAGTAAATTTCTGATTTGTGTTTGCCATTAAAACTATTTTGAAGGAAGTGTGAAAGATGAATAGTTATTTATTAATTGAACAACTTACTATAAATGCGACTGTAAAGCTCTAATAAGTCATTTCATCCGTCTTAATTTTAATTTGGAATTATCAGTTAAATCATTAAAGTTTCACCTGTACAATAAAAAGAAGATGATATATGAGGGAATGGTTCTCTTTTCACAGGTAAATATTTTCAAATCTGCGCAATCGTAAAAGTACACATTTTACACCGAAATAGTAATCAATAATATCTATTATTGACAACAAATAGATGAACATAGGAACAATCTATGAAAAATTATTGATACTTGCATTTCGAAAGTGTTTCCTGTTTAAATACTGACTGTTCATCAGAATGTCATGAAAGTTAAATAAAGTGTTTATTGTAAAATAAAATGTTGTGTACCATGTGATGACATTTTTATAATGTAAGAAGAATTATTTTTAGGAATAGATATGGGAACAAAAACGTAAGTAAATTGGCTCCAGCCATAAGATTAGTAATCAAGGAGGTGAAATCGCCATGGCTTTTACGAAGAAAAGTTGAGTTTACCAAGGTAAATGAAAAGTTCTAATAAGCTTTTTAAGTTACACAATTCCGGTCTCAGTATATGTGTCAAAAAGTTTTAAGGAATGCTAAGAAGACAGTAGCTTACTGTTCTTGGGAGATTTTCGTAGGCCTTGTAGATAACCTTTAATGTAGAGTCAATTTCGATCAAGTGACTCCTCTTCAAAAAGTTATTGGTAATTAATAATATTTTATCATATTCACCGAAACCTCTTCTAAATTACATCACGTGTTCTTGAATTCTCCTGAAAAGAAAAGGCATCAAATACCCATATAACTAGCTCCTCAAAAGAAAATGAATTGAGGGATGGATACAGTGGCAATGAGGAGCTAGAATTTATCCTCTAGGTTATTTTTGAACACAGTTCGATAAGATAAACAGTAGTTTTATGTAAACATCTGCACACAAAACGAAGTACGTAGTATTGAATTAAAACAATAAAGGTATTTATGTATACATAACTTGCCAAAGTTAAGGTCTTGTTGAGAAGGAATGTATTTAGAACTGTTCCATATAAAATAATGTATACTGCATAAGCAATTTAATTAACAACCAGTTAAGATGATATGAAATAACCACGTGACAATGAATTGCTAGAACTGTCAGTGAACATATTTTAATAGCTAACGCAAGACCTTACTCTATGTGACTATCTGTTTACGTTGATGTAATCAGCTTCCAACCACACAAATTATCTGAAGTTTAATCATAATACTCGCATGTTTGAGAGGAAAATGACAAAATAGTATTCAAACATGTAATATATTGATGAAAAGCTATGTTCGGTGTCAATTAATCTATCGCCTCACTTATATACTTAATACATTGTAACAGGATAATTTATCATGATGCTGACTTTCAAGTGAAATGATTAACACTCACTCTCTCTGCATCCTAAATAGGTACATTTTTTAGCACAACTATACAGAAGCCAAAATATACTGTTTGACTAATTTCAACTAAAGTTAAATATTGCAAGTTTATTTGTAGAAAAGTATAATAAAGTATCTTCATTCTGTTGTCTTATGTCTGGTGATATTACATTTAACTGTCAGTTAACTAAAAAGTTACCTGCTATTGTTAAGTATTTTGTACTGTACATATTTCTGTCTAATATCTACATTAAAATAAGAAATTTAAACAGAAGGTTCATTGCTTTCAATAGTTTTTGAGGTGAATATTTCACACGAATTACATTATGTTCTTTGCTTGATTGAAAGCTAAATCACTCATACTCTTAAGTTCTAAGATTTTAGGTTACAATGTTCGGCCTTTTTTTTCTAGTCACTGTTAAAACTGTTAACAAACTGATTTATATGAGATTTTAATCTGATATTTTAATGTTTAGATTTTGACATCACTTTCTTTTTGTAATTAATTCTGATTCCAATCGACGTTGATACTAATGATTCCTCCCCTAGGGAGCTCTACAAAAGGATCTATAAGTTATAGAGGAAGTATTATGACTTTAGACTATTCAGTCCGATTCAATTGGTTGCAATTCTTAACATTAATTCACTCTTCCAAATAGTACAGTTATCATTCATTGATCAAATGATGATACAACACTTCATCAGTTACTGATCTGATGTTAATTGTAGAGCCATTGAAAGGTGACAGAACTCCTGTAGGATTAATATTACTTACGATCACTGATTATTGGAATGTTACCAGTTCCATGTTTGTAGTTTCACTATCGGGCAATCATTTACAAGTATAAAACACTGTTATGTATTTAGATACACTTTACTGGGAAACACTAAGAACACACTCTAAACATATGACTTCTAGCAGAGGGCATTTTTATTACGAAACATATTGATCTGTGACATCAGATCATAAAGTCTAACAAAGCTGTAGACAACTTGATCTTAAAAGGATATTTGATTAAGAAGACCTAAGAAGTAAGAGCGTAACTACCATTGGTGATAGGATTAAGTTTTATTATACTGTAAAACACGTTAGTCATCATGAATTAATAAATCAGTAAACAAATGCTTAAAGATTATGCTATAATATGTGATTCAAGAAGAATGACTAACTTCCAGGACTATGTATTAGAAAACTATTCCAAATAGTTCAGCTGTGTGTAAAGTAAACATCTTATTTCTATAATTATTATATCCCTCGTCCCCTATCCTCCCATGTAGCACATTAACTGTATATAATCAGTTATTTATGAAACACAGCTAATTGATTATGTACACTATCTCTCTTCTTTTATACTGATGTTGAGTTTCTAATTGACTAACTGTGTGCTCTGATTATATATATATATATATATATATATATATATAAACTGAGAGAGATGAATACTTGCAATGTGATATGATTTGTCTGGTTAATTCATTGGTTTGTGTTTTTTCTATTTCTAGTTTGAGATTGAGTGGGTGGTGAGCGGATGTTCAGAGACCGACTCGGCACTCTAATTGACGTTTGTCACTGTTTCTTTATAGACACAAGGTCACGTCAACTTATTGGTCGCACGCGTCCGTTCATAACAGTTTTTCGCATCAGAACAGGTTTCTATGAAATCCAACAGTAATCATGATCCACGTAATTAGTTCCTTTAAGGTTTTGAGGACACTATTTACCACTAGCGCTAAATATGTCATGTATTAACTAAGATTAAGAAGGCAAATCATAGAATCCCGACTTCTTTTCTTAAATACTAAGTGCTTCTAGCAAAATCTGAAACTCAATATAAGTGGTATACTTTTTAGTGACAAATAACATAGTTTCTTGGTTTGGTTAAGTTAGCAAGTTATTACACTTAGCGGTTTGTCTTCATCATAAATTTATCTCGGTAAAGTGCCATGGAATACTGGAGACCTGTTACGTTTTAATATGAGATTCCTCGCTAGCGTGATATAGTCTTTACTTATTTATGAAGAGTCTTTAGTGAAGAAAGTAATTTCACGTATTAAAAATGTTGATGTTGTCATCATGTAATTAATACTAATGGCAATTTACTGAAGCAACTATCTTTGGAGTATATATATATATATATATATATATATATATATATATATACATATTACAATTATTTTTTCCTGTAAGAACTTCATTTATCAATTATTTTCGATACAAAAATAAGTAGTAATATTGCTTGAGCGGATGATTCTTCTTATTTTTTTATAGTTGCAAGCTCTTCTGCGAACCTGAATTTCCCATGTCTCGTCTCCACTGTGATCGTGGATGTGTACTGCTGAAGTGTCGTACCAGGATGAAATAGGTACCTTGTAGTTTTCGACTGTTGTCTAACAATGTAAAATTCTTATGTTTTAGTTCAGTTCTTTTGTTTGTTACAGATTATACTCTGTGATCAGAGTTAGGGTGAATGTACAAATGACTTTGTAATTTTATATTTACACTGCGAAAAAGTACTAAAACAATAAGTAGTTATATCATCTTTTAATAAACTTCGTCGATAAAATAACCAAATTATATCACCTAGAAAATTCCACAACTTTTATAGTTTATAAAATGAGATGAATCTTTGAAAACTGGAAAAATGTTCGGAACAAGGAATTACTGGATTTGTATTTGACATTTATCTAAGGATTCCGTATCAGTGTTCGCCTATGATTTCATGAAGTATTGGACTGAAAAGCTTTCTAGTATTGTAATATGCATACAACATTTAAACTAATAATTTCGGTATTCCTTTGACAACAGAAATGATTAAGTAAATAATTTTAATCGTAGTCACCTTCAATTTATTGATGATGTAGTTGTTGATAAATATTCGATCAAATACTAAGTGATAAACCTTTTTCGGGGAGTAAGTCTATATCTTGCCTAACTTGTTTGGTTTGCTAGTAAACACATTGTTTTGAATCACCATTTATTATTGAGTAAATTGAAAATTCTCACTTAGTTCATTTAGTAAGAAGACAATAGAGAAAAGAAACGTTTCATTTCAATTAGTTTTGTTTCAAGGCTCTATTCTAATAAATGAAGAAATCTAGTTATGCAGTAGAAGAATTTCAGCAGTGTGATGAGAAGACTGGGTTTGAACTAAAAAATGTGATGTATTTGTGCCATGAATTTCGAACAATTTGGTCATGCATATACTTGTCATGGCATTGATAATTAAACATGTGAAGATGATAAAGTACAGATTAAATAAAAGCTCAAATGACAACAATGTGGTAATTGAGCAATAAAAAGATGATAGAAGATGAGAAGGATAGTCAATTTTAGCACCAGCAGAAACTACTGAAATTACTAGGGCAGATTCAGGGTTTTAACAAATTATTTTTTTACACAACGGATATTACAGATTTCTAATATCTAAGACTGTTGTAAATTTAAGAATATGTAAGTGGTGACTTTCCTACAAAAACTTGAAAACTGTTGTCAGGTTAAATTTACTACCCGTATCAGTTATGTGTTTTACTGTTGATGAGTAAAGCACATCACTATCTGACTCTATCTATCCATTTCATTTAACTTGATTTTGAAGCCATTTAAGTACATATTCTACTACCCTTGATTGAAATGTCCGACTACTTCCTGTGTATGTGTGTCCGATAAAATACAAGCTAGTCTTGGTGAAATACCTTTTCACTAGGATCCGACTTATTTCTACAGCTGTCACGATTAAAGGAGACATGAAGTAAATGACTAAAACACTGATGCAAAACAGATATCCATTGAAATTTATTAATCTTTGCAAAAAGCCAATTGACTAAGAAACCTTTAGCCAGTTCTGTTTCTAAGAAAAACACTTATATTACGTTACCATATCAAAGTGAATTATCCGATGCAATCTTGAAACTGAATTTCAAGCTAGCGGTAGAACTTACTACTCTGCTAAAATTAATAATGATTGCAAAATCACTACCTATATTCCTACACTCTCCTCTTAATTAAATGAACGACTACATTATATCCATTGTATTTACCAATTCACATGTATCTGTGGATACACAGAGAGGAGTAATCGTACACTATATTCACCGATAGAGGAACATTTTCCTTATTGTTTCACTGTAATATACACAAAATTGGTACACGATGTAATAATTGTAACTATACAATTTGTGTAATTTTATTGTGTAAAAAGTAAACTACCATTATCATTATGGTCTTATACATTCCTGTTAACCCATTAAAAATTGGAGATGTCAATCTACTGATCTTTGTAAACATTCATTAGAATGTTTCTGTTTGCAACCTTGAAATCAATGTCATTATTATCATTATTATTATTAGTTACCTTATATCACAAGGTAATTAAATATGTAACCTTCCAGTTGCATTCTTCGTTAAGTGCTCTCGTAGACCACATTATTTTAAATACTTTTCATTCTATTCTCATGAAGTAAATATCTAATTATTAGTGAATTATTACACAGAGAAGTTAACGTCTTTGAAGGTAAATGGTTATAAAGACCAAAATAGTGCTAAAATCAGGTCGATTGACCCGTACTTATACTAATGACCGGCACTCATTATTTACATAGAATTAATAACGAAAATTTTATTAAACAAATGTATTTAACTGTGATATTTTGCATTTATGTTAGTGCTTATCAATGAATAACTAGATACATTAATACTGTAATGTTAAGTGACTGTAGGTACCTAATAGGAAACCTGTTCGATCTGGTTTTTGTGCTACTTAGGACTCACCGATAAAACATATATACAGTGTTACGGGAACTGATGTATAGTGTTTGGTCTAAACCAGAGTCTCTCCAGATTCACAGCATGCTACTCTTCCCTGAGAGATACTCAGGCTCAGATCGGTATCCTACATGGTAATGTGGAAATGTCATGTTAACATAAATAATATGATGTACATGAATTCGAGTTACTTAAGCTAGTAATCACAATGTGATTTAGTCGATAGAATTCGATAAGTGTTAAAGGATAGATAAGCATAATATTGAAAACAACTCATTAAGTAATTAGTGTATTATTACTCTTACACTTACCTAAATTGCTTAATGATGAAAGGATGGGATTTCAAATAATCTAAATATCATCATTCTTCACATAATGGTGATTCAACAATAAAATTTATTAACAATCGTTGAATACGTTGTATATAGGATATTGGTCCAACTTTTCATACCTCTATTAATCTTTTGGCTGATTCGAATAGAGATAGTTGTTTAGTAATAATTAGTCAACATGTTAGTTTCATCAAAAGCCATATATGTTAACTGTTAGGAAAATTTACTGGGCTAATTTAGTATCAATAATTCTTTCAGAAAAAGTTCCCATTTAGTATTGACAGTAGTTTGTAGCCTTTTTACCATGCTATTATAACTTCAAACTTTTAGTACATTTAGTAACAGTTATTCTAACCGTATTAGAGGGGCAATTTTGCATCGAAATAAAGGTGAATCTGTCGATAATTTTAAATCGGCTACTATATAGTATAAGAAAGAGTTTTTAATATTCTTAAGTTGTCCGAGAAGAACAACCTTTTCACCAGTCTGTAATAATATAAAAAGTCTGAAGCTAATCAGAGATCATAAGAAACGATTGATTTTTGATATTACGAAATAAGAAGTAAAGCTCTAAACAAATTACATACTAAATGCTCGCTAAACGAACAGTACAACATACAAATCAACACTATGCCTAAACCAAAACACTCAAATGAATAACTACTCAACCAAATTTAATATCTGTGTCGAACTTAACCCTACTCCAAACATTAAATTGTAGCGCAACCAAAGCCATAGACCTTAACTAGAAGCAGTTAATGAATTCTCTAGAATGGTTTTAGAATATGGATGTTATGCGACAACATAGATCGTTTAAGATGTTATTTGTCTATGTACAAGCAGCAAATCCAATAGAAATCCAGAATGGTTACATAATTTATAAAATTATGTATGATATTTTTAATATTTACTTTCTTGCAGAAAAAAATATTTATTTAGAATAACTGTGTTCTGACTGGGTAAAATCGGTTATAGGTTCATGAAAATGACTGGTTCGTTTGTGTAATCAAGTTTCCAAAATCTATGCTTGTTAGACAAAGTGATTATATTTTAAGGACACTTTATGAGTCTATCAAGCACGTCTCTATAATATAATCTAGCCTTCTAAACTGTGCTCAGTTGTTTTTCAAATGTTGGCTTGTAATGTATGTCAACTGATAAGTCATATATTTCATAATCAAAGACATATGTACAAATTACATTGATATTTTTAAATCTATCAACCATTCCAACATACTTGTATACATCTAAATTGTTCAGTGTTTTAAGCTTATCACATTACATCACGATCATTTCGAATTTATAAGTAATAGTCATCATAGGTGGGTTGTAGTTAGAGTTCTATTAGAAACTAAGCAGAACCGGACATCTGTCTGGTTTTTTTATGGAACTCCTCTTCACTGTATACATGTATATATGCAATCTAGGTCCTTTAAGATTCACACAGTAAACGCCTAACAATTAGTTTATTAAGTTTGTGTTCAGTGCTATACATTTCTAACTTCGGTCAGTTTAGCTCAATTATCATAGAATGTATTGTTATTAAGCGTCACAATAATTGAAATGTTGTAAAAAATACAGTTACAAGGCTTAGTCGAATAAATAAACACATTTAAAGACGCATAGAGATTGTTTTCCATTGATTCCATGTTCTTGTTTCATGGTTTACAAAAGGTTTTTTTAATTCTAGTATAGCAATAGGACAGAGAGTGTTACTGTTTACGATACCTGCGGAGATATATTGAAAATAAACTGGATGTAAACAAAATGAACATATGGTACTTAGATTTATATGCATTGTAATACAGAATTTCTACTTTGTTCATCTGTTTCAGAAATCATTATAAATTTTCTGACACTATATGATGTAGATTATTAGTACTACTGATTAATTTAGTGCACGTCTGAAGAACAGTTACAACTTTACGACTTACCCCAACATTAGCCTTTTCATGATTTAGGACGTTCGTCAAATTATATGTACTGCTTTTGTCCACTCTGAGTTATCTTGTTATCTCATATTCAAGCTATTTTCTTACTAGCTATCAATCTGTTTACCTCTTCTTGTTCAAATTCTGAATAATTACTGCTCCAGATGGGATTATTAAATTTCCTCTCATTCATTAAAATCGTCGAATTGTGAGTGAATCATTTGTTTAATGTAATCTAGTAATACCTGAATGTTCAGAAAATCTACTTCAATACTGTGATAATTTTTTAGATTCATTAATACATCCGAATAAAATGAGTGCAATTAGTGAATCTATACTGTAGTTACTTACTCACCTTGACACTCCATTATGCTACGAAACAAGTTTGAGCATTAGATAACTTCCATTGTCTGGAATATTGCAGCATAATAACTAGTCGCAAGTAATTTTTATGCTATGTAAAAACCTTCTGAAAGAACATGTATACTGGATTGGTATTTGATAGAATCTAACAGTTGATAATTATCACTTGTATTTATCAGGATAACTGTGTATTGTTACAAGTAAAACTGTGAAACGACGTTAGTGCCTTCAAAAATCAAATGAATACAACATTGAAATGATTAGTTATTCATTACTTAGATGGCAATAGCATCTAGTCAATTTTTAATCAGATGAGAGATTGTGAAAGTTAACCAAAAGAGTTTGTTATTATGAACTCATATATGAATATAGAATATTTTCTTCTAGTGTTCAAAACTATTGTTTCTTTAGATTACCATTCAAGATAAGGATGAAAGTGTTACGATAACCAACAACATATAAAGCAAACTCTGAACTGTTCATATTATTACAAATAAGTGATTTGAGTTTTGTATTTGCTTCTGATGTAGGATAGTCTCATATTTACTAAAATAGACACAATGGCATCACAAAAATGAAAGTAAGATTGATATCAGAAGTTTATTTGGTTTGAAAGAGCTAATATTACCATTCATTGAGTCACTAAGTGATCCTGAAAAAATTAGACCAGTAATCAATGACTAAAAATTCATAATAAGATGCATTCAATTCACTTCTATTCATACTCAAACTTAGTAATATTTTCTATTCAGAGATAGATCTAATTAATACATGATGTTGAATAATGAAACATTGTTCGTCGCAGAGAACTAAATAATTATTTCACTCTACGAAACTAAATAATCATGAGCTTATAATTATTCATAATTAATATTTTCAGAACTCATAGCAGACGTATTATACTTAAACTAGTGAATCGGGATTCAACAAACCACATTCCGTAATATTCCTAACGTCGTCGGTTCAGTGTAAGAACGAGACCACTTTTTGCTGAAATATCTTGAACGAGGATAAACTATTACCATGGTTTCTAAAGTGTTTATAATCGGTGTCAAATTAAACTTCAAAACGTGCACCTAATTATGGGATGTTTTCAATGATAATCTAATCGATATTCTTACTAGTTACTGCTACATTTAGGTGGTTATAATCATAAGTGACGTATATTACCATTCACACTTCATTAAATGCTTGGAAACTTCAATCTTCTGTTATGATGAAAAAGGGTTGCATGACGTCAGAATTTGTTTTCATGATTCGCGATATCATTGATTAAAGGTTAAACGGAGAAAAACTTTGGTAATACTATGAATCGGTAACTTGTTGAAATGTCATTTCTGTAAACAGGCAACTGAGGTCAATCAAGATTGCATATTTATAGGGGTTTAAATAAAGAAAAGAGAAAGTACATTCGGTTATTGAAAACTTTTCTAAAGCAATTTTCATATTCATACAACTCTCAATCTAATAAGCGGACATTCTAAGACTTGAAAAACAGCAGGAAAGTTTGAACATCATTCATAAACTGAAATTTAGACTTTTAGTCTCAGTTTGATTGACATGAGTTATTTGAATACTATGTAAGTATCATATAGGTTACATATTGAAAACATAATGTAAAATTACTTCAGCAAGTGTAAGCCATATTTGTTTTCCGATACGTAAATTGATAGTAGTAGTGGTAGTAGTAATAGTACTAATAGTAGTAGTAATAGTAGTACTACTACTACCAATAATAACAGTAACAATGTTAGCGGTAGTGGTAGTTCGCAGTGTTGAACAGTATCTACCTTGTAGACTAAGTAAACTGATAGATATTAGTTATTGCAAACTGACTTTTATAAAAGGAGTAACCGCACCCAAATAATTAATGAATAATTTGCATATTTGTTAAGTTTAAATTAACTATAACATATTAACAAGTCATCCCTTCGCAATGGCTAAATATAAAAAAAAAACAATAATTACAGGAAGATACAGTGTCCAAGTTATGAACACCTAGCGTTCGACACGGACAGACTGATTTTCAGACCCTTTATGGAACATCAACACTGAGATACAGGTGTATCTAGCTGACAAATATCAAATAGAACGAAAAGTTTATTCTGGATTCCACTTTCCGGCCATGGTCCAGTTTGATCAGGGTGCTCACGTAGTAACAGAAACTGGTCAGTTTCAATTTATGAAAACATCCAAATGATAAAACGTCATTTTGCCGACACAACCATTCTTCTATAATCAAACGACAATTAAAGCGTGAATCTGAGTGAATGTTTAGAAGAGTATAAATGCTTCACTTGTTTAGTTCGTTCAGCTGATGAAACAACTAATGTCCTGAATGTAAATTGATTAAATAAGTGAATGGATAGAGTATTAATTTAATTATACACCATTATTTATATTCAATTCATATGTGGTCAATCATTAGAAGTTCGGTGGAAGCATATTCACTCTTTAATACAATTTTCAATTCCTACAATCTGCATCCAGTTTACTCACCTCCTCGTCACATGTGAAATGAAATTCAAGTGCAAATACAGATTTGCTTTTATTATTTATTCTTATTTATTAACAACTGGCCTTCAGTGAAAAAAATATTTAAGCCGCTGACAACAATTGTGAAAACTTGATCTTTATAAATAAAAACTTTATGAGAGCATATCATTGTTTGTTTTTTCAGCTTGGTGACCAACATTCCAACAGGAAACATGTCTTCTATTCGTTAAGGTTATGCAGTGTATAACCTTTCATAGTGTATCATGGATCAATTGCAAGTGGATAAAAAGTTATATGATATACTTGGTCTTTATCTAATTTCATATTATTTCGATTGCTTAAAGCCTTAATGTGATATCATTCTATATGCTTTCATCAATATTGTAGCGATTGCCAAATGATTAATGGTGAATAACACAGAATTTTACCACAGTTGACTAATAATTTCTTTTTTGGATGTGATGAAATAGACAACAATCAACTAAATTCCTTGTCGATCAAACAAATTTTTAATCATAAGTGGAAAAAATTTTATTATATGAACTCTTTCTAAAGTTTTGTTACTATCGTTGTTTCGAAAGACGAACAATTCATGGTCAAACTGTCTAGTCTTAGTAACAAAACATTTACAAACTCCTCTTAAATTCCAAATCCTACCCATCACTTCAGTATATTGTATGTATGATTTATTTGCATATACTACTCACATTAATTACATCCCTTTAATAATTCACATTTGAAATTACATGTCATCATAACAGATAAATCTGTACGTACAAAATGGTTGATAGTTTCTTAATGAATTCATAAAATCCGATTTTAAATCCTGATGAATATTGAAAAAATAAATATAGGTCAAAGTACTTCAAATCATGAAAATAGAAAATATGCTTAGGCTCAAGGTTTTTGATCTGAGGAATCATCGTAGTAACACCAGTATGTCAAAGAATGACTAAATGTATACCATTAATGTTAAATACACAGTACTAGTAAGAATGGCTAGTCAGTCGAATGGGTCAAACGTTTATCGAGAGTGCTTGTTGGGACGTGTTGAGCATACTTAACTACCACTGGTTTTGTCAAGAGATCCTGTCTGAGGTAGGAGTAGAATAAAAGAAAGGTAGAGACGGCCAAACTAAAACAAAGTATCAGTTCATTAAGTATTCTACTATTGGTCTAGGCTAATATAGACTACCTGGTAGGAGTACACGTGATAAACTTTGTCAAGGAAGGTAGACACGGTGTAACATGACTCAGAATAAGTCACAATAGCTCAAATGAACTCTTTCTTTTTTTCCACATGTTAAATTCCATTATTTCGTTGTAAATACGTTTGTTTGACTCCCTCATATTTAATAATATTGTCGTGTTAATATGGCGTGAAAATTTGAACATATACTCAAATTCATCAACTCCTACACTGTTCATGACTGGCTGACCAACTTCTAAACCATCAGAAAAATGTAACGAGTGAAAACAAACCGTAATGAATACATCAATATAAGTGAAATCATCAAATATTTGTTTAGATATTGATGGCACACAATGAATATTAGTCACATGACCTAAAGAGAGTATCAATCATATAATTGGCAATAAATGATTCAATTAAATGAGCAAAACCAATTTACTAATCATCTATTATTGTAATGGAAACTTTAATTTGTATAGGTGGGTCAATAAATAAAGACATCAAATATCTAAGTGACTGAAAACTGACCTCTTTTAAAACTAAACTTAATTCGTTAGTTGATATGGAATGATTTGAAATAAATTAAATGTCCAATAGTCTTTAATAAATTTATCAACATGCATCTAAAGTATGAATCAATTCATCGAATAACATCAGACAAAAGTTTCAGCATTTATTGTATGATCTAAAGAAAATTTTATTTAAAACTCACTAGATTACTTTTCTATCTCATTTTAGGATAATACAAAAATTAAATGAACTACTTGACTTCATCCACTGTCATTGGCAGGTAACCATCCGAAATTCGACATGGTGGAACTCCTCTAAACACGTCTTTTTACCAGAACTACAGGAATTACTTTCTGAAATTAGTTACTAGTGAACTGATATTGATTGCAATTGGGTGATGTAGAGTTTGTTGAATTTAATTTCACGAATTCACCTGAGTTACATAACCACTGAAATCAATAGGGCATTGAAAAAAGTTTTGTCTTTACGTTTCGCGTTATATCATGAATGTGCACTGCTGAGAAAAGTAATAATAAGGAGAAATGGTTTACTAGTGTTTCGTAGATTTCAATGGTTTTTTAACTTATATCAGTTCTTGCAACCGAATGCAACAGTTTTCACAACACCAAATTATAATAAATATTGATTATTACATTTTTTACCAAGTGATACTAAACAATAGTGTTGGAGTTCATCCGTGTAGATTCTGTAGTTATTTGTAGAAATTAGAAATAAAAATAAGCGATTGTGTTTAAGAGCATTTATGCAACGTCAATAAACTATGTCACATATAAGTAACTACTTCACTTTATGATTAGAGGTTTTAAAGATTAGTGAATTTGATAACGAAATCTCTGAAACATTCAATTACAGTGAGAATCAGTTCATTAATGACTAACTTCAGGAAGTAATTTGTCAAGTTCTAGTGAGAAAATGTGATTGGGGGAATCCATCCACGTCGGGTGTGATACAATCACCAACCAGTTGGAATGGATGAGGTCGAGGAATATGAAGCCAACTGATCAAAATTAGAAACATAAACTATTGGGTGCCAGCTTATCGGTCTAATAGTTAGCCGCTCTCCGCAAAATCTGTAGCTTTTGGGTTCCATTCCTTGGTAAAGTCGTGGATATGAACTTTTCAGTAGTTTTCAATTGCTATCTAACCCAGTCAATTCATCATATCGAATTCAAATTACAGTTTTAACAAATACAAACAACTAAACTCAATACTTACGTTTAGTGATTTAATTGACCTAGACGGTTTAGTTTGCATCGTCATTCCAAGCATTTTGATTGGGGTAAACATCGAACTGAAGTGAGCGATGAGAGTTTATTCACATATGATAAGCAGATTGTCTCATTGACCTTAAATTCGATTAGGTGCTTTTTCAAGTCGTATAGTCATATTTCGCACATTTCTTCAGATAACCTTACCTCATGACCTTGTTTGTAGCTTGTTCATGATTTAATAACTTGTTCATAAGTAGAGTCTACACCAGTATGTTTAGTGGGGATCGGCGAGTATGAAATCTGAACAACAGTAAATTGGTTAAGTTAAGTGATCTATTTTCGGCGACTTATTTTTCACAGCTGTGCAACTGCATATATATATATATATATATATATATATATATATATAATTGTCATTATTATTAACAACATAATGAAAATCGGTCACATATAACAACTAATAATTGAACATGGTAACAAAAATGAAATGTATTATTTTTATGTAAAGAGTTCTAGTGAATAGAAAGAATTTTAGAAATTGGTCACGTGAACAATACCGAAACTTTGGGATAGATGCAGTGATCGAGCGTGATAAGTTTAGAGCCCGATTATATGATACAATAAATCGGAAACTGAAACGTATCTGAAGGTGGGGAATAGAAACAAGAGTAAAGGTATTTTTTAATCAATGGGATTGATCAATGGAGAAGAGATAGTATACGAGAATAAACAAGTTAGAATAAAAATAAATTAAATTTAAATGACATGTAAATCTTAAGTTGTGTTTGTCAAGTGTGTTCACTATCCCACCCCATTTTTTGTTTAATTTTATTGAAGACTTATTACTAGAAACGACGCTCTCGCCGTCCTGTTTAGTGAATACGCTAATTAGATGCAAAGTCTTTGGCAGCACTGAGCAACAATAGTAATATGTCCGAGGGGAGCATATCTTTTTCGTTAAATGAAAATTGTTGCTTGAGGACTGTTCTGCATCAACGTTAGAACTAAAGATATAGAGTAAAATAGTTTGTATTATTTTACTGCAATGATGCGAAAAGTAGCCTTTAAGAGTAGACAACATGCAAAGGCCATCAATATTTGATTATAGATAAACACAACCGTTCGCGTTTATTTGAAAAGTCAGGTGGGTCGTAGTGAGGATAGACTAGAAAAATGCAGAAAGATGGTAAGTCAGCTGATACAATTGCAAATATTTGTCAACTGAGATGGTTAGAACATGCGGCCAACCATCTCCTACCATGACTAATGTCGATAAAGGATGGAACGAAAATATGGCTGACATACCGAAATTTGGTGTCAATTCATGAAGTTACTGACTGCTAGTTTGAGCTGTGTTGGTAGGTGCAGACTATTTGTTTAGGGTCTGGGCGATAACCGTCATCAAAGGTTGATGACTCTATGTTCAGAAATGGTTATATTAGAGCATGTACATACATTATTTGGCTTCCTTTAAAAAACCATGAGCCAAGAATTGTTTTATATCTTTCTATCTATAAACTATTTATTTTACCCTGTATCATATTCTATATGTCCACGCCCTTTTCTTAATTCCACTGACATAAGTCTTGCTTCTACTAATTTATTGCTCAAATTGTTGCGCTAATAAAATGTGTCAACTTCGACCAGTGGATATATGCACTAGGTTCTACGTTATACATGACCGACTAGATGATAATAAGTAATAGATTTAAGTAAGATTAATGTTTGGACTAGCTTTTATTGTACAGAGAGTTATAATTTCTCAATGTGTATGGAAAAGGCTTCAGCATTACACTGAAGGTAGAAACCTCCTGACTTTAGTAGGTTTCTATCACCTAAATAAAGAGCTTTAAGAGAAAAATCACTGTTGGTTGGGTCACCAGTGGTGACGAGATGTCCTATGGTGGCTCTTTTAATAATGCACCAGTTACCTCTTTGTAATCATACAGGATAATCCTATTGGACTCTCTCGAACAATATACACGTTGAATGACTAATATATCTTGCTTCACGAGCGGAACTGAATTGACAAAGACATATCGAAGAGGTCAAAGTCCATAATTTGTACTTTGTGTTAATTACTAGTCAAGGTTAACTTGAAAACACAGTTTTAAGTGTTGCTATTAAAAATATTCTTTAGATGGTATTTGCTCACCTGGACGTCAAAATGTCGACAGATGGACTGCCTTTGAACCAATCACAGAGATTTTCTTAAGAGCAGAGATACTGAATTCTTTGTTTCATCTTTTGCTCACGAATCATGGTGAAAAAGAATTTTCACTTAGTACTATTTTTAGAAAATTTAGTTTATCATATATAACATTTAAAGAGTAGATTCTTCGAATTGTCGAATCGAAAGACAATTATATTTTGCTTCCTAATTATACGGACCCATCTACGAAAACTTATCATTTGAATGTAAATGTTTACTGTGATCTTCAATTTAGCTTTCTTTTTAATCTGACTTACAGGAGAAATAAATTTCGTCCGCTTTCCTTCTCAAGAGAGAGTTTGATTGATAGATGAGAGGTGCTGAAGATCTGTAGAAGATTGTTCGAACTAACCTTATCATCGTAGATGATAATAGCACTATTAACATACATTTTATACAAATAGAGATTGCTATTGGTTAGCTTCATTTAGTTGTTTTCCGGACTGACCATGAAACAATCTGCTAGTAAGGGACATGAAGGAGATCCAATAGCTATTACATCTAATTGTTTGTAAATTGTATTATTAAATGAATTCGTCATCAAGTATTAGCTTTGGTTAGACAGCTATTTTAGTATGTTTAGTGATTGCTGATTGACCTGAGTGACAGGTTTCTTAAAATTCTTTAGTATTCTTTGTGTTTCTTCTCTTTGGCGCATAACGTTTTCCCTGTTAAACATGTCTCTATAAGTGTCTACATTTAGTGATGTAAACGAAGAAACATCTTAGCATATGACAGCTAATTTATGTTCGTGTAGATGACGATGAAGATAGTGAAGATAGTGAATATCTATTAAGTTGAAACCATTAGAGCGAATAGATAACCAATTTATCAAGTTCACTCGGTAAAAGTTAGTAGACAAAGGGAAATGGATTTATCATGTAACTTTAATTAAAAAAACAAAGAGATACTGAACAGATTTACTGTTGTACTTTAAAATGAATTCATTAATTTTACTCTGTAACTTATCATGATATCGAACTACAAAATTTCCAAACTTATTGACGCGTATACGATTCACTTGTTATCACTTTTAAACAAATATTCTGTGTTTATCAAAGTTGATTTGTAGTTAGTAAGTGGAATACATCACGCGTGTTACGTCATCTTTAAAACTGGTCAAATGGTTGTATATTCACTCAGATGTTGTGTTCACATTGTGACTCGAACTCAGTCTGTCTCTATCAAATGTCATCGAGTTCACCACTATGGTACTGAGCCTAGAAATTCCACATTCATGCAACAAGTATGAATATGTAGTTTGAGGGTATTATCATTAATTGATTGAAGTTTCTACGGACAATTCTGTGTTCACTATATTTTTTCGATAATTCCTCAATTAGTAACAAGATACTTATGGAACTGACAAGCTTTAGAAATGCAATTTAAGATAATGAATAAAGATCAATGAATTTCATTATTACAGATTTATAAGCTAATATTCAATGTTTAATGGAAATGCCATCAAATTTCTAATATGTCAGATTGTTGGAAGTAGTGGATATGAGAAAAAAACTATGATTGACCTAGTTTTTTGTGCTAGTTGGTATTCTTCAGCATGGTATACCCTCAGCCTTGAGGAATCCGATACGCACTGCAGAATTCGAACTATAATTATTCTACTACACAGTTCAGGGCAATACTAATAAGTTGTTTGGTCCATGACTGATATCATGTATGACTTGGATATTTATACTAATTTATGACTGAGTAATGATCCGTATCATGCTTGTCTGTTTTTTTAATGCTAACCGAATTCCATTGATCAAGCTACATTATTATCACTAGCCTAAGAGACGACAAAGTGTGTACTATCCTGTTAAGTTAGGTAGCTGAAGATACTCAGTAGGATATCTTGAACCTGGGTTTCAAGCTACATGGCATTCACCAAAAGTACTTACCTATAATCAATGTAAATTTCTAGTACATTCAAATGTATCAACCAATTTCTGTTTAAAGTAGATATGAGACAATATACTTAACCTAGAGTGTAGAAGAAATGCTACCCAGTAAATAAAAATACGATTACTTCAACTAAGATGTATTCATTTTACGTTATGTAACTTTACATATGGTTGGCATTAGCAACCTGACATATATCATTTGTTTTGCATAGAAAAACATATTTGAGGAAAAGACCGTTACTATAGTTTCCAATAAACCGTGTTTTCCTGGTAACTACTTTTCTCATATAATATGATAAGTTGACTGTCATCTCTTTATTAATGAAATCGATCTAGTTATTTATAAATGTTGCCCATTCCTTTTATCTTTTTATCAAAAGTATTAACCTATAAAGTAGTCAAATATATTCACAGAAATTACCCATACATTGTGTTAATGCTTCCTACAACATCATTTACTTATATTCATCTTGCTTACTGCCATACACTTTAAAAGAACTGCTAAAGAAAGATGTGAAGTAAACGTAATTATATTATCACAGACTGACTGTAAATAAATAACCATACAAACTAGTAAGCATTAGATAGATTATTTGCTCTACTACAGGGTTCCTAAACAACGTACTGGTTCGAACCTATCAGTGATCGAACCTAAGATGTTAAGGACTAACCACTAGTTTTTAGAAGTTAACTGCTTAACTGCGGTCACTCTATATTGCAAATTACAAAACTCTACAATATCCAAAGAAAACCCTATGTTATTATTAACAGGGTCATTAATTGCAGGTTTTTAAAGATAATTACCAGAGTTCTGTTGAGAAAACTTGATCAATAATGCTCAACTTTTTCAGAAATCAGGCAGTTACTTGTATGAAAGTTTCACAACGAAGCAAAAATAATAACTTTATATATGCAAATACATGGATACAGAAAGTTATGCTCTCGTTGTTAGGCATGAATGTCTTAGGTCTGATCCTTGGTGGGGTTGTAGATGTGCAGTTTCAATAAATTCCATAATTAAAAAAGACAGGTGTCCAGTCCTTCTTCGTTTATAGTGATTGACTAACTACAATCAGTCTATGATGCAAATTACAGCATTCAGCAATCTTCCATAACCCATTATTCTAAACAGATGTACCTTAGTTCATTTAAAGTGGTATTCTTGAATAACTGGATCTTTCCATTGATTTGTATAACTTAAAGTATATACAAGACTACAATTCATATTGTTTCTAAAATCCACATCATATAAATTATAAAATTTTTACTGGAAGTGGTTTTTGTAGATTCCTTTAACTTCTGTAGATTAAGCACCATTAAAAATCAAGCAACACTAGATAGCCATTTTGTCCTAATGTGGAACTTCCCAGCGCCAGAAAACAAAACCTAGGATGTTCAAGTCTGGAGGTGGGGCGAACGATTAACCATCAGTTGAACAACGTTGAAAGTGCACACTGTCAAGTAGCCTCAACAAAACAATTGTCTAGTATTCCGTAATTTTCAATGCCATCTAATCGAGATCAATCTATGATAAATACGAACAACCAAAATTTGTTGGTTACATAAAGTTAGAAAGAACTTATTTCACTGTTACTTACTATTCAACTAGTTGCTAATCACAGATTTGTTTACTAATAACTAGAAATTGAGAACAATATGTAGTGAACCCATTTATAGATTGTTCATCTGCAGTACCAGAATGTATTAATAAATAGCATGCTAAAGAAAGTTGTGAACACGAATGACCTGCTTTAACGTATAGTTGTTGGAGGATAGGAATTGCGTATGCAAATGTAAACTAAGCAGATAAATAATGTCAGGTTTTGGGTGCGTAGCAACAATCCTCTACTGGATAATATCTAAGGCTTTCAAATTTCATGAAAGGTAAATGAATTTGAAAGCAACAGTACTTATTTCTAACTTTTAGCTAACTACCATTAACTCACTTATCATAAACAAGTTATTGAAGTAGGCCTTAAGCTACACTTTATACATGATGGTTAGTGAAACTGTCAGTTTAAGCGGAATGAAGTAACCGAAGATTGTAAATCGTGTGTCATAACCTCTATGATACCATTGCGAAATTTCAATTTCAACATCATTTCGGCATATTTATATCGTGAGTAGCAGTAGAATTCAGGATTTATGTTTCATCCTAGTTAGCACTCATCAAATGGATGTACCTGTACCTCATTATTAACAATCAAAATGAAGCACGATCTCAGTGCTTTTTATTTCAAATACCAACATATTAAATAAGTTACTGAGCCCAGAAAATAGCTAACATATCTATTATTTATAATATTGCAAGGCTTCGTGAATTAAGATGAGACCTCAATTTCAGAGAACGAATATATGACCAGCGAGACAATAACAGTTCGAGCAAAGCTATTCTTTTGCACCTCAACCTAGCTAACTAGATGAAGAATTCTAACGTCAGCAAGAAATATCTAATTTAACAGGCAGTTTGGACAAATTTACATTTCTAAAGATTTGTATTATATAAACGCTCCGAAATTTGTCATAGAAAGATAACATTGAATGTTGAATTGAAATTCAATTCCAAATATAAACAAAGGTTAATACAAACAAATTTCTACGAATAAGCTACTACGTATTGTTTAAAAAAGTTCAACCTTGAAAATGTTACTTGAAATATCAGATTTCTTGTAGATGATAAGAATGTTATTATATAATGCATCTGTACAATAAAAGAGTCACGTGTTGACCTGGACACTATACATTTTGTCATTCATGGTTAAAACGAAAAACATTCAAAAATCTTCAAAGCACTTTTGTACGTTTTCAAAGTTAGATGATATTTAAATGGAATGGGTAAAATAAAATCTCTTCTAGATTGTCCAGTGAACAACATGCGATGATATATGATAAACACATTCCGTCTTCATTGTTTAATAAATAGATAATTAATTAATAGCGTTCGAAAAAGTATGAAGTAAGAATACAACTACCTCACTTCAAGTGTAATAACCAGCTTACTAGTGAGCAACTTCAGAATGTTCCTGAAGTCATAGTGAAAAGTAGTGACTGGTAGAGTTCAAACGTATCGCGATTGAGATAGTTGTCGCTGAAGGTATTGACTAATCATCGATCTATATTACATATCAATGGCAGATAGAATTCCACTACTGAATGTTAACCTAGTGGAGTAGTTAGTTAAGCGTTTACCTTGAGACCTGAAGGCTCTGGATTCGATTCCCCAGTGGAATCAACGGTACGCGATACTGTGGAGTCTCATACTGAATCGAAACAGCTATGCACTGCTCCCTAGTTGCCGATAGTCGGTTTAAGTACCTAAAGTGAATAGTAATGGTACTAAAAGTACAAACTCCAGGAAAGGGACAGAATTTCACTAAATTTTTTATCAACCTAATTTTTTCTCAAAATTCATTCCCTGTGGAGTATGTGAGTAGTAAATAAATATGATGATGCAGCGGTAATGTTTAAAAAAACATACAAACAAGCAAATTCAGTCACATAATCTATGATGATAATACTATACTATAAGCTTGTAGAACATTTTGTAACGGGAGTGCGAGTATACTAAAGGAGAATATAAAAAAAAGATAGTACTGGATTGTGTAAATTAGCTAAGATAATTAATATATTTTGCCTCAAAAATTAATCCGAAGTATTAGAATAAACAAATGAAACTATCGGAAACAGTAAAGAATGAAATTCAAGGTGCGATGAGCGCTGATGTAATTTAGGAGGATGGGAAGGAACATTTTCGCACCAACATTTACTGAAGTAAAGTGTGCCATAATAACAGCAATAATAGATATCACTACCAAGGTCAGAGTTGATAATTATATTTGTGATATTTCAATAAATTTTATAATCAGCAATAATAGCTATTAAGGTTAAGATAAATACAAGGACAAGGCATATTTCTTTTGTAAATAACGTTTCGGCTTCATTTTATGAATATTTAGTTTCTGTTGCTTTAAGGAGCTGAATACGAAGCGATTTTGGCAGATTAGGATCGATTCTATGAACAAACTTGAAGTCAATATATGACTTGGAAGAATGATCACGGTCAAATTAAATGTTCAAGAATGGGACTTTTAGATGCTTCCCTTTCGCCTTTGCAGAACCAGATTGACTTCGGTCCACGTACCAAGCCCAAAAGAAGCGATCACGCTCATATGTAGGCGACCAAATGCAACAGTATATGCATTTAGGATGCAGAAAATAGTGTTTCTCTGATAAATATCAGTTTTTGTTCAGCAGTGTAGAACATCCTCTTGATCAGTGCAGACAAATGGCTCTTATGTGCATCGCAAGCTTAGTCCCTTTAAGATCCCGAATTCCTAAAAACATGATTACTAGAAACGGAACTTCTGGAGACGATTTCAAGTTTCTTTCATGCTTTTTATCGACAAAACGCATTCGATATCTATTTCCAGCTATTTTTTAGATCTATTCATTGCTCTTATACTTTTCGCGGAATTATATCTTAAAAATTCCATAAATATACATACGTACGAATGTACGGGTTAATAATGAGTTCGTTGAAGAGATCCTTTCGCTAAAATCTGTGCTTTCAATAATAATAAAGACAGTATAACTGATTAATTGTCTTCTAACAATCGTAAATAAATCGTAAAACGAACGTATTCAATTGCCTTTAAACTGTGAATGGTAAACACTGAATCAGATAACATTTGGCGCAAATAAGTTTTCAGTAATGAGTAGCATCATTTGTTAGAGTGCGTACTTAGTAAGCTGAAAATTCGACTTCCGATTATCAAAGGTAATATGGATGTAAGCTAATGTAGTACTGTAACAGTTTAGTTTCTTATAGTTCCTCAAGTGCTATCAATTCTGTTTGGGTTAAATTCAAACGACAATTGGCAATAATGGAACGCTAAGTGTAATAATGATGCGCTTAACATCTGCGACATTTTCACACATAACTACTTATAAGTAGTTAATTTTTATACAATTATTTTTATAAATGGAGAATTTTAAAGAGGTACAATAAATAGTGAGTTGAGCAAATCTTCGAAGAATGTCACAGGTAAATTGCAAATACAAATATTTCAGTTATACTGTACGAATGTCTCCAAATTTTTCGGATTTTAGTCTAATCGATGCACTGAAAAACAATAATTAATGGGTATTTCAGATATTGTTGAATTTGAGGTTCCACAAAGCGAACATTCAGGTTAAATGTGACTAATGAAGTTCAGTCATGCTGAACTTGAGGTACCTATCCACCAATAGTATTGAATGAGGACATTTAATACCCTAAGTATGCTTAAGTTAGGAATGAAAACCAGCTAACGCCACTCACCAACAGGTGTTCACCCGCTCGACACGAGGTCTGTTGGTCCTCGATCAGGTCCATAGTGACATCGCAAACCCAATCAGTTGAACAGTCACTCACTAGGCAAAAACATTTGTTCAGTGCTTCCTGGTTTGCAATGGTTCCCTAATTAAACTTAGTTCATGATGTGAAACATTGAAACAGGTGGTTATAGGCTTGATGATAAATGCAGATTGGTTACAAATAGCTTTACATTTTAGACATTGAGTTCATGGCTCTAAATATAGCATTCTTATTAGATTAGTTAACAACACGTCAAAAGAAGCTACTTACATGCTTGAGGAGTTGAAACGAATATGTTGCCAATAGATTTAGCATCCCACCGTCTGTACTCATAACTCCGTTTATTGGTATACCGGTTTGTTATTTGACTAAATGACTGTCTAGAGTTTAATTGAATGATAGGTAGGATCTATATCAAATGTTTATTAACTGACAGAAATCTAAAGCTCCTAAGAATTCTATGATATTATTTTAACGCCCTCTACATTTACATCATTCCAGTGATTTACGACTATAACCATCCGCATGTACTGATATGAGAAAGATATCTTCTAACACTAAATAAAACGACTATTGTCCCGATAATGTAGGATTCTTTAGCATTGGGTACTTGATCAGATGCAGAACATAGTTCAAGGTTATTTGGGTTACTCAATCAGAATAAAAAGATCAAAGTGATGATGATGGACTTATGTGTAGATGTAAAAGACTTCAACCGTTTGCCGTTTTCAATCTGTTCAGACGGAACTACTATTACTTCATAATATAAATTTCCTTCCTCATTATTGGAAATGTAAGTATTTACTATCAAACAATACCATGCAGTTGCAAATGTATTCAGAATTTATCTCTAAAACTTGGTCATATTACTATCTCACATATTTTATCTGCAATTTTCTTTAGTTCTTGCTAATTTTATTTTCTATGTTCAGATTACCGGGATTATTATCACTTATCCCAACTTTCCTGTAGTTCATCTCGTTGTGTCGACGTAACGTATAGTGAACACGGAGGACATTCCTTAACGCTTTCAGATTAGTTTACGAACAACAAACATCATAATTAATTCACTGAACAAAAGTTAATTATACCGAGCACTTACAACTGACTTGTGTAAGTATATGTGCAATTAATGTCTTTTTTCTGATAACCACTGCATTGAATCAATCCTCCCCCCACCCACACCCCATTACCTAATTCCGATGTGTAACGACTAAGTAACTTTTATTGTTAACTATATCCTAATAATACAACTATGTAGTCCCTTTTTTACTGTATTAGTATTTTTACCTCCAACAACCTTACTTTATTAAATACGCGTCAACCCACACTTCTTATCTATTATCCGCTATAAAACGTCAATCTCAACTTTACAAACGAATATCAAACTTGTGTTCCCTAATTATAGCATTCACTAAAACTTCATGCTGTTTAGAGCTGATGAGAACCGTAGAAATAAAATTCTCTCATAATATTCTAAGAGTCATGTTATTCTTGATCCGTTTAAAATGACTGTCCATCTAGTCAGAACGCTCACCAACATATGTAAAGACGAAACAAAGTATGCGATCTCAAGTATTTAATGAGAATATAAGTTTTGTATTTACAATTAGGTGGGAAGCAGCAAAAGCTAATTAGAGTGTACCTATCTGCATTCAAATTGATATAACTGCCTATAAAAACTAAAAACAACGTTAGACAGTAATCAAAACACTAAAAGTCCAGAGAAACTAGAGTGGATTACACAGAATAAGGTAGAACAACATTAAAGGGGCTATGAAGTACAGGTGAACAGAGAGAACAAACATAGTTAAAGTATCATCCGCCGATAACTCTTAGATAAAAGGTGAACTAACTACCACATCAATGAACAAAGAAACAGACATCCCAACTAGATTAAGCTATGCGATCCCTAAAAAACATGAAAGTGAATCAAATGGCGGAACCAAAACTGTAGTTATAACTACCAACGCGTGAGAAAATTCTGCAAATAATTACAGAAAGTTCGAAGAAATCGATGTTATACTTTTACTAAAGTTAAGACTGTCGGCAGATAAACGGTCATTGATAACAAAACTACTGAACTATAATGAAACTGTAGAATAACAAACCATTCTCAGATATGGAACAGCATAAAATAGTAAGCACGGTCTGACAGTACTTTATTAAAGTATATTATTTGATCGAATTGCATATCAGTTCGAGAAAATGCTTCAGAATGAGAACTAAAAAGGATTCAACTGCTAAGTTTAAAGGTCCTGGTGATGAAATACCCGAATGATACTACAC
Organism: Schistosoma japonicum; assembly: GCA_025215515.1. Classification (NCBI taxonomy): domain Eukaryota; kingdom Metazoa; phylum Platyhelminthes; class Trematoda; order Strigeidida; family Schistosomatidae; genus Schistosoma; species Schistosoma japonicum. The sequence continues at coordinate 39,006,313 of CM046069.1, read as the reverse complement.
AATACTAACGCTTCACTAAACTATATAATATGCAAGGAAATAATATTCGGCACTTTTTGACTGAAAAACTCCAGAGGATGAAGAAACCTCCATCTATTGGTTGTTGTTAAGAATTAACAACAAATATAACAAACAACAATCTTTATCACAAATCGAGAAACAACGCAAATGCAGATAACCCTGTTATGATATTTTTAGTGACTTAACAATAAGAGTAAGGTCAAGAGAAGTGTAGCAATCCATAAAACCCATGATACAGCGTATTCACTTGTAAATATACTTAGTTTTCAGTTGTACGCACTGCACATAGACTAGTGTTATTACCCGACTGTCCAAATCAAACTTGACGGAGTAGGGTTCGAAACTGAAGAAAATTCAGGTGTTCTACAACAGTCCATGAACATACAATAAAATATATTACAATGAACCCTAGTTTACTGACTCGTAATACGAGAAAAGATGAATGACGAAAAGTATCTAGGTAAATTTAATTACGCTGACTTCAAGGACATTGAAAACCTTAGCAAAACATTGACCGTACTTTACATGATCATTTCAATAAATATAGGAAAGGCTTTAAGTAAAATTTCCTAAACACGACTAAGGTCATCAGGTTATAAAGCTGAATGAATCCTTCAAAAGACATAGAAAGCATTTAAAACAAAAAAGTATTACTGACAGTGATCAAAACAACCACATTGTTGTTCAGTACCAAAATAATATCAAATATGTTGTTTATAAGTTTTATCATAAGGGAAATATGTGTACACATCCCTTGTGAGGGTAAATTACTGCCACCCACGTAAATTATTTATCAGTCTTCTTTTTTGGAGAATCTATATCATTTAATTTCGCTCCGGCATCCACTACTTTTCCATTATCTAAATTATCGGATTTAAGTGCAGTACGTTTACTTTGATCTAGAATTTTTTTCGACTCTGGATTACCACCTAAACCTTCTTCATTTCTTTCAGTTTCACGATTTGTTAGCTTATTACTGATTAGATCATGTAAAGCCAATATTGCTCTCATTATAGCAGCAACATAAATAACAAGCATTTGATCGTTGGTATTGACGTGAATTGCACGAACTGTATCATGTAATTTGAGATCAGGGAGTAGATTGAAAATATCTTGTAAATGGTATATTACACCATGATTGACGGGAAGTTTTCCAGAAGATACTAGTTGTAGATATTCACGAATTTCACACAGCTGTCGTAACAAACCAGATAATCCATCTAATTGGCAACCGATTCGTTGTGATAAAGAACCAAGTGATGTATCTTTAATATCTCTGTGAATAAAAAATTTATAATAAAATATACTGGCTTAGTGTCGAGGACACAAACATACTGGGACTTATATTTCATGAAAACAATTACAATATCTGGTTGAAGAGAGAAGTTAGAAAGTATTGCATTAAAAAGTGAAACTAAGCAATATAGTTGGCTATTGATACTAGATATTCTGTGCGTATTCACTATTGTACACTTGTTATTGGTTCTACAATGTCAGTCAGTCATAATCAGAATAGATCTAAGCACAAATAATCGGTAATCCAAGTTGTTACACCAAACGAGCAAAAAGCAGACTAAGTTAACAAGGTGAATAACAAAGAAATAGGACTGATTTCAAAGAGTCGACTGCATCCAGCAATTAGGGCAAAACAAAAAATCTTTACACAGGAAGAAAGTAAACTTATTATCCCCGGAAAAAAACCACCAAACAGAATAAGGTAACCGATAACGTGATACACATAAGTAATTTACACTGTAGAACTTCTTTGACATTTCTAAATGCAAACTTGGATCACTTGTAGTTTAATCAAACGACAGAAGTTGATGAAACTTTGATTGATTGAGCCTTGGTCATTCGCAAGAGACAATAGATCTTGGTTTCATGATAAGCTAGTGCCCGCCATTAAGTAGTATTTATAATCATCAGATGATCGGTGTTCCCTGTAAGATTCTAACTCATGTTTTCCAGTAAAACGATCAAAGATGTTAATAGTGAATAATTCGGTAATTCTATAAACAGATGTTTTTTATTTGTTTGAATAGTTAGCAAAACAAAAAGTGATGGATTCCAACACATGCAAACAACATTTAACAATGACTTCATACCATTAAATGATTGAAATTATTAAAATCTCACCGCAGTAAATGTTCGACACCGACTTCCTCAGCTTCTTCAGCATCTACTTCCGATCGCAGATGATCAAAAGATTTTGTTGTTGGTGATCCATCCTTTATAAAAAGCCAGACACAATGATGACGAAAATATTTAGAGAAAACAGTTCAGAGAAAATTCGAACAAACAATTTTCGTCTTTTCTATGTGTCCTATTTATTATCTACTGAGAGGACTGAAAGCTGCAACAATATTAAACAGACTTTCAGTTTGAATAATATTTGATAATAATTGCATTTATTGATAAAATTACTCATGGTTCTACAGAATCAAATAAATTGACCTGTATTCAGTTTTATCCGACTGATCTTAGCGCCACTAGCTGTTCACTATTTGAAGAGATTGTCTTAATAGGCATAATGTAGAGTAGCTGATATTCATTATTTTACGACCAATATAATTCAAGGGGTTCGAATGCAATAATTTCCGCAAGACAACTACTGCTTGCTAAGCCACCATCACTTCCGATACAAACACTCAGAGATATGAACTTCAAGTAGATGTCGAATGAGAAAGAATAGCTGCTACCTTTACGCAGAGGCTGGATTCGCCTATCGCAGTAAACCAATCAAACTATACTGAATGGAACAACTTTCATTCAGGTCCTACCATACACAGTTTAAGAGCTGCTAAACTAAAAGCAGCAAACGTGAAGTGCAAGAGCAAAGTCGTGCCGTCGACTGTACAGGTATTTTTCCCAGACAACTAGTATCGCAATGGTGCTGCGACTGGTAGTCTGGACGGTGTAAGCATAGAACACTCAGACGTAACACTCATAACGAATGATTTAAATGCCAAAGTCGGTATCTTAAACAACGCTGAGACACTTTAGTGGGTCTCTTGGTATTCAAGGTGTTGACAGATAATAGTGACCATCTAAAATAACATTGTTACTTAATTATTTAAACGGATAAAAGCGTAGAGGCTAAACTAACATGTGGCATCAGTTGATGTGAGTAGCACTGACGGACACAGACTCCATGGTTACGGTCCATGCGACTATCGCAACAGGTGGTTGTAAACTCTGGGTGACATGGCTACGAATCGGACATAGTAATGTAAGGGTATTCGCTCTCTACCTTTCGCCAAATCTTCAGCTTAAAATTATTTTATACCTTTCCACGATAATAAGTTGTATGCTGGCTAGGGTTGAAGTAGGATGGAAGAAGCGTAGAAGCGGCCAAACCAGAACATGGCATCAGTCTATGAAGTCTTTGACAGTTGGTCTGAGTCATGTTGGTAGATGCAGATTACCTGGTTGGGGTCCGTATGATAGTCACAATAAATGGCTGGAGATACTTAGTGACATGGCTCAGAATCGGTCACAGTGGTGCAAGTGTATTCACTCTTTAACTTCAGTCAGTTACAACGTAGAACTTGGTACGTGCGTATATCAGTTCAAGTTGCCATGCCTCAATTAGCAGATAAAGATTAAATTGTCGGACCAAATCCCAGAGTAGGGGAAGGTAGTAACAGAGTAATTACTAATGGAAAGGCATAGAGATCAGAGATGAGATTTGAGATAAAAAGTGATTCAGTAAAGAGAAAATTATAATAAGCTCAGAAATTAGAATTTGGAGGAAGACAAAGAGTGGATGCACCTGCGCCATTGCAATCGATTTTGAGCCATATCACCTAAAGTCTCTAACCATTTGTTACAATCATCGTGTGGGCCCCAACCAGGTAGTCTACATCTATTAACATGGCTCAGCCCAATTGTCAATGACTTCATGGATTGGTGCCATGTTTTCGTTTGGCCACCCCTAGCTTTCTTCCAGCCTACTCCCACACCAGACAACATTGCTCGTTTCGGTAGACGGTGGTCAGGCATACGCAACATATGTCCTAACCACCTCAGCCGGTGAAGATTCACTACTTCATCAATAGACTTACAGTATTTACCTAGTACTCTATTCCTAACCCATACATTGCTTACTCAGTTGTCCCAGCAAACACGAGCAGTGTTTCGGAGACATCTATGATCGAATACTAGGAGCCTACGGATATCCTTTATCCTTAAAGGCCATGTTTCACATCCATAAAGTAAAACGGACCTGACTGCTGCACAGTAAACGCGTCCTTTCGTCATTAAACGAATGTCTCGCCTACGCCACAAGTGACGCAGGTTGGCGAAAGCCGATCGGGCCTTATGTATACGGGCCGAGGTTTCATCGGACACCAGACCGTTAGGACTGATGAGGCTCCCGATATAAGTAAAACGGTTAACGCATTCAATAGTTTCACTCCCTATCACTAACTTTTGTGCCGAATTAAGCCAGTCCTGAAGTAACATTTTACATTTGCATGGGGAGAATCGCATCCCAAACATGCTTACGTTCAAGTTTAAGGTAGTCAAAAAATTTTGCATTTTGTCAGCATCTTCACTCAGTAGAACTATATCATCGGTATATTCTAAGTCAGTAAGTTTATCTCCTGGAAATAGGTTAACCCCAGAGAAATCAGACGATGACAGTGTTAACTCTAAAAGTATGTCAATCATAAAATTAAATAAAAATGGAGGTAGCGGACAACCTTGACGAACACCACTAGAAGTGGTCAATTCCGAAGACAATCTGCCATAAGCTCTAACACGACATGTGGTGTTCGAGTAGAGAGCTTGTATAAGGTTAATGTACTTCTCCGGTACGCCTTTCAATGACAAACATTCCCACATAACCTTACAATCAATAGAGTCTTTAACTTCCTCTAATCTTGAATCCTATTATGAGTTACTGCACCACTTTACTTTATTCTCACTTCTTGTATTCTGTTGTTGTGTTACCTCTGTTATATCGTAGTACTAATGTGGTATGGCAACTTGAACCTATGGGCGGATTTGACAGGTTCTACGTTGATGATTTGTCTTGGTAGCAAAATAAGAAATGGATGTACACACGACATTGTGGGTGGTTAAATAAAAGTCGAGGATGGTAAGATTTTATCCCATACGATTTTCCAGGATTTTCCCCAACCTCCATATTCTGAATAATCCCTCAACCAATTTAACTAATGATTCTCCACTTTCATCATTGACCTGCTATAAGTTAGTGATAGTTTTTAGAACTGCACTAGAAATTAGAAGCTAGACAACAATTTTTGAATCAGTGATCTAGAATGGAAGTTCATTGGATGGTAAGTGACAGCAAGAATTCTTACGTGTTCGGTTTACTGTTTCAATCTTTCACTCTCTTTAAAGATGATAAGATAGTCTAGTTGAATCGGCTAATGAAGTGATACTTGTAAGGTAGATGATATTGCAAATACGTTTGAACATGTTTTACAGATAGTAGAAGTCGGACGATTTAACTATACTCATCGTTCGCATCAAGCCTTATGACCTTCTATGTAAAGCTAAGCGCACTGATGTAGTAATAGTGGCTGGTGATTTTAATGCCCAAGTAGGTAGACTAGATGAAACCGAAAGGCACCTAGGTGGATCATATGGTGTTGAGGCTCAACGAACAGACAATGGCGACCGGTTACTATAACTTTGTTCAGATAAGCGTTTGTTTCTAGCAAACACCAACTTTAAGCATAAGGAAAGACATCGGTTGACATGGCGGCCTCCGAAATCAACCCAACGCTGGACCCAAATAGACCACATTGCTATCAGCCATCGTTGGAGAGGCTCGATAGAAGACTGCCGCTCGTTTTGGAGCACATGTTTAGACTCAGATCATGCCTTAGTGCGAGCGCGTATTAGTCTGCGACTCACTGGACGTAGAAGATCCATGACAAGGATCCCCCCCAGGGTTCAACTTAATGATGAAAAAGTCAAGAATACATTTCAGGAACAACTGAAAAACCAATTAGTAAACGGCGTAAACTATTCTCATCCTGAGCTAGCTTGGAATGATATCCAGTAAGCTGTTAAAACAGTAGTAATATCTACTAATAAACCAAACTAAAAGGTTAAGAAAACTCAGTGGATTTCAGCTGCATTTACTGAAATGATAGATACTCGGCAACACATCCCATCTGGTTCTGAACATGATGAGGAACGTAAGCAACTTAAACACAAACTAATCAAAAGCTTACGCAATGATCGTGAGCAGTGGTGGGTGGCGAAAGCTAAAGAGATGGAAAAGGCAGCGGCAATAGGTAACAGTAGGCAACTGTTCAGACTTATCAACGAAACGGGTATCAGGAACCCAACTGTAAGTGAAACTATCTCCGAAAAAGATGGTTCCATTATTCACTGTCAATCCAGAAGATTAGACCGATGGGCAGAACACTTTAGGGAACAGTTCAACTGGCCCACGGCGTCATCCCTGCTGCCCACCATCCCCACACAATCTGAATGGCAAATTAACATTGGTCCCCCAAGTCTCAGTGAGGTTGTGAAGGCTATTGGAAACTTAAAGCGAGGGAGAGCGGCAAGACCAGATGGATTGACCCCTGAGATATTTAAGGAAGGTGGTCCAGTCTTAGCAGCCAGATTAACGGAGATCTTGGCTAGAATTCGGGAACTAGACGTAATCCCATCTGAATGGTCTCGAACACTAACCATTCCGGTCTATAAGAAAGGACAGAAGTCCTCGTGTGACAATTACCGAGGAATCAGTTTAACGAATATAGTGTCTAAAATACTAGCTTCAACAATACTTCGACGTCTAACTAAAGCTCGTAAAGAGCAAACTCGAGAAAACCAAGGTGGCTCCAGACCCGAACGTGGTTGTATAGACCAAATATTCACACTACGGCAGGTTCTGGAACAAAGGTACACTTTCAGACGCCCAACAATAGCTGTATGCCTTGACCTTAAGGTGGCGTTTGACTCTATTGATCGTAAGGTTATGTGGGAATGTTTGTCATTGAAAGGCGTACCGGAGAAGTACATTAACCTTATACAAGCTCTCTACTCGAACACCACATGTCGTGTTAGAGCTTATGGCAGATTGTCTTCGGAATTGACCACTTCTAGTGGTGTTCGTCAAGGTTGTCCGCTACCTCCATTTTTATTTAATTTTATGATTGACATACTTTTAGAGTTAACACTGTCATCGTCTGATTTCTCTGGGGTTAACCTATTTCCAGGAGATAAACTTACTGACTTAGAATATACCGATGATATAGTTCTACTGAGTGAAGATGCTGACAAAATGCAAAATTTTTTGACTACCTTAAACTTGAACGTAAGCATGTTTGGGATGCGATTCTCCCCATGCAAATGTAAAATGTTACTTCAGGACTGGCTTAATTCGGCACAAAAGTTAGTGATAGGGAGTGAAACTATTGAATGCGTTAACCGTTTTACTTATATCGGGAGCCTCATCAGTCCTAACGGTCTGGTGTCCGATGAAACCTCGGCCCGTATACATAAGGCCCGATCGGCTTTCGCCAACCTGCGTCACTTGTGGCGTAGGCGAGACATTCGTTTAATGACGAAAGGACGCGTTTACTGTGCAGCAGTCAGGTCCGTTTTACTTTATGGATGTGAAACATGGCCTTTAAGGATAAAGGATATCCGTAGGCTCCTAGTATTCGATCATAGATGTCTCCGAAACACTGCTCGTGTTTGTTGGGACAACTGAGTAAGCAATGTATGGGTTAGGAATAGAGTACTAGGTAAATACTGTAAGTCTATTGATGAAGTAGTGAATCTTCACCGGCTGAGGTGGTTAGGACATATGTTGCGTATGCCTGACCACCGTCTACCGAAACGAGCAATGTTGTCTGGTGTGGGAGTAGGCTGGAAGAAAGCTAGGGGTGGCCAAACGAAAACATGGCACCAATCCATGAAGTCATTGACAATTGGGCTGAGCCATGTTAATAGATGTAGACTACCTGGTTGGGGCCCACACGATGATTGTAACAAATGGTTAGAGACTTTAGGTGATATGGCTCAAAATCGATTGCAATGGCGCAGGTGCATCCACTCTTTGTCTTCCTCCAAATTCTAATTTCTGAGCTTATTATAATTTTCTCTTTACTGAATCACTTTTTATCTCAAATCTCATCTCTGATCTCTATGCCTTTCCATTAGTAATTACTCTGTTACTACCTTCCCCTACTCTGGGATTTGGTCCGACAATTTAATCTTTATCTGCTAATTGAGGCATGGCAACTTGAACTGATATACGCACGTACCAAGTTCTACGTTGTAACTGACTGACTGACTGTTCGCATCATATGGTCCATTCCAGTTCAATAAATATTGTTGCGTGAAGTTGGCATCCTTTGACTCCCTACAATACTGAGACCCTACTCTTTTATCGAAGTTACTAAGTTACTTTGAATTTTCGTCACTAGTGTCTGCTGATAAGGTTAAACATCAGAGGATAACCCACAGAGAAATCGATAGACTGGAGCTTTAAAATGGTCTAGATGACCTAGTTGATTGTTCCAGAAGTTTAGGTTTGGATATAAGCTCTTATAAAAGTGCACCAATGCAAATCAGACACGGGGATAGCTGTCAGTACACGATGGATAAAGCATCGCTGCCTTTGATAACAGAGCGAAAAGATTTAGAAGTAATTAAAGGTAGCAATCTGAAAACGTCGATCCATTCCAACGCAGCAACAGCCAGAGGATCCCGTGAGTCTTAGAGTTCTCAAATGTCTTGACGAAAATATATTTAGCACCTCTTATCCAACATATGTAAAAAAGATATCCAGAATATTGTAGCTAAGCATCTAGTCCACATCAAACAAGAGATAAGAAGACTCTTGAGAGACTCTAAAGGGGAGGTATGAAGTTAGAAAACAGGATATTCCAGCCTCCCATACGAGAAACTAAAACGTTTAAATTTACTTACTTCGTCCCACCATAGCTTTATGTCGTCATGAAAACAAGATCCTAAGTAGGGATATTATGAGAAAGATGAGCAGATATGACCATGAGGTTATTTCTAAGTTACTGCTCAAAATTTTAATTCGGTAAGGAAAGACTATTTTATTGCACAACTTACGTCGTGAACTTCCTCAACTGCGATATATGCTTCAGTAGGCAACCCATCAACTTCTTTTCTTCTAACATCAACAACAACTAACACTGAGTTTGAAGCATATTTCCGGAATAGCTCGTTAATCTTGATATCGTTTGTACAAAGCTTAGGACCCGAGTGATACCAACCTACAATCTTCTCTCGAGCTACATCAGTAAATCTTTATGAAGAACAAATTTACCATTAACTTTCTTAAACATAGCAAACATGCTTTCCAAATAATCATGGTCAAGAAACCAAACATCAGGATCAGTGGCATCTTCTTCAAATGGAACTAAAACAGTATGTTTTGTTTTAAAAAAAGTACCTGCAAAACTGTTGCTAACATCCAAAATGCTTCCATTTAATGAACCTAAAAGAACACCAACAACTCTCTTTTGACCACTGGTAACCTTTCCGGATCGACTATAATGATCAACAACCCCCAATAACACAAGCGGGTGGACCACGACTTTTTTAATCTTTGTCTGGCCTGGTGTTTTCCTTTTTAAAGATTCATCTTTTACAGTATCTAAAGTCTAGATCCAACTCAAATTTTATACTACGAATTACCATATTGACTTAGCACGACAACCTAACTAGCCGCGTGGAGAATCAGAGGACACAACGAGGTTCAATATCCAATATATGTATGATGAACTGTTTTAAAGTAAATGCTCGCTTCTTATGTGTCGTAGTTTCAGTTCCTGGTTTTTCGCTTCTCCCTGTAGCCGACTAGCTAGACGGCCGCTTTTGACTTGGCGATTTTAACTGGTTTTTGTTAATATCTTTTTTTTTTTCCTTTTTTCTCCTTTCATTTTGTGTTTCTTTGTTTCTCTTCCTATTTTTATTTACTTTTTAAAAACCCTTGTAATGTACTAGTCTTGGTCCCTTCATTCCATGAGGCTCTGGGTAAGTATCCAATCTTCAATAACAAGAATATTAGATCTGGTGACCCAGGTTAATCTTTGGAATACCTATTCCTCTGAATATCTGGTTCTTCATCAAACGATTCCTTAGTGAAGCTGATATCACTTATTTTCGTAGTGCGCTTTAATAGTTGACCAACACATGATTTGATGTTGGTGCTTGATTTTCAAAAAAGGCAGTGTTCTTTTAAATGTTGAGAAAAATTGTTTGGTTGTAATTGTTCAGTACATGCGAAGCGCGAGTACTTTCTCTAGTTGAACTAAGTTTACTTAAGGTTTCATTAAGGTCGTTTGGGTCTTGTGATCATTTTTATTTGCACGTGAAGTAAATTATTTTCGGTGTTCATTGTAATTTACTTTATTTGCACCAGTCGTGGGGTTTTAAATTAATAATAACCACTTCTGTAGCATTTATAGCAATGAAGCGTAACAAGGTCGTTTGAATAATCATTTACAAAAGTGAATTTGTCGACGCTCGTGCTTTCGCTAACCTGTGGAATCTAATACGTTATGTTATGACTACAAAGGCTAGTGTCACAATCTGTGCACCTACTTAACACCAGCCGCATACAAACGTAGTAGCGCACATAGAAAATTACGGCTGTTTGCATTTTTATCTAGATTTAAACTATCTGTGTGAGAAGGGTGGGTATTCACCCAGGTACTATTTATTTATTGTATACTAACGCCCAGAGCCTAAGGAATAAAATGTCTGTGTTAAGTATCTTGGTAGGAGAATTCGACCCTATTATGATTTCTTTGATAGAAAGGTGGTAAATAACTGATCTGGACTTTAAACCAGTCATAATAAAGTATATCTGTATCAGGTCATGTATTGTCACTAGCCGTAAGTGTGAGGAAATAACCTTATACATTCGGAATGATTTATGTATGCAACATATTATGTCAGAATAGCATCAAAGTTGCACATACGGGGCAGTTAGCTGTACCTTTAAAACTATACAAAGCCAGTAATTATCGGAATAGTTCACCATAGTCATAGCTACCTAGAAGAGGATTTTACTTTGAGCCACGTTTGTTAGTGGAGTAGAGTTAGTAGGTGTCTTATTATTGGGAACTTCAATGTACCTCACATCAACTAAACAGAGATTACGTCTGTACTCGTGGGACTACGACGGAAACTTATTTTTAACTTATCGCCAGTGTATCTTAATACAGTGATACAAAACTGATACGATTCGACCTAGACCAGTAACCGTCAATCCTAGATTTTTTATCTATAATTCTAACGACCTTATAGATCTTATGCTCCTACCCCCATTTGTTAATGACGATCACGTCGTTTGATTCTTTGGGTTTAGAACTTACATCATTGGATATGAATCTGTTCTATCACGTCTAAACATACAGCGATTAGATATCCTGGTGATTAGGAACCAAGCTGCTTCAACGAATCTGTCAGTTACCGAAAGCTGTTCAGTTGAAGAAGCATGGTACAAGCTTACAGAGATATTACAAGAAGTAATAAATCCATTCATACTGAGGCTAGATCAAAGTTAGTTGTCCCATCATCCTTCATGGGTCGACAAAAGCAACTATAGTGTTTGTATTTCTGTTCTCTCTAGAATTAATCATCCCAAGGACCACTTCAAAAATGTTCTAAAACAGAGATCGAATAAACGCGAAGTGACAACCCGTTTTCAACATAGAGTGGTCAACGGCTGAAATAAGCTACCTCAAATGATGATATAAGTTCTATCGGTGAACTATTTCGAGGAGACATTAGATCTGCACTTTAAAAACCACTGCAAGGATTAACACTGGACACTAAACCTACTATCCTTATCATTTAAGACTGACATAACAACGGTATCCCACCTCCAGCTTTCTCATTCCCACTTTTTGAACCTTCGTGAAATAGCTTCTGTTCTTATTAGCACGAAACCTAATAGCACACAAATCTATTTTTAGATACAGAATTCCGATATAATGTTGTCTCAGTTTCTTCAAAAAGAAATGTTTTAAGCGGTTCATTCGTTCATCCTATGAGAGATTAGAACGGCCTATAACTAGCCAAGAATTTATTTATTATTCTCCATTGTGCTAACATTATTAGCAACACTGGAGTATGGCACTTTATATGATCTTCATGGTGAAGCTTAAAACATAGATTATGCTTTCATCCAGATATGTGAACAACCTACTCAACAATCAAAGCCATTTAAGCCCATTGTCTTTCACTGCATACTTTAAAATATTATAATTTTTTGGAATTGTAGGGGTAGCTATAAGTGCGTAGAAATTAAATTATTTCATTCTTTCTTATACTGAGCGCCTAACTTTGAAAACACCAAACTAATTTGTCTAAATCGGCTTGAATATGTCACTGGCTGGTTTTCTTGTTTATTTTACTCTAAATTTTAACTTCATTGAAAAAAAAAGCGTCAATGGCTTTGGTTGTCATAGATACTCGTCACTGAACAGCAGAAGTGAACTGAAAACTAAGGTGATATTTTGCTGAACTACTTCTAACACAGGCTTCCATTTACATAGTGTTTCATCGTCTTGCACCCTTTACCTTTGATTACACGAAATCTTCCTTAACAGACTTCAAGTGATTATGTTATCAAGGAGTTTAAAAGCCTTTGTTATTAGCATATGTATAACACTGTTTCCTGTAGTTAAAATATTTTCTCTGTAGAAGTCGTGTGAATAAACCAATGACTACTATTTTAGGAAGCTCAAATGGATCCATATCTATCTATAATTGGACCCAGCCCAAATACGTGGATACATTATAATTTCATGACGTAAGCATCTTGGAATGAAGAATAACTCTGAAGGTTGGTTTAATAAGCGTGCTCTTGTCCAGTAGAAATTCAAAACAAATAGTAGGGTAAAAAAAAGGTTCTCAATGAAATTATTAATTTAAACGTACATTGTTACGTAAACAAATATTACCACTAGTTATGAAACCTTGATTTGTCCCACAAATTGAAATAATCAATTTAGTTTCGAAAAATGAATAAAAATATTATACTATCCTTTCGGGATAAATCATATACTGTCTGTTCAAAGAGTAATGTCCAAGTCTATGGAAATATCAGTAACAAGTTACTTGTTACAACACAATATTCAAGTTTCATAAGTATGCTTCAAACCACAATCAGAAAATGTACAAATCCCATTAATCCAGGCAATACGATCAAGAAGAATATGTAGCAACTTAGGTTGACTAGTTAAGAGTTGACTTCATAACTTATGTATACACTAAAACGATAAAGCTTAAGTATTCATTCAATTCCTTATTCTTTATAGGGATCATATTTTCTATTATATTACATTGAATGTTGAGAGGCATTGTGTGTTTGAATGACTAGCATCCCGCTTCACTGTTTCCTGCCCACGATACTGAAATAAAGACCTAATACCAAGGATTTTTGTTTCTTCTGTTAAATCGAACGGAACGTATTTAAACGCTTAAAACAAACCAATATAGCAACCTCTTAAACCAGAACGTTCAGTAAAGCAACGTAGATGCAGTTCTTCAAAATCATAGAAATTCAGTAGTAACATAAGAAAAAGTAAATATTACGATGAAAATATATATCAGTTAGTTCATTTGGAGCTAGAAATTCAGAATGCACAGCCAAACGTATCAAGAATAAATGTACTTTCATTACTGAAGCAATAAGAATTACATTACAAAATAATACTTGAAGGAATTTTCAAACAAAAAACTTTCAAAAAATTTATAAATTCTGTTGAGTTAAGCTGTCACTGTCGCCCCGAAAACATTATGTATAATCCCGTTTAGTATTCTACGGTTCGACAACGATAGCAACTTGATCTCAGACCAGAACAAGAGTAGAGTAGGTAGCTAAATAAATTGAGAAAATAACAGCAGAATACAGTAGACAAAGTCAAATAATTACACTACAGTTTAAATAAACATCGGCATAGCATTTTCCAGGAAATTACAGAATGCCCATTGACTCCAATTGGCTATAAATGGACCAATCACGACACAGCTTCGTGGGCATGTTCTAAGAATGATTTAATCAGAATCGCTTTGCTCTAACATCTTTCCTTGGAGCAGATCTGTAGGATTTGTCATTAGGTTCCACTTGCATCAAACTCACTGGTTTACGTTTCCTAGCTGTCCACCTTCTTGTAAGTAAGGAAGTAGTTTCTATCTCTTTTTCCTCTGGGTCTACTTCAGGTTGTCGAATCTCAAAGGTACCAAGTAGAATATTCAATAGTATTTAATGATGGTTTTTCTCAATACAAGCTAAAGTTGCTTTCAATTTTTTCGTATATCTTATACAAGTTGACGAACCAACTAACACCTGGTAAATAACGTTGCATCTCCTTCGCAGGATTCGACTGACCACCCATCTGGGATAGTTTTCACTGAAGTTCCTTGCGAGTACACTTAGAGCAACAGTGAATTATCGTTTCTGAATCCCGTGATGTCTGTAAAACTGCTTTTCGTGGATCTCTTTCGCTTCTACCGGATAAATGATGTCAGAAGCTGTATGCATTTTTCTACCTAGTAATATTCCTGCTGGAGAACATAATTGGTTGAAAATACTGTTAATAGGAATATCCATTAGTCTGAGCTTCGCTAATAAATATAAACCAAGGAGGTCAAGGTTTGGTTGATTTGTTAGATAGCATGTCCCTTTAGGGTTGATTCCACTAAATAAAAATTCGCAATCTAACTTACTGTCAGGTTCCAGTACACCACCAGATGCATTTGTAGCTGCCTTCGTAGATGGTGTCATTGGTGTACTGACAAGCAAGTCATAGGTTTTCCTAAACACTATAGTGATATCAGATGTTAAAGTAAATTGAAAACGTGCGGAGATGCTATTGATTATAATGATAACATACTTTCTGTGAATATTGTAGTCTATTCTGAAAGCTGCTACTACATAAAGTGACTGAGGATTAGCTGATATAACCGTATGATGACGGTGTTCATATTTTTTCCTGGGCTGGGACTTATGATTCGATGAGCAGTGGCTTTCTTTGTATCCGCGTTTCCTACACATCTGACATCTATACTTCTTGAATTTGAAGAAGCGTGCATGATACCAATCGCCGCATAACCAGCAAGCAGTATTAGGCTTGTTAAGTATTGACTCCTTTAAACTTAACTTCTAAGACTCGAACCTATTTGTTGCATTTACAGTACCACCAACTACATTTGGATTTACTTGCTCAACTAATGCGTTGTCGTGTTTGATGCTTTGTAGTCACGTGCACTCATCCACCAGCGTTCTGAGTTGCATGTTATGATTAGGAAAGCGTGCATTTTAGTATGGGCTTAGCATGAGCACCAATAAACATGTTTTCCATACATCATCCTGATTCGGAAATTCTATTTTGAATAAATTTTCCCATTGTTTGAGCTATGTGGTGAAAATAAATCCACATTCAGGGTCATAATTAAATTCTGGAATACTACTGGCAATTGTATTCATAGACACAGATGCTGTGGTTCATGATATATGGATTCGCATTTAAAGCCGCTGAGTCAGAGTCCCAATTAATCGCATTCGAGAGTCCGGCTGCGTTCGCTGTTGTTGAAGAATACGATGAAATTGATCATCTGATTCAGGCATCGTGAATTCGCTTTCCTTTTTCAGTCGCCACAGCTAAACGTATTAAGAATAAATGTACTTTCAGTCGTAAAGTAACGAATTACATTACAAAAATGTTACTTGAAGGAATTTCCATACACAGAACTTTCGAAAATGTTTGTCAACGCACCATTCGAAAGGACATTTTCGCTGTTGTGATAAATAGTCCGAAGTTCCTAATTACAGAATTGGGAAGATCGGGGAAGTGACGATAAAATATGCAAACGTTTGGTAGCGCCATATTACTGTTTAAAGTTGTCTTCAAAGATTAGTTTAGGATTACACTAAAGAGGCACAAGCGATTCAACTATTGTGTACTGATAACTGCAGCTGTATCACTTTGATTAAACAAGATATACGGTGGTATAATTCTTAGATAGTTTGCTGAAATCATTGTAATCTATAAGTTGGATCTAATAAGATTTCAGCAATGATTCGAAAAGATAGATTGACTATTTCTGACATAAGTTAAAAGGTGAGTGTATGGAGAAATAGTCTACGCCGTATTATTGTATGGCAGTGAAACGTAGACAGGGAAAATTTATGTAAATGTTGTACATGCATCAGAAGACGACCGGTTCGATGTTAACAATTCGTCACGTTTTTCTAGTAAAATTAGATTATTGGTAGCGGCGGAATTCAGGATGCGAGTTTTGCCTTGAAAGTAGTCACCTGGATGGACCCACACCCCAGAATTCGCATCGGGACTTGGGCACAGTAAATCTACTCCAGAAGCTTAATCCTTCAAACTGTTATTATTCCGATTCAGTTGCTATTAACCCTATTACGTCAACTTTATTATAACTCTGATCGAAACACACCGATGCCATGATCTACTTTCACTAGAACTGAGTATATCTTTAAAAAACCAATTAAAATAAAGGATTTGGAAACTTCTATTAAAAAAACACTATACAATAGAAATTATGTTCACGATTAGATTACTCGAGGCAAGTTATTTTTAAAAAAATAACCTAAACAACAAATATACGGCTGAAAAAGGGTTGTGAAAAATAAATAATCATTGACGATTATGTTTGAATTCCCATGAAAATAAATTTGAGACAGGTCATTTATTAATTAAACTACTTTCAAATCTGTACAGATTTCTTTTAAACAATTCCCTATGTAGTTGAATTTCGGACGTTCTGTGCGATCAGCTGACCAACATTTGAGCATCAACTGATAAACAGATTCTGGACAGCTAAACGGACGTTTCAAGCAATCACCACGTTCCAAAGCTTCAATAACCTTTTTTTAAAGTGGAGAAAAAGATGCATATAGATGGATAGAAATAAGAATATTAATTGAAACATTTCGCAACAGAGTAATGCTATTAACTTTAATGTAAACTGATACAAATATCAGATACTTATGCAGGGAACTTATTATATTAATTCTCGCTTAAACACTAATGCAAGCACCTAACCACACTAGAAATATTTCCTTCATAATTAGAGTGATTTGAATAACACATAATTATCACACGACGAAGAAAATTATATTATTATTATTATTAATAATATTATTATTAGTAATAGTAATAGTAATAGTAATAGTAATAGTAGTAGTAGTAGTAGTAGTATGGAGTGGTGGCATAGAAATTGGGGATTCCGAAACAATCAAGAATTGACTATATGGACGAGTTTAAGGGATTTTTAAATCCAACAATGATCGATAGATGAAAATGCTATGATGTGAAGTGATTAAGTGATGATCGCGCACGGGACAGTAATATTGACTCGGAGCCAGGAATAAATTGAAATAAAAACAAGGCCACAAGGTAGAAGGAAGGTTTTTATCGAGAAAAATAATATTCGTACATACAAAATACAAATTCAAAAATAACATGATTAAATATCATAAACAACTGGAGGAAGTTAGTTTCGTAGTTTACTGATTCGACAATCAATTCACACCTGAATGTTTACCCGTCAAATCGATTTCCAACCACAAAATCATAGGTTTCAACCACACATTTTATACACTTCGGTTTGGGAGGCGTAACAGCATAACTTATTCATGAATTAGTGCTAATAATGTACGTGGGTACGATCTACTAAAAACAAAAATATGTGTTCAACAAACATTCACAATTCTCAACTATACTAATTAATTAGACTCGAATTTACAAAACATAAAAGTAATAAATCGAATGTGTACATACACAATATTTTCAACGTCCACTGTACGTGTTGTATCCAAAATTTGCAGCTATATTTTTATTCATTTAGTGAGCAAGTGCTGTATATTGAAATTTAAATGTGAAAAACGAATTCCTTTCAAGTATCTGATGCTATACACATTCGCTTACTACAAAAATGTAAGCGCAGCTTAGCCCGATATGCCGAATGGAAAATACGAATATATCAAATGTTTCAGCGTTTAAATAAATTCTTTATTTAAAAAAACACTAATATACAGCACCCTTGAATTACATGAATGAAAAAGCGATCGAAAATTCTGGACACAACACAATGAAGACTGAAAAGACGTTGTGGATAACTTCACGTCAGCCTATTAAATGCTTTAAGTAATTAGCACAGAAAGAGTAAATGAATCGAAATTATTTTTAAAAAAAATATAAAAGCCTACATCTTTATGACTTTGATCAGTATATGGTTCAACAGCATAACTAAAAACTTCCCATAATAAAACGCCAAAAGACCAAACATCCGTATCTGTATGGAATCTCCCTTCCAAAATTGACTCAAGTGGTAACCATTTTATCGGTAAGCATTCATCATAAGCAGAGATAAAATCAACATCAGGTTCAATCGGTCTACACATTGAAAGGTCTGATAATTTGACAATCAACTCTTTGCCAACAAGAAAACTCCTTGTAGCTACATCTCTGGTTTTGGTAATTAGACGAAAAGCAATGAAACACAAGAATAAATAAACAATTTACTGAATACACAGTTTAATGAGAACTATTTTGGATTTCAAAAAAGCCAAGCATATCGGTTCACATTATTTGAACTGTAAAAGTTATATATTATATAAAATCGGATCGTAGTTGAGAATGAAATCGAAGAGGTGTATTTTGCACCAATTAGGACTAGCCAGTTTCGTATACCTACCTAGTAATGATATTTACACTAGGATCCTAACACAGAACTTAACAGGAAGATACAAACTTTTACAAATTAGAAAATATTTACACAAATGAATAGATCTTTTAATCCTATTTTGCTTGTAATTGCAATACTAAGTTTAGGATTTGAGATAAAAATATTCTTCATTTGTGAGAAATTCGAACACAATATTATTTAATGCAAGAATTCTTCTGAATTTAAATGTACTAAACAAAGACGATGAGAAGAGACGATAATTTTAGAGATTCTAATTGTTATCTTATTGTTTCTGTTAAGCATTCATAAATTTCTGATTTGAAAATTGCTTCGGTCATAAAATATTATTCTCTATTTGTTCAGAATCTTGATCATCCAACAAGGTTATTTGACTTTGGTCTGGTTAAATACTTTGAATGACCTTTCTGTGTATGCGATTAAATTTTTAACATTAGGTTCGACAGAAAGCCTATTACAACTGGACAAAGAATCAAAATTCCAAACTTCTGAAGTCTATTCTCGATGGTATCAGAACCCTTTAATGCTAAGCCGCATTTGTTAAACATTTAGTAACTAGGATGTTTGCTTGCCACTTATAGACTCATTACCTAGATATTTTAATTTTACTGTGGACTTACTATCCCGATTTCTATACACAACTCCCCTAGTTTAATCATTAGTGTACTTCCTATTACTGATAGGTCCATTATGTGATAAATAAAAGTCTTTGTTCTTACTGAATAAATGACTTGGGATTGTTTCCTATTTTCTGATGTTACTCTCTCACTCTCTACCACTCGAAAAGTCTTTGGTCACTATGGGACTGCCAACCAATCAGCTTCCGCGTAGTCAGATTGTAGTTATAGTAGGAGTCCCATCGATTCGCTTAGACGCAAGGTTAGTATTCACCTACCTCGTTCATCTCGTATATCCGTACATACTCGTATTTCATTTCAAAGCCTCTGTAGAACCCATGCATGAACAGTGGGACAGTGGCTCGGCGGTTAAGGGGTTCGGTTTTCAGTCATTAAGTCACAGATTCTAACACTCACCTACTTCCGATTAGACAATAGGGTAGGATCACTGGCCCTCACAGAGTAGCTAAGTACACGAATCTGTAAGCATAAATGAGTTTAAAAATAAATGTCTAAGTCAAAGTAGATTTTCAAATGATAAGCCTATACTTTGGAAATAGAGTGATTACAGTGTTTCAAAACAGTTCCATATGAATACAAATACCCAGTTTTCAAATTAGTTGGATTTTATATACTTCTAATACTTTTGTGACATATTTTATATATAAATTTTTTAAATCAACGAGAATTTGGTCAATTTTCGTCAAAGCACTTTGTTTATATTCAGTAATGTGTATCAGTCAGTCAGTCAGTTAGTACAACGTAGAAGTTGGTACGTGTGTACATAAGTTCAAGTTGCCATGTCTCAATTAACAGATAGATATTAAATTGTCAGATCAAATCCCAGAATAGTATAGGTAAAGACAGAGTTAGTATTAATAGAGAGGATGAAATTTCTGAAAATATAATTAAGTAAAAAGAAAATTTGATGAATTCGGAAGCTCAAGATTTGGAAGTAGACAAGAAATGGATGAATCTGCGCGATTGTGAACGATTTTGAGCTATGTCACCCAAAGTCTCCAAACATTTGTTAGGAACATCACGCAGACCCCAACCAGGTAGTCTGCACCTATTAACATGGCTCATCCCAATTGTCAATGACTTCATGGACTGCTGTAATGTTTTCGTTTGGCCGTCCCTAGCTTTCTTCCAGCCTACACCAGACAACATTGCTCGTCGAGGTAGGCGGTGGTTGGGCATATGTGAAACATGTCCTAACCATCCCAGCTGATGAGGGTTTATTACTTCATCAATAGAATAACAATACTTACCTAGTACTCTATTCCTAACCCACGCATTGCTTACTCGGTGGTTCCAGCAAACACGAGCAATGTTTCGGAGACATCCATGATCGAATACTAGAAGCCTACGAATATCATCTATCCTTAATGACCACGTTTCACATCCATAAAGTAAAACGGATCTGAGTGCTGCACAGTCAACGCATCCTCTCGTCAGTAGACAGATGTCTCGCCCACGCCACAAGTGACGCGAACTGGCAAAAGCCAATCAAGCCTTACGTATATGGGCCGATATTTCATCAGACACCAGACTCTCGGGACTGATGAGATTCCCAAGATAAGTGAGGAGGTCAACACATTCAACTTCACTTCCTATCACTAATTTCAACGTCAAGACAAGCCAATTCTGAAGTGACATTTTGCATTTAGAGGGGAGAATCGCATACCAAGCATGCTTACATTGATGCTTACGATAGTCAGAAGATTCTGCATTTTATCACCAACTTCACCCAATGGGACTATATCATCTGCATATTTTAAGTCAACAAGTTTATTTCCTGGAAGAAGGTCAACCTCTGAGAAGTCAAACGACAAAAATATTAACTCTAAGAGTATGTCAGTGATAAAACTAAATAGAAATGAGAAGTTCGGATAACCTTGGTGAAGACCACTTGAAGCAATCGATTCCGAGAAGAGTTCTCCATAAGCTCTGATTCGACTGGTAATGTTCGAGTAGAGAGCCTGTATAAGGTTAATGCACTTCGTTGCCATGACTTTTAATGATAGACTTTGCCACATAACTTAACGATCAATAGAAATAAATACCGCCTTAAGGTCAAGGAATACAACCACTGTTGGACGTCGAATAGCAAGCCTATGTTTCAGAACCTGCCGAAGTGTGAATATTTGATTTATACAACCACGTCCAGGTCTGAAACCACCTTGATTTACATGAATTTGCTCTTCATGAGCTTTAGTTAGACGTCGAAGTATTATTGAAGCCAATATTTTTAACACTATATTTGTAAAACTGATACCTCGGTAATTGTTACAAGAGGACTTTTGTCCTTTCGTATATAGTGAGATGATTAATGATGGAGACCAGCCGGATGGGATTATGTCCAGTTCCCAGATTTTAGCTAGGATCTCAGTTGTTTTCGCTGCTAAAACTAGACCGCCATCCTTGAATATCTCAGGGTTAATCCATCAGGTCCTACTGCTCTTTCTCGCATTGGATTCCATATGGCCATCTAAAATTCGCTAAGACTTGGGGTACTGATATCGATTTGTCATTCAGGTTGATTGGGATAAGGCCGAGGGCTAGTTAAACTGTTCCCTAGTGTTCTGCCCATTGGTCTAATCTTCTGGATTGATAGTGAATAATGGAACCATCTTTTTCGGAGATAGTTTCACTTACAGTTGGGTTCCTGATACCCGTTTCCTTGATAAGTCTGAACTGTTACCTACTGTTACCTAATGAAGCTGCCGTTTCCGTCTCTTTAGCTTTCGCCACCCATAACTGCTCACAATAATTATGTAAGCCTCTAACTAGCTTGTGTTTAAATTGCCTTTGCTTCTCATTGTGTTCAGAGCCAAACGGGATGCATTGTCGAGCACCTATCAGTTCAGTAGATGTAGTTGAAATCCACTCAGTATTTTTAACGTTTCGGTTTAGTTTACCAGTAGATATCACTGCTGTTTCAACAGCTTTCTGGATATCATTCCGAGCTAACTCTGGATGGGTACAGCCTAAGTAGTTGACCAATTGGTTTTCTAGTTGTTCCTGAAATGTATTCTTGACTTTCTCATCATTAAGTTGAACTCTGAGGGAAATCCTGGTAGTAAATGTTTGCGTCCAGTGAGACACAGACTAATATGCGCTCATACTAAAGCATGATCTGAGTCTAAACATGTACTCCGAAAAGAGCGGCAGTTTTCTATCGAGTCTCTCCAACGGTGGCTGATGGCGATGTGGTCTATTTGAGTCCAGTGTTGAGTTGATTGAGGAGGTCGCCATGTCAACTGATGTCTTTCCTTATGTTTGAAGTTGGTGCTTGGGAGAAATAGACGGTTATCTGAACATAGTTGTAACAGACAGTCACCAAAATATTTGTTCGTTGAGCCGCAACATCATAGGATCCACCTAGGTGCCTTTCAGTTTTATTTAGTCTACCTACTAAGGCATTAAAATCACCAGCCACCAATATTACATCAGTACCTTTAGTTTTTTGAAGGAGGTCGGAAAGCTTTCTGTAAAATTCATCTTTTACTTCATCTGAGCTGCAATCAGTGGGAGTGTAGGCAGAGACAACTAAAAAGCAACGGCGTGTATCCCTCTCTTTCCGAGTTCTTACTGTACCGTTTAGACGAACAGCGCACAAGCGACTGCCTATTGGAATCCAATAATCGAGAGCTTGTTCAGCTTTTGAACTTAGTGCTATACATACACCAGCAACGTCTCGAGTGGTAGTGGTAGGGTCTTTGAAAACACGAAGAGTGAATCGGGCCGGTTCTTTATTTTCACAAGGTGAGGTTAAGCGAATGATTACATTTGGATCCTATATACGCGTTTCAGAAACCAGACATTGATGGAGCGGGATTCTAGAATCATGGCTAAAGAAGCCCGTTGTCCTATTTGGCATATGGTTCAAAAGTTAAAAGCCCCGATATATAAATTAGTGCGAGGTTTCAGGAGACCAGGAGTAACATTTTGTGGATTCGAACCATTAGAATCAGAAGCGTGAGGTGATAAAGTTATACAAGAAGGGTTAGTTGTATGGGCAAGAGAGTTATTAAGAGTTGAGGGTAGGATATGACCTCGAACAAGGTGATCTCATGCGCTGTTAGAGGTATGACTGCCGTTGTCACTTCCTGGTTGCCCACATCATGGATGGATGCTACTTCTTGAGGTACCTGGGAAGGAAACTGGGTTAGTGTTAGTTATAGTGACCTGAGAATGCGATCGCAGAGCCCAAAGGACAATTGATTGAGGCTGATCACGCACGACCTTGTTATGGGAAGTTTTTGAAGTGTCAGCTCCGTAATTTAAAAAGGCCTTACGGTCGTAGACTGAAATCCGTGGAACAAGGTGAGGTGTGACATTTTTAGGGTCGACCTTTTCTAACTCCTTCCTTCCGTTAAGGCAGCATCGCTGCAGATGCTGGTTATCCGAGGGAAACACCTTACTGTTGTCACACTCCTCTGCGGTCAAAAGTACGCCCTCAGATCTTAGGTAGCTGACTTTAGTGTTATCGTTCACCAGCAGATCTGCTTGGTCCTAGGGGCATATGCGTTCCAGCCAATATAGCTCGGTTGAGTCATCACGATAGGTAAACACGATTACCACGTCAAGGTAGCAGATACGGTCGGAATAATGTGTATAAGGATATAAGTAGCTAGATCTACGAATACTGTTTGGCTTGAATAGTTAACGAAGCGTAATCAATTTACTTAAGCGAATAAGTGTAAAAAAATTATAGAAAACATTTTAAGTTTATCCATTAACATTTTTCAAGTCAACAGATAGTTGTAGGAATTTACAAATTGCAACTACAGCTGTAAAACAGTTAGTCACTCAAATAATGAACACTTCAAAAAGGCATCATATAAGAGCATAATTTGGTTAGAAGTAGGCATACCAGGACTTTTGAAAGCTACTTTCATCAATCGCAGTAGGAAAGGGTGTAAACGGGCCTACCAATCAGCCATATTCAGCGTAAATACTGACATTAAATACATGAATTAGTCCAAGTTGCCACACTACTTCTGCACAGGACGAATACCAAAGTAATAGCATCAGTGGTCATAAAAAGGTATTGGATATATAGGTTATAATTCCATAAGAATTCGTGGAAAAGTATAGAATAATTTTAAGCTCAGTATATAAAAAAAGATAAGCGGTAAATGTATCTTCGCCATTGTGATCGATTATGAATTATGTCACCCAATGTCCAAAATAGCGACATGTATATAAGCTAAAAAAAGGGAATTCCTAATTAACTATGAATTTAGTGTGAGACAATAACTCTTAACTTCTATATTACATGTAATTATTAATACTTTTCTCATCGCCAAATGACTGCATTAGAGTTATTGTAAAGATTTTTAAGTGAAAAGTACTGTTGGACTGTACCAGCAATCAAACAGCTACGAATTTGGTAAATATCTGTTAGTTGAAATTGAAGTGTAATTGTGAAATGTGGTTTTAATTTGTATTATCAGTATTTGTCATGGATTGATCTTGGTAGGGTGCCACTGAAAACTAAGAAGAATTAGATAGTTGTTTCATCCTAAGATAGAACTTCTCAGCAGTGATCACTAGTGGGATTAAATTCACTCAATAAATCACAAGTTGCGTGCAATGTAAAATGACACATACTAAGTACTTAACTACTAGATTTCCATTCTCTAAACATTATGACTTTAGTGAAACAAAAGAAAAACAAGAAACCTATTGCAATATTTACTAAGCGCCACTATGATCGTTGAAAAGAGTAAACCATGCTACTGGTATTAATATGCATATCATTTGATAGAATATATTGTTTAAAATGTATACATAAAAAGATGTCTTTGTAGGTTTCAACCATGATTCTGTTGTTTTGTCTCACATAGTCAAACAGTATCATTGGTTTTCATAAAAATACTACTAAAGACTAAGTACATACACAGTAAGTACTTAGTTACAGGTTCGTGTTAACTGTATTAATTAATTACCGGTTTCTACAGAAAGTATCATTATGTTACAAAGTAATATTTTACAGAAACCAATTCACATGAATAAGCATGCAGAAGAAGGTAAATAGATTAGCTAAGTTAATAGTGTTATAATTCATGTAAACAAGTAAACGAAAAAGAAATTTTCAAAAACAGGATAGAGTTGCGTCATTTAAATTGATTAGTTTAATTGAAAACATGAAATAGTACATGCAGTTTTACTTACAAAAAAAACACCCTGTAACTAAAAATCTATTGCACACTGTGAAAATAGTCGTTAAAAGAAATGATAGAGTGTGAATTTATGTAGTAAGACAACACCCGAATCGATAACTAATATAATCAAATCATTAATAAAAAGGGTAGATGGAACAGACAAAATGCTCTCCCCTATCAAAAACTAAGGAATACAACAGGTAGATGAGAACAAAAAAGGCGTTAACTTAATTGCTCTAGACATAAACTTACATCTCAGATATACTATACGTGATAACACTACTGTTGAAGCCTTAGCTACCTAATATTCTGTAGTTTCATCAATCAGTCTTAATTATTTTACTAAAAATGCTTTTAAAATTCAATGACACGCGACCCCTTGCAGTAAACGCTGGAACTGAGAAAATAAAATGTTACGTAAAGACAACGATCAATTTCATGCGGTGATATGAAGAACACACGTCTATCTTCCCATAGTATTTCTTGATGATTAGAACTGATATAGGTAAAATGAAAATTGTCATATAGAATTAAAGAATACTTGATGCCGAAGGATGCAGTGTCAAAACACGTCAGTCAGTCAGCTACAACATAATCGATACAATTTAATAAATGCAGTACCAAAACGGGCTGATAAATCTGAGGGAGTGAGACAAAAGTGGAGTAAACTGAAACACATAACACTGCTGTTGGGATGTCTAAGAAACAACATAAATGCTTCTGATTCACGAATATGCACTAGGTTTTAAAACTTCTTCAATAATTTAACTAACTTATATAATCTAAGAACAAGATAAACGAATACGCTTTTATGCATACATCTATGTGGATCATGAATCCACTTCAAATAATTATACCTTAAATATGATCAGAGGTATCGCTCCTGACTTCTTTACTAATCGACCACTAACAAATCACAAAAAACTTTGCATAACCAATGAAATCGATTGTTTCGCAAAACGAAACTATGATTTAAGAAGAAAAAAAATTTTTTTTATGTCATGCTTCACATGAAGTATGTAATGAGACAAAAAAACACAAAGAATGAAAAACACACGTACCTCTCATTTGAAATTAGGATAAAACAAACTTAAACGTCCACTAATTTTTTTAATTGAGAAAATATTTCGAAAAGATAGAATAAGCTAGCTAGAGTATATTAAAGCAGCCAGTAAAAGATAAATATAAACGAACAGTGAAAATCACGAAATAATCAAATAGCCCACTATTTGTTAGTCTATGTTTAGTTGTCTATGACAGAATGATCGCAGTTTGAGTACTACTGATAAACAGGTAACATTGGGCAGATGTTTCATACTAGTATGGAACATCCCTGAAGGGCGAAATCACGACCCTGTCAGGTATCGAAAACAGGATCATCAAGTCTCGAGTAGAAAACTTCATGGTATCCCTCAAACTGATATGAATATGTGGTCAATGCAGCCTACACACTAAGCCAATTTCCACAAAACCATCTCAACCTCATTTATGCTTATTATCTGTCTGGGTTTGACCATACTTCGTCACACAAATTCCATAACGTACATGTGAATAATAATTTGTCTCATGCTTTTTTCTACGTTATTCTTTATATCTAATGAACTAATGATTTTATTCACAAAAATGTCACTCCAGTGACCTACAAACACGTGACGACCTACACCTATACGTGACCTGTTTATTCACTGCAAAAGTTCATTCACTAACCACGACTTGGATAACATTGTTGTTGTATTATAAAGCGATATCTTTCGAAAGTAACGTGCTCATTGGTATTTGTAGTGTGTATGTTATGAATCAAGTGACAAAACAATTAATAAACTATAGTAATCAATTAACTGTATAATATGAAGTCTGACTTCATTGCAATTTGCTTAAACACATTAATAGAAACTAGTAAAATTCAACTCATCACACAAGATATAATAATAATTTCTTAACCTGTTCGTGTAACAAAAGGTAGGCTTGAGTTACCGGCAGTGTTTCACTGAGTGTATGTTATAGCCACTATGTTCAGTCACCTCTGTCCTTTTAATATGTGAACATTGCATATTAATGTTATTCTCAGCAGAGATATCCTCTGGATTCTGCAATCAAGCTCCAAAATTATAATTAACTTAGTCTCATTTCCGGGTAAATAAAGGAGGTTTGCTTCGTGATTTCGGTAACCGATAAATGAAAAGTGTACTAGCTTCCCTAATAGTGATCAATATCTGACCAAAACACTTAATTGCATTGTTTTGTAATCCTTCGATTTCCAATAAGACAAAGAAAGCAAGGGAAAATGATGAATGAGGTATTTTTCTGAGAATTAATCCTATACGATTTTAAGGAATGTAATTCTTAATTAAATCACTACATAAACTCACCTATGTACATAGTATGCTTCACTCAAGTAAATCATAGCTTCACAAGCATCGATAGCCATTTCAATGAGCATTTTCACATCTAATTTGTTAGGATATTCTTCAGCGAAATCTGTTTTACAAAACGATGAAGTTTGTGGCAGACTATGTGCGTTTAATACCTCCCCGTTGGCTGTAACTACAACAGAATCTTTTGTGAAAATTAAATGGGAAGATATGAACTTACTGCATGAAGATGATCCATTGGCGTAGTGGCGTAAGAATGAATGGAAATCACCGAAAGGCATATATTCTATAATAAGTGAAAGTGGCTCCAGTGGAATACAAACACCTAAAACCAAAGTAAGCACGTATAGAATTAATGCAACCAAACCAACAAAGACGACAGAAACGTAATTCACTACAATTTGTTTAGCATGAAAATAACTGAAAGAAGTTGTAAAGTAAGTATATATTTTGTTTGAGTTGGATTGTGACTGGAAAGCGCGATCCAGGACGTGCGTTTCGTCCCATTTGGTACTCATCGACTGGATGTGCCTGCATCTTAATGCTGATGTTCACACTAGGATTCGAACTCAGTTCGTTCGTGCCAAACGTCACCGCGTTCACCACTAGGCTACTGTGTCCAGACAGTCACACTTGTGCAATGGGCATGTATATATAATTCGAAAGTATTTGGATTTTCCCGTTGATTTGTTATGAACTAAAATTGGTCAGTGTCTGTTGCCATATATACATCTTGAGCGGATTGCTTCGACATAGTAGTAACACACGTGTTGTTTGAGTTAGATTGTGACTGACAAATCAACGGGAAGATTTAAATACAACCGAGTTATATATACATATTCACTGCAAAAATGTGACTCTTTGGACTCAGTAGCCTAGTGGTAAATGCGGTGACGTTTGACACGAAACGAGCTGAGTTCGAATCCTAGTGTGAACATCAGCATTAAGATGCAGGCACATCCAGTCGATAAGTACCAAATAGGACAAAACGCACGTCCTGGATCCCGCTTTCCAGTTACAATCCAACTCAAACAATACTTGTGTACTATCACTATATTGAGACAATCAGCTAAGGATGCACATATGGTAACAGAGACTGACCAATTTCAGTATATAACAAATCAACAAGATCCCAATATATTTGAATTAGAGGTATATATTTGTATTCAGTTAATTTATATTATAACGGGGCGAGGAATCGGAATCACAATCTGTAGAGTCTATTCTTCGTGATAACGGGACCCCCACTGTCACGCTGCATTTGTTGAACATATAGTAACTATACTATTTACATAACCTAACTTGTAAGTTTTCATTAGACACATTAACTGTTGTCATGTTTATAAAATGAGTGATATATATTCGTAAAATTCCAATGAGTAGAAATTAAAGTGTCTGACGTTTCGCGGCTTAGTGCAAGTCGCTTCTTCAGAGAAATGAATAACCGAATTGAATTAATACAAGATTAAATAATACAATGGAACAAATCAGAATCAAAATAAATTCGTACAATCAAAATGCGAGTTTTGATCATGTCATGTCAATCCGAACATTTTACAAAACTACAAACACTCTTCGAGGTGCATTAGTTAAAATAAAGGACAAGATCCCCTTCACCTCTACACAGAATTGTGTATACAGACTAGGTTATGTTGATTGTGATGCTTTCCATATTGAAAAGTCTCCTCGGGAAATCAAAACTCGTGCCAAAGAACATGAAAGCTACACCAAACGACCTAATAATCCTGTTGAACTTGAAAAATTACAAATCAAATCAGCAATAGCAGTACATGCTATCTATCATAACCATAAAATCGATATTAAAAATATCCAAATTATTCAAAGAGGTTTTTCCAATTATAAGGAAAGACGAATAGCTGAAGCACTTCACATTTTGTTAAATCCAACTGCACTTAACAAAAGGGAAGGCCTTTCTATCCACCCAACATGGACTTTTTATCCAACCGATCACAACTAAATTACATTTAAATTTCATTCACATGAACATACATACAATTTATTTTCACAATGTCACATAATCTCCTTTCACATCACAATAAACATATGCATGCACACATTTCTCACACCAAACCACCTTGACCCAAATGACTTGACATGATCAAAACTCGCATTTTGATTGTACGAATTTATTTTGATTCTGATTTGTTCCATTGTATTATTTAATCTTGTATTAATTCAATTCGGTTACTCATTTCTCTGAAGAAGCGACTTGCACTAAGCCGCGAAACGTCAGACACTTTAATTTCTACTCATTGGAATTTTACGAATATATATCACTCATTTTATCCAATGTTAAATTTATTTGAAATGATCAAAATTAACCTTATTGTCATTTTTGTTTCCCTTTCCCAGTTATTGTAACTTTATTAAATGTTAACAGTGTGTTATAAGCCAGTCAATATAGAACCGGAACATATATCCATTGGTTAAAGTTAGTATATCATATAAACATGAGGTCAAATTAACAAGATCACTACTACAATACAGTTCAGCAATAGTGAATAAAACAAAGTTGTGTATTGTAAAATAATGGAACTTAAGATATTACAGAGAGAGTACACTTGCGCCACCATGACTTATTCTGCACTGTCACTCAGTGACTCCGACTGTAAGAAATGACGAACTGGAAGTACTTGAGAAAAACGAAGGTAGAAAAATCTATGATGATTTGTAAAAAATGTTTTTCCCACCCTTTTTTTATGCATATAATGTTTTCGTAAGAAATCAAAAACATATGCTTCCGTGAAAAAAACCACTGAAAAGGAGGAAAAGGCTTAACATAATCTAAAGAAATATATTATGTTTTGAACTGCGTATGGTTATTATTTATTCTGACGGGATACACAACTAGAATAGGTAGATTGTTAGGTTTAGAGCAGTGATACAAATACATAACACCAATCCATGAAGTTGTTAACTATTGGTCCGGGTATACATGTGGGTGATGATTATGGTAGCTTGACGCATCGTTTGGTAATCCTATTAAATGATGCAATTGTTTTCTTTTCAACCACACTTCTTAACTTTAGCTTTTCAATAGTATTTCCATTCTTTAGCTTACAATAGTGGTAAACTATTTATTTGTTGTATTGTGTGGTAACCAAGACCGACTTACATAAATGTCATGTCATCTAGTGTATATAACATATCAATAGAAAATATGGAAAAAATATCCGCTTAATTTTAACAGATCTATATCATGATAATAAAAATTACAGAATAAAACTGTACTTCTCTAGGCATGAGATAATAGTTTCCTGCATTAATAAGAACGATGATTATTTCCAATTTAATAGGCGATAAAAAGTTACTTGTATTTTGCAGTTAAATGACAACAATTCTCAACGAAAATACGATAATAATGTAATTAGGGTAAGGTGGTTTTGAGGAGATAGGTTGTTTGTATTCGATAAAGATTGATTTCGGTTGGGTACTGATATGATGCAAAAAATAGTTGACTTATCGAACGTCGATTGGGTGCACCTAGTCGATCATTGAGCGTCTGCCCTATGCCCACTCAGTCCCAAGCCAAAGACAGAAGAACACAAGACGATAAATCAACCGGACAGAATTATATTTCAGACATTCCTTTATATACACATAAAATCAGACCGCACAGCAAACCAATTAGGAACCTAACATTAATACAAAATAGGAGCAATAGTGAATGTGAACTGGAGTACGTATACACAATTCATTAACCATAATTCATTAATGAGAAATGATATAATAAAAGTTAATATGTCAAATGGAAGGACAGGGCAGAGGAAACTGAATAGAAATAAATTGTTCACTTTGAATATAACCAAAAATACTGAAATAGTCGACAGATAAATAACTCTCGAAGATAATCAATCTTCTTTAGGAGCCCAGCACATCAGGTACCATTCACAACCAGGAAGCATTGGAGGAGAGTTTCGTCTAAGTAAGGAACATCTAAACAGTGCACAAACACGACCTCATCAAGGATCGAATGTAGAATCTTCAAATACCTCGTTGAATGCTAACCATCAGCACCAAAGATCAGATGATAATGAGTTTGGTCGTTGGTGAAGTCGCAGGTGCACAAAGTTAAGAAGCTGTTTACGAAGATAAAATAGATAATCGGCGAGTATGGTTTTCAACGGTACCCAACCGAGATCACTTTGTGATTACTATAAACAAAAAGTTATGCGATCTACAGAACACTGTACATATAATAAATAAGAGCTAATACAAATTGAATTGGATAAAATATTTCGCAATACCTAATAACTGAATAATATTTTTGTGTTGTAATTCAATTAATATTTCAGCTTCGCGAAGGAAATTAACCTCAGCCTCTAGATTAATACCTCCTTGGATCATCTTGACTACAGCAATGCAATCATTTGATTCGTCTGGAGACGGATGACCTAAAAAAGAAGGCATAATAAACAATAAAAATACAAAAAGAATAGCTTGTAACTTTGTTAGTTTGGATTAACATAGAGACTTAATAACTGAATAGAAGTTAAAAAGCTACTTTTAAACAAATAGGAACTTGACAGTAATAATATTCACTATTGCTAGACATAAAAAAATAAAGTAGGACATTATCATAAGATCGAAAATTTATTAAGGAAAAATAACGACTCCTTTAAATGTTGAGTTAACATTTTTTAAATGAATATAGGATAGTTATCACACACTTAGTTCTGAATGATTCGTTGAGTGGATGAGGCTAGTCTGACCACTGGTTCAGTGGGTAGGAATAAATGAACATATACACAAACAGTTTATAAACATTAAATGAAATACATAACATTTAAGTAGAAAAACCCACAATTTGTTGACTGGATTCGTCACACTTGGTTTTCGTTTGAAAACTACTAAAGAGCGTTGACCACCAGACACACACTTCGTCCTAGTATGGGGATTCTCAGCATTCAAATTCTAAGTACATCCCTTAGTACATGTGCTTATATCTAGGCTCAGTAGCTCAGTGAATAACGCAGTGGACCTTAAGATAATTAGGAAGAGTACGACACTTGATGGGGACATCAACACTTGGGTGTGGGATATTTAATTGATTAGTCTAAAAAAGATTAGACTCACTCAATGAATTTCATTTGCCAGTCGCAATTCATTTTTAACTATACTCATGAAATAACGCTGTAACGAAGCGATCCGCTTACGATGCACAAATGGAAACAGAAACTAATCAAATTCAATCTTAATTGAAATTGGCAGAAATATACAGTTACAGTTAGAATAAAGTTAAAACCATCTGTTTCACTAACTAAATACACAAAACACGTTTGGAAACAAGGGATGAATACGTAAATTGCAAATATCATTTATTGTATACTTAAAACACTGCATATACAAACAGACTCTATTTATGCTTGAGCTAGATAGAAATTTTTGACGGCGAAAACAAATGTAAAAGTTAGCGTTCCAAATGAAATGTTTAACGAGAACAACAATCCAATATGCAATGTATACACACAAATGGACAAAAGTGACTAAAAATGGTGAATACAACATACACACAATGTAACATTATAGATAACAGAAGCCAAACCTTTATAACAGGAACAATTAAGAAAATCATTACTACGTCTCGTGTGATAAGTTCAATGATATTACTGTCTATTAATGGGTTTAAGTAAATTGCAAAGTATATAAAATAATGTAAGAACGACAACATATGCGAAATACTTTGAGTTAAATGCATCTCGTTGTATTCTCATCAGACACATACACGTTATTCATATAACATAACTCAAATATTATTAGAGATGTTGATTATGCCAATTGAAATGTTCAACAGATAACATTAGAATGTTTCGATAGCCAAAGAGAGAAGCCGAGTTTAAAAACAGTCGAAGGTCTGTTTCAATGTTGATTACAGAGCCAATATATTGTTTAGTAAACTTGACACTAATCTAATTGCATTAAAAGATGCTTTTCTATGTTAGTGAATAATACACATTACAGATAATTACCACACTTTCAAACATCTTATAAACAAAGATGTCATTTGTAAATTTTATAAGTGATGAAAGATGCACTCAATACTTACAGAAAACCTAATCATTACAACTAAAAAAATAAAATCCTTAAGTGAATTTTCGCTTCCTCACTCCCACAGATAATAAGTTGGTTACTGGAACGTAAAGAGTCAAATATATTGAATTAGGAATAAAGCCAGCATTAACCTATATAAAACGATCAATCACTAAGTAAACTGTGACGAAACACCAAATGTTCATCGTTCATACCATGTATTGATATATTTGGTAATTGATATAGGTCGTTAGTCAAAAGTTGAATAGAGAATTTATCTAAACAGTTTACTACGATAGTACTATAATTTCTGATGATTTCATTTCATTCAATACGTATTATAGGCTTATATACACGACTTTATGGAGTAGTTTTCACCAAAGGCAAGAAAATGAAATAAATCAACTTACGATGAAAAAGCAAAATCATACGTATAAACTAATAGTTGTCAGTCAATTACATTGACAATTCAACCACCACTTCATAACATTATCATCAGTCTTTTAAATATGCACTAAACTAAGCACCAGAGTGTAAATTAAGTTTTAAAAAATACCTTTCATATTTAAAACAATCTACATACCATTAGGATTATTTTCATCTTCTTGTGAACTGGTAGAGATAAGACGTAATCTTTCTGATGTTGTTAAGCTTAACAGACGCCTTCTATGAACTAATTTATTCAGATTCGGAGCATGAACTAAGATGACCCAACCAAATCCACATCTGGCTAAACACCGTATTTCAACCAGACGACTACGAGGAAAGCATAGTGATTTTAATCTAGATATTTTAAAATAATTGGAAATTATGTTATATATTAAAGTATTAATTGCCACGGTGTAAAAATATAATTACGTTAATTGAAAGGGTAGGCGCAGACTAAAAATACACTCCAATTGTCATAATCTCACTTTTGTTTACAGTGTAGTCAGTTGGGATATCCAAAAGTGTCAGCAATATTCCGAAGCTATAGAAATTATGGTTGAACTGTTTAATGTTACCCAATAGTTGTTAGCATTATAAGCCTGTTAACAACCTTCTTATCCCAGACGAATGTAGTAAATGTTCAAGGTAGTTATAAACGAGAATACAGCAATTTTCAATGCAGTGTGATTTTCTTCGATGCCGAAAAGGCTGATGTAGTGAATCGCAAAAATACGTAGTTGTGTCATATTTCAGTGCTTAAGATGTGAGTGCAGAATAATAATTAGTATATCATTAAGAAATTATTATATTGATTACAATGCATAAATGATCAGATTAATTCAATGTATGCTTCAACTGATCGCTATTTATCCTTTTTTAAACCAATGTCTTCGGAACATCGCTCATAATTTCTGGATTTACCACGTTAATAATAATGAGGCTAGACATCGAGTATTAAACAAAGATCGTAAGTCAGTTGATGAGGCTTTTAGTTTTCATTAACTAAGGTGGCTTGAACCTGTATTACATATGTCTAACCACCATCTACCTCGATGCTGACTGATATTGAGATAGGGTGTAAGAAAGCTAAGGGCAATCAGAGTGAAATGTGACACAAGTCAGTGAAGTTATTAACTGTCGGTTTATGCCCTATTAGTAGATGACGACTACCTGGTTGAGGTCTGCCTGAATGCCCTAACCAATGAATGGAAACTCTGGGTGGCATGACCCAGAATTGGTCACAGTGGCTCAGGTGTATTCAGTATTTGTTCGTCATTAAGTCGTGAGTTTAAAATTACCCCGTACCTTTCTTTCCACGAACTGATTTTTTCTTTTATGATCATATTCTATATGTCCACCTTTTTGTTGTTACTATCATTATCACTAAAGTAACCACTACTTCCACTGATTTGGTGCTGATCTTACTGTGTAACTGACGAGTGGCAACTTGGACTGATGCATACATGTGTCAAGATTCATACATACATATTTAAACCAACAAAGAAGAGATTTACTTGCTTTGTAAAAAGTGTATATAGTTTAAGGAATGCTTTCAAAAAACTTTGTACTATGTCATATTCCTAAGAAAATTCTGATTCTTCACAATTACTTACTTTTAAATAACAGATATGCAAAATTATTAAGTTAGTTGTTTAGCAACAAGTTACATATATTAACTGATGTAGGAGAATCAGGAGTTTTATAAAAAAGTAAATGAGAACAACAACGTTTACATTTAGTAGAAGTATGGAAAGCGAATTGTAACATAGCAACGTGTTTGCAGTTTAAAGTGTAAACGCAGTAATAGGTCATGAACAACGTAAAATTTGTGCGTTCGCTCAATTTTCTACAGCCAAATAAAATTAACAGAATATCACAATATAGTTTAACAAAACCGTATGGCAGGGTACGTATTAAAGGATAGTAAAACCTAAGATTTAGAGGATAAAGTATGGATGTACATGTGTTACTGTAACCGATTTTCAGCCATATTATCTTATGTCTCTAAACCCTGATTACCACTCATCCTTTGTTTGACAAACAGATTTACCACCTACGCCATAAATGATGCAAGTCCGTAAAAGCTAAACGTCTTTCTAAACGCAAGTCATGATTCACAGAACGTATTGTATAACAGGTTTGGAGTTATTTTCATTTGGCATCACAGTAATCACAATAAAACCTTTTCGCTTGCGTATGTGAAACTATATATATATATATATATATATATATATATATATATATATATACGCCTGCATATTTGTGAACATTCATATGCATGATTAAAAAAAGTTATCAAATATATGCCATCCAGTCCCATCTAATCAACGGTAAATATCTCGATAGGATAAAGAAAGAATTAAAACAGATTATTTGAGCTGAACGAGAAGATTTTAACTGAATTAGATACTCAGAATTCATAAGAAAAACTTACATCTTTAAGTTGAATTGCAGCTGACAAGCAAAATCCAGGAAGCGCGTTTCGCCCCATTCGGGACTCAGCGACCGGATGTATCTGCATCTTAAGGCAGATGTTTACACTAGGATTCGAACTCAGTCCGCTTCACTTCAAACGCCACCGCGTTTACCACTAGGATACTGTGTCCAGATAGTCACACTTGTGCAATAGGTATATATGTTATTAGGATGGATACGTATCTTCCCGTTTGACACGAAGTGAACTGAGTTCGAATCCCAGTGTGAAGATCAACATTGGGATGCAGATACATCTAATCAATGAGTACCAAATAGGACGAAACGCACGTCCTGGATCCTGCTTGCCAGTCACAATCCAACTTAAACATTACTCGTGAACTACCGCTAAATAGAGGCGATCTGCTCAGGCTAAACATACAGCAACAGGGGTTGACCAGTTTCAGTCCATGACTAATCAACACGAAGATAAAGGCTCAATCTAAAACCTTAAACCTGTTTTATTTTCAATTTAACCCTCCAAACTAATAAAAAATTCACATGATTTTCTTACTTACTGATTATCTCACAACAGAACATGGGGTCATATGATTACATATGACGTTAGTCCTTTATTATATGACCTTATTGATCGTCAGCATTTTTAAGTACTTGAGTTGAAATTAACACAAAGTTCAATACATTTCACATCAGCTTGTTTTAAACCGCTTACTGATTAAATGTACACATGTAAACGTGATGTTTATCGTGGACTATTATTTACAGCCAAGGAGAACAGAACAGCTGTTTTTCTCCAGTATGAGACTATTGATAAAAAGGGATTTATGACTTGTCGAACTCAGAGCGTATAGTTTTAATGGTGGGTATATTACATCAATACTAATCACTTTAATCAGAGAAGGATCATAATCTTATTAACTGTTTGAGCAGTTTTACCTATGATCGTGAGTCGAACGTCAGCACATCTTACTTAATGGCCCAAATAGAAACTAGCAATCCCTTGAAAAAAACCTAGGATCAAATACTAGTAGCTCACAAATGTTGTCTTTTTCTAAAGAACACTACTTTTCAGTACTAACAATGATATGCACAGAAGTAAATTTTGAGTCCATATGTAGTAGACACGTGAATTTCTAACACTGCAAACGCACTAATTATTTCAAAAAAACTAAAGCTTACTTCGGATGAAGCAAGTGAATCATTGAGGCCATATTAACTAGCTTCTCTGTCAATATAGAAGAACATAATTCCGCTGAACCAGATGACAGAGACTGATAACATGATTCTGCCAAGCCAAGAGCTGGAACGAACCATGAATCATCATCCTCATGATCACTAGACACGTGATTATGGGAGTGTGAACCGCTATCAATAATATGATGATCAGCAGTGGTTGATGAAGAAACACCACCTGGATTATTTTGAATAGAACACGATAAACATGCATTTGACAGGAGATTGCTAGAAACTCCACAGCTTACACAGATATTTGATGAAGAATCTAGTGATTTAGGCGGTGAGATAACTGTGGGTGCATTGGTCAAATAAACTACCGATCTATCCATTTGCATTCTAATTGTATTAGCTTCAAATTCTTCGTCAACCGTTTCTTTTCTAGCTACTGGATAATTGTGAGCAGACTGAACCATTTTCAAAGAGTCATGTTTCGGTTTCTTAAGGAGATGAGGTATATGAAAACACGGGCATAGGGATGATAAATAACGACTATGCCATACATTAGTCACAGCAGTTTGATTAGGTACTGACAGCAAGTAGTTGTCATCTATGCATTGTGTAGCAGCAAAACCAGATTTCAACTGAACAGTTGCATGAGATGAATGTATAAGGTCAAAAATACGATAATATAATCCAAAAATACACTGGAAGCATGGATTGAGCTGTCTAAGTCTACGTCGACGAGTTAGTGATTTTCTTCGTCGTTCCAAATATTTGACTTCACTAGTTCCTGTAGTATCATAAAGATGTTGGGAAAAACGTCTACTTTCATCGCTTTCATCATTAACACTAATTTTATCTTTCTGAATTTCAGATATGTGAAAATCGAATTCAGGAAAGTGTACAACTGAATTTCCAATATTTTTTCCATAATAACGATTTATAAGACATATTATACAACTAATAATTAAGAAGCACAGAGCCAATCCAACAGTTGAACAAGCGATTATTATCTAAACAATTTTTCAAATAAAAATTAATATATTATACTTTAAAGCAGCATACAAACGTTAGCTTGCAAGTTTTAAAAAAAATTGTTAGCTACAAAGTGGTATTATAAAGACTTTACATAATGACGAAGTAATAAGTGTACAACAAATTAATGTGGGAAAAACCCAGATAAAATAGATAATGATGTGATCCATCTCAGGACTTCGAAACAAAAGTGAGTAGATCACAAATTACAAATATCAATTATATTGTAATTTTTTACGTAGATTTACTGAAACGGTACAGCTATGTAAAATACTATCATTTTCTTTCAATGACGACAGTAGTAGCCAATATCCTGTTTGTCGAATTCTTACTGCTTACTAAATTCGACTGATCAATTGTAATGTGGTCACCAATCTAAGTGATTCGACATACACGTGGACTACGTTATGATGTTATAAGTAGTTGAGGTTTAAACCATACATGAAACACCAATTATCAAAAGACTATAGGTAGGTCTCACTGATTTGCGCCGATTAGCATGAAAACTAGGTTCAGTGAATCCTGTCGGCTACTTCTAACCATGTAACATATTCTAATGCCACTTGATTATAAATTACATGTTGTATTAGTTAGATAAAGTATTTTTTAATGTCGCTCACATAAACTTTAGGAAATGATGAAGATAAATTAGAAAGAAGAGGAGAGTTCAAAGATATTTCATAGATATGCCCTTAAAAAAACAACACTTTTGTAGATGCTTAGAAACGAAACAGTATGAAGTTGAAGTATGGATTAGAATGACAAACTGAAAATTGAATAAATTATGATTTCTGAGAGATATTGATAAACCATGAAAACAAAATGACGACCTATTTCGAGACTGCTCAATTAGAAGATTGTTTACATCACAAACTTACTTTACGTAGACAGCCATTGAAAAATAGGAGGTAAATTTGAGTCACTTCTTAACTCTACTATGGGACACTTGAAGTAAACGGAAGTTGGAAATGTGAGCTGTTAGGTAACAACTTAGTGCTTTGCATTTAAGGCGTTAGTCATTAAATCAGGAGATCCAGGGTTAAACTTCTGGTAGGGTCGTAAGTGTACACTCCTATGTCCTACATTGGGATAGAAAATTTGCCCAGTGATATCTGATTTTTACCGGTTACTTGGTTACATTCGACTAGCGTTGTAAATTACAAATGAAATTTAAGTGGATAGATATCAATGCGTTTTCTTGATTTTCTACATTAGGAAGATGACAAATAATCCTAATAAATCTCAGTGAATTCCATAAAAAAATTGTGTCTCTTCTTAATGTAACAGATCAAATAAACACATCATTACTACTAATTCCTCAGAAGCATCGAGGACTTCAAGGTCACAGGCAATAAATTAAAACCATCGACTAGATATATAGGACAGTATATGTGCACAAGAACATTGATAAAAGTAAAAATATAGGCAAGATTTTAATTTTATGAACGTATAAATGAATAAACAGAAAGTCATTAAAATATTTCTCAATGCAAATCGTTTCAAAAGCGACTTCAGTGGTGTACTTGAAACCAACTAGAAGTTTTCATTGTTTTCTTAATACTCAATAGTTACTGTATCTTATTTCTCAAAAGATAAGTGGGAGAGATGAACCATTTCCTATATGAGCCATTAGTTAGTCGCCCACATATTCTAGACATGAAACGAGTTTCACAAAACAACCCAACATATTTCAATTAGACTATATACAACTCGTAATTTCTAAGCCTTGTAGATTCAAACGACGAACATTTCTTTATTCTGTAATGTTGGATAATATTATTTTTTCTGTTTGCTGAATATTGCTTAGACTGAACTAACAGTAACTGCACTAGAAATAAAGGAGACATTGTCATGGTGATAAGAGTCACATCATGAACTGGTACTGTTAGATATGTAAACATGAATACGTTAATTACATATTGGAAAGCTTTTACATTTTGATTTCGGTAGAGAACTTAAAAACGTTTACATAAAACATTCGTTTTAAACATTAGACTGAGAGTGTTACAAGATGATAATAACATGTGTACTTCGTTATATTTACTTTACCATTTAGTTAACATGTATCTATAACGAACAACAAACTTCATTCGGTTATTAACAAATAAAAGACACTGAGGTAAGCATATATATAGTGGATGACTTTCAAAGTATTACTTACTTTTGACTTCTTTACAATACAATAATTTCTAGAAAGATTCGAGTAAGCATCATAAAACAGAGTACAACTACGAGTTTGCTCAGCAATTTTTACTAAGCTAAGATCCCTTATTCAGAAATTCAAAAGGTCTCAGGTTCGACCCTCCCCCCCAACCTAATATATCCGTTTGAGCAGTAGGCAGTATTACTAAATCTTACACATGGTTTGACTCAAACCTGTACTACAAAAATGAAATATTACAGTAGCTACAGTAACATGAAAAACCTAAGTGAAGTGCTCAGTCAGTATAGAAGTATTTACAAATAACATGATATGAATTTACTTCCCTAGCTACTTGAAATTTAAAAATGATTTAACAGAAAATATTTATTTATATTTTACAACGTAAGTTGAATTGTTCACCTATATAAGTAATTTCAACTTGATCGAGAGAAT
This sequence comes from Schistosoma japonicum, assembly GCA_025215515.1. Taxonomy (NCBI): domain Eukaryota; kingdom Metazoa; phylum Platyhelminthes; class Trematoda; order Strigeidida; family Schistosomatidae; genus Schistosoma; species Schistosoma japonicum. Next base: position 38,964,684 of record CM046069.1, on the reverse strand, counting down.
GAAATCAACAATAAGGATTAGGATAACCATGACATTAGATACTACTCACTGATCAACAAAGTCTAGTGTCAGTATACCAGCCCTATAGGATGTTAGTCGCAGCCCGAACGGCTCAATTATGCTTAGAGAAGTGAAATGACGTGACCGAAGTTGAATTCCACCACAGAGCACCAGTTCTCTCAAGACTATAAATACATCTTGATATCAATTAACACCAAACTTAGGTCAGGAGTGTCTTACCAACTACTTACAACCATCTAACATTAACATAAGCACATAATATATTAAAATATAAATGCATGAAATGTCTAGTTTACCAAACAAAAAACAGTTACAGATATAAAATAATCAATGAAACGTGCTATATATATATATCACAAGAAATGAGTAAACTTTCAGAGTAAAGATTATCAGAGAAGGAAAACACAGAGTACATTTAATAAACGAAAGACAAACGTACGTGTAAACTTGTGTGCTAAATTATAGATATGTAAAATTACATGAAGTAAAAAGTCAGTCAATTTAATTGTTCTGTACAAATTATAAGACAGATTGCTAACATTTTAAGTAATAATAATCAATAAGAAGTTAAAACGTATACGAATGTAAAACACAGATATTGACGTACATACATAATTTTATTTACAACTGAGGAGAAGTAATGCGCATGAATATGAATATATTGATAGAAATTGTTAATAATCAGAACACTACTTACTTCATTAATATTAAACACTAACAATAACGTTAAGAGAGAAAACAATAGACATATCCTTTAAGTCACCTGTCAACGTAACAGTGATTTTCGTTGTTTTTCAGTAATAGTGCACCCATATTCATTTTCGCGTATATATATACATATATATATATATATATATATATATATATATATATAAGGACCAAGCTCAAATGTATGTTGGCTAAGTGTTTTTTTTTCTAATGTTCACTAAATGTTTGTTGTATTCGGCATTTCCTATCACCGTGTTCATTCGATATACAAACGGTGCATATTAGAATGTAATTTTTAGTGATTTCATTTCATTTCAAACTCTAAGTTTCAGTGTTTTCGTGTTTTTCGTTCGGGGTAATTCTTTGAGTATGCGCATATTACGAGAGAGACTTAGAACAACAAAATAGGAAAGGAGAAATCTACATCTCATTGAGACAGGTTATTCAACCATTGAAATAAATCGCCAAGTGATTGATATAAAGTAGGCATTAGAAGTACCGAAAGTTTAACGTCCCAATACTATGGAGACACACAACACCCACAAAATTACATACTCATGACACAAAACTCAGTACCATAATTTATTTATTTCATTCAATTCAATTGTTACTAATATTATTTTTATACACAGTGCTGTGATCTGTGCATTATTTTGTTTTTGACGTCTAATACACAGGATTAAAGGTAGAAAATGGAAAGTTTAAGTTGAGATCCAACCATTTTCCGCGTAATAAATTAAGTGCTTCTAACTTAACTTGATTGTTTACTTCTAATCTGAAAACATTCACTGATATTTTCTTTATCTACTCGAATTTAGCTTGACTGTATTACAATCTGTTCACTGTAATCAGTAAATAATGCACATTAAAAGTAATTGGAATCAATATTACTACTGACTTTTTACATCTGTTATTATTAACAAGCATCATGTTATTCAAATCATAACAGCGGAGATGATGGCTCTGAGAACTGATGCAGATAAGCATGAATTCCTATCTGAAATTATAAAACAGATTGATTGAGTTGTCTAGTACTCAACCAAAGTTATTATGAAATACTGATAGATAATAACGTTGGGAACATTTTCGGTTTCATGCACCACCAACATTTGGTATTTGGTTACGCCCCTGATCACTGTTGATTTTGTCAATCAATATTGCTGGAACATACATGTTCTACTGCAAGAACACTCGCAGAGACAATGACGTTGCTTAGTCAAATTTTTGGGGACGAGCCTACGAATTTTAATACTTCCTATCCATACACAAAACTAGTGATGAATAAAGAAAAGAATTTTTTAATACAAGTTAGAATAATCAATCGAGAATGTGAGCACTTTAAGTTGAGAACACTCACTGGAAATTACTTCAGGTCCATTAAACTTTAGTCTCAAATCTGAAAAATTCAATGACATTTATAAACGACTACCTTTATCACCTTTATCAAGGCACCAAACCGACTTCGACAATAATGAATGAACTGTTTTGTTCACTAAAATGGGAATGTTGGAGTTGCCTAGAATAAAAACGCTGTATCACGTAATGTATTTTTAAGTTGAGTTTTATTGATTTACTTAATTCTATAGGTTATAGGTAATTGATGACAAAACTAGAAATATGAAAAGAAAATAAACTCATTTAGTCGATGACTTTTTAAGTACATTATCTATGCAGATAGATGACAATGAATTTATGAAATAAAAATGTACAAAAAAACATACGAAAAGCGTTAAGAACAAATCAACTACGCTAACAGTTACAAACTAAGTGTATTGACAAGATGTGCAATATGAGAAATTATACTAGCCTTCATTTATGTTATTGTTGGTTAAATGAATTTATACAAAACAACACTTTTTCCCGTGGATGATTCTTTAATAATCATCTAGCAGTAGTCTCCAACCAACTACATCCACATTGATTTTATTTTAAGTGAATATTGTTTTAACGTCGTAATATATGAATATGAACAATCCATCTCTCCCTCTAAATATGAAGAATTTCTCCTATGCAATCATACAAATTGTAAACCCAATGAAGAAAGATGTTAAACAAATTTTATGCACAAAAATAGCGTGACTTTTTGTTATTTATATCCGTCACACAAACAAGTTAGGTTAACGGTCAAACGTTCGCCGCGGAACTTGAAGCTCCTGGATCCTGTCTCTAGTCTGATTATAGTTGCGCACTGTTAAAGGGTTTCATACTAGGAGAAAACTTATGTCCAGTGCTTCCTGGTTTACAGTGGTACCCTACTGAGACTAAACCGTGACGAATGTAAACAACAAATTAAAACCAATCTCAAAATAAACACTTCGACCTAATTACATTATTGTTGCATTTCAATTAAGAATTACTGTTACCAAACTAAAGTTCATTTATCTATTCATATTTTACCACAAAACATACCTGCGATTGAGCCTCTGTGATTTCCAAAGCCCCAGGCGATCCACTACCGACAGTCCATTTACGACTACTAGTGTTGTCAGTTATTTCTGAACATAGAGGGATTTTATAGCAAGAAGTCAAATACCATTCTTCCAAGTGATGATTACGCTGCAGATGTGGCGTAGAAGAAACATTTTGAAATTTATCTTTATTGTCTTTTCGACTTAAACAAAATGGTTTTGAGGCTAAACCAGATGGGTTACGACAAACAGCAGATGAACTAGCTTCATTGCTTAAACTTTTAGGGAAAGTGAAATCATTTAAACCATATAAACCTGGCCAAATACCAGGCTGAAGATTTTGAATGTTTTCATCGCGAACAACCAGATTAGCCCATGGAACACATTCTGGCATAGTGCCTAAACCCATGTAACTTTCACCATTCCCGGTGAAACAATCAACTAGTAAGAAACCAAATATAGAAATAAACATAATTCTAAATGTAAAGTATAATACGAAGTCAATGTTTATCATGAACATGGGAAATTAAGTTACAAATGTATTTAATAAGCTCCAAATATAAAGCGAAATAGTGTAAGACTTGAACGACGCACTCGAGAACCAGTTTAGATTATGCACGTAAATGATTCTAAATGATCTTACTGGGCTATTGCTCATGGTTATTTTGTTTCGTTTTTTACCTTGTAGACTGTTCACCTCTAGTCCCAAGATCGCTTCCTTCAGTTGTTGACCGAATAGATGTGAATAATACCAATGCAACCCAGTTTAAAGTAAATAAGAGCCATGAGACTAAAAAATTAATGATTTTAACATATAAGACAACACATATAGGCGAACAGTATTGTTTTCCATTAGATCAACATCAGGTTTCATTCAAATGTACAGTAATATTTATATACGAATATGAAAATTATTAAACCAATGAAGGCAATTAATGTGTCAATGATTGAAATGAAAAAGGTGGATTACATAACTGATCATAATAAGTGAAAAGTGTAAATTGGTAATAGTAATAATAAACAGATTAATAACAACAACATGAATGCATACTTCAATAAAAGATAAATACGAGCAATCATAAATTCGATGTAGGTCAAAACGGTATGAAATTAAACTTGTTAAAACAATAATAATAATCGTTCAAAACTAGGTATAAAAATAATGTGGTCAATTAAATGGAGAATAAAGAGGCATGAAAGGTACGGAGTAAAAAAAAAAGAAACCGTAAAGGGTATAAAAAATTGTGTAAGTCATTTATTATGTTTTGTAAGGCCATAAAAAGGATAGGGGTGTTACACACTTCTTTTGATTGCATAACACGAATTTATGTGGATTCAGTGACGTGTAAGAAACGGAAACCTTGATGGTATGTGGCATACCAATCTGAACGATTTATTTCTATCTATTGCATGACCACTGTCTATTAAGTGTGACAAAATAGAACTACGTATGGATTTCACTAACCCCTTTCCAAACCAAGAAGGTAGATGATTGATAATCCATTGGCCTAGTCGTCTGGTCGTACGCCCAATACAGCTCTATCCACATCAGCAGTTGAATTCATTATTACACATGGAAATGGCGAAACCACGCAACGCATCCTTCAGCTAAGAAACTACCACAGGTCGATTAGTGAATTATAAACATAAATTTGATGCATTAAAGGTTAATTTAACAGTACAAGCTAGTTATTTATTTAATACTTGCAATGTCAACGCTGAACTGAAGTTTAGGGGACAAATAGCTATCAATTGAAGCATACATTGAATTAATCTGATCATTTATGCATTGTAATCAATATAATAATTTCTTAATGATATACTAATTATTATTCTGCACTCACATCTTAAGCACTGAAATATGACACAACTACGTATTTTTGCGATTCACTACATCAGCCTTTTCGGCATCGAAGAAAATCACACTGCATTGAAAATTGCTGTATTCTCGTTTATAACTACCTTGAACATTTACTACATTCGTCTGGGATAAGAAGGTTGTTAACAGGCTTATAATGCTAACAACTATTGGGTAACATTAAACAGTTCAACCATAATTTCTATAGCTTCGGAATATTGCTGACACTTTTGGATATCCCAACTGACTACACTGTAAACAAAAGTGAGATTATGACAATTGGAGTGTATTTTTAGTCTGCGCCTACCCTTTCAATTAACGTAATTATATTTTTACACCGTGGCAATTAATACTTTAATATATAACATAATTTCCAATTATTTTAAAATATCTAGATTAAAATCACTATGCTTTCCTCGTAGTCGTCTGGTTGAAATACGGTGTTTAGCCAGATGTGGATTTGGTTGGGTCATCTTAGTTCATGCTCCGAATCTGAATAAATTAGTTCATAGAAGGCGTCTGTTAAGCTTAACAACATCAGAAAGATTACGTCTTATCTCTACCAGTTCACAAGAAGATGAAAATAATCCTAATGGTATGTAGATTGTTTTAAATATGAAAGGTATTTTTTAAAACTTAATTTACACTCTGGTGCTTAGTTTAGTGCATATTTAAAAGACTGATGATAATGTTATGAAGTGGTGGTTGAATTGTCAATGTAATTGACTGACAACTATTAGTTTATACGTATGATTTTGCTTTTTCATCGTAAGTTGATTTATTTCATTTTCTTGCCTTTGGTGAAAACTACTCCATAAAGTCGTGTATATAAGCCTATAATACGTATTGAATGAAATGAAATCATCAGAAATTATAGTACTATCGTAGTAAACTGTTTAGATAAATTCTCTATTCAACTTTTGACTAACGACCTATATCAATTACCAAATATATCAATACATGGTATGAACGATGAACATTTGGTGTTTCGTCACAGTTTACTTAGTGATTGATCGTTTTATATAGGTTAATGCTGGCTTTATTCCTAATTCAATATATTTGACTCTTTACGTTCCAGTAACCAACTTATTATCTGTGGGAGTGAGGAAGCGAAAATTCACTTAAGGATTTTATTTTTTTAGTTGTAATGATTAGGTTTTCTGTAAGTATTGAGTGCATCTTTCATCACTTATAAAATTTACAAATGACATCTTTGTTTATAAGATGTTTGAAAGTGTGGTAATTATCTGTAATGTGTATTATTCACTAACATAGAAAAGCATCTTTTAATGCAATTAGATTAGTGTCAAGTTTACTAAACAATATATTGGCTCTGTAATCAACATTGAGACAGACCTTCGACTGTTTTATCCAAAATTAAAGATTTTGCTGGTAAGAAATCTTTGCTTTTCTCTTAAGTCACTGTTAGTGATTTTATTTGTAGGATGGATATATTCTTCTTTCAGGCGTGGTAATTCTCATCATGACAGTTTTACTGACTTTCAGTTAAAATTTAGATGGATCTTCGTTCATGCTAAATAGCAACTTCCTACTTCGCTTCAATATTTACTCCCTTTCCCCATGTAGTTTTCATATATATTTAATATACATAAATTCTAGTACAACTCTGTACCAAAAATGTATACTGTAAAACTAACGAGATATTATCTTGAAGAAATAATCAATGGAAAGTAGTGAGTACAATTCAAAAGAGATTAAAATTAATAAGTGAACAAGTCCAGTTTATAACGGATACATTTCTTCCAAGAAATATCATCAGGAAAAATTTATTTTATTTTGGAGAGTATCCTTCGCTTTTAAAAGGAGTGTAGAAGAAAACTCTAAGAAGATTGTAGTTGGATTTAATTCTGAGTACTATCACCAACAGCTCCTACTATTGACCACGTTGTTGAATGTATAGTTTTCCAGAGCTATCTATTTAGTTGAATAAAACGATTCCTACGAGCTGGTAGCTTTGTTTTTATCCTTTCAAAATATTTTATTTATAAAGTACATTTATGTGTATGAGTAAGGGGAAAGGAATAAACAAACGACCTAATCGTTTGATTCCTCAAGATAAAACGATTCTTAATTGTATGTCTTAAGACATTTGGATGGAAGTTGAACTGATGTCGTGTTTTAGTTTGGCCGCCCCTACCCATCCTACTCCCACCCTAGCTAATATTGCACGACGAGGTTTTGGCAGACGGTAGTCGAGCCTACGCAACACGTCACAACCATCTCAGGTTTACGACCACTTCGACTGATTTGGCATGATTTTCTAGTACTCAGTGTTCAATATCAATATTGTTTATTCGGTCACTTCATGATATGCAGGTGATACTATGAAGATTCCTATGATCGAATGCCTGGAGTCTACATATACCGTCGAATTTCTCGACACGTTTCGCACTCAATAATTAAAGCAGAGGGGACTTCAGTGCAATGCAGCCGGTCATTCATTGACAGACGGATATCTTGCCTGGAAAGTGAGCCAAGCGAGATTACTGAAACTCTGTTGAGATTTCGTCAGATGCCGACCCACCATAGGTGATAAGACTTTCTAAATAAATGCAGTAGTCACTCCCTATGGTCAATCTATGCGATGATACAGATTAGTCATGGAGTAACATTTTGCATTTAGATGGAGAAAAACGTATCCCAAACATGCTTGTAATGTTACCCAACCTGTTTAGGAGACCCCACGTATTGTCAGTAACTTCACTGAAAAGGTCCACATCGTCCTCTTTGAGGTCTGAAACCAACCTTGTTTTCTCGAGTTGTAATTCCCTACCATTAGATATATGTCGTATGATTGCAGAGGCTAATAGTTTAGACACTATGTTAGTCATACTGATTCCTCTGTGATTATCACAAGAATATATTTGCCCAATTTGAAAACTGGAACGATCAGAGATCGAATTGCTTATAGCCTTTCCAACTTCCCTAGGAGTCGGGGGGGGGGACAAGTGTCGAACTTCCACACAGGTTATTTAGGGATAGTCGGTAAGCGGAGTTATTGGGGCCCAGTTGAACTGTTCCCAAAAGTGTTCCACCTATCGGTCCAATCACCAAGACTGGGAGTGGGTCGTACAACATTTCTCTCGGGAATAGTCTCATTAACAGCTGATTTCCTAATACTTATGTACTTGGTGAGATGGAACAAATGTCTAATATAGCCTATTGCCGTCAGTTCCATCACTCTTGCTTTTGCAGCTACCACCACTCACGGTTCTTGCGCAGAATATGTTAGTCTGTATTTCAATTGTCGCCTTTTTTCGTTGTTCTCAGAACCTGACGGAGTGAGTTTTCGAGTCTCCATCAGTTCACTAAGAGTTTCAGAGAATTACTTGTCTTCCATAACCTTTGTATTTAGGTTAGAGGCACATATCCCTGCTGCAATTACAGTTGCTTATAAATCGTTCCAAGCTTCTTCGGGATGAATCTGTCGTGTGCAAATAACTCAGCTCTTAGTTAAACGTCCCATGAATCCATATGTGTTTTTCAGTATCGAAAAGGCTTTTTGTTGTGACTATTCTTTGTCCAGAAAAACGCATGGGAATTCGTACTGTCATTAGGGTAAGGGGTCAGAATCCAAACACGTTCGCCAGAATGAGGCTAGTGCTCTATACAACCTCTTCCACGATAGCTGATGTCGATGTGATCTATTTGCGCCCACCATTGTGTGAATGTTGGAGGTCTCCAGGCTAAATAACGTCTCTTGTTACGCTAACAGTTTGTGCAAGCTAAAAATAAGCCGTAGTGTGGAAATGATCACATCAGACGGTTCCCATTATCGGTTCGTTGGGATGAGATACCAAGTAAACAACCTAAGCGTTTTTCAACCTGATTTAGCCAACCAACTTAGGCGTTGAAATCCTCTGCCATGATTACTATGCTTGAGTGTTTGGCTTTATAAAGGAGGACAGAGAACATGTAGAACTTCTCTTTTAATTCATTTATGTTGTAGGATCATAGGCTATTTTAGATAATTGAGACCGCTTTCACGTGCATACCACACAAAGTCAATCGGGAGTAATCAATATAGAGTCTGGTACAATTGAGTTAACTCAGATTGCTATATCGTACTAATCCGATAAGATGAGACTAACAAAATGAACAGAATGAGGCTTGCGACAATGCAGTAGCAACGATAGTAAGAAAACATAGTTCAAGACGGGGAAATGGAAAGGCATGTATGGAAATATACTGAAGCTCTGAATTTAGAATAGAGTATGAAGTGAATGCGTTCGTGTGATTGTGAATGATTGTACGAAATGCTACCCGACATCACTAACTATTGATTGCTGTTATTTCGCGCAACCCAACTAAGTAGTCTCCACCTATCAACATGGCTAAGACGAGCAGTGAATGTTTTCATGGACTAATTCTACACCTTGGTTCAGCCACCCTCCCTACTGCAGCCACCATTGAATGTCAAGAAAAATTCACAACCTTAACTTATTCTCTATCTTTGACTGATGTCCTACGCCTAACATCAGCACTCCTCAATCAATGATTTCGGTACGTACAAACCATCCTTCGATGACATCTAATACCAAACATCTGCAGCATACACACTTCTGTATTGTTGTACTCTAATACACAATTTTATAACCAGTAGTCATCCATTTGAAGCAATAATAATAACCATTTCATAAAAAGCAAATGAAACTCAAAAATAACGTTATAATATTGCAAATTACTCACTATTCATAAACACAAATAGTGAAAAAGGGAATGGTTGGCTTTTAGGCTCAGTAAATATTTTTATGTTTTTTTTACCGATCAACAACAATATCAGCTGACAAATAAACAGAGAAATTAGGCTGAAACAGCTACCTAGCTGGTGGCTACATTATGCAACAAAATATTATATTAAAAACAAGAGTATTGTGTCAAATGATAAAAGAATGAAGATTATAGACGACTTTATGGAAGGTATAACAAGTGCACTTTCATCTAGAACAGCAAAAACAGACAACTAAAAGGTTGAAGGCTGGTTACAGATTGTCACTGAATTTGTTCAAATAAAGTTATTTCTGAAAGCGTAATATACCCCCTCCCCAATTGGAGAATAGGATGCTTCAAAACAAAGATAAAAGATAAACCAAACGCAGGGTCTAGCATATCTGTTGAAATGTTAAAACCCACAATTTTTATTAGATAGTATTTATCTGTAGATTATTAGTACCAACACGACCTGTGTAAATCTTACTATGTACAAAAGTCACACTCCATACACCAGCAACATGAAATAGGAAAATCAACACAATTAGAAACAAAATAGGCGAGGTAGAGGACTAAATTCTAAGAAGTATACTTCGAACAGAACAAATGGGATATCTTATTCCACGATGAAACATGGATACCTATTATTTGCTCTTGTTACTAAAGAACAAAAAATAAAATCATAGTCACATACTAGCAATACTGTAGTAACAAGAAATCTTTTATAACAGATGATGATTTGAGGATAAACTATAATCTGTTTAACATTTATTTATATTCTAAAAGTATTTGTACATTTCCTTTGATGATGTTATGAACCAAAACTGATCAGTCTCTAATAACATATGTGTATCCTAAGCGGATTATGTCGAGCGTTAATTCGTAAATATGATTGCAGTTTATTTATGGCTGACAAACGGAGTTCAGGACGTACGCTTTGTCCTGATCCAAACTAACTAGGTGTATCCACCTAAAGCATAATATTGGTATCTACAATGAAATTAAATAGCTCGGCGGAGAATGATGTAAAATTTAACACGAATGGGATGAATGCGTGTTCTGGTGAGAATATCAATGTTGGGATAGAGGTACATCCAGTTAATGAATATCGAATAGGACAAAATATGCGTACTGGATTCTACTTGTTGGCTACAATTCAGCTCTATTCATACTTGCTAATTAACATGATTGGAGCAATCATCTTATGATGTAAAATTAATAATAAATGTAGCCCTCGACAAGATCGATTGAAAGATATAAACACTTTCAAATCAAATGTACATACCCACTAAATAGACACTGCTATCTGCACTCAACAACTGGGTGGAAAATGCAGAGGAAAATAGTGCGAATGAATTGAGTTCAAGTGTCGATGTGAACAACAACACACGGATGCAGGCATCTCCAGTTTACTCGTTTTGTAACCGAGAAAATACGAGAAATTATCACTAAGTAGTGAAAACAATATTTGTTTCGTTTAAAAACAACCTACGGAAATTTAGAATGCTACTATTGAAAAGCTTTGAATGAGGAAAATAATTGACGAAACGTACAAAAAACTTGTTGAAAATATTTAGTGAACTGATAAAAACTTACTATTTTGTCCAGAGACGGTTTTAAGTTTTTTCTCAGTGAGATTCGGTGCATTTGCATGATCAATTGGTAATCGAGTGCAAAGGGATTTAGTAGATGGCTCAGAAGAAATAACATAACTGTTGGTAGGTGAACAGACGTAAAACGGATGTGATGTTCCATTGATTAAAGGATGTGAGAAACTTAGTGGGAGGTATTGACTTCTGGCTTCTGGTACATTAATCAGTTCTGACCATCCTGTTTTCATAAAATGTGAAGCGATTAGAGATTCGCTATGAAAAATTAAGCCGAGTAGACTATCCAAAGCTGAATTATTCGACGTTTTTAACGATGAGAAGCAAAATAGACCAGTAACCGCGAGACAATGTTTCCTGTTTTATAAGAAAGGTAGGATAAAAGACAAATAGCGACTAAATTATAACAAAAAAAAAACAAAAAAGCGTAAAAAAGTTTCAAATCTCCTTCCCCCACACACACTCCGATTAGTAAATACACATTTCAAAAAGTGTCGAACATAAATAAAACTCCCCACCGTCAACGTTTACACGATCCTCAGCTTATATGTGGCATAACGGAACAGACTCATAATGAAACAATATCACAAGATAACTAATTAGTCCAGTAGTGAATGGGAAGAGGAAGTAACAAACTACTTGTCAGTAGGTGGACAAAGTAGTTCGAGATTTCTAGGATGGTAATAAAGTAACAGTTTTACAAATGATAAGTTATTCAAAGCAAAATAGTTTTAAAGTGTTCAATTAATATTGGTAGATTTACGCATTTAGATAATTATTTAAAGATTACCTGAGGTGTTAGAAATCAACAAACATTTTTACATGTCCTTCATACAAAACTATTATTCCCATTGCAATCGATAAAGAAAATGTTGTTTCAGTCAATCACTCATCATCAATGTAGGAAATGATACGAAACACTATCTATTCAAGTTGACACACCTAACATCAGCACACTGAGAAAGGAAATTAGTGAAATAAGAAGAGAGGGATTAATTTTCGCACCAATGGAGGCAATCTAAGAATCAATAAATAAGAGAGAAAAATGAAGATATGAAATGGCAAATAACTCAAAATTCGAGACATAGTGTTTATGTTAGGGCTAACATTGTTACTAGACTACCGAAATCGATTGATCGAACTTCTGTACAAGAGATCAATCGGCTGAAAACTAAGTACCCAAAATATTAAGCCAATGCTGTCACACGACCTCAGGATTACTATAAAAGATATGTCACGGAAATTGCTGAAGAACTTCAGGAATACCCACTCAGTAGAGCTCCAAACTGTTTTTTTTTAGTAAACACCTCATTGTGTAAAGTATAAAGGGTAGAACGCCGTTTTGAGTCACTTAATTCGGCAATCACCAGTCTACTTGCTATTGTGGACCGGGTTATATTAACTAGAGAAAACATACATATGTCAGACAATATAAATATAACGAAATTTCAGCGAAAGAAAAAAACGTGACAATAAGATAACACAAACTTAGAAGAATGGATTTTATCCAACAATACCTAATGAGTTGAAATTAAAGTAAATAAACTATTCAACCACAGCTCCACAAAACTACAGAAAAAATGCCAAAAAGCGATAACTAACATGTACAAGGTAAATAGTTTGGAGAAATAAAAACCAAACGAAAACACGAGTGGTAAAATTGTCTATTTTGTCGTAATTACTTATTTTAAACAGCTCATATCAAAGGTCAGAATTATCAGCAAATTTAAAATTATTATTTCGAGACATTTATAAAGGTAACTTATACATATGATTACTGAATGGTTATTGCAAGAGTTATACAAACTTAATATCAAATAGTTTCTAAGGAACACAATGGTTAAATAAACTTCAGTTTAAAGTAGATTAATGTTAAATTCTTAGCACTCCTGTTTATAATCTGGAAACTATTTATGATTGGTATACAAGATTTCGAATTCTCATGAACGCTAGAATATGAACTTGAAGTGAGTACTTCATCAATGAGACTGCAACTTCATATAAATATAGACAATTAGATTTTTTATATTTTGAGGTAGGATGGCCGATTCTATAGGCTCTCATTCTCGATACAATATCTACAGCTACTTCCAGCCTTTCCTCAATATATTATACAGGCACGATTATCCGACAGAACGATCAAGAACAAGATAGGTTAGGCCCAAAGTATATATTACAGGTATAAAGAGTGAAGAATCACACACACAAAATGGAAAGGTAAATATATAAGTCGTAGCTATTTATCCGTCATCTATCTGTTTACGCTAACATTAACCAATCACCAGGTGTGAAGGGCAGATATGTCAGGACCACCCAACAGTTTAAGTTTAACATTTAACAAACTGCCATCTCAGCTTGATATGATGAACACTGCAATGTAGAGTTAGAAAGTGATTGTGACAGTATTTTCAACTACTCAATTGAAAACTTGAGTCACAATATTGTAACAATGATTCTCATTTAACAATTGGATATTATGAAGATTACTGAATTTAATATCATGAACTGATATGGATTAGACAACGTTTGAAACTCATGAAGCACTGGACAACTGTTACATCTTAATATGGAACTCTCAAAAAGTGCGCGTTTACGTCCCTACAGCAGATTCAGCCCATGAACCTGAGGCTTTATTTTAAACGTTTAACATTCAACCACTGGACCCGCATCCAGCGGATGATATTTTTAACTTCTATTAATGTGTGATAGATTGCGTAACTTCACTTAACGCCATTGGCAGGTAGCTGTTAGACGCTTGACATGGTTGAATTCCAATAGTCATGGTGGAAATATGTGTGTGCACTGGTGAAAAGTTTCATATTTACAGGCAACAGTTGTCCGGTGTCTCTAGGTTTTCAATGGTTGCCTAACCTAGGTCATTTCATGACATCAAATTCAGGACTTCGCTTTATCTGCATGTTTAGTCTATCTCATGAAAGGCAACAGTAAAACCAAGTTTAACTCGTTGATATTTATATTCTTTGTCAACCAGATACAATCGTAGTTCAGTAATATAAATAAAACACAACTTAATAAAACATTTTAATGAAAAATTACTAAATTATTTACAATCTATTTTTAGATCTAACTTTGGAATACTCTTTTTATAATAATGGTTTGTAGCTGTTATCATTGTCAGTTTTGGGTCCTTTTTTAATGCAGATGAAGTTAAGAAATTGTTAACAACTTATGGTGCAATAATTTTAATCAATAAACTTGCTGCAATCAACTAATATTATGCAAATTGGACACTGAATGGAAATGTTGAATTATGCCATCAGATGATAAGCATCTATGGTATCCTATATATATCACACAGTCACAGTAAATTAAAAAACGATTCATTATAATTAGAACCATTTATCAAGTACAGGTTTATGTATACTAAACTACTTATTTTATATAGTGGTTAACGAAAATATTAAGCTTTACAGGAAAAAATATATGTAACGCAATTTAAGCCATAAATTCAGTAGTTATAAGTCAAAATTTTTCACCCGTTAAGCTGAAATGCAAACCTTTTATTTACGTACGTCGATTTTCATCACAGACCCGATTGGTATAAGTTCACAATTACGAACTGCTTGATGTTAAATTTTAACGTTCTACTTATTTGATGCAATTTGAGTAGGTAGGTTGCTAAAGTTATTATTATCCATAAAACCAGTGTTTACCAGTACATTTTGATGGAAATATGAATATTTCAAAATATATAAACAATATCCTTAATTTTATTTTTTGAAAGTTCACTTTAAAGATCCAGTAACTAGTGTATAATTAATAACTTAATAACAATTATTATTGTTGAAAAAAAAAAGCATGAATAAGCAATGAACACCACTAATATACATACAAGCAGACGGGATATTCGAAATACGGAGTGCTGGATACAGATGCTGATTTCCTATTAGAGTCAAGGATTCCACACTGAGGGTAAGATACAGCACAAGTTAAATGCTTAGCCAAATTCACACATCTCCAGGCTGCATTGCCAATAGATGAGTTTATCGTATCTACAACATTGTATGATGATTCAATAACAGATGAATTATAAATTTCGGAATTCTTGGAATGATTAGAAGGTCGGAATACATGCATTGATGACGAAGATGATGACAGAAATTCATCCCAGCTAGAAAACAGATTTTCAATAGCCTGATTACTAAGTTCACTGGAATATATACGAGATCGAGATATCAAATAAGGCTCCTTATTTTGATTAGCAATATTTTCTATGAACGGGTAACACACCGACGATTTCGGTAAAATTGTAGAATATGAATGACAGGAAGGATGTCTAATAATTTAAAAAAAAACACAAACAAATGAACCTCATTACAAAATATTCATAACAATTCAAGGAAATTAGAAGTGGAAAGCTTGATAGTATTAGATCTTACAATTACCCGTGGCCAGCCATTTGATAAAAGTATACAAAAACAGATCTTATCGAGTTACAATAATTTCAACCAATCTTTTTAATAATTACTAATGGCTATAATGATTTCATTTAATAGGATATAATATAATAGGATATAACATAAGATTTATGCTAAAAGAATGATGTGTTCTTGGATAATAACGATTAGTTTGTTTATTAAATACAGATACATGTACTGTACTGGGAAACATACTCTACATGTTAAAGCTACTGATACTACTCAGTTGCTTAAACTTAAGTATGCGGAACAGAGTTCGAACCCAGGGTCAAGTGACTGAAGTACACACAAAAGATAACGCTGTAGTGAATGAATACACATTAGTGACAATCAGAGTTAGAGTGCATAAGTTCCTTATACAATTCTCTACATTTGGTCAATTCGGGTTGGTGTTTTCAAGTACATAAGATATAATGTAAGTTAACCATTCGTATGTTTCATACAGATTTCAAACTTTGTCAGTATCATTTTCGTGACCATGAGTTTCCACACACTCAATTTGTCTTTGATGAGATGCCAACTACAATATTTGATGAACTTAAGGGGAGTCATAGATTAATATTTAAGGAATTTGACTTCCGGCAATTAGGTCGCTTTCATCTTCTTTGGGTTGGGCAGCCTAATGGTTCCATTAGCCCATATGCCCGAAGTGCAGTTTAAAACAGAATACATTAATCTTTAACTAATAAATAAGATACATGAGTCACATATATCTATTCAGAATAATTTGATGAATTAGTTTAAAAAGCCACTAAGTATTCGGACTTGTCGGGACTGGAACAGTTATAGCCGATATTAATTGATGATTGTTGTGCTACATCGCAAATTAGTGCAGTTGGAAATTCTATCATAGGACGCCGGTTCAGTGGTGCAGGGGGCTAAGTGTTCCCTTAGGTTCGATTCTCAGGTGGAATCAAGGGTGTGAATTGCTGAGAGACCCTACACTGAAATGAAACAGTCGTCCGATGCTCCTTGGTTTCTAGTGGTATCCAACCAACATCAGTCTGTGACGAATACGAACAACTAAACGTAATACTCATCTCCACAAACCACCTCAATTCAATAAATATTCGTCTACCAAGTATACAGTTCTATGTTCTCAGTTTAGCATTTGATGAACTCTATCCCAATGGACTTTAAATCATGATAATGCTTTATAAAATTTTTAACAAATGTGTGACTTTAATGTGATCTGAACAGTAATTTGACTTATTATGATCTTGTATAAAAATTGGCTTTTGAAGGATATGTTACGGGATTTACGTCTGATATAAAAAATGATGTTATCATTTTAAAAATGCCTTTCGAACAAACAGACATAAAAAGTGAATGAAATTTAGTCTCTCGAAACAAACATAAATTAAACAAATTTGTAAGGAAGGGTATATCTATGAAGGAGGACCAAATATTTACTAAGTATATGAATTAATAAATGTCCACACTGCATAAAGATGCTTTCACGCAAGTGATATATGTAGGTTGTTAGTATTTCAATATAGGCGTCCCTAGAGCACTTATTAGCGTACAGAGAAACAATTGAGCATTTATAGTTAACTTTATATTAATAGGAAGAAGCAACAACTTGATTGGTGCAGATTTTATTCTTAATGGACAGAAGTGTTTCAGATCCGTTTCACAAGTTTATTGTTCGTTTACTCAATTATGATATATGTTAGCCAACAAAATAGATTAAGAAAACGGCTATTTGATAAAGAAACTAAAAATATTTGCAACAATCATCGTTAATTCGACCAATATAAGCCATAAATAACGTAGAACCTATCAAGAAAGCGCATAGGTTCAGGTTGACATACCACATTAACACGACTAAATCAAATTTACAAGATCAACATCACAACATAATTCAACAGAAAGCAATAGAGAAGAGATGTGTACGAAAGAATGATAGAACTTAAGATTAAGATAAAGAAAGAATACGTTTGCGCCACTGTGATAGATTTTCAGCCATATCATTCAGTGTCTCCAGCCACTCATGTTAAGTAATCATTCTAATCGTGAAGATAAGCAAGTAAATCTTCATGTAACATTGATTTTCATAATTCTTAGATGCTAATGTTAACGAATAACAGATTACCAATGGTAACTTAGTCGGTTGATTACTTATAATACTAAGCAAATCAGGGTTGAGTAAATTCGAGGCCACTTGTGGACTAATTCGGTATCAGTAATTACTCGCTACGTGTACTGTGTATTATTCGGTGCATGTCCAAGGATATTTGTGAAGTATCTTTACCTCACTCGCCAACGTAATTTATGACTTGACTGGTGCGAAAAACTGAAGTTCAAAGAAATGTCTAAAAGTAAAGATTACTGGTCAGTATAAGTCAACTTAACTATCAATTCATGCTTGAACGGTTAATATGTTAATAATAATTAACAATTATTAATAATAATAAGAAAACAGTAAGACTGACCGAATTGAAACTCCATATTTAATTCCCCAAGCTTCAGAATCTGGAATTAAAAACGAGTGATAAGAACTTTAAATTGAATGTACAGTTTTCTTCTCGTTAAAGAAGGCATTACCCAATCTCACAGTAATGATTAAAAAAAACAAAAGATGAAACTGAAGAGAAAAGACATAAAATGACTAATCACTGAACATACAGTTTATCGATTATATATATATGTAAACTAACCAGGGCGAACTTTGATATAAGCGAAATCATGTACCATACCCAAAGAATTTTGAACTTTACATTCCACTACTGAATCCTCGGTTATGTTATGCTCCATTTCAGTAACAACCTGCAAGTTATAAAAAAATTACAATAATTAGCTAATAAGATAAATCTCATAAAAGAATGTGAATATAAAACGTTTAAGGAACCTAATCAAAAATATTGATAACGAATGTTTATGCAGTGTTTAAACATACTTGTGAAAGTATAAACAAAACCAGACAATTTCTTAGAGACGAGTTTGCTAGAAAACAAACGTTAACTTAGAAGCACCCTAAGATTTAGAGAATAACTGGTCTAATAAAACAATTTCTTTTCAACCAATACGTCTATATATCGCAGCTACAATTATGAACAAGTGACAGGCAACCTTGTGAAAACAACCAGTTTTCAAAATGAAATGTGTTGACAATTGAATTATGATCTGAAAATATATCCCATAGTCTCATTTGGAAAGTTTGCTCTCTAAAGGTTAATATATTTATTGGTGTCGAGTTGCAGCAGAAAATTCTGTACTGCGTGAATAAAGCGTTAAGCGAATAAATGAAGATGGTTTTTAAAATTGATGGAGAATAACATCCTAGGAAAAAAGTAAATACTAAATTTCGATGTGTATTAATAAGACCACGGGGACGACTAAATAGCAATTGATACATTATATGTATGCAAAATAACTGATTTACCTTATTATTGAGAATCATTGTATCTACTCTTGGATCAGTCCCACCGAAAATGCATGGAAATCTGTAGATAGCTCCCCAATCTACTGTTGTATTATACACTGTCTTCGCAAGAAATGCTTTAACTGTTTCAAAAGAATAAGTAAGTAAACATGTAAATCTGAATGAAATTTATATCAGAATTTTATGCCAATCCATAGTGGATATCAGCAACAAATCGGTTTCTACCAACCAACTGAATGACTATCTCCTGTAATCAAATACCAAACTTACTAGCTCATGTTTCTAGAGAGCACTACAATATGTACCAACTGAGACTGTTAGAGAAAGTACTAAGGTGGAAGCAATTTTTCAAAGCCGCATTTAGAATACAAGTCATAGGAATATAGATATTATTTAACAACCTATCAGCCAAGAGCATGAGTATATAAAAACAAAGACTAATTGCTCTACTTCAGAAGTTTCAACCACGCAAACTAGCGGAGGTGATTGCTCTTTGTGATATACGTGTAATTATCGATTTTGGCCGACAAAAAACTAGGAGTAAGAAGAGATGGTCAGGATCGAAACCACTGGATTAACTGAATTAGCTAATCTTTCAGATATGTAATTGTTAGAAATTCTTGTAGATATACAATTTTACCCAACTTAGGTCTAGTCTTAGAATCATGAAATGCAGCAATTAGTTAATGGTTCGGTCGTATAACTACAGTAAACATGTTGGTATCAACGCAAAAACAAAAACAACATCGAATCCAGTTAAGACGCTTTAGTGTTATTGGTATATTGTCACTTAGTGAACTTTATAAGTTAGGTGGAAAAAGTGGACATAGCAACAAACTTAAGACACGTACTTGGCAATATAGTTCATACACGATAAACGTATTGATAGTGTGACGAATCGCAATTAAATATTACGTTTCAGTTGAAAAGAAATATCTCCTCACTCTATTATCTTTTCAACAAATTAGTTAATAGAAATTTGTAATCAAGTGTTAGCTATCGAACGTGTCGTTTAAGCAATAATTACAATGACGAAATTTCTAGCTTAGCTTGCGCGCACTGAATGATACGCCGATGCAACACTTTGCTAATCCTGCTAAAATTCCAAACTCAGGTCACGTTGAGATAGACAAAGACAAAAAAATGTATTTCCTGACAAAAGTAGTTGTTTTAGAGATACTGATATGGTTGGAAAATAGATCAGGATGTTAAAGGCTATCAGAAGTACATAGAATACACTTCAGAAAACTGAGATTCTACTGTTTTCTTTATTCTTCTGCATACATAGGTTGCAAACAAGAATGTCACGTCAAACATTGCAAGCAAATGATTCTCGTCATACATGTCGTCAAAAATCTAGAAAATCGCCCATAGATGTTTTCAACGAAATGAAAAGGTATTAATGCATCAAAGTTTTTTTCTAAATATGATTATTAAATACGGTTTTTTTCAGATTCCAGTTGTTTAGAGTGATTATCAACGTCCAATGCACTTAACGACATTCCGCAAGAGATAACGATTATATCATATTGATAGATTACTTGTCACAAAAACGCAAATAAATGCAAGTAGTACATACCTATCGGTAAAAAACTGTACACAAAAATAAGTAACGAGCCATTTGTACCATTCGGATAAGAGTTATACGACTGACAGCTAAATATTCTGTCTGCATTTTCCATGCGAAGTCGAAAATCTATACTTCCATTTGAGTGTTTAGTAAGCTGATGCGCAGCGAATTCCAGAGGCTTTTTATTTTCAAACCAGTCATATACCCGGTATTCGTTGTCTTCATTCCCACATGACAAAACAACACGGTCACCAACAGGTGCTGATATCAATTTGATTTCTGGTTTGGATGTTTTGGAGTATGAAAATGTATCAGTACATATGATGACTAAAAACAAACGCAGTGAAAGCAACATAAATGGATAGAAACGTTGAAATTAGTAATTAACGTAGAATTTATTGGATGCTATTTTATCCTAGGGATATTTATGAAGTCAAAAGTCAGACACACTCGAAAACTAAAATTATCAACAGCTGTTTTTGCAAATGGTCAGTCTTGAGCTAACCGAACAATAAAAATAAAAGTCAGTGGAGTATAACTTTCAGCAATTTCAGTCACTTACTTTGAGACAAGTACTCGGAGTTACAGTGGAAAAACCATGAACAGTGGGGCTCAGATGGCAGAAGTAAATTGTTTGTCAATAATAATAATTCAACTATCATTGACTGAAATTAGAAATGTGTACCACTGTAAATCGAATTCACTGTTGTAATGAGTGTGCTGTAAGTAAAACAGCAAGGTCATGGGTTTGATCCCTGAAGGCTGTATGCAATTTAAAGGAGCTTCGTACTAGATCTAAGCCGCTATATGCTTCACCTGAGATCAATTTGTGACGAGTGCCACCTACAGATTGAAATAATCTCCACAAAACTCATTGATTAATTTAAGAAGTGTTTAAGTGAATACGGTAAGTAAAACATAAAGACATAAACAGACCAACTATTCGCTTTCTGTGTTTAATAAGTGCATGATGAAGCCTTAATTTTCAAATAACGGTAGTACTGATAAATCGATTAGTCAACTCCAAAATCACCATGTAAACGCGAAATTGATAATGCACACTTACCTTGTATGCCAGCTCACTGAATCATGTCGAGAGTCATACCAACAAAATATGACGAATTATGAATAAGCATATGGAGGACTGATAACTAGAAAGAATAGTTAGATTCTTTAATTTCTATAGATGCACAGGTATTAGTTGAAAACTGATACAGTCGCGGATCACTTAACTGACGTAAACAAACCATTTAGAGTATACTAGTTAGTATTTGCCCTTAAACAATTTGTTTCAAACTGATTCTTACCTTTTTAGAGGCAACGCTCTACCTTGAAAAAATGATTGTCATCAGCATCCAGAAAAGAACATTATTACGCTAGGTAGTAATAAGCTAACAAGAGTGTCTGAAGAATGATCAGTCACAGAAAAAGGGGACAGAAAGAGATATCTTTAAACAAGTCTACAAATGATAACTTACAAAAATTCAAGGTAGGACCTAAGAACAGGAACATAACAACCAGAAAGCGAATTATGGTTTCAAGTTCCCTGCTCATAGTTTCGTTTCACATAACTACCATTTATCGTACTCTAAGTAATTTAAGCGAATAATAAATATTTAGCTACTTTCACTAAAGTCACTTATCAACACCTCTTAATGCAACTGAGGTGGACAAATGTAACTAGACATATATGCTAAAAAGCTAGATATTGTTATATTTTAGTGTCATATACACATCTAGTGAGTAGATAGATGATTAGTGAGACTGTGATCTGACAGAAAATACAATTGAGACTAAAGTATCTACATAGAGTGCATACACTCCTTGTGTCGTCCAAAGGAGGGACTTTGTGGATCCTACTAGAAAAATTCACATAAGTAATATCGATGAAACAATGTCTAGTTTAGAAAACTATTCACAAGCATATAGTCGAGAAACTGTTCCATTCATAATCTGTCTTCTGGCTGAACGAATTAGGTTTAGCTTCCTCCAGGTACTTTCGAGTATCACATGTATAACTATCCTTTAGTTGTCAGGTTTAGGAAACACCTTTACATCATCTTATTTTTAGATATACTAACAATTACCATCGCGTTTGTTGTCGCTAAACTCCAATCAGAAATAAATTACCATTCCTTAATCTGATTCCCGGAGTTAATAAGGAAAATCCATTTTTAATACTTAAGATTTAAAACCAGGTAGTAACTAAAATAGTTTGACAAGTAATTATAAAAATGGCAGTCGTAATAATATTTAATGATGATCGAATAGGATTCACCGTCGAACTATGATTTATATTTAACGGTTCTCTGGACTCCTGTCAATTCGAGGGGATCATTTAACTATATAGAATACGTAAGAAGAAAGTCAGTCAAAATGTACTTTTGAGTCTTGCGAATCGTTCTAAGAATTTTGTTGGCGCTTCTTTTAAAGTGTTATTTTAGCAATTACGATTTCTAAGTTGATCCTTAGAGTAGAGATGAATCTACAGAAACGTCATCAATCGTATATATCATCCTCACTACGTTTCAAAACTCCTCTATAGCGTGTGTAATCATCGAGTAAAATTCGAGGCAGTGTACATCAGAACAAGTTCCATGAATTCTGAATGCAAACGAACGGAATTGAACCTAGACTTCGACATTTGTCGTTAACTTACTCTTAATTGAGAGTTATGGCATATACGTTTATTTTAACAGAATGGTCTAGAAAGGGAGAACCAATGGTTTGAATAATATGCTATTATTGACAAACAGTGAGAAGAACTTACAAAAGTCTAAATGTTAGAGCATTCATACTTACCTCGAAAACTCGAATCTATAACATTTTGTTCTGTACTATACTATCTTAGCGTCTCAATGCTTCAATCTCAAGTCAAGGCTAAAAGAAAACGCTTGATGACAGCATACATTCTATCGGAAAAATCACCTTATGACACTGCTGTCGGTCACGTAAAAAGGTTTAGTGAATGTCACAGCTAGTGTTATAACTCAATGAAAACAATCATAGTTAGTGAAACATAGCTCCTAAAATAACACTATATTACCTGAATGGGACCATACTACACAACCCGACTGGGCTTCGAACTGAAGCCCAGGAATATCGTTCTATATAATCGCTTTCAAAAAGTTTCAGGCAATGCGCTTCAAGCAGGGGTGAGAAATAAAAACCTATAAATCACTTCATTGATAACTAAAAGAAGTAAGCGACACTTCGAATCATTTTTAATTGGCCAGAAATTCATCACAATGTATAGATGAATTATAATGTAGCTGTCTTAGTCTAGGATATACAGGAAAATAAATACAGATGAAGTGGGTGATGTTGCATATCAGATAAAATTATACTAGGTTTTGTAAAAAAAAATGTTTTAATGATACCTAGTTTAACCAAAGCCTACCTGAGTCACGATAAACAGTAAATGATACGAATTCTATAACACAATATTCAGAAACAAGCATACTACGTTACTATGATAACCGCTCGTTATTAATGAAAAATTAATAGTCAACTTTTAGTGCTCAAGTACCAAAAGATATAAATTTGTGATTCTTCTAAGACAGATGCCACTGACTCGAATATAATACACCACACAGTTATTAATATAATCGATACACTTACTAATTATCGTGGAGAACGGAAACCACATAGTTAGAAAACTGTAGGAGAATTGTCACCATAATCCGCGAGCTCAAACCACCCGCTCGAAGCAAACATTATGTAAATCCGATGCATCCCAATATCCAATATCCCTATGACTAGTAATCTTGTCACATTCGCGTCTTGATTGTATTAGATATATTTCCAGTTATTTGATGTCATTCAGTGATACAGAATCACCGGCACAACTTCACTAGTCCCAGCATGTTCAGCTGTAAGATATTAAGGTTGATGCATTTTAATCTCAAATTATTTACTCAGAAACCCAACTACAAACTTACAGATTCGTCTGTCAAATTGCCTAAGCTTTGTGCTTTTTTATTCCTTGTCTTGATTTATTATTTTCATTGATAAATGTAGGTTCATCTGCTGCACCTACTAAGTCGTTGTCTAACTTCTCTTGTTCTATCTATCGCCAGATCTGCAGATACTGTGCCCACTCCTCACATCTTACCCCGATATATAATGTACCTGCAGGCTAAATATGAATTAACGATGGCTGAGAGTCCCAAAAGCTAGCCGTACTTTAATGTTTAAATGCCTTCTTGACAAGCTAGCATAAAGTATTCAATTACTTTAAGCCGGCGTCATGGTGCTAAAGCTCTTCACCTGGTCTTTATATTATTCATAAATACAGGGTCTCTATTTTTCATGATTCTGTGTTACTGAGTGGAAGACTAAATGAAATTCTCCTTTATCTGTCTATGAACTCATAAGTTGGTGAATGATGGTAAATGGTCGGTTGACTGAATCAGACTCGTCTCGTTGCCACCTTATGTTGTGAGTATTCAGTATAATCTAATGTTGTAAGCGCTTCCATTTTCATACTATATTTTTCGCAGATTTACGAAATTGTCAGAATTTAGTTCAAATTGCAGAAGGATAAAATGGTGCAATTAACAATACGATTACTGACACAACAATCGCAATGATAAAGAAACAAATGAGTACGAAGAGAAGAAATTTATTGGGAAAACTTAGGGTCGAGGAATGTTGTGTCTCACAACTACACATATGCTATGATGTTCTATTCTTTATAATTTAAATACCATAAAATCACTGTGATCAACAAGTATTCCTATCCTTAGTCTTTTCGTCAATTCCAATTGCTCATTACTCATAAAAACCAAATAACAGCGTTTTTGTGGTCACTGCCTTGGTTCTGAGTTAGTGATAGCATAACCTGTGAACAACGTGCCTGGCTTGCTTAACTCATGACAGTAAGCTATGTAAGTATTTAGATGGTAAGAATGTTGCCTAAGGGTTGAGTAAAATACCCGTGGAATTTGTAAGTACCATGGAAAAGCCACCTGTTGCTCAAAAAGCTCGGTGCAGTAGAACTTGACAAGTACTCCAACTTAATTTTATCTCAAAATCCGCATAAAAAATCACTCACTGAAACCTGCACAACTCTCAAACAACACTTTGGTGACAATTCTTCTCAGTTTAATATTGAATATTGCAGCCCAAAATTTAAAAAAATGATATGGGTGAGTTCTTAACTCATGTTGGCATTGTAAACAGTAAATATGAACGATTTAAATTAGAAGACCTGTCGGGAACCAATTTTAATCTTTAATCCTCATCTGCAGCCTGCAGTCTGAAAAAAATTGCTGTTATACAAACGCGATTGCTGCATCATCTCGATCACGAACAAACATTGTCTCTCAAAGACATTGCCGCAGAATATCAACGACTGACCAACTTTAAACATGATACTACACTCGTTCAGTCTGCTGATCATATTGAGATTGAAGTTCACGCAGTTTGTCAAAATCTAGTTCCCTCCTAATCCCTTCGGTAACCTCCACTTCAATTTATTATGACAAACCAGCTGATAAGAAGAAAATTATTCCTCTCTTCGGATGCTGGAACTGTGGCGCTTGGCATTTCGCTAAGTTCTGTTTATTTAATAACTATCCCTGCAGAAAATGCAACATGTTTTGACATTAAGAACCTTTCTGTAGATAGAAAGACACAAGCATTTAATGACGTTGCAGAAGAAGATTTAGTTCATTCAGTAAGCCGGCTGAGTCACTTTTAGTATCCAATGCAAATCAAGTTTACCAGTGACCAACTAGAAATTATGTTTCTGTTCAGATAAATGGTCATGTGGTAAACCTTCAACTTGACACAGCCTCTGATATTACTATTATTTCTAGAAAAACATGGATTCAGATTGAGAGAACTGTACTATGCTTTACAGAACGGCTCGCCATGAGCGCAACAGGCGATCGCCTGGAGATCATCGTAAAAATGGTATGCTCAGTGACGTTTATTTATATAACCACGTATGGAGTATGTTATGTGGTTAACAATAATTTTAACTTGTTAGGTTTAGATTGGTTTGCTTATCTGAAACTAGATGATGTTTCACTGAGTACTTTATGCAACCGCATCGTAAACATGAAAGCCGGAGAAGATTTCATCAAGATTCTAAAAGAATTCGATGAAGTCTTTGCAAAATGGTTTAGGATGCTGTACAACATCGAAGGCTTCTCTTTGCTTGACACCGAATGCTTTTCCACTTTTCGTCTTGAAAAACTAGTCCTATATGCTTCGCTACCAGGAGTTGACGCGAAACTTCACCGCTTAGAGAAACAAGGTGTTTCTTTACCGGTATCAGTCTCGGCTTGGGTAGCCCCAATAGTCGTCGTAACAAAACTTAATGGTACACTACGCAACTGCCCCTACATTTCGATTGGTGTAAACGCTTCCTTACAGAAACATCACTATCCTCTGTCTGTTCCGGAGGAATTATTTCTCATTCTTAAAAGCAGTAGTTGTTTTTTAACGCCTTGGTTCGTCCCGTTCTATTTGACAGACGAAACCAGATTATTAGGGAATAAGCCTTTATTATTGTATCGTGGGTTGGAGAAAGTGGAGCGCAATTCTAGTCATTCAAACGCATAATACTTACCAACATTTAATATAAGTTAAAAGAAAATATATTCCCTATGAAAATTGGAATGTAAATAAATACTTGGGCTTTATTGTTTGGCGTATGCTTAAAGTTTGAAGTCAACTCTTAACTAGTCAGCCTAAGACGCTACAATAACTTCCTCCTAGAATCGACTTCTGTAGGAACGTAGGTTCCATTAACATACCAAACAAAGTTGTCTCAGTTCTGCCATTGTAGCTCAAAGAAGAATTACTAGTTTGTCCAGCACCTAACATTCGACCAACCGTAAACAGTCTGTCAGTATTCGACGATACTATGTGGATGACATTTACTTTTAAAACCTGCTGTCTAATCTTGCAGCGCGCACATTCTCCCACAAAAAATGATTATATACTTGGTGAATTTGACCTCCTAACTTATACTAAAGCTTGGAAAATAACAGAGAGTAGGAAAATGAAGCAACAATATCTAAGGAAGTACCGCGAGCGTGCTACCCAACACTATGATGGTGAGGTACGATTTTCCCATGCTCAGTTCGGTTGTCAAGTGTTTCCTCACCTGCCATTTGAGTCTCCCTCAAATCAAAATGAAAAAGAATCTACTTCGAAAAAACGGTGAAACTCAATCACACCTACAGAATTACTCAACTGTTTGTATATAAGTTTAAAGTACAGAAATGAGATGTACAATTACATTTGATAAGTGTTCGTTTCTACGTAAGTGTTCGGTTTCGAGAATTGCTTGGCAACCTGGAAGAAAGTAGACATTGCGTAGATATCTTGTGCATTTTAATGCATTAAAAAATCGATTTCATTAAATATATATGTATATGCATGAACCTGCTAGAAGTTAGATTAAATAGGCGACCTTGAACATATGACGACCGCTTTTTATGACTGGGTTCGTGATGGTGGTTACTGGTGATTACTGGGTTAAAGATATAATCTGCGTCTTGCAGACCAAGGTTCAACAAGCTAATTAAATATGACACATGCTGTTTTTCAATGTTCTTTTCTGGCCTACATCCTCCTCTCCGAATTTCCTGTTTCATTTAATGAATTTGTTTACATAAAATCAGAGAAATCCTCGACTTATATCCTATTTAGATATCTTTTCTGTGTTTCAAGGTAACACTGTAGTGAGTACGGAGAAACTATTGGATCACCCCAACGATGACGAACAAAATGTGCTGATAAGCCTTTTCATGGGCTCATAAAAAAGAAACCTTTCCTGGAACGTACTAGATCAAGATTTTGGGGCAATAAGCATTTCCCAGTTTTAGAATGTCATGCCAATAATCACGGAGTCTAGAGTACAGTGTTGGCTTGTAGGACTGATGGAACAACATAGCCTACTACATTCGTCGTCGTCCATCTTGGATTATCAATTTTCATCAAGTTGCTTAAAGATGAAGTAAAGGAATGATACGGATGGCTCTCTAAGTTATATATATGATCTAACATCGAATCAATTTTACATCTTTTAAAAACCCGGCAGCCATGATATGGGTAGGTCAGGTTAATGAAATCATCAGATGGTGTGACTCATGCATCGTTAAGTAGTTCAAGTAGCTGCACTATGTATCTCATTGTGCGATAAGAATTAGGGTGAGAAAACTTTTAAAATCCTTTCCCAAACGCGTGGACTATATTCTAAGGCATGTTAAATGAAGACGTCTGTTGTCTGAGGTGGAGCTTGAACTAGTTTATATGATTTCACGATGTTTACAAATTGGCTGGAGTGAAAATAAATTCAGGTTTTTTAAGTGAAAGAAGTTTTCCTGAATTCTGGAAATTAAAAAGCTTTACACTTGTCCAGTTTCACTTCATAGATTCCAAAATCTGTCTTCACATCGCCATTAATTTCTAGAAAAAATAATATTACAACATTGGTCCTTTGAAGTATTTGTGGTTAAAAGAGATGCTTTTGCTGGTAATGAAACCACTCTACTTAGCACTTAGACTTAGTGTGGTAGGTAACTGTTCAAAAGCACAACGTACCAATAAGTTCGATTAAAAAGTGGTAAGGTTTTCATGTAGACTAATTCTCACAGTTCATCGTGATTGTAGATGGGTCAGCAATCGATTGCCCAATGAAAACATGTCTTACAACTGTAGTTATAATGTCTTTGATTAGTACAGCTTCAGACTAGTGTGTGTATCGATCCACACGTGTTGTGGGATAAAATCATCTGTTTGGCTCGGTTGAAGTCATGGCGAATCGACAGTGACATGCACAGACTGTGAGTTTAGAATTGGAAAAGATCTGATTAGCATTTGTTGTTTTCGAACTAACTTCCGGATATCATTACTTATACGCTGCGCCTAAACGATGCAACGATTGTTCGTGGATTTGGCTGAATGGGTTGCAACTGCTGCTAGAATCTGTGAGATTATGAAGTACCACTAGAGTTGCTTTATCAATTGCTTCTGGCAAGGAAGACGGGTCTCTAGTGCTAGTGAATGTTGTTTCGTCAGAGTATGCTTCATTACTTGCCTACATTGACTCTGAAAGCGTAGATTATTTTTTAAGTTGCCTAAGTACGAGTCTAGTTGCCTAAATGGCAACCTCATTGATTACCAGAGTTTTGAAAACAAATGTGACTTAATTCTGTCCGATATCCAAGTTGCTAAAGGCAGAAAAATTGATGCATCTAATGAGGTACTATACAGATCTGGCCGCAAGTGCTAGTCAGTGGTGTAATTTCTCATTCTCCAGTAGCACGAAGAATACTCAAACAGTGATCCAGCAAACCTTCTGTGATAACAGGTCAATTGTTTGAAATAGTAGAGAATGATAAGTTAGATAAGAAACCATACACACGGGATAGCCTAAATAATCTTCTGAGTAATCTACCAGTGCATAAAGTTACTTTAAATTTTTTAATATGGCATACGAATCAAATTTGATGTGAATAATGCAGAAAGTGGTTAGGTGCTTGTGTGTCAGGCTTTGAAAGGAATGGTTGAAATTTAGTGCATCTGTGAGAAGTAAGGAATTTAACTTAAGCTTTTTTAAAAAGGTGGTGTTTTTGGAACATAGTATAAATCAGTCATTAGGCAGCTTTGTTTAAATCATGCAACCCACAACAGATTCAAGTGAAACGTAACCCGATAAAGGACACTTGCTGCAAAACTCACAAACTTGTTCCTTTGTTCCAGTAAACGCTTTAGAGAATTGAAATAAAGCTCTAAGCCTGAGTGTAGAAAAAAGACTAGGATTCATGATGAGGACAGGTTTACGTTTCATGCGCTGGAGAAAAAAAATAATTGAAATTACCATTCGAGACTACTTAAGAATCCACATAGTGACAATCAACACCATTCATTGTTTCATTGCCTAGTAAAATTTAAGTAAAGGTTGTACTCTTAATGAGTCATATGATGAGACATTTCTCGTGAACACCTCCCCAACTAATTAAAGAATGTGTAACACAACCGAAACGTAGTCGTAGTAAGAAAAGTTGGTGAAAATCCTCTAAATGAAAATTCAATTCTTAATTTGCGTTTATTGGACGATTTTAGAACTTCATTAGCCTTTACATTGAAAAATGATGGAAAAATAGGCAAATCATTCCAAGGGAGATTTCTTGGGTTAAAACTAGTATAGCTAGCTAAGTGCTAGTTTTTCTCATATTGTGTTGGTGAAAATATTGTAATTGATTTGACAGTCGATGCAACCGTTATGTCAGGACATAATTCTAAACTTAATAAGATCTTAGCCGAATTACGGGTTGTCCCGAAAACCAAAGACATAAAGATCTAAATAATGTGGTCCTATTATCTTGCCAAATATGATTTTTCGGCACAATAAATTATCTAAGTGTCTAAATGAAAGTTAGTGCTATAAGTGTGCATGCTTCCTTGTATATATGTATAGCGCTTCATAAACTAACCGAAGTTTTCGATTGCAGCCTGTTTTAGGTCGCTCAGAAAAAGTTATACTGTCCTATTCAATTCATGTTTGCATTGACCTAATTTTATGCTTGCTTTGTTATGTATGTCAATTTAGTTATAGTATTTTGTTTCAAAACTTTGCTCGCAGCTCTTCTAGGGTTGTTGCCGGTCCCAAGCCCGGGTAAAGGAGGAGGTTCGGGCATAGGGCTAGCACCCCTATCCCGTAAAACACAAGTTTGCTAAAAAAACGCTAACCAGATTAAACAAACTTAACCATTTAAACTCTGCCCTGGGAGTAGAAGGAATCTATATGACGCTTCATGATGAAAGCCGAGATTCTTCGGAAGTCATGAAGCCGATGCCCCTACCCTTCTAACGACCAGAGCAAAAATTTTTATAGGTACATGGAATGTTCGGACAATGTGGGAGACCGGGAAGATCACCCAGATAGCAGCAGAAATGAAGAGATACAACTTGACTGTGCTCGGGATCAACGAAACATATTGGACTCAAACTGGACAGAAAACATTAGCCACGAGAAAGTTGCTACTATATTCCGGGCACGAAGAGGAAAATGCCCTACACACCCAAGGAGTTGCTCTGATGCTGTCTAAGAAAGCGCGCAATGCACTTGTAGGATGGAAACACATGGACCCAGAATCATCAAAGCATCTTTCAAGACAATGAAGAAGGGGATTACAATTAACATCATCCAGTGTTATGCACCTTTAGTAATTAGGTATGTTCCGTTCTATTTTAACAGAAGAAACAATAATCTTCGGTAATAGGTCTTTATGTCGTATCGTGGGAAGGAGACAGTTGGAGCGGGATGTTAATCATTCAAACACACAATGTCTCTCAACATTCAATATAAGATAATAGGAAATATAATCCCTATAAAGAATAAGGAAGTAAATGAATACTTAAGCTTTCTTATCTACGTGTATACATTAGTTGTGAAATCAACTCTTAGCTAGTTAACTTGAGTCGCTACATTAGCTTCCTCCTAGAATTGACTTCCGTAGGAACGTCGGTTCGATCAACTTAACTAATAAAATTATCGTAGTTCTGCCACTGTAGCTCAACAGATAATTACTAGCACGTTCAGCACTTGACATTAGATCAACTGTAAACAGTCTTTTAGTATTCGACGATGCAACGTGGATTACATTTACTTTTAGTACTGGTTATCGAATTTGTAGGGTTTACGTTCTCCCACAAATGATAATTAGATACTTGGACTTAAGCTTCTATTGGTGACCAGAGATTGGAAAATAAGAGTAAGAAAATGAAACAAGAATATCTAAGGAAGTGCCGCTAGCGGGCTACCCAACACCATGTTGGTGAGGTACGATTTTCCCATGCTCAGTTCGGTTATCAGGTGTTTACTCCCCTGCCTCTTGAGTCGCCCTCAAGTCAAAATGAAAGAAGAATCTACTTCAAAAAAATTGTTGAAACTCCATCACACCTAAAGAATTGCTCCACTGTTTGTATAAAAAGTTAAAGTACAAAAATAAAATGTACAATTATAATTGATAAGTCTTCGTTTCTACGTAAGTGTTCGGTTTCCAAACTAGACTGGAACCTGGAAGAAAATAAACATGGTGTAGATATCTGTGCATGCAAATGCATTAACAAAAAATGTATACCAATTTAATAGAAAAATATATAAGTGCTTGGACATGTCAGGAGTCAGACCGAATAGGCTACCTTGAACATGTGACAGCCGCCTTTTATGACTGGGTTTGTAACGGTGGGTACTGATAGTAACCGTTAGGATAAAAAATTATAGTTAATACTCAGAAAAAAATGAATAACCGAGAACATAAGAGTGCTTAAGCTTATTAGGTTGAGGAGTTAATCTGCGTGTATACATAAGTTGTGAAATCAGCTCTTAGCTAGTTAACTTAAGTCGCTACACACTCACCAACGACGGCAACGACGAGGACAAAGATCAGTTTTATGATAGGCTGCAGTCAATTATAGCGAAGTCTCCAGGAAAAGATCTGACAATCCTAATGGGGGACCTAAAAGCCAAAGTCGGAATGGACAACACCGGTTATGAAGACTTCATGGGACGACAGGGACTAGGAGGAAGAAATGAAAATGGTGGATGATTTACAAATCTATGCGGTTTCAACAAAATGGTTATAGGTGGGACAATATTTCCCCACAAACGCATACACAAGGCTACATGGGTCTCACCGGATCATACTACGGAGAATCAACTTGATCATATATGCATCAATAAAAAATTCAAAAGATCAATGGAAGATGTGAAAAACAGTAGAGGAGCTGAAATAGCTTCAGATCACCACCTAGTGGTTGCCAAAATGAAACTGAAGCTAAAGAAGCAATGGATAACTGGAGTAACAGCATTACAATGGTTCAATACAGCCTCTCTTCAGGATACTGACAAACTCAAGGAATTCAAAATAACTCTCAACAACAGGTTCCAAGCCTTACAAGATCTGCTGAACGAGGAAGAAACCACTATGGAGGACAACTGGAAAAGAATCAAAGAGACACTAACTTCAACTTGTCAAGAGGCTCTGGGCTGCAAGAACTACCATCATAAGGAATGGATTTCCACAGAGACCCTGAGCAAAATTTAACAAAGGAGGAACAAGAAGGCAGAAATCAACAACAGCCGAACTAGAACAGAAAGAATCAAGGCACAAAATGAATACACAGAAGCAAATAAACAAGTAAAGAAGAGCATTAAAACCGACAAACGGAAGTATTTCGAAGGCCTTGCAACGACAGCGGAAAAAGCTGCAAGAGAAGGAAATATGAAACAGCTATACGACACAACGAAGAAACTGGCAGGGAAATATAGTAAACCAGAACGATCGATCAGGAACAAAGAAGGCAAGCTAATCACTGAAATTAAAGAACAAAGAAACAGATGGGTAGGACATTTTGAGGAACTCTTGAATAGACCAGCTCAACCGAACCCACCACACATCGAAGCAGCATCTACAGACCTCCCAATAGATGTCAATCCACCAACGATGGGAGAAATCAAGATAGCTATCAGACAGATAAAAAGTGGGAAAGCAGCAGGACCTGACAATATACCAGCCGAAGCACTCAAGTCAGACATTGACATAACGGCAAGGATGCTCCACGTTTCACTCAAGTGGAATTGGAAGGAAGAACAAGTGCCGGCAGACTGGAAAGAAGGATACCTTATCAAAATACCAAAGAAAGGAGATTTGAGTAAATGTAAGAACTACAGAGGAATCACATTATTGTCAGTACCAGGGAAAGTCTTCAACAGAGTGTTGTTGAATAGAATGAAAGACTCAGTGGATGCTCAACTTCGAGATCAACAGGCTGGTTTCCGTAAGGATCGGTCATGCACAGACCAAATCGCAACACTACGGATCATCGTTGAATAATCAGTTGAATGGAACTCGTCACTGTACATCAACTTCATCGACTATGAGAAGGCGTTTGACAGCGTAGACAGGAGATCGCTATGGAAACTTCTTCGACACTACGGTGTACCACAGAAACTCGTCAACATCATCCGGAATTCTTACGACGGACTGCAGTGCGAAATTGTGCATGGAGGACAGCTGACAAATGCATTTCCAGTAAGAAATAGTGTCAGACAAAGATGTTTGCTCTCAACTTTCCTCTTCCTCCTAGTGGTTGATTGGATCATAAAAACCTCCACATCTGGGGGGAAGCACGGGATTCAATGGACAAGTAGGATGCGGCTCGATGATCTGGACTTCGCGGATGACCTAGCTCTTTTAACTTATACACACCAACAGGTGCAAGGGAAGACAACCAACGTAGCAGCAACCTCAGCATCAATAGGCCTTAACACACATAAGAGAAAGAGCAAGATCCTCAAATTCAACACAGAGAGCACCGACCCAATTGAACTTATGGTGAAACTCTGAAAGAAGTGGATACCTTTGCATACCTGGGGAGCATCATCGATGAACAAGGAGGATACGATGCAGATGTAAGGGCAAGGATCGGCAAAGCAAGGGCAGCATTCCTACAGTTGAAAAATATATGGGAGTCCAAACAACTGTCTACCGACCTCAAAGTTAGACTCTTCAATTTGAACGTCAAGTTAGTTCTGCTGTATGGAGCTGAAACGTGGAGAACTACTGCAAACATCCTCAGGAGAGTACAGGCATTTATAAACAACTGTCTACGCAAAATATTGAATATCTGTTGGCCAGAAACCATCAGCAACAGCCTACTTTGGGAGAAAACAAACCAACTTCCAGCAGAAGAGAAAATCAGGAAACGACGTTGGAAATAGATAGGACATACGTTGCGGAAATCATTTGACTGTATCACGAGACAAGCACTAACTTGGAATCCTGTTGGAAAACGGAAAAGAGGAAGGCCAAAGAACACCCTGCGTCGAGACAGCTGGAAAGGATTGGTGAGGACAGAGTTGAATGGAGAATACTGGTGAGCGGCCTATGCTCCTCCGAGAGGGGTAACAGGCGTAAGTAAGTAAGTATTTTGTTTCAACCTGTTTAAATTCATTCTTGTCGCCACATTTTTAAACCACTGTCTTATCAGTGAGCTTAAGGTCCTTTAATAATAAATGTCTTTATGTCAGGAAGATTAAGAAAATTATTCTACCAAACTGTGCGTACCATTGTATTTCAACAAAGTCTACTTGACGAGCAGGAATATGCCCGATGAAAACTAATGACTATTGGTACGGACTAGTATTAACCGTGACGTAAGATGCAAGAACAAGCTTTTGACTACGTGGTCTATATTACATGCTTAGTTCTGCATATGATAGTCACGTATCATACAAGGGTGCTGCGATGTGTGAAACAAATAGAATGTTTGCGTGTTTGGTAGGTTAAAGCTTTGACAGATTTAAAAACAGACAGGTAGAATGTTTAATGTTCGCATTCATGGAGGGATTGTATCTGTGCTGGAAGACACACTGGCAGGATTATATAGGCCGACCTACTGTTCTTACAAATAAAACCAAATTTATCGTTATTGGCGGGAAAAAACCAGCTGCTGAGGGTTAGTGTCACGAGCCTGTTACTTTCTTGGATCAAGATCTTCCAGGAAGACAGAATGTTATGTGCCATGATTGATAAGGTCCCTAGTAGAAAGCCTCTACACCAGGGGTTTCACGAAGTACAATCCTTAAGCCGTTACTGTGGCTTGTTTTCATAAACAACCTCCGGATCAAGTCGAATTTCTCGATCCGTATGTACACAGATTATGTTAAAATTAGTAGAACCCTGAAAATAGAAGAGAAGATTTCAATGTAATCTAACGATGTTTGAAATGCGAATCAAGGTAAATGGCAATAAATTTAACTTCATAAAATGCCGAGCAGTGAATACTTGTTCAGAAAATAAGTGTTAGGATACGGACAATCTTCCTAATGCATTAATAGAGTATGACCTAGGCCTGATATTCACAAACACCTTGGATACAAAGGCAAATCACAAGAACAATGCGGCCAAAGTGCAAATCACACTGTTCTTAGTGAAAAAACAATTTATTCACTAACTTTGGAATTATTTTCAATACTACTTAAAACCTGCGTGAAGCTTCAACTAGAAAATGAAAATATAGTAGCCACCTCTCGCCAACCAGAAAGAAGAACTCTTACGTACAGGTAAAGTTTAGTACCTAGTAAACAAGTGAGTTGTAGACCAGAAACACACGACATACAAAGATTGTCCTCAAATGCTAGGCTACTTTCCTCCTGGTTACAGAATGATGTAAGGCGACTTTATCTGAATTCATAAATTATTCCAAGATCTAGAGTACCTTGACAGAGAGAACCATCTCCAACGAAGCCACAGTGAACCATCGGGTAATCCACGAAAAGTCACTCATCAAAGGTCAAAATTACAAATGCGAACTCACTGTTGTACAGTGAGATTATACTCCACTGTCAAATGCTTTATCAGCCTCCATCACGTCAGCCACGTCGGTGGAGAGATTCAGACGGAGGCCAAATACCAGTGCCTTACAACGTAGACTGCAAACTGATACTTTTAATAAAGGGAAAATGTAATAACTCTCCTACACTAACACACACACATCAGCTTTTACCATACTTAGTACATGTCTTTTTCAGTTTTTCGTGTTTTTCATTTTTTCCTCTACTAAATATATGTATGCACTATCTTTTGGTGATTAAGTAACTTGCTGCCTGATGATGAGCTGATGTTAGTCATAGAAACTCTGATGGTTTAAAAAGTTAAAAAAGCGATAATACAAAAAAAAAGACAGTGAAACTAGCGATTCCCGTAACCAAGATATTGGACGTTGAAGGTCCTTAAGTATATGTCCAATTATGCTTAGGCAACCATTGTAGCCAATCACAGGTTCAGTGACCTACAAATTGATTACACACACATTCAGTACTCATTACACATCTTGAATAGAGGCTTTCCTAACGAGTTATGTCAATTCGCGCATTACTTTCAAGACAGTTTCTGAGTCTAAATTAGTAAGGTCGTCCAACTTAAATGTGACTATACGTTGACTATGTAATGATTCCAGGCATTATTGATCTGATATTTTTGCGTTTCACCATTCCCTTTGTACTGTTCATAGTCACCGTCGTGCGATACAATGGGTTCTCTTTCATTTACTTGTTGTTTCTGCTCGCTTGCCCACTACTTGAACCCCCAAAATGTCCTAGATCTACAAGTAAGTTTAAATTAATTTTCATATTCCTGTAGCTAAAGTTCAAGTTTACCTTATATTGCTAATAACCTTGAGTTGTGTTTTCACATTGTCTCACCCGACACTCCACATTGTTCTTACTGTCGCACCACCATATGAAAATGCACTTCGTACATGTAAGTCGTTTAATGCTTTATCGAGTTTCACATAGGTCAAGATGCATCAATCGCTGCTCAAATCGGTGTACAAAGACTCGAAGGAATGCTACCCTATCGTGCAATGCGACTCGTGCTTCCTGATATCTTCGTATTGTCAGTGGCAGTTACCTCTTTGGTCTATTTCAGTAGAAGACGCAGAGTCCCTTCAACACTTTTATCCTCACCTAATGCTTTGTCAGCTGCTGAAAGTAGTATAGCGTCTCATATTGGTGATGGACTGAAGCGTAATACTTCTGTTCCCTCGGAGATTAAATCAAATCGTGATGATGCAGTATGCACGCAAAATTTTGACGTCAAGAATAGCAAATTGTTGGATCAAACTCATTTTAATTTTACTAGTTCATGGAATGAAAATCAAAGGAAACTATGGCGTGCTTGGGCTCTAGATTCGTTGCGTATGCTGACAACAGTGTTACTTGTTTGCTTTGCTGGAATAACCTCACCTTCGTTGCCATCTGGCGTTTATCTTCTTTCGTTTCTCGCTATATGTACATATTGGGCATGTCGGAATGAATTTAGCCCGATACCGTTTGCTTCTCTTCGCATATTTCTTTTGGTGTATAGTGGATTACACGTTTGTTTGTATTACTTGTATCAATTTCCTTTCTTCCAAGCGTTTTGCAAGGATGGAAGTTTCTTAGCACGGTAAGATATGAATTCGTTTCAATTTACACTAAATCTCAGTTCACATAAGGCGTGTATATCTTTAGTAATATACGTTCTCTGTTGACTTGTGTGCAGTAATTGACTCAATCGTATCGTCGTTTTGAGACATTCTTAATAAATGCTGCTACTGTTATTATAGTGGGAATATGTAGTTTTTCATTTGTCAGAGGTCTTTTGGTTGACGTTAATTATCTTTTCCCGTAAGAAGGTTACCCCTGCATTAGCTATTTGTTTGCCTGCATGCAGGTAAAAAACCAAGTTAAATATCAAAATAAGGCATTTTCTTTACTCAGTTCAACGCATGCATTAAATATGCTGTGTGGAAATTCTCCCTTATCCGTGTTAAATTGTTGGCGTAATAGAAAGAGTATGGTAAGTACACTGTTAAGGAAATGATATAGGTTAGTGATTCATTAACAAGAAATAATGGTCTTAAGTCATTTTAACTGGACTATCTTGTGTCATGAGATATACTACTCAACACTATATTTCTACGTAAAGCTATTATACTACCTCTGTTATTTCATAATGCTAATGTGGTATGGCAACTTGAACCTATGGGCGTATTCACCCGGTTCTACGTTGATGATGATGATGACGTAAATTAAAAGGTGTATGATTATACAATAACAAGTATAAAATTAGTAAGTCATGTAGTTCAATTATGAGCATTGTCAAGACTGATATATTTTTTCTTAGTTTGTGTTAAAAAGATGATTCGAAATCCTCACTTATTTTAGTTTTGAGTCTTTCCTGATAACCTTATCATGTACTGATGGTATTTAGAACTCTATCCACTTAGTCGTAATAGACCACTTTTCATCAAAGTTAATGAGCGTCTTCGTTAGAGAATACATCAATGGCAAGATTTTGCTCACATACCATCCCGTGAGCGGTAGCTTTCAAAAGACAACCAGTTATTCAAAATAATTTAGAAACCTCATACATCTTGGAAGTAACGGGGCTTCTGAGTAACTTGAGTTTCCTGTATATAGTAAGGACAAGCACTACACGCGAACGAAACACCACTTATGTGCATATTAGTTTATAATACCTTTGTTTGTTTTAGCCGTATGAAAATCCTACGGTGTATCCTCAGTGTAGTACTATGCATATCATTGAAGTAACTACTACTACTAATTTGATTTTAATTTTGCTGCTCTACGGTAATGTGGCGACTTGGAACGACGCACACATGCCAGGTTCTATGTTGTACATACGTTCACACCATGTATTTCCTTTTTAGCATATAGTTTGTGCTAGGGTTTAGATACTGTCTTGTTATTCAAATAAAAACAAGCAGTTTTATTGAGGGTCTATTCTATATCTTTCAAGTTTGGACTGAAATCTGTATAGCTTTAGATTAACTGCAATTATAAAAATTGGCCAAGATAAATACCTAAACGTAAACAACAAAGTTTGGATTAGTTTTAGATGTATCTGGGGTAGTTAGTTCCTGAAACGAATCTATTTAAGTAACAACGAGTATCGGTTAATAAGTTGATTTAGCTAAGTTTACTGATTCACATATCTACAGTTAGAAATAAAATGACAATGACATACACAAGCAGTGTATCGATTTCGCTTTTCATAAAGATGGAGAAAAAAACTAGCAGAAGAGGAAGCAAATAAGCGAAAAGACTAATGATGCTATTTTGATGACTATGTGCGGATGTCAGTAATTCGTCAATACTCATACTTATTTCGTTTTCTGAACTAGAATAACTTGTAGTGTACTACTGCATGCTCGATTATAGTTTTTCTTAAACACTGTATTTTGATGAATCGCCCGCTTAATGTATGATATCTTTTTGACTGTAGGCTGCTTGGTTTGTATTATATTATGCACACTTCCTGTGAAAAACCTGGCGAAATTATATTTCCAGATAGTTTTCGTATTGTTGATTGTTTGGCTCCACCCATTACAATGCTGCTGTATTATGTTTTGGTGATAGAAACTCGACGCTGGTTAGATTCACATTCTAATGTTCTTGTGCAAACGGTAAGCCTCCCTAACTTTTTCAGAAGTATTAGGAAACTGTCAGTTATCCCTTTAAAATATTAACTGCATGCTGCGAATACAGAATGTCGATCAGCAACATCTTAGACTTCATGTGATAGTTGATGAGTTACATATTTTTGCTGACAGTGTAGTATTTTTCTTTAGCTAGATTTAATTAAACGGAGTGCCACCATTACACTTTTCATTTGTTGGTAAAAAGGATTGTTTAATTTATTTACAAAGTGACCATGTGCTATTTCATGTCATTCCATAGACATTCCATTGTTGTATTAGCTACAATAAAACTGATTTGCGGCTAGAGTTCACTCAGAAGACGGAATATATCGAAGGATGGAAACTCCGCATTCAGTAGCTTTGCAGTTAATGCTGTCATTGTTAGCCTCATCTCGTCAACTCAAAACAAGAGGAATGCAAGCGAAGATTATCTAAACAATAAAATTGAGGCAGTTGTATTCATCAGCAGAGAGCACATCAGTGTCGATCAGAATACACAAAATGATATTATTTTTGCAGAACATTTGATCCCCATCATCATCATCTTAACTAAAGAAATTTGTGTGAACTTGATTAATTGTGAAGCAGGTGATCGATCACTTGATTGATTGAAGTCGAGTGATAAGAACTCACAATTCCAATGTTTTGATGCGAAGCCCCAATTAATGAAACACAACTGACCAGTATATATGAATCGTCTTTCATAACAAAGTTACAAGCGCAAAGTATTTTACACCGAT
Organism: Schistosoma japonicum; assembly: GCA_025215515.1. Lineage (NCBI taxonomy): Eukaryota > Metazoa > Platyhelminthes > Trematoda > Strigeidida > Schistosomatidae > Schistosoma > Schistosoma japonicum. The sequence continues at coordinate 38,923,201 of CM046069.1, read as the reverse complement.
TTAATTTCAACCATCAGTATTCGTTCAACGTCAGTTTTGTAGGTTGTTCACGACCTCATGGAAGTTAAAGCCTGCTTATCGAGATTACTTAATCCTCTCCATTTCATAAACACAACCTACAGTCATATTAATTAGTTGAATTATGTTCACTAGTATTTACAGCCCAACTAAAATAAAAAAACCGTACATAATATTTTTTTAAAAATGTTGTCGTACTCGGCTTGTTTGTATAAACGAGAGTTTATAGTTGATTAATAACCATTGGTTGCACACAAAAGTGTGTATAGTTAAAAATTCTTCATATTAACTTTAAAGTTTAAATTACTGTTCGTACTAAACTGTTAGTTGGAGATTCATTTAACAAAACCTGGTGTGTAAACGTCTTAGCATCATTAGTTTTTCTTACTCTGTACTTATTTGTAACACGGTGGATTAAGTTGTAATTATTACCACTAATCAATCCAACCATTTCCTTATTTGGTTTTGTAGTTATTCCGCAACAATGTTAAGGATTCTATGTTTCCAGGTGAATTGTCACCCAATGGTCATGATGAAAATGTAAGTTCATTTCAAGTTGTTATATCGAATAACGAAGTAGTGAAATTAACTATTTTTAAAATGTATGTGAAGTTAGTTTGTTCTGTCTCCAGAGTTTACTAATGCACAGTATTTTTTTGTACTTGAATATGTTTCTACTCATTTTGAACCAAGCTCTTGTTGAGTCATTCAGGGATCTATGAGAATGATTCTAGTTCTTCACAGATAGTTATTTTTCTGTCACAACGGTAATTGCTTAGAAAATTTCTTTTCTAATTTAGTGCTGGGAAAATATTTTGATTGTCAATTAGTTTTTTGACGTAGGTTATATTTTTACTATACTCATCCACACATAAATAAACTTCCCGATAGTAATAACACAATTTTGAAGCTTTTTTTATTGAGCATGCTTCTTCCGTGGTTTATGCCATCTTCATATTTATCAAAAGCGTATAGTTATTTGTTCCCAAGTACTTACTTCCCTATTTTATTCTTTGTATCAACCGTTTAAACTATGTTGTTAACAAATTTTTCAAATGTTTTGCCAAAAAGTTATATAATACATTCCTATTTCTAGGTACTGTTAAAAAGTCAGTTATCATTATGGCGAACATTAATACTACTGACGCTTCACTAGTCGTCACATTTCTGTTCTCATAATACAGTGTTGCAATCTTAAATATTAGGTATGGCTTACATTAGTTATAAAATAGAAAGTTGTATAAAACAACGTGTCTCAAACATTTCTTGTTTGTATACTTGTGTTGGCTTTCAGTAGTCTACATTGTACTAATGAAATTAGCTATCACTGAAGTTCCAAGTATTTCTTGTTATCGTTGGAATTGGGAATTTTTCAAACTCTGTCAAGAAAACTTATCCTAGTATACTATGTAGTCTAAAATTCCGTTTAAGCCTTTTACCTAGTCTAGCATCGATTCAGTGATAAACCTGTTTTTTGATGCCATTTAGTTATGGGTTAAAATGCTACTTTTCATTTATTGAATTTAACTTACCGTGTATTAGTTTTGTTTGGCTATTAGCAATTTATCAGCATGACTGTAAACCCGTTTTTATTATATTAGGTGGACGATGAGATCAATGTGCCAAATACTAGAGAGCCAGTATCTCATGAGGACTCACCTAGCCTCGCACTTCCATTCACAGATTCGTGCTCGTCTACAAAGTTGACAACAGCAGTTTCCGCTTTACCTAATGACCATGGAAATGAAGACCTAACACTAAGAAGTCAGTCTGACTTGGATAATCACGACTCTGAATTACATCCTAATCAGAGTGTCATTCAGGAACACAGTCTTTTAAAAGAGTGTGCAGCTATAGGTCATGAAAAATATCCTTTATCTCATGACACAAGGCCTACCAAAGAGGAAATATTAGAAGAGCGTGTAAGCCACATTCCGAAAGCCCTTGCAATCTTTCCACATCAAGTACCATCCAAACGTCCACAACAAGAAAATAATTATGATGAACAGTTTCTATCTTCTCCCGTAGAACCTCATTTTGATGCACTGTTTGGCCTTACTCCTCCTTTCGCCACTTACATGTATGGATGGTCTAGAAATAATGTTGCTACTGAACGCCCATTTCTTCTCAGTTTGCATTATTCAGCAATCAGAAATAGTTATATCCTCACACTTATAGCAATGATGGTAAGATTTTGTTATAATCTATTTATGTATTCGTTTAACGTAATGATTGATAATTAAGGAGCATTTTCTATGGAGTTCTTTATGATTCTATGAACTTATCCTCTATTGGATTTACATTTAATCATCATTATCAGGACGGTTTACTGATTTAAGCAAAGACAAACATGACACAATTCTTTCCACATTTTAATCGCTTACATTGACTTGTCTCACAAAAAACAGAAAATAAATGTAAATTCAAAGCTATTATAATCAAAGAAAATGATCTCATTGAAAGCGTTATATGACATTTAATTTGTAGTGAATGTTTATGCCGCAATTTGGATACTTTGATAGTTTTCGTTTTATTTCTGTGCTATCTGGTAATTCGAAACATATGCAACTTTAGTGGTAAATTGTCTTGTTTCGTGACATAAATCCCCTTCTTAAGTAAGAAATCGTCAGTCATAAGTTTTAATCAGTATGTTGTAGTGATCAATTATCACACATTCTTTAGATCGTCTAAAAATGACTACTTTCATCCGATTCTGATGTAATTCACAAAAATTCGAGTTTTATTTAGTCCACATTATCTGGCTTCAAGTTTCATTAGCAAGTTTTTTTGTTATAGTAGTATTTGATGACAATGTCCCGTCCTAGGTAAATATATCTGTGTTTATGAATGAATGATTTATGTTGATTTGTCTTAATTTTTTAGTGAATTAAATAAAATAAGACTAGAATTGCACATTAGTTCCTACCACCGTTCTATTATTTGTTTACTTGACTACTTATGCTTTTTCCTACTGATACTTATTCACTTTTACCTTTTCATCGATCATAGGCTTGGGCTGTTGTTTATCGCAGTTGGCTTTCATTCATTCTGTTACTCTCTGCGTGCATCTTATGGATTGTTCCCAAATCTAGAGCTGCATGTTTATATTCTAGTCCTTTGATTGTTCTATATGCCATTGTTCTAATTCTCATTCAGTATATATATGGATTAAATCTAAACTCTGATGAACTACCGCAAACAGTAACACCTGATGGTCTTCAGTTATCTGAATTAGGAATGCAAAGATCGGATCATTGTGTTGGTGCTCTAGCTCTTCAGGTATTTATTTCCAAAGTTATTCTTTCTAGGCTTGAAAATCTATTTTACTTAATTTAAACCACCGATCAGCTTTGATTTCGAAGTCTTCGACAAACGTTTTGCCTTCATTTCGAGATTTTGTCGTCTTTCAGCTTAGTTAAGATACGAATTACTAAGGCAGTTCGATTGCCTTGTGAACTATTTTACTTACTTATAATAGTTAGTTTAAGCATGTTCACAAACTAATCGTGAAAGATGAATTTGGATTTATAATTATGATAAATTTGTGTGTCGTTTGCTTAGGTGATTTTCGGGTGGGAAGCCAGTAGAAAATTTAAATTTACTTCTAGTAAGATCTCTGCGTGTTATGAGATCAAATTCAGTAAACACTGGCCATTCATGTTACAGATATTATATCCGAAAGGCTTCAAGTAAACAAATTCCTGTAGACATCACCATAATTGTAGCGCTGTTCCTATCTCATATGAATCATGAACAGCTAAGTCATACATCCTCAACCGAACTTAAAATTTAATTGACCATACTCTTATTACTAGTTTCTTGTTTAGTTTAGCTTCAGGAAAAACACCAAAGTAGCTATGTTATCAGTTGTATATCCGCTTGTAACAAAAATCCTTATAGGTAGTTATGATATAATCACTTAGTACATTCAATCGCATTTTAAAATATAACATAGGTTTGATGTATATTATAGTAAGATCAGATTTATATCTGATGTGTATCAGTTCAACACTAGGTAACGTCTGGTTCGATTAAAGTTATAATAGACGAGTCAGAGTGATGCTTTAATTAAAGTGATGATAAATGGGTATTTTTTATATAGCCCTGTGTCTGAAAATACGTGACATGTCAGGTTATAACAGTTATAGACTGAAAGGTAAATTAGGAGAAATCCTTTAGTCATCATGAGCGAATTCACCGGATTGATTGCATTGTCTTACATAAGTGACGGGTTTTAATTGTACTTTCTAGTTTATTGAGTTATCTGTAGAGATGGATTTTATTTGAGTAAAAAATATCTTGAACATAAACTCAATAAATTATATTTTGTTCTATTTATTGTAGATGGGTTTCTTGGTATGTTTTTGGTTGACTCTTAGATTGTTTGTAATGGAACGAGCAGCTAGGCAACTAACAGCACGTCATCAACAAACTGTTGTAGAACACCAAGATTCGCAAATGCATTCAGGTTCAACTACTCTTCCTAATTTTCAAAAGTCATTGCCAACTATCTTAAAGTTTCGTAAACGACGTAATAAAGATAACGGCAATAATCTCTTGCTAACTCCTTTCTCAAATATTGTGAACAGTTTTCAAACACATGCTGGTTATAATGCTGGTATTTATGGCCCTGCAGCATCTTTCGGAACTATAGATAATACTATTTATAGACGATTCAGTAAGTTTGTTCAGTTATATTCCTACTTGCTACGTGATGCATTCTATTAGGTTATGTTGGTATACCTTCCTTTCAAGGGAGAATAATCTTGTTGTTACTGTTAAAATTTCTGATCCTGATCAGCATATCTTTTATATGTTATACTTTTTAGTCAGTGAGTTATGGTATTTTGTTAAGAATTCTAACTAACTTATTAGTTAGTTTAGTGCACTATATAAATATTCTTTCATGCCTTATATTAGTGTAAGGTAATCTTACAAGGCAGCATTTTGGGAAACCCTCTATATACTCAGGTAATTCTACCTCTTCGTCTACTCTTATTGGAAGTTTTTATTAATTTGCGTACTGTCAGATACAATTGATCCCTGCACCATATTCCACATGTATAATTATTAAACATACAATTCTATATTTGTAATGGATTATATTTTCCGCTGTAGGTGCATTTTATCAGTTTCTGTTACCGTTTGTACACCTTTAGCAAATTGCTTCACTTTAGCGTTGTCACAAGTTATATTTAAAATTGGATCATGGCTTACGATGGAACCCGATACGCGCATTTTGTCCTACCTATGACTAGTAAGCTGAATGTACCTCCATCCCAGTGTTAATGTTCACATAAACTCAATCCTTTTACTTTAAATGCCATTACATTATCCACTGGGTTACTGAATTTAGACAGCCACTGTTACAACAAACATGTATTTCTTGTAGGGGACTGTACCTCGTGACACGACTATATCAATGCACTTCATTGATCAGTTTCAGTCCTTAAATCTACTTTCCAATTATAGTAATTATAGTGTATGGTGTGATAGGATTTATCGGTATCCGTGAAAACGTCAGAAATGCATCTTTCATAATCTCTGCCTGATAACTATTTTAATTTCTAATTTGTTAGACTTCAACTAATAGATTAATTTTCCTACTCGGTACTCGACCTTCAGTCTATGTATCACCGGTTCACAACACACTTCACTTCTTCAGTTTTAGCAGTTGGGTTGTTCTTATCCCACGCAAACGGACGAGAACATAAACTTGTATGTGACATTTTCGTTAATATATTTACTGACTGAAGTTGCCATTGGAAAACTTGTTCACGTGTTAAAAAACCCTTACAGATGTGTAACAAATTCATCTAAAAACATGTAGAAAAATAAAAATATGTATTACATTGATTGAGGCTGTTGTTTAGTTTCTAGTTGCAACGTAGTTATTCCTACCTCTTCTACACAACGAATTGTATCACACTGCGCTTCACTGTAAATACATTCGGCATTAAGTTGACAGTCGTTACATACTTTTTGTATTGCAATGACACTTTGATTAACTTACCGTATAATTTAAACAACGAAAGAGTGTATCATCAATGATAGGTCAAAACAGGTTTCACATGAAGTTACTTATAAAATACAAATTTGCTGTTTTAAGCAATGCATATTTATTATAAACATTCTATTTTACTGTTTTCTTTTTGTTCTCTATTTCATATCGTAGCTGACTTTATGCACTCTATGTGTGTAAAGTATTGGATTGTTGTTTGTTGTCTGAGTATGCTGTTAGTTTCTGTTCAACAGCCTGTCGTTATCTTTCGTATTGTTTACATGGTTATGCTTGTTTACTTCATGTTAATTTTTCAGGTAAGATTATATTTTCATCTGTTTTGTGCATGTACATACGTATACTCTACTAAGCTGCACTTTCATGCTATAACGTTAGCAAGCTGACGTTTATATTTTAATTAAATCAATGCCAAATATTTGATAATTAATCTGGTATTATGCAGGATAATTTGTTTATACAGAAGTATACGATATTTCGTTGTATACTTTCCCGATATTATGAACTTAGACATTAGTTACGGTCTGTATAACTCAGTGGTAACGTCTAAAAACTCGAAATTTAGTGACCTATTTTCAGATCTATTAGGGGTCATCAATTTCTTCAAGATTTCCTTGCTGATGAGTGTTGACTATTACGAAACCCAGATCATGCAGAATTTTCTGCCGAAAACTTCCAACCATCTAACAACAAAACTTGGTGAACGTTTAAAATCGGTCTGTAATTTGTAAATCATATCAATTGATTTTATGGTTAAAAATGGTATTTCATATTAATGGTATCCACGTTGTCAGTGCTTGTCTTAATAATAAATACCTGCAACTTTAATAAATCTACTTTTAACAGTTACTATATATTCACAGCTGTCTGTAGACGTATTAAGATAATACAAACTGTTTTTCTGTTTTAGGCGAGATATAAAATTTAAATTTCATTGTGATTGTTATATGTTTTTAAAAGCATTTTTAATAATATGAGCAGAGATTTTTCAAACACTATCGGAATCACCTTAAAAATAGTTAGTAGAAGCTAAGTGGTGAGCAAACCAGAAAGTTTTGCCGCATACTGACCTTCTTTGTCATATCTGACTGTAATGTATTTCGACTGCATTTGCTGTATATCTTGCTACCATGTTCATTTTAATGCTTTTTCCACAAATCTCTGAAATTGTAATTGTTTATTTTCAGATAAGTTATGCTATCTGGCGTCGTCAAATGCTATGTTTTTGGTGGGTCATTGTTGTATATTCTATGGCTATGCTATTATGTATTTATACTTATCAGTTTAATGAATCACCTAATTTCTGGCAGAATAAATTACATCTCTCACCTGAAATGTGAGTTTCACTTTATTATCTATCTCAATTTTCACCATCCTACTTTTTTATTTCTTTGAAACGGTGCTTCATTGTAAAATTTTGAAATGAATCAGTGACATATTAGTTAAATCGTTCTACTTTTACCATTAGGTTGCAGACTCGAGTCCTTATGTACCATTGCCGCTAGCTTAACGTGGTGGTCGGATTTTCTTATTGTGATGATTCAGTTGGGATATATTGGTTGTTAACGACGCTCCAAACTTCACTTCGGAGCTTTCGATCTACGAACATTGTATCTAATTGGTTCATAGACCTTGTTAGCTGAAAACATAGAATCTCTTGCCATCAATGCCTACTGTGTCTCTAAAATAAACATACAGAATGGTGGTGAAATCATCCACTTGGGTTCACCTAGTCATTACGACGAAACAACACGATTTACTCTTCATTTATATGTGTTTCCGTTAGCAAGTTCTCGTTATCTTGCTAGTGTAGACATAGAACCAAGTTCGCGAGCAGAACAGTTACTTCTCGAGTGAATTCCTATCGATAGTCATTCATGTGTTGTCCATCAAAATGATGCAGTAAAAATTGAAAAGCTTGGGACACACCTTGATATCATCTTATAGTTTCTGCTTATGCTCCTGATATATTCTTGTAGGAAAACGTGTAGGTTCTTATAGTTTTGTACGGATCACGATACGATGCAACTATTAGATTCGATACGGTTACTGCGAACGTTATCCCTCCTAATTGTAATTCAGACCGGATACCACGACTTGTTAATTCCCACTAATCAGATCTACATCAAAAAATGAAACTTGTCGGAAGATTGTATTGTGGATAAAACTAGATGAAACGAATGAACAACATCTATTTGAGTACATTTATTTTCATCTCAATTAGTTTGCAGTGATTATTAGTTAAGTGAAATCATTCACTGAAATAACTTTTTACAAAATCAACACAAATGATGACTATTCTATGAAACTAAGTAAATAACATTTGATTAATACAATTAATTGTTATAACTTATACTCTAGAGCATAACTTATATTAGATTAAATTAATGTGATGAAAGTTTACAAATTCAAGTTTATCAAAAATCGATACTAGCCGTTCTGCTTGATTTTCTGAAAAAAATGTATTTTTCGAGATTTCGAATTCTCAGCAGCCCTCACTTATTGATTACAACTTGGATAGAGGCTCCATAAATGGCTGTCGCTCATTTTGCAGCACATGTTTGAAATCCGACCATACCCTTGTGATAGAACGCATTTCCACTCATTTTACTAGACTGAGTGATATCATAGCATGACAACTATTTGGTTATCATTTTGCGATAGCATTCATTTAAGGAATAGACAAAAGGTTCATCCCGAAGAAGCTTCGAACGGTTTTCAACCAACTATGAACGCAAATCAGATGGCTAAGAATGGTAAATGGATTTGGAAAATTCTAGTAAACTAATGGCAGCTCGAAAACATTTCTCAAGCTCTGAGAATGACGATTTACGAATACAGCCGAAACAGACTAACAGAAAGTCTGTGAAAGGACCATGAGCCGTGATGGGCAACAAAAGAAATGGCTTTAGCAATGGCTGTGGAAATAGACAATATTAGAGAACTCTTCCAACTCATCTAGGAAACCTGTATTAGGAAGTCGTCTGTTAGTGAGACTCGGAAAGAGATGTGTCCATGATCTGCTCTCACTAGAGATTAAACCAATGCACGGAGCACTTTCAGAAGAAGTCCAACTGGGCTCGCTTACCAACTGTTCCCAAACTATCTGAGTTGGGAGTTTACTCATGTTCCCCCAAATCTTAATAAGGTTAAAAAGACTATAAGTAATTTGAAGCAAGGAAAGGCAAAAGGATTTGATAGGGTGACCTCACATATTTTCGAAGATGGCCTAGTTTTATCAGGTAGGCTGACTGATATAATTAAATTCTCGAAACTGAATTTAACTCCACTGACTGTTCTAGTTTACAAAAATGGATGAAAATCCTCTTGCAACAGCCTCAGAGGAATGAAGGCTCTTTACTCGAACACAACTAATCGAGTTAAAACTTTCGGTTGGCTGTCACTGGGATCATCAGCCCCATTCGGGGTTCGTCAGGGTTACTCCTGATATCCCTTTCTACTTGATTTTGTCATAGATCTTCTCTTAGGAGTTTTATTTTTTTAAATTTAACTCTTCGTGAGTTGATCCTCTCCGAGGAAGCTCATTTGTTGATTTGAAACACACGATATGGTCCTATTCGATGTAGAGTTTTTTGAACGGATTGAGTAACAATGCAAGCACATTTGAGATGCGTTTCGCTCCTTTTATATGCAAAATGCTTCTCCAGGACAGGTCAGCATCATCGCCTAGATTAATCATAAGGCGCAAAGTAGTCAAGTACGTTGACCACTTCACTTATCTTGGAAGTCTCGTCACCCCTGGTGGGTCGGTGTCTGACGAAACCTCAACAGAGATTCAGAAATCTCGCCTGCAAATTACGTCACTTGTGGCGTAGAGGAAATATCCATCTACCATTTAAAGGACGGGTATATTGTGTTTTAATCATCTCTGTTTTAACCTCTTAGGTGCTAAACATGGAGTATGAAGTAGGAGATATACGAAGGCTTTAAGCTTTTGATTATAAGAATCTTCGTAGTATCACCTGGATGTCCTTGGAATGATGGAGTAATCAATATTGATTTTAGACACAGAGTACTAAACGAATAGCATGTCATTTGAAGAGGTTGTGAACCTTCATCTACTAACGTGATTGAAATATATATTAAGTATCACCAACTACTAGCTACCTTGTTGCATGAAGCTGGATGGCCTAAGAGTGATAGGAAGAAAACTAAGGGTGGTCATGGCAAAATATGGCGTTAGCTCATAAAGTCTTTGACTGTTGGCCTAAGGTATACAGACTGCCTGGTTAGAGTCCGCGTGGTAATCGCAATAAGTGGCTGAAGACACTGAATGATATGGCTAAAAATCTATCACAGTAGCGCAAACGTATTCTTTCTTTATCTTAATTTTAAGTTCTATCATTCTTTCGTACACATCTCTTCTCTATTGCTTTCTGTTGAATTATGTTGTGATGTTGATCTTGTAAATTTGATTTAGTCGTGTTAATGTGATATGTTAACCTGAACCTATGAACTTATGTGCCAGGTTCATTGTTTTTCATGACTAACTGACTGGTCCTTGCATAAATCGCTGTTTCAATCCGGTCATACAAATCAGTAATCTGTAGATAATTTTAACTGAAACTTTGACGTATCATTTTGAAAGGGTAAACTAATTTAAAGTGTACTCACCGTGTCTTCTACCATAAGTTATAAACTGTATACTTTCTACTTTTCTGTTTTTTTTATTCTTCTATTATAGTTTGAAAGCTTTTGGTTTAGAAACTTTTGAAAGTGCAGCTCTTTTCGAACGTTTATTAACACCAGTAGTATTCTTAGTTGTTATAATTTTACAAGTACATTACTTTCATATACCATTCCTTAAAGCATCTGCGTTAAATCGCTTTCAGTAAGTTATTTTTTAATTTGCTTTAGTTATTTCGATATGTTTCATATTATATTTATGCTCAGTAACAATAGCCTACATTTGATTCATACGGTTAGTGATTTGTTCTGTTTTTTTTTCTAATTGTTATTATCATACGGAATAAGGTTTTAAGTTTATGCATATGTTAAACAATTACTCTTGCTGTTTGCTCAAATTCGGCTCAATGATACCAACCTGCGATATAAATTTCAACGTGTTTTTTAAAAATTAAATAAGTCATAGTGCAAAGTAGAAATTTATTTTTGTTTTGTGAAAAAATCTCCGGTGTCTGTATTTATGAAATAATTTTATAGTTGGATCGCATATCACCATTGTTTCGTATTATGTCGTGAATTGTATGATGCCGCATTTTCACTCATGTCATTTGCTCATTTTATTCAGTTGTTTTAAAATCACAGGCAATGTCTCATTATTGATTAATACACCGTTAAATCCCCGAATTCATTTACTTCTCTAGATTGGAGCATAAGTCTTCTGACTATACTAGATATACCTAACAATTGTGATGCAGTGCATAGAAATAGATTGTTGTTTGAAGATCTATCTATTCATCTATCTACTTAGATTCTTAAAAAATGATCAGTAACTATAAAGGATATGGATTTTATACTATGCATGTGAAAATAAAAAGAATAGTCATATTGAATACCTCTTAATATTAATAATGGATAATTTATAATGATTGAATAGTTTAAATATCTTTACATGATTTCCTTACATTTCTTTATTTTTACAAATAAAAACAACTTTACATCGACTTCATCGTCTGATCTACATATTATTTTGTTTATATATACTCTAATTGTTGACCGTTTATATGGTGAAACTAACTCAGTGTCATTAAACGACATTTTCTTCATTGATATTTCAGATTACCTCAGGTTTCCAGAGGTTCGGTGCACTCACGATCAGGTGTTTCTGACAACCACAATTCTAACACATCTATTTCTGTCAGTAGTAATATGTCCAGTAAGTCTCAAAATTGAAAAGCATAGATTTGTAGAGTAATCCTCGTTTGGTTTTTATATAACCTTTTATATGATTATTTAGACTTTATTTCTCATTTGAAACAATGAAGTGAGGTAGTTGTATGCCTTCATTTGTAATATTTTTGTTTAAAGCACACTAACACAGACACATGAAATCTCTTTATGAAATCGCATGCCTTTGTGCGCTAAACATTCTGACTGATGTTGCACTCTAAGAAGCAATCAACCAGACAGGAAGCATGAGGAACTGAAATTGCTTACTATGCATTCCCAATGGGATATTTATGTTTTGTATTAGTACTGTTGTAGGTTTGGATAACGGAGGTGGCTAGCAGAACCAAGATGGTTCAACTAGTTTCTAAGTCTGCGACTCTCGATTCTGCTACTACAACTACGTTTCTTATTAATCTTGGTTACTGCAAAGTATGAATCTTGTAAGATTTATTGGAGAAACCGAGAAGATTCTCCTTACATTTTATTGCGTTTATTGAAATATCAAGTTAATTACATTGATTGTCGGTTAAAGAATTTATTAACTGAATATGCTTCACAGAAAATTAACACGAATAATTATTTTACCAGAGAAATGCAACATCACATTAAATTTGTTAGTTCAATTAAATGTTATGGCATTTACACTGGAATAATTCCTAAATTAGATGAATCTGACTGACATTAAATTGAATATTACTGTGATAGAAGTTTTAAAAAATCAAGCTGGCATAAAATCATTATGAGGTATTACACCCAATTTCTGAGTAACTGAATTTTGAAGATTCGAATTCCTGGACATATATTTCAATTTCTTTTCATTATCTTACTTTGTAAAAAGATATGACAATTCAAGTAAATATATTCCTTTCATCATATTTTATTTCTCACGCCTTTACGTAGATTTTATTGAGGATGTGAACTCAGCATTTCAAATAGTTGTTTCAAAATTATATTGTTGGGCTGTTAGTCTTTCAAATCATTGTTGGCGTTTCCTTGAAATACATTGGATTAAAGTAGTTGGCTTAGTTGTAGTTCTCACTTGTACAAATGAAGTAAGTTTCTTCTGCATTAGAAGAAATTAAATTTTCCAACTATTTTAATATTTTTGACGTGATCAGTAGTACTGAATTTATTATCATTCCTGATGTTCCTGAGCTCCATTCTCCAGTGAAATCGTATTCGTTCAACTCTGAGAAATTTCATACTAAGACGAAACAGCCGTCCAGTACTTCTAGGTTTTCAGCTGTTGTGTAGTCAAGGTCAATTTGTGTTTTCACATACTTTCAAAATTATTGTAGTAATAACAGTGTATTTAAGCACTAAAACGCGCCAATTACATTCCTACTTTCACAAAAATTTCCTGAAAATCCAACCTATTATATCTAATTTAGTGTTTTCATGGTCCATTCTTTTCTTGTATGGAAATAATAATAACTTGTTATTCACTTCTAAGCATCCGTTATCTTTTTTACAATCAAGTAGTTGAACCCTCTTTTCGATAATTACTGAACTTCCAATTCACTACGAAAGCCTAACCTTGCAGGAAGTTAGTGATCCATTTCTGTTTTATCATATAATCTGAGTGAACATCTTAGATTTTCCGTGGTACTTACTGCTTCAAATTTTCTTTCTGTTTTTTGTAAATGACCTTATGTAGTAGGAAGTTGATTGTGAAACATATGTGAATTTACTTTTAATAATCTCCTAAATGGGGGCAAAGTTGCATACTTATATACATTTATTAATTTATGTAATTTTCATTAACGATTTTCGTTCTGTTTTTTCTCTAATTTTGTTACAGGTTTCAGCAGCGAATATCATCTCTCTTATATTCTTAGTCATTTGTTTCCCTTTTCCATACCTGCATGGATTTATGACAACATTTGTTTTCATATGGACTAGTATTCAAATACTCTGTAAGATGACTTTTCAGCTGAGTGCTATCGATCTGAACATATCATCATCTTGTCTTAAGGTAATATATGTACTTAGTAGCTAACGTGATTTTTTTCTTTCCTCCATTGTGATGTAACTGTAACTCTATTTTTGATTGGATTCCACCATTATATATTCGTAAACATTTCATTAGTGTAATCTTACCCTATGTTAGACGGTTTATTTATCCCTGACTTATCCGGGCATTGACTTACAGGTGTATATCTCTTGAATGTATCTTAAATGTATATGCACTAAAGTAGTAATTTCAAACTCTGACTTCAATGACAATTAAACTGACTGCTTGGAATATCCTTCTTCTCTACCCTCTAACTGGAGTTAGAAGTCTATTTTTGTTCAGAAGATTTATTCTACTAACAAAGAAAAAATATTACTTTCTTTACATACAAATATTTTTTAATTATTATTTATGAACTCCTTTTAAGAAAATTTTTAGTTAGCCAAGGCCTTCAACTTTAAACCACAGGTTTGAATCTCACCCCATCTGCTTCGGTTTGCGCAGTCGGGTATTATCACTAATCTCCAAACAGATTGTGTAACAAAGTGAGTTATACCAGCCTTCATGAGGTCTCGCACACATCGAATTCATCAACATCTAAATGTTTTCTGTTGAAAACTGTTTTAAGCATAAACTAACTAATTTGCTTTTAAAGATTGTTATCTTTACGTCTCACTGGTCTTTTGAATCATCACTATAGTCATAAAAGTTCAATAGTTGAATGTACTATTGCGTTGTCTCATCAAATGCAATTTCCTATTTCTCAAACAGTACTTGATAGAAGATATCCACATATTCTAAAGGATATCTTTTTACTATAGATGTCTGTGTTTGTTTCTCAGTGTTAATTATTTATTCTTTTCTAACCACTTGGTTTTCATAGTTGATTTATTACTAAATGAAGCAGTGACTTTGTGGTTACAGTGTTTGATTTTCAGTTTCCAAGTTACTATGAGTCTAAATTCCTCTTCATTTACGTCGATTCGAGCAAACGCTCAGTATAACTAGACCCTAAGCTTGTTTCTCGAAACCAAGTACACTAATGTATGCCTAGTAAGTGAGTTAATAAAATGTTTTTACTATTAATGAGGAGTATGTATTTTATCCTTGTTGTAAATAAAAATCTATCATTGTATTCGTTTAACACCACAAATCTGTGTTACATTTTTATTTCAAGTTTCAGAACTCCACTACACCAGATCCAACTAAATGGCTTGGTTTCAAAAAGGTTGACAATTTTCGTCAATATATTATGGTTAGTCTTGAAAGTTATTGATATATAGCATTTCTTGTTACTTAAACTTAAAAGTGGTATTTGTTAAAACAATAGGTAAATGCCTAAAAGCGGTGTAAAGCCTTGCGTAAATGTGTGTTAAACCAAGTTTTATGAGGTTGGTTTTAACTTGTTGTCTTTATTCGTCGTAGAATTATAGTATTGAACGCCAATAAAAAAACATAGAGCATTGAAAAAGCTATTTCGTTTTAATGTAGGACTCCTAAAACGTGTCCAATACAAATGCCAGTTTGGAACTGGTCTTCATAAAGTTAATCTCTTCGAGACTGGGATCAGCCACTTGCAAGGCTGTTGGTCCACACTTTTGAGTCCCATACTAGTACGAAGCATCTGTCCGATCCATCTTGGTTCTTAATATTTTCCAAGATCAATTTTTGATGAATATAAATAGCAAATTAAAAGCGATTCCGGTTAAATCACTTCATTTTTAACTATTGTATGCGGTGCGAGCTCATAAAGTTTTTTATGCTGGACTAACTCACCCACTGTTGTTACTATTTTAGAATCGATATTATGCTTAAAACCTCTGATTCTGTGTTAAAAAATATGTTTGTATCTTAACTATCTTCCTTTTAGCCATATTGTGCGTTGCTAGTTGTCAGTGTAATTTGGCATGCTGTAGCATATAGGCAACGTCAATTTTATAACAACGACAGAAATACCCGTCCAGCGGAAGGAACTGTATTTCCTGGTGTTACAATCAATTCTATGGGTTATGATTTGTTGAATGTAGTCAAATTTGCTTTTAATTACGGATTCTATAAATTTGGTTTAGAGGTCGGTTTTTGTTTGTCATTATTTTGGTTTTAGCGGTGCTTAGTTATTTAATATATACCTATATTGCACACTCATCTAGTAATACACGATACGGAATGTAACTATTCCAAAGCAAATTATTTTACTGTTAAGCCAAGCGCATGTGTATCATCAATGCATGTTTCACACCAATTACTTAGTGACTGTTTTCGAATATTTCTAAATTAGTACTTGTGATTAATCTATCATTAATTTATTGACTGGATACTGTTACCAAGGGCCTCATCACCAACGGAATCCGGTTTCAATAACTCTACTGGTGTATGACATCGGCTTGGTGACAGATTTTAAATATGAAGAACTAGTCTATGTCTAATGCTGTAAAAATTATGTGCGTAGTATTGCGTCTAATTTATGCAATTTTGAATCATTCGAATCCAATATTTCTCAAATGAACTATGAAATTTTTGACAGATTGCTTTTATTGGTTGGTGAAGAAATAAAAAGAATTAGTAGCTTGCTTACCAAGGACAAACCTATATATTCGGCTTTGAGGCAGATTTAGTTTACGGTTGCTGTTGATACTACCAGGCTACCTAAACGGAACTAACTGCAGTTAGGTTTTAACCTGCGACTTAGTGTTTAAGATGTTCAGCTAATATGCCGACATTCTTACTGGGTAAAGAATGCGGATACTAGTTCCAAATGAAAAAAATAGTATCATTGTGACATAGCAGACGACCGAGAATGAACAGAGTATAGTAATAGAAAGCCTATTATATACATCAGTGTTTATGATTTCTGTTTTTTATAGATGTTTACTACCTTCCACTTTTCATCTGTCTTGTATAAATGGGATACACAGTCACTTTTCATTAATTTATGCATTTATATCTCTTATCGTCAAGCTTTGTCATTGTGTCACAGTTGTTACTACATGTGCACGTGTGGATGCCTTCAGTGTGTTATACTTGATGCTGATGTTAGTATTTCTGTTCTCTCCGCGACAAGTATGTGCACGTCTCTGGCCTTCTTATATGGTTATACTAGCTGTACTTATACCAATACAATATGCCAGTTGCATTGGCCTACCACCTGGATTATGCCTTAGTAAGTTTTAGTTTGTCGCTTGTTCTTGATGACCATTTTATCCCTTATTTATTTTTCAGTTACATAAAATAATTGTAATAGTTTATATTGTTACGTGACATTCTGTCATTGAACATTAACTTTATTACAAGCTTAATCACTTCCCCATAAACTTTATGATTGGATAATTCTTTTCCTACAATAACCGATTTTATATCAAATTCCCAATACTTCTGTTTTCTTTTGCTTACTAGGTTATCCTTGGTTTACAGAATCTGTAGAAATTAACAATCTACTTCAGTGGTTGTATCTACCGAGTGACTTCGGTGCACCATCTCCTTACAAATTAAGTGGTACGCATTTAATTTTATTCAATCTATAATTTGCCTTTTCTGAATACACATTTATCTTATGCGATGTTTCTGATTACTTTTTTTTTTATCTTGGAAGATAATTTGTTCAGCATAAGGAGGTAAGCTACAAAGTAGTTGATAGAACTTCTTGATTTTATCAGGTTAAAGTCTAGATGGTATACGACAGTCTACTACCAGAAAGTATACTGTAAATATCACGTTCTTTTCTATTGGAGGTCGTTTGTTGATCAAACAAAATAGACCGTGTTAAGTTTGTAGTCTCATCAAGTCAAACTCTCCAAGACTTTCCACACCCACTCTAGTGTCTTAATAGTTATCCTCCCAGTGATATGATTGCTTCTTCATTTGCGACGTATGCGGACAATATTAGTTGGAAATTTAGTACATATCAATCATTGAACATGTTCCAGGATTGCCATCTATCTTGGTGAGTTAATAGATAACAGAACGTAGGCTCAAGTACAAAACACTCGTTTAGTTTTTATCGAATGACTTCACTTCTGGAACAAGTTAGGTGTTTATCTCCTCGTACGAGAGTGTGTATACTATACAGAAGTTTGCTGTATAGGATTTTAGGATCATAGGATCTCTCGAAAGAATTCTTCTGTATGGTGGGACTACTGAGTCTATTGTGCTGAGGGCTAAACTTAAAGTACTAAGAGTAACTAATTTGTAGCCCAGATGATAGATCCAAAACATAGTAGTATTCCATACTTTCTCTTCAATTTCGTTAGTTCTGTTTCAAAGATATTCCTATCACTAGTTTTCCGTTATCGTTATTTGGAGTTTTTTTTACTTTTTCTCGTAGGGTTGCGACTTAAATCGATACATTTGCTTCAGATCTTTTTTCTTTATTTTTGTGTGTGAACATTTTACTCTGATGCTACTGCATCTAAAACAGTAGTCGCCAAAGTGTTATTATAAAATGTTGTTTATTATATTTATTTTATTATTTTATCTTTTATTAGCGGATTTCTTTCAGTTCGCAGCGGTAGCTTTGCAATTTCGCGTCTTTAAAATTGAACAACGTTCCGATTCAGAAATTTATGGTGGTGGTTCTAACCGACCAATCTTAACTAATGAATTGCCCAACGAAGGAGATCGTGACTTTGTCAGCACTAAAGAGTAAGTCATAGTTTCTGTATTATACCGGCTATTCATTTTCATATTTGATTTAAAGATAGATTTCCGCTTCTCATTAGTAAGTGGATGCAAACTTAGAATCTAGCATCAATGAGCACATCAATTTCCAGAAGTTCTTACCCTTTGAATTACTGAAGTGTATAATTGAATTCATTGTTTTCATGCATCCCACTTTGTTGGCTTTTCATATATAGGTCAAATTAATAAGTACCGATGAATCTTCGCATTTATATTAGTGTAAATTTTCCATATTTATAGTTCGATTATCTTTCACTGTTATTTCATTTAAAACATTTTCAACATTTCTCTAGTATGATCATGATTAATTAACTATGATCGATTAACTGTACTTGTAAGTGAAGGCTTCGTGGTGGAAATAAAACTTGGATTCATGATTCGATAAATGAATAACAGAACATATCTGTGTATACTCTAATATATTAAATGACGGTTATCTTGAGTGCTGTTAGAGATATGAGAGCGGTTGTCACTTCCTGCTTGTTCATATGATGGAGGGGTTCTTCTTTTTGAGACATTTGAAAATGAAGCTGAATTAGAGATGCTCTTGAGGAACCGAGAGTATGGCTACAGTGTCCATGGGACAATTACTTGAGGCCGATTACACACGATCTTCTTACAAGTGGTTTTTGATGCGGTACCTTTGTACCCGTTAAGACCTTATCATCGGTTAAGGTATTTCGTGGCGTAAGATAAGGTGTGGGTTTTTAGGGCCAATTTTTCCTAACTACTTTCCATTTGTGGCAAGGCAACATCACTGTCATTCTGATTGTCTGAGGGGAACACCTTACTACCATCACAGCTCTATATAGTCGTCAGTATGACCTCGACCTCGGGTCTCCTGCTTTTAGTCCTACTACTCTTCAATCTATGTACCTACCTAGCTGGTATGGTTGGACCAGCCAATGTATCATGACTAAATTATGATGATAGGAAAATCCGACTACCACGTTAAGGTAGCAGCATTAGTCAGGATAACTATAATAGTACATAATGCGACGAAGTATACAATTTGTCAACTAAATAATACTATGCCAATCATAAACTGAACTACAGCATTTCAGGTGAAATCGTTACCATTACAAAATAAGTGTGAAAATAATCGATTGATGTTTTTTGGAATGAGTCCATATTACTAATGATTGCACAATCTAAATTTCAACTTTAGATGATTTCACTGTAAAACACAATCATAATTTACTTTTAAAGTAAATCTCTCAGTCTATTTCCTCTATTGTCATCTCTTTAGTCAAGTGTTTTAGAAAATCACATTTTTAATATTGATGAATTACTTATTACATAGATGTACTGAAACTAGTCTTGTTGATCACTACTTAAGTGTTATTTTATATTTCTACAAAAAGTTTCATCAACTCTTATGAAAATTTGGTTTATGTGTATGTGTTGGTGAATTAGCACTTGTGTGGATTGATTTATGTTCTGTTTAATTGATTTATTCATTCGTTCGTTCGTTTGTTGAACTTTTGGTTTGATAAATTAAGTATAGTGGAATATAATACAAAATGAATAAGTGTTTGAAGTTAAGGAATATATGTATATATTGAGTGATTGGCAGTATATTTTAGTTGCGTATATATTGCATTTTTCTTAGATGTTTTAGTATGAACTAATGTTGATCATATTGTACGTTAAGTTATTTAATTAAATTCATTTGGGATTGTGATAAGGTGTTTTATTGTTAGACTGCTGTATCATTGTTATGGTTCTATAATAATGTAACGTATTTGTAATTTTGTAAAAATGTAAACTTTTAAGCTGAAGTTTTCTGTTCTATATGATTGTGTGCTCTCAGCATCTTTTTCGTTTGACATTATATATCATTGAAGGATTTTTTTTAACCTTGTCGCACACAATTGTGGGATGGGTAGGGGAGAGTTAATATTAGTAGTAACATATTAGACAGTGGAGCTGGATGATATGAATTCCACAGTATATCAGTTTGTTCATGATTGTAGGTACGTTTTGCCGGTGAATGACCAAACATGGGTCAAATAGAGTTATATACTAACTAGTGTTGAACAACCCAATGTCAAAACATAGTATATACAATAATCCGTCACTTATGGCCACAACACAAAAAAATTGATCGAATTCGATAGGTTTAAAGAGTGGATAAACATGACGTCACTACTCAGTAATTAGTCAGTGTATGCAGTTTGTTTTGTACTCTAGTTTATTTCGTTTTTCTACTTTCTCTAAAAAAGAAACAGATTACGCTCTAATTGAATTGTTAAATATGATGATAATTTTAAGAAAAAGGTGCAGATTCAGTATTCGCTACGGTCGGTCACCAACAGTATATATATATATATATATATATATATATATATATATACATATATATATATAATGTGACGAAATTGGACTAATTAATTAATTTGACAACAACAGTAAAGCTCATACACACATTATCTACGTTGCAAGTCTCATTATAAACCATATTATTCAGTTCATTATTTTTAAAACTTTTCTTTAACACATAACTGAGTTTATCTACAGCATTGTCATATATTCTCAGTTGTTTCCTCGTTCGTTTAGTGAGTGAGTGTTACATACTATAATGTAAACCTCATTAAACAATTTATTTTGAGCTTTTCAGGTTTTTTTTATTCATCTTTGTTATAATGATATGATCATGCCAATGTTGTGGATAACTCGAGCTGATTAAAATAAAATCTTTAGTCAGAATTAAGCTCTAATCTGCAGCACTCACCAACTACGTGAAAATGCTGGATACAAGATACATGACAAAAATATCAACCTTGATATATTTCTACATAGCTTATCATTTGATTACTTTGAAGTATATTATTCTCTTTTTCTTTATCTCATAAAACAGGTCTTACTTAGACTATATGCGTCATTTAATATTCTACTGGTCATATTGGGTCAGTTTAGCTGTTGTTCTCGTGACTGGAGTTGTTTGGATTACATTATTTTGTTTAGGCTATATGATTTTAAGTTTCATCTATTTATGGATGGGATTAAATGTACTGTTAAGGGAACGAACTAGTCTAATCAACTCGTAAGTATTTATAAATAATATTCCTTTTGTTCATTTTTGTGCTATGCATGTTTGCCTAACAAATATGTTTTAATAATTCCTGTTGATTTCTTTGAACTTCGGATAAAATCAGTGTACTTTCTTTTATGAATTTAAAATTTCATCATAATAATCCATGTCATTGTATCCTAATTGATTTATGGTTGAAGTTACTCCTGTGTGAAAAGTACAAATTTATGTAGTATTTCAAGGATACTTTAGTTATGTGAGAGGTGAATACGTTACCTGATTGTCTAGACCGAAGTAAGCAGTTCAGAGTTCAAACCTACTGCCATAATTGCACAAATGTGCATTGTTATTAGATCTAACTAATTTGTTAAGTACACATTCGTGTACTTTATGTATAAAGGATAATGAAACTACCCGGCTACTCAAGCCGAAATGTGTAGCAAAACTTGAGTTGTTGAATCATTAAGACGCTGAATTTGATTAAAACATTATCAGTAACGTTTTTCAAATTTATTTTTTCATCTACTTAACCGGACATGCAATTTATGAAATAAATTGACATTATTGATACTCAAAATGCATTCAGAATCGGGCACATTCAATCTGTTAGGTTCAATTCTTTAGCAAATGTTTTGATCTCTGTTAACTATCATTTCTAGCAATGTTATGCTGGATGGTATTAATCTCTAACTATTGACCTCTGAATGTATGATTCAAAGTCAGTCGCGCTAATAATTATATTGTCACTTCTAATCAGCTTTTGACATTTGATTAGTATTCCCTTCACATTCCATTTCACCAATACACTTTTATCTCTTAGTCTTGAATTATTTCTGAGGTTACCAAAGGATTATTCTTCATCTTGTTTATTTGTTTTTATTGTGCCATAATAAAGTGCAACTATGACACGCTGTGTTATAAGTATTCCCCCTTTAATGGTTTTCAGTTGTTTCAAAACTCTAGGTGCACTTTTCTACTGCGAGTACCATCTGGTACAGAATCTAGACTAAGTGTTAGTTTCTTCCACTTTCTGTCACTTAGTATGATTCAAAGTTTATGCACGTAGATAAATGTGCAGTTGCATAAAATTAATTAAATCTGATCGAAAATCAAACAGGAGAAATTAGGGAGATTTATAGTAATTTTTAATATCTTCCTTATCATATACTTATACATCAGTTTCTAGGCTCAAATGTAATTATTGAGATTAACTAATTATGATTCCTTTGCATTAAAAAAAATTTTTTTAGATGGAACGTCATTATTGGATATAATTTCTGTGTTATTTTGGCGAAATGCAGTCTTCAACTTATGGGTTGTGTCTATCGATCTCGAATGTTTAGTCATTGTTGGTTAATACAGCTGTTCGGTGTTCAGTGTATGAACCCACTATCATGGAACCATTTTAATTTACCTCGTATGTGACTGATTATACAACTTGATTAACTTGTTAACAATGTCATTACTTCGACTTCTTTAGTATTTGTCTTGTTAATTTCATGTTCTAACGTAACATGATAATTTGAACTAATGCATATTTGTCCCGGTCTGTGTTAATTGTACTTGACTATTAAAAGTAGATTATGACTTTTGTGTATTACGTTTTTCTAACAAGTAACTAATCAAAGCAATTCAATTATTTATGCGTACAATCAATTACTAGGAAATATGCTGACCCCAGTCAATCATTAAAAACAGGAGCCTGGCGCGTATGTTTTACGTTAACATAACAAGATCAATACCAACATATTTGTCAACAGGAACTAATAGATAGGTTTGTGTGAAAGAATGATGAAACCTAGGATCTAGAAGAAGCACTTACACCACTGTAGTCGATTCTCATCCATGTTACTCAGTGTTTTCAACCAGTGATCACAATTATCATGTAGATCCCAACTCTGTAGTCTCCACTTTCCAACTTTTCAGACTAACGGTTGTCAGTGGCCTATCGAACTTAGGCAATGTTTTGATTTTTTGTCTCTATAGTTTTCTGTCTTACTGCTACACCACGCAACATTGATCATTGAAGTAGTCAATGAGCGTCCTCAATGCTTGTATACGCTTTACACCGAAAAGTCATCTTATTTGAGATTATTGAGTTATAATTCCTTATTTATATTCATCCGTCATATACTAAAAACCATGAGATAGTTTTGTATAGGATCTCAGTTATTAATGGAGTCTTCTTAATTAAGTTACAACTTAGGCAATGACTTGTATTTCGTCTTCTTAGTATCAACATTGGATTTTGCGATATTTCTGAGTAATTTAAAACCTCAAGATGATGCTTATTATATAACCGCTTAATTGGCCATAACGTTTGCATTACATTTTCTAAATAGATCTTAGTCCACATGGGATATTTCTTGAATAAGCTGAATAGTATTGACCTATTCAAGTCTTATTTATAGCTGAATATTCAAAAAATTTAAACTTATTCAGGGAATTCGGTGTTCGATTTCTGTCTAACCTGTGTTAGTTAACTCTTTGTTGTAACACATTAAGGTGACATATTTAATGTAGTGTGTTAGCTAAGCCGTCTAGATATAATCGACGATCTAATCATATCAAATGAGATTGTATTGCTGTTTGGCATCTCAGCAGTACCTATTGACTACCCTCTCAGAGATCAAACCCCACTCTTTACAATGAAAGCGTTACCTTCTGATAGTCTACTTTTCTAACTTCACGATATTGCGCCTCTCTCATCCTTCACTATTTTTTGATATTTATCTCATGTACGACATGGCTTAAATCAACAGGTCATGAAATGTTCACTGTTTCCTGATCTTTGATAGTTATTTAATGAAAATCAGTTCATTATATGAAACTTATTATTTAACAATCTCCCCAACACTATAATGAGGATTTCATTGTTAGTATATTTCCTTTCGAATGTTAGTAAATTTTCAATTTTTCCTATTACTGACTTTCTATTAGCATTATTTAATTACCTTATTTTCAGCTGGACACGAAACCTCCTGTGCCACCGTATCAAGTGGTTTGCATTGGGATATTATATGTTTTATATTTATTTTATTTCAACGGAAAGTATTCACATCGCATAGTTTCAGTCATGTATTACTTGATTTGCAAGTACAAAGTAGATTTGCTTCCCGGTAAGTTTGAATGTTGTTTTCTAATTTTTGTTTCTATTCTCTTTATCATGCTGATTCCATTTCCTCTTGGTGATATAAGGCAGTTTGAGTTAGCACACATTTGTATACATTACTGAACTATATATTAGTTATTACTAACCGACTACCTAACTTTTACTTTTTTGTTGATTGTTTGTTGATGATATTTATTTTTCTTCTTTAAACAATATGGCCAAAACTATAAGCTTTCAGTTTAGAACTCACATGTTCCAACTGCACTTTATCTATTTCGGTTTGACTATACAGACAACACCATTAGTAGTCTCACAGAAAGTATGCTCGAATATATATATATATATATATATATATATATATATATATATTTATTTATTTATTTATTTATTTATTTATTTATTTATTTAATGACACAATTGATCATATTTTCAAAAAATAGAGTAATCATTATTCTTGATTAGTTTTCTATTTGCTGTTAAGAATCTTCGAATCCCTTCAAATTTTGACAAAATTCTGAAAATACTTCGTTCATTCGGTATTCTTTGAAACTATCTAAATAAATTGTAAAAGATATTGGACTAGACACTTGACCATTTTATTACTAAACCTGGAAGGGCTTTCAAAAGCACATCAAGGTCATCATTAAGTTATATAAAATGCGTTTCTTAAAAATTCAAAGTAACCTTTGATGTGATGCTCCTTTTATCTTACTGTCCGGTTGTCGATTGCGCAAAATTTCCTGGGCCTAGATGGTGATTAAATAGTCGGTTTTTATTGTTTGATCATATTGCGTAACAGTTGAATATTGTAGTTGTTTAATAAGTTATTTATTCGCTCTCCTATTGTTAGTTGCTTGGATGTATGTTACGCTTCCTTACATTTACTTTGGTCTTTTCTCTGCTTCATTTTTCCGTCTTCATAGTGGTGCTTATCTTATTAATCGAAAATTAATGTTAGCTATTCATGAACAAGCAATGGAAGAAAAACATAATTTGGCAAAAGTTCAGCAAAAACTTAATCTTATCCAACAACGTCAAGAAGCATTTGGACGGAGTAATGCTAATATTACAGAGCATTATATAAGTAAGATTGTTTTTAGCTGTATGTATTTGCTAGATTATTTACAAGATTTCGCTAAAAAAATTTTCAACATTTTCATTAAATAGTAATTCTTTTTAACTATACTGTATCCACCCTTTTATTATTTTCTCTCTTTTTCTCATTTTAATTCTTGATACAATGTCCACCTTAATTTTTTGTTTGTTGTAGAAATAATCCGACCCTAAGTTGTTTTTCAAATATAAAAATTTAATCATTCAAAAATATGATGTATCATCGTCTAGTAAGAATATGTGACTAGAATACATGAGGACAAGATTGAGCAGTTCCTAGAGTGTCTATAAAGAGTAAGCATCAATCAGTACCGACTTAAAGAAACCTGATTTTAGCTAACCAGCAACCACCTATTGTAATGTCTATCTGTGATAATCAGAATGAATAAGGTTATTAAGTTAGACTAATTTTCCAATTATAGTCCCAAACATATTAGTCCTAAACAATTAATTGTTGTCAGACAATCTATGTAAAACACAAGTAAACAAAATTTCCAAATCTTAAACCTATATGTATCCATAAATCCTAGCTAGAAAGAAATTTAAGTCTCATAAAAAGACTTTACATCCCTATGACTGATTACCGTATGCTATTTAGTCACGGTAATCGGTTTATGTCGTTTTCCTACTTAACGGCAGGAATGTCTACAGAAATATTCGATAAATACACTAATCATATGAAATCTGTATATCATTCATATCCATGACTTTAATATTTCCATAGTGCAACATACCCCTACCTGTCTGACGTATGCTATCTAGTGTTTCTCCAAACGCACTCTAATCTAAGTAGTGAATAATTGCTGGGTCGATATACAGTGTATCTAATGTTAATTACATACTTTGAAAATAAGGTTCTATCGAATTGTTGGCGTGCATATATTACAAATTATCTACCCTCCAATCATTGTACGTCCTTTTTTTCTTATCTGTATCCATCTCTTTTGATGCCCTCCTATATTTACTCATTATCCTCGTATATCTATGATTTTATCTAAGCTTCTTTGTAATAAAATACACATTCCAAAGCATTATTTTTCACGTTGAAACGACATCAGCATCTAGGCAACGTGAACAGAAAACACAATGACGGTTGAGGTCAAGTCAAAATTTCAAAAAGTAGGATATTGGATAGAATTTTATAAAATTCAAATGACAAACTCAGTTTATAATTTTAAGTTTATAAAGATCAACGATTTATACGTTTTACACAGTTGCGTATTTTTACAGTGTACTTTTAGAAAAAACAGGTAAAACATGTAATCACAATGTAAGAATGAAACCTATCGTCCTGTGTCTAATAAAAATGCTTTCTAGTATCAAATATACTGATTCAGTCAAGTATAACATTACGTAACTATTTTTGTGTGAGAAGTTGAGTTCAGACTTGTAACTGCAAAGCCACTGCACGAGAAATATCTCTCCTTTTTTTATGATGTTTGACATACTTGGAAAACATTCTATCACGTTGTTTCAGCATATCTCCATATATTAAACTAACATTGTTATCCACGATCATTTTTCTACGGGTTCACCAATATTAACCAACTATCCGAGACTTTAGTATTCAGCTTTTTAACTGGTTCATCTGTACAGTACATATACTTGATTAGTGATACATATCTATAAACATGCACTGAATGTAAACGAAAGCGTTGAATGTGTACCGTTGTATTATTTATTATGCACACTTAATAATTCCAATTCACTCGTTTAAAAATCATTTATCCTTTAGTAAGTTAATGCTTTTGAAAATAAAACGGAATTAATGTCAAACATTAGTGAAACTATCTCCGAAAAAGGCAAAACGTTTGTCTGCTCCCAGCCTATACGTTTATGATCAATTAACATAACACTTCAGATAATAATTCTGCTGGCATCCAGCCATCCATTAGGTGATTTTTACTGAAAATAGGTCAACATGGTGCAGGTTCATAGATTGTTTTTATTCCTCTAAATCTTGAGCTTTGAAACTATTGTATACCTTTGTTTTCACGAAATAATTCCTTATTTTCAATTCTTTTTTTTTTCGATTTTTTCGTTGTTACGATTTATACTACTTTAATAATCATCCTACTATGTTGATGGAATATACGACTTAAACCAATGCACATATATGCTAGGTTCTACTATATACTGACTGCTTTTATCAACTTAATGAAATCACTATTTTGGTATCATATAATTTTTCATCTCGGCTTTGTTGTTATTGTCGTTATATTGTAGTGCTGCGGTCTGGTGACTACTATCTTTTTGAAGGTGATCCAGAGGAGGATGATGATTTCGTGAATCGTCAAACACATATGACTACTGGACATCATGATAGTGATCATTCAGAACAAGATAATTCCAGTCCACATGCTACAATGTTACGCTTACGGGAGAATAAACATGGCTTAAAATTACGTAAAGCAACTGCTGGTGAAGAGGTTGACAAGCAAGCAACTACTTCAAGCAAGAATAATCGTACTAAATCTCAAGTTACTTTAGTTCCTAATGGAAAGAATTATTTACGAGATATTTGGCCAAGTATTGACCCGAATATTTTAAATATTCTTTCCGATTACAATGATCCTTATAGT
Source organism: Schistosoma japonicum (assembly GCA_025215515.1). Lineage (NCBI taxonomy): Eukaryota > Metazoa > Platyhelminthes > Trematoda > Strigeidida > Schistosomatidae > Schistosoma > Schistosoma japonicum. The sequence continues at coordinate 38,894,821 of CM046069.1, read as the reverse complement.
ACCATCAGGTTAGCACAAGATTTGTTGCTTTATTTAGTTATTTTGTTTTTCTTCTAAAGTTATATGTGGGACTTATTTGTTGAAAAGTGTATTGTATCCCATCACTTTACTAAGTTTGAATAATTCTTTTATGTTTTAGAAGATACTCTTCAACTGGGGATTTCAAGTCCCATTATCATTATGTAGATAGTCGGCAGTTTCCTATGTTTCGAAAAAATATTTCTTGAGGTACCTGAAATAGAAAATTGAATTAGGAGTGGCTTTAGCGACCTAATATCGCGATTAGAGTACACAGGTAGATATGCATAAGGCCCGTCACTTGCGACCTTTTAAAATTTCATCGCTAGAGACGGTAATTCGGGAAAAAAATTAGACTGTGTTGTTTTTAGAATTTATATATTCTAATCTTTTCCTTCAGTTGTAAAAAAAGAAACATCACTGAAGATGCTTTTTGTCTGAAAAGGGGGAACATCTTACTACCATTTCTGTCCTAAGTATTATTGACAATCTGACTTCGTTCTTGGACCTTGAATCCTACTACTCTTTAAGTAACCTGCTTGACAGATTAGACTATATATGGACAAGTGTTTCGGGCAGTGTAGCTTATTTGGTTCATCACAAAACGCAAGTTCAGTCACCACATCAGTGTAACATTTACAGCTGCAGATAAACTTCAAACTGAGGAATTTTTCATTTATCTACCTTGTTAATTGGCAGATAAAGATATCATTTATTAAAAGCACATCTTTGGTACACATAGTAATCATTTTGTACCATCAATGTTGCTGAATGGTTAATAACATATCATAAATCTGTCAAGAACTAAATATTTTCAACTTAATTATTAATTTACTTCACTGGTAGATTGTCATCACTTACTCTTACATTCCTAGTCAATGTTTGGAAATAAATCTCGATTTTTTGTAGCCAACTTATTTCAGAGTTATTTACTGTAATGATTAATCTTTGATTTAGCTCAATGGTTTTATTTATTTCTGTTACAAGTTCTGATGAATATTTATAATAGCGAGTATACATGGTTAATAGTATATTGCCTCTTAAGGCCTAGATATTTCCTTTTTTTTAACATCCAGTAGTATTGCGTGTTTTTGGTTGTTATAAACGACATTCTGCGACAATACAATAATTGTAATTAAGGAGATAAACGTGTTGATTATGTAGTACAGGTAACTACTTGCTCCTTTTATTTAAGCTTTATTTTCTTCCTAAATATCAATCATAATAATTGTGGTTGGTACCTTGCAACTCACGAATGCAAATTACTTCCGAAAAACTGGCAGGAGTCTTTGTGGTGAACTGATAGAGGTAGTCTAAAAAATTCGTGTATCTGAATAATTGTGTGAGTGATGTTAGTAGTGTGACAAATTAGGTCTACGTATAACTCAAGTCAATCATTCTTGGCTATCTTTGACGCAGTCGTAATATAACTGTAAGAGGTCGGGTTCACAACTCTTCGGTTAGAACAGTTCTACTCCGTACTTGTAAAAGGTGGTCCCTACTAGCTGAGAGTGTTCAGTATCACTTTGTACTCAACCTTCGTTGTTTCCGAAGGATTTCTGACATACTTAGGCAACACCATGTTAGTAGTGCTGTGGTTCGCGAATGTTTGTTCGGGCGCGGTGACTAAAATTCTATCGTTGTCACCAGCATGGGACACCGGATTCAGTCCCTTGGTCACATTTTACATATGTTATTGAAGCAGCTTCTATATTGTACATTATTTGCTAACGTCGAAGCTTGCTGGAGAATGTGGAGGGGTGGTCAGTTTATGACGTGGCGCCATGAAATGAAGAAAATGCCGTATAGGACTAGCATTTATCGGTCCATCCCAACTTCCTGGTTGTGGTCCTAAAGTTGGTGCAACTTTTTAGCTTAAAATGTTTTTGATATGTCCCAGAATGCAATCGGGTAGTTGCATTTATCACTGAAATGTGTCTTACATAAGTTTCTTGTTTTAATTATGATCGTCTTTCCCCTGTAATTTTTCACATTATTATGCTTCTGATCGTATAGCGTATACAGCATCTCTGCCCATTTGTACCGAATTTTATACGTTTTAATAAATGAATAAGCACTTCAACCTTCATTATATTAAGGTGTTTTTACTTTTTTTCATTAGTCCCTATTACAGCACTTTACACTCATTTGCCTGACAGCTGGTTGTTGTTTATTCGGTTTTAGTAACGAACGCCGTCATGTTCGCCTACCATCTCATGGTAAGAGTGCCGAATCAGACTGTCATCATGAACATCTCAAGTATTTTGACATCGTCCAAGATCGTGCTCATCCAGGATTTATCTTAGGACATCGCCGTATGCGATCTCATCCTGAGTTTTTACGTCGTCATTTTGGTGGAAACGAAAAGGGTTCCATAGTATCCGTAGAACCAATTGAACCTGAGGCTTCAGTTAATAAAGATTTAGCTTTACGTTCTGTCCAAACATCTCCATCACCGTTTTCTGACAAAATTGCTAGTCAATCCATTGGACGCCGAGATCAAAATGTACCTCCTCGCCATCGCCCTCATGTAACTCATAGGCGATTATTTTCAGCATCTGAAGCTATTTTCCCCAGCAAAGATCGTCCTAGTAGTCCTGAAAAAAATATGGCTATTCAAAATACAGGTCGAAGTCATCGTAGACCAACGAAGTCGTCATTAACTAAATCAAGCTCTCCTAAGGTACGTTTCGATGCTTCACTTTTCTGTTCGTAATTTTTGAAGCATTACACAACGTTCGATATTATTATCACTACACTGTGTAAACTTTTGTGTTGTGATAGTCCAGTGTTAAATGGTTTGTTTACTCATGATCCACTTATTTAGAGGCTTTTTTGAAAATCATTTAGTTATTTATACCATGATCATTCATTTTTTAATGAATCTTCGTAGTTGATGGGTTATTACTGAACAATATCGCTTTAAATCTCATAAATGTTATGAAGCTGTTCTTTGATTTCCAATATTCAGATTCTAATAAAATCATTTTCTGTATCTAGCTATTGCTCACTAAATTTCTTACCTTGATCTTTAACTTTTGAGTATTTGTTCTATATTTATTTTTATTCCGTTTTTAAGTGCATAAGATAAGTGTTCATTGTTGACACCAGTTGTTTTATCTTGTAAACTAGAACTAAAGTAAAACACTGGATTAAACGATAACATGAAATTTTTATGTGACTTGGTTTCAGTCTTTTATGTAAACATGTGTGCCCACCATTCTGCTGTTCTAAATTATAAAGAAATTTCACTCTATTGCTTTATTATTCCAGCTAGTTATCCAGTTGATATCTACCCATTGTAAGTATTGTCTTTCGAAATCATATAACTATTAATGCACCTCACAGGAACATGTTAAAATAAGTTTGGATGTGAAATGAATTCGTGATAAAATCAGGTCATATAAAAATAATATAATAATATTGCATGAAATAAGATCAGGACTAAGTGTCTATTTATGCAACTGAATACTATCGATCTATTATATACAAGGCTGAGATCGTTAACAACTTTATGGAACCGAGTTTGTAGATGCAAGCTACCTAGTTGGAGCCCTCTTGATACTGGCCATCAATGGTTGAAAATAATGTGTGAAATGAATGAACATCGGCCACAGTAGAGCAGATGCATACACTTTTTACCTTTTGAATATTTTATCTCACTATTCGTTTTTGCTGATTCATATGTTGGTATTAATCTTATAAATGTAATCTAATTTTGTTAATATGTCAGCCCTTATGTTATTTAAGACTGACTTTAAAGTCAAAGCATATCTAGTGTAATTAGGCGCACATAATTAGGATTTCAGCACTTTTAGCAGTAGTAGCCTGTTCTTTCAATCCAGCAACATACTAATGCAGTTTATTGCCATTTATATAAACTACTTTGTCATTAAAAATGCCTATTTATAACGGTGAAATTCAATGGATTTTAGTAACCTATATTATGAATAGACTTCTTGTATCTGATAGCATGCCAATAGCTTAAATCTTCCATTATTTCCTAAAATCAACATATTTTCTGGGTACGTCTAGGAAGATAAGTGCGAATCTGTGTGCAGGCTAACCTATACTGCGCTTTGATCACTATCGTCTATAGAAAACTAAAAATTCTAGATAACTAGTTAATTCGTCGGGTGTTTTTGTTGTTGGTATTTTAATGATTTATTGAATTAATAATGGTGTCTGAATCATAAATTATTAAAAAAACCCCATCTAGATGATTAACATATAGTATTTAAGTCAATTAGTTTACCTTGAGAACAGCTTATTTCTACTGACCGTGGCTTACTGCTATTCTTTTACGCCATTTGGATTTTGTATGTTAGCAATTGGTATCAGCACATTAGACAAAGAAGACTCTATAATTTATTGCGTGACCATTTAAAAATTTTTAGGTCTTTCCTTACGAGTTACAGTTTTCTGAACAAAAATAGTTGAAAGGAATCCTAACTGATGCTATACTCAAGCATATAATATCTTTATCTATAAGCGTTGACCGTACAGTTTCGAGACATTGGAGTTGATATTAAGCAGAATCAACTATTTTTTTCCTGACTACTTTGAATTCTTGTTTATTGTTCTACAGTTTTCGCTCTCTGCTGGTGGTCGTAAACTTGAGTCATTCAACCGGCTTACCATTTTGCTTATTTTTCTTCTAGTTTCGTGATTTGTCTCAGATCCAGAATCCCGCGATTCCAAATAAGATAACGGAAGCAAGTAATAGCATTGAGAGAAACTCCGAGAAGTTTCATAGAGTAGCCGATAATAATAAATCCGAAAACATCAGTACTACTTTTGCTGAAACCCATTCCCACAATACAATCAGTAAAAATCTATATTCGGAGTCTCAACATAAAAATAATGAGCCAAATACTTTCAGTTATTCATATTTCGATGATGGTCAAGAGGCAGATAAAGATAGTGATGAAGACGATGATGCTAATCCTCCGTCAACTGCGAATTCTAGATTAAATCCTATTCAATTATTAAATAGAGCTATGGAGCTTGGTGCTCTTTCAACTGTGCGACAGTATAAACGTAGTTTATATGCCAACTCTCAAGGTGCACGTCAGCGAGAACATACTGATAATGGTCCATCTAACATGTCTACTGGAAGTCAAGATGGTTCATCCGCCGATCAGATTATGCAACCTGTAAGCTGAATGACTTTTTATGGAATTGTTACTTCATAGTATTTTTCTCATGACAAAATGCACTCTGCATGATAATATAAATAACCTTTGTAAGCTATTGATTTTGTTAATTATTTTAGGCTTTTCGTGTTTGTTGTGTCGCTAGATTTTTGAGGGATTGCGTGAGCGAACGCTATCTCTGATACTTGTACCTCAGACGTATACCGCAACTTGTTCCCTTCCCAGCCAACAGCTATTACAAAAGACTAGGCTTGTAGGAAGATTGTATTATGGAGCAAAACTAAGACGAGACTAGTGAACCAGCGAATTGTATTTACATAATACATCGATTTTTATATCAATCAATTTACAATGATTATTCACCAAGTGTAATCATTAACATTTAATTAATACAATGAAATACTGTCAACTGTATTTAAGAGTAGAATTCACATTGAAATAAAAATAATTGATGAAAGTCTACAAATCAATCTTATAAAAAATCAATACAACTTCTTTCATTTAATTAGTCAACCATTGTATTTTTAGGGATTATAAATCCCTAACAGTGTTAAATAGAAAATTTCATCTTGCCATATTTCAGGTATTTTCTTGAGTACATTATTCTCATCTAATAGTTACTACTTTTATACTAAGGAGTAGTGACTAAAATGTATCGATTAAGTTTTTTCCAGTATTGACACTAATTACTCTTAGTTCGGTTTAAAATAAAGAAAGCTTTTAAAATGCATTCTTTAGTCTTACATTGTTTACAAGCGCGGCCTATTTGTTGTTGCTTTGAAAAATGATATCTGTAAATATTGGCCAGTAGTTCAAATGACCTATTTCTTTATTGAATGTGACTTTGATTGTCTACAAACTGAAATAAAATGATCCCTGGTAAGTGCAGTGAAATGATAGGCTTTAACATGATGTGATATTCTAGGCTTTTTTTTATCCAAACGTTCTTCATGCTCACCTATCACATTGGCGCAAATTGGTGTTGTTTGGAAGGTGCTTAGTGCGAATACTGCAAATGTAACCATAGTGTGTTTTGTGAGAAAATAAATAAACTTTTTAATGCTTACCGATCTGTGCTTTCTTGACTTTATGTTCTTATTTCGTATTAAATAAATTGTTTATTAAATACACACTTCCTATCGTATATATACTTAAGAAATATTGGATCATTTGTTTAGTTAACTGATTTTATTTAGACAATGCTTTACACTACTAAATTGCTGAGTATTATAGATGTTTGCGAGTTACAGATGTATTAGTGTATTACGTCTGTGGCTAGTGGTGAATTCTATGATGTCTTATCTAAATGTATCTACTTCCTATTATTAATGTTTTTGCCATAATCGACTCCAGTACCTTTTGCTTCAAATGCTTACTCGTTAACCACTGAGCTACTTATCGAAGCAGTCCACCTTTGCTTGGTGATTAAGGCATTTGACTTTCAACCACTAGGTCACAAGTAAATCCCACTTCGCTTTGGCTTTGACAGTCGAGGTAGTATCAATAAACCTTAGAAATAGTGCGACTCGAAATTAAATATACTAATCTGTACTTAATGAATCACATCAAGCAATCCTCTCTGTATGCACATAGAGCAATCGAGACTGATCAGTTTTATTTATCCTTATCAATTACGGAAATTCACCACACTTCCTAATGCAGTTGTATGTTTGAGTGTAGTTTATAATGTTTTCGTATCATGCTTCTCGTATTCGTTAAGTTTAATTTGTTACTTCTATTACTTTGATTATTTTGTTTGTAGTCGTCCAGTATGCATCAGGTCACCACAGATTCCTTTCACCATCATTCATTTAAAGATACAACTCATCCTAATCAAACTAAAGGTCGTAAACGAAATATTCGTTTGCACTCGAAGTCTGGTGGTATGAAGAAACTTAGTGTACCCGATATTCATTCTCGCTCAAGACAACCTGAAGTTCATTTTTCAAACAAATTGTATAAAAAGAGTTATTCCCCATTAGTCGACAACAACTCAGATACTAATGAATTTTGTTGTAACGATCCTTCAGGTGATTATGTTGAACAGCGATCAGCCTCTGAATTTATGCCTCTTAAAAATCATGCTGATTTTCAAGATCACTGTCGTCATCATTACAAACCTAATTTCAATTCTCTTTATCCTATGAATTCATTACATGAGAGTGAGTTATTTGATGGTAAAACTTTAAGCAGAGAACGAAATAAGTATCCCTTAAAGGATAATATAGATATTCCTTCAGAACAAAAGGGTGTGAAATTAAATATTTTTTCAAATCAATCAAATCCGTCTTCATATTGTTTCATAGATAAACAGAACACTGAACAAGATGATCAAATCATAACACAACGAAAATTTGTCAAAAATATCCATTCATCTCAACCGTTTAGCGATAATAATGGTTTTTCAGATGTAAATGATAATGGTAATGCTAGTCCTTATGACAAGACACGTAGACACTCTGTCCATCAACGTAAGTTTCAGATATTCCGTTTAATTTATTAAAACAACTCGTTACGTTAATTGCATTGTATGCCTTTCATTATTTCAACCAACTTATTTTTATCTTATTTCATGTATTGTGTTAAGAATTAGGGTGAAACTATTATTCTTCACAAAATTAAAGCGACTGGACATTTATTTGGTTTTGTCGTGTGTTTTACTGAATAGTCTGTAATTTTGGTATCATATGAGCATAGCGAAAATCCACCGTACTCCTCAAGCTAATATAAATGACTTGTTCGAATGTTTGTAGTCATTTACTCCTATATTGAGTATACTATCTGATCTATTTGTGTTTGATATTAGCTCAGACTGATTAGCTAATCATGCAATTCGTCACAGACGTCGTTTTACTTTCGGATCCTATTTGTTAATTGTACTTTTACTGATGTCATCAATCGTTACATTTTGATTGTATTGCTTTGTAATCGTCTTTCTTTTTGACTTATTTTTTAGATGCTGAAAGTTGTTGGAGCAAGTTTAAGGCTTCTTGCCTAATCGCATATATGTTTTTCTTAAGTTCTGTGGATAGTTTAATAAGATTTTTAAACGGTCTAACTCGCCAATATCGTCGTATTCGTAGAACCATTGATCAGGAAAAGCGTTTAGTTAAACGTCGAGTCATTTCAAATAATCCATTTACTAATGAACAATCAAGGTATCAGACTTTTCTAATAAAATATTTTCTCATTATTGTGTTCTTTATTGATAGATTTTTGATTATATGTCGCTTACCAGTTAAATGCTTGGGAAGCACTGCTGAGTTTAGGCATAGAGTACTACGCATAGATAGTGAATCGGTTGATGAAGTTGTAAACCTTCATCTATAGGGATGGTTGGAACATGTATTGCTTATGTCATACCTCATCCTACCTCTACGTAGGATATTGGTTGGTGTATAAGTGTGTCTAGAGGAAACTGAAGGGTCTCAAACGAAAATGGGACATCAAATATTGACTTTATCGTACCAAGTTGGCCATCAGTGGTTGAAGATATTGGATGGAATGGCTGAAAATTGACCTCAGTGGAGCAGATGCATACACTTTTTACCTTCTAAATTTTTTGTCTCACTATTCTTTCATGCATATGTTTCTATTCGTTTTTGTTGAATCATATGTTGGTATTGATCTTATAAATCTAATCTAGTTTTGTTAATGTGATAACAGAGCTATCGTTAACTCACGTATGTGTCAGTCTCTACATTGTTTATGACTTACTAGGTACGTGCTTCACTTAAATTGAATCTATGTGACCTAGTAGTCGGGAATCTTATTTCTTGAACCATCACTACAACCATTAAAACAGTCTTGTTATATTCTAACGGTAATGTGGGACTTGATATCTGCGATTACTTTTCATATGGATGGCTGAACTATTATGTGGTTTTGTTTTTAGTTCTGATTGCCTTTGAAGCACATTTATCAAAAATGCAGATCGGTGAATTCACTTCCCAACCATATCTCAAGCGTTAGTGCTAGTGATTCTTTTAAGCTATTCATTCCCAAGTTAAGTAGTTCTCGAACCTTAGAGTTAGTGACTAAACTCATTATTACCCGTCCTGCTAGTTTTCTAATGGACTCTTATGATGCACTTTGTTTTATATATTTATACTATATGATACTTTACTGCTTATTTCATTATTTATTTGGATATAGTATTGGATTGAATAATTTTACAAATCTACAAAATATGCTTCAGTTTCTTTGGTTTAACCCTCTTCAACTTGACATAAAATTAAATCCATCTTTTAATAATAGTAACTCACTTAAGTCTTTAAATATGGATTTACAAATGCCTAACTAAACAGATAGTATTTCACAGTTATTGTTACCACAATACTTTACTCACTAATTGTTTTCAAACTATCCCGACTCAATAATGGAGATATGATAAACTAAAGAAGTTACAAGAGTATATTTATTCAAGAAGAGATTATGTGATATTGTGTTATTCTATATCCTATTACTTGATTTGTCCGTGTCGTGGACATTTTAGAAATCAGTGGGTGTCATCTATTTTTTATGTTTTGAGTTGCGTTAGTTAGTTTTTTTTTATACAGCTCTCGCTACTTTGAGTTCTTTCATCTAATTTTTATACACTTAATTTCTTTTTGTCGTAGAGTTCAACTAGAAGCAGCAGTGTTAGAAATTATCTCCACAACTCCTGAACGTCAGTTATCTCTACTTAGTCCTCAGCATATTGAAACAAATCCACAAAATAACGTTAAACGATCCAGTGAAGCTTCAGATTATTTAATACATCACAACTCTTTGGATAATTTTGATAATACAGATTTACAAGATCATGAACGTGAAAAAGCTTTTCGCCAATCTCGTTCTTATGGATTTCTTCTATTGATAGCCGTTGGAAATTTAGCTATTGTTTATTCTGAGCTATTTTGTTATTTTCTACTTATATTTAATCATATGCGTTCGTCATCATTATTATCTTTACCATATCCTCTAATGGTGTTACTATGGGGTATGTTGTCTGTTCCACGTCCAACGAAAACATTTTGGATATTTCTAATCACCTATACCGAAGTAAGTATCTTATTAGTTAGGAAAAATAATAATTAAGTTGAAGTGGTTATGTGGAGATTGGTTTTAATTTGTTGTTTGTATTTCTATCAGGTTGATTTTGGTCGTGTACTATTAAAAACCAAAGAGCACTAAACAGCTGTTTTGTCCTAGTATAAAACACACCGGCAATGCTCATCTATAACCTAACCAGTAGTCGAATTCCCCACATTCAAGTCTTGCGGCGATCATTTAACTATCAACACTACTATAGCGACTTTCGTCCACTGGTATATAGCGGGACAATGACCCATTTTCATCGGCTATGACTGTTTCACTCACATTTCGTCTAATTTTAACTAATCACGAATTCTCATTAGAACTTCGAGGTCTTTAAGTATATCACTAGTGAATTGGTTAATACAATTAAATTGACGTGGTTTTACGGAAATTGGTTTCAGCTTGTTACTTGTATTATTCACGAATCGATTGCAATTGAGTATCACTGAAGACAAACTGACTGGTTTTATTTTGACGCTTATCAAAATTTCATCATTTGCTATGATTTAATTGCAAGTAGATGATGTGTACTTTCATTTTATTATATTTAAACTATTCATAATAGCGTTCAGACCTTCATACTTTATTCACAATTTAAGTCTATTCTAAAGACTTATTGAAGCATTCATCAACAGATTGCAGCGATAAATGTTGGTTGTATTATTTATCATGTTGTTTAGGTTGAAGGCGACAGTTATTTCGCTGTTCGATTTATTGCACAAATTATCACAGATTCAATTAACGCCATTTCAGTAAAAATAAGCAATAACTACCCTTTAGAAAACGATTGTTACTGGGATCCATTATTATTTTCAAAATGTAGTTTGTCAAAAAGCGAATCAATATGCATGTATCACAATTTAAACGATATTTAATCCGTTATATAAATAATCGTTATGGTCTTATACATTGATTAATGTCAAGTTTGTTTATTTCTTTAATACTAATCAAACTGTACCACGAATTCGTAAGGTTACCGCTAGTCTAAATGATTCGACTTTGCATCCACTATTTTATTTTCCGGTGGTTAGACGTATGTCAACTCGATGGATAAAATTTGTTCTGCATTAAACGACTGGATAAACATGACAGTAGTCACTACTCAGTGGTTAATCATTGTAAATGTTCCGATCTTACAACCAGTTAGTTGTAGTCCACTAGTTACGTTCTAAACTATGAAACTAGGTGATTCGAATCCTTCTTTCCCACAACTATCACGGAACCTAATTTCAGGGTTTACTGCCTAATGTATCTAGTCACAAAATGTGTTGTGTCTGTTAAGTACTAAAAGCTTTAAAAGTTTTGGTTTGACTCAATACCTTACACGCAAATTCTCTCCTACAGTGTCGGGTTTATAAAAACGTTTGCATAGGTTTCATTCATTAAGTTAAGTTCAATACCAGTTTTTCTTATTTATTTGTTTATTTCCAGGCTGATTCAAACTTATTTTTTTAATTTAATTATCTTTCTTTCTATCTGTAGATTGTTATCGTCATAAAATATATATTTCAATTCAAATTTTTCCATTTCAATGACGCAACCTTAAGGCCAATTGAATCTGCTGAAGCATTATGGCTTCCTCGAATACTTGGTATAAATAAAAACGATGATTACGCTGTGTTCGATCTAGTCCAGTTAATTAGTTTATTCTTACATAGGGGATATTTAAAAAATAATGGTTTGTGGCGTGATTACACGGAATTTACACATGATCTTGAATTAATTGTGCAAGAAAATAAAGCAGTTGTAAGTTGTTGAACTTTCTAGTTTTTTGTTTCTCCAATCGTATCTTTATTTATTACTAACAGAAAATATAACCCATTTGCCCTGCTCGGGTCTGTATACTAATTTTTTAGCCACATTTATATTGATTTTATATGACTGTGCAGGCCATAGTGGCTCGTACGTTATTCGACTTTACAACCTAATGGTTAAAAATTGAACGTGTTAACCACTAAGCTACCGATACATTATAAGTGGAATGTAAAACGTATGTTGTTATTTTATTGCATGTTTTAAAGTTCAATGACGTTTTTTTTGTTTGTTAACTTTTCCATAATACATTATTTGACTCTTGAGTCTTATCAGTTAGCACCTATGAACATTTTAGTAATAATTTAATTCCATTTTATGTTCATATTATAAGAATTCTCTTTCATCATTCTGATTAGTTTCATGGTACAAATATTCTAAAACCACGTCAAAAATAGTGTTTGTACAACTGTGGCTTAGTGAGTCGGACTGCATGACACCTACTTTGTTTCGAGCAGCCAGTTAGCATCACTAACCCTAACTCAAACCATATGGCTGAGGTGTGAGTACAAAAATCCATAATCGACAAATGAATTATATTAACCTGGTCTCTTAACCTTTAAACATATCTGTAGCTGTTATCATTCTGTTTAATGTCAGTATTTCTGAATGAATGTTGATTAATTTAGCAAAATGCAATAAAGCATACGGTAAAATCAAATAAATGGTCATTTATAGTTGTCCTTGTGCGTCTATCTCTTTTTTGTCCATTGATTTGTTGCTTGTTTAGAAGTTTTAAGAGTCAAAGCCTGTTATGTGATTCCTTCAGGTTATATTATGATCTACTTATGACTTGTACCATCATGTTTTGCTTGTTATTCACATTGGTTTTCATTCACCTTGATAAAGAAATGTATATATCTGTTTATTAATGATGATATTGGAATGCAGCTATCAAGTAAAATCTGAATATTTATTCTAATCAATCAGAAAGCTTACAGTTATTTACCTAGCTTAAACTGATAGCTGTAAGAAATCTGTAGTTGCTGCATAATCTTAATTTATGCAACGTTATTACTATGAGGTTACGTTACTTTTAATATAAATTGCATTCTTAATCAATAATCGCTCAATATGTTGATTAGCTGATTTATGTAAACTACAAAGTCATTTTTTTTGTAAGATAATAATAATTTCACAAACTGTACTAATGTAGATAGATTAAAGCTAACCATGAAGTCCGGGATGTTGATTTTGTTCTACTCGGGAGGTATCAGCTAGATGTATCAGCATCCCATTGTCGATGTTCATATCGTGACTAAAATTTCGTCCATTCCTTTCAAACACCGCACCACCGAGCTACTGAATTCATATAACCACATTTGTGCAAACGGATCGTAATATAATTTAAGTGTGTTCACTTCTCATGGTAGACATTGATAAAACCCTGAATTTTATCAGTGTCTGCAGCTATAAATATATCTTGAGCAGATTGCTTTGATACAGTGTTAGTTCAAAAATATCATTAAAGTTGGATCGTGGCTGGCAAGTTGAATCCAGGACGTACATTTCGTCAAATTCGTCAACTGGATATACCTGATCAGGATTCACATGCATCAATAGAAACCAATCAAATACAACCTTTGACAACATCAACAGAAATGTAGAAACAACACATTCAAAGTAAATTTTAATGGTAGTTCTACTCAAATGCTTGGGTGCACTGTAGAAAATCTCTAGCTTAAAATATTTAGCATTTTGATATACTCCTATCAATCTATACTGTAATCTCAAAAAAAAAACATACATTATAGATATTTTATCAATCAATAGTACTTAGAAATTGTTTCAGTTACTGTAACCCTTAGAACTTTTATGTTAAATGGTGTATTATTGACCTTTTGTAATTCACTGTTTTGAATATGAATTCTAATATCTTTACTTTCAAATTTTAGGTAACAGGTATGTAAATTCATTCTAAACTTTACGCTATAGTCAACACATCATTACTAAGTGACCAAAGATAGTTAATAATAGACTCAAAACCTAGTTTTCGTGCTAGTTATCACTTATCAATTAGTTGGTCAGTATTTTTGCAATAACACTAAAGCACTAGACAAACATGATATTAGTCAGTACTCAATGATCACTTATTATGAATATATCATATCATAAACTTTTCTCATGGATGCAGTATTAATGTAAAATTCCTAATTGGTTCGACGTGTTGTCTGACTTTGTGTATATGTAAAGGAGTGTTTGAAATACAATATGATTTCTATCTGGTTGGCTCATTCGTCATGTGTTCTTCATTCTGGCTTGTGGACCGGTAGTCACGGGACAGACGCATACGGGCACTGATTAGTAGTTATCAGGGTCACACGCTACAATTTACCATATGATTTATTTGGGCCGAATATATTTGGATATGACAGTAGTATTTGATAGGATCTACAAATCACGTAACTGAATGTCGCAATGTATAAGTTTCTTCATATTAACGTTGCTAGCATGAGTTCATAAAAGTATTCGTTAATAATTCCTTAAGCTACTACTAACTTGAACTGATAGTGTTCTAATTATTCATATGATTACAGATTTACCGATTGCATATTTACTAACATGATTAGCATTCACTTCTATTACTCTATCCGTTTATGTTATTTCGATAGTTATTGAGAGCTCAATTGATTTCCTCACGTTAGTTATATTGAATTATCTTGTTTATCTGATCACTTAACAACCCGTCCTATTGCATCTTCTTACTAATATTACCAATTTTTGGTATTTTATGAAGTTTGTTGAACTCCGACTTACTGATTCGATAGTAGCCTACTGTCATAGTATTAGGTATAACTTCGTATCGACGTGTTTGTTATGGCCAGTTGAATCCTGAGGAAAATAGGATGAAAAAGATATTTTCAGTATTCTAATTAATTCTTCAACTACTGACAGTCCGTAATAAAAACTACTTTATATTTAAGCCAACATTTGTCTAGTTAAGATAGTTTTGCAGAGACCTATTTTAGTTTGTTGTTTGTATCCGTTCTTGATTTATCTCATGTTGGTTGTGGTGAAAATCTTACCACCAGGTACGCGGTTAACCCAGTGGTGCTGATTGCTAGAGCATTGCCTCAAAATCTGAAGAGGATGATCCGATCCCTGGTAAAGTCGTTAGTTTTCACTGCTGTCCACTGCTCCTTGTCTTTTAACTGTATCTAACCGATATCAATCTATAATGATTGTACACAATAAGTCTTTGTTTGATTTTTTGGTGAGCTCATAAAATATTTTACATTATATATTAAGAAGAAAAAGAAGTGATTTTTATTGTTACAGAACCATTATCTTATCATAGAAGATTCTTTGTTTTAACCTTATGCTTGACGTCTTCGATAAACGGTAATTTGATAATATATGTCGTCTGTGTGAGCATGCATATATTTATGTATCCTAATTAATTCATATTCCTTAGTTCTTTTTTTCATTCGTTTATTGTAATCTACCTCTTTCTGTTTAATTTTTAAACTTTCGCTTATCAGGAGTTATCCCATTCAAAGCAAGCAATATGGTAAGCAGTTATTTATTGTTTTGCTCATTGATTATGTATTATTACTATGTATTATTACTCTCGTGAACAATATAAATTGATGGTTCTAGTGAATATTATAATCCCCATGACGAATTATATTATTGGCAGATCAGTACCGAGCTAGTAAATTTGTAACTAGCTATTTAAAAATCAGTAATCTAGCGACATTCATCCACTACCTAAAAACACTAAACTTACAAAAGAAAACTAATGTTTGGTGATACAAAGTAGAAATTATGGTGTTAAACCAATTTAATGTCAAGTTATCACATACTGACACTTAAATCCATCCTATCTTTAGCCCTAACGCTAAATCTCAACATAAGAGCTACCCTAATTCTAATCCTTAACAATAGCCACAATTCGTAATCCTAACACTTACCTCCATTTAAAAGCAATTTAACGTACCTGATTGATTATTTGCGTGTCTATGAAGTTTCTAGAATGCAGAAGTTATAAACTTGTAAGTATGGTGACAGATATATCGACATTATTCCCACTTTCAAACAGAAACTTTTAGAGAACTTATGTAAATTCGTGAGGAATGTAATGTTGATTTTTTAACAAAGATGTCTCGAATCTGTCATATTCTTTTTTAATGAAAACTCTTTTGATTTGTATTTGTTAAGTTTTTCACTTAATCTCTATTGCTTAGTATGCTGTTTTTTGCATGCACTATATTGTTAGTTTGGAGATCGTTTACCTCATCCGGACTCTTAGCCAACAAAATTGGATGATACATTGTTTCTTTACTTTCATGCAATCTTAATAAGTAATCACTTTCTCTGAAGTAATAATTATTTATGTAGAATCACAACATATTGCTAAAATTTATTTTATAGTTCACGACCATTGGCATCTTCCTGTATTTACTTGAATAAATTAAAAACAGATGTTGACAAAGATGATGGATTGTATAGCAGTGTACATAACACATTTGTTCAACAATATCCTCAATCTTCATACTTTCCAGTTCCTACTACTGGTGGGAAGACTTGGAATCCCCTTGTAAAACTTAAACGATTTTACCTTAAAATGACAGATCCGAGGTACAACAAAAAGGTGGATGTCTATATCTACATGTTTCTGTGCGAATTTATCGCTTTTTGGATTATACTATTTGGTTATGTGTCATTTGGTCCCAGTGTAAGTTAGTTTTTTCTCGACTTTTTTAAAATTGTATTTTCTCGTTTGGTATGGATTAATGTATTTTGTCTGATGCTGACCTTAGGGTTTGTTTTTATAATTTACTACCCTTAGTATCTCTCTAAGTGCATTATTCATGCGTAGAGACGGTCAAATGTTTAAAGGGTTTTAATTTCAGTCACTAGGTCGTAGACTCGAACTTCTTCCCACCTACTTCGATTTCGACAACTAACCCCCACACTGAGAGTGCAACTAGGAACCTAGGATATGAAACTGTACCTAGAAGACGAGTTGCAAATTTAAAATAGTTATACATAGATTAATTAATACACATTTATTTTATTCAGAAGACTAAGTTTCTACATGTTAACTAATGCGCAAACTT
Source organism: Schistosoma japonicum (assembly GCA_025215515.1). NCBI lineage: Eukaryota > Metazoa > Platyhelminthes > Trematoda > Strigeidida > Schistosomatidae > Schistosoma > Schistosoma japonicum. Next base: position 38,877,693 of record CM046069.1, on the reverse strand, counting down.
ATCACTAGATAAATCTAATCCTCGTATTGGTTAGGTGCTTTCCTAATTTCTCCTCTTAGACTGAAAATACTATGTGCATTATATCAATTGCATCACAAATCTCTATAAGGCTTCTTCGGCAAAATATACCTCCAAAAGGATTAGTTGTACTTCAGTGTTATCATTCTTTTCATTACAATCTCGGAAAAACAATTCTTTGTAGTATCTAAGCCATAACTCTAAGGTGACTCCAATGTACATACCGTAAGTGAAATCACAATTGTAACTAGAAATGGCATTAGCGGTCTATGAAATAGTGGATTTCAGTAATCACGTCATTCTGGATGCTAACGCCTCAATCAGCTTGTTTTTCCGATTAGAAAATATCTTAAAATTAGTGTCCTAATATAAGCAGTAATTTCTCTATGTTTAATAATAGTAATTTTTAAATGAATAATTCATTTTAGTGGTTTTGTGTAGAATATTGCTCATTTGATCCACTTTCGCGCTTGTAGTATTTTCCTAATATCTTAGATTGTCTTTTTGTTGTTGAAAATATTGCTACTACTTCCATACAATTTATGGTATATATTTCCAGTACGTTGTCTTCGTTGGATCATTTCGGCTCATATTCTTGTCTTATTGCAATTTGATTTAGGTAGTTTTAGTAACACACATTACACATTTTGACTGAAGGTTAAGTACACAAACGCGTGCCGAGTAGATGAATTATATCTTGTTTGAATTTTGTTATTTATATTAAATTTATTCGATGAGATTTTGTCATGTTAATTGCATACTACTACTACGTGTTCTTTATCTTCAATGATTTATCTCTTTATTTAAAAATATATTTGCAGACTGGAATGGGTGATAATGCATTCGAATTTTTGAAATCAAATAGAGTGAGTTTCTGCTTTTTATTATGTTATTTAAAGTAAATTACGCTAATATCATTGAGCTGTTACTAAACTTCATTTATTTGTTTTTTCCATAGATTCCTTTTCCATTCATTTCAATGCTGCTTGTACAATTCATCTTTATTATCATTGATCGAGGTTTATTTTTACAGAAACAAGTTCTTGGCAAATTTATCTTTCAAATTATTCATGTTGTTTTAATTCATGGATGGTTGTTTTTCATTTTACCGCATATTACACGATCGTAAGTTGTTACTAATGAAATAGTGATGATAAAAATTTCTAATATATATATATATATATATATATATATATATATATATATATATATATATTGCGTGGTGAGATTATTGCATTATTCGAAAAGATTATAAATATAAATATACTATTTGTTTATAGGAAGCATATTAACCCATATATATACACGAAGTGAAGAAAAGCTATCGAATTCTTAGTATATGAGCCATATATATATATATATATATATATATATATATATATATATATATATATATAATTTAAGAGACAATAGACTACATCCTTGACAATATCTGTTAATCTATCGTGACAACATCACGTACCCGTGCACTTGACTTTGTGACTACTTTATCATTACACTGAATCTAAACAGGTTAACTTATTTAATTCTAATATTATGCGTTTCTACTATTATGTATACCCAATTTTTGTTGCTGATATGGATGAATGGTGATGTTGACGCGATCCTATTTTCTGGAATCATTGTAAACAATATTGTATGACACCGTTTCACATCGTTTTCGTGAAACTGTCAGTTTCATACATTTCAGGTAACACGAATTGATATTATTTTCATTGTGGGATAAAAGAAAATTCACTATAAAGATTAATAGAGGATCTTTAATTTTATAAGAAATATTTATGAGTACGCATATCAAAATATCTAGTACTAGTTAGATATATGCTTACTAAATGAAAAGCCTAAATGAAATTAAGTAAGGTTTATTTATGGATAGCATGTTTTCCTCGTAAAATGTTTCCATCTTAAGAAAATCTATAATAGCCAAAGATCATTTGATGACCATTTCGATGTATGGTGCTTGGAGGTAATCACTTTGAAGCCCTGGACATAAGCTGCGTACCAGATGGCACCTATCCACTAGACATATTCGAACTCTTTAGAGGACTGTTGCTTTATGAGAAGTTCAAACCTACTTTTCTCGGCTAAACTCGTTGAGCTATTGATTACTGTAAGTAGCTTTTTATTTCGCTCTGATTCCATTGAATCATACATTTTATCTACGTTATATGGCTTAATGACATTTTCCTAACTTACTGAATTATATCTTTTTGTGTATATTATATCAGATGACTAATAATTGTGATTAAATTTTTTAACGTGTAATTCCTTTTCAGTCCGTTTACTTCTGGTTTGGCACCTCAATTGTTATATCTGATCAAATGTGTCTACTTTTCTTTATCAGCCTATCAAATTCGTAGTGGTTATCCTCGTCGTATATTAGGAAACTTCTTGACTAAAAACTATAACTATATCAATTTAGTTTTATTCAAAGGGTAAGCTGAACTCTAATTATATATATATATATATATATATATATATATATATATATATATATATATATATATATAACCAATGAGTAACGTTACTTCATTCTTTTCAGTATATGATTATATAAACTAAGTAATCAGTTATAGATTTAAATTTGAAGCACATGCTATTTGTATCCGAGAGTGATTACACTATACTTTAGTTCATATTCAAAGTACATGTATCGGAGCTAATTGAAAGACAGATACTTCAACCATAAAACCACCTAGTAAATTGTATTTGTTTCTAGCTGAATTTTAATGCGTTCATTTCCCAGGTAAAGAATCGGTAATTAATTTCGAATCATAATGTTAATGTAATGGCTATTGATATTATCTGCTTATCCAAACCGATGTAGATTGAGTGGGTTTTGAAGTTAGACCTAGTAGTTGGTAGTAGATCGCCTTCTCATTTAGCCACTCCCCCAGCCTACTAACCACTTAATTTTATACGTTTCATCAACCGTAAAACTAATTAGTGCAAATTAGAAAATTACTGTTGCATGTTTTAGGCGTTCAGTGATGCAAACCTATTGGTGTTTTTCATTTCGCCAATAAGTTTCATAGTCATGTGTTAGTGGCTTCAATTCTACTCAAAACACTCTTCAGTTGTTCCTTTTTCTTTTGTCTTAAGGTTGTGTATCATGTTGTACTTTACTATTCCCCCTTCCCAGATATTTACTCCTTCCATTCTTATACGAGCTACGAAATGTAATGGATTGGATGTGGACTAGTAGTGCCTTATCGTTATATCATTGGATGGAATTAGAAGATGTTTATTCGAAAATATTCATACTTAAATGTTGGCGACGTTCGGAACTGGCTTATCCCACACCAAGAGGACAAAATCGTGATATCAGTAAAAAAGCATTGACTGGTGGTTTATTATTACTATTCTTTTTCATCTGTTTTTGGGGTCCAATGGCATTGACTTCATTTATTGGTGCTACATTCGATGTGAATCCACCTGTGTTGTGCACTTTTAGTTTTTCATTTGGTGGTTTTCCAGTACGTTTCCAAATTTTTTAAATTTGTTTATGCATGTGTATGTTCAGTACAACCACATTTGACTAAAGCCTACACTAATACTTATCCTTTTATAATAACATGACATTCTTTTAGCTAAGTGGACAGATTAAGATAGAGATAATACATAGAAAGCCACACAGCGCACAGTGATTGCTAAGGACGGGGTCTGATAGTCTACAAAGACATCGTCAAGGGTAGGCATTTTTCTATATAAAGTTACATGAAATGAGAACTCTGTTAGCATTACTATAATGTCAAAGTAAAAACAAAATATTGTCGCAGTCAACGTAGAAACTGAAGCGAATGTTCATTAGCCCAAGTTTCCATACCACAATTTAATGTCGAGATTAAATTGACAAAGCGATTAGTGATGGAGCCGAAATAATTATCCAAACAATTATGTCGTCAATGATTGCACATTAAGAATATTTTTTGTAAAGGCAATGAAGATGCAGGCTTTAAGAATCATAGAAAGATAAAGAGTAAATACATGTGGGTCAGTGTTACCGATTCTGAGACATATTGTGGTGGATACTACTTATAAGTCATCAATAAGTAGTAGGTAGCAGAGCGTCAAAGTAAATTGGGAAGAATCAGTAAACAGCAGACAAGACGAGTTGCGAGAGGACAAGAAGTGAAACAGGATTGAAACACAGAGGACAATCGAGAACAACTAAGAGAAGCAGGCTGAGAAACGATACAGTGCAGACAACGCAGAGGATGTGCAAATTAATGCTTGAAAGTATGGTATGTATTATTTATTGACCTACTCTGTTTTCGCCAAATTAATATTGCTAACCCAATTGTTGTTCTTCACAATTGGTGTCGCTGCCTCGGTACGAGATGAAGATTCCGTGGCCACAGGAGTTCGAGGACGGAGACGTCGGGGCATTCCTTCGACAATTCGAAGCCGTCGCAGAGCTGGTTGGCGTCCGAGGACAGGAGGCGAAGGTGACGGTCCTCGGTACCCAATTGTTGTTCTTCACAATATCACCAGCGATTGGTGATTTACATGACTGAAACCATGTCGTGTTGTATAGGATTATAATCCACATGCAGACTATAGATTTCATTTCATGAATATCCAAGGCTTCTATTATTGTTTACTTGAGAATTTAAAAGACAGAGAAATTATGGAATTTACCCTAAATGGAAATACTAAATAATCCTTCTGTGTTTTGCATATTATAAAATGTGATTATGATGTCGCAAATTGACTTTAATTAAACCACTATTCAAAACCGAGAAGCACTTCATTGCTGTCTGGTTATAGTATGATACTTTACAACAAAGTCCTCTCTGTTTAGTCTGTAAGTCATTGGTTCCATCCCCAGCGACGGACGTACACTTATGAGAAATTCCATATTAAGATGAAATAGCCGTCCAGTGCTTCCTGGGTTTGATTACTGATCTAAGGTCAATTCATGACATATTTATAAAAGGAATTTATGAATAATTACCTCAGAAAAAATAATATATTGATGAATAGAAAACTGAGTTTGCTACAATGGAAGTTTTCCGAATGAATAATGACTATACTACGTAATTTTGTGAACTGTTACCTTTGTTAACAAATTGATTTTTTCGTACAGCAAAATATTCCTGTTACAAACATTGTGATTGAATTTTTCTCACATTAGTTCTCATTACTTTCTCGTTAAATTGTCCTCATTTGTTTCTTTTTGATAAATTATAACGTAAATTGAATACATGAGTTTTGTAAATATTTATTCGTATATACTATTTTCATTCGTTCATAATTTAATTGACTCATATATCAACGTATATTGTTGTTTTCAAACATTTAGTGTGATCTGTTATCCATCACTTTATTCAAACAGTTTTTCTCTCACATACTAGATTGACCTCATTATCTGAGGGAGTTTTGTAATATTTTAGAAACTATCTGCCCTATCAATTGATTTTTAGTTTAGTATGTTGTTTGTAAATTGTTTATACGATGTTGTAGGCATCATTACCAAGGTCGAATTCGATCATTTCAAACAAATTGAACACTAAGTTTGTAGAATTAAGTAATACATTTGTAATATTCCGATGAATAAAAATCGAAATTTCTGTTATTTTTTGGGATTTAGTTGAAACCGCTTCTTCAGAGGATAAATAACCAATTTAGATCAAAGTAAGCCTAAATAATAAAAAACAACAAATTATAATCAAAATATCTAGTACAATCAGATCGCAGGTTTAAACGCGTTGTAGTATTGTCATAATGGGTCAAGGTATTTCACAGTGTACAACATTTAGTTGGGTACGAAAGATGTGGTGTGTGAAGTAAAGAGAATGGCGATAAATTGTGTTTGCTAAACATGCGATAAATTTGTGACCAGTTAGTTGTAGTTATCTAGATTGATAATTCTAGTAGGATAAATATTAAGACCTTTCTTTCTATTAAACACAGTAGGCTTCACCGAAATATGAAATGCCTCAGCTACCCTCCTTTCTCTATAGTTGTAAAAAACCATTCTGGATAGTTTGAATGCTATTGATGTTGATTTTATGATTGTTGTAATTAGTATGTACTGCTATTGTTAGTTTAACTTACAACTTTTCGAGCTCTCCTTGATTATTAGGAGGTTGTTTTGTATCGTTATCATGTTTTTTGGCATAAGTCATGATTTTTTAAGAAGATTTACCAATGTAGAAGACATCGCAATCATTACAACGTAGCATGTGAATATAGCCTTGTCTAGAGGTTTATACCATTCTTAACCGTTGTCTATTGTGATAACCCAATCGAGACATACTAAATGAAATACTCCTACTATGCCAGACAGGTTGGTTGTAGAGCGGTAAGGTTAAACGCAGAAAGCTTAAGGTCTTAGAGTCGATTCGTACTTTTGATTGTACGATTATGTGAAGACAAGATGGTGTTTGCGTCAAACAACTGTTTTCTCTTAATGAACAGACAAAGTTTGGAAAGGTTGGTCCTAAAAATATCCATTTTACCTTATTTCATGGATTTCTGTCTCAGGTAGTAAAATCCTATAAAGTACAGAACTGTGTGTGGCTAACCTCAAGCATTTGTTTCTTAGGTCCTGTAATAATGCTCATGTGTCTTCAAGACCTCTGCAAATCCAGTTTCTTCCTTGAGAGCTACAGGGAAATAAACGCTTCCATGGTGTGGGTCGCTGAGAAGTGACAACTCACCAGATTACTCCATTTTTACTGTTTTCTCACATTTTCCAAAAGTTATCGATTAGTTCGTCATTTCACGTGATAACTTCTGAATAAACTGAAGTGACGAAAACAAGTCAACAGTTGATGTTATGTACTGATTTGATATTTTCGTTTAACCATACTTAGCATATTCATATTCTGCATATGTCTTTATCTCTGTAATTGGTAAATAAACATCTAAACGATCTCAGATCACACGAGTTTATAATCTTATCGAATAATGTTTCTATCCTTCCTAAGCCTGCAATGTGTGATTTCATTTTATCCTTGTGGTTTGTCAAATACTTATAATCTTTTCATGTTATCTATTGTAAACATACCTCAATATGATCACATACTAAATACCTTCTGTTGGTACTGTGTTCTGTTTACTTACATATTCTCTTAAGACACCATTATCACTGAAAGCTTAATTAATCAGGTTCGATCAGCACTAGAGGACTAAAGCAACGTGACATTAGTCACCACCCAGTAGTCGTTTAGTGTAAATATCTAGGTTCTGCAGGAAGTCAGTCATGTTTTCAATCTATCAGTGGTAAGGATCACAGTCTGTGAAGCAGGGTGACACAGGTTCGAATTTCACAAAAAGAATCACCTTTAACGGATCCTCATGTGCATGACTACTGATTACATCACGAATTAGCATAACGTCACTGGAATCCTTTAACCGGGTTTAATTGTGTGACTCAATATATGTTTTTTCACCTGGCAATTCCTGAGTCTTCATACATTATTCAGTTCAAAATAAACGTTTTCAAGTAAAATATTTGTTCCCACAAACCCTATTTAGCATAAGAAAGACATAATATTCTTATTTTTTTCTGAGATATCTACATCAATTAATCCATTGGTTTAAGGCTTCTTGACCAGATATGTGTCGCTTACTGTCATGTTGGTGTTTAGAAATTCTGTTTTTGGGCTTTAATTACGTTATGATAAATTATAAAATTTGGAAACTATTTATTTAGTGGTTCAAATTACATTTACTTTTTGTTTTCTGCACATGTATATACTTATTTTTTTTACTTTGTTCAACAGCCGACGTTCGAATTTACTTCACGTGAAGGGAATATATTCACTGTAAATGCATCTGAATTAAACAATTTTATCCGTTGTCATGAGAAAGATAAGGTAAATACTTTATTTGATATTAAATAATTTTATCTCAACTTCTACAGATAAACACTGAAATCGATCATTTATATGGCTAAGTAATCTGACTGCAATCATTAATTTGCAGGATTTTGCCAGTACTGTAGTTTTGGGAGATAAACAGTACTCATCATTTAGTCTAGACATCCATTTGATACATGATTCACCTTAACTTGCTTACTGAATACTCGGATGTGCTCGTACGCTTATTTGTAATGTTTGACGTGATGTTTTTTGTCACGTTGTTGTGGGTTGTTTCCATAAAATATTTCAACCAAGTTAATGTTAGTGTTTACGGAATCGTTACAGAAGTAATGCCCCATATAGAATTCTAACGTTGTCACTTCACACTGGTACTCCCCAATTTCTTTTTGCTCTTAGTTATCCGGCCTATCGGAGCTGCAATAGGCTATCGTGAATATAGACAGACATATGGCATATCACAATTAAGTGGTTAGAGGACGCTTCATATTGAAGCGTGTGTTATAACTCTGTGACGTTAGCACTGTTTTAGTAATGTATAGCCTTTAGCTACTTTGTTCTAATAGATGAAATATATACTTACTTAACTTGCATGTGCTAAACTATCTTTGTTTTCTAATTTTTCTTAGCAAACATTTGGGTTTTTACATAATTTTGAATGGAATGATCTACGTTATGTGACAATTGATGGATTTTCAGGCAACATATGGGCTATCACACCACCATCATATCAAGCGTTACTAATGAAATTACGTTCTGCTGACTCAGATTTATTGCTACATTTTCATATGAAATGTCGCAGGTATTTTAATATTTTTTTACACTGTAATTGTTTTTTATATGTATTATTGTTTCTCATCGCTAACAGTTTATCTTTAAAAGTTTTCATGCATTTTTACATGTGCGTAGAAATTTCGCTCATTGAAAGATCGTTAAACTTGAAGTTCGGCATCATGGACTGACTTCACTTAGACAATCATTGAAATTCAGTAAGCACTGGAAAACTGTTTTATCCTAGTATGTGACTCTTCGGCATTACATCTCCATATCAATAATGTGAATCGAAATCACGTGCGTCATGTCTCGCGACAACCAATTATTCTCTAAACTAATGAATTGAATTCCGTTGTTTTATTATTCCAGTGACTAGTCAATTTGCAATATTCAGCAATCTCTAAGCACCCTATAATAGCGGCCATCCTATATGCACATTACTGAGGATTTCAACGTTATGATGAAACGACTCTTCAGTACTTCCTGGGTTTTTGAGTGTCTAACTAATGCTAGCCAGTGATTTCAGTCGTTAAACTGCCAAAAACCTGAAACCTAACTATTTACAATAACTCTTTTTTTCGTGGAGCAATACAATGCTATTTTACGTGTTCATAAATTACAATTGCTTACTTTCTGTGAAGTATATTTTTCTTATTTGTGGACTAGTCTGATGGAATGATTAAAATATTTAATATTTAGTTAACCCATTCAAATTAATCAAATATTGACTGATTCTTAAAAGTTATTTCCTCCTCTTTATGATAAATTTTGTACTGTTTCTCAGTATGTTTACATACGAAATTTCTTCGGTATTTATAGTTTATTTACAGAAATTATATGCGATGTCAAAAAGCCTAGAATTATTCAATCAAAATTTCAATTGTTTCTAATAATTCCTGGTTAGTCGTAATATGTTTCAACTTTTCCAAACAGGTCTAGGGCTTTCTAGATGAATTTTCTGCAAGATCTCAACACTTATTCGTCACAGTTTGATGTTGGTAGGACACCATTAAAAATCAGGTAGCACCAAGCAATCGTTTCTCTCTAGTATGGGGCTCCTGTGCAGTGCGCACCCCATATACCACCCCAGGGTTTCAGGTTGTCGAACCCCTAACCCTCTGCACTACTGGGCCAGCATCCCATAGTACAATTTCTACTTTCATCAATTTGTGATATAGCATTCGCCAACCTGAAGATCATGGTGTGGAATATAGAGTGCGCACTGCTAAGGAGTTTCATGGTAGATGGAAATGGCTGTCCAGAGCTTCCTGGTTTTCACTAGTATCCTACCAACATCAATCTATGACGAATTCGGCCAACTAAACTTAAAACCAATCTCCAAAAACCATCTCATTTTAATTATTTTATTTTATGCTTACGTATTAATTTACTGCAATTTATCTGTGATTAACTGTTTTGTACTAGATTTTTCAAACTGTCATGAACTATTTTTCGGATCATTAATAAGTTACCAATGCAATTTTCTACCGTATTATATTATTTCGGATTATAGGATGTGTTGTCAAACTATTAGTTTTGATTGTGTGATGAATGTGTTTATTTAACAAGAAACAGTTTAATCCATTTATCATTGATTAATTTTTACACGTTTTGAATAAACGGCATAGTTTTACTTTGTTTATATATATATATATATATATATATATATATATATATATATATATATATATATATATATATATATGATTTCCCTAATTATTATGTAATTTAAATAAAGCATGGATAATGAAGTATGCGAAATTCATCATATTTTGTGCTTACTTATTAACTGCAAATAAGCAGTTAGGCTCACTTTATTCAAAATGTTAACATAGAAATCATTAAAATATTTAAATGCGAATAAATTGTAAAACTGTGGGTTTTTTTTTTAAAAAATTGTTTTTATGATAAAATGTAATAATAGTTCTACGGCGCTGTTTCGTCACAAGACGGAATATTGTTTGGAGTATATTAAGGTCCCAGGTTCCATCCATGGAGAGGGTGGATGATGACTTCTCATTTCTGAAATGTCGTATACTAGGACGAAAAAGGTTTTAAGTGCTCTTTGATTTTAAATGTTATCCAAGTGAGATTAATCTATGACGAATGCAAACAAAAAGTATAACAACACTACCTTAGCAAAAATTCGTTTAGATCATTGTTTAATAATCATGATTTTGTGAAAAATAAAAATCAGTATTCCAATATATGTATTTATATCCACTATTATGTAAGACAAATGAATTCAAATTTCAGTTTCTGCACTTCACAGGTTGACCACTATCTCTATTTTGAAGGTAAAAGTCATATTCAGATATTTTTAGCACTATCTAGTTCTAGACAGAAAGGAACATCTGTATTTAAACTGGCCAGTGCAAAAACTGAAATTTGAATTCATTTGTCTTACATAGTAGTGGATACATTATATACCACACAGCAACTCAATCGAAGTAATAACATTAATAAAAAACCGTGGTATTAGTTTTATCAAATCGGGGTAGTGAGTACATAAATAATTAGTCCCAGTTCATGCACGGTAAAGATAAGGTGGTCGTTTCAATTTCGTCTTGAGGAAACATCTTATTGCTTTCACTCCCTAATATTGTTGAGAGAGTACTATTTTGCTCTTGAAATTCGGTTTTTTGACTTACGTATTAACCTTCTTCAACAAACCTTCCTGATATGGTTGAACTTAAAAAATAAGTGTTCCAGGCAGTTTAACTCAACCGAATTACCACAGCCCTGTGAACCTTAAACTCCTAGTTACAGCCTATTTCATCATCTAGCTGTTTCATAAACATGATATCTCAGGCCTTACCAACCATTTTCGAAGAATTGTAGGCTAATGGAAGTGTGATCCTACTTTTCTAGGCTGCATATGCAGATTATTTTGTGTTGTTAACTTAATATTTATTGAATTTTTCATTTGTAGATCAACAAAAGAAATCCAGTCAAGTCATACATCTGTTGAAGATATATTTAGCCGTAAACTTTCTCCTCTAGAAAAACTTCAATTGCTTATGGTGTTAAATTCGACAAACTCCATCTTTCCTTCATCTGATTACAAAAGGAATACTACTTATACAACATTTATAAATAATGATAATATGTCAACAATGTCACATCAATCTCGAATTGATTCTGTCACATTAAATGCTGTATTACCGAGATACGTTTTACTTAAAAAAGATAAACTTCGTGGTGCTTATGCATTTCTTGGTAATCCGCAAACCTATGTAAATGTTAGCTTTCATATGCATCAAGATTTAACAAGTCGTCAAGCATGGTGGGAATTAAAAGAAAAAACTAATAATAGTCCAACATCTGATCCATGTTTTGAAGTGATTCGACACCCAACTTTAAGTATTAATGCAATTGAAGCTAATGTCCTATCAATTCTTACTTTTAATGAACGTGTATCCGATAGTTTGTTTGGTAAAGTATTCAATAACTATGGGTAAGTTGAATAAGTGTAATTTAGAAATAAATTCTTTTTAAATGTTATTATTTATTTTCACTTGGTTTACAATTACATTGAAATCATCTGGGAATAATGCTACTGTTTTATTAATTGTGTAAGCGTGTTTGAATTCCAACGAATATGTGCTCTTCTAACCAAAGTCATTTTACACAAATTGCAATTTGTGTTTGCTGTTGATTAAATTCAACCAACTAATAATCAAGTAAATGTGTACTGAAATATTGAGTTACTGTTAGTATCGTTAATCAATGAATAGAATTTGATCAGCATTAAAGAACCTGACATTGTAACATTACTGTAAAGCTATTATCTTCCAGTTGTCATATCAGGTTGGAAGTATTGTAGAATCCGACACACATGTGCATCGGCCCAAGTTGCAGCAACATATCAACACAGAGAGATGAATATCAATGTACTGTAAAGTTACTCTTATATAATTATCATCAAAATAGCTTGGGTATTTACTTGAAGACTGTTAATATGTTTGTTGTTTCGTGTTCTTCAGGTTGATTGATTATATCCTAATATTTCTATTGTCTTTTCACATACGACCTGCGTTTGTCCAAGTTTACATGGATACTGCCTTCTAAACAACTTAATGGGAACTTTATGAGTAAACAATCACTATCGAAATCCCTCCCAGTTAATCTACAAATCTTCATCATCTAACTTATGACCGAAATAATATAGCTATTAATCATCTAGCTGTTGCAGTATTGTGTTCTGTAGAACTAGACTTTCGAATGCGACATTCTGAATTAACTTTGACTAGATGACCATTAGGAAATATGAAAGTATTGTACAGATGTTTCGTCATAAAGTAGCACTCTTCAGCAACGTACATCTATGTCACAAGACCTTCAGGGAAATTTTTAACTTCTAAAGATCTTCAGTCAATCCATGATTTCAATAATACTTGTGAATTCATGTTGTATCTATAGTAGCGTTTCAAATACTTTAACAGCATTCATGGAAAAATACAAATTTTACAAATTATACTAGGTTAATTTGACTCCGATTTCATTAAACCTATCATAATATTTCTTTTAATTGGACAGTTTATTGAAGTCTTGTACAGTAAGTACGTCTTAAACGTCGTTACAACGTTTTTGTAATGCTAGCGTAACAGCTTAGGGAAAAAGGAAACTATTCAAAACTTAAGATTCTCCATATCGACTATTTGCAACTAGGAATTGTCTTCTGTGTACGATTACTTAAATAAATTAAGCAGATGGTGGACATTTATGTTGTAATACTGAAAAGTTGAAACACTGGTCACTTCTGTATAGATCTCATTTAGCTTTCATCATTTTAACTGTTGTCTTATCATGTCAGCTAACTTAGAACCGGATTTTCACTCATCATCTTAGAAATTTTATAACACTACACCGACGTTTTGAAAGCCTTGGGTTAAACGTTATCACTGAAGTCAGAGCTCGTAATGAACAGTCAGATGAGATTAGTGACAACCTCGATTGATACTCCTTAAAACTCCCCGCTGTCCTCATTCTTGTTTGATTTCATTATTGACCCTCCAATAATATTGCATTTTTCAGATACTTGTTCCCGTTTCCTATGGTTATACGCATACATTACTTTATATTTTAGTAATGCTTCCATTTCCGCAATTTCCTTTATTTTCTACAGCATCATCGGTATGTATGCTGCATACATCTTTTTAGCTAGTCGTCTACTACGTACCATGTATAGTAACATTTCTTATGTGATACGCCTAGAAGAATTACCGCATGTTGATCGAATTTTAAATTTATGTCATGAAATTTATCTTGTACGTGAAAACAATTTATTACTACTAGAAGAACAGTTGGTAGCGAAACTGTTCTTCCTTTATCGTTCATCAGAGACTATGATAAAATGGACTAGACATCCAAAACATATTGTTGAAAGATTTACAAGTAAACCAACTGCAATAACAGGATCACAGAGACCACTACCACCGCCTCCTCCTCTGTTTAGTGGATCATTGTACTCTTCAGGCAGTAAAGAAAATAAAAATAATTATAATCGGACAAATACAAAGCCACCTGTGCATTCTAGACGTGTTCAAAAATAACTCCGTTGCAATAATGTTCATTGACTGACATCATCAATACGCCAGCAATGCCATGACAATCGTATAAAATTTTCCTACTCATCAATTAACACGCTACTTAGGATATAATAGCCTCGTAAAGATAAATTAATCATTGAAAACGAGGAAGGATGAAATCTACTAAAATCTGATTCGTTAAAATGATTTTGTCTGTGTTTTAACGTCTAATGATTTATCTCCTTTGAGAATTCACTGTCTCTCTATGTATTGCCAGTTATCCTTGCCTTTTATCAACTTGAATTGCTCACTTCTGTGTTTTTTTTCTCTCCTATTAAACTGTAGACAATCTTACAGTGTCCTCTATTAATATTGTTCAAAGTGTAATTTCCACTTGTTGTTATTATCAACAGAAACTGTTATCATTTTCTGTGTATATTGACTACTGATTGACTCATACAATGATATTGACTAGCCGTTTTTTGTGTTGTGTTGAATACTTCTATTATTGTTATTATTTTCTTACCTTCATGTGTTTTCCTATGTGTTTCTCTATTTTGCTGTTTGTCGTGATTACTATTAACCGATGTTTTCATCACATGTTTTGTGCATACAAACTGTTATCTTCAATCTCATTCGTTATCATTATTGTAGTAATGTGTAAAAGATCTATGATTTGAAATAGAATGCGATTATTCATTCCAATTTTCCCTCTCCCTTGATTCGACATAACTTTTTACTTTCTCAATTCTTTCTTGTATGTTAGAATCAGTCCTTTCTCAGTCAGTTTAATCATTATATTTGTGTATTGTGATGGTTGATTGTAAAGTACAGCATGCTTCCTAACCAAACTGATTACTTTTTATTAATACAAATCTAGAAGAAGCTCTATGTTCCATTTCGATATTGATTTTTACAAACAAATATATTGTTATGGAGTTATTAATGTAAAGAAGAGTTTTCCCTCTTGTTTTCAATATACAATCATACTATTATTTTGGATGAATGATAAACAGAGACAATTGTAATGTATGTAGAATATGCTTTTTCTATCTCTATTTCAGTCTCCTAATTCCTTGTTTCCATTTTCGTTTTCTGTTCCTCTGTAACGCATCAACTCAATTGTTATTCTCCATGATTGTTTATGTTTGATTTAGAATGTATATGTCGAAAAGATATATCAATATGAATAGAAACTTTGTTTTATGAAATAATTTAAAGAAGTAAACAATTTTAGACAAAGTCATAAGGCGATTAGTTACATTAATTGTCTGTCTACATCACCTAGTGTAGGAGTAAAGTGAGAAAAGGTTAGGCTTAGCCAAATCAATATATGACATCAATCCATGAAATTATTTGCTGTCTGAGTAACTCATGTTATCTGGTATAGACTGCCTGGCTAAGGTCCACGTGATAACGGTGATCAGTGTCTGCAGCAGACATTAGGTGATGTAGCTCAAAGTTGGTCATAGTTGAACAATTACATCCACTTTTTATTTTCTAGATTTTTAGTTCTAGTACTCAATGTTTACAGATTCTTCTTATCGTTATTCCAACGTTGTCTCGACACCTTTGTCATATGTTCATAGTTGTTAACAACTAGTGCTTACTTATACTATCATCTAGATTACCGTGAGATATATAATCAAATATCATTCAGTGCTAAGGTAGCTCTTGATTATATTAATCATAATTGAAGGATAATTTCAATTAAGTAGTTCGAGTTCAAGTCATGCTCAGTAAGCGTAACCCATTGAACATTTACCGTTAATTTTCCTCTTTATTTATTGGGTGTGTACTTTCATTTGAAACTTCAATCAAGCTTTCATTTTCACTGTTTGCCGTTTTCATTCCGCTATATTAAGTAGTTCAGATAAGATGGTTTCCGCAAACTCTAGACGATTGTAATAAAAAGATCACACTTATATGAAACATCCACTCATTATATAAACGAGAAAAGTGACCGAATATGCCAAATTCCACACAACTGGTGAACTTTGAAAACTTTCTAAATAATTGCTATTGTTCTATAACATTGCTATATTTGTAAGTGGTTTTTCGTATTGAAGTTATTAGCATTAGCTGTTTCATATGACCTTATGGTGATTAATCATTTTCTTAGATGAAGTCATTTTTATTATGTATAGTGTTTACTTTTTGGACAATTTTAATTATTCCGCTTATTTTTGTTTCGTACTAAAGAAATTTTACCAGGGATTTTCAAAACTTCTGACCTTAAGCTATAATCATGTTACTTATTGCAATCATTAACGAATAATTAATAAGACTAATTTATTGAAATCATTTCCTTAAAAACGAGTAAGTCTCATTGAAAAGTCATTCTAGATTGATGGATGTAATTAGTGAGCGCACAATCGAAACTAGAGAGACTCATGTAAATATGGCCCCCTTATGAAGTTAGTCTAGATGTAAAAGATCAGATTTACAACTCATAGGTTCAGCAGCTCTATGTGTTATCGTTATCTTGGAAGGTTTATACACATCTAATGACAATACTATGTTAATAGTAACATGATCAAAAGATGCGTAATCGGGCAAAATCATAGGAATTCAGATGGTGTCATCACTTTGTAACACTGACTTCGTTATCCTTAACATGTTTTAAAAGTATTGTTTCAGTGACCAACGCTGGGTTTAAGTGAAAAGTGGCAAAGTAATCAGTGTACTCTGTTGTCTTAATGTTGTGAAAGACATCTGTTTAAGACTGGTATATGTTTATCCATCATGACTCTGCGGTCGAAGTTCTAGAGATTCTTCAACGTTTACATCATTACCAAGGTTAATTTTGATAATTTCAAATAAATTGAGCATTGGATAGGTTGTTTATAAAATGAGTTATATATATTTGTAAAATTCCAATGAGTAGAAATTAAAATTTCTGACGTTTCGCGGCTTAGTGTAAGTCGCTTCTTCAGAGAAATGAATGACCGAATTGAATTAGCACAAGGTTAAATAAGAAGCGACTTACACTAAGCTGCGAAACGTCAGAAATTTTAATTTCTACTCATTGGAATTTTACAAATATATATAACTCATTTTATATTCTTCTACGTTATTATTTTACTTATGCTGCGCGTACTTTATCATTACCTACATGTACTGGAATCTTTGTTTCAGCAAATCAGTATGGACGATAATTACTTTAAGATAATTTTCTCAACTCAATAATTATATATACTGACCTCAAGTACTGACAAGCTTCATTAAAAAAACTTAGAAACTACTTCTAACCTACGTATTATGAAATGCTAGTCGAAGCACAATACTAGTCAGTACTGATTGTTTGCTTGTTATACACTAAATATATTATGTGACGAAATAAGGTCATTGGAACAAGGTAATTACGAATGAGGATAAATGATTCTTAAACACTTGGAAAGTACTATTCTACACATTCTTCTGGATATTTACAGGCTAAGCAAATACTAAACGAAAATTTATTAAAATATTGCATGTTTTTGTTGTGAATACTTTTTTTGTTCATGGTTATAATGGATGAACAATTAAAAACGTGATTTATTATTATGAGCATACTTGAAATGAAGAATCTCCCTTGAAACGTCTATCCGCCAAAAATCATCTGTTCGCTGTGTTAAGAAATCGACATAGATTAGTTAAGTTTATTTTAGAATTTCTTCTTTTTTTTAATAATTTATGATTTATACACTAAAATAAACATTAGTGAATTTAAATATAAAGAAGCTGCTGAAATGAATTCGTTAAGTGTGATTTTTGATTTTCACTAGGTGAATACTGAAATACTCCGATTTCAGTTGAGAAAGCGTTTATTCACACACTAGTCAGTTCTCTTTTTTTTTTCTTAGTACTTCGAAAATGTGTCAACTTTAGTAAACGTTAGTAGAATAAAGCTATATCATATGCTTTACAGAGATAATAGTGTGTTTCTGATTCATGGTTAGTAGGAAGATTGTGGGGTCAAACATTCCTATTAATACCTTAAGTGTGTCTGACAAAGTTGGCCTAGATATTTCACTGAGAAAGGGTCATGAAATTCATTAATATCTTCCAAAGATGACAGTGCAAAAGTTCAATAGATGAATGATATTAAATACTAAAAATGGCACCTTTAATCAACCAGTAACCAAGAGGATTTTATGCATTTCCAAATGTTACTCAATTTATCGTTGTTGAATGAATATTCGTTGTTTATGTACGTATAGTTCATGAAGTTCACAATTGTTTCTTCGGGTATTTTAGGAAAACTACTTTTTAGTAGTATAATTCTTAAGTCATAATTTTATTAACAATATTGGTAAAGTATCTCTTCGCTTTATATAACCCATTGAAATTACTATATTCATTTTAAATGAAAATGCGGCCCTAGTATTTGGTGGTTGCACTCTGATGTTCTCTGAACAAACATTCTGATATGTTGTTCTCTTTAGGGATTATGGATCCCCAACCCATTCACTTAGATTGATATGTTCACATTTTGAATAGCTTGTCACATGCTTGAGTGTATGCATGTATTTACAACATAGAACTTGGCATGTGTGTCCACTCGTCCAAGTTACCAAACCCTAGCAACACAGCAAGATGAACACTAAACTAGTAGAAGTAGTAGTTACTCCAACAGTAGTAAGAAAAAATATTTAAATGTGTGGAATATGGTATAGAGAGAAAGAATTAGTTCACGAAAAGGTATAAACTAACTTTAAGCTCACCATTGAAGAGAGGAAAAAAGTGAACACACTTTCTCCACTGTTGCCGATTTTCAGCGTTGTCACTTAGAGTCTCCAACTAATGGTTATGGAATTCAGGTAGAATCAAATCAAGTAATATAGATTTACTATAACTCCTCAAACCAGTAGTAAGTGACTTCAAGAACGAATGTCATGTTTTTTTGTTTCGCCACTACTAGCTTTCTTCAATCTAGCGCTAGCCAATATCGTGCCGTAAGGTAGGGGGTAGTTTATTATACACAACACATATCTCATCCATGTCAATCGACGAAGGTTTACAACCTCATCTACTGACTCGCCATTCTTTCCTAACACTGGACTATTTCGCTTCATGTCATAAGTCGGATGTTGATACAGTTTAGTAACTGTAGCAACAATGTTTTGCACTTAGAGGGTGGGGGGAATGCATTTAGAACATGTTCGGATTGCTACTCGATACTGTCAAAACACTCTGCACCAGGTAATACTATGTCATTTGTATTCCAAATCAATTAGTGAACCTCTTGGTAGGAGATTGGATCTCGAAAATGTAGACAATTAGAGTTTTTTTTTCGGTAATAAATCTACTCTAAAATTAAACGAGAAAGGAAACAGGGGGTAGCGTTCACGGCCACAGATAACAGTTTACCATATGCTCTAATTCAACTAATAGTGTTCGAGTAAAGATGTTTCATAAAGTTTATATGCTTTAAAATGACGGACACTGCCGTTGAACCTCTTTGTCTACGAAGTCAAATCCTGCTTCTAAGCCACGAATCACCAACATCGTCGGGATCCTAAATAAATGTCTACCTTAAAACCTGGCGAATGGCGATTATTTTGCCGATACAAACGCTACCACGTTTCAAATCAACTTGGTTTTCTCTCACTTATAGTTTACGAGTCGTAGCTTAGCCAGTATTTTAGACATCATATTAATCAAGCTGATCCCTCTATGGTTAGCGCAGGCTAACTTTGTTTTTTTTCTTATATACTGGAATGGTTAATGATCGAAGCCAGTCAGATGGCATTATGTCCAATTCTCTTTGTAGTTTTACACCCATCGTTCTAAAAGTATAGTCTGAGTGCAGATAAATGTTCCAGCGTTTTAGTAGATTGTCTCACAAACACCTAACATTTTAATCCCGTTTTCTTTTATTAGTCTGAAAATTATCTAGTCTGACAGTTTAAGTTCAGAGTAGCCCGTCACGGAGATCTACTGGTTTTTTGTACATTTTGATTGAATTCACTGATAGATGTTACTGTTGATTTCATAGCTGCTTGAATATCTTGCCAAACCACATCTAGGTGACTCTCGTTTTAATAGTTTCTTCAGTAAGCTTTTAATTTTTTACGGCATTTGTTTCCGGCTTACTTATCGCTTAGCTGAATCCCAATAAGTCTTCCTGATGTAGATTTTCTAAGTTCCGTAAGACATAAGCAAATGCGTGCTGGCACTCAAGCATGATCAGAGTTTAAACATATACTCCAGAAAGAGAGTGGTAGCCTTCTGCTGAGCCTCTCTAACAGTGACTGATCGCGATATCGCCTATTTGAGTTCATCGTTGGGTAGGTGCATGGCATCGTCATATTAGACGGTATTTCTTATACCTAAGATTAACGCTTGCTAGAAATAAACGACTCTCTGGAAATAATTACACCAGACGGTTACCATCATCCATTTACTGAGCCGGAACATCAAAATACCTGTTTAAACGTCTTTCAGTCTGATGTAAGCTTCCTACTCGACATTAAAATCACCCGATTGGAGTAACGAATTCGACTGTTTAGCTTTGTAAATGAGTTCAAAAAGCTTCCTGTAAAATCCATCTTTCACTTTATCCGGGCAACAGCCAGTAGAAGCATAGGTAGAAACGAGGTAAAGTCATCGGTGTATGTCATTATCCCTCCGAATTCTCCTTGGACCATTTAGTCTAAAATCACGTAGTTAACTGTCGACTGATCTCAGTAAGTGCTTGTTTTATTTGCATAATTAGTGCTGTGTCTACACCGGATAACCTTTTAGAAGTTCCTGCCGATTCACCATATTAACGAAGGGTATATCGCGTAGGTTTTCTACTTTGGTTAAGTGAGATCAAGCGAATGGTTATGCTAGGATCCTGTTTGCGTGATGGATAATGTGTCAGCGACAGCATACACCTATGGTACGAGATTCAAATGTCATAGCCAGATAGGTCTGCTGCTTGATTTGACATACAGTTCCTATGTTGGAGCCTTTAATGTTTAGTTTGGAGCGTGGTTTCAGCAGATCGGGGAAGGTATTCCTGGAACCAGAATCGTTTGAATTGATGACTAATAAGGAGGAAGTTCGAGACAGAAATTTGTGATTGATAGTGGAGATAAAAGTAATACTAGGAGTCGAGAAATCAATTTTGTTACGAAGACGATGATTTTGAGCGCTGTCAGAGGTATGAGAGCTGTTATCACTTTCCGGTTTCACATACCTGAAAAATGAATTGGGTTATAGGCTACGTTGACGACCCGAGAGAGTGGCTGCGCTGCCACAATGACAATTACTTGAAGCTGCTTACACACGACCATATTACAAGCAGCTTGCTTCATATTAGCTTTGAGCTTGTTAAGACCTTACTGCCAGAGACGGAAATTCGTGGAGTAAGATCGTGTATATTTTCAGAGCTGACCTTTCCTAAGGCAACATCACTGTTATTCTGGTCGTCTACGACAAAATCCTCACCGCTATCACACCTCTATTCAGTTAAGAGTATGGCTTCACCTTTTGACCTTAAGTTTCCTGCTTTTAGTCCTACTGTTCTTCAAATAACCTTAAGGAACTACTGTTCCAGCCAGCGTAGTTCAACAAATTTACTAATTCATTTAATGGCGTAGTCTAAGTGGTAAATTTTTAATTAAAATTTCCTAAAAGGTAAACTAAGAATACTAGTTGGTTACTTAATATTAAGTCGTTTCAGCTTTGATTGAATTTTCTTCTTAGTTTATCAACTAGATCTGATGACTTGAATTCGCGTCATACTTATTTTTCTATGAGATAAATAAATGGAATCTGTAATTTTAGTGTTATCATTCCACCAGGAACATATGTTTATACCAACATATTCTAAAGATGTCCCGGCATAAGTTTGATATATCATATGGTGAAGGATTTTACAACTGTTTCCAACCAAAATAACTTGTCAGAAGTTACAAGTTGTGATTAACTGATTGTATATTATATCTACGATCTAAATATCTATAGTCTAATAATGTATAGGGTTGAAGCTGTAAACTCTTTCTGATAATCATACAATATACATCTCTAGTAGTCTTGAAGTTTTTCGTTGAAAAATCCCGTAAATTGATTGAATCCTAGCGTAAATTATCTAATTCTTTTAAAGTTATGTTACACGACATTAAATTGCTATTATGCAGAATAGGCTTGTATCTTCCCGTTGATTTGTAATGGACTGGAACTGGTCAGCCTCTGTTGCCATATGTGCATCCTGAGCGGATTACCTCTATATAGCGGTATTACACAAGTTATATTTACGTTGGATTGTGACTGGCAAGTGGAATCCACGACGCGCGTTTCGTCCTATTTGGGACTCATCGGCTGGATGTACCTGCATCCCAATGTTGATGTTCACACTGGGATTCGAACTCAGTCCGCTTCGTGTCAGACGCCACCGTTCACCACTAGGCTACTGTGTCCAGACAGTCACACTTGTGCAACGGGTACATATGTAATGCAGAATAGGCTTGTATCCCAGTGTGAACATCAACATTGGGATGCAGGTACATCCAGCCGATGAGTCCCAAATAGGACGAAACGCGCGTCGTGGATTCCACTTGCCAGTCATAATCCAACTTAAATATAAATTGCTATTTTGTTGATTATAGCTGATAAATTTCATGCGATTACTTTGGAGTCCCTATATAATAATAAGTAATAATAATCATTTTACTTACTAGTTGTCAGGAAGTAAAGTGTACTGTACAATCGATATTGGAAAGGGTTGTCTACCTAATTAATCTTTGTAAATTTCATTGTTAAATCTGAAAATTAAAAATAACTGCACAAAGTTTTGGATTTTGTTTTATACTCTATTGTAAAGTGAATTAATTGTTTAACTAATTTTTTTTAATGTTTCCGAATGCTGTTGATTAGTAACTTGTCTAGTCAAAATAAGATATGTAGTTTACATCATTGTTAGGTCGGACCACAATGAAGCGTAACAAACTTTCAGAACTCTGGTTTCGAACACTATTTCATTTATTCGAACTTTCTGTAATGTAAACATTTTGTTTCTATTATTGTTACGCTCCACTTGCCCTATCCTCCCGTTCAGCATAATCGCTGTTATTAAACTGTTTCTTATTATGGACTACAGTTAATTAGTTGTGTACAAGTTGTTTCTATTCACTACCACTATTTCCCTCGTTCTGTATTCATGTTAATTTTCTAATTGGTTTGTTGTGTGGTCTGAATTTATGTATATATAAAAGGATGCTTGAAATATAATATGATTCTGTCTGACTGACCTGTTGGCTCGCATTCTTCTTATTTCGGATTGGGACTAAGTAGGCAGAGGGCAGACGCGCAATAACCAACTAGGCACTAGCAATTGGCACTCGGCCAACCCAATCACCCAATTTCTTGCGTCATAACAATCATAGATTGGATTCTATTAGTTAATCAGTTAAGTTGAGGCAGTCGCCTAAGTGTTTTTTCAACCTAGAAAGGAATTCCACAACATTAGTTGTTAAGGCATAGTTATACAACAGTTGAAATATGGTACTTAACTTATTGAATTTTTCGTTAAAATAATGATGAATAAGTGAGAAGTATAAATTTAGCCGTTTCATTTTTATGAGTTCAATGGAGAATACTGGTAAGTGGCCTATGCTCCGCTGGTAGGAGTAACAGGCGTAAGTGTTTTTATGATATTAGTATTTCTATTTTCTACATTAATTTTAAACTATGCAAAGTAGTTTGCGAGAAACAAGAAGACAGTAGAATAGAAAAAGTAAACTGACTCAGTAAGCATATCAAATACTCTTACATCTAATTATGAAAATAATCTATCAGATTAAATAATGAAGGCGTGATATTAGTGACAACCAGATAGATGGCGACCAAAGTTTGTAGCGTTAGGTTTCGAATGTGTTGTGTTTGGTTAATGAGATATTTAATAGCTTCTTAATTGTATGCCCTATAGACTGCTATGGCATCCTTTTTCGTGCACTATGGTGTCTTTAATTAATAATTAATCTGTGACCCTAGGTTTTAAACTTAACTGCTGCAATCTACGTACCTGTGCGCGTTTTAAGTAATGATTCCAGATTGTTAATAGAAAGTAGATTTTCTGTATTCTGTTGGGATTTGAAACACAAGAATTGTGAATCATCCAGTCATCATTGACGTATCATATGAATTATAATTGATAATAACTGGGTGTCGTGAATACTGTAATATGCTTAAAACCAGAAAGCACTTAATAGTTTGTGTAGGACTTCTCAATAGTCCTCATTGACTAGCTAACCAGAGAATCTAGCACATGACAGGTTTCGCAGCAAATGTTTAACTGTTGGACCACTAAGGCGACCAGCATTTGATTTTCAACCTCACTAAATTCTTGACTTCTTTACTTGGTTTCATCTAGATCTGAATATCTTGCACCTGACCTCCTCATGGGGTCGTGGATAATTACTTCTGTTGAGTCCCATATTAGGATTACACAGATATCCTTTACTTCCTAGTTTGCAATAGTTATCTAACTAACTTCAACCCGTAATAAATAAATGCACATATCTCTACAGTATGCAATTATCATCATCAGTTGTAAAATATTTTAAGAGTTAGTATTTATTATTTACGCAAAACTTAACCGTTCCAAAAGTATGTTTTTTAAAAATAATTATCAGTTGTCAATATTGTCAATTATTTCCAGCTACAATAATTACTTGCCACTTCAGCTACAGCAACTCTTGTTTTATCCGTCATATATATATATATATATATATATATATATATATATATATATGCATGAATTCCAGCGAATTCATCTCTAGTTATTTCAAAAGGCAGTACAATGAGGAAGGTATGCTAACATCCACATGGATTCCGTTTGGGTTTCCCAGTATTTATTATTACAATAATTTCTAATCTTTTTATAATAGCACAAGAGTACATTTAGTTAACATCCATAATGTTTCACTTCAAACAAATCTAAAAATGGAAGGTTTATTAGACTAGTTACACAGGTGAAAATAGGTACTTCCCATCCCCCCATCCCGATTGTTTGAGCAACCCGTTACTTTACGCACAACATGTAACAAATTACACTAATTCGTGGCCAATGTCTTTGCATTAAAATATGCTTTAAATTAAATTATATTTACAAGATTACGTAAGCAGTGGTTTTAGAAAAATACACATGGGGCAGATTCATAATTACGACAAAATTACTTCTGATAGTCAAGTAACAGTACATTCCCATGTATTACTTTCAAATCACATTTTTGACTTATAAAATACAACGAATGCCCACTTGTAATGCTTTCATACGCAGTACAAGTATCATGATCTTGTGAATAATATGGTTGAAGTATAATGTAGAGACAAGCCTGAACGATTTTTAAAATGTCCGCTATAAACAATCACTTTATCCAACCAGCGTCGGTTTTGAAAATCTAAGTAAATGAGAAAAACGAGCAAATCATTTCCAATAAATACAGTAGGTTCATATCCAGTTAGCAGACAATAATTGTACATAAATTTTACATTAGTAAAAGACAATAATACTAGGATGAATTCACAGATTTTCGACTATTAGTAAAAAATAAGGACGCCTTAACACCTGTATTCTAAATCTATTCATAGGGACACAAGTAGTCGTTTATGCGTTCTTAAATTGCCTACAGTTATGGTCCAGGGTCAGGAATGTGTAACACTTAAGGTTAGAGACAGGTTTAAGGTGGATTTAAAATTGGTTTAGGCTTGATCTCAATTTAGGTGAACGGTTTTGGTTTCGGTATAAAGTTAGTTTAAGTGACTCATATCGTTTGCTTAGCATGAATTTAGTATTTGAATTACTAGCACAATTTTTTTCCCATTGATGTGAAAAAGTGTTTTTTGTTAAAATGAATTTATCGTCTTTGGACGTTAAATACCGCTGTTATAATAAGTGATTGGTGATTGACTTAGAATTTTACAAATGATATCTGATTGGCCATGGCAGCATTTCTTCGTGGATAATATAAGAATCACTCAAGATCGTATCTATACTATACTATACTATACTATACTATACTATACTATACTATACTATACTATACTATACTATACTATACTATACTATACTATACTATACAGCCATACAAATAAACAAATTATCTCCGTTATATCAGATGATAATTTACCATATACCTTACATAAGGTGTCCTTCAATGACGTTTTCTGTTTTTTTAGAATTCAAAAAGGAAAACGTCGCCTACTAAGTTAGAAGCCATAATTAAGTAAAGGAATATGCTAAAGTTAAAAAGTTGCTTATCATCTTTGTCTTTCATAACACGATACATGTTAAGCTCACAATTGATACAACCATAAAAGAATTTTGAATCCGACTGGTTATTGTCCTAACGAAACAACACCTAAGTCTGAAGTTTCCTGTTGACTACCTTCAATCGTAATAAAATTTTATCAGTGGAAATCGATTAGCAGAAAACATAATATTGGTTGGTATCCACTTGCAGGTAAATGTAACTAGCAGGCGATGGATAATTAATGTTGTTTGTTTCTGTTAGGGATTCCTTATCCCTAAAGATACAATGGTTGATTTAATTAAACGAAACAAGTTGTATTGATTTTTGTAAGCCCCATTTGTAAACTTTCATCACATTAATTTGATTTCAATATGAGTCCTACTCATTAGTACTGTTTGACAACATTCCATTGTATTAATTAAATGTTGATGATTTCACTTGATGACTAATCACTGTAAATTAATTGATATAAAAATCGATGTATTTATGTAAATAAATTCGCAGTTCACTAGTGTTGTCTGGTTAGCTTGTGTTCTTCCTCATTTCGGCTTGGGACTCAGTGGGCATAGGTCAGACTCGCAATTATCGACTAGGCACACCTCATTCGGCATTCACTCACTCACCCACCAACAAGTTTCACGCAACATAACAGTTTTATAAAAATGTGTATACTTATGAAGTATCTGAAATGATGAATTCAAAGATGTTATCTGAAGTCAATCAAACACACTTTAATTTATTCAATTCATTTTCAATTGTGTTGCTCTCTTCCTAACAAACGTTTATTTATCATTAGGAAACAATAATCAAAAAGTAGAACATGTAATATTCACGCTTTACTTGTTCCAATTCATGATTTCCATCTTTTGGAGTATATTTCAATTACACTAATAATTATTTTATTAAGAAATTACCATCTATCTTTCTCATTTTGCTTTAATAGACTTTCATGCTTACCGACGTCCGGAAGTGGACAATAATGCATCCATGTTAGTAATATTCTACATTATTACTAATAATGATGATAAACTGATTAGATTGAATCTTGTTCAAACACATAGACAAAATAACTTTTTAGTCCATAATCAATGACGCCAATTTCAAGTCAGAAAAAAACTACTACAAGGGAATTATATTGGTGGATAATGCAAAGAATAATTATTTATTTGCTTCATCATCTCCCGAAGTTTTTGTGTATCTTTTTTTTGTTTTCAATGATTAATCACTTGATCGTCCTATTTCAGTGACATTTGTTCCGTGTTCATTGTTAGCGAAATTCATGAGATACGAATTTTAGCCTAGACACATAATCGGCGCAGAATTTGGCACAAAAGATTGTCAGATAAGTTCTACACATATCATATTTACACAGGGAGTGAAAATTAATGTTATGTTGGACGACTAAAGAATAACAAACCCTCAGGACTGTTTTAAAAGACTATTTGACTTACTTTAGTTGTGGGTAATGTAAACATCTCATTTCTATCACTGCTACGTCTCTCTTACCTTATCCCCATAGGTCAGTATAATTATTGTTAATATATTGGCTCCTATTATGAAAAACAGTTAATTTATTGCGTACAAGTTACTCCTATTCACTGCTACTATCTCCTATGTTTCGTATTAATGTTAAATTTCTAATTGGTTAACTTGATGGTCTGATTTTGCGTATATATATAGGATTGCCTGAAATATAATATGATTCTCTCTGGTTGATTCATCGGCTTAAGTTCTTCCTATTCTGACATGGGATCAAGTGGGCGTCTGGCAGACATACAGGGACCGACTAGGCATTCATTGGCGTGTGCTAAAGGCCATATCTATTAATTGGTCTCATACATCAAGCGTTGTGGATGATTTTTTTACTCCATAGCAATTAATAATACCCGAAACAATGGATAGGAATTTATTTCTTGAAATAAGTACTTTCCAATAATTTAAAACAGTAGCTTCTGATTTTATGGACGAATTCTGTGTCGTCATCTCCTAACCCCTTAATCAGAAGAACATGTGGAATTAGTATGTCTATGAAGTGCTTAGAATTACTGTTCTGTTGGGTGACTTTCTATTAATTAAGCGATGGAAACTGCGTGATTATCATCTTATATCTTCAGTGACTAAGTAAACACATGAATGTGAGTTAAGAGTGTTTTGTAAAGATTAGTAATTACTTTACGGACTCCCTAGTAGGGTCATACGTGAGTGCTGACAGGGAGTCTCGTACTGAAAGGATTATTATATTATGGTGCTTTTTCTTCAGTCTTCAAATATCAAATATTGTTTGAATTTGTCCGATAATTAATTGGATTTAATTTGAATTGCTTATTTTTTTATAAGAACCATGAGTGTTAACGGGATCCTTATTTGTCTTACTTTTATAATTATTTTGTTTAGTTACTAATTCAAAAAAGAAGTTTTATATTGAATGCATAAATGCTGTAATGACCATTAAATTTAAAGTTTAAGACCGACGAATCGACTTTAGTTGGGCAATTATTCAAAGTCAGAAATGATTATACAGTATTTTCGTCCTAGAAAAAGACTCCTTATTTGTGTATCCCTATGACTATGACAAAGATGGGATCTACAGTTACCTCCGAAACTTTGAAGTGGGCGGTTAAAGTCAATACTATTGAATTGGCACGCAAATGGTTTGAATTTTTGACATAAGACAATTCGTGGTCAATATGATTGACTTTAAATTCAACAATCTTCACATCACCCAATAGTAACAAACATCGTGTAAATACTAGTAACCAACTTTCAAAGTAATTCTCAAAGTTCTAGTAAGACGACCTGACTAATAGAGACCAACCATGTCAAGAGTGAGATAGTCGCTCAATATAGTAACTGTCCTTCATCTAACATCTGGAAAAAAATAATATATTTCATCCAACATACTATGCTGAATTATTTTATTGATTGCTCCTGTGAATAAATAAATATGTTTGATGATCATCCATGATCTTATAAGATTTATTTTAAGATATAATAACTCGACGGAAATTTATGCAGTGCAGTATGTTTACGGTAGCAATTATGTATCTGAATATGGCTTCATTGTTTTTAGTATTCAATAAGCGTACTTTATATGGCATTCTTCTGTCATTTTTCGATCATACAGTAGGTAGTCGCTGCGTATCAGAATTTTATTTTTGTCAAAAACTTCGTTTCAGTGTATGACTTTCACGATGTTCATCTTTTTCATCTTACATACCTGTTGCACTGCTCTGAAATAATTACTAAGATCAGGCCCTTATGACTTTAAACACTTGAGATAAAATTATTCAGTCGGCCAGCTGAAATCTCGATTAGGTTTCCAGAGGCCTGGAAGGAACTAAGAACACTCCATTCACTCACTGCTAAATGGAATTATTAAGGGTTTTGATGTGAAATTCCCCAGTTGATCAGTATCTTAACTGTCTATCTTCAGACTGGATGAACTATGACGACGATTTCTGTTTTGCACATAACTATGAATACACGTGTTCAGTTGTGAATACTCAACATTAACTGGAATACTTATTCCTCTCTTCTGTCTACTGAGTTTCGATTTGAAAGGTTTTACGTGTATTAGTTCAGAAGTGAGTACTTGGTATAATAAGTTAAAAACTACAAGATATAAGAAAATATTTAGTGATAAATGCTCTTTTGGTAGACAGCACGCATTTATTACATATTGGATGCAATATGTTTAGTGAATAATGAAACCGTTGTGAATAACCTCAGCTCGATAGACAACAATCCATTCACTATGTTAAACTAATAATTACACATTCCCATTTTCATCTAATATAAAGTATGCAGTTTTAGGCTTATTATACTTAACTACAATATATTCAATTTGAAATAAGTAGGAATTCTGGAAAGTAATTTTTAAAAGTGTTTCAAGTGTTTTAATTGCTACGAATGATTTAATCCGTTTAATTATGATTACGGACCACTTTGACAAAATGAATTTTACAAATTCAATCAATGCAAGTGTCTTAATAAAACTGAGAACCTCAATTATCTTGAATAATTCAATGAACTTGAAAATATGATTGATTACTTCTTGGAAATATGATCAATCAACACGTCAAAATGTGATCTTTTTTGTTTACCGATCGACGTGGCTGTCAATTGTTTATAAATGTTCAACCTTCAGGAATATTTTATAACCTTCTAAGATAAATATTTCCACTGTTAAATTTGTTCTAACTGTTGTGATTGTGATGATGCATATTCGTGTACTCGGCCATAAATCACACCTAATATATAAGCTCCAGTGATGCTTACTGACTACCCGAACAGGAGTAAACTAGGCGAAACACAGATTAAAGACCGTGTTGTTGAATATCGAGCCCGTTTGATATTAAGTCATCACTTTACATGGATATAAATTTAAATAAGTTATATTTTATCACATAATTTAATCGTTTGTCTAGGTAAATACGATGAGTTGTTATTGTTAGGGATTCCTAATCCCTAAAGATACAATGATTAATTTAATTAAACGAAACAAGTTGTATTGATTTTTGTAAGCTTCATTTGTAGACTTTCATCATATTAATTTAATTTCAATGTGAGTTCTACTCCTGAGTACAGTTTGACAGTATTTCATTGTATTAATTAAACGATAATGATTTCACTTGATGAATAATCACTGTAAATTAATTGATATAAAAATCGATGTATTTGTGTAAAAAAAATTCGCAGTCCACTAGTGTTGTCTGGTTGGCTTGTGTTCCTTCTTATTACGGCTCGGAACTAAGTGGGCATAGGACAGACGCGTATTATTTTACTAGGCACACCTCATTTGACATTCGCTCTCTCACCCACCAACCTCAATTTTCTCGCATCACAACAGTTATATCGAAGTATATTAATGTAGCTGAATTAGGTAAGTTAGTAGATCCTATCAAGATATGATTATCTTCAACTATTCCAATGCGACAACTTACATACCAAAGGTTAGCATAGTAGTTCTCAACATAATAGAGCACAATGGAAATGATTGACTATGGGATCCTTTTATATCCCAAATTACCAGTTAACACGATTTAAGAAGGACTCAATGAAATATCATTTCAGATAAGTGAAAAATGTGCTGAAAGTAAAATGAAATGTGAAAATGAATGAATCCATACTCAAAAGTGTATGACTTTATTGACATAGTTTGTAAACAATAAATTGTCATTTGTATACAAGTTAAGATTTCGTCATAGTATTCGACGTCTTAGCAGGGAGCATCCTTTACCCCTTTAGTGACTAAATCCAGGATATTCACAGCAAGCATATAACCTCTTTTCCATTAAACTGACATCCAAATGTTTTCGATTTTAATTTCAGTCACCCCGTGATGTAATCCTAATATCAGAATTATCAACATTTCTGGTTTTCGATCCCTTCGTATAATCCGCCCTAGGACGTTAAATTACAGCAATGGAGGCATTTATAAGAGCACCACTGGACTGGCTAACGTTTAAGGGTAGAATTAATAAGTCAATCAGTTTGTGATATAACTCATCAGTCAGTCATTTCCATTTTTCATCATTGTCTCACTCCCAACATGTCTGAATTTCACAAATTACGACTTCCCACTAGAGTAGTATTCAACTACATACTGTCTCTGTGTGTTAACGTAACTTGCCAATCAACAAACTTTCATTTTATGAAAATTGGTATTGTTTTGCACATTACACAATTCAGTTTTTGACGTTCTGTTAGAATAATTTCTATCCGTAATTATGTGCTAGAAATGTTGTGAACTGAATTTATTAATCTTCAAATGGTTTTGTTCTGTCCACTAGTTATAGTGATATGCTGTCAAGTCTCTCACATGCATTAAGCTAATTATGCTGTGCGATTTGTGAGAAATAGTCTTTTAGTGCCATATTCGTCTGATAAATCAATGTCAATATTGATAGAATATTTACATTTCTGCATCAAAGACAAAATAATCTTTTCCAAATAATTCAAAAAATCAAGAGTGATTCCTTGGGTCTTGAAATTATCAGCTTGAATCCATATACTGTTAATTTTGGATCTGTTTATTTGGTGTATTTGTTCACTAAGTTTGCTTATAATTAATATTAACTAAAAGCTTATTATATCGGTGCCATTTTACAGCAGACATGTGAATGTCACGAGTTATTTTGACTACAACGATAATAGACATTTACAGCTATATGTGAACCACTTGAAGGCCTCTTCATGTCATTAAAATCATGAAAATACCATAAATTAGCAGATTTTTTTTTAAATTTTGATACAAATGTCAGTAGCCAGGAATTATTCAAAAAAATAGTTTATATTAAATGGTAAAAATTGAATTCATGAATATTTTAGCGTAATAATCATTAATGTGACATATCCTGTAAGAGTTCGAAGATAATCGCACTTAATGAATAAATATTTGTCGATAGCCAACAGGACTTATAATTTAAACTAGAGGATTAAGTCATGTCAAATGAAATGGTAGAGTTATGGGTTCATTTCTGAGAAGCACTTGCTTCAAAAACAGAATCTGGAAAATCTTTCTTATCCATCACAAGATTAAGAATGACTTATACATTGTGGATAAAGTTCATCTAATTATAAACAGTTAAACATTACTAAAAAACATTAAGTGATGACTTTGTTAAGTATGAAGTAACACAGTGAATTATAAATTTCGTTTCAGTGAATGTGCTTATATTTTTGTAGGATTCTTCGTTACATATTATGCATTCGAATCAACCCCACTTTGATATTCTAGATTGTACGTACTGACCTGTTTGACTACTTTAATACAACGTATCAATAGATGCATTAAGTTACAATACTAAATTGATTAGTCTAAATACTTTCTTCAAAAAAATGTATATCATGAGCGTATTTACTTGTCTTTAACATCCAACAGGGAACATGGAATCATGTATAACTGTCTAAGTCGTAGAATTTGAATTGATCATAATTGTTGTGAACAGAAAAACAACGGAAGTTATTTTTGGGAACTCTATTCAATTTATTCAAAGCTCGTGAAAAAACTAACACTTATTTTTGCTCTTAGTTCATTCTACTAATCTTAAGCTTCCGTTTGATGTATGACTCATCGTCATACCATTTTCTGTTCCGAAGTTATTGTAATTTAAACGTAGCCTTTGCTACACCATTCCCCGACCTTTATCCCCTGTTTCGGACATATTTGTATTTGCAAAATTGTTCTACGTTGTGGTCCTGTAAATCATCTATATTATTCATGCATTTTTGTACACTAATCGACAATCGCATGGCTATCGCATTGGAGTGGTATTAGCGGGTGAATAAACGTGTTCCAGCCAACTCGTCTTCTCTCTCTCGCGCTAGAAAACCAATCAGGTGAACGAATAGTTTCCGTCTCTCTCTCTACCCCCTAATTATTTAGTCTAACCCGGAACTCACGCGATATCACCCTCAAGGTTAGTCATTCAACCTATCGGTGTCAAGGTTTTGACCTACTTATCGACAAGCCGCTTAATCGCACATCATATTAGTGGGTGGATAGAACCAAAGGACACAACAATAATGCCTGCTATGCAAAATTTGAATATGACTTCGGTGTCACTATGAAAAACAGTCAACAACTGGCTCCAAAGTCTATCAACTTTGTTTAATTAATGACTAACTGGTAGCTGAGCATTCTGAAACCATTTAGGTTGTTGAGCGAGAAGTGAATAATTTTCATCAGTTAGTAGAGTTAACTGTGTAACCGTTTGCTACAATTATAACACTTAACTTAAAATATGATTTTCTTTTACAGTCACACTTTCACAATTGCTTACTGTTGACTCTTCTCAATCTAAATACATTCATATGGTACGGTTAAACTATGCTTTATATGGTTATTTTATTAGTTCACTTTGAAAGATCTTTCTTATATCTACTAAATACCTTCTACTAATTTCATGCTATAAGAATCAGATATTAGTAAACTGACCTAACTTATTATGCAATTAAGTTAACTTATTAGTTGACTTTTTATTACCGTCTATTCAAAACAGAATATCGGATTTAAGTCAAATTCAATATTTAAATGAATTTTGTTCCAGTTTAAGGCTAAATATTTAGATTGTAGTAACAGAATGTTTCTTGAATAATAGTACTTCAAGGTACTTATTTAAAAGTAAGTAGAATTGTACGATTCTACACTACTCGTTGTAGGTGACGTTATAGAACGTGTTTCAATGTTCACTTAGTGTGTTATATTCAGCAGTTATGGTCATTCTTATTTCGTTTAGTAGGTGTTTTACAATAGTACATATTTTTCAATAAGTGTCAATTTAATCATAATCAAAAATTTCCATCAACTAACTGACTCCTGTGTACATGTCAGTGTAGCTTTGTTTGCACTGTAAGTACAGTTATAGCCTAGGTTGAAATTCCTATTGAAAATTATGATGCTAACATGAGGCATTCATGCAATAAATTAAAGAAAATTATGACCGGAAATGCCTGATAAAACACACTTATTGAACAACTCTCTATGGAAAGCTAATAATTGTAAATAAAATAATTGAATTTCCCGAAAAGCTGTATAATATTTACCATTCCTTTTTACTTACAGATATGTAAAATGATCAAAATATTATTAATGTGAACATTGACATTTAATGCAACAAGGAATATATTTGTTGATTGTTGTGTGAGTTTGAACAAACTTAGCTGTTGGTCACTTGACAGGCTTTTAGTAATAAGCTGGAGGGAACAACTAATTGTAAAATACTTTTTGAAAACTATCTTTATATATTAAGCTAACAGAGATCCATCATTTCGTTTCTTGCATTTAATACATACATAGGTTATTCTACATGTTTATATATATACTCCTAAGATTCACAAATCATTTTATCTGATTGGTTTAAAAGTTATCCAATCAAATTTCAGCAAATTGAATCGCTTTTACTACTAAGTAATTTTTCTATTAAAACAGAAGTCGAAGGTTTCGCATTGATTGATTCTTATAACAAACACTTATCTTCTTCATATGAACACACATTAATGTTCATATTGTTGTTTTCCTTATGAAATAAAGAATACTTGTGGACAAAAAACATATTTTGCATTATTTGGTGTGAAAACAAATTGAAGTTTGAAAATATTAAGGAAATTACTTGTTAAAATGTCGAGCTTAAATAGATATTTCAATTAATGCACGTCCAAAAACATATACGACAAATTATTATAGATGTACTAACCTTCTCCTTTAAAAGGTAAGTAACTGAATATATATATATATATATATATATATATATATATATATTTCTGATATTCCTTGTGATGAGCATAATTATGATCTTTCTAAGAGTTATTATCACAATACAAAAACTAAACTGTCATTACAAATGGTAAGTGTAGAAACGAATTTAGTCTGTGATCGAATTTGTTTCATTTTATAATTTCATATCTGTAGGTTGACTAAGTGAAGCACTATACTGTGTACACTAATTATTGTTATAATTTCAACCACAATATAAAAATTATGTGATTACATTAATGGGAATACCGTAAAACAATTTGACAGGTGCTGTAAACTATGCTGGTTTTATGAGAGAGTGAGGCAGAGAGGAAAGATTTACACATCTACACAAATCGAATTGGTGAAGCATTAGTTATCAACATATTCAGTGATTGCATAATTAAGTTATAGAAATCTTTACACTTGTTAATTCTACTGATTGTGTGGAATCAAGGATGATGTGTTGAAAAGTCATTTATTATTTACAAAAGTGAATTCACATCAAAAAGGTTTAAGATATTTTCTGAACTAAAACGCTTTAAATTAGAATGGGTAAATCTATGAGTCTACCTCTAATACAATGATCATATGTAAAAGAATTTTGTAAATGTCTTGGTATAAGGATAAATGAGATTCAGTTTGAGAAATAGGTCCACAGACACAGATTAAATTATTACTACTTTATATTCCAGCAGAATGATATCATGACAGAAAGTTTTTAATGTTGTTCAGAATTATACAGCAGATGTGAGTGCATTAGTTTTATTCAAGTTTGATTAGATTATTCGGACAGCCAAAACATATAGGATATAATATATTACCTTTTAGGCGATTGATTAACGAAATTACCAAGCGAAACCCAAAGGATGAATGTTATACAACAAACCGACGCATTGATTGAAACCCGTACTTAAATTGAAATCCGAAGACAGAACTACCCATTAAATAAATTCCTTATTGTTACTGGCAGACATCTGCCTAAATTAATTATTAATACGATATTGGCTATGAATACAAGCTATTTAATGAATAAAGTAAGAAAACAACATTTGTAGAAAACGTTGAATTCAGTGTAGTTCGCTGCATTCTCATCAGTTACATACTGGCTTTTGATTGTGGATAACTCAGAATACACGTAAATTATGCATCAGAATGTTCAACAGAAAGCAAGAGATTAAGGGTGAATTGTAATTAAATTCAATTTAGAATATTTACGAATTAACCTGATGATTATTGTGGAAATTCAATTATGTAATATAACAAAATTCGTTACCCAGATGGTGAAATCAGTTCAAGGAGTTACGTAGAAATAATGGATCTAGAGAATAACGGAAAGAATTTGATGATGCTATCACGAACATAAATTTATTATGAATATATAATGATAAGGAACAAAATAGAAAAGTGAGAATAGAACTCACTGAAACGCAGTTATGAAAAGACGGGAAAAATAAGCATCATTATACTGTTGTTGCCGGTGCACATAAAAATTATCAATAACTCCTTTTTGAGTGCAAAAGTCTGGTTTTAATTTTTTAATTTCAGCGGCCTTAGAAAGTGTCATTAGCATCGATTTGTGTTTGCTTTTTGATAATTTGAAATGCATTCGTTTTGCCAACTTCATGTCCTACATTTGCTAAATAACATGCTACTGAGCTTTTAGGAATATTACTTCTTCCCTGTTGAACATTCTTACTCATAATATATGTGTGTTGATTTGTTTATAGCTAATAGCTTGTGCATACCTTATGACACTATAACGAAATACATCGAATTCAACGTACTCATCAAATATCGTCGTTCTTGCTTTATTCAAATTTTATAAATGAGTGGTTGCCAAGATGCATGTCTTTTTAGTAAGTACTTACTATTCTATTACTTTTCTACCAGTAGGTTGCAATGAAAACATAGATAAAATTAATTTACCATAGGAATCTAATTAACTAATAAGTTCTGAGAAGTAAACGGCGAGCATAATCATCATATTTTTTCAGACTAGATGTTAACCTTTCTTCAAGCTACTGATAAACATTTATCAACTTAGTTTATTATGACAGTCACTAATGGTATTTCGGCTATTGGTCATAACGTTTATTTACAAGTGAATTGTTAAAGGTTACAGTTACTAACTGATCAACTATTGATAAGGGTAAAATTTAAAAAATGTAATGAGGAAAAAGTTGATTCGGCATAAACAGATCTCTTTCGGTAACATACATCTAAAATTGCTCCCCCGCCGCTATATATATAAAAACTGTTTTAGAGATAAACTTACAACCTATTTAAATTGCGTGCTTTGCAACTGAAGTACATGGTCATCTACTCGATGTATTTATCGAAGTTCGTGGAGATTTCGGATTCAAAGCTATTTCAAAGAATATTCCACCACGTACAAAAACATTACTTGACTACTGCTCTACATTTACATCCATTTACATGTAAACTAATAATACCATATTGCTTACTGATGTATGAAACGTCAAGGCCTACGTAGATTCATAGATTTGACTGTCAATTGCTCTCTAGAAAAATATTTATAGTTATCTTTTAAAATTATGCAAAATGACACTCTTCCATAGGATAATAGCATTTAAATGTCACAAACATGATGATGAGTCTGCTTAGATATTAATTAACTTTATCAGATACCCATTTTAATACTAATCTTACAGTTTGCAGATTGTTTTCTTTAATTTTACTCACAGTATCGACTTTTTGCTTTCAATTAAAAAGACTGAGAAACTGAACTATGTTTGTCTAACAACTATCTTACATAATTCCATATTACGAAGTGACTTCAGTTAGATACCCATTAAGTACCATAAAATAGCACTGAACAGGTGTTCTGTTTAAGTATGAGACTCTGTTTGTGAACATCCACCACCCCCACCAGAGAATAGAGTCTAGGACCTGCAGGCATCATGGTGAACGCTTAACCAATAAACTATTAAGCCAGTTGGCATCCACTGTTTAATATTTCTGAGATCATTTCGTGATACATTTGTATTATATATATATATATATATATATATATATATATATATATATATATATATATATATATATGTAAAGGAGAGAGGGAGAAGAAGAGGGGAAGAGAGTTGAATGTCTTGACCATTTTATTACAATAATAACTAACTGATCATTTCAATAGACTCCGTTCAATCATTTTGAAATGTCACTTACATTAGTTGCTTACAAGCCTAGAAGTGACGTACATTACAAATATCAATGAAGTAATCCTTACTAATTTTCAATGTCCTTTTATTTCAGACTGCATACATTATTAATAATTAACGTTAGCAAACATTTATTGGAACCAATAGTGTATATGGAGACTTATTGTTATTCGACTAAATATTACACATGCGGACACAAACCATGTTGTCATATTGTTTAGATAAAAGCTTTGGAATTCCATTAAGTTAATGCACTTAGTATTATAGGTTTTGTCTCCACACAACAAAAAAAATACGTGAATATTAAAATGGATAAATGTTTAAGTGAAATGATGCATAATAACGTTTAATTTTGACAATGTGGAATGACATAAGTATAATTTTATGCACTACCAATAAATACATTGTATATTGATCAGTGAACTGAATACTTTTTCATCCAGACAATAGATACTAAGCCGTTAAACTGATTGGGGGGGGGGGAAATCAGTAAAGAACAGAGATTATTGGAGGACACAAAATAATAAAGGAGTTGAAAATTTGCGTATTTGATAGCTTTTCTGTAAGTGTCAAGATTATTCATAATATTTTTATGTAATGGTAAACCTGAGGTGCTTAGGGCATACATACTGGGTAGACCTGCTACTTCATCTCTAGTAGTGTAAATAAAAAGGTAACAGAATAAATAAATAAAAATTAAATATTATTTTATGAAGTCGCTGTATATTCATGTTGATGTCAGTCATTAATGAATACTTCCATAATGTGACAACTAGAATCAGTGCATGAGATTATAACAGCACTGGTTATAATTGTTTAAGTAATAAGCGTAAACTGCCCTTATAACTGAGTCACCAGTAATATGAACTAAGCGTCAAATGGTCATTTAAATATATAGAATTCAAAGTAAAAGTTAAAACTAAAATCTAATTACCACACCTTTATTAATACATCTAAATATGTACTAAACAAGTCAATGGATATCTGGCTGTTATAGGTCAATGGATAGGATGATAACGTTTGAAGCAAAAAGTAGTAAGTTTTAGTCTCAGTGCGTAAATTGAATCTACAATACAAGTATATACAGCTAGTGACCGATGTGTTTATGACTGTACAAATTAATCAGTTTTGATTACCAGCCCTGAATACCAATAATAAGAAATTTCAAACACATTAAAGTTCTTTTAGAAACTTAGGAGAAATAAATGAAAGTATTTACCGAAATTCAAGGATATTATAACAATATTATTATTATTTCTAGGATGAATTTGTATATTCCCATTAATTTGATGTAGACTGAAGCTAGTCAGTCACTGTTGCTATATGTGCATCCTGATCGGATTGCCTCGATATAGCGATTATTCACAAGTATCATTTAAGTTGGATTGTGACCAGCAAGGGAAATCCAGGACACACCTTTTGTCATATTTGGGACTCATCAGCTAGATGTGTCTGCATCTCAGTGTTTATGTTCACAGTGGGACTCAGTAGTCTACTGGTGAACGCGGTGGCGTTTGATTCAGAACGGACTGAGTTTGAATCCCACTGTGGACATTAACATTGGGATTCAGGTATATCCAGCCGATGAGTCCCAAATAGGACGAAACGAGCGTCGTGGATTCCACTTATCAGTCACAGTCCAACTTAAATGATTGTTATTACTATTCAGTATTATAAGCTTGATTACAATAAGGAATTTACGGTGTAAATATATACTATTGTAACATATTCTCATTCACTTCCCATTTAACTTGATAATAGCCGCTTCAACAGTAACTCGCCTATGTGAATCTTCCTTAATAAGCATTACTCTGAATAGTTTTGACTTTTTGATTTAATCACGTAGTATGTACATTGAATCCATTAATTTCAAATGAATTATCTCTTAGTCTTCTAGAGAACATATGTCGTACAATATTTGATAACCTGTTTGATACTCCCCATTAAATTAAGCAGTAATCATATTCCCAATAAGTTGTAAACTTTAAGTAAAAGATTTTGAGTAAATAAATAATCAGGCAATTAAATCAAAGTAACAATAGACAAGCCTATTTATAATATTTACAAACTTGGAAAATAGGTTGGCCGAAAGTTTTCTACGGCCAATATGATAAATTTATTCATTCAGTTTGAAAGTGTTACCAATAAGTCGTATAACTCAGTGTTGTTTTATTTGACGTTATGATAGCACAGGAGCTGGACATTATTGAATCAACCGTTTAGTATTATGACGTTCAACAGTATAAACTGTTTTAGTAGTCATGACTTAAATCTATATAGCCTTATCCTTTAAGTTAACTTTTTTTGATGTAATTGATGTATCTATTAACTTTTACATATCAGATGTTAGAAGCACACGGTGTCATCTTGGACAGCATCACCGAATCAACTTTAAACTCACCCCTCAATACTATGAATTTTCTTTACCGTTCCAACTATGATTCTTCACTAGTTAGACAAATTTTCCATTAGACCTCTACTCCTACTACGATTTCCACCTCTACAAATAATACCAACTCAGTTTATCTTGCACATCGTAGAACCTGGCACACATTCTCAGCAGTCAAAATCTATATATCTAACTAACACAACAAGGAGAATACTAAGTAGTAGAAATACTAATCATACTGGTGGTAGTAATAAAAAATTGATGCAGAGAACATGGCACTAGAAGAAAGAGTTGGTTCTTGAAAGGAAGGTATAAAGTGATTATAAGCTTAGG
The DNA here is from genome assembly GCA_025215515.1 of Schistosoma japonicum. Taxonomy (NCBI): domain Eukaryota; kingdom Metazoa; phylum Platyhelminthes; class Trematoda; order Strigeidida; family Schistosomatidae; genus Schistosoma; species Schistosoma japonicum. The sequence continues at coordinate 38,836,178 of CM046069.1, read as the reverse complement.
CTGTATGGCGGAGAGAGTAAAAGAATGGATCTCTAACTCTGTGACAAAATTCTGAGTCATGCCACATATAGTCTCTAATCACTGACTACGGTAGTCACATAGACCCAAACCAAATAACATGCTTCAATTAACATATAGCTGAACGTAAGTCAACGGCCTAATGGATTGAGATCGTACTTTAGTTTGATCTCTCTAGCTTCTTTCCATCGTTCTCAAATCTCAGTCAACATCTCGCATCGAGATGGACGGTTATTATATATATATACTTATGTCCTTAATATCTTGATCAGCAAAAGTTCACAACGGTATTAGCTGATTTATCATATTTCCCTAATACTATGTGTTTAAATTTATCATTACTTATGATGTGTTCCCTATAAGGGTAAGTAATATTTTCAAGACAACTATGATCAAGTACTAATGTCCTACGAATATCATCTACTCCTAATGATCATGTGTTACATCTCTACAGCAAGAAAGTGAGAATTCCTGCCAGTATCAGTGCTATATTTATTAGCCTTTTCCTATTTTCATTATCGTTATTAGTTTATTTCATTTTGAAGCTAAACTAGTTATTAGTAATAAATTGAATGCAGAAATTTGACGAAACAGAGTTAAATCTTCAATGAATTTCAAATCAATAAAACAAAATTCATTTTAGTTTATACACTTTTACATGAATGTGTACATTTAAATAAAAACTTATAACTAAGGCTTGTTTTAAATGGTTTCATATAAAAATGCAATTATACGTTTCAAACAATTACTGCAAGTAGTTAAATTGGGAACTGAATGAAAACACAACATTCTTAACACTATGCTCTACCATTTCTTTATGTTAATCCAAAGTAATTTATTCTATTCATCAAGATCGATAGCATAATGTACGTTATGAAATGGCTTAAAGGGAAAGATATTCCTTTTTTTTCATGAATATTAACTATAACTAACTTGAAATTGTTCTTCTTACATTATACACAATGTATTTAATTAAATGAGGAAGGGAAGTAAGATATTTAGATTTTGAGCATTGTACTTATGCACGATATGTAATGACCATAAGTAACCAGTACAAAGCTTTAATTTAATCAGTTATGTACCAAAATGTATAATAGTATAATACCGACACATATAATATGATCAGGACGTAGGTAGAGTTAACAGAAAACTTAATTGAGAATACAATTAGAAAAGGTAATATTAAACATTTTGCTTTTGTTGTCTTTTATGCATTTAACCTATGAGTAGCGAAATTCAATTGAATTACTTTGTTTAGTTAGAACGTGCATATTTCTTAAGGTTTCAGACAACTGTAGTATATTTATAACTACCTGTATGTGAATTGGAATAACGTTTATAAACGGCTAATATTGTTTCCAATTAGATCCGGCTTCCTTATGTAGCACCTAGTTGACAGTGGGAATTTGATAAACAGAACTAAGGCATTCAGAGAGGTTAACTGTATGTTATCAAGATTTATGTTCAAGGCTTAATTACGTCACCTACAAATAGCGGAAGCTATTGAGATTAGTGTTAACAACCTGAGTCTATGTATTCAAGATAAATGTGTGATACCTTTTCTTCGTTCATGGCAATAAAGCACTGAATTTGCTCAGTTCTTCACACGCATTAATATTTGTTTTCCACTTCATCCCTTTCATATTCCTTCTTTACTCCTTATATGATCGATGAAGTTATTCTTACGCTTTCTAATATTAACGATTATTAATGTTGGATTGGTGCAGTTTTTTAGAGATAGGTAATAAGCTTATTTGTTTGTATTTGTTGCAGATTGATTTTGGTTGCGAACCACTAAATATCAGGGAGCACTTGGAAGCTGTTTCGTTTTACTGCGGGGCTCCTCACCAGTGCATACCCTTGACTCTGCCAGGATTAAACAGATGTCTAGTTCTCCGTAGTTTTCAGCAGCATCCAAGCAACATCAATCAGTAGTAAATACAAACAACTATGATGATTACTATTATCGTTGTTGTTTTAACAAGCCTAACTTCCTAAGTTTTGATTTACTTCCTGTGTTAAAATGTCAGTTCAAGTTATCATTACGCTTCTTTATCTTATGTTAAAATATTTGCTGAAACTGTTTTCGTTATTCGTATCATAACAAATACTTCTGTCTTCGTTGTGCCAGTTATTATGATTAGTTACGCAATTAATTTATTACACTGTTATCATTGACCTACGAATTGCCTTGATCGGTATAACATTTTTGCATACTTGCCTTTAAATATTACTGTGTATTACAGAAAAGTCTGTTGAATATCCAAATACTATTCTAAATGGTTCTTGTTATTTAAAGTTCTGAAGTAATCAGAAGAGATGATCTGGGTCCTTATGATGAGAACTATATGCAAGAAACAACCTTCAAGTTTAAATGACTAGACCTAGATTTTCGATAACTGCATAAGTATTTCAAGAAGAAATAAACATGAATTCAGCACTACCAGAATCGTTGTCTAGTGTATATTTGTATGTATGTCTGTATGTATGCGTTCGCGCATATATGAATATGTGTATGTGTATATATGAACAAAATAGAACCTGTAATGTGTGTATTGGTTCAAGTTGCCACATCTCAACAGCATAGTATGATTAATACCAAATCAGTAAAAGTATTAATTACTTCAATAATAATAATAATAATAAAAGAGTTGACATATAAAATATCATCCAAGGAGAAAGAATTAGTTCGTGGAAAGAAAAGTATAAAAGAGTGATATGTCGGAATATTATAATAAATAATAACGCCTACTGCTATGCAGGAACTAACCGCAACTCTAACCGGAAACTTATCTGCGCCAACTGATACTAGCAACCGTGACCAACGACTCGATACTGATTACTCACCCCAAAACAAAATCAAGAACACCAAAGAAGCACCAGGAAGATTCAATTCTATTACAATTCAAGTCTGTATATATAGATACAAAAACGACCTTGGGAAAAACAGAGTAATTAGCATAGTAAAATGACATTGCAACCAATCACAGTTAACAAGGTCCAGCGGAGGAAATGGAAAGCAGTACCGGTTTCCGCTCACTTTACAATTAAATAAAAAATAGCAAAATCACATGAAAAATAACTAGTTTCTCCTCTTCTTAGCAAAGAGTAAATACACTTACACTACAATAACCAATTCTGAGGCATGCCACCTAGAATCTCTAATTATTGGTTACGGAATTCGCTCAGACCTCAACCAGGTGATCTGTATCTACCAACATGACTCAGGCTAACATTCAGTGACTTCAAGGACTGGTGTCACATCTCAGTTTGCACGCCCTTAACTTTTTTCCATTCAACTCTCCTATCAGTCAGTAGAGGTTGGAGGTGGTTGGGCATACATAACTCATGTCCTAACTATCTCAACTGACGAACATTTACAGCCTCATCTACTGAATTAAAATATTTACACATTACCCGACATCTAACTTGCATTATTCCTTACCCAAAAAACACAAGCGATGTTTTGAAGATTTCGATGATCAAAAGCCAGTAACCTACGGGTGTCATCTACCCTTAATGGTCACGCTTCCCCTTTATACAATAAGACAGGATGGGCTACTGAGCACTATACTCTGTCTTTTGTTGAAAGACGGACATTTCCCCTACGCCATAGGTGACATAAGTTTGCATAAAGTAAAAGAACTTTGTGTATTTGTACAGGGATTTCGTCAAACACAAAGCACTCAGGGCTGATTAGGTTTACAAAATAAGTAAAGTGGTCAACGTACTCAACTAGTTCACGCTTTATCTTAAGCTAAGGAAGTGACAAATACTAATCAAGGTGTACTATGCCAACTGAGTATAGATCCTCAATATTACTTCAGAAAATCTCTGGGCGTCATCATGTGTAGATTACCAAAACTCGGGAGCTGTTAACAGGCAGTTTTCTAATAATAGGTTTAACTTTGAAACTTAAAAAGACTTGCGGACCTATGGGGCTAATAAACTTTGACAGGAATATTCCATTATCGACATTCATTTGAATACTTACGAACAATTTTTCTGAAAACATAGCTTGAATTTTGTAGATTACATTATGGACTGAATGTAGTTAAACAGTAATAAAAAACCATAATTATTTATTCATAGTTTTAAGACCTTTAGAATCCTCTCTAAGAGCTTAATCTTCAAATGGCTAAGTTAGCATTCAGTGGTTTTTCACCACTTACTTCACTCAGTTTATCCTGTTGAACGTTTATCTGATAATGTTATTAATGGATAACTACCTTACACGCGATTTCTATTTATTTTTTTATTCCTTACTTTAAAGAACTGCCGATAAACAGCTGAATTTTCAAAGACTTCCTGTGAAACAAATCACACTTAGTTCTTGCTCTCACGTGATCATTATTTGACTATTGGCTAAGAATATCATGGAAGATTAGACGATACATTTCAAAATTAAATATCGCCTCTTGATTTTGTTGTTGTAAACTTTGTTGATTCCTAAGTCTTCATAATCCAACTTACACAAACCCACTACAAAAATGTTCATTACGTAGTACCTACATAATTATTATTTGTGGTCATGTGTTCAAATCGAACACAAGTTCTGTTGTAGACTGTTCTTATTGAATTCTACAGCAACAAATGACTCTTATTTAATCTTAGTATGTCACGTAGAAAGTTTTTAATCTGTAGTATTATTTAGAATCAAATAATGAAATCTAGCAGATATTTTGTTAAAAGGAAATTTGGCGAATCAAGGAATCAGTATGACATATTTATTATGAAGTATCACATAAGATAATAAATTATTAATGATCCCTATTATTATTATTTGTGTCACTGTCATGCAATATATAACACATAGTTACCCCAGTATGTAAGTTATAAGTAGTCAGTTCTACACAAAAAATATACAAATTTATTTAGACATTCTTGACAAATAGATAATTTTTTTCTCTTCGATATAACAATCCCAAGGTGTGGCAAATAATTGTTTCTTTATCATCAAAGAAAGCAAACTCAACTAAGAATTATTTTTTTTAATTAGTTGTCGTGGGGATTGTTGACTGTTATCTTTCATATGACAAATTGGTCTAAATTAAACAACCATTGGTCACCTGAAAGCAATGGACGGTCGTTTCGTCCTGGTATAGGACTCGTCAATAGTAAACATTCACAACCCCATAGGGGATCAAACCCAGTACCTTCTGGCCCCACGGAGAATGCTTTGCCATTAGACCACTGAGTCAGCTCCCGATGTCTGATATTTCCAATTCAGTCAATGCATTCAGGTAAAGAGTTCGCCGCTGAGCCTGAGTGTCCTGGGTTCGATATGTGATGGGGTTGTGGATGCTCACTTCTGAAGAGTCACATACTAGGACAAAACAGCTATACAATGCTTCCAGGTGATCAATGGTTGTCTAATTCAGAGCAATTCGTGACATCAAAATTTAAAAAAATATTTCGTCTACATTTTTTTCTAGAGATCGATCTTAATTGAGTATCACTGAAAACCATGATTCATTAGGCGACTATTTTCCTCTAATATGCTACTCCTCAGTAGCATGCACCACAGATTAAATCCACTACCTTAAGGACTCGAAACGAATGTTTTAATATCAACACCACCGGAATCTAATCGGAGGATTCTAACTTCAATTAGCTTATTATGATCTCGGACCAACATTGATATTTTGTTTTACATCTGAATACCAAGTCAATACGTATCACATTGTAGTAAGTAACTTGTATTAACAATAATAATTACAGCCATAAAATGGAATATAAAATCAGTAAATAATTAGGACTAATTAAGTGGTAACTAAGTTTTTCAAAACCTTACAGTAACTTTAATCTTAAGAGTTGGCTAGTTGATTTCTGTGGTTATATCACAATACTTAAAAAAGTTAAAATGAAACTTATAAATTGATTACGCAGAATAAAAACGATGAGTAAATGTGAAATGGATTTTCTTGTTATTAGAAATGATTTTGTAATAAGATGATCAAAATGAAATTACGAATGAAAATGTACAATCAAAGTGTATGTTTAAAATAAGTTTTATGGTCAGAGCAGAGAGAAGATCTTTACAAAGTTTCGTGATCAGTGTATACCAACAACCTTTATTGTTTATAAAAGACAGTATCTTAAAATAAAAGGTAAGTTTGATGGATTCAGTATGTAGCTTTGAGTACAATGTACACATCACTCAATCGATCATAGTGACCAAATACAAAGCTAAAGAAACAAAGAACCTTAACAGTATAGGTAAGTTACTATAAGGCATAGTGGTATACTCAAAATGTTATGATGTTTTCAAGGGTTCCTAGTATAATGAGGTAGTGAAGAATGTCGTAATGTGTAGTTATGTGTCACAGACTAACTTAAACTAGGCAATCATTAAAAACCAATAGGATTTATTATTAGTGAAATATTAAATTAATCACTTGCCTAGTGCATCTTGGTTTTTGATGGTTGGTTGGTCATGATATGACTGTTTTAAAATGCTGGACAAGATCAGATTGAATTACGTAAGCGTGTTTATAATTAATATCTACTTTTTACTAAAGTAAATTAGCTTTGTTGTTATACACTTAACATTTTGAATGAATTTAAGAGCTACTGCCTATAATTACGTTATCTTGTATTTACATGTAACATGTATTTTTTCGTCATAAATGTTAAATCTTTCATTTACCCAACCACCACGCGCCATTACTGTAGAACATATAAAATATGCAAGAATAGCTTCGTGTATAAAACAATTAATTAATTAAAAAGTATATCCATTCATTTTTATTCACTATTCAGGTAGATTAGTTTCCTTGTCATAATAGGTATATGTAATACTGAGTTCCGTGTCATGCAAATACATGTATTGATTTAACATGTAAAAAGTAACTACACTAATGGATCATTCGTTAGTAACCAACGTCATATTATATTTGTCTTTCCCTTAGTACTCAATGAAGTCTCAATTATCGTCATTAATCTAAATAAGCCAATATCATATTCTATTTTGTTTGATGATAAGTGGTTAAAACTTTGAATAATAAAGCTACGTTTGTTGTTGGGGTAAATACAGCTAGTAAGAGCATCGATACAACTTGTAAATGTCGATGAACAAAGTGACAAGTACACAACTACACTTTGGCAATAATAAACTTACAATAACATAAAGATAGATGACTTGGTTTTACAAAATAGAGTTTCTTTGTTTTAGGTAATGACAATGAAATGAATAAACATTACAGTATTTACATAATGTGGATGACAAAACAACGAATAGGATGAGGGATTTGTTATAAATGATGTTCTATGATTTAACTGCAAAATGAACAGAGCAACATTAAATGAAATATTATGTAACCATAGAAAACTGTATTGTTTAAAAACAAATTAGATTTGAGAAGAAACATATTCAAACCAAATGAGGCCATCTGTTAGACCAAGTTACTGAAAGTACTTTAACAGATGTGGCTAACGACTACCAACTAAAATAAAGCTTGTTACGTTTCTTATACTTTATGTAACAGCATTAAAGACAACAATTACACCGGATACCTTGGAATAAGATACAAAATAACCAGTAAAATAGCATGAGAACACTATAAATCATTTTAAAATATTGAAACGATTAGTGCACCTTAATCATTTTAGGAGTGGCTTAACAGTCAAGACATCCAAGTTCCAACTATTTGGTCTCAGCTATCTCAGTGCTGTCTATTCCTGTTTAAGCAGTCACGAAGTATCATCAGCCTTTATACAACTAAAACACGATTCAAAACGGAATTGAATAAATCTGTGCTTGGAAAATGAGGTATAACATTATCTTGGTTGCTTTTATTATTTTATAGCCAAATTGTCATTAATAGCCATTGTTAGAAAGGTTATCTAAAGTCATACACATGAGTATCATCGTTGGTTACAGTCCTTAGAAGATTGACCAGAGATGGCTGTATATTCCTCATCTATTTGCTAACTTACTTGAATATGCACATTCATTTTCTCATTTTTGAATACATATTCATTATTATATAAAGTTGAGTTTAAGTAATTTATCTACATATTGTTATGCTTGTATTATTGATGTTCTAATTAGGGTTCGTAAGTTGTATTCATTTTTTTAAAGACAACGACTCGCATTTTAAAAGGTTGCAAATGTTACCAATTCGTAGCTATAGTATTCATACATTAATCTACCAGTGAAACTTCAGTGTAGTTAGGAATATTTTATAATTAGGCAACTATTCGAATGTAGACGATCGTCTCAAGCATGTTAACTTTTTCACATCATTCAACTGTCAAGTGGATTACTAAAAATTTCTTAAACCTTTGGTTAGGCTTTCACCGTAAGACCTGAAGGTACCTCAAAAAATCACGGTTGAGCAGGGCTTAGGAGCCTCATATTAGGACGTAACATTTGTTCAGTATCAGTTCCCGATCTTCGAAGGTCACATAGCTCCAACCAATTCCTGATATAAAATAAAGATTTGACAATCTTCACAACACTCGATTACATTTTTTAACTTCAATTAATTCTAGATATATTTGATCAACTTTAAACATTGGCACAAATAAGTAATTGCTCAGTCAATTTCATTGAGTCACTTTAAAAGTTAAGAATCTTCATATCATCCTATTACATTGAAATTTACTTTGCAATTACGGAAAAAAAATCAATGAAACAGTGTCGTTAAAAGTGATGTTCCCTAAGCTCCAAACAAAAACTTGTCAAACTGGCAATTAATAACTTCGTATCTATGCATACAAATATCTTTTACTTATCCTACAGCCTTTTCCTTATATTATTAGTCAGTAAAACACATCATTTACTCTATGGTGGTTCAACGCACATGTTAACCATTTAAACTGTTGAAAATATACAGCCTCACTAATTGAGTTCCTATACAAATGTGAACATCAGTGATAATAATTAATGCTTTCATAAAAAAATAAACATGATTTTTCTATTTTTCATATAAATACATAATATCTAAATTAACAGATTATACTCATTAATTATGTAATTATTAAAGGAAAAGATAAATGATTACATCCTGGAATAGTTTATTAGAAAAGATAAGCAAATAAATAAAAGAAGAGGAACACTATAATTATCACTAACTGTCGGAAGAGTTTCCTGATTATGATTACTACTAATTAATACATAGACTATCAATTATAGATTTGATATTATACAAATACGTAACGTTTTCATTGAAGTTAATAAGTAAGCTGATAAGTAAGTAAGTAAGAATAATGATATAAATAAACAAAAAGATATTAATCTTTACTAATAACATGAACAAATGTAGAACCAACTTTAGTACCATGATAAAACCATCTGTTGAATATAGAAATTATGTAAGTACTTTGAAAATCACTTAATTTTCTATTCTTCCATTAGAAACATTTCTAATGAAAACAAAATGCTCATTTCTGTTTGTACACAGATGGTCATAAGTTATAGATATCGCTGGTGTTTAGAATAAAATTTGAACGTCATTATTATTTGATTAAGATGTATTTGGATCTTCCCATTGATTTTTTGTGGACTGAAATTGATCAGTCTCAGTAGCCTAGTAATAATTGTAATGAGCATTAACATTGTAAGCAGTGAATTTAGAATTTACTATTAAGACAAATTATTATTAAACAAACAATTTACAAGTTAAGAAGAATCGTTACATGAAGATAAAGTTGATGAATTCCTTACAAATACTTGTTGTTGTACTTTTTAACATGAAAACAGAATTCGATATTATTTCATGCGAAACTTTCGATACAGTTAGAATAGAAAACTTGATATAGCCTAACGAAAGAAAAGTGACCAACATTGTCAAATATTAGGAAATTTTATTGGCTTATTTAAACTGAAAGTCTTTTCCCTTGTTACTAAGAAGGCCACTTGTTTATTTGGTAGTTTATATATATTAATACTGAGTGGTGAGTTGATAAGAATGAGCTATCATCTTGAATTGAAAAAGTCGAAATGCTCTGCAGAAATATCATGCCACATGGCATTCTTCCAATAACCTCGAAATGGTTCTCTTCCGAACACACATATTCACTATATTTATTAATATTCAATACTTTCTTTATTCAATCTAATGTGAAACTAATATTTAAACAGTGGGAAGGTATACATTTTGAATGCGAACAATTGAAAATTCATAATCAGATCATAGGCTGAAGAGAGTCAAATGAAAATTATGATAGATTTTTATCTAATTTTCATTTCTATTTCCTGACTGATTATCTTAGAATTGTTTCCTGTTTGAAATAAGTTTCAGTTGAAAGTGAATATGATCACTTGGAATAATAACATTGTACCATATGTTCTTAATGATTATTCATACAGATATTTTGAGGATTTTAATTTCTGTATAACTATGAAAGTTTACTGGCTTATAAAAGTGTTCATTACATGCAGGTGTTATACAGATATGTCGATTAATAAAGATGTATTTCAATGTATGTACTGTAATTTCTACTATAATGATGTTAAAAGATTCTAATATGTTGTTATCAATCATTTTTGTAATGGTGCCTGGAAGGAGAGTATCCCTAAGTCATGTTCTCGTTCGATCAAAACTTCCTACTGTCATGGATATATCCAGCTTCTTAGTGATACTGGATGCAATTAGTAGTGGCTTATATAATTGCAGATAGTAAATTACTTCGTTTTTCAAGAAACCAATTACTAAAGGTTGCAAAGGTATCCGCTTACTAATCTCAGTTTCATCGAACGAACGTTTAACTAATTACTGTTTGCATGTAAACCATGAGTAAACTACACAAAACGACTCAGTGAGGTGTTTTTCATCGGAACATGTAATGTAACTATCAAAATTACCGATCGCCTGTAAAGACATTAAAATACTCGAATAGCCCTTTTATTGCATTAGATAACCATAAAGTTCTACTGAGTTTTATATAGAAATATTACTTTAATTTGATTTCATAAATTCATTTAGGTTAGACAAGTGATGAAAACCAGGAAGAACTAGATAGCTGTTTCCTTCTATTGTGAATCTTCTCAACAGTCTCCACGTGTGTTCTCAACAGGATACAGAACTCAGGGCACAAGCTTTTGTAAACACTTACATTTTAGACCACTGACCTGGAACCCAAAATTTATTATTTATTTATTATTCAATTTGGTTCGAAGTTTTATTTCATAAAAAGAAAAAGAGCAACCAACTGCGTAGAATAAGAGGAGTTCTTTTTGTTTAGTTCTGATCAGCTGCATACAGCCTTCAGTTTTATGAAATCAAAACGTAACCTACTTCGTAATAAATTAGGTTGAGATGTAGGTGTAAAGAATTTTAACATGGTGTAAAGGAAAATTATACTCAAATAAAGTTTAAAAGGATGAACAGGATACTGCAAATGTATATAAGATGCAGCAGAGTGTTCTAGAATATCGGTCAATATAGTAATAAGAAACCGAAGTTAGTTGACTACGCTATCAATAAATGGTAGGTAAGTTGATATGGTATGAGATGAGATAAATTTGATAGATAGTAAAATAAAAACATTGAGAGAAACAAATTTTAGAAATGGAAGAAATGAAATCACTCAGTTTTAGAATTGATGTTGTAAAATCAAATATACGTTTCCAAAGTAAAGAAAGAGTGATAACTGTTTATTTCTGAACACATAGATACGATCTTCAGCGGTTAATAACAATATCCACAGTGAATTTTAAAAGACTGGAAACTGTTTGTCTACTGAGCGTTGAGGGACTTCAGTATGTCTACTTCTTGTCTAGTGTGGTTGAGGTACCTGGATATGCCTCTATTAAAAGTTTCATACCCTTTAAACGACGATTCTTCGGGACATGTTAGTTGAACATAAGGTAGTCTCTTTTTTCAGTTCTGTTAATGGTAGATACGTGTAAATTTTTACAGACAGTTAGAGGTAAGATGTAAAGGATACATATCGATCTAAGATTGTTTGAGAGAGCTTGTAGTTCTGTACACTACAATACATTTTGGTGTAGGGTATGCTTTACTCATTGACGAGTTCAGTCTTCTTCTGATTAACACTAAAGACTCATCCCATATCAATTTATCTTCCATTTATTCATAGCATTTACCATATTGACCGATATTCCAGAACACTCTGCTGCATCTTATATACATTTGCAGTATCCTGTTCATCCTTTTGAACTTTATTTGAGTATACATTTTCTTCAAGCCATGCTGAAATTCCTTAACACCTAAATATTAAACTAAATTACCATTATAAGTAGGTTATATTTTATACATCTTGTTCCTGGGATAAGTTTTTGCAAAACAAGAACAATAAACATTGTTTTACGAAGTAAATTCATTTTGTCTGGCGAGCTCATCATCTTGTACATACGCACAAAATCCTGTAAATAAATAAAGTATTTTTCTGCAACTGTCATGTTCAATGTAACACTCATATAATACTCAGATTTAATAATTAATAATATTCATAATGATAAGTTTATATTTATAGACAAGGTTCAATACCTCAGGACAGTCTGGCTCAATAATAAGGCGTTCTTCTTCTCATCAGTTTGGACTTGAATGACTATAGTAGATCGACAATAGGCTGAGAATACCTGAACGTACTAACAACCGCATATAATTCGATCACCTACTAATGTTAGTGTTCATAGACCAATTAACATTCTATTCAAAATCCCTAGATTGAAACGTAGCTACTTTCAAGTTTGATTCAAAAGGCAAGATAAACATATTAATGTAGTTTTTCTATAATTTATATATGATTTCAATAGGTTTTTTCGTTTAAAAAATATAAGTTGGATTTCTGAGTTTGAAAAAAACAGCATCATTAATATGCTACGTTTCGTTACATGTATTACATCTCATATAATAAGTATCTTGAGCTACTAGTTACGTAGCACATGTAGTAGTCATGTAATAGTCTTAAACCACTAGAAATTATTTATCTGACAATAGTTTATTTCTACATTTGTTACTATTTGGTCAGACTATCAAAAATACAAGTTACTCATCTAAAATATCGTTTATGATTGTCGGATAATAAATAGTTGGAGGTGATTAGTAGAAGGCTTTGTACTTGCTAATAAGATATTTACCTACCGTATAGGTGACTGAGATTTCCCTTATGACTGAAAATCGTCTTACAATGTGTAAAAATGAGAAGCGTTATCACTAAAGTATTATTACATTAAACAACCTGAATTATTAAAATAAACAATGAATATCATGATTAATTCACAACGCTAATTTAATATTTTCAGAACATAATGCAAATTGGTCACTACAGTGAGTCCGCTAATAAATAAACAAGATAACATTTGTTACTAATGGATAATGTGAAGTTTGTTCGATATGACATCTTATTTCTTTAGTTGATCGAGACTTTATGGCCTGGCAGAAACGAGTAAGCACTCGGTGGTCAGCCAGTCAATGATATATTATATGACTTAATCGAATGTCATCACACCATCAGATGCTTATCAGTAACTTCAGTTGATAATTCGGAAAATAACATGACCAGTGATATTTAAAAATGTTGAGAATATATTTGTTACCGACCAGCAGCATTAGATGAACTCATGAAATATATATCGCGGATTGTAAGAAGTTATTAATGTCAGCCAACAGATACCGGTTAAATGCTCTATGTATTAGGCTCTACTGCAAGTCCGTCAGCAGTTTTCATTAGTTGCTTAACTAAGGTCAATCTGCGACGCGTAATATCAAAATTGTACTTTCTTATTAATATATAATTGAATCGCTCATAAATCAAAAATATCTATGTAAAACGTCATGACAGTAATGATATGTGTAACTCCATGTTCAACTTTTATTTAAGTGGAAAATGATCTCAGAGGAGTTGACAACCTCAACGCAGTGACAGTGTTGTCAAGTCGCGCAGATTAATAATTCCATTGCAGTTTGATTAACATAATTCAGTTATGAGGTTGTTCACTGCCTACTGATTACTCAGTGTCAATCAGTTTCTGCACCTTTTAGTAAAACAACATTTTAAAGAACACATCAGTTGGTTGAATATTCAGAGAAAAATCTAAGATTTGTAAACAGTAAGCGAAGAAAACAAAAATATAACTGTGAATATGTATGGAACATATTGTTAATATTAATAAGCACGTTTAATTTAAATGATAAATAAAGTTCCGGTGATAACTCAGGTCATCGTAAACAACACTGTATAAATGAACGCGTTGATAAACCAGAAACTGAATTCCCTTCCGCACAACTTGGAAAAAATTTATTTAAGAATTTGTAAACAAAAGGAAGTATTATTAGTAATAATAACATCATTAATAATTATAGTGAGAATTTCCACCTAATCATTGATACTATTATGTATCATTAATGATTACAATTAATTGTTCCTTCTAACAATATGAACACTACAAAGTGAAGGCACAGGAAATGCTTTGTAAATCAGGAAACAATAGACAGCTTATGTGTAGGTGTTGCTAAAAATGTATGTGCGTGTTTGTTACTGTGTTTTGCTTAGTAAACCAACTCTGTTAATTTTATGAAGTGAATGATACAATTTCATTGACAATATCACTTATCGATAATTTGAAGAAGTATATTTTATTTGAGTTGAGGTGGTTTTGTGAAGATTAATATAGAATTTTGTTATTTGTATTCGTCATAGATTGATCGCGGTTGGTTACTATTAACAATCCGGGAGTACTGGATGGTTATTTCATTCTGGTTTGGGGATCCTTCAAAGAAGTAGAGTCCACGCTCAGTAGTACCGAGAGCTAAACATTCTAAATGATACATGGTCTTGGACTTAATTTGCTTGCCATTCGGAGAGTTTCATACTAGAACGAAACGACTGTCCAGTGCTCCTTAGTTTTCAGTGATGCCGAATCTAGATCAATCTGTGATGAATACAACCAACAGAATACATCTTATTTTAGAAGTGTCCATCTAAAACAACTTAAACTATAGGGGTTTGTATTTTTTCGTTCATGATAATTAAGACTGTATAGTTTATTTGTGTTGGAAATGATTATCATTATTTATCACTTAGTGACAACACCATGTTAGTGCTGTTGTAGTTAGGAATAGTGTATCCAGGTTTAATGATGACAAGTGAATTGATATACCGACTTCAGAATCTTGATGTTTCACAAATGTCGTTCCAACCGCTTTCACATTTTTTATTATTTACTAATTCTTGGGTGGGTGGAGCGAGGTTAGTTAGTTTATTATACGATGTATTGATATGAAGGATAGCTGTACTATATTGATATCTATCAGTCCTTTAGGGCTCTTGGAGTTCAAGAGGTTGGGCGAATAAGCTGCTCTGAACAGAAACCAGTAGCTATTCTGAATTAGGTTACTTTTGCATTCCTTATAAAAGTGAAATAAACTTGTAATTGAAAGGAGCTTTCTCGGTGGTATTTGTATTTTATTTGCACGTCCTGTCATATACTACTATTGTTTACTTACTAATTTCCATCTACTTTGTTCATATTTGCTCTCCCTTTTTTACTTCACATTATTATTTGCTTACCTGTGCATCGCGTAACTTTTGACATCCAACTGTACTAAAATTCTGGTTTTAAATAAGATAAGAACCTATAGGTGTTAGGTTCAAGTTTCAGTGAATCATCAGTTTTGTGATATTGACACATCTATATTCTAGGTCTTAAGTACAATGAAACACACTTCCTTGATTCTATCTTCAGTCGTAATCTTAAAGTACAGTTTTTTAATTAAATGCATTGTTATAGTGGGTTAGTTTTCTTTCGTAAACTCAGGCACAAATATTACGATGAAGAAAGCTTTATAAGCAGCAGGCATTGAAATGAAATTCTAGTGTGAAAAATAACACTACAACTCACGTTCATACAATTGACATGTTCAAAATATGACGTAACTCACTAACTGAAAAAATAATCAATTGGTTTATTGTTGCTTTTATCCCGTATTAACTTTTATGTACTCCCCCAAATAAGATCAAACCAGATTATCAATACATTACTACTTATTTTGATATAAATGGTCATATTATACACAACGGATACCCAAATATTGAAAGACTATCTTAACGAAGATTCATATATACTAGTATAAAATTGACTGAGTCACAGATTGATGTTGGCAAGGTACCATTGAAAACTAGGGAGCACTAGATGGATGTTTCGTCATAGTATGGGACTCCTCAGCAGTTTGCACTCTAGATTATGATCAAGTGGCTTCAGGTTGGTGAACACTTAATCTTTTATTCGCCGCTGGGTCGGCACCCAATGATATAATCACCACTCCCGTTAATTTGTAATACATAGCGCGACGACCATCCATTATCATTAGTGATAACTGTCACAAATTAAAAGAAGTGGTAATTTTAACAACGGATGCCAACCCATTGACGCAGAAGGTTAAATGTTCGCTAACCTAAATCCTCTGGGGTGAAATATAGTGTGCGTAGTGCTAAGGAGTCCTATACTATGACGAAACATCTGTCCATCGCTCCTTGGTTTACAATCATACCCTGCCAACGTCAATCTGTGCCATATTCAATCAACTAAACTTAATTAACAATTTCCACAACATATCTTCATTCTCTTATAGAAATGTAAACCATAGAATTTTCCAAATAATATAGTTTAATTTCTACTTATACAAATGCAATTAAATGGATTAATTAGTTTGACAATTGTTACTTTTTATGGAAACTACATTATCAGAGGTCATCTAAGTAACACACATAAATATCGACACCTTTAAATGTAGTATGCATTATGTAGGTGTGTAAGATACAGTGATAAGTCTTTGTATGCATCAGCAATTATGAGATGAATAAAAATATATGCTAATCTGTCTTAGTACATTGATAGTACAAAATTCTTTATATTACTTGATTTATTGCTGTTATGAAAACAAAAATGTATGTGTACAATGTGATTAGATGTGCACCAAAATGTTAGTGTGGATTCAACTACTTTCCACCATTAGGTTTCTCTATACAATACATCTAATTGCCTGTTTATCAAGTGAAAATATCGTTAAGTCAAAAAAGAATTAAGGTAATAAAATTAGTAACACAGTATATAACATAAAATTAATAGAGGTCACTTCGTATGTGTTAATATTTTCATGATATTGGTAATGAGGATTATGTTTTGAACAGTTAATACCATCATATGAAAAGCTGTCACAAACGCACATTTTCAGAGGGCAGTAACAATTTGAACAAAGTTAAGAGGCTAAATTAGAATGTTGTGTATCTATCAGATGAAGATGAACATTTTACATCAGTGATTGCAGCAAAGGATCACAGGGGTAGAAACAAGTAGTTTCACGGTTAAAAAAACGTTACTGATGAATCCAAACATAACAAATGACTCAATAATGTGGTAATATTCTCTGACAATTATATTGCTATCAGCCTTTACATAACTGACTAATGTGTTCATAGGAAAATGATTGTTAATCAATTTTTACCTAAGGAGCATAGATTCTTTTCGATTACATAATATGCATTTCTTGAAAATTTTATTTTCATTTACATACTGGATTCTGTAAATTGAATTTATCAGAGAAACAAATGTACTAGTTTAGATAAGGATAAGTAGTTAAAAATGACTAAATAGGAGTCAAGAAGTAATGTAAAACAACTGCCTTGTGTTAGATGACTTCCTTTACCTTTGCAAATAATGACAGTTGGTAAAGAATATTACCATTTGATCACTAAAAATAATAGAAAATTAGAAAGAAGTAACGACAATTAACTTCTATTTACTTAATCAATAATGGCTAAAAAAACTAATACATTTGTCTAATGATATTCTACATACATAACAAATGACAACCACTATAACAATTCTCATGTAGATCCACTGAGCTATCACAAAAACTAACCATTCATATTCTAATGTTAAGCATAATGAATACAGTAGGTAGTTCATGAAATTAACTGTTGAACAGTTAGTGTAGATATGAATAATACATTTGTACAATATTCAGGGTAAATAGTTCTTTTCATGTGTATAGTTCATTTCATTCTAAATATGACTGATAGATTGATCATATGCATTTGTAAAATCTTTGAATGACATTTAATTAAACCATCTACTAGTGCCCAATGGTTAATTGTATGCCATGAATTTCAATTAATTCCAGCCTTATTCTCAGTTGTATCTAGTCCACTTGTTTGCTTATGTGAAATGAAAGGATACCATTCGACCTTGTTCAGTATATATATATATATATATATATATATATATATATATATATATATATATATATATATATATATATATATATATATATATCATTCACTCATTTATGCTTGATTACTTTATTAGTTGGATAACTTGATTTCCATCATAAATGTCAATCTTAAAAAGAATTAACTTTCAAAAACGCATGGGGTATTGAATATTATTATAATATTACTTAGAAGGTAATGATTAGCGGGCTGTTTATTACAGTTGAGTTGAGGTGGATTTATAGAGACTGATGTTTGCAATTTATGAGAATAATTTTACTATTAAAGAGTTTAAGTAATCACGTCTTCATAAAATATGACAATACATATAATGCCGTTATACAGTTTTGTACTAATTTTTTTTTATTGTGCTAGAAATAAGCGAATAATTTAATTCCGTAAGTGAATTTAGTTTAGACCGCAGTCGACGTTGAACAGATATAAGTAATATGTACGCCTTGATAAGTATATAACACATGATAAAATTAAATCTACGAAAGCATCAGATATAAAACAAACAAATAATGTGACCTGAGTACCTTGATCAGCGATACCATATATAGTACCCATATTTTTCCATTCACAATAGCCACTTTTTTTAATATTTCACGAAAAATTAATTATTCTGAGAATCTTCAAATTATTACACTCATACGTTAGACGTGGATCTTCTACAATCCATCATTTAATATAACGTCAATATTAAACCATACTCTTAATTTAAATTATAAAGTGCATAATACTGTCATCTTTTGTTCAAGCGTAGCATATACCCACTATGAAGTATTGTCATTTGCTAATATTCATACGGTATGAGAACACTAACAGATTATTTTGAAAGTAAAATGTACCACGTTCTCTCGTCGAAAGACATTTAGTTACCTAAAGTAAAAATATGGTGATGCTGCTCCGTTTCTGTCAATAAACATCATTTTACGACACCTTATTACCATACAAGTTTTCATAAGAAATTATATGTGGGGGTTTAGGAGTAGTCGTCAGGAAACTCGACAAAGATTTCATGCTACTTGATGCTGATTCGTAAGGTGTATCTGAAATTTTTATGCAACTTAGGATCCCTGAAGAATTTAGTCCTATGTCACATAGCTTTACAGTCTGTGACCATTGCCACCGAGTCATTTGAGCGTTGACTGACTTGTAGTAGAACCGAGATGTGTGTGATCGATTATTGATATTTATCAAGTCACTACTCAGTGACTAATTAATTTAAACAAACAACGATGAATGGATAAAGAACTCATTTACTTACAATCATTAATGATTTTTTCATTCAAATAATGTGAAAGTATGCAAATATATGAATGGCGAAAACCCTTCACAAACGAATGAAGGTACAGGTTCTTTAAAGATAATGAATTAAATATACAAATTTTGTGTATAATGTTTTCCGTACATTTGTAACACATTATGCTGCCTAGCGTTTACCAAAATATTTTGATCCTTGTTAATATCACACTGAACACACCCGGATCAACCTATTTCGTAAATGACATGATTTTGGAGAAGAAAAATCTATGTGCGACAAGCAGTTTCTATGATGCGCTTTCAAGGTAAACTCACTTACATAAGCCATTTAGAGTCATAATTCGAAAAGACGGAAGAGACCGTGAAGAATCGTTTTCATCCAGATATTTTTTTGTCAGAAGCCAGTATACGCGTATAAAAATAATAATTAGATTTTTAATAATTAAGTGATGGTCTGTTACAGCTTATTAAAATGATTAAAAGATGGAGGCAGATGGATAATTCCAACTTCCGAAGGACTTCTTTTCTTAATAAATGAATTTGAGCACAAGACTATTGAAATGGTAGATTACATAATGTATAGATGAGATCTTACAGTATCTAAAATTGATTATTGGTAGTAATGTAAGCCAATAAATGTCAACTTGATGGCATAAAATTTCACTTCTTGACTGAAACTGATGATCATGGGTCCTCTCCCCACTAGATTTGTGCATTTACACTGACGATGGATCGTATAAAAGCAGACAACAGATCACACACTAATCTTCAGTAGTTGTCTAAGATCCATCAGTGATGCGAAACATCTAACTTCGCATTCTTCACAATATCCATTATTACGTAATGTGTGTCGACAGAATTTCAATATTTTACTGAAATACCGCATATACATAACAGTTACTTGAAAATCAAAGAGAATGTCACAGTTGCAGGACCACAGTAATTCAACAGAGATTTTGAAATCATTTTCTATAAGAGTTGGAGTAATAAGTCAACTGTAATCTTAGTAAATGTTGGCTATAGTGATGACCATAAAAGGGAGAGCAATCTTGTAAATTTACTAAAATTTCAGACCTTAGGTTTGTTGAGATGGATGCCGATAGTTTCATCTCTACAGGAAAGACTCATGTGCAAACTTTGAAGCAAATGTATTGGAATCTAGAGGATGATTAAAAATTCCTTGCTCGTGTTTACCTGATATCACGTACCACTTAGACAGGATAGTATAAAGAACCTGACTAACTACTATGATGTTCAAGCATTCACTATAATTCGAAGAAAACAAAAATTCATTTTCATTCAGAAGGAAACAATATAATCAACATATATTGCCATGATATCTTAAAACTTATTGAAAACTGCATAAGATACATCGTCTAAAAAAAGAAGCAATGACATTATTGGTACAGATAATCACAACTACTACGTTGTAACCGATCAATTAAAACAAAACGTTCCTACGTGGAATACTTCATTTTCATAGGCAGAAATTATATTCCATATGAATAGATTTAAGCAGAGTAAAACTAACTTACACTGTAATGACAATGAAATGGCAATATTCTTAAAACTACTACGGTATCGTATAAAACACTTTAAAAATACTCAATTAAATAACAATATGAAACGTTTGGTAGAATTGTAAACTATTCAACGTTACAAAATAAATCATCCTTTGCATACAATATCCAATTAATCATCTTTCCATTTACCTTTTCATGTTAAATTGCATGCCTCTAACATTATTACTTATATTGTGTTGATATGATAAACTGCTTGACGCCTTAGTATTTAGTGTAACAGTTTACCTATTATGTTTTAAATTGTTTTCGTATCGACATAGGAATTATGGTTAGTGTGGGTAATTGTTAATTAGCTTTATTATTTTGTTTACCTTATTGACAATAGTTTACATATTTTACAAATGTTGTGAAATTCACCTTTGTAGGGAGGAGAGTAATTGCAATAATGTACATCAATTTGATCTTCCTTTTAATAAAGCCCTTATATGTTACTAGTATATTTAGTAGGTATGTAAACGACCTCAGTTGTATATTTCAATCCATGAATTCAGTTGTTTTTTTCGTTTTCAAGACAACATTTATAATGTGAACTAGAAGATAATTTTTATTAGATTGGCAATTGAAATATTGACATAAATTTTGAAAAATAAAGTTACAATAAACGTTTTAACAATAATTTTCTATATGATCAGGCGCCATAACTATGTCATTATGTCATTATTGTGGAATGCTTTTACCATTTTCAGTTACCTAATATTACTTAAAATTAATGATTCTGAATTGTTCTTCACCTAATTAAGTTTAGATATGTATTAATCAGATGCCTAGATTAACTATATGGTCAAGAAGATGATTTAAATTGTCTTGGACAAACGGTAGTCTTATAATGAAATAACTCGCTTATTTAGTTATTTGAAGTTTCTATACACAAACCAACCATAGTTAAATAACCACTAAGAACTAGGAAGTTCTAATTTGAGATTCCCCAGCAACGCCTTATTACAATCTCATACATGAAGAATAGAAAATCTCTTTTTTAGGTGGATGCTTAACATTTAGAACACTGTATCAGCATACAGAGTTTTACATTCCAGTTATACCACGCATATTTATGTGTAATAGAATATAATCACTTTATGACATATTTTGGCTGTATTTTCCCAAAACAGTTGGCACAATTACAAATCACTAAAAACCAAAATAACCAGTGATCTTCTTTCTCACAGACAGTAGTACATTCATCCCACACTTTCAGATTAATCTTATTATAGTAGGTGAAATTTGCATATCCCAAGTATTTTTGTGCAATTAATAATCTTCATCAACTGCATCCCCTACTTTCAGTAACAAATTAGATCAGTTATATGTTTACCGATGAATTCTATTGTCCAGTGAATTTTCCTCAATAGAAATGACCAGTTATGCAGGGTTTAAGTATTTTCAGTTCTATAAACATTGCCACTAGTAATCAGTTTT
The DNA here is from genome assembly GCA_025215515.1 of Schistosoma japonicum. Taxonomy (NCBI): domain Eukaryota; kingdom Metazoa; phylum Platyhelminthes; class Trematoda; order Strigeidida; family Schistosomatidae; genus Schistosoma; species Schistosoma japonicum. Next base: position 38,813,712 of record CM046069.1, on the reverse strand, counting down.
ATTCTAGTAGGTGTAAATATAGTGTTTTATGCGTCATCAAAATAGTTCTAAGAATGACGCCATTTTATTGTTTTCATACTAATAGTCGGCTTTTACTGCTTTAATCTATTCAAAAGGATTAATGATATCATTATCTTACAAATGCGATAGAAGATTAAATCTTTGCCATTGTAATATACATTGGATTTATGCAGTTTGATAATATTTCATAGTTCCTATCATCTCACGATATAGTGTAAACGTGTTTCCTCTAAAATTGTTTTGCTTTATTGTAAAACTTAAAAGGACATGTGAATTGTCTATTGTGTGTATATCTCTCTGCTAACGTCTGACTTCTGGTTAGCGTTTTTTTAGCGAACTTGTGGAAACTTCTTCGACACTACGGTATACCACAGAAACTCGTCAACATCATCCAGAATTCTTACGACGGACTACAGTGCAAAATTGTGCATGGAGGACAGCTGACAAATGCATTCTCAGTAAGAACCGGTGTCAGACAAGGCTGTCTGCTCTCGCCCTTCCTCTTCCTCCTAGTGGTCGATTGGATCATGAAAACCTCTACATCTGAGGAGAAGCACGGGATTCAATGGACAAGTAGGATGCAACTTGATGATCTGGACTTCGCAGATGATCTAGCACTCCTATCCCATACACAACAGCAAATGCAAGTGAAGACAACCAAAGTAGCAGCAACCTCAGCATCAATAGGCCTGAACATGCATAAGGGAAAGAGCAAGATCCTCAAATTCAACACCAAGAGCACGGACCTAATTGAACTTGATGGTGAAACTCTGGAAGAAGTGGATACCTTTACATACCTGGGGAGCATCATCGATGAACAAGGAGGATCCGATGCGGATGTAAGGGCAAGGATCGGCAAAGCAAGGGCAGCATTCCTACAGTTGAAAAATGTATGGGACTCCAAACAACTGTCTACCAATCTCAAAGTTAGACTCTTCAACTCGAACGTCAAGTCAATTCTTCTGTATGGAGCTGAAACATGGAGAACTACTGCAAACATCCTCAGGAGAGTACAGGTATTTATCAACAACTGCCTACGTAGAATATTGAATGTCTGTTGGCCGAAAACTATCAACAACAGCCTACTTTGGAAAAGAACAAATCAGCTTCCAGCTGAAGAGGAAATCAGGAAACGACGTTGGAAATGGACAGGACATATACTGCGGAAATCATCAGACTGTATCACCAGACAAGCACTAACTTGGAATCCTGTTGGAAAACGGAAAAGAGGAAGGCCAAAGAACACCCTGCGTCGAGAACTGGAAGCAGACATTAAAAGGATGAACAGTAGCTGAAGACAGCTGGAAAGGATTGCTCTGGACAGAGTTGAATGCAGAAGACTGGTGAGCGGCCTATGCTCCTCCGAGAGGGGTAACAGGCGTAAGTAAGTAAGTAAGTAAGTAACGTCTGACTTAAAGGCTCTGGGCATTGCATCTTAACAGAATCAAAAGTTAACGCAGCTAAGAAGTCCCACAACCAGACGAAACAGCTGTTCAGTGCTCCATGGTTTTCACTAGTGTTCAACCGACATCGATTTGTGACAGATACAAATAACTAAACTAAATTAAATGTCATTATCTATAAAGCCTGAATCAAATAATTTACTGTACAATTTGTAGTAGACAAACGATATTTTGTTATTGTAAAGACTTACTGGCACAATCCATAATGTTTAAAATGGCTAAAGCAAGCGTTAATAAATAAAGCACTTTACACCACTTGTAAGTAGTAAGTGATAATTTCCGTTCTAAAGTAGTATATCATCTCAGATTTACTAATTTGTCTAGGAAATTTTATTAGTTCCTTTATTACATGGATAAATAAGATGTTTATAGATCAAAACAAACTTGATTAGCATATTTATTTTAAATATTGAACTCTGCACTTATCCACCAATTGTCTTTACTATAAGATAAAGGTATGTATTTATAGTGAAATCATTTGTATACCTAAATCTCAATGTTAACGTTTAAACAAGAACATAAGCTCACTCAATTCTTTTCAAGCACTACTGGTTATTCAGATACATGTACTCGTAAAGCGGGTATGCAGACATATTTCATAAATGTTCGTACCATCACGTTATCGATGACAAGTAATGAAACTGACCAGTCTGTGTTGTCAAATGTCCAACTTTCATCATACTTGTGAGTTAGCACTATGTTGAGGCTATCCTGCTATTCAGTCATCGTTGGTTTTTGAATACCGTGAAGCTGGAATTCCGTTATGTTGAAATCTATTAGTTAAATACTTTGAACATTACATAATAATACGCAGAAACAAATCAAAATATCTAGTGCAATTAAAAACAATAAGTTTGATCAACTTGACATCATTTCATTTTGGTCAAAATGATTGATTGTAAGCCCTGAAATGATATGAAAAGTGCGGTATATGATGTGAGCAAATGTTGAGAGTTTTTATGTATTGAACGTGTTTGAAAGTTGATTTAATTTATTTGTGGTTGTTTGATTAGATAGTCTGTGTTGAATGAATAGTATGATATTACTTGAAGTAGGGTTTAGTGTCATGCAATAAACTTCGGCTACTCTTCTTTTGATATCCATGTAGAAACCTTTTTGAGTAATTTGTACGTTTTGTCTATCGATTTTAAAGGTGTTGCAAATAGTATATACTTCTTATGGTGGCTATATATATCGAGATTTCTGAATTCTGTAGGATAATCAGGTGATTGTTTTTGTGTAGCTTACTTGTCCCTTGGTACTAGTCAAGATTTCTCGAATTGTTGGTAGTATTATAGAATGTTGAAATTCCAAGTTGTTTTAGAATCATTTGTGATTCGTTCTTCTGTGTCATAGTGATAATCTGAAACTACAGTGACAATCTCAGTTTCTTATTAGAACTTCGAGAAAGTCCTAACGTAGATAACGAATTAGCTGTTTATTTTACCTAAATTGTTTTGAAAAGATTAGTTCTCTTAACCTACCGTTTACATTCACCATGAATCAATTTTTGTGGAAACCTTCAGGTCCTACATTCAATCTCCTTCAAGGTTGTAGGTCTGCGTTGCTGAAGCGATCAATCTGTATTGAATACAAACAACAAATTAAAAAAAAAACCGATCTTCAAACTACTCCAACGTGAAGTAAAGTACATTTCCAAAATAGAGCTTTTACAACAGAACAATATATTATCTTTACCATAATTATAGTAGTATCATTAAAACAATCTGTAAGTTCAAATTGTTTGAATATTGTAACAATGACATGTAAATTCGTAAAAGAATGACACTTGAATAATTTAGTTTGAATGATATGAATCAAATCAAATTGGTTACTTGTTTAAATTGTAACAATTAACAATCTGTGTAGTGAATGTAAATTAATAATCAAACTATTGCGAAAAAATAAATTATAGCTTTAATGTACATTGTTCCAATTCAATGTTCAATTTCTTTTACAATAATGAAAATTCAAATCATCATTCATAAATAACAATAATTAAGAATTTGTGTGAATTAATCTAAAGAAAACACCCCATGTGATGCAAAAAGGAAAACTAAATGTAGAAAAAATAGCCACAAGTTTTTTTTAGTAATTTAAGGCTTTTGTTATTAAATCTATTGGTGCTGGTTATCTTCACAATATTTTCTATTAAAGTTTAATCAGGAACATATGAAGAACCCCAATGCATTATTTTAACAAATTTAGGTTACTTGATTTGATTTGGTTAATTATAATTTCATCTATCATACGTATTATACAATAGTAGCATTCTTCACCTATTTACATCTAACGTAGAGTAAGAATAGTTCAGTTGGAGTGAGTTGATGGAGATTGGTAAATAATTTTTTTGTTTGTATTGATCATAGATTGATCTCGGATGAGTATTATTAAGAATCAAGTAAACTAGAGACAGCTTCCTCTTCTTAATACAAAACTCCTCATCGAAGCACACTCTCATCTTTGCATAGGGATCGAGTCCCGTATCACCATGTCTAGCAGAGAACGTTTAACCATCAATATCACTGAACCAAGCTGAGTCCAATGATAGAATTTCGGCTTTGAACAGTTCGTGTAGTCAAAGGTGCGCAATGATGAAAAATTCCATACTCAAAAGAAACAAATGTCAAATAGTACCTAATCATTCTGTGATGAAGTGAATTCATACTGTTTCATGTACTCTATTTTTTTCACATTAAATTGTGAAAAATGGTTTAAAAGTGCATCAGTGAATGCATAAAGTCATTCGGTTTAACACTCAATAATAATTAAAAATAAGTTCATTTTATAAATGACAGGGAGGTAATTTTGATCACGTTAATTAATATTAGTCAAAGGTGGAGTGAAAAGTGTTGCCACGTTTATAAATGAAAACCAATTATTCGGTATCGTCCAAACGATCAATGACACAGCCGACATAGAAAACTGTTACTGCTATCCTCTGAGCATCAACCCATCTACCAAAATGAGAAAACCAACATGAGACATAAGATATAGTTTCATAAGCAACCGAGAAGATGGTTAATTATTCACACAGCTCATGTGTATATATATAATTTAGGTTACATATTTTGTTGAAGAATATCATCAACTGAGTAAGCATATTTGTTCTACTTGATCCGCTGTTTTCTATTAAAATACCTTTATTAAGTATATAGATGACCCTATTATTTATAAGCTTATTTCTTCCGCCTAAAATTTTGCTAAAACGAATTTTTTTTAAGGAATGTACCAAAACAGTCTATTTGTCATGAACGAAATTCTTCAAAATATCAAACTATTAGTTCGTAGTCCAAGACAGAGTACCTAAGCACCTTACTAATTACCCCTATACCACCGTATGTTACGTAATAAAGTCTATTTTGAATGCCACTCATCATCACGTAAATTTCACTTCTTAACTACCATCGTCATCACTTATTATGTCAGTATCAGGAAAACAACTTTACTTATGCAATTTCTTATATTATCTATTATTCTATACTAACCTATATTCTACTTCTTCGGACTTTTGGGAAGTAACTACTCTATGTTACGTCAAGTACTAAGGGCTCTTAGGAAAGTATGTAGCAAAACATTCAACATTATTATGACTGTAGCTGTGGATAGATATACGACGTGCCGAAAGCGGCTACTAAGTTCAATTCTATTATATAAACTACCACCACACACATTACATTCAAATTCTTTACTTTTAGCAGACTGAGATACAACTACCTTAGAATTCCTGTAGTGATAGTATCACAGTTCTACAATTCTGTATCTGGCACTCAAACTATGAAATGAGGTTGTAAAAGAAGATATGACCAGAAATCTATGACCTTAAAAATACAGATTATTAATTAAGTTTTGTCTGGAGTTACATATAGTCACATTTATTCTTTCTGTTCTTCTTCTCTTTATTTATACATACATTATTTTGAACGTCCATGACAAAATACAAAAAGGTGCTAAAATACTTTATACTGAAAATTCCATAACGTACTGAATGAAGCCCTAATTTTTATCCTTATTTAGAAGGCTGATGATAAGCTCTTGATACTTAAGATTAGAAACATCCAGATCCAAGGATTGATTAGATAACCTGCTATAGTTTTCTAAGCTTACCATAAACACTTTTGTTTAGCTTTATTTAGTATCTAACAAGCAAAGTGTACTAAAAATTACATTTTGTTTTAAAGATTGACGTTTTCGCTCTGATCAAATTATCTCTCTAATGAAGTAGTCATGCAAGAATAAGTTATACATTTTGTTTACCTAATATTTGAAAGAGGTCGACTTATACCTGTTCTTTAAGCATACAATCTCTTATCTCTATTGGATAGACAGTAGAATGCAATTGCTACTTTTGTATGTTTGCGTATACATGTATTAAGTCAATCGGAAGTTGCAGATTGTAAAATTAACCTTTATTTAGAATACATAAATTAATTTCATTAATCTGACAGATACTGCTTAAATGGAGTTGAATGTGTGCCCAACCAGGAAGCATATAATAAATAGTATAAATCTGTTTCTCCCAAATACTTGAATATTGCTAATCATTTCGTCACTCAGCTAAATAACTCCCAAGTTTTGCATTAATTTTATGGGACAGACATTGAAAAATACATTATACATTTATTATCTTGATATCGCGGTAAACATTTCGCTGTGTAGTAAAATAATATATAATGAAATGTACACTGACAAGTTTGTGTTGATTGTCATATTTATCTACTCCTTAGTGGTTCTAAAATATCATTAATCAAGTTGAAATATGGGTGCTAATCTAGATGACTCGAAGTTGTGCTGGCTAAGTCTGAGTACTAGATAGTTTAAGAAGGGGGGATCAGTCGACTGGAAACTCAAAACCAAGACTCCGTGTTTGTTGATATCCCTTGCCATACCATACCATACCATACCATCAATACTGGGAAACTAAATGGAAGAAATTAAAAATTGCTACATATACTAATGGTTCAACATGATTTGTTTTCAGTATTTAAACATTATTCGAAACTGTTTAATGATAGATTCACTTTTTGATGTTGGATATTTGAAGGTAATCAGTAAAAAATACTAGACCTGAATTATGTTCTGGCTTTCCGTCAATTAATTTGCCCCTTGACTATTTGCTTAAGGAATCTCAGACCAGATTGTCGTTTGAAAAATTTAGGTTATTTTTAATTTCAGTTACTGGGATATTTACAAGTTCACCTTCATTATTGGCATGAAAGGATGTTTAAGTGAAACTAAGAATAACCATGTTCATAAAAGTAGTATGGATGCATACACAGTAGAATGACATTTATACTTATCTAATGTAAACAGAATGTAAAACAAATGTCTGCAAATGCTGAATTTTAGCCGACTTGCATTACTTTTCAGCTAAGAGAAACAATATTATTCTTTCAATCGATTACCAATTAAACTTGTCATAATAGACATTGTTAGACGAAGTGATGATAACCTTGATAAATGATCTTACCCAAAAATTTTATTCACAGGAGTGGTTAAATTTATCCATATGCATGTATGTAATCCGAATGAAAATCTTATCTGTTACTTAAATCCCTATTGAGTGTTACAAATATATCAAAGAATATTTTGTAGGTAAGTAAAATTAGAATTACACATACCCACTCAACTACCAAATTATCATAAACATATTTCATATGTTTAAGTTGGTCTGTGACTGACAAGCAGAATCCAAGACACATGTTTCGTCCTCTTTGAAACTCGTCAGTTGAATGTATCTGCATCCCAGTAATAGCGATAGTCTGAAATGTAACAACTGAGCTATTCAGCTTTCTATAGCACTAAGATATTTCTGTTTAGTCTCGCATCAAAATTAGAACTTTGTGGATTAGATTCCACCAATACTAGTTTAAAACTATTCAGGGATCAGCTAGTGTATTCACAGAGAATGGTTTATTTCTTTTTTTCTTTGTTTTGTATAGAATTATATTCAAATAGCCTACCAAGTAACTCTATAAATTATGCAATCATCCTGCACAATAGAGGTTCATCCTGCTACACCAGTAACTCAAGAAAATTCGACAAATTTTAATAAAATAAACACATTAATAGACTATTCGCAGGACTCTTCAATCAATAATAGTCAATCCAGTGAATCTGAGAATTCTCCTAATGAATCCATTAGTCGTTATATAGAAATTAAACCATCTACTTCATCCCATAGTATATCAATCAGTCAGCGTTTGAAATCATCAAATTTTCGATCGCATAGTAAAAGCATTGCATTATCTAAGTCAAATACACATATACCATCTTGGCGAACACATAAGTATGGCAAATACTGTTGGAAAAGTTGGATTACATTTGTACATCTTGTTATTGCATTTAGAGCTATTATTGTAAGAATCGGATTTATATGTTTTACATGCACAGCTATTGTAAGTGTCGTAAAAGAGAAACAAGATGGAAGATTCTGGTTTTTAGCCTTGACAATTATACCTCTATTAATTGATTTAATCGTGGCTATTAACGCATATGTTTCTGGTAGATCTGTAACACCGACAATATCTAAGTGGTAAGTTAATAATTATGTTTGTTTATTTCAATATATATGTTTATATGATCGCATATTAAAGAAAGGTGGATATAATACAAATATTCTTAATCTAACCATATACCTCAGTTATAGTTCCCCATCATAAACCGATATTGGCTAAGATATCATTGAAATATAAGAAGCGCTGAACATACGTTTCGTCTAAGTATGGAACTACTAAGCAATATATCGCTACAATAAAAATACGAATCGTACTCAAATGTTTCGGACTTCAAGACCAGTGCTTAAAAATTGAAAACTTAAGCTGACATTTTGTGGCCCAGATTTTTAACTTTAGTCAATTAAGCTACTTCATTCAACGTTTTAGGATATATCCAGAATCGAATCAAGAAGGTCACGGGTTTGATCACAAGGATGAAACACTAAGTACTTATCGATTTTCAGTAGCACTCTGACAATGTCATTTTACGGTGTGACATATAATATTCAATAATCTCAATAATAGACAGTATTAATGATCATCACTTAGCTATTTAAGTTCGACTACAAGAAAGTTATATAGTAAAGTGTCCTATACGTTAAATTTGTCGATTTCCTTCATGGTTATTCTTAAAAACTAACAACATTTGGATGATTTTAACGTGACTCCTTTGATCATTACCTAAAAACATAATTTTATTCGTGGAAGAAGTACTTATAATAAAAAAAATTATTTTAATCTCGATTATTGTATTTAGATCTTAGTTAACATTAGCATAAAGGAAGTTAAACTTGTTCGAAAAGAAAGGAAACATTCTTTGCTATACACCCTTTATTCAAACACTTACAAACCTTGAATGTTTTAAATTCGTCAAAAATTAATGGGAAACTAGTTTCAAAATAAGAATTAGTAATTGGTAATATTAAGTGTTTCTATCCAAAACTGTAAACTATGTAGTACTTGAAGTAGGCAGTAAAATGCAAAGAAACATAGAAAGCATAAGTGATAAAAGTATACAATTAAGTAATAAAAACAATCTTAATGTCTCCAATTCAAGAGTATGTTTAATCGTTATATTGTTCAAACATTCATTTATTAGCTCATTATGAATATGATGTAACTCATTCTTATTATTATTCACATAGTAATGAATACTGTAACCATTACTATCAATGATATATACAGTTGTTATCGAAACATTTTCAAACACCGAATCTGAGTGCTATGAAAAACTTGATTATCATCTAAAGCACCCATCTGTCAGCATTTTGATTGATTTCGTCCTAGATGTGATAAATATCCATATAAGGAATGAACGTATTTTGTATTACAGATATGTGTGGCAACTACTAACTTATATACTGAGCCTCAATAAATAAACAGACAACTACATTATTGGTTTTCAAATGGTAATACATTAGTGCGTGCCTCTACAGGCCTTTGTTAGTAGTCCGGTTAAATCGTTAACTCAGTTGTCAGAAAATCCTAAATGGTATGATGATAGTTGTTACCTACTTTAAGTGATTTAATTCTGAACTTATGACAATACAAAGGTAAAATATTACAATGTGTTTGGTATTTGAAAACTGACTAAAACTTTGTTTCATCACAACCGAATGTTATATAAAATGCATAAGGTAATTTCATGAAATTGTAACTGATGAAAAACATCTGTAACATACGAATATACTATACATATTCTAATTTGTATTGTCTTATACTTTATTGCATCATGTTAGGTGGTTTGAGGTACTTGAAAGAATACTTTGTTTGACCTCGATTTCACTGTAGTTGATACTTATTAGTAAAGCCTACCTGTAATATTAAGGAAACTAATGATCCTTAGTTAGTTCAGATATAGATCAACCATTCTCACAATGCATGAAGTTGCACCTTACTGAAATCATATATAGCCTTCTGTAAGACCGAAATATTTATATTAACTGGTTAGTGAGTAGTGAACAATTTCAAGTTTATCTAACCCTTATTGTTAATGATAATGTTTAATATTCAGTTATTAATCACTGTACTTGTGTTGCGTGTAATAAACACTTACGGACAATTTACAACTTAGAATACCCCCTATAACTGTCTAACCACTTGCTTGTTAAATAAAGGGAACACATTCTGCCAAACAATTAAAGCTGGGATATTGCCGAAGAGGGAGACCCAGAACGCACGCTTCGTCCTATTCAGGATTTGTTAGCTGGATCTATCTACGTCCCAGTGTTGATGTTCATAAAGCGATGGAGATTGTTCAATTTGATTCCACAGCGATATCAATGGTAAGATGTAAACATTTTCAAATTTTACATTCTACCAAACGTTTACATATTTTCAAGTTCCAATAGAAATAAAATTCACCTCATTTCTATATAGAATTCCATCTATAGTGCACATAATGCATAAAATCTCAGAGTCTCCGTGAAAGCTTGACCCGTGTTACGAAATGTCTATATCACACAAAGATAGTAAAGCTATTTTCAATAACTACCAAGTAGATTCTAGAAATATCAAAACAATTCAAATGAGCTTTCTAAAGTGCATCAAAAGTGATTGGCTGAGGCTTTTCATAGATTGCCGAACTCTTCTTTACTCATTAGAAAGAATACAAACAATATGTTCAAGTCAAGAAACAGACGGATATAAAAATGATAATTAAACTAACATATCTAAAGTAGCAGAAGACAATTTCGTGATATACACTTTCAATTAGGAGGTGAGTCAACTGTCAATGTTTACAAAACTATGTAGTTCGGTACTTTCTCATAAAAAACTTAAAATTGTAAGTATATCAAAGAAAATGGATTCTATAGAATCAACTTTCACGCAACAAAACTATCATCCTTTCATGCGATCTGATCTACAGTGTATCGTGAGAAAACAATTTAATGTGTGCAATTTTTGTAACATCTTCCATTTCTTTCTCTATCGACCGCCATCAGGTTGAACAACTCTTCATCAGTTAAAAATGCACTTCCAGCCGATCTTCAAATTATAGAAGAACATATTTATATATATCAACACCGTATTTCGAATATATTCTGACATTATAGTCTCATAATGTAAAAGCACTGTATATGCATATGTAAAAGTGTTGCATAGTTTTGGCAGTCAGAACTCAGCAGATTAGTGGTGAACACATTTAGCACAAAAGAACTGACCCTATGTGTGAACAACAACTCCAGAATGCAGATAATTTCAGCTGAGGAGTATTTCAGATGAATATATTATGTGAGAGAAATATGATTTTTGTAATTAATTAATTAATTAATTGTTTTCTCTAAACACGAAACTTGGAGACGTACTCCAGTGTGTTTATCCACCATTGGATGGAATTTGTAGGCAGGTAATTTTGTGAGCTGTAATTGAGAATCTGGTCTTTGTACCTTGGTTTTCAATACACTTGCGTTGCTGGATTTACTGTGCTGGTTATGATGACTGACTGGACTATGAATGATAAAGTGTTATTTGACTCCTTTTTAATGTGAGTTGTATGTAATCAAAAACAATACCACTCAAAGTGTAAGCAACTTCCAACGTATTCCTAATGATAATGACGATGGTCTTGTTGCTGACAAGCAAATGAAATCACTTCAATCGTTTCTTTAAAACCCAGAAGATAAAATAACAAAAGAAGGTAGACCGAATATAGTCTACATAAAACTACTCTAATTGTGAAGTACATTACGTCGGACATGGGTTGCGTCCTCTTCATAGCCGTCTATAAGAGTATCATCTAACCGCCAAACTCCACGTTATATCTTCTTTTACATCATTACATGCAGACAATCATGGATATACATTTGACTGGGAGAAGAAAACATAGAGAAGATCAGCGAATTCTTAGAAGATTCGCACACAGATCAATCGTCAGTCAGTCAACATATTGAGATAGATTCTATGTGTCAATTAATTAGAAAACTAATAAACAACTACAATTCTATGAATTAGATTAAGAGAGAAAGAGATCAAGATAAATGTGCAAAAAATGAAAGGACAATTATCGGCAAAAACCATTCAGAACAAACTACTAGTCACTCGTTTAGAAACTCTCATTGTTTAATGAATAAATCCAGATTGATGATCAAATCTCCATCCAGCTAGGTGAATACAATTTAGCTAAATTTATTAAAGGCGTCGATAAACGTATTCATCACAATTAGTTATCTAGAGAGTCTATAATAAATTCCGAGATATATCACTGGATAATGTATACTGACTAATTTCACAGTAAAGTATAATGATGAATATCTGAACCCCTTAAAATTCATCTCTTTTGTTTCATTTAAGTATGTAACTGTAAATATTATCAAAAATATAGATTTTGAATGAAATTTCCTTGTTTGTCAATTATCCAACCATGTAACATACAGTCTAAATTGTTTTCGTCACTAATTGATTGAATTTCAAATCACTAAGCTACTGGGAATAACTATTTAGTAATTAAAACATTCGATTGCAGATTTCAACCTTGTCTTACTATATATTTCAATTGTTGGCTAGTATCATCATCGTCTACATACAACAATGCAGCTCAGGTTGATTAATATAAGAATGTAATTTGTGACTGTATAACATAATGATAAAAACACAATTGGAAACTCAACTGTTTTCTTGTTACTAATCAAAGAATTTTTTCCGATAATCCGGCTTATTATTTTCATTATTTACCTACTGGTCTGAATTCTAACAGGAAATCAACGATTTTTTCCCCTTATGTTCAATAAACTGGTAGCTTAAGGATTAAAAAACATACACTAATTACATGCACTGATATTGTTGGTTGCATCTGTTATCTATTGAAACATTTGTAAACAATATGTCTATGTTATGTCATGCTATATTGACGACTACATAATAACTCGATAAACTTGATATAAATTGGTAATCGGATATTAATAAAGTGCAAAGGATAGTGTAATTGCTAATTGCTAAGCAGTTCTTGATTTTTTTTTAGATGATACCATTCCAGGAGAAAATTCATTCCAAATTAAATGAAATATTCCTATAAAAATAACAATAAATGATATTGTCTACGTGTACATCTAAATTAGGTTCATTAAGTAATTGATGAACAACTAAGAATAAGGTATCCATAATATATGCTATAATCTATTTAATTGGCTTCAAAAAAGTTTAAGATTACTTCACATTTCCTTTTCCTTAAAGAAGTTAAAAGGTAAATTAAATGATATAGCACACCATACAAGACATTTCACGTTAACCAATGAAGACTAATCAATCCTGACAGCCAAATCTGTGCAACCAGTATGTATGTATAATCTGAAGGCACTCGCATTTTCCTGTTGACTCGTCTTGACTAAGTAGTCTAGCAGTGAACGCGGTGGCGTTTGACACCGAATGAATTAGGTTTGAGTCCCGATGTGAGTATCAACACTGGGATGTTGTTGCGTCCTGCTAACAAGCCCCATATGGGACAAGCCATATTTGTAAACCACCTGTGTATCAAGGCGATCGGTTCACGGTGAATATATGGTAATAGAGACTAATTGATTTCAGTTAATATCAAATCAACGAGAAGGTTTAAATACATACAATTAAAGTTCATTTGATTTGAAAAGATCATAGAAATTGCATTTTACTTCTAACAATCTGTTATTTTCTTTAATTTACTAGAGAATTATTCTTTCTGTCAATTAATGTATTTCCACACACATATATATGCAAACCAAATTTTCCAAGAAAATTCGTTTTATTGAAGCTGATAATCAGAACAGAGGGTAGTAAAATGAACTGTCACAAGAACTACATGATATTTATTCATATGGTCGTACAAGCAAAATATAATACAGTATGGTGGAAAAATTCTAAACAAATATGCAACTATGAAGTTTTGACACAAAATTGAATAGCTGACTGTAATTTTTTTCATTGAAGGTTATGACAAAAACTGATAAATTACTTGTCAAATAACTTTCTGATAAATAATCCCAAGAAGTTTTAATGTTAAGTGTTTGGATATGGCCATCAGAAAATCGGGGACTATGTTAGGTCACAGTCCAAACAGCTTATTTGTAATGTCTCATGATATAAAACTATCTAGCTCGAGTTCAGACCTACAAAAGTAAACTAGCTCCTTAAAGATCGAAACTACTCTTCACCGATGAGTGTAACCTCATACAATACCTAGGCTATCCACTCTTTCCTATGAGTATTTAACATTAAAACATATGATTATCAATTAAGTAGACTAGTGATGGTATTACAGCCTAACTGGTAGAATAAGATTACTACTAAGAAATATATGGATATGTCAGTAGTCACTACAAAGAGAGCAGTTAATTTCCTATCACAGCTCAATTTACTATATGGATACCATGTAACAAATGTTTGGTAATTGTTGTTACTATAATCTAAGTTATGTATTTCTTACTCAGAACTCTTGTCGATGATATTCTTCTTGTAGTCGAAACATTCCCATGCATTAGTGAAAATATTCATTTTCATTTACAGTATCATTCCTTTCAGTTTCACCGTGATATGGAAGTACATCAGCACACTCGCTAGTAAGGCAAACTACTAGTTTTCCCTTTTATTACAAAATTATTAAAACGACAGTAATGAATCGTTTCTTAAGGTTTTACTATAAATAGATGTCTAGAAGAGCGATATCTCTGAAGTGATAATTTTATTATCTTCATTGAGATTCTACTAAATGTTTGTGGATTAGACACAAATACCTCAACCATATTCACACAGTGTATAATCAACATTAATTAATATACGCGTTGTAAGTTTACTATTTTCGATGTCCCATTGATTTGTTATCCTAGAAGATCATATCCTTAGTAAATTATGGGTTAATAGCGAACTTTATAATAGGATTCTTTGGAAGTCATATTAGTATACTAACAATGATATTCAACTAATCCACTGCATTATGAAGACAATCAGTTTCCTGTGCGAATAAAACGCTAATAAACTGTGAATATATATCTGGAAACAGTCTTCTGGTTTTCATCTCTGAATTCTCGTAGTAGTACAATGTATAAAACCTGATAAACAAGTCAAAGTTATGTAAGTAAATTTCAGTTTATTCTAAAATAAATACATGGATATATATTTTTTTAGTTCAGAGGCTGCACAATGACATGATAATGTCTGAAGTTGGCTTCATATTGAGATGACACTTGCTGAAGAACTATTAGAAATAAAGACCAAATTATCTTAGCTTAATACTCTACAGAATAACTCCACAAGTAACCAAACCTAAATTTTTTACGTTTCTCAGTTAACGAAAACCTTTAGATCACTATATTTCTAACTTAAGTTGTTAATATTAACGACGATGAATAAGCCAACGTTTTCGATGAAAATATTTCTCAATAATAGCATCACTGAAATCTATCGATGCACCCTAATAGGAGTTTATAAATTAAAATAAGCATCTAACAAAATTTTTGTTGATCTTTAATGATTTTATGAATAATAATGCTTTATGAAGTAAACAAGTGTCAAATTAACCATTTTTCACTAACGTTTCACTATAACAATTAGCAAGCTTAACTTGACCGAAATAGAATTAAACTTCTGAAATATGTTAACTTACTTAGATACAAATAAAAACTGTTGTGAATATAAGACATTTTGTTTATCGTTTTATTGTATTCACTGAGTAGGATAGTTTTATTTTGAAAGTAACTTTGTCATTCTAGACCGTCGAATCGGCTGAGACTTATAGGAGAAATTTCTGAAAATTGTTTGTACAACTGAAGGTTCTAAAATCAAATTATCCACCTCAAAATGCCAGTATTTATCATCATCGTCTCTAACAATTTCCTTGTAATACTTACACTAAGTTTAACACAATTTCTTTAATGTATATGATGTTCAGGAATTCGTTACCTATTATTTCGTTCTTTTATTTGATAAATATTGATTAATTGCTGTTTTCAAGTGACAGTCCCTAACATCTAATTGCTTCGATTATCCTTTTTTCTTTATGCGTTGATTTCACACATTGGAAAATTTTTCCTCTGTAACATTATGGATGCTTTGTCGTTCATATATATCTGTAAGCAGTTTAAGAACCACGTTTTAGGCTTTTTATGATGTAAATCAACATACATGATGGATTGCATTTTACATATAGTAAATACTTTTGAGATATGAAGTGTAATCAATCAAATAGATATTCCTTCTATTCAATCTAGTTGCTGTTTTCGTATTGCATTCATTGTTTTTCAGTATATATATATATATATATATATATATATATATATATATTAGTTGAGTTTCATGGGAATCAGTTTTTAAATATTTTCCTCGTATTTATCATAGATTAATATCTGTTGAGTACCACAGAAAACCAGGAACCAACAGTTTTGTGTGAATCGCTGAGGAGTCCCATAATAGAGCGGAAACGTCCACTTGGTTCTCAATGGTACTCAACTGATATCACTTTGTGACGAATACAAACAAGAAGAAATACAAATTTGTTTTTTTGATTTTTGGTTTGTCAGCTAATTTTCATGACAGTCAAGTGAAAAGCATTAATTCTCATAAATGAGGTACGTTAAACATTCATTCGATTTTTCCATGTATTTCTCATTTTTCCGCCTAATTTCAGAGAATTATTCAATATACCAGTAAGCTTGGTACGTCAAATGCATCTTGTTAACAATCAATTAATGGAATAATGGTCAAGTGAGCTAGAGAATGATAGTAATGATGCGATGACCATATTTAGCCAACCATAAAAACGGCTTACATTAGGACAGATATCCGCATTTTAGAGCCGTACACTGCTAATCAGACCTTCCATTCATGATGTTGGTCCTAACCCCTTGCTGAACAAGTGGTAATTGATCATCTAGGATCATTGCCATGTTATAACCTAATGATTAGGTATCAACAGCCAATTGTTAATTACTATAGTGAGCCATAATAGATTTTCTAACAAGCTGAAATCCTGGTCACCAGGACTCCTTCCTTCAAATGCAGAAGCCTGAATAAGTTTTATAGGCCCTCATTTTGAGGCTAAGCTGAGCTAAGAGTTCCAGAAGGTCGTCATCAACCTTATTTTCATGGGAAACCAGTAAACCCTATGAGAACAGCTCTTGCCAACTGTAGGACTGGGTAGAACAGGTACCTCAGGGTATACTGCCTGTATATAAAAATAGGTGAACACCTCCCTAAAAAGAAGCTAGGTAACAGTTGTCTTAGTATATTACAATGCAGCGTAATTTCCATAAATATAAAGGTCTTTGGAACAAAAAGAATCAGAGCATTTCTGTCACAGGAGACTGATTTTACTTACTTATACCTAGAACAAGAGGCATAGACTGCATTGTTCCTACACAAGTCACCTCCATTGAGAATTCATATTAGAATCTCACCATCCAGCGAAGTTTACTCAAGGCAAGCTGAATCTCGTCCTTCCGTCGATCACTACACCAAAGAACACAGCGTTTTAAGGAGACTATATGCCTTTAAACGCCATGAACCTCGACTTTGAACAAAAACCACCTTCAAAGAGTTATAGTTACTCCCACTATATATGCAAAATATGAAGATTGCATAGTTAAGTGTAGTTTGTAAGGTGGTTCGGTGTAGTCGCCAGGAAATCCTGAACCTAGATATGTGTTATTTGACACATACTTGCAACTTTAGAAAAGAAATTATGCTCCCCTGTGAATTCTATCCAGGATCACTCACTTTCATAGTCTTCGACTGTTACCACTGAGGTATTCAAGCCACAGTTCTAGTCACCCATACTAGTAGCCACATTACAATGCGATCGATAGAATTCGATCAGAGTTATAAAAAGCTTGACAAGCATCAAACCGGTCACTGTATGCTGACCAACCAATGAGTGTAGTACACACTAACACACTATTCTTTTCTTTACAATTCGATATATCAAATTGTGCTACACTGAAATGTTGATTGAAATAAGTTATGTCTAACTTCAAACGTTCTGCATGAAATGTTGATTAGAAATGACACTGAAATATGTACCGAATATCTACCTAATGAAAGGTGATATTATCGTCACTCATAAATGAAATACACATACTGACAATTGAAATTGTAACAGATAACCCCTTGTATGGTATACAGACGTTTGTCTATTTCATTATGTACTTAATTTAATTTATCAACATTTTTCTGGCATATGAATTCATTTTTCAATTGTCACTTGATTTGTCAAAATCAAATTACTTTCATTCATAAGAATTTTCAACTGAATAATACATTAGTGGTATTTCAAATTGGGTTAAGTATAGTTTACTTTGTTTATTTTTATGTGATTCACTTCATATATTTAAGATTTAACAAAATCTTTTTTTGTTTAAATGTTTGCATTGAACAAATATTATGCTTACTTAATTTAGAAAATTGTAGATATAATTTATCATCATTTAAGCGAATAACAATGTTGAACATTCATCAAAATTTCGGTTGATGGAAATGTAAATAAAACTAGTTTTTTCTACTCTCAGAGTGAATTCAAACTGTTTATACAGCTGTCTTAATTACATTACAAGTTTTACAGTGAAAATCGATTTATAAGTATAATGACGCCAACCTAGTGGTGATGATGGTTAAACATTGATTGTGGCAACTCGCTCGGTTCTCTTCCATTGTATTACTGTGTCAATCTAGTGACTGTTAGTTTATTCTTTGATTTTAAGTTTAGTTGTTTGAACTAGACACAAACTTATATCAGTTAGGCACCAGTGAAAACCTCGGAAAACTGAACAATTGTTTCATCCTAGTACGGAACTCTACAGTAGTGTGCATCCTCGAATTTTCCAAGAAGTCAAACCCGATACTTTCATGTCTCGTAACGAACGCTAAGACATCTGCATCACTGGGCAGGCGTCCAAATGGTAGAATTCTTAATTACTTTTTTTAATTATTAGTAATAAACGATTTTTAAATGGTAATTGACTTTTACATAGAAAATATGGCCTATTAGTGCACTGATTCAGATAAGTATACTTTGATGCACCAAATATGTTTATTAATACAGACCCAAATAGTTATAATAACGAACTACTGAACGACAGTAAACCTTTTACGATGACTTAGGTCATATGTAACATCTGAAGTTGTCAGTTATCATTTTTATCTATAACATTATTCAAAGTCTCTTTCATTTTTACCAACTTGACCATTGTCATAGGTAACTTAATAATGAGTATAAAGTACGATTCATTTTTTTAAGCCTACAGAAATTCTAGGATTTTGTAATGAATAGAAATGTTTGTTCTGCAGAGACAGACGGTGATGTTGAGAATGTAACAGTTACGAAAGAAAATGAATTAGATGATATCCTATTAAATCCTTTAATGGAATAAATTTGGAAATAGGAATCACTGGATATCAGTTTATTAGTTTCAGGGTAATGACAATTTTGTAAAACTTGAAGTTCAGGGATCTTATTTTTTAGTAAACTCACATTGTCAAGGTGTTCCATACTATTAAGAAACATAGGTTCAGTGTTTTCTTGTTTTTAAATTAACCTTCTATAAGACTGAATTATTTACATTCATTGATCATTGAATAACATTGAATGTTATGTTTGTTTAATTCCTGTTTCAACTACTCAACAGTAAACGCAATGCACGCAGTGACGTGTTATTTACACTAGTGATCACGTATTAACTTGATCTATAGAATCAGATCAGTACAAAACGAACTGCTTAGGCATTTACAATCATTTGCTCTCCATTAGATCAATGCTTTGAAAGCATATCAAGGCGAACTATAAACCGCAATTGATTCCATAATAAGATTTAGTCGTATGTACTGAATGATAATACATTTCTATCATATATTAACAATTATCGAAACTTTTAAAGTTGTCGATCCATTGTCTAATGTTACCGTAAATAATTCTCTAAGTTTCCTTTATCACTTTTAATTTGTTTTAAATAATCAGGTAGTCTGCACCAAATAAAGTGTTAAGAAATATGTATTTGTGTAAGCTAATTGTCTTAAAGGTTGGTCTTTTATTATTCCTGTAAGTTAATAAACATGGTAGAGAAAGGTTACTTCTCATTCAGTATTTACACAGTGATAAAAGTATATCTACATTTAATCTGAATCTAATTTCCATATTTAAGTTTATTCCATGAAAGAGTCATCACTGAAGAATCCAGATAATGTACAGCGTGAATACAAACTTCACAGACCCACTCAATAAATTAATGATTATTACATAATCAAGGAACTAACAAGCAAGTGTTGACTTTATATCACGAATTGGTCTGAATTATGCAATCACGAAGTACTGAAAGGCTGTTTCAGTCTAGTATGAGACTCTTTAGCAGTGAGCACCCTCAACCTTATCAGTAATTGAACGCTTCATCATTAAACCACTGAGCCTGCTCCCAACGGTTAATATTTTGGATTAACTATCTTGAACGAAAGTTTAAATGTTTCAGCTCATATCATTAACAATAAAGATAGGAAAAATAGGAAGTTGTTTATTTAGTAAAACTGATTTCGAAAGTGACAAAAGCATTAACTAAAAGGGCGGATTATATTTTGTTTATCTAGAGTAATTTTGAAATTATTGACTTCATAAATATCTTTCGTAAAAACAAAAGACCTAAATACCTTCGAAAACCTAAATAAATGTGTAATACTGTGTCGCATTATGTTTCTTGAAGTAAGTTGTAAGTTTAATGGAATTTTTGCTGATAAATACACAATGCTTGAATTGTGATTGGCAGATAGAATTCAAAGGGCCCATTTCATCATATTTACTGTTCCTTATTTAGTTGTTTAAAGTAAATTTTTAGTTGTAAATCATGGAAAAAAGCATAGAAATATGATCCTTAGGGAATTATAATTCTTATCTGATGTTACAGTAATAAACAAAGATTAGTTAAAAGAACACAAAACTCAAGAATTCTGTTCACTAAATCATAAATCTGTAATATGAATTTCAAAACACGAAATGATGATGTAAGTAATTTTAAAGTCGTTTAATGAGATCATCAGCCGTGAGCTATTCCACATTAAGATAAATAGCCATAATAGTTTTTGATTATGCAATCCATATTTATTGAATACTCAGAATTCATATGAACGTCTACAAAATATCTTAATAATTCTCTTGGTGTTGTTTAAGTTTAAAAATTACTCAGTGGAAAATGATCTAAGATCTGAAAAACATGCTTAAAATATATTCCAGTCAATAAACTTATATCTATTCATAAATGTCTAAAATGGATTGCGGCTGGCTAGGGACACACGTTTCATCCTATTCGGAACTTGTCAGCTGCATGTACCTGCATCCCTGTGTTGATGTTCATTCCGGTATTCGAACCCAGTTTATTTCGTGCCAAACGCTACTGCGTTCACCACTAAGCTACTGAGTCAAGACAATTATGCTTGTGTGACGACTATATATATATATAATTAGAATGTATATAAATCTTGCTATTGATCTTACGCTTGCCAGCTGAAATCAACTTCAAACAGTACTTGTGGAATATCGCTATATCGAGTCAATTCGCTCAAGATGCATATGTGGCAGCCGAGACTGATCAATTTCAGTCTATAACAAATTAACAGGAAGATTCAAATGCGTTTTAATTATTCGCAAATGTTTGACTGAAATTGAAAATGAGGTTATCACTTATTACTTTCAATACTATTTTATAAAGTTTGACTGCCTTATCTCCTCAAGTCTTAAAAATCGAAAAGATGAAAAGAAAAAGACTATACACGGAGAAGAATCTATTGTTGTTAAAAAATCAAATTGCTTGACGAGTTAGGGTATTGAACACTTGAACATGTTGTATACTCTGCCATATAACATATGAAAATCATTTAGAGAGCTTACGAGTAGAAAACATATCACCAATAACACCCATTTAGATGCCATTTTATTGGACGAGTCTTTTTTAAGAAATGGACTTTCTGCTTCTACAAGTTTGAGGATAATTTATATTCTACTATTCACTGAAACCAATGCTCCAGAATATCTGAAGGTGCTTAGCCCATCCTTATGTACAAAACTTGAAGAAATTTTCAACCTCCTTTATGAGAAATGTGAAGTTTAATGTCACTATTAACTAGTATCATCAACAAATCGTCTTCAGTGAATATAATTCGAAAACTTGCACGAAAACATAAGTAATCTTAAAACTGAAGAAGGTGGTTCTTTGGAGGACATCAGCTTACTATTTATAAAAAAATGTATTCTATCTTCTATTAACAAAAAATAGTGTACCTAAAGGTGTTATCCTTTTTCCCTTGTTAGTCTAGTCTTACACTTTATCTTTTTCAATGTCTAACTGTTAAGTTTAGACTAAGATTTTTAAAAAACAGGAACAACATTACAAAATCGTGTGATGTTTGTACCATTGTAGTAAGTCTATGTTGAATGTCATCTATCGTTAAATGTCTTGGTTCACAGGTGTTTTTCAATCTTGCTTAAATTACTACGTAAAAATTTAAATGGTTTCGGCATTATTAGACACACTAATACAATTTGTAAACCTAGTATATCATCTTTTATTTCATGCTGATTTGCATTGTAATTTCATACATTCTGTGAAATAATCACGCAGTGTTGAGAACTATTAGTAGAGCATGTAATGGAACACGCGAAATTACTATGAATGTGGTTGTGGATAGATATATGAAGTTCTGGAAGCGGCTACTAAGTTCTATTCTATCGAATATAAACTACTACCACACACATTGCATTAGAATTTTCGATTTTCGGCAGACTGAGATACAACTACCTTAGAATTCAGAGTTTTGCAATTTTGTATCTAGAACACAAACTATGAAATGAGAAGTTTGTAAAAGAAGATTTGACCAGAAATCTATGATCTCAAAAATCCGGGTTAATAATCATTTTGACAGTTTCTAGTTTTCAAGAAAATATCATATTTATTCGCATATACACACATAAGCGAACTAAATTATTACAACATTGGAATGTGGTAACGATGTTAACTTACCGAAGAACTTCCTCGTTAAATAATTTATAAAAGAGACTAACTTCATTTTTATTGATTGGTTTAACAAACGCAGATATTATTTTGAACTGAGACAGTTTGGCGGATAATAATACTTCAATTGACCTTTTGTCATAAATTGATCTCGGTTAGGCGCCAGCAGAAACAAGGGAACATTAATTAGTTGCATTGTTCTAGTAAGAAACTTCTCAGTACTTAGTGTGAGCCCTTGTTAGGTAATTGAACCATTCAGGTCTCATAGCAAGTACCTAAATTTGAGTATCATAGCACCACATGATAGAGTTTCAAACAAAATTTGAAGGTCATGGAGATTGATGGCTCATGACACAATGCGGCAGTTTAGTGCTTCTTTTCTTCATTAGCCGACTAACTAAGATTAGCATGCAACATTTCCCACAACGTCCATTAACAACAATGGCTTAGTTCTTTAACATTTAGCAAATTTCAAACAATAGTTATCAAAGAATAATGTTGAAACACCAATGTAGATGAACAGTAACGTCAACTTGTGAAGAAACATTTTCAATGAATTTAAAAATCAATATTTATTAATGGCTGAAGTTGAAGTGAACGGAATCTTGAATGAATGCCCCATCCTACTTAAGAATCAAGTACTTGTACCTAAACCACAGCGCTAGTGTTCACAATAATCTTTTAGTATTTTCTATACATCCAAATATCATTCCTAATCTATAAATTAAAAATATTCAATTAGGCATTGACCTTTCTTCGTATGTATCATAAAATAATCAAATATTTACTTTAAATACATTCGTTAAAAGTTCACTTCCTTCTCTTGGCAAAGTATTTTATGCTTATTTTGGTTAAGTAATAAAAAGAAGCTAAGTATGCCGTCCTGTATGTAATATATAACCTACAACTACATATGTCAAGCTTGTAAATACAAAAAACGAGGTTAATATCAGTATTCTGTCAATTCTTCAAGTTATTTTGCTTAAAATGTTATTGAATTACACAACAACAATATTTGTTTTGCATTGAATATTGGAGCATATAAACGATCCACATCTATGATGTTTTTGTAAGTGTAATGAGAAAGTGAATACATGTTACATGATGAAAGCAGTATTAACATACATAGTGACAACTGATCGGTATTCTTTAGCCTGAAGTTAATAATCCACTTATGATGCTTGTTGGTTAATTTGTTTTTTTTTTACCTTGTGATTTGTTTCAACATTTACCTATGGCGACACGAAGTGAGGTTAAATGTAAAGTAACTGAATGTATCATAGAAATACAACTAATATGTTGGTAAGGGAATGCCAGAATACAATATTTCACACAATATTTTTCCATTTTCTTCTTTACGTCTATATTATTTCCAGAGTTTGGAGGAAAAAAGTATCTTTACTCTCACTCTGACTGATACATTGTGAACAGTGTTTTTCTTTATGCAGAAAGCTTCCATATTGTGTGTTTTGTGAACGCGTTGTAGTTCTACGGTTGTCCCTTAATGGTAAGGCAGAACCAATACACCAACCGATTCACTATCATTTAAATTTTATTAATCAGCGGGGAAAATCGTCCCTGGATATCATTAATAATGTTAATGCGGAAACTGTCTATTCTCAATATGTTTATTATATTCTTCACTTGTTCTTCTTTATTATTATTTAATGTAACTATTATGGTCATTCTTCTAAATAGACTGAAAGCTTACATTAAAATGACGTACGAAATTAATTCCTGTATACCGATTAGAGTGTATTGGTTTTCGGTAAATAGTGAAATGGGAGGTTCCATTCGGGCTGCTTTGTAATAAATAATCTAAAAATAATAGTTCATTCAATACATTTTTATTTTTAAGATGAAATGAATACTTGTTAAAAATGCATTAATCTGCTTAGAAAAGATCTCAAGAAAGTTATGATAAAAAACGTGCCAATTAGTTATCCAGACCAAATACATGGTTAGACTGTACTGAAAATAATGTATTATTCTATGTGTATCATAATATGCTCCACAATCAATGACGTGATAAATTTCATATTTACACCATCCGTTTATGTGATAAAAGTAGAATTCAAGCTAAGTTTGAATAACTTCATAATTAGGATAGTGAATAGTGGAGGTCTACTTGACAGTGTGAACATTTTTAGTAAACTGTTAATAAAGTCTAGGCATTTATCAATAGAAATGTTAGTGCACAGAAATAAAATGTTATAGCTTACTATTGTTCGGTTTATATCATTGGCTAGTTCCAATATACTTGATTGGAAATTACAAGAATTCTTGATAGAATTTTGTAAATTTAGTCAAGTGAACTAAGTATAGCGCTTTTTGAAAGTGCAAATGTTGACATGTTTGTGAAACTCACTAAAAGTCTCAAGAAGGATTCCAAGTAAACGAATTTTCTGCAAAGCGTAGAAACGTATTGCTGTACAAGATTTGAAATATAAAACAAACAATAGTGGAACACTAATGAGAGATTTGAGTTTTTTAGGTGTTCCTCTGTCTCTGAATTAACTATATTTTAACCGTATTTATTACTGCCTACATACATTTCAGATTGTTTTAATTCATCTATGTAATTGCATTGCTTTGGTTTCTTAAAATCTGAAGTCACATTACATCATTAGCCGTTATAAGTGAAAAACCATAGAAAATTATGTAGTATCAAGAAACTTCTAGTTAAATTATACAATCCTTTTAGGAATTAAAATCGAAATGTTTAATATATTGCCTTAAGAGAAAAGAATCAATATACAATCATCTAAACTTTCAGCTACAGTCAACTTTCGATATATATCGACGATACTTGTCTGATTCCTGATATATGTGACTTATGTGTTTTATGATTTCATACTCCGATTTTCGAAGTTCATTTCAGAGCTTATCTATGATGAATACAAGATTAATACTTGTGAAATTTATTCAACTGGAAGTGATGAAGTAACACACACAAAAGGAAAACACTGAACTGATAATGTTTTTGTTTTTATTTTAATTAACTGAAAGAACTTAAAATTATCACTAGTTTATGTGATGCATATTTGTACTATAAATGTACTTCATAAAAGGAACTATTAAACACTTTGTAAACTCTAATATTAACAATGTAAACATTAAGACATAAAGTATGTAACAATTCATGTTAAGAAAACAGAGGATTAATTGGCAAATAGATTTATTTATTTCGGTTAAATGGTTACAATGACCATGAACTTTGTTTATTTAAATGAAACATTTTACATGAAATACAAGTTTGTATGGTTAATGAAAAGACAATAACAGAATGTAACAGCTGAAAAAGTTGATCAGTAGTATGATGAGTAAATAAGGAAATATATTTTGCATGAATTATTTACTAATATATAATGTAGAGAGTATCCTCAAGTGATCTTTTACAATGCACTATTTATTTTATTATATATAACTATGATTTTCTTATGAAATGCTTTCAGTATAGTTCAATATAAAGGATATTTAGAAAGTTTGATGTCGGTCATGGTGATTTTATTAGCCAAGAATATTGATATTCAATGTTACATTGAGCCCTATATGATCTGTACAGTAACGTTAGGAGACTCTGTTGAATATATTGTTCAGTGGGACGACTAGAATTTAGCTTGAAGCACCTTTACTAACAATCAACAGATGACGTGAAAGATGAGAAAATTAAAAAAGTGTCTAGCCAATAAAACTTATCTGATAATCGTGATTTTGATAAATTTGTTGTGTCCACTAATGGAACAGTGAATTTACATGAATTCCTGTTTTGTATTTCATCAGTTTGTTGTACCTCAATTTCTATATGATTCAAAACAAGTAATTTTGCTTTAGATATAAACTGCGTATTCGAGGTAGCCACTGTCCTGTTTAATACGTGTAAACGACTGTAGTTGGTAAATGTCTGTAATCAGAGGTTTGAAATTCGTATATCTGGACTCACTGGCTGGGTGTTTAATGCTTTGGCGTTCGAAACAAAACTTCTATAGTTGAATCCAACATCACCACCGTAATTCAATGAGCTAACCAATTTTGAATAAGACGTGCTCGTCCTGAATTACACCTCTAGCTAAAATTTAAATTTACTAAGAAACTTGTGACAGATTGCACGAGAATATCGAAACAAACTACTCATTATGCCTATGCAGAGACTGATGATTTCACAATCTAATACCGACGCTAATAACAGACGTTTATTGATGTTATCAATAATGTTTCTTATTTGTAAGAGGGATTCATCTCTGAAAAATTTCACCTCTGAATATCGGCGATCACTCAAAATATACCTGATACATTTAAATGGAATTCACTATTTATTTTGTTTTGTTTTCATATGATCTATTCTGGTTTTGATTGCTGCTCAGATATCACTATTATTTGTGTACCATGAATAAATCTGTGTACTTTATAGGGAAATTCAGTCAAGTATCATGGTTATCTGTAGTTTGAAGGTCAGGATATTAGAATAATTTGAACTTTAGAATGAATTATTACTGTGCTGATCCATTTTCTGAATTATGTCGAAAGCTTTTTTTCACTTGTTTATGATCAGTAATTAGAATTAACATGCCATCATATTGAAACTTGGCTGTACTTTTTATTCTCTTAATTAAGAAATAGCTAGCAGTTAGTTGTATCTTAACAGAAAATTAACAATCCTTTCAGTTCTGTTTACAGTTTGATAATGGCATACGCTTTCAAAAGATGTCGTTTTCCAAGTATAAATTCTTATTTACATTATTCAAAGAAGAATTTGGGTTTATTTTTCATAAAACTTTGGATATCACCTAAAAATTGAAATGCTTACGAATTATGTAGATACTGATCTCATATTAAGAATTACACATAGTAATATTAAAAGAATGTATTTTCTAGTTGTTGATATTAAAGACTTTAACTAATCAATCTCAGGTGGAAATTTTTCATTCCCCATGGATGGTGCCGATTTCGTTACTAAGTTTTAAGTCGTAAAGACGTTGATTGGCGACTAGTAGAGAGATATACAGTACCTGCTTTATCCTTCTATAGACCTATCATCTTGATGCCTTTGAACTACTACGTCATTGCCAACCTATCTTTACCAAATTAGTTATGTCAGTTCCAGTTTCATAATGAATGTAATATCTTAGTGTACTAACAAACAAAGTGTGCAATAAAGTAAATTCACGTTTAACTCAAATTCTTACTACTATCACAAACCAAAAATCTGTTTTTCTTATTGGCCCAGTGTGCAAAAGTATTCTGTTAAGAAAATTATTATCTCATCAGTTATTACCCTAACAAGAATTTTCAGTGAACGGGTAAAATTCTTTCTGTGTTTTCTTCTGAGGTAACCACAAGAAAGATATCACAAGTATGAGACAAAAATTTATGACAACCGTTCCCAATAGTCACTATTCATTCTGAAAGTCATTCACAGAAAATTACACTAGTCAGATTCAAACTAGCCTTGTACTGATTGAATATTAAGTTAATAAACCGGAAAATCATCACTTCTCAAGTATGCATTAAAATGAATTATCCACTAATGCATTCTACATAAAAGTTTGTCATTATGCGAACATATATACATATGCTTACATCTTGGATGGAAAATTGTATTCATTCTTTCTTTTTCTGCAATTAGGTTTTCATTATGTAATTTCACTTATCTCATCTGTGCCTGTCCACCTATATGGATAATTGAATTGCATCATATGGATCAAGTGAATAATGCATCTGCACTACTGGAATTGATTACAACTAAAAATCATACACCAGTTATAACAACTCCTTCATGGATCAACAAAGTGCCACCTTTAATGACACGTGAAAATGTATGTCATACACATTATTTAATGCTCTTTTATGTTGAATGGCAATTACAAATTATTTTATGAGTAATAATTTGTTTAAATTTATACAATTAAACTCAAAACCAGTTATAGATTGGTTGACTAGAGGTTAGGATATATGTTTATCTATAAGAGAAGGTTTTAGTTGTCACACAGCTTACTTTACTGAAGTACATTGATGAAGTGACTACAACCTAAGAAGTAATGATGGTATTAAATGGAAACTTTGATGTAAATAATCTTAATGATTGTGTATTTAAAAATCTCAGCATTTCACTCAGTATTTTGTTCCATGCTTCTTTAAGAAAACGAAGTCTAGAACTAATAAAAGCAGAAAAACTTGTCTAGTCAGAATGTATTGTTGATTCCATGCTAAGGAAGAATGAATGACATTTAATGCAAAATGTTTTCGAAAGGAGATAAATGTGTTTGTGTATGTGCAAAATAATTGATCGCTATTAATAGGGAATTAAAGGAAACAACAAACAAAACAAATGTGTTAAAGGCAAGGTAAATTTAAAGTCTACAAGTGCTGCCACTACAAGCCAGGATAAAGTTTGCATTGTTGAAGTGCGTAAACTTCGACATTGCAAAATGTTATCAGTTCTTGCTGCTTCCGATCTCAACGTTTTTTGAAGAGGGAGGCGCGGAAATGTCAATTTGGGTATAATTGATTAGGTGTACTTGCATTAAACTTGAAGTTGATTCACACTCACCTTTTAGACGTTACTCCAAGTAATTTCAGTGGATGAGTTTGATAAGCATTCTCTTTTTGATGCCACTATAAAACTATCAGGTGATATATAATGGCTAGAATTAAAATAAATCATTTCTATTTAGTACCTTGAAAAGCTCACGAACAATTTGTTGCACAGGATAACGTGAATTCATTTTGTTAACTTTGATTCTCATCAGTTTAACATAAACTGGGACATTTCAAAACCACGTTCCTAAATGAAATTTAATATACCTATAGATATGCAGTTAGTTGGAATTTACAATACATCAACATGGTAAACGTCTTAAAGAATGTCACGAAAAAGATTCCGGAACAATAATCAGAGTGACAAGTAGAGTGATCAAGTGATTGCCTAGTGAAGTAGCAGGAAACAGTTGACGATATCTGAAGATATTATGAATTAAGCTCAGTCATTTAAATAAGTGTAACGTGATGTGTAATAAAGTCAATTAGATTTACAACATAATAATAAGGATGCAATATTATGATTCAAGTTATCAAGGTAAAGAAAGGCTGAAGGTAGTTTTCTTTTAAACTCACCGATCACATTTTGAACTTTAAATAGCAACAATTTCAGCTCATATTAGAAGACTGGAGGTTCATTTTTTATCAGACACTTTGATAGATTCAAGAATATTTATCTGATGCTCTGTATCTATGTAGTGCACAAAGATAGTATTGTTGAGTTTTCCTTATTTATGGTCGTATAATTTTAAGTTCGTCTCATGAGATCTATAGTAAACCCTAATTTGTATTCTGCCAATGTAACTACTATTGAAGACACACATAAATTCATACAAAACATTGACGGCAAGATGTGAGTGGAACCTGTAGACTTCTATTTGTCACAGAGGATATGATTTATTTAGGGATTACCAGTTTTGTTGTCAGATATTGTCATTAGTGCCATGTTTAGTCATCTTCTGATTGTCTTAGTTTGGACATCACCTTGAAACTGAGTTATATAAAGACTGTTTTCTGCAAACTGTAATGTCTTTAGATTTTTTACTTCTAGCTTATCTGTACTTTTTATTAATTTGTTTGGATAACCGTTACTTATTTAGAATTCTAGGCTTTATGCTGTCAACAACAGAAATACAAGTGTCTTTCAATTTAGAACCTTATGGAGGGACCATTGAGATACCATCTATTTATAAAATAACCAAAAATGATTATATGAATTAGTATCTTAGCGGACTGAAAAAAAAATCTTTACTTTGTGGTGAAGTGAATTTACCGGTGTCAGTACTGGTCTAAATGGAACACTGTGTTTATGATCCTCAAGGTTTTATGTTATTATAAATCGTCATCAGTTAGTGCCTTTATTTGAAAGTTTTCTCAGCAGACCAGCGATTCACTTTTTCGTAGAGTCAGTCAAATTTTTATTGGATTCGCCATTTTCGAACCTCCATCAATTATTTAAGATAGACTATGTCTTTGTTATGTAGTCAGCTATGCTCTTCAGGACAACACTAGCACCATTTTCTGGATATCTTGTCATTAGTTTGATGGATAACGTGAGATATTAAGATACGATATCAATTAATCTGCATTTTAAACTATCATTTTCATTGTCTGAGTTGAATTGAGACTGGTAGACGAAATTCGGAACGCGCTTTTTGTACTATTTGGGACTCATCGGGTGGACGTACCTGCATTTCACTGTTGATGTTCACACTAAGACTCAAACTCAGTTCCTTCCGTGCCAAACGCCTTCGCGTTCAAACAATACTTATGTACTACCGCTTTAACGAGGCAATTCACTCAAGATACACATATGGCAATAGGGACTGACCGGTTTAAGTCCATAGCAAATCAAGAGGATCATCCAAACACACTCAAATTATACACTCACTTTCATCTTCATTCATTGAATACAAGTCATTTAATGAATAAAATAAATTTCCTAATTCAACTGCGACACCGATTCCGTCATTATTTCTTTCTGGAAGATAACATTTTTAACCCAATTAACAAAACTTATTCGCGATTCTGTTTCACATGCCATAAATTATGAATGAATGTTCCAGTTTTCAGAGTTTCTTGGAAATCCTTAATGTAATGATTCTTTTATAAGAGTCTTCAATAAAACCTTTTTATAATCTTTCCATATACCTAATTTTAAAGTTTTATGATGAAATTAGTAAATTTTACTCGATGTACAACACTTAATCCATCGACTACTCTGTTAAGAACACTAATGACTGACGTTAATTTTAGGATTGGTTCAATATAAAACTGAATTATTCGTCAGTTTTTTAAAGGTACTGGGAAGTTACATGAACTCAATGATTTAATTTAGTTTTAGTCTAATAACTTCCACACCGTATCATCAATAAGCGCTTAGTTGTGAGAAGGCGCTTCTTAAAAAATAACAGGAACTCATTTTCTTTCGTCGATTTTAAGGAGTTATATACACTAATAAGGATACTTTGTATCATTCTGACAACTGATCTTGAAGGGTATAGTGATTCACTTCACCGTCTTCAGTGGATACCATTTAGCGAACCAAATGTTAATTGAAGACGAATTCCATCTAATTTCATTTAATTGGTCAATGTATATTTAACAATTTATTTAACTGAGACATTTAACGTAATTATGACTAAAAGTTTCGACTTTAAATAGAAAACAAACATTGGAAAAAAAAACATATGAAACTTGTAAGTACTAAGAACAGTTGTTTTAATCTTCTAAATCATGTTTATGTTTTTTACTACTAACAGTTCATTGCTACAAAACTGACTACATGTTCTAGATGACAATTTTGTTTATACTGGCAAGAGAAAGTTCAAAACATACTAATGATTAGGCTGAATTACAAAGAGTTGAATAGGCATTCATTTCACATGTACTTTTCCTAAACTGTATTGTAACAGAAATGAATTTGTTGACATGACCAAGTATCGTGAGATTGTTACATCTTTATAAATACTAATGATTGACAGTACATTAAGTTAATGATATAAGATTCCATTTGAAACGACATAGAAAAGTAGGTCAACATTATGTAATGTAATTTCTAAACAGATTGTATATTAAGCATGTAATTCATAAATTTATAAAATGTAAGTACTTAATGGTTACTTGAAAACTGGGAAATTTAAAACTTCAGTATTACAGTAGTTTCTTAACCAAACCGCCATAGACCATTCGCCTGAAATATGCTATGACTACATTCAGATTGTAAATTACTTATACCATGGATAAAAATCAAACGAACCACGTCTATTGAAGTTCGTTGAAAGTTTAGCTTAGATCTGTTCTATCGCATATTAAAAAAAGTTTATTTTAAATGTTTGAATGTTTTCAGTTGAGGTATAAACTATTCTAGTATTAAAAGGAACAACTTCAGTCACATACCTCTAAATGGTTTTACTGGAAAATCTCTGT
The DNA here is from genome assembly GCA_025215515.1 of Schistosoma japonicum. Classification (NCBI taxonomy): domain Eukaryota; kingdom Metazoa; phylum Platyhelminthes; class Trematoda; order Strigeidida; family Schistosomatidae; genus Schistosoma; species Schistosoma japonicum. Next base: position 38,780,817 of record CM046069.1, on the reverse strand, counting down.
TATGCAATGATTTATGTACACTAGACAATAAAAGATGTGGAGTGATCAAATTCATGGAATAAAAGCATGGTTAAGAAAGTAAGGTGATTCTGCACTTGAACTTTACTTTTCCATGGTGAAATTTTCCTGAGCTGTACAACCGGAGAAATGGAAAATTTATTAAATATAGTAGGCTATAATAGAACACAAGAGAAGCAGGTTAAAATAACCATTATAATGCAGGATCTTTTATTACATATCTATGAATACTATCCTGCCTGGATGTCAGAAGAATTACATAAATTTATCAGTAGCCTAATAACGATCCTACTAGAGTTATCCTTACAAAGCAACTATAAAGTCAAACAAATTGTCTCGAAAATGTGTACAAATTAAAATCTTATGTACTATGGAGGCATTAGCCATTCATGTATTCAAGCCAAAACTAGGCGTACAGAAGAAACTTGTTTAAACTCATATTTTAACCTGGTCCTCCAACCTCCTGTATGAGTATTAATTTGCCGTTGTCTTATCATCCAGTCACTTCTTCATTCACATTCATCAAGTGAATGATTATTTATAAGAATAATATTTAGTCTTACAGTATTTTGAATAGTTATTTTAATATATATACTAATCATTCCTGACTTACTATTGTTTTTAGGACTAGTGAATAACGTGAATTTGGTATTGCGAATCGATCTGGATTATACGATCGCTAATAACTTGGAAGCCTCGAAAGGATTTTTTTGTTATAATATGGGACACATTAGTAGTGAGCACGTAGAAACTTATCTGAAGATAGAGCTCACAACATATGAGTTTTGAAGCAAACACTTAACCATTACACTAACAAGCTATCATTCAGCACTTGATGTTTCTAACTTCAGTTGATTTGTGAATTATTCCCTTACTTCACCTACTACCATCGGGGTGGATAACTGACTAACACTCGACATGATTGAATACCACTAATCACATCTTCTAATTACAGCTTTAACAAATACTGTCTGACACCGACTATAGCTTAGTATTGTGAGGAATGTTGAATTTGAATTCAAAGTTATAGACCGAAGCTGATTACATGGATAGTGAAAACTAAGAGGTGATGGACAACTCTTTCAACCTAGTATGGGATAGATGAAGTCGAGTAGATATATTGCAAACTGACTGAAATTAGAAATATCAGTTCTTAGATGTCAGATTACTAGTCTGTCAGCTGAATGCTCGTCGCAAAACCTTATGGTCTTGTGTTGGACTTGCTGGAAAATGTAAAGATCTGCAGTGATAAAATGTCCCATACTACGGAAAAATGGCTGTTCAGTGCCCGTTCGTGACTGTTAATGGTTTAATTCAGTAATTCCTAAAACAAGCAATTGTTAAATAACTCATAAATGGCAATCAAAAGCATTTGACTACTTCTCACTTTGTATTGACGCAATACTTCTGTTTTAGTATAAATTATTACATATGAAATCTACTATTGATACTGTCGTATATCTAATGTTAATGCTATTGTCAAACAGAAAATCTTATTTATTATTAACGTATGAATGACGCAATGAGCACTTTTAGTTGTTTCAAAACGTAAATAGTTAAAGATTGTAATGCGAAAATTTCTAAAATTAAAATGGGATGCATGAAGATTACTTTATGACCGAGGTAGAATGATAATTTAGACATGTCGGTCCTCAATACAAAAATTAGTTACACAATAATGAATTGCTAATGTTTTGTGTTTGTAAGTATATCTAATTTGTATTTCTTTTAAAAATCGCTTCTTTCCAGGCTACACAATCGGAGTGTTCAATAATACTATAGTTGATCACTTCGAATTCACTTTCAACAAGATCGTGTCAAAATAGGTTTGGAAAGAATTACAACCTCTGACTGATTTAGTTGAAACATTAGTGTTAAACTAAGTACTTAACATGTTTCATTGCAAGTGTGCATGAATGTAATGATAATATATTAAATATGATTTAGTAGCATATTTCGTATGCCTACAGGATTTCTAGTATCTGACTGTTATCCATTAATCTATCACATTCCTAACTATAGTTCAACAGTTACAATAGATTATTCGAAACAGATTGTATATAGCCCATGAATTTTTTACGTATTACTCATAGTTGTACAATATTCTACCGTGGATCTAAATATAGGAAATTACAAGATCTATAATTCGAATTTCAACATTACAGGAATACAGGTACTGATAAGACTTCATACGATCAAAATTTAACATATTGATATATCTAACTATTTCATCGGCTTGCTGAAACTTCTGAGCGATTAGCCATGTGAATAAACATTTATTGTTTTAATTTGTTTCGATGAAGTGATTGTATTTGCTTATGCTTACTACCTATTGTAAGTAGAATTACAACAAAATATAAGAAATGATGACATGGTGATTTGCTTAATTTTTCTAATTCTTTATCTTTTGGAGAACCAAAATGAGACTATTATAGAATGGAAAGAAATGACAGCAAAGCAAAAATATGAATTTATTATTATGGATAAATAAGAATTATCTAACAATTAAACATATGGCATTGAATAAAAAAAACTTTATTGTGATGCATTTGTATGTAAACAGGATGTGACGATGTGTGATGAAATCGACGGAAAAAGATAATCAATTAACTGTCGTCTTGACATAGCGCATTATAGAATTCCAAAATTAAAAAATTATTCTAACAAAATTTTGCAAGGAGTACAGTCGACTTCGAGTTATACAGTTCATATTTACAAATCTACTCTATAAGTTAATATATAATACGTTCATTATGTAATAAAACCATTTCACCTTCAACTAAGTTAACGCCTTCCAGCACTCACCCCCCACCTCAAAGACTAGGATTTTTTCTAATTAAAATCAAAGGAACTCACTTTGAGACTAATTAATTATGGTTTTGTAATTACTAATCACTATGGTCACATTGTACTGATTTAAAATAATATCAAATTTATGATTGACTCGTACAAATAAGTATTGTATTATGAGTTTGTATTAGTTCGTACTAACTTAGAAACCATAATATCTTATAACTTGTTTGTGTCTCATGTTACTTAGGAGAGTATGATGATCATGGGTACAGAAATTGAAGAATTTATGCATTCAGCATATTTAACTACAACCGATCAACCACAGAATATAAGAAGAATAACTCGTGATACATTCATACATGAGGTAAATATTTTGTTTATTTTTTTGCAGAAGAAATGTTATTAAACAAATGTTTGTTTGAATTCGACTTTAAATATCAACTTGGATAAGATAACCACTGAAAATCATTAACTGGCTCTGGATAGCTGTTTCATGGTAGTATGAGATTCCATATAAATGCAGTTCTACAAGTTTACTAGGAAATCCGACACAGAACCATCAAGTTTTGTAGTTAATACTCAACCAATAAATCATTAAATCATGATACAAAGATTAGCATTTCTAATTTCAGTCAGTTCGCTATATATTTACTAGACTTCATTCATTTTATACTCTGAAAAAAAAACAACTGTCTAGTACATCCTTGATTTCAGTGAGTGTGTGGTTCGTGTCATTTCGGGATACTGAATTTAAATACAACATTGTCTACGATACCCATTTAGAATAAATGTTTGTCTTCTTGTCAATCAGTCATATCACTAATAGATAGAATTAACTCTAGATGATCTATCAATAACAAACTTTAAATATCTTATATAATTTCACACAAATCCGGTTTGATAACATAAATATAGCATTTCTGTTGCATTTCATGGAACATTTTATACATACATTAGGTGAGTAATTCAAAAACTATGTATCTCGCTAAACATCTTACAAGTACCTAACTTATGTTCTATTGTGACTTAGAAAGAATACGTAATAGATTAAACAAATGTGTTCATGATAACGTTTTATTGAGTAGGAGATAAATCAGTTACTCAACGGAAAACCGAGTACACTCATTAGCGCTCCACTCATTATTAATCTATGTATTCGAAACATGGACTACAAAAATAGAAGATACGAGTAGGCTAAAGTCCGTTGATAATGAATACTTACAATGCATAACACGTAAATTATGGAATAAGCATTATTGATGTTATGTACGAAGTACTAGAAAAGGTGGAAAATTAGTTGGTGAAATTGTGAACCTTTATCGATTAATTTGCTTTCAACATGCCCGATCGCCAACTACCTCGTCCTACTACGTTGGCTAGAGCAGGCATAGAATGCGTGAAACCTAATGGTGATAAGACAGAAGCATGCAATTAGTCCGAAAACTCTTTGGTTGCTGGTTTTGAGCCATGTTGGTTGTCTCAGTCTACCTGGTTAGTGTTCTCGTAGTAACTGAAATCAGTGGCTTCAGACAGTAAGTGACAAAGCTCAGAATCGATCATAATAGACCGAATGCCTTTTTCCCTTTTTTTTCTGGATATTAAGCTGGATTATTCTTTCAAACGCACCTTCATTTCATTCTTTCTTGTTTGACTGCAGTATGACATTAATCTCTCTAATTTGACGCATTCATGCTGATATGGTGACTCGGACTTAAGTTCATATGTTACAGGTTCTATACTGTTCATGACTAATTTACCGTTACCCAGCAGCCATGAAAAAAACTTTAACCTGAGTAGTAGAATGACCATTTAAACGCTCCGACAGTATGCAACAATCCACGTGAACTGACCACACTGAGACAGCAAGACAAAGTTTAGTGCTCCGAGATACTAATGAGATCTTCCCTTCACTCTTAATCATATTGTTGATACACGATGAACTTCTGTTTTTTTATTTGTGTAATAATCAACTCTATGCATTCAAATTATATAAGGATTTATGAATGTGTAACTTTGTTGAAATCCATCCAAGGATATCGACTGTGTTACAAACATATCGTTTCGTATGTCACAATTTGTAAAATTGCATACTTATTGTGCATTCCTTGTTGCCATCATTGTAAAAGCCACTGACTCAAAGAAACGGAAAATAATGGAACACTGATAATGTAAATTAGTCTCACTTGAATCTAAAGTTTCTGTGAAAGAAAAGATAAAATGTTCTCTGACTCCGTGAATATGGCGAAAAATTCATAGTGTCTTCGGATAAGGGTTGTTAAGTTTATTTCTATTGTTACTACTTCTTCACATTTTGCTATGGTTTCACAACTAAATGACTTAAAGAAACTGAAAATTTTCGCAATACAGATATCTTTTATTCAAAGTACCTTTTAAACTTTAAGACCTCTCAATAAAGGTAAAATAAGTTTAGAATAGCTTCAAGGATTCTTATACGAACAACAGTGACTATGACATGAATGTGGATCATTTATACATGAAACACACGGGCTGTTAACAAGATATCTTCCTCAATAATATCTGTTTCATTGAAGATATTACTCTAATGTTTATCATGACTATCAAATAATTATGATTAAAATGCACTTTTATCACTACATAAATGAAATTATTACTTTATCAACAAACCCCACCTACGCCTATATCAATGAAAGCAGAATTACAGTACACAATTGAAATAAATGACAGTAGAAGTTTTCATGATATGATTTGTCTGTTATATTTCATAACTGATTACGTAATAATCACATAGAATATTTCCTCTAATCAATTTAAACTGTTTTTTTTCCTCAGTTAGACAACGGTATAGTCAAAACAGTAATAATGAAAACGCTAGTTTCTTTGCAACTATTTATTTGTTTCTTCACGTGATCATTGAAATTTACAATTTTACAAAAATACACTAGTTGACATGATTTGAATAAATTTGCATTAAATTGTCTAAATGTTATTTTATAATAAATAGAAAGCCACATTAAAGTCATAGTGTTAGATGACAACTGTTAGCGATGTCTATTCTAAAAACAATGAATGATACAAGTCCTATTTAATATATGTCTGTTAAATATAGCCGTATCACTGCGTTGATGTTCCTACTCTGACTTGAACTTAGTGCCTTTTACTCCAAAAATGAGCAGATTATTCACTTATTTAGTGAGTTCAAATAGTCTTTGATGTGTACAACATACAAATGAAAACAAACGAACTGATATCAGTTGAGAATTAATGAGAACCATGAAATGTTGAAAATATATTTCTCCATAGTTTGAGAACTGAACGTCTTTCACTAAAGTTGACTGACAAGTGGAATCCAGGACGTGCGTTTTGTCCTATTTGAGACTAGTTGGCAGGATGTACCTGTTCAGGATGCACACACAGCAAGAGTGACTGACTAGATACAGTCTGTAACAAATCAATCGGAATATACAAATCCATTCTAATCTTTCACTAAACTTTTCATGACTAGACATTAAATGTTCTTGTTAAAATTTTTCTTTATTTTATCAAATTCAGCAAGTTTAATAATAACCACTTAATTCGATTCATGATCATTAAATAACTTACAGTTAAGTTAAACTATACTAGTGATTAATTTCTACGGGTAATTCAGGAATTGTCTTTCAAGACTAACCACGGGGTTAATACAATATGATGCAGATAAAAGGGTTTTAAAAACAGTTTGAAGTTACTAACAGTTTAATAATCCGACTGTTAAAATCTGATTTTTGAATTACATATTCATAGAGATTTTCAGTAATAATATACAATGTATTATTGAATGTCATTTTGAAGTGTACACACAAATGAAAACTGATGTGGATTTCTTAACATTTATCCAATCGAATGCTGTGTAGGTGACGGATATTACGGATAGTCTAAATACAAATATAATTTTGCTACTAACAACCCAGTATTTACAGCTTCATGGAATAGTGAAGTACAACGATATATTTTCTTTGAGTGGCTAACACTGTAAGATACCTTTTAATGTAGCTGGGTTCTCAAAGTCTTCCTAGATAATCACTTACATTAAATATAAATGTTATATCTTCAGAATGCGCAACTAATCATAAAATGTGTACAGTAGTGACTTCACTTGGATCGATCGAGATGCGCAGACGTCTGTCCCGTTGGAATATGAAAGATAAGACAACTGAACCAACCACCATAAAAACCGATTATATTACACTCATGCATTTATATACATAAAAACCTGAATATGCAGGGCGTCCAGTAGCAAGAATAACATTTATACAAAACGGGAAGGAGGTACAGATACATAGATAATTGATTATAGTTTCTAAATGACAAATGATATAATACAGTTCATAAGTCTAGTAGGAGGTTATCACGGTGAGAATATGACAATATTAGAAACAAAATAGTCAATTTACATGTATTCAAAACAAATGAAGTAGTCTTTCGAGAAATAGTTCAAAAAATTAGTCACTCTTCTTAGATTGCCCGATATAACAACAAATGTTGAATCATGAAATATTTTGTCCTGTTTTCATTTGTATAATAGATAGACAACAACTTATAGTGTACCATTAAACCAACCTGATATACTCTGTATATAAAGCCTATAGAAGAGTAATAAGCAACTTCATTTATAAAATCTAAAATAAGCATTCTCGAAAAAATAAGTTCAAATAAACAATACTACTGATTACAACAAAAATATTTATGTGATCAAATATACGTATCCATTCTCTACAATTTGACTCATGTCGTCCACTTTCAAAAATTTTAACGTTTCAGATACTTAGTAGTAAATAACATAAATCAATAGATGAGCTATTTTCCACCTAATAATAACATGCAAAAAATGGAGCGTAGGCGGGTGGAGAGAGAAAGAGAGAAAAAACACAGAAGAAACTGAAAAATGTTTCCTCTTAAAGTTTAATTCAAAGTAAAAACATTTGAAGACGTATATGTGCCATGCGTACGTTTTGAATTTCTTTCAGCTAAATAATAATGAATGATTAACTTTTAAAAAACACAATGAATAATGTATGGGACCTAAAAATATTTGTGCAATACATCACGCATAATTTTGTTTGGAAAGTTCAATACAAAAAATTATTTGCTGGTAAAAAGGCAGAAAGATTTAAATATGTTTTATTTATTTTATAATAAATAGTACCTGAATTTAGTAATATGAACAAAAGTGGAAGTCTTCAAATGGCAGCTTAGAACAAAGATAAGTGTGTAATGGTCTTCAGCTCTATTCAAGACCATCTGGTCAACTCTGGTCACGTGACCTCCTCCCTGAAATCGTCCTTCAACACTATCTACGTTACAAAACGAATTAACACCAGTCGGGAAGGGGGTCTTGTGCATTGCCAAGGCTTTATCAGCTTGACATTTTAAGTCTGATATTCAAGCACACTCCCGAACTATGCGTTGAGCTTATCACCTTATTTATATATTTATTATTGTGTTTTTATTGATTAGATTCGTCACAGACTGGTGTTGGTAGGCTGGCATTAAGAATCAGGGAGCACTGGACGGCTGCTTTATCCTGCTATGGGGTATATCAGTAGTGTACACCATCAAATCTACCAGGCGAACAAACGCGTAGCCCTCGAGTTTCGTGACAAACACCGGGCTCTCTGCATCATTCGACTGGTCAGCGTCAAATGGGGGGAATCCCAACCTATATTAATTCGTAATATAGCTCCCTGTTCCTTCATGGTTTTCAGTGGTTATCAACCAACATCAATCTGTGAGAGGTGCAAACAACTAAACTTAAGGCTTAATTCCACATAATCATTTCAGTTCAATTGCATTTATCAGCTCACTAATGACCTAGTAGATTCAAAGATGCTCATTTCAGAGCAATTTTACACTAGATCGATACACTGATTCATTGATCCCTGGTTTCCAGCGGCAGCCAACTAATGTGATGAATACTAACATCACAAAAAAACCAATCTCTACAATACCACCTCAAATCAATTAAGTAATATTACTACACTGATTGACTTTGGTTTTACAATAATCAGATCAAGATACGTCTTCAATATTCGTAAGGTACAGTCGTATATTTAACAAAACGTTAGTGACAAACTGGTGAATAGAGGAATTCTACCATTAAATGCCGGCCCAGTAGTGAAGAAGGTTAGTTGTTCGCTAACCTGAAGCCCCTGAGGCAAAATCTGTAGGTAGGCACTGCTGGAGAGTTCCACAGTAGAACAAAACATCTGTTCAGTTCTATCTGATTTCATTGGTACCATGTTAACATCAATATGTGACGTATTCAATTAATTAGTGATAACTGTAGATTTCATGATACTACTAATAAAAGTAATACGTTTCTTTAATGACATTTTTAGACTACTTAATAATAAAATGAAAATAAAATAGATGAAATTATTTTCTACATTGAACCCTTCTCTTGCTCCATAAAATGATTCCTGACACTCGTTACATTCTGTATGTATGAATAATTCAAAGGTGTAAATCTATTTAAATGATGAATTAAGTACACGTTTTTTAAAAAAATACTCCGAATATAGACAGCTCTTGCGCAATAAAGTAACAGTTGATGTGACCTTCTTATAACATTGTAACAAAATATGACAATCGACTAAAAAGTAGTTAAAGTAAGACAATTCATTAAATCGTAAGTTGATTTAACCTGCAACAATGCATTACTACTTTCTATTTCATTGTTAATTATCACGTGTGGAATGTCAATTTATCATCTTGAGCATAAAACACTTTAGCAATTTGTTTATGTTATGTCTATGCCCTCATCTTATATTTAAATATGTATCACATGAAGTTAGATTGTTCTCAGTTGCTTATTATATGTGATACTCTTTAATTTCAAGCATTAACATACACTTGATCAGTGTTCTGCTAACGATATATCAGGTTAGGCTACATTGAACATTTTCATAGTAGATAAATGTGGATAACTTTGGATAGGTGAAATGAAATATATGATAAATTTTCTTTAAATACACATTAAATGATTGAAAGTCTTGAATACAACGTTTGTAAACGTTGCAGACAGTCTCAGTTCAATCCTTATCCAAATTAAGTATCCTAAAATGATCTGACTTAAGCAACTATTTAAAATAATAATGCACTAGATTGCTGTTTTGTTAGAGTATCTGACTGATGAGTGGTGGAAATTCACAACTTTACTAGGGAGTCAAGTACATGACCTTCAGGTTTCTTAATGGATATTTAAACTGAGTCTGCATTCAACGACTGGTATCTTTAAAGCGAATCCGCTAAATTTTGATAAATAAGTTAGACAAATAAATCTTTATTAAAATTTAGATTTTAAAAAATTATTCGAATAAAGTTGGCTGCATATTGCCTATTTAGGTTTCATAACCATACCATGTGTTGTCGTTTTCTTCAGGCTTCTTTTTTAATTAGAACTAGTATTTGATGTAATCGTTTTAGTAAACCATATGGTTCTTATAGATTTATTTACTTATATTGAATTGATACTGAATTAGTGTACAGCTTATCAATAATACGTAACAAAGAAGAAACATGAACATTTCTTAGACAACAAACGATATGCTGTGATCGATATCAATTTTTCACTTGAGAAATATAACTTTATAATGAGGATCCAATAAACATTTTATAAATTAAATCAAATTTGTAAATGGGTGTTGTAGGAATCGTTAAATGTCAATTTAATATCAGAAATCGGTATAAATTTGATAACCACTGATAACCGGGAGGCACTGGACAACTGTTTCGTCCGAATATGGGACTCGACAGCATGTCCATCCACAACTCCATAAGGGATCGACTCCAGGACCTCTAGATATTGCAGTGAACACTTAAGTAATGGACCACAGAGTCGGCTTCCGCTGGTTGATATTTCTGACTTCACTCAGCTCGCAATATATTTGCGCAAGCTTATCTAATACCATAGGTGCGCAACTGGCTCTCACTTTACATAAAGTTTTAGTGGGAAGACATGACCAATGAAGTTCAGCCATGTTGGATATAAGGCAGTTGTCCCCCTGTGCAGGAATTCGCCAATCGACTGAAGCTATAAATGTTAACTGATGGGAACCCTAGTTCACATTCACTGTTACCCTTATTTTGTATCAATGTTAGTTTTCGAATTGATTGACTGGGTGATCAGGTTTTATGTATATATATACAATTGAAATATAATTTGATTCTGTCTAGTGACCAGCTCAGTTGTCTTGTCTTCTTCAACTCGGCTTCGGAGACTACTAGTCACCGGGTAGACATATAGGAACCAGCTAGAATCTTATTGGCGTTTGTTACTATAGCCTCGTGTCTACATCGTTCCACGAACTAACTACTTATATACATCAGTCATAACAGCCTTTTTGATGTCATAACAGAATGAAAATGGAAATTAATATTTTTATTGATGATAGTTACGAGACATATTCATGATTCAAATTCTAGACTTTGCATTAGTTAGCTTGTTTAAATCAATCAGCATTCTTGACAATCTTAACAAGCTTTCAATACTAGAAACACTTAGAGTAATGTTTAATTTACTAAATACCATGTTATTCGGGTACAGTAAATAATGATCAGTAAACAATAATCCCATGGTATATCTATTTAATTTGTAACTATTACGAATGTTCATAAGGATGTTCTTTAAAAGTGGTTAGTATTCTTCTTAATAAACATTCATAAATACATATATACACTGAGTTCTTTACGATCTTTGTCACATTTCTTAAGACATATTCATCGTTTTCGGTTTTTGATCGCTAATGCTTCAGTGAAGATATATTTAGTTGTGTTTTTATTGTCCGTTGATTATCTTAAAATGGCCGAAAAATATGTTACTAATATGACTAGCATCAATTACACGTTGAACTTTTGTGCTATTTAAAACTGGAGTACCTTAACTTCTTAGGAACAGCCATGGAAACATATGAAAAAAGTTGGAAACAAAATTAAAAAAAAAGATGAAGATACTAAAACATACTGAGACATGGGATATCATATCGAAAGATGGACTTGATAACATGAAATAACATGAACATTGGTTTGGATAGTTTACAATAAGTAATATATTTGTACAATTTCATCAGGTAGAAAATTGTAATTTTCTACTTTTTATCATTCACTTGTTCCACCTCAATTTTGTTCACATAAATTCACGCACACACACTGTTCTCCCCTTTGATATACATGACATTTACATGAACAGACTAGTCTTTATGGTTAGTCTAGCAATTACTTGTTCTGATTCAATTTGTCCCTCTATACTATTTAAACTACTGGTGATTTGATTAAGTTATTTATTCTCTGAAGAAGTGGTTTAAATTAAAGCCACGAGACCTCACAAAATTAAAATTTTTTACTCATTGGAATCCTTATTTATTACAAACTGAGACATTACTGTATCCTGATTAAAAAATGTCACCTACCTTGTAATATTACTCAACATACACCTACTCATCTCTCAAATTCACACGTGATTCTCTGTTGCTTTCATAGGTACTTTCTAATGAAACTGTTGGTTTACAAGTTTCGATGGATGTATTACAAGTGAGTGACTAAAAATGTTTCATACTTTTGCATTACTGTATGTAGATAAATGTGAAATCAAAATGCAATCCCATTAGTTTCCCTTTTTCTATGGAACATTTTCCTACATACAATAAAATTTAACTTAAAGTTATCTTTCATGATAGATTAATATCATTCGGAAATGCATTGATAACGAGAGAATACTTGAGTTGTTTTCCATTTAATAAGTAAACTTTTTAATAGAATGCCGTTTGGAGGGAATCGTCAGGAAATCCTAAACATAGGTTTCGTTCTAACTGGCACCTATCAACATGTCGTTTCTGCAATCTTAATGGAATTGGTGTTCACTGGGGAGGATCTCATCTACAGTTATCCATTTTCGCAGTCTACAACCGTTATCACTGATGTCGAGTCACATGCAGCTAAATCAGCAAAATCGGATGATCACTATCGAATGACTAGACAAACATGACATTGCCCACTACCCAGTGATCTAAATCTTTTAATAGTAATTAATCACGAACTTGCATAAGAAGGAATCTTGGTTCTACAAATTTTTCAAAGAACAACACCCTATTCAAATGCTAATTAACTTGTTTACGTTTTGTATTGGTATGTAAAACTGTGTACATTCATGGGGAGATTGATGAATAGCCAGTTGAAATCAGCTTTAGTTCCTAATGTTCTAATGAAAACATTAAGTTTGTTTCTAAGGGTTTTCTACATCCAACACTACAAATATCATATTTGTAACTATTCGGGAGGGGGGGGACATAGCATTAGAAACATATTGACTATACATTCAAAACTACAGACTGGTATTTGAGCTTTTCTGATTTATTTTTGTCATATTTGTCCTGATTAAATATATGTTAATAATTTTCTAGATTCATTGATATAAGTGCTGGTGAATAGTGACTTATGATTAATTATTTGTGTTTATATAGGCGGTGAAAACATCATATTTGTCTGATCTACTGGTTCATCGATGTATCCCAAACATCCTCCATTTTATTTTGTGTCTTTTATTCTCCATAAAATGAAAATGTCTTAATTTGTGAATAACACTAAGTGGGCGCTGGTAATTTTGTCTGGGAATACAATTGAAATTTCCCTTAGAGCATATAACCCAACCATAATTGAAAGATGCTAAAACTGAGATTTAGTTAAAATGTTTCTCGTAATGCTAGTTTATAATGTAGCATATAAAAATTCAAATGAAATATTCAATAACCATTAATGTATAATTGCAGTTAGTTTGTAATTAGCAAGTTTAATCCAAAACGTGCGATTTGTCCCATTCAAGAATTTTCAGCTAAATGTTTCTGCATCCAAGTGTTGATTGCCACATCTGGACTTGTATTCAGATGACCTCACAATAGAACAAAACGAGCGTCGGTATTTGACGACGCTTGTATGCTACCGCCATATTGTAGCAATCTATCCAGCTTTCACATATTTTCAGAGACACTGGTAATATCAGTTCATTATAACATTAGAGCGAAGGTATAAACACTTTAAAATTAAGTAATAAAGTAGTTTATTTTCACCAAAATAGGTTACAAGAAGTAAAACTACGAAACTGTTTGACTGTTATTTATGAGTAGTTGAGAATAGTGTTTTACTCTTACAAGATCAGATATACGCATAATTTGAGTTTAAAATCATGAAGTGGTCTATGTTAGACAACCAGAAAAACCAGGAGCTCTCTCTAAATAACTGTTTTGTCCTAGTAAGTTACTTTGTAGCAATGCAATCATACGACCTTCAAGCTTCACCGAGGAAGCCTAACAGAGCCGGCTTCAAATTACTGATATTTCTAATTCAGTCAGTTTACAACATATTTTGAGCGATTTTATTCATCTCAATATGTGGGTGATTGCCTCACACTCGATATGATTGAACTCCTTCGATCAACCTTGTTTCACTAGAGCAATTATTTTTTTTTGCAAACTAACAACCATAACATCAAAAAATATATGGTTGTGTTTCAATAAAATTAAGTAAAAATTACAGTATAATCAAAACCCCATTCTATAAGATTAAGTTTTATCTAGCAATCAAATTAGAAAAACTAATTTTATTCTATTAACGACTGGTTTGCTAAATGCATCCAGATCCCACTTTTGATGTTCACATTAAGACTCCTATACACTGTTTATGCACCGACTTATTATGAGTAATTCTTTATGATTGTTTCTGAATAATTTTTGTCTCCATCGTTCAATACAAATAATTGATACTCATGTCAGTCTGTTGAAGAGGAAAGACTTTCATTAAGTTGCAAGACTGCAAAAATGGAATTCACTAAAATATTATAAGTATACAAACTTGGTATTATGAATTCAAATGTGCTTTCCTGTAATATATTAATAATTTTAATTAATGCGTTTCTTTGCTTTGTTTTCGAATCTAATTTACTTTAACCAACAACCATGTTGACAGTCATTACAATTGCATAATTTTTCATTGAAAGAAAGAATACGTATATTGGAACAATTATTATTATTATCTGTAATTGTTGGACGTTGGTTAATGCCTAGAGAAGGCTTAACACGTGATCAGTTATCTCAATTATTACTAATTAACATTGGTACAGCAGCAGATATATTAGAATTATTTGAAGCATTCAATGAACAAGAAGTACGTCGAAATGATTTCCTACGTACTGTAATCTTATCATTATGGCAAGCTAGTCTATTACAATTTTGTTTTAATAAAACAGCACTTAAAAAACCAACAAATTACAATAATAATTTACCGTTATTTAAAACATATGAATTATCTTCTTTTCAATGTTCAAGTGATGAAAAATCATTAAGTAATGCTGAAATTGGATCGACTGTCAAAAATAATAATGATAATAATAGTAATGCCAATAATACTGAATTAAATGTTAAAGATAAATTGCCAAGAAGAGGTACATTAGCAAGTTTAAGACAATGGTATTCAAAACGTAAACAAGAAAATACTGATCGTGATGATTGTGATATTATCAATGCTGAATGTGGTTCCTCATTGAAAACATCTCAGTCAGAGATGCAACAACAACAATCTCAACAGCAAAAGTTTCAACAATCACCTCAGTTATTATTACCACCTTCAACAATAACTAGTGATATTCCAAAATCTATATCACAAAATGATTTTGTAAACAATTATAATGATCCTTGTTGTCCATTAATGCGTGGTTGTCTTCTACTATGTCATGAACGACCATGTTTATGCTGTGAAACAGAACTGTGGGCAATTGGTATATCATTAATGCTACAAGATTTACCATTTCTTATATTAAGAATAACTTTAATAGTTTATTATAATGTGAAAAGTTATTCAAATGTATTTTTCACTTGTAAAAATACTTTGCTAATTTTATTACAGGTCTTTCGTTCTATTGTTATATTATCTGAATCAAGTAAATTTTAATCAAAAATAAATTAATTAATTAGATCGAAAATGACAACTTTCATCATTTTGCAAATTTATGCATTTGTTCTTTTTTTGTTTAAATAGGCAAAAAAGCTAAGCTCTAAAAGGTCATGCGTGATAATTTAATAAACAAAAGTTTAAAAATTCTTCACTTCTGAAAATAAACAAAATAAAAGTGACTTGTAACACTATGAAAATATTGAATATTGAAGAGTCCACTTTAAAACGAATTTTCTGAATAACCTTTTTGTGTAATGATTTATTTGTTTATGCTTTTTTTTCTCTTCGCGTCTTATGTTTCTATGTTTCACACAATTTTGTTTGTTTTAATGCATTCGACCACTTTAAAATAGTAAGAAAACTGAATTGATGCTATTCCCTTTAGATGTGTATGCATATTAATGCATATTATTTATCTTTTTGCATTATGTTGTTATGTATGGATAAATGTATACCCAGCAGGGTGTTTTAATTGAGCTGAAAGTACTATTTCATGGTTGTAAACAGTCGTATCTTGTTAATTAGTTGGATGTACAAATTCAATTTAATAATCTGTGCACAGACAAGTTGTCCAATATCTTAGATTAACAAATATGCTGAAAAGTCAAATCTAGTCAATTAGATAATTACTATAAACACATAAACTACAAATATAATATAGATGAAATTTTAAGTGAAATGCACAATGAATCGCTTTTCAGGCTTAAGTAAATGTGCGTAATTGACGACAAAGAATCAGGAGTAGTTCACATGAATAAAACTACTTGCTTAGAAAAGATCAATATATTACTTAGTGACCATACTGAGTTTTAGAAGTTAACATTCAACAGTGATCTCATAAAAAGACGGAGACAACTGTTGCCATCATCAAAATGCCTGAAACAAACAGGTTTCATTTCCCCTCCTTCTGGAATTATTACAAACGTCAGAACTCTTGACATGATAACGCCTAGACCATATACCATATCAAAAGTACGCAGAAAACTGTTTCCACTCCATCGAGTCTGAGACATGTTGAATTTATCTTAACATGAAACATCAAAATAGTTGGTAGAATTTCTTAAACTACGTCTCAAATAAGTGACAAAATAGTGCAACAAACAGTTATGAAATTGTAGATAAATGAAGAATCTCATAGGGATGTACCGTTACACATAGTGAACTAGAAATAAATACAGTGGAATCCCCATTTATTCTCCAAAAGCACTTGTGCCATGAAACAAAGTGAACTAGTCAGTCAGCAAGCTGGGGAATAATCAGTCGCCTATCAAATTATGCAAGATTAAGGTCAAATATAAAAGGAAACGATTATTCAAAACAACCCTAATGCGACTACATGTATCGCCAAACGGTAAAGCTTTTATTGCTAATGTTAAATACAATACTAAAACTGAAGCTAATCATAGTAGGCATAGTTCAATATGAACAATGCGCTTAACATAGGGACTATATCGACCCATTAGTAATAGTGATTCATGCTATCCGACAAGCAGAATACCATAACATGTCTAAATAAAATCGTCTTAAATATGAGTAGGAACTAAAAACATCAGTGGCACTAGAGTTATATGAATGTCTGACTAGTGTAGTAATACCTAAGACCAATGTAATATGTCAAATATATAATGAAGCGAAAACACATAAAGGAATACAAGAATAATGGTACATATTAAGCATGTTAATGAGGACACGAAAAATTAAATAACACTGAAGCCACGAGATAGTCCGAATTTGTGGAGTCATGTCCTCCGCTATATCACATTCAGCTAATCTATTCAAATGTATTGAGTTATGACTGCCCAAAGTCTAATTCAACTAAATACGTATTTGTTAAGGTTTCATATTGTCAATTATTATAAATATAATACGCATTCACTTGAGCTGCATTCTCGACATCCATGATTCAATGCATTTAATTAGAATAGCGACGTGCCGTATTAACGAAGGTGTATTTTTATTTACCTGACAACTATAAGGCATTATTGAAGTACATCATATACTATTGGTTGTGTTACTGTTTGCCTATTCCTTTTATTATACTGATCTAGGACACAAATTACGTAATTTGATCATATCTTAAATAAATCAAGAACTGTAGAATTCACATCTAACCACACAATTGTTATGGTATATGAATACAAAGCAATAATAAATAACACTAGATGTCACATAAATCTTAAATTTACAGAAAAACATGTAGCTTCTAATCGCTTCAGCTTACATGCTATTAAATGGTTGTTTATGGCCACTCAGTGAACAGCATTAAATTTGACCAATTATGTAAGGCTATCATTATGGTAATAGCATCGACTGTTGCCTTTCTACAAAATCTAGCTTTAGTCATTTCTTAATGTTTCTCTGGCTAGTAGAATAGTTAGAAGAATAGAGAGTTATCTGCCTGTAGTATTGTGACGTATGAAATGTTATAAATTTATATTAAATAAACAGGATACTTGAGTTTGAACTGTTTCCATCTTCGATTTCTTCATGTTGTGCAAGATTGTTTAATTTCTCCTAATAATAGCTGAGACATGAATTCGGACTGTCTATTTTAGTATCCATAATTGTTTAACCTAATGAAAGCATTCTCCCCTTCTTGTGTTACAGAAATAGTATGCATTGAATACATGATGAATGATTTTACGAATAAAACCGTAAATAAACGGTAAGACTTAAGACCATATGCACTGATTAACTTCAAACTATATAATTGCTTTCTTTCAAAGGCAAGTATATTCCTTAATGAAAGTTCATCTTTAAACGGTGCGTTACATACTGAGCCACTGAGTTCAAACAGCTAGGTTATATATATAAATGCATAATATTATGAAAAATTTCAAACCCTTGCATATGTAATTTAAAGATGCCCATAAAATAATTAGAAGTAATAAATATTAAGGAAACGTTTGTTTCCGTTAACTTAGTCGTCATGCTCTTACGATCATAAATCCATGCGAAGTTATATTACAATGGCCAAAACAGAGCATACATATAAATATATTGGATGAATTACTAAGAGGTATCTATCCCTACGCGTTCCTGAGTATTTACCAGGAAAGAGAATAATTAATTTTATCCATGGCGCCATACTGGCACATTTGGTAGACAGACGGCACCGAATCAAAATAAGAAATGCATTTTTTATTTTGTACCATGTCCCGATTACCCTGTCTAATGAAGCTAGATCAGCCACTTTACATAGCTGAAGCTTTTTTATTGATGCCTTGATTGGTGATGATGAATGTATCATCAATACAACAACAACGTACATCTAGTTTGTTGATTACCTCCTTCAAAAGTCCATTTTCTAATTTAGATAAGAATAAATCAGCTAGAATCGGGCCTAAAGGTGAACCCATGGGTATACCATCAGTTTGTCGATAATAATCATTGTTGAAGACAAAGTGGGCATTCATTGTACACCTTAAGAGCAATACGCAGTTCTATTTTGTCACACTTGATCAACAGTGGACATTCTATAGATAGAACCAAAGGGTTCCCAGTGGTGTACCACATACCATCAAAGCCTTCGGATAGGATTCGTGCTCGTCCACTAAATATCGCTGAAGCCATAGGAATTCGACTTGACAACCCCAATTTATATGTCCAAAAAATGTGCAACACCCCTATCACATCCATGACTTCACAAGACTTAATAAACGTCTCACACAATTTTTTCATTCTTTGCTGTTTCTTTGTTCACGCTCCACCCCTTTCACACCTCTTCTCCATTTAATTTGCCCACATTATTTTCACACCTACTTTTGAACGTTTATTATCAATATTTTTGTCTTAATAAGTTTAATTTGATACCAATTTCACCTATATCCAAATCATAATTGCTTATAATTATCTTGTGTTGAAATATGTAATCATTGTTGTTGTTACTATTAATCTGCTTATCGTTACTATTACCAATTTACACCTTTCATCAATTATGATTAGTTATGTAATCCACCTGTTTCATTTTAATCGTTGATTCATATAAATTACTTTCATTGGTTCAATAATTTTCATATTCGTATATAAATACTGCTGTATATTGAAATCCATATTGTTCGCTTATATATGTTGCTTCTAATTCATATAATGGGAATTTTAATGTATTCTAGCATGTATCATTGTCTAATTATGTAATTCACTAAACATATTTACATCCGTACGCCTTATTTCGGCTATTTTAATACGAATTCTAATGGATTTATAACTGTAAGACCCTGATGACAAAGTTATCCAAAACAATTGTTCGCTCAAATATTTTTTACATATGTAATTAACATTATGCTACAAATATATACATGATTGAATACGTCACAGAATGATGTTAACAGAGTATCTTTGAAAATTATAGAATCCTGGACAGTTGTTTCATTATGGTATAAAACTCCTCAGAAGTGCGCACCTTTGATTCCATCCCAAGGGACTAGGGCTTATAAAACCGTAAGTTCTGCATCATTGGGTCGGTATCCAGTGGCGGAATTCCCACTTTCATCAATTCCTGATATATAGCGTGATAATCATCCCTTGTCATCGGCGATTACTACCA
The DNA here is from genome assembly GCA_025215515.1 of Schistosoma japonicum. Lineage (NCBI taxonomy): Eukaryota > Metazoa > Platyhelminthes > Trematoda > Strigeidida > Schistosomatidae > Schistosoma > Schistosoma japonicum. Next base: position 38,760,503 of record CM046069.1, on the reverse strand, counting down.
TATCAAAGACATAGTTTTATGAATCCCAGTATAAGTAGATGTGTACAGAATAGTTGGATAATCTAAAATTACTTTGACTAACTTTTCAAACAATCACATCGTGCAACTAATTCATCATCTTCGTGTCCCTATTTACCAATTGCAAAGTTATATATTGTAACTGAAGCAATTTACTATCTGGACAAATTTTTGATGAATGTTAATAACAAGTTATAAAATCACAATAACTATCCAACACACTATGATTTCCTTCGACATAGCAATCGATTTTATTTCATCTTGTGAAAAATCTTCACGAAACAACCTTAATAAATCGTAAACATGTGTATCATAGAGATAAGTTTCGAAATCCCATTCATGGTATACGGAACACTGTCTAGAGCTCAACAAATAATGGTCATACCAATATCCGAATGGAACAGGATTGGACAACTTGAGTAAGTACTGAAATTCATTACTGAAATCCGACGTAGAATCATTTATATATGATCTGCTCACAAATAATTCGATCTACTATTCCACTAATCAAACTATAATATACTGTAATAATTTATACAGGAGAAGTATGTATTACCATTACAACTCGTCGGTATCAGTAACACATTCTTTTATTGATAAATGTTATAAACATTGTTATTTTTCTGTTCATAGAAGGCTATTCGTTCCAAAATCGGCATTATGATGATTTTCTGGGGGGGGGGGCGGAGGAAGGGTGGAAACAGAAATGATAATGCTTTTGTTTACTGCATCATCAGTCTAATTTATTTTTAACAAAAAATTTATTATGACCAATGAAAAAGAATGTTTATACAAATAATAAGAAAATCTAATATATCATATGTAAGATTCGGGATATTTTACTTCCAACAACTGTCAAAGACTTTGTAAACTTTCGTCCGTACACGTCCTTCATCAATATTTGTGAAAACATTCATTTTTAAAAAATTTAAATAATAAAGCAGAAAATTGTTTATTATGAAACTTCAGTAGCATATTCCGCTTTCGAAAATATGATAAATGATGTTTTCATTTTGTTTTTAAGTATATTCTTGTGTATTTACTATAATACTCAATAAAGGTCTGGTTCGTGAATCAAAGTGTTTGTATTTAAGGTAAAAGATAAAGTTAAACAAAGGTTTCATTTCAAAGTTTCACATCACAAGGTGAAAATAATAAAACAATAATTGAATGTTAGGTAGCATTGGGCATCTGTTCTGTTGTATAGGGCTTCTTAAAGGTGTGTATCAAATACTAAATATTTCCTGATTGTATGATTAATGTCCGTCTGTGAATTAAAACACTAAATTCAATACTTTCTGTAACAACTATTAATAACATTCATGTACTTACTAATGATTGACTTCGAGGCAATTCATAAACTATAGTAAGAATATGTGACTGGTAGAGTTCAACTATGCCTGGAATGAGATTAATGAATTATATCAAGCCGTGTAATATCGTTAGTTGACTGAAGCTTGAAATGTAGACAACTGAATTTGTATTCATTTGTTTGAAAGTTAAGTAGTCCCAATGTGATTTATAGGTCTTGAATTCCATCTATAGCAGGGTTGTTAATGCACACTTGTGAGGAATCTAATATTAACGTTAACGAATGTTTTCTGATTTACATTGATTGTATAACTAAAGTCAGTTCATAATCTTAAACTTCAAATTTAACAACTTAAGCAACAATCACTAAAAAAACAACATTTAATCAACCATAGCTACTTGATTCATCAATCAACTGAGTGAATTTCAATGATTAAATGTTGACCAGGTTTTAATCTTAATTCAGTCAGTAAATGTTTCTAGCGACCTTTATAAAAATGACTTTATTCAAATCAGTCGTTTACGAGTAATAATCATTTCAGTGTATATAATATACATACCCCGTATACAATAACTTCACTGTATCCAACAAAAGCCAGTAGTATTCTGTAGCTATATTTGAGTATGTAATCTGAGTAGCATATACTTACTTGTTAAAAAGGTAAAACAGCGAAATCATAATAGACTGTGAACGAATCAACATAAATGTCAATCCTGATACCAAAGTTAATCGACTTTCATGTACATTTTACTGTTTGTTATTTAAATACAAGTTTAGTTACAATCTTCTTATATACGGAGAAATATGATAAGAATATTGATGAACTGTTACGAAAGTAGGCTACTCGCAGTTTAATCCAAGTTACTAGTGTGTAATTTTTCCTTGGTATATTAAGTAATCGAACACAAGAACGAGACTGAACTAGTTATTATAAACAAAAGTCTACACAGTGAACAATGTCCAAATTCTCAAAATTAAATATCAAACTAGAGTAGAATCTACGGAATCCTACAAAATGTATTTGAATCACATTTTTTCTGATTTGATAACAAGAAACTGGTCTGAGACAGACAATAGTAGAGAACCGGGAATCAATAGACAGACGTTTTCGTCCCAGTATGGGACTCTCCGTCAGTACTCATCAATGACCCCATCAGGAAATCCAGCTTACGACCTTTAGGCTTCTCATCTATTGGTTGAAAATACTAACTCAGTTTATTTGTGATAAATCTGCAAGATTTCATTCATTACTATAGATGGATAAATGTCTTACATCCGACATGGTTAAATTCAACTGGTTGTGTCTTCTCACTCGAACTCCACAAATTGCCTCCTGAAGTAAGTCGCTAGTAAACTGAAATTGATTATAATTACGTGATGTGTACTTATGATAACATGCGCTATTTAAAAATAAGTAGAGTAAAAACTATACTTTAAAAATCCATGGTGCATACATAGTTTACTGTATTTTATTATATAACCATTTCGCATAATATCAATAATCATGTTTCTGAGAGTACAGAAACGATGCAATAAAATAAGAACGATGATTGGTGAAAAATAATGTGAACTCATTTTCAAGTTGTGAGTCCTCATTAGTGACTTACTGGAAAGGGATTTAATTAGCAGTACTTTATACAATGAACTCAAGTCAAGAGGATTTAGATTGCTACAATAATATTGCTTACGTACAGTAAACACAGTAAGCACTCCAATGAGACTAGTAATATCAATGACCGATCAACTCTTTCATCAACATTCCCGTTGGTTGCTAAATTACATTGGGAAATTATGTATTAGAATCCAGCATTATACGGTTTGAAGGATAGCTATGAATTTAAACAAACGCTAGAAGAAATAAATGTCTTTAGTAATTTATTGTATCTTTTGACATTTCATCATTTTTCATTAAGATCCTTTTGAAAGAAACTATTATCGTTATACGTAAATATCCTTACGACTCTTTACCAATGAATGGATACAAACGGCTACTGTGGATCAATGTAAAACAATCTCAACTCAAAATTGTGTTGTTTCGTTAAATTAATGAACTCATTATAGATAGTTATATGGAATTACTTCTGACTGATATGTTTTTTAGGAACCCTGAACAATTAAGAATAAGGCATTTAGCTAATAGATCATTATTCTAACTAATTTATTCAATAAAACACAACAGGACACAAGATTCGCTACGGAATATAAAAACAACCAAAAATCCTACTCTCTAGATCTTGCATTTCATCGAATGTTAGATAGGAAATTACAAAAAAAAATTATCGAAAGCAGATGGGGTGTGATTAACTTAAACAGTAAGTCAGTCAGTCAGTCAGTTACAACGTAGAACTTGGTACATGCGTACATCAGTTCAAGTTGCCATGCCACAATTAGCAAATAGAGATTAAATTGTTGGGCCAAATCCCAGAGTAGGGGAGGTAGTAACAGAGTAAGTACTAATGGAAAGGCATAGAAATCAGAGATGAGATTTGAAATAAAAAGTGATTCAGTAAAGAGAAAATTATAAGAAGCTCAAAAATTAGAATTTGGAGGAAGACAACGATTTAGAGCCATATCACCTAAAGTCTCTAACCATTTGTTACGATCATCGCGTGGGCCCCAACCAGGTAGTCTGCATCTATTACCATGGCTCAGCCCAATTGTCAGTGACTTCATGGATTGGTGCCATGTTTTCGTTTGGCCACCCCTAGCTTTCTTCCAACCTACTCCTACAACAGACAACATTGCTCGTCGAGATAGACGGTGGTCAGGAATACGTAACACATATCCTAACCACCTCAGCTGGTGAAGATTCACTACTTCATTAATAGACTTACCGTATTTACCTAGTACTTTATTCCTAACCTACGCATTGCTTACTCGGTGGTCCCAGCAAACACGAGCAATGTTTCAGAGACATCTATGATCAAATACCAGGAGCCTACGAATATCCTCTATCCTTAATAACCATGTTTTACATCCATAAAGTAAAACGGGCCTAACTACTGTGCAATAAACGCGTCCTTCCATCAGTAAACGAATGTCTCGCCTACGCCACAAGTGACGCAAGTTGACAAAGGCCAATCGGGCCTTATGTATACAGGCCGAGATTTCATCAGACACCAGGCCGTCAGGACTGATGAGGCTCCCGAGATAAGTAAAACGGTTAACACATTTAATAGCTTCGCTCCCTATCACTAACTTTGGTGCCAAATTAAGTCAGTCCTGAAGCAGCATTTTGCATTTGGATGGGGAGAATCGCATCCCAAACATGCTTATGTTCATGTTTAAGGTTGTCGAAAAATTCATTCAATAGAACTATATCATCTGCATATTCTAAGTCAGTAAGTTTATCTCCTGGAAGGAGGTCAACCCCAGAGAAATCAGACGATGACAATGTTAACTCTAAAAGTATATCAATGATAAAATTAAATAAAAATGGGGAAAGCGGACAACATTGATGGACACAACTAGAAGTGATCAATTTCGACGACAATCCTCCATAAGCTCTAACACGACATGTGGTGTTCGAGTAAAGAGCTTGTATAAGATTAATGTACTTCTCCGGTTCGCCTACCAGTGATAGACATTGCCACATAACCTTACGATCAATAGAGTCAAACGCCGCCTTAAGGTAAAGGAATACAGCTATTGTTGGGCGTCTGAAAGTGTGCCTATGTTCCAGAACCTGCCTAAGTGTGAATATTTGGTCTATACAACCACGTCCGGGCCTGAAACCACCTTGGTTTTCTCGAGTTTGCTCTTCACGAGCTTTAGTTAGACGTCGAAGTATTATTGAAGCTAATATTTTAGACACAATGTTCGTTAAACTGGTTCCTCGGTTATTGTTACACGAGGACTCCCATCCTTTCTTAAAGACCGGAATGGTTAGTATTCGAGACCAGTCAGATGAGATTACGTCCAGTTCCCGAATTCTAGCCAAGATCTCAGTTAATCTGGCTGCTACAGCTGGACCACCGTCCTTAAATATCTAAGGGGTTAATCCATCTGGTCCTGCTGCTCTTCCTCGCTTTTAAATATCCTATAGCCTTCTCAACCTCATTAAGATTTGAGGGACCAATGTTAATTTACCATTCAGATTGTTCGGGGATGGTGAGCAACAGGAATGAGACCGAGGGCCAGTTGAACTGTTCCCTAAAGTGTTCTGCTCATTGGTCTAATCTTCAGGATTGACAGTGAATAGTGAAACCATTTTTTGGAGATAGTTTTACTTACAGTTGGGTTTCTGATACCCATTTCCTTGATAAGTCTGAACGGTTGCCTACTGTCACCTATTGCTGCCGCCTTTTCCATCTCTTTAGCTTTCGCCACCCACCACTGCTCACGATCATTGCGTAAGCTTTAAATCAGTTTGTGTTCAAGTTGCCTTCGTTCCTCATCATGTTCAGAACCAGACGGGATGTGTTACCGAGTATCTATCAGTTCAGTAAATCCAGCTGAAATCCACTGAGTTTTCTTAATTTTTTGGTTTGGTTTATTAGTAGATATTACTGCTGTTTTAACAACTTACTGGATATCATTCCAAGCTAGCTCAGGATGAGTACAGTTTACGCAGTTGACTAATTAATTTTCTAGTTGTTCTTGAAATGTATTCTTGACTTTTTCATCATTAAGTTGAACTCTTAGGGGGATCCTTGTCGTGGATCTTTTACGTCCAGTGAGACACAGACTAATACGCGCTCGCACTAAGGCATGATCTGAGTCTAAACGTGTGCTCCAAAACGAGCGGCAGTCTTCTATCGAGCCTCTCCAACGATGGCTGATAGCAATGTGGTCTATTTGAGTTCAGTGTTGAGTTGATTGAGAAGGTCGCCATGTCAACTGATGTCTTTCCTTATGTTTAAAGTTTGTGCTTGGGAGAAATAGACGACTATCTAAACATAGTTGTAACAGACAGTCACCAAAATATTTGTTCGTTGAGCCGCAACATCATAGGATCCTCCTAGGTGCCTTTCGGTTTCCTCTAGTCTACCTACTAATGCATTATAATCACCAGCCACTATTACTACATCAGTGCGCTTAGCTTTACATAGAAGGTCGGAAAGCTTTTTGTAAAATTCATCCTTCACTTCATCTGAGCTGCAGTCAGTGGGAGCATAGGCAGAAACAACAAAGAGATAACGGCGTGTATCCCTATCTTTTCGAGTTCTTACCGTTCTATTTGGACGGACAGCGCACGAGCGACTGTCTATTAGAATCCAGTCTAGGAGAGCCTCTTCAGCTTATGAACTTAGTGCTATATCTACACCAGCAAGGCCTCAAGTGGTAGAGGTGGGGTCCCCGGAAACATGAAGAGTAAACCGAGCCGGTCCCTTATTTTCACAAGGTGAGGTCAAGCGAATGACTATGCTTGGATCCTGTATACGCGTTTCAGAGATGCATCAGACATAGATGGAGCGGGATTCTAGAGTCATGGCTAAGGAAGCCTGTTGTCCTATTTGATATAACGTTCGAACGTTGGAAGCGCCAATATATAACTTAGTACACGGTTTTAGAAGACTAGGAATAACGTTTCGTGAACTCAAATCATTAGAGGCGCGAGGCGATAAAATTATGTTATAAAGATTAGGCATAGTGATCAGAGAGTTATTAAGAGTTGATGGTGGGATTTGACCTCGGACAAGATGATCTCGTGTGCTATTAGAGGTATGAGGGTAATTTCCCTTCCTGACTGACCACACCATGGAAGAATATTGCTTCTTGACGTACCTGAAAAAGAAACTGGGTTAGTATTGGTCATAGTGACCTTGGAGCACGATCGCAGAGCCCAAGGGACAACTGCTTGAGGCCGATTACGCACGGCCTTGTTATGGGGAGTTTTTGAAGTGTTAGTTCCGTTCTTTAGAAGGTCTTACTGCCGGAGACGGAGATCCGTGGAGTAAGGTGAGGTGTGACATTTTAGGGTTGACCTTTTCTAACCCCTTCCTTCCATTAAGAAGGCAGCATCGCTGCAGATGCTGGTTATCCGAGGGAAACACCTTACTGCTGTCACACCTCGCTACAGTCAGCAGTACGACTTCGCCTTCAGATCATAGGTTGCCACCTTTGGTCTTATCGCTCTCCAACAGACCTGCTTGGCATGGTAGGACCTTGAGGAACATGCTTTCTAGCCAATATAGCTCAGTTGGGTCATCACGATAGACAAGCTCGACCACCACGTCAAGGTTAAAGATTTTGTCTAATCATGATCGCAAAAGTTCCTTGTGTTGGGTTTTAAAACTAGGTAGCACCGAACAGAAATAATGTCCTGGTTTAGGACTCAGCAGTACTAAGTGATGATATTATTAACAAGAAGATACAAATACTTTCAAATTATATGTTGGCATTCACTCCCCCCCCACATACAAATTAATTACTTTCACAGCATAAAGTTGATTTTCAGCATAAACTGATGTTAGTTGATTAATTAATAGGTATAAACCTTAAGATTTCATCTTCCAGTATGTCGCTAGTTAATGAATAGTCGTGTTATGTGTACAAACAGCTTATATATATATATATATATATATATATATATATATATATATACTGCTATGAGGGCCTAAGTACACAATCTGAAAACAGTACCGAAATGTTAACAAAAAACTTTACGTTATTAGGGAATTCATGCAATTATTCGTCATTAAGAATCTCACTACGACTACCTTATTCATGAAAAATACTCTTGAATCAACTATATGTGTATAAAATGGAAGTCAAAGTTTATTGCTCATTTCAAGTACCAATAAAGCATACATGAATATATGAATACTATTGCATCTTTTAGATTGGCCCTAACAATTCGACTGTGTGAGCGAAATCCCTAATGAAAGTATTGAAATGTTTTTTTCTGTTTGATTCATCTGCTGTCAACTAGAACATGTATTTTCTGTGACACTACACTTTTGTTAGTAATATATTTCTTATATTCACAGTATAATAAAATCAAACTGAAAAATTATAAACAATATTCATGACTATAGTATGTGCAATAGAATAAGCTACCAATTATATTCGATATGAGCTCAATAAACACTGAAATCTTTTAACAGTTTACTACTACGTAGTAATGTTTACTGATATTAGGATATATTCATATAACAATAGGTAATCATTATTATTGACAATCATACATGTACAACTAACTTCTCAACGATAATCCATTAACTTTACATTAGCAATGATAAAACTTATTTAAGACACCAATAGTCATTTACTTATGTGACAGAGTTGTCATTATTAGACATATTAATATGTACATATGTGTTTAACAACAAACAGATGTAATACTATGCACTTTGTTGGACTGTATTACATGCATTTTTTATCACTAATAAGGGAACAATGTTTTCATAAGTTTATCTCTGGAAATTATTCATGTTTCTAATTATAGATTCACTGTAATGACCAACTACTCCTGAAAATTCATGCTCTGGTGAGTATAGAAAATTTGCTAAACAACTTATCCATTACACATAACGGGTAATTATGATTGCTATGAAAATATAAATCTTATAGCACACTTTACAAATAATGTACCATAAACTGAAAAATAAATAAGACATAAATATGACAGCCTACCATATATGCTAAAACTTGTAATAACTGGATATTCTGAGATAACTCCCGTAGAATGCACAAATATCAATAGGAAGGAATCAATTCTTGTCCTGAATATCTAAATCATATACCCTCAATAACACATTTACACCTGTTGAACAGATTACTAGTTAAACTGATTCGGTAGCTCACTAGATGATGCACATGTACTTAAATCGAACGGTACTTAGCATGAGATTCAGTGTTAGCATCAACACTGTGATCCAGGAATCTTTTACTAGCCATATTATACATATGCGAAGTTATGAATGCTTATAAACACTGACCGATTAGCATGATAGAGCACTCACTTGAAAGGACAGCACTTCTTTCTTCTCAAAGCGAGTTCACATTATCAAGGTCAATGTGTTTAGCGGAAGTGAAAATGGATGATTTAATACGACACTGCTTATACACTGGAATCCGGTGTTTCACACACCAGTAATACCTTTTGTACCTTTATACTCTTTCTACCGCCCTGTCTGCTGTTCGTTTCACTTTCTTTACCAGTTTATCAAATACAACCTATTACAATACAATTTGTTCTGAATCTTGCTCTGTGCATTGATCTGGATATTGATTTTCATTATAGTCTCAGTCGACAGCTCAACCCAACCCATCATTTTTTGCTGTCTGCAGAACCTTCTACTTACTGCCCCAGTGTTCCTCACTTCACCAACTCTGGTTGTGGTTAATAAATTAACAGAAGTCATAATGTAATGTATCGCTTGGAAATATTGCCTCCTGACTCAAGTTTGCTACTCCTCCACAAAACTCCATTCACATAAACTTCAAATTTAATTTACTCATACTAACTATTAGTATCTATTTACACGTTGGATTTTTAACTGTTTACTTTGGTGCATTAGCATAGAGCATTTCACAGCCATCGCAGGAAGTTTCAGAGATTCTGGATTCAGCATCCCTAGGTTAAACCAGAAAACACTAAACAGCCACTTCGTCCCAGTATCTAACTCATCAGTATTCATCATTACTACCTCCACCGGATACCAAACCCGATACCTGGTTTTACAGTAAAACTTTAATCCATAAACCACTGAGTTAGCATCCTTTAACTGAATTCTGTGTTGCGTTCTCTGAAATGAATTTTTCAATAATCGTTATTCATGTAAAATATCGAAATGAAATGGATGAGTAAAAATTAATTTTAATTTTGTGGTGGATACTACTCATAAAGTCGTCCATAGTAGTAATATCCACCACAACTTTATACACTTAATTGCTTTCACTAATTTAACAAGAACAAGAACAAAGAATTGGGTAGAATAAAATGAATCCATTTTTTATGTCATCAGATTCTCGTCAATTGTGTACAGCTGTGCACGTACATACCGTTTCATAATCGAAATTTTCCTATAAAAATTAAGTTACTTTCAAATGTTACTGGTTAAAGATTAGAAACATGGAGATACGGTCGACTAAAAGATCAAAGGGAAGTTGATATGGCTCAATAAATGTGATCCATATAAGTTTAATGTCTAAGTGAAAATGCAAGAACCATTGGGTTACTAAGTCAGAATCATACGGCTAAAGGATTATGTAATTTTCATCTTGAAATACATAACTCTTAATGGCAATATTAGCTTCCTGGTTAAAATGAAACCATCATGATCTCAGTTGATGTGAAATATTATTTCGTAGACAAAGTCAATATTACTACTGATATACGAATCGAAACACAGTTCCCACATATAGAAGAAATTAAGAAAACTACCAATTTACATGAAATGTACAATGTTTTAGATAGTTAAATATGATGAAATCCTTTTTTTCGATTTGCAGAAACAATATTAATTACTTGTTTTAAAAAAAGTAAACATTCTTTTTGTTACTAGGGTAAAAATTAATCTGAATCGATTAAATGACTATCAGTTTGTTTGTTTTCTTGGTGTAGAGTTTAAGAAAACTTAACCTAAATGCCATTGTACAGTGTTGAAGGTGAACTTTTTTTATGTTTACAGAATAAATGGGACAATTTTAAATGTGTAAAACATCTACTATTTGTTCTGCATAATTTATATGTAGCATATAAATCAATAAAGTTTTATTTCGATTCACTTACTTCATAGTAAATTCTTTGAAAAACAATTTTTTGAAAAACAAAAGGGGTGGTAATAAAATATGAATGCTAAAGTAGATAGTGATTTCCATCTTACAACCGTCATCTTAATAACTCCTAAGTGAGTAAGTTACGATTTATTGGATGCTCATAAATGTTCTGTAGTGAAACTTAAAATTATAAAGATGTTCTAAAAGTATACCATTTGCCTCAATGTTTCTAAGTTATTAAAATCTTTGTAAAACAAAATAAACTTCATAAAATCACCAGAGGTAGTTCAGGAGCTCTAAATTGATGTGACAAGTGAAATACAACCATATCGGAAGTGAAGCGATTATCACAAATTATAATGGATGAAGTCACGTGAAATGTAGACAAGGGGATGCCAAAACATTTTGGACAATGGCTGCTCCTAAAAGTACTTAATACGTGTAGATTGCTATACAGAGTTTCTATTTATTTTAGCGGATGTCTAAATGCGATTAATTTACGACGCCAAATTATCTAATGTAGTTTTTAAATACTTTCGATATCTGAATAGAGGTGATTTTGTGAAGTTTGCTATTAAATTTGTTGTTCGCATTCGTCACACATCGATGTGGGCTGAGTACCACTGAAAACCTGGGAGCACTTGACAGATTTTATATTCTAGTACGGGACTCCACCATTTAATGAGATGTGTCTGGTGGGGTTCTGACTTCTAGGGAGTGAGAAGGCTATCACCGATAATATTGAGTGATCGCCACGCCATGTCATAAATTTATGAAAGCAAGGATGCTAACAGTGAATGCCAACCAGCTGATTGATACAGACAGATAAGTATTTGTTGTGACTTCTGAAGACGCTGGATTTCATTGTCATGTGAAATCAAGAGTGCACACAGAGAGAAGTACATATTAGGATGAAATAGCTCTCCAGTTTTTCCTTGATTTTTATTGATACTCATTCCCATCTATTTGTGACGAACACATACAGATAAACTCAATATTTATCAACTCCTTGATCAGTGGTTGAATAATGTTTTTATAATTACATGGTCATTTTGATGCCAGTATTGGCTTATTCCTTTATTATACTGTATTTATATCGCAATCCTTGACAATTTAGGGGATGAAAATACTTCAGGGCACATTTAGTTGTTAATAATATGCACACTAACAGAATACGTTATAGTATATTTTCATTACCAATTTATTGTTAATAAAATTCGTTCTATGTAACAACCAATTAGTCACATTATTCACATATCAATGTTGATATCAATAAATTGAATATTGATCAAGATAGAAAAAAAGAACTAAAATCTCTAAGAAAATAGAATAAACTAAGCTGAAACAAATAAAGTCGTCATTAATAGATAACAGTAAATCTCATTTACCCAAGAAATAAATACCAAAATTTATCAGCAATTCACCCCCCTCCACCATTACCACGCTACCCCCCCCCACCCACTGTACCCGGTTTACTATTCGATCACCATGTATGTAAAGAAAACTAAGATAAAGTTAACCATGTCATAAATTATCAGGTGATTTAAACAAAAAAGTAATTTATTCATAATTTTCTACTAAATTAAAATGGAATTAAATAGAAATAAACTAAAATTGTTTTAATCTTTGATGTTACTTTCACATACATTATTTTTTCTATTGAAGTTGATATGAATGTAAATCTCAAACCAACATCACATGTCTCCATTCTCATTTCAACTGAATAAAATATATCATCATTGAAGAACTTATGACAGAACGACGATCAGATGAAGGTTCAGATGTTGTTATAATGAATCCAAAGTCGATGTACATGGAACACTACAAATTTTGAATCATCCATTCAGACTTTAAAGTGATAAACTCAAAAAAATTATCATAGCTACAATCGAAGCTAGAGTTAATAAACACATTAAAGAACTTTAATGGAGGGAAATGCAATGATAATACCACTTACAATAAGTACAATAGATAAATTCATAGTGTCTTTTGGAGCGTTTTCTTTATCTTTGAACATATCGTTAGAAAAAAACACTAGACATAGTTTGTGGGCAATCCGATTTAAGACATCTACTAATAGTCAGCACAAAAGAAATATAGTTAAAATTGGAACACCAGTTGTGAAATCAAACTGACGAAGTGATCATGGAATTACTACTAAGATCCATCTTTCTATATACCTATTTGATCAATTTGGGAGGAAGAAATCTGAAATTGTGATATAAAGAAGCAACTCCGGATAGCTGCTGATATTATTATTATTTGTAATGGTAAGAATTACTCTTCGGGTATGATTCATGAATACAGTAAAGCTTATAAGAGAGGAGAATTTCACAATGAAACGTGATTAAGATGATCAATTCAAATTTTCGGATCTCAATATAAGACGGAAAAATGATATAACAATTAACATGAGCATGTACAGGAATAGCACATAGATGGGACAATACTTAAACTATGACACCTTTTCTTCAGCCAATTATAAACTAGACCTAGTAAATTAAACCTATTACCGCTGCAAATGGCGGGAAAAAGGGTGTTGCTTCTTTGTTAAAATTTATAAATGCTTCATGAATGTTCAAATTATACTTTCTAATGATAAGAGTCAGGAGATTGGACTTGCCAAAGTCCAGCTGTATTATAGACATAGGTTCCTTAGGATAGGCTAAGGAAGCGTAGTAGAAACTAATCTTTCAGTTCTTCGTGAATACATGCTACCATGGGTCCATGTGAATTCGAAAACCCAGATGAAGGTGATGTTTAAAGGTGTCGATTCATATGTGAACAGTTTAACGAGCACCTGGTTTTGCATGATAAAGAAACTAGTTGGGCATCAGGTACTATTTATTTAATTGCCGTCCTGATTCACCTATCAAATCTACCCGAGACCACATTTCCATTGAAGCCAAGACAAACAAAGTCAACCTTTCTCCTCAAAACTGCCGTTTTATTCACTTCAGAGAACTTTTCCCTAGTATTTGTTTCAGTTAATCATAACCTATTCTTAACGGTAGACTGTATGTATTAAAATATTCATTAAAGAACAAAAACAATAACCAACTAGAACTTTCTCGAATAATAAATGACTTTGGTTAGTCTCAGTGTTTCTAGTATTCAATAAGTTTATTTTGTGGTTTTTTTATGAAGGCTGTAATTTAATTTTGTTGATTGTATACATCAAAGATAACAAGGTGAGTCTGATCCAGGTGTGAAGGCTCGGATTAGAAAGGCAAGAGCAGCATTTCTACAACTGAAGAACATCTGGAACTCAAACCATCTGTCAGACAACATTAAAGTTAGAATTTTCAATATAAATGTGAAAACAGTCCTGTTGTATGGAGCTGAAACTTGGAGAACTACGAAAAGCATCCTTCAGAAGATACAAGTATTTATAAACAATTGTCTGCGTAGGATACTTCGGATCCGTTGACCGGATACCATCAACAACAACCACTTATGGCAGAGGACAAATTAACTTCCAGTCGAGGAAGAAATTAGGAGAAGATGCTGGAGGTGGATAAGACAAACACGGAAGAAACCACCAAATTGTGTCACAAGACAAGCATTAACATGGAACCCTGGAGGTCAAAGGAAAAGAGGAAGACGTAAGAATAGACTGCATTGAGAACTGGAGTGAGACATGAAGAGACTGAACAGCACTTGGGAAGGACTGGAAAGGAAAGTTCAGGACAGAGTTGATCGGAGAATACTGGTCGGCGGCCTATGCTTCACATGGAGTAGCAGGCATTGATTGATTAATTGATATATCAAAAATAAACATCACTTGGGTTCCACTGAAAACTGAGGAGAACTGGACAGTTATCTTGTCTTTATTTGAAACTCCTTAGAAATACGCACTCTACACTCTACCACGGAATTGAACCCAGGACAATCAAATCACATAGTAAATGCCTAATCATTAGCACCACTGAATTGGCCTGCATCTAATTATGGGATCCCTATTTAAATTAATTTTTGATTCATTTGGATGATCATTCATTGTCAATGGTGCCCAACCGCGATCGATCTGTCGTGAATAAAAGCAAGGAAATTAACTAACGATTTCCATAAAAGAAACCAATTTGATTCAGCTGAGTAACAGAATCAGCTCACTGGTGACTAGCATCAAGGTGTTCCTGAAGTTCTCATGAGAGTTCATGACTGATTGAATACACAGTTCTCTGTAAGATTGTTGTCACTAATAACAATAGATGATATTCGCGCTATAATGCACATTGATGGAAGTGAACACCGGCAGGTTCAGTGGTGCAGATGAATATGCTCCCGTTTTAAAACTTAAAAGTTCTGGGTTAGATTCAACACGTATAACTAATTCATGAATTCTAGTTGTATTTCTGTTCACCTAATGCATCTATTACATAATATTGTGTAATTTAATATTAGATATTGCATTTCAAGTTCCTACGGTTGTGCACAAGTAATTCCTATACATATATCGGTGTACAACAGTCCAAATGTTGGATGCAGCACTATTTGTAGATATTGAACATAATTCTCTTGTTATTGTTTTTATACAAGAAAAAAGCAAAAAGCATTGTTAGTCACTAAGACACAACAGTACACATCGAAAGAATAATTTTTAGTCACCTCTTCTTTATACCAAGATACCAGACAACAAAATGTTGGCATTTTTACATCATCTAAAATAGTTTCGACACAATGTTTTAAGTTTGTTTATTAGACATAGAATACGGTATATTTTTGCTTTCATTTTCTACTGAAGAAGTAATTGTAGTGGCTTCACTTTCTCAGTGACATCTTAAAGTGAAGTCACATGACATTTTATTCTGGTAACAACTTTATATTTCAAGAAAAAAAGGAACAAGAATAATTTACAGTGATTATAACTGTTTATCTTAAAAATGGCATTGTATGATGTTTACCGTATGACATGTGATTTACTGTATAGTTGGATTAGTGTTTTATTTGGCTGGGATGGGGGCGGGCTGGTGATTGAAACTAAAATAAAATAATAAACTTATTTTAATGACTGTTTAGCTTTAAGTTAATTCACATCAAAAGCTTAGCTTAACTAGACAACTACTGTAGAACAGCGAACACACTGATGTGATAACAACACAACAGTGTGAGTTGATCATTGTTGTAAATGGTATTTTAATTGTTTAGATTCGATCACTGGAATATTTATGAGAATGCATCAATGAATAGATCTATATTAGGACAGAATTGTTTTCAAGTATTATATTTTATTTCATTTGGTAGTTTGGTTTATGTTGTTTTCAAGACTTCGTATAAATAGTATGTTCAGGAAAGTTATGCGAAATGGCAACAGTGGACAGTTGACGATAGAATAAGCAAGATATAGCCAAAGTGTTTTGAAGATATGAGGGGTAAAAAAAGTAAAGAACCAACATGAGGTAAAGAACACAGCAAAGGGCAAACAGGTAAGTAAACATAATGCACACATTATTCATCTTTTTGTTCATTCTCACATAGTATACCACTCCATTTGTTTAACTGGTCTTTCTTCACAGCTCAATAACAAAAATAAGCCCACAATGTAAAATAATTTCAAACTGAATAATCTCCCAAAATCTATCAATGCCACCATAGATGATTTGTTAGTTCTATAAGTGTTGCTTCATTTGGTTCTTTTAAGTGATTGAATTTATTCGTGACTGGTTTATACGAATATATCATGGTAGCATAGTCAGACACATTAAATGAAGAATGCAAACAAAAGATGACATGATAAGGTTAGAATTCGAAATAAAATCTAAAAAATGTTTACTCTTTAATATCCAACTAATAGATGAACTATAAACTAACCGATAGTACTGAATACAACAAATATAGTTTACTCAGAAAACGTTACGCGTAACCTCAGTCAAGAACTTTAGTAATATTTGACAAGACAATTTTTAGCTGATGAATTCGTCACAGATTGATGTTGGTAGAGTACTTTTAAAAAACAGGGGACACTGGTCGGCTGTTTCGTTGTAGTACGAAACTCCTCACCAACTGAATTAAGTTAAGTTTAAATAACACAGCAGGGTAAAATGTAATCAAAATATCTGGTACAATCAAAATTCATGTTTTATATTGTTGGATCTGTTGTTTTTGAACTTCAGATGAAAATCTTCATCTAACCACCTATCAAAAGCCATCACATTCTAACCATTACATTGATTTCAGTTTAGTACATCCATTTAGTGCGAAGGTTTCTCGAGCTCTAAATCTTTTCAGATGAGCTACCAAAATGATTGTATCAGAAGAGGATAGGAACCAGGAATTTAAAAATATAATTAACATCTGACAATTCAATAATTTTCCCTTGAATATTATTTTAAGATGTACAAAGAACGGTATAATTTATTTTTGACTACCAATAAATCTAATGACATGTCAGGATTTGGTACCGTAGTTTTACCTTATCGCTATGATATGACAGAATCGCAAAGGACTATAAAGCAACATGGAATTTAGGCGTTCTACACAAGGATTGACAAACTTGGAGGTGCCTTAGTTAGGTTAAAGTAAAAGGTTACATTCACCTGTACGTAAACCATGTTTACAGGTTACGTTGTGTCGATTATGATGCTTTCAGCATTGAGGAGTCTTCTCAAGAAATTATGATTTATGCCAAAAAAAAACATGGAAACTACACAAAACGACCTCCTAGTAATACTGGAGAGCTCGAAACGCTATAAATTAAATTAGCAATAACAGTACATAATATTTACAGTAATCATAAAATCGACATTAATAACATCCAAACTATCCAGAATAGTTTTTTAACTATAAAGAAAGGCGAGTTGCTGAGGCATTTTTATATTTTGATAAACTCTAATGTACTTACCAAAAGGAAGACTTTGTTATTCGTCCTAATGACTACAATTAAGTGGTTACAAATTTCTCACATGTTTATGTTATGTCGGAACACTAAAGAAGAGTGAAAAACTTCCAGAACTGTGTTTTAGAGAACTGATTCATTTATTCTGGTCGTGAGTAATGTAAACATTACATTTCTATTATTGTTACGTTCCTCTTGCCTTATCCTCCCGTTTAGTATATTTGCTGTTGTTATATTGTCTCTTATTATGGACTACAGTTAATTAGTTGTGTGCAAGTTACCCCTATTCACTGCCACAATCTCTTGTGTTTCATATTAGTATTAAATCCCTTATTGGTTCTCTCTGTGATCTGATTTTGTGTATATATAAATGCATGATTGAAATACCATTCGATTCAATTCTGTCTCTTGGCTCACCAATCGTTGTTCCCTCTATTCTGGCTTTGAGAGGCTGGTAGTCGCGGGGCAGTCGTGTCCGTACACCGACTAGCAGTTATCAAGGGCACAATGTATTTCCACAATACATAACAGTTTAGCACACACAAATTATTGCCATTTTCTTTACTTCACACACCACATCTTTCATACCCACCTAAATGTTGTACACTATGAAACACCTTGACCCATTATGACAATACTACAAGACGTTCAAACCTGCAATTTGATTGTACTAAATATTTTGATTATCATTTGTTCCTTTATATTATTCAGGCTTACTGTAATTTAACTTGGTTATTTATCCTCTGGAGAAGCGGTTTCAACTAAATCCCAAAACATCACAAATCCCAATTTCTATTCACCGGAATATTACAAATATATTACTTAGTTCTACAAACAACTCACTCAATGTTCAGTTGGTTTGAAATTATCAACTTTGACTTTAACAATGATACCTATGGATCAGCATTATAATATCAGACTGGTATCAGTATGACCAAAACGCTCCTTTCTGAAAAATGTAACATTTGTAGGCTTTCAACTAAAATGTATTTTCCATCATGTATAGATTTATTACATTTCTCTGTTTCATTTGACATTTATTTAATTTCATGATGTCTATAGATAGTAAACTAATTATGCAATAATTACAATGTAAATAGCTTTTAACTACTACTATTATGTGTAATATTCAAAGTGATTTATTTCATTTGTACGTGTGTGTGTGTGTATGTACTTGTGTAATTAGTCTAGTCCTGGTAAATGGTCTCATAGTAATTACATTAAATGCTTACAATTCATCAAATATTTTAACAAGCATGGATGTAGTCTAATAAAATTAACTAAAAGTAATATCAATAGACCTACTATTTGTTATAATAACATCAGTAAATGTCCATATTGATTCATGCTAATTGACAACTACGTTTCTGATATGTTACTATTGTACTTCATGATAATCCAGTTATACACTTCAGTTATATGTAACGTGATCTCTTTTAGCGACTGAATTGATGTAAATGTATTCCTTTCAACAGTAGAGTCAATACACTTATTATGAATGTGTTGAAATATTTAACTGGAAAACGTAGTTTACACTGATTTATCACTGAGTTGTAATGAATGTCAACCTTTAATAGTCGGACCAGATTTTGCTGATTAATTTCCAATATCCCTACATGATTAGGCGTATTTTGTTTGATAATAGTATTTGGGAAGTGAAATTATCTCTACCTTGAAAAATTTAGCCATCGTTCACTGATAACTCAGAGATAACTTTTGAGATTGTTACACTTAGTAACACTGTTTAGAATTCCGCTAAAAGTACCAGTTCCCTAAAAATCCCAGATATATAACGTTCATTAGTTCCATGAGACCTATGTACAGGGCTTTCAAGAAAATTTTTTAATCAGGGAATAATCTGAAAACTAATTATGTCATCGTTATCTTCGTGTATTTGAACGATCACCTACAATATGAAGCCCATACTAGCCTACTAGTGGACTAGAATAATAAATTCAGATAAAATTACTATGTTGAGTTATCTAGCTAATTCTGAATTTGATATTACGAATTAACATGGACTACACAATCATTATAAACTAGTAAGAAATGAGTAAATGATCCGTCCTAGTGTAGACTCCTTATGAATGAGCACCCATAACCTTCACCTGAAATCAAACCGAGGATTTTACGATTTCTAAGGGAATATCTAACTATTTGACCATTGAGCCAGCAACTTATTTTTGATATTTCTAACTTCAGTCAGTTTGCAATATATTTAAGTGACTCCATCCATTGTCATCCATATGTAATTGCTTAACACCTGTAAAAGTTTAAATCTACTTGTCGCGTTCCCTAACTATAGATATAGGCATTACCTCCGGAAGTTAGCCACTAGTTGCATGATTTACGCTGTAATTGGGTATTTCGGGGAGTGATAAATTTGAATATGGTACCTAAAAATTTCTAGGTCAATAAACATGAAAACTTGCTATCATTTATTCAAAACACATGTTATATACGACACTATGAATGTCTACAATACATCAGGGGACTATCTGAACCTTAAACACACGCTCAAGGTTCAATTTTGGCAAGTAAAACATTTTGATTTGTTAAGACATTAGTAGAATGCTTATAACGACTTTCAGAAGAACACCGATTACATAATCCGTGTGAAGAAAAAAACAGCTTGAAAATAGTTATGCACGTGAAATTACATTATAACTACCCTACAAGATTTTTTTTACACTATGTGAATAAAAAATGTGATGCAGCATCAGTGCATCAGTATACTGCATATGGTTTATAAAATCATTGACTTTAAATATGATGAAGTAACTGACTGTACAACATATAACCAACTTCTTTCGAAGACTGATAATTTTAGGCACATTTACTATACTGATTTACAGTCTCATTATCATCTTTATTGTAATAATTTTGAGCAGTTTTACCAATAATAAAGGTATGATATATTTTCACTGAGAATGTAGAATCAACTTAAATTAATCACCATTACTAGTGATTTATGTGTATTATATAAAGATGTTCATCATAGCACTATGGTTGAAGGATGATGGTGACAGTGAATTACATAAAGTCTATAGTGTCATTTCATGGCAGGATTTTTGTTCACTAAAAATATATACAAATATAAGTATTCTGCTTATGTTGCAACTAGCATTTCTGATCATTTCTCCATTTGTTTAGTGAGTGAATGCTGCGCATTAGAGTGTGATTGTCGACGTACATTTCATTTTTAAAACTAACTTTCTCTGATTTTGTTGCCTGTTGTTCAGTATGTTTGGCTGCATCCCACCATCATGCTCAAAGCCGACATCTGTAAATAACATCAGAGACTAAAAATGTAAACTACACCCTAATATGCTGTAGCCACTGACTAAACGAATAAAAAATGACAAAAAAAAATGCCAAGTATAGCGTACATAATGAAGTTTACAAACACTGTGAGTAACCTCATTTTGAATTCAATAAAGAAATGAAGATAAAAGTAATATATAGTAATCAATCATATAGTGCTACAATATGTCGATTATCTACGTATGAACTGATATTATTTCGTAGCAACTAAATGAATATTGTTAGATTTTAACAGTAATTAATTCAGTTAACCTTCAAGTTACATTAGATGGCATAATGTAACTAATTCATTACAGTGTAGATAATAATCTTTAAGTAATCTATCTACTCAACACATACTGACGGCGTTGTCTAGATAGACAATGAGATCTTAGCAGTTAAACCATCCAGCTTTCAGAATGCAACTACATCAAACAAAATTGCAATAAACTGTCACAGATATTAATGTTTACTGATAATTTATTTTGTTAGTTTGATAGTAGAACAACTCACTATAAGTTTAGTTTAAATCTCATGTTAATGAGAAGAAAGTGAAGAGAAGAAACTGATTAATGAGAACATCACGTTCTTTAATATCAAAGTTTTTACTAATAATCAAACAAACGATTAGATTAGAGACAACTTTGTTTCGGAACGACAACGCATATTAATGCAACAACAACAACAACAACAACAACTGTTACTGTTACTGTTACTCTTTATTGTTTACCGAGGGTGTAGAGTGAAGGATGGGCAGGTAAAATTAATTCAATATATGAAGCTTTACACAGTGATGAGAAAATTTATCAAACAAAACTAGTAATTTATCATAATTACAGTGTGATGCAATTTTCTAAATTCTATAAATGATGCATAATCATTGTGTCAATTCAATGAGAATTCGTAATACATTAAAATATATCTTATTTATAATTACGTGATACCAATGTATTTTATTGGAAGAAGTCATTCTATGTATATATACGGAAACTTTAATGACTTTAACTAAATGTTACTAACTACTTGTATAGCATATGTGGTGGATACTACTTGTATTATCTCATATAAGTAGTTTTTTAAGCGGTTCGTTATATAAAGCTACAACAATAAACAGTTGACGAGGAAAGCGGCAAGGTACATGAAGAATGTTCAGTATATAAGGAGGTAAGTAAAGGAAGACAGTATGGGACTGGCCTGGAGTGAAAAAGGGAAGGATATGATAGGAAACGAATGAAAATAAGATATCACGTTCTGTTATTTCACAACATAAACCACCCCTTCAGCACAAGTGGTGGTTCTTTACACATATCGTTACAACCTTTGAACAATATGAAGGTGCCATGGTAACAGCAGTCCGAATAAAGAAGAGTTAGACGCTTCCTATGTCAGCTGAGGCGACTGCCGACCTGATTGGTATGAAGTATCAGGTGGCTAGAGTAACGGTACGTCGTATGCTGTTGAGACGCTGAGCATTGTTAGACGTTATGTCTTTGAAGCTAGTTTCGAAGTTTAATAGTCTGGTAGGTAATCAGGCGGCGTTGCAACAATTCGCGGCTTAAGTCTTGGGTAGGATAGAGATCCACTGGTTTGGACGCCAGTCCTGACAAACTTTCTCAGGCGAACGTTTCCTACACTAGTTAATGAGTCTTAAAAAGTGACTTCGAAGTAGTATCCACCACATATATACTCCGATATTTTGTTGTATAAAATATTCATTACAATGTTTCTATCGGAGGGATATCTACTCAGCTTATTAATGTGTTTTCATGATAATGTTTACGTATCTTATTTATCTTTATCTCTCAGCTTAATACATTTTTGTTCCAAAACATGTACGTTGATTGCACAGCGATTATCATGTTTTGATGCACGAAAAATTACAAATTTATGTGCTTGGTTTACTTTACATTTACAGAATAGTGGTACTTACAATTCCACACTAAGGTAAACGATGATCAGTTTTGATCGCATGACGTATTAGTTGGAAATCTATTAATGTTTATCATCGTTTCCTATCTTTGTTCCCGGAGAAATATAATGTATGTTAATCAAGTGAAGGTTATAAAAGAGGTGTTAATTTATGATAAATTAGATATTGTGATATTAAACTGTAAAGTCTTAGGAGCAAGTACATCGTACTGACGAATCCCATATAGGACGAAACACACCTTCTAGACTCTACTACCAATCAAAACCCATTTTCAATTGAAACAAATAAATGATTTATTATCAATCAACCAGAGCAGCTAATTAGAAGAATACCAATTTTCATACGAAAAAATGCGGGATTCAACTTTTTAAAAGCATCAACAAATTATTCAATATAAATCCATTCTACTGTCCATTAAATCTACAATGTAGGCTTAATTACAGTTTAATTATCCTAAATGTTAATTACAGTCATAAAATTAGTTTGTAATTACAAGTTTTAAAGTTTAATACTTTTAGACAGATTCATTCACATTGTTATTTTTCTTTACACCATTCAATATTGTATTCAAGTAATTCGCTTTAGATTGTTGTGTATGATAATCTTGCCTGCTTGTATACGTCCAATTAGCACATGATCGTTCATGTCCGTCCAAGTATTCAATAGTTTTAAATTAACCAATAATGAGAAAATCCATGTCCATGTTAAAAGTACTGAATAGACGACATTTCCTGTATTTAACAAATAATGATCTTTTAGAAAATGTATGTATAGTGCTCAGTCATTTTTGTAAGGAAATTATATGTAACGTGTAAACCACTTAGTTTGTTTATTCGAGTAATTAGTAGACTTTGTAAAGCAAGAACAATAAACATTATGAGATACAATGAATTCATTTTACATGTCATCCTATGATTATTCAATTAAAAAGTAGTTTGCATGTACTATATTCATATTAATGTCAACAATCTCAAGTGGAAAATCACACATTCGAAGATAAGGCAGAATGCCTAATAAACAGATCACGTTTTACATAACTGCGACATGCTACTTCTTTTACTATACTCTTATTAATCAGTCACAATTAGCATAGGTCATATATTTTACCTGACCCTGAAAATAGGTAGAAAGGATATCACTCTGGAATTGAATTAAACAGTTATACCATTTTCAAATTTGTTTAAAAGCCACGTTGTCCTATAATTTAAACATAATAAGAATTCATCTGAACTAGAATTTAGACAGTCCCAACTGAATACATTTGAAATATCTTAGCAAAATACTGTATGACCAAAAATCTAATTATTCTCACCCTAATCAAAAATAAATATGTATATGAATGACTGAGGGAATCGATGCTAAATAGCCAAATGAAAAGAAAATTAATGTTGTATCCGTTGGTTTTATCTATGAAAGAGTCTATAACAGTAGTAACTATAAAAGGGCTATATATTCATTGTAATATTATAGATCATTTTTATAAACTATTCATTTACAATAAGTGTTTTCTAAATGGTTAGAATTTCTCAGGGTCATTTAGAGAATCATCCAAACTCCAAGGAGTGCTATACTTTAACTCTAATGTTTTCCTTAGTACAACTTACTATTACTCTTTAATTGAACTTATTATCTTGATTTTATCTGTAATATCAAGTAGTATTTACAATACTGAACTTACTAGGGTACATAATCCACAGTTTTGTTCCCTAATAACTTTAGAATATTATCTTGAGATGGATGAGAACTACAGACATTCCTAAATGGTGTATGGCGTTTTCATTTAGGTGTAGTTCGGATATTACCAAGTTGAGCCTTCATAGATTTATTAAGATATTTGGGAAAGTTGATAATATTTGGCAAAACATAAATTAATGGAACATTCTGTTTTATATAATGCAAATATCTGACACAATCTGTAAGACTACGAGTTGATTAAACAATTGTTTTCAATATGAAAAGATGTAAATAAAAAGACATTAATAAATACACTACATCATAAATTTATCATAATAGAAACTCCAGCACTGGGCGCTGAGAAGCCCAGTGGTTTAGAGGGTAGGGCGTCCGCCAAACTGAAGGCCTTGGTTTCCATCCCCTTGGCAGATTCGTGAGCATGCACTGCTGAGGACTCTCATATTAGGACGTGACAGCTGTCCATTGCTCCCTGTTTTTTAGTAGTACACAATTAACATCAGTCTGTGAAAAATACAACTAACTGAACTCAATATCCATCTACACAAAACCACGTCAATTAAAACACAAAGTGTGTTAGTTGAACTTACAATGGGATTGACTCGATGTAACTTTAGAAAAATACGAGAAAATCTCAAGCCCATTTTATGCTACTTATTAATAGGTAGAATTGTATGTATTAGTAAATTCTTAATTTCCGAAGATGATCATTATTGCTGACTGCTAGTTTTGAGAAATTACAAATAGCCAATAATAGTTATAAAATCAACTTGAAAAACATGATCTAAATACTATCATCATCTTTCAGGTCTTTCCATAACTACATAAAGTTACTCACATATTTTTCTGCCTACTAATAAGTAGCATAAAATGACATGCAAATTTATGTGTCATTACCAATGGTTACATTCGATAATCCTAAATATTAGGTGATGTATATTTGAAATGTTCCAATAAGTGAAACTTAAGATTTCTGATGTTTCGCAACTTAGTGTAAGCCGCCTTTTCAGAGGTTAAATAAATAGGTGAATTGAGTCAAAGCAAGTTTATATTGTAAAAGGAACGAATCAAAATATGAGTCTCATCGTGTCATATCAAATCATTTAGGTCAAAGTAATTTAAAGTAAGACGTATTTGTGCATGTTAGTGTACTGTGAACGAATATTAAAAAGTGTGTAGAATGAAAATAGATTGTTTTTATGTTAGCACGATTGGAATTTGACCCAGTTTAGTAACGATCATTTGGATAGATACTCCATGTTGGATGCATAGTAAGACCTTCCTTTTAGTTAAGTGAAGTTGGATTCAACAATATTTAAGATTTTTTGGGAAGATTCTCTATGATGAAAGCATTATAGTCAGCACAGCCTAACCTGTAGACTCTATTCTATTTAGAGTTGAAATGAATCTTTTCCTTTATTTTAACCAACCCACCTCGAAGAGTGTTGATCGTTTCGTAGAATCCCGTGTCTTTTTAGAATTCTTCGCAGTTCTCCTGTTCAATCATTTAAACTTGCTTCAATTTCATTCTGTTACTTATTTGTTTTCTGAAGAAGTAGCTTATGCTGAGTCGTTAAACATCTGAAATTTTAATTTCCACACTTCGGAACATTACGAATATATACCACCTATTATTTTTATAAACATATAAATGTACTGCATCCTTTACGTTTGGGTTCAAACAGCCTAAATATGATCTACATACCGTCTCATTTTCTATAAAGTCTATTTAAGTATTGTAGCTATGTTAATATTTAGTTATATCTGCATACAATAGATACAATATTTATAACGGTTTGAGTTTTATATATATATATATATATATATATATATATATATATATATATATATATATATATATATATATATATATATATATGATGACTATGTAACCTCCATGCTTCGCCTTGTAAGATCAGTAAAATAGTACTAAACTCTACTATAACTATCACTCTTCTTCGAATGATCACAGGATTGTAGATGATTGGTGAATTACGAATTATTTAAACACTATTTACCAAGGTCAAATACGATTGATGCTGGGAAATATATGCACTTCATTGGACAGACTCATGCAGTAATCGAACTATAATTTTCCCGTAAGTTTTCTTACAAATTTGAAATCAAGTAAATATTTGATATGATAGGGTAATATCTTTTATGAAAAATCTGGCTGCCGTGATAAGAGTGGGTCAGCAAAAAGAGTTCAAATAATGTGAATCCAACGCCAGATTACGTAAGTATAATTGTTTCAGTATTCCATTTAGGATTTAGTTCAATAAACGATCAGTACAAGTGTACTTATGAAGCTAAGAATTTCGACAATCAGCTCTATTCCTATACGTTTACCATAAAACAGCAAAGCAGTACAAGACATTCTAACTCGCAGACAAAATCCATTTGGCTTATTTTTGCAAAATAAAATATTTAAAGGAAAAAGTAACTTGATTCTACACAAAAGTGAAGTAACATAAGTTAATTTATCTCATAAAATATTTGTTAGTTTATGAAGTTACATTGAAAATATTCTATTACATATAGTCAACTTAGATAAAGCAGCATTGTAAATTTTAAACGAAGTATATTTGTAGAAGCCCTAATTAACCCTGAGCATAACAAATTTTATATTGTGTATCTACATGTTCGTATGTATGTTTAACACGAGATTGATTGTAACTGCATTTTGGTGGCTTGTTTGGTTTTCAGTCGCTGGTACATAATCTATTCCAAATACATCCTTATCTAAATCGTTATTATTGACTTCTCATTATATGCATAGTATGTCTGTTGCATATGTATGTAGTTAGAAAATATTTGAGAATTTAAATGCTAAATGGGCACATAAGTAACGAACTGAACATAGATTTATGACCTCATCTGAAACCTTTTCACTACTCAGGAAATTTAATTTACGGGATAACAACAAAACATTCATGTTTCTGAAAAACAGTAGTTATCATGTAAGAATTATGTATGGCTACACCAAGCAACTCCCTACCTTAACATTTCTTCATTGAGTCAGTGACTAGATAACAGTTGATTTTGCTAATTAGTCAGTCTATGGGTCTGTATGCTATTGTAGAGATAAGCATATTGAAAGAATCATGAAGATAGTAGTGTAACAACTTAACTTTATGCTGAACATTTGGCATTATACACTTTACTTCTTGGTATAAAACTTCATTTACTGAGTGACACTTAGACACTTCCTGGTTTTCAAAGTTAACTGGTCTCTAATATTTGTTTGAAATACACGGTTCTCAAGAATACATAGATTTGTTATTCAACTGAGATGGCTATTTTGTGCATTGGTATTTTAATTGATTGAATATGTCAAGGAATGATGTTGGCAGGGTACCATTGAGAACCAAACAGCACTGGACGGCTGTTTCGTACTAGTGTGGAATCTGAAGTAAGCACTGTTGACAATTTTCACGCTAAAACGAAACAGTTGCTACCTAGTTTCAATGGTTCCCTGTCAACATTAATCTGTGACATAGATTTATGTTTATTTTGTTCCAAAACAATTGATCATGCAGTGATTTACTCTGTCACAAGTATGATGAATTATTTAAGCGATAATGTTTACAGCTATTTACCACTTATACAGAGAAATGTCACTAAATAGTACATGCAAAAATACAATGTTTTGTAATGATAACTCCGTTAAATATGAAATATTCGTAAAACTTGATATAAAGCTGGTTCATTGAACTGAGTTATATATTCGGTTACTATATAGTTAGAATACCTTAACTTTACTAAATTCCATACATTTTAGTTAGTAATTTACTATAATTTACTATTCTCAATTCAAAAGACTAATTTACAAGTAATGATGCAATAAGAGGATGAAGTTTATCAGAGCTATTTGATATATTTGCGCAATACATTTCGAACAATCTGATCACACATGCACACGTTAAGGCATTTATATATGAAAAAT
This sequence comes from Schistosoma japonicum, assembly GCA_025215515.1. Classification (NCBI taxonomy): domain Eukaryota; kingdom Metazoa; phylum Platyhelminthes; class Trematoda; order Strigeidida; family Schistosomatidae; genus Schistosoma; species Schistosoma japonicum. The sequence continues at coordinate 38,731,801 of CM046069.1, read as the reverse complement.
AAATCGTTCGTGATAAACTGCTTGGTTTTACTTTTTTGATAACTAACAGAAATAGTCACTTGTATCATTCAGTATTGAATGTTCACGATTATTTCCTTTGTTGATTACTTCCCTTTCCAGAATATATCCATTTGTCTATATCAAGAAAAAAGTTGTCATTGGGTACAATGAGTGCATAGTTCATTACAACGGGGTCTACATGCATTTATCATTTGCAACTGAATACTTGAGTTCTTGAATATGAAACTTAACATATGTGGTAACGATAGGGAGCACTTACGTATTACGTCATCGTCATTACCAATACCTGTTACCCTCTCGTGAAGCATAGGCTAACGATCAGCATTCTCCAGCTAACTCTGTTCTGGGATCTCTTTTCTAATCCATTCCAAGTTCTGTTTATTCTTCTCATATCCGCTTCCGATTCCCGGAAGAATACGTTCTTTGGTTCTCCTCTTTACTTTGACCTTCAGGATTCCAAGTTAGTGCTTGCTTGTGACACAGTTTGATGATTTTCTCAATGTGTGTCCTATCTACCTCCAGAGTTTGTTTCCTAATTTCTTCCTCGGTTAGAAATCGGTTTGTTTTCTGCCACAAAAGTTCGTTACTGATGATATCCGGCCAACAGATCCAAAGTGTCTTCTCCAAACGGCTGTTTATAAATATTTCTATCTTTTGAGGGATACTTTCGTAGTTCTCCATATTTTTTAGCTCCACTCAATAGAAATATTTTTACGTATATATTGAAAATTCTGACTTTCATTTCGGCAGGCAGCTAGTTTAAGTTCTAGATGTGTTTCAGTTGTAGAATTGCTGCCCTTGTCTTGCTAGTTCGCGCCTTTACATCTGTGTCAGGTCCTTCTTGTTTATTGATGACGCTGCTGACCAGGTATGTAAACGTTACCATATCTTTCAGAGTTTCTCCGTCAAGTGTAATTGGGTCGGCCCTCGTTGTTTTGTATCTGAGAATCTTGCTTTTCCCCTTGTGTATCTTGAGGCCTACTGCAACTCAGGCTACTACTTCACTGTCAGTCTTAACCTGCGTTTGTTGTTGTGTGTGGAATGGAAGAGCTAAATCGTCTGCAAAGTCCAAGTCGTCTAGTTCCATCCATGTTGTCCACTGTATTCCGAGCTTGCCTTGAGATGTTACAGTTTTCATAATCCAGTCAACTACCGGCAGGAAAAGCTGAAGCTCTAACACCACAAGCATCAAGGAATGATATGAGGCAACACCGATAGATTTATCTTCCTTTAATCATGGGCCTGATTTTGCAGAGTAGCATCAAGTGGGGAATAGAACTGAACTCATTCGATCAACATAATCGACCTTAGTTTATTGTAAAACCAGATTTCATCCTTCCCGCTGTTCCACTATCGACTTAAATAACTCCCGCTTTAACTCTTGCGCTCGTTTTATCGGATATTCTAATAATCTTTGAACACATTTAATGTCAGCAGTTGGGCGATCACTATTTAAGTCAGCCAAGTCAGAATTAAACGAATTGCCAAGAGGGTTACGCTCATCAAGCACAGAACCATAATTAAAGTCCGAGTCAAGAAGTACTTGTTGTGATGCAGTGGGTTTACCCAATATACTGTCTTCCTTCCAGCTCAAAGTAATAATGATCAAAGATTTCAACCCCATGATTGACATCCCAACTACATTCCAAAAATACTGATAAAGCCAAAAATCCACTAAATGAACTGTTAAGTATTGTTGCGACCAAAACTCCCGTTAACCTTCTCATATTGACGTTGTTTCTGTTTAGGACCAACGGGTTTTTAAGTCAAGCACGAATCCATAATAGAATATACAATAACACAATTTACTGGTGATATTATGTTTAATAGTTACCACAAATTTAGCACACAAATCTCAATAGTTCCCTTTCTCTACACAACTGAAGGGATTTAAGCAAATTGTATAATTAATCTATAATACAACAAATAGATAGTAAAGTGACATCAAATTAGTTACTTGTCCAAGAAAATGTGTTCCTAACAAATAAAGCGACCAAATTATGTCTGCAACCGACCCACTAAGTATAATCACTTAGGTATAGAGAGACAAAATATCAACTCAATCTGGCTTGTGACGAGATCTTGAAACCCAGTGAAACAAAACTGAAGACACCAATGGTAAGTTATATATCTCGGAAAAGCAAACATAACAACCTGATTGTGAAGCATAATCCAATAACTATCATAATATAGAAGCAAACAAAATGAAACAAGATTTGTTAAACAGAGTTTAATAAAATGACACCAAACACAAGTCGAAGGAACTTACTCAATACAGTAAAATAGAGGGATTTTCATACAATCAAAATGAATTTCGCACTGAAAGTTGTAGTTCTCACACTTGCTAAGATCGCCTTTCTTTGATATATTGATGAGGTACTCTTCTTTCCAATCCGTTGGTACTTGATCTTCCTTCCTGGCTTTATAACCTGTGCTGGGATGTTGTCTGGCCTTGATGATTTTTTAATCCTGATTTGTCACATGGTCATGCTGATTTCTTCGATTGTTGGTGAGTCGACATTTATAGGGAATTTCTTAGATGCTGTCTCGTGCAATTCTTTTCGTGTATGTATGCATTTACGTATGTACGTTATTTGAAGGAGTATAACACTTCTTTCGTTCAGCGGGTATTTTGACATATCAATGTTTTAACGTTCACATGTGTATGCCTACAACAAACATTTCCTTAAGTTTGATATTTTTTAATGGTACTGTTGTTTTATCTTCGCTCAGGTATTCTAAAAATTTGTAAAACTCTTATATATATATATATATATATATATATATATATATATATGACTTATCGTCTGCCGATCAGTCATAAAATTAGGAGCTGTTGGGGTTTAATAACAAGCATCTGCAGCGTAGAGGTCCAGATTATCTTTTGAACAAATCATCTTTGAAATCGTGAATTTATTTGTGTGTGCATGTTTAAGTTGTGACTTAAATCTCTTCTCTTCTGGTGTGTTTCAATCTTGAGTGCTGGTTAGATTATTTGGGTTCCGAAATCCATCCCTACATGATTCTTCATATCAACTTCTTTATTTACATGCACATTCGTGAAGCTAATTGATGTACGAGAATTATATATACATAAAAGCACAATCTAGCTGGACATAATACAACTACAATCTAACACTTATAGTCCTCATAGCAGATATCGTACATGGTTTTCTTGTCGTCCCACAATAGATATTTCAATGTCAGTTTGTAAACACTGTAAAGTATTATATATTGTTAAACTATCGGCCACTAGTGAAAATGGTGAAATTAATGTATTAGCATATCTTCCGAATCAACTCATACCCAAAATAAGCCTTTTATTCTTTCTGATCATATTCCATATTTTTACTTTGTTTTAACTGCAGTTTACCTAACTTCACTTGAAGAATCTTTTGACTAATCAAACTTGGAACAAATATACTAGTGGCTGCAATTATTCCTTTTTGGCACTGTCTGGAAATTTACTTGAACTGTTCTGGAGATATGTGATGTTAGCCTTTCGCTCACATATATTTCAAGTAAAACAGTGCCAAATAAGTACAGAGGGACTCCCAGGAGGGTTTAAGTCTGAACCGAAGCTTACCATGTATGGATTTTCAAATAGTTCAGAGAAGAGTTGCTGGGTCTCATCGGTATCAAGGAATAAGTTTACCATGAGTTCGGATTTTAGTAAATTGGCACGGAAGCAGATAGAAAGTGGCAACCTATTCCATAGTAGACTGTAGTGCTATAAAAAACTATTTTGTTATTAGTGTTTGCATTTTTTGGTATACAGTGTTCGAACCAGACTCCTTAGGTTTAATTGGGGTGCAGTCTTCCAGCCCACTTTTGTTTTTGGGGATAATGTATAGGGTTTTCCAGGTTGACGGGTACCATGCAGTAGACATTAATGTTGTGAACAATTTAAGAAATGGTAAATGGAGGTTTGTGTTTCTGTTTTTTATCAATGCTTGCTGGAATACCATCAGACCCTTCGGTGTTTGAGTACTTTAGAGTCTCCACTGCCTTATCAGTATTCCGTCTAGTAAAGATTACATTTGTGAGTTCACTTGATGACATTATGGTGGATTCTTAGTAATCTCCAGAAGTCCAGTTCGTTAGTGCTGTGCTAAAGTACTTACCAAATAATTCAGCAATAAGTTCAGGGTTGTCGTATACTTGATTTTCATTGATAAAGAGACTTCCACCTTTTAAGTTAAAACTCCTAATTTTATTTCTGCTGGGGATTTAAAATTCCCAGAAATACAATCGTTTAACAAATCAAGAAAAAGGCATTGTATTGAACTTTTTGTAAGATTGATTCGTTAACTTCATTCAATTAATTCAATTCCGTATGTGGGATATAAAGACGTTGTTTGCTAATCTAGTCTGATACATAGATATATTCTACCCCACAATATAATCTTCTTACGAGTTTAGTCTTTTGGAGTAGCTGTGGGTTTTAAGAAATAAGTCGTGGTATCCGATTAAAGTGCAAACAATCGACGGAATCAGACGAAGGATCTGGCTACCCTAAATAATGTAGTTGAGTCGTATCACGGACCGTACGAAGCCAATAAAAGCCAACGTGTTTGGCTCATCCAGCCATCATTAGACTTAATCACAGTTAAATGTTATAGGGGTCAAAAACACTCTCCTTTAACTAATTAAAGCATGTTGCTGGAACTTATATTGAGACTTCTATTCTTTATGGTCAAACTTCTGTTCCACCAGTTAGCCAACCAATATATGTATAACGAAATAAACTCGTAGACGAGACTGACTTATCACTCAAAATCGATTTCGGTACAGTTATACATGTTATTTATTGTTACAGTTACTGTTCCACAAATAAAAAAGATTATTTGTTATGTCGCGATAAATCGCCTACTGCTATACGCGAACTAACTGCAACTCTAATCTGCGAATTTATCTGCGCCAACTAATAATCGCAACCGTGACCAACAACCCGACAACTGATTACTGACCCTAAGCCAAACTCAAGAAGATACGAACGAAACACTAGGAAGATTCAATTCTATTATATCCCAACTCTGTATATATAGTTAAAAAGCAACCTTGTAGCAATTAGAGTAATTAGCACACTAAAAATACACTACAACCAATCACGATTTGCGAGGTCAGAGCGGAGGAAACAAAGAGCAGTACCAGTTACCGTTTACTTTACAACTAAATAAAAAAAATAGCGAAAATGAAAAATTACATGGGAAATAACTAGTTTCTTCTCTTATTGGCATTATCTTAATTTGAAGCCATATATCGTTGTATTTAAAAACTGATAATTAATTACAATCGTCATTTATAAGCTGATTGTTAATGCTATTATTCCGTATCTGAATATTGTTTGTATGATTTCATGGTGAAAACTATTGTGTACATTTTCCCGTTAGTCCTGATACGTTTTATACTGCATATCTGATTGGCTGTTACCTGCAAAAGTCTTGTTGGCATTTCATATTAGTGTGATATGTTTACTTTATTTTTCATCACTATAAATATTTAGATCTATAATCTACTGGCAATACAATTGAGAGGGCTTAGAATTACTGTTTGTCACTATATCCGGATCAGTTTCTGGTGCCTTCTCTTATTAATTTTTAGAGTGGCCACTACCCGGGGGGGGGATTTCGTTACTTTATTTGTCTGTTGCTATCCTCCGTCGCAATAGCATCGTACAGATCTTGGTATCGAATTTGACATACTCTAATTCTAGCAGGAGTAGATGTAGTGTAAGTTCAGGTGAAAACTTAACTCTACTACACATATCATAGCCATCTCGAATGTTCAATGAACGTTATGTTGTTTAAATACGACGAGAAATAGGTGGTTATGGCATATTAATAAACCTGCGTCACTGGACCCGAAGCAAATTGGCATCAAGAAGACGGGCCACCGTGGTTAGGGCGGATCAGGTTAAAGGAGTCACTAGGCTATGTAACATTACATAGGCTAGACAGTTGCACCACGCTATTAACTATGCTATAGGAATCAGATAAATAGTTGAGCTTATGATAGAAGCCATATAACCAATCCCTTAAAAACTCTTCCTTATGATAATCGCCATGAGGAATTCAGTGAAAGTATTTCAGCGCTCAATATAGAGAGCAATCAGGAAAGTGGATTTCATTTCTGTATACAGTGACGATGTTTTCTTTGCCAGAACTAGAAAGAACCTAACACTTTAAACACGTCCATACAGTTTTGGTACGTATTTTTAACAGTATGTAACGGTTATCCTCCCACCTAAAATGTATTTTCTGTGTTCCTGAAATTAACTTTCTTGGACGTCATATCATCTTTTGTGGTATCACTCCATTAACATATAGCATGGAAGCGCCGATACCATATCCAAAACTAAGTTTGCTTAATAAACCACGATGTCTCATTTCTCATTATACTCATTCATATTGTTAGTAGTCCATTCTAAGCGTTTAGAATAATCACATGAAACGTAGTACATATAGACGTGAATTGCTAAAAACATACCTAGTGGTCAAGCAAAATTTATTTGCTTCATTCCTCCCAAAGCATCCCAATCAGACTATACATCGCAGTCAACAACCGACGATATATTTGTGTAAGGGGATATTAATAATGTGGCAGGTGCTCCGTGTAGAGGTCATTTACATGTCGTAAAATTGCAGAAAGAACTCTACCTTAATCTTTAAACGGGTTTTGGTTCCATCTACGGATTCTGTAATACTTGGTAACGCGTCTATAAATGATATTCGACCTTTAATTCCAGTAGATTGCAGAAAAGCATTATCCAATAATTTGCATTCATTGCCTCACCTCACTACCCATCGACAGCAAAACTCACTCTATATTCACTGATTGACACTCCCACTTGTAAAATTCTGGCGTAGAATAATCCACCGACACGCGATCGCTTCTCTGGTGGTTCGCCTAGTAGGTGCCTTAAACATGCTCATATACATTTTGTCGGCTATCATTTACTCACACCCTTACAACTGTAGATTGATTTACTAGATGGTCTATATCTTGATCTACGGTCAGCACATTCCCAACATCTCTCATTATGTCTTTTTAAACAGCCTGATCAGCTCACTTTGGACCTTTGCAATCATCATCATAGAGATCTTTAATTTTGGTCTGACCGTTTTGGCAAATTTAATCGTTTATAAAGTGTATAGAAACACCCTTGTCTTATCTTATCCACCTGAAAATCGTTCAGTAGAAGAAGTCCATTGTTAGAACGATTCAACGTCATGCAATAGAGTAGAGAATTTTCTTTGATCCCCTTAGAAATTTGAGATTCAGTCTAGTAGGGCATTAAGTTACGGCAATACGCTTACCTAACTCTGACGGTTGGTCTACCTGTGTGATGACAATGTCAGTGATATTATCGATCTCACCAATATTCTTCGGAAACCCATTATGTAGATGAAACTAGTCTCATCACATTCACATACCGGAAAACATCAAATTACCTAGTGCCCGTATTCCAAAGATTTTGTTGTCATCCTCATCGACACGATGAGAAACACCACCGTTCGACAATCCGTACCAAGTAGTGAAACGGTTGAAAAAGCTATTCATTATCGGCAGGATTGGTGATAAAAGAAACGACTTCTACAGATCGAATCAAGCCAACTTGCACTTCTGCTAAAAAGAAACGATTAAATCTACAAGCAGAGGGCGAACTCACCCATCTAGATTTAAAGGTTTCTGACGAGGCCGGAATGCCAGCTCTAGTTTGATGAAAGTACTACCTCCTCAACTACATTTGTCGCCGTTAGGACTGCGAAACTTCTGTAGGCTATAGAAGCCTAATGTATCTCTCGGACTGACTATCACTTCCTAAAGCCCTAAATGGAATAATAAGACGTTCTCACAAGACGATTATTTACTTCACCACAGTAGAATGAACAGAAATGTACGGTATAGTCTTAGTTTGTTTACAGTCGAAGCTATCATCATAATCACAGATTTGTCTTCGAGATTCCTAGCACTTAATATGCAATGTTTGTAAACTATACTCAGAAAGCTAGGTATATGTTCACTAGTGAACCTATGAGTAATGTGGGTCTATTCATTAATGAACCAAGAAGTTTCTCAGTTTTCTCAATTTGATGGAAATTCATCAGAGCCATAAGCCTAAGAAAGACTTAGTGCTAAAAGGCTGATAACAATAATCTCTTTGCCGAAAACATGCCACACAAGCTAACATATTAAACATATATCTGTCACTGACTAAGGTATGATTCAGTACTTGATTCATGAAGTAGGTGAAGTGAGATATTAGTTGATCTCCATGAACTTACTGTAGATCTGAAAATGTTGAGAATAGTTAACGCTAAAATGCTTGTTTAAATGGAATCTAATAGTAATATCAACACCTCTTTAACATCTGGCGTTTTAGGTAGAAGGCTAGTAAAGCCTAATGGTATGTGAGTATCTCTTGCTGAGACAAATGCATTTACAGTAGCAAAACATTATCAGCCGAATGGACACTTGATTGATTTTTTATAATTACGAAACTGTAAAATTAGATGAGAGGAGAAGCAAAGGTTTGGAATATAAGATTAAATAATGAAGAAGAGAATATACTTGATTAAAATACAATAAATACTGATGAGCTAAGATTGTGGTCGATAAACGGAATACAGAACTCGTGTAGTCCAAACTACGAATCGTCAGCTGGATGTGCTTGTGTCCTATTCATAACAGCCACAAAACAACAGATACTCACCAATTTCGAAGCATATCAAATAGACCTCAATTCGCTTCTACATATGTGCTGAACAAGAGTGACTGTCCGATCTCAGTGGATCAGTAGTTAAACATGGTAAAGTTTAGTATAAAATACAATCAATTTGAGTTTCACTGTTCTTTCCAGCACCAGAAAACACTTACAGTCAGAAAACCAGCTCGATGAGCATAAACAGATGTGGCCAATTTCACATGATAAGCATCGTTCTCGTACATCACATTTCGCTCAAGATGCACATAGGTCACACAGACTGGTTAATTTTAGTTCAAAACAGCACCAAAAATGATACAGACACTATTAAATTGAAGGTATATCAAACTTGTGAGTAGACGTGCAAATAAACGTGTCTTATTCCCTCTCAGATATAGATTCATCTATTTCAAGTGACAACAGCACCACCCCCCCCCCGGTAACTGCCATAACAGGAAGATTTCAATCAGTTGAGTAGTTACAACTACCACAGTAAATACTACCGAAGACCCGGTACCACACCTCAGCATCTAGGTATGAGATAAAAAAAATTAATTGGTCTAAACCAGATCATCACGAAGATATTGGATATTGGCCATAGAGTTCCCGCAACCTTTGTCAGCGGTAAGCTTGTTCACAAGGTTATCCAAAGCTTCAGTCCCATTACTTTCTGTTTGTCAGATTGTTCTTGTTTCACGTTCGATTCACTCATTACTGCAGTCGATTACTTTCATTAATAAATGCAGGTTCATCGTATGTGCTTACTAAGTCGTTGATCCACCTTTTACTTTTACTCTTTCAGATTCTCAAACACCTATGGCTCTGAGCACTCCTGTGGAAAAAAAATAATTTTCTACTCGATACAATCCGTTATACTTGGTAGTGTCTTAAGTTTTTGATAAGCTAGTTTCAATATTTCCTGATGTTTTCACAATCACTTTACTGTTATTTACGTAGACGCGTACTTTTAAAGTAAGGGTTTAAAAGTCTAAGTTTTTACTTGTTTTATGTCCTGTAGTTGGATATAAAAAAAACTATATAAAATAAGCACGCAACCATCAAGAAATACAATAGTGGAAGTACAAATTATCGCTCTTATACACATACAACTCACTGAAACCGCTTGAATGTCCATATATTCTACTACTCTTACGCAGCTTGTATTTTCTACCGATAAAACAATTAAATGTTTCGAACCGATTTATATTAACAAAGTCGATCTATTTTCTGGTTATTTACCTACTTGTTGCTTTCAATCGCAATATGCAGAAAATGCCCTCTGGTTTTTGTGACGAAATAGTATATGCGAGTTACTTTCTTTGCGTTCGCCTCTTGATTTTAGGCGGCAGTCCTGGGTTCTTCGGTTGTCTTCTCTAAGATGTCCTTATCTAGTCCAGGCAGTCAGTTAGTTAGGTTGTAAATCTTCACTGATTGAGATAGTCTGGATATGTGTTATATGTGACTAATCTCCGCCTGCCTAGATGCACTATGCTAACCGATATTGGAGTAGGGTGGAAAAAAGCTAGGGGCCACAAGACCGAATCTTACGTTTAGTTCACGATGTCTCTGACCTCTGGTTTGAACTTACCATATTTTGTGTCCACAAGTTTTTCTTACTTCCATTGATGCAACTACTACCTCTGCTGATGTGATGTTCATCTTGCTGTGTTGCTGAGTTGTAGCAGCTTGGATCAACGCACACATGTACCAGGTTCTTGTTGTGCATGCATACCCTCAGCAATGTGTTTGTTTACTTGTTCTCTTTTATGCTTCCTTCTTGACAATGGCGTTTCTGGGACGAATGATACATCATCAAGTGATGATTTAGTTGGTCGATTGATTTAAAATAACAAAGTATATGAATGGAGAAATATTTAGAATAGGCCATAACAATGAAACCTGGCTCAATTGTTAACGAAGATAAGTATGCTAATGGGATCATAATGGAATGTATATGTGTTAGTAACGCATATCGTTGAAAAGATGAAAACTAATAACTAATTCAATCTTGTCATATTCAATCCACCAATGCCCCAGCTGGTAGAAGGAAGTACGTGTGTTACCTACGTACCCTGATATTCACTTGAAACAATGTACTGAAGAAACTAGTCAGGGTGGCTGTATAACAAACGTAATTTGAAAAGCTGGGTCATGCATGGGTACTTATTCGTGTCTAAATAGTTCTGTGACGATCACTCTTTATGGATAATCATGATTGCACTCTGATAGAGTTACTTTGTGAAGCTGTCTGGAGCTATTTGTTTTATGTAGATCAACCTCATTTCTTCCATAGCTGGTCGGGGACCTTCTTAGTTGTCAAAACAGTACTTGAACATTTTTCACCTTAAACTCGCCTAGCTTAATATTTTCGGACTTTCCTCAAAAGATTCATATCTTTCATTCAGTGTGCAACAAGTGTTATTAATGTGGTACTTCTTACTGGTATGTTTTTGCTGCATTTGTTGTTAGTCTTTTAGTAACAATTCCCAATCAGAATTGGGATAAATATCAAAAGGGAATCTTCAGCATCAGCATATATCTACTCTTTCCTGCTTGTTTATACCTTTATCCTTAATGACTTCAAGTTTCAAATACAAGTTTTCGTAGGACGAAATTCTATGTAACCAAAGTAAGGCTGCTAAGCTAAAAATCTGCCACTTACTTAGATCCATTTTTTTTTACTACTTAAATCCCATATAAGTTAATCGCTTGTCTAAAAAATATTCCCACCACTGACATCTTAAAACTAAATGCACCTTATCCTTTGAAACCAATCTGAACAAATCACTCCCTTAATTCTAATGATTTTCTGGTTACCTAGTAATTGCTAAACTTTATTATTAGTGTCTAAATAATATCACCGAATCATCAATTCATAATCCTTTCCATTTTAGCAAGTCTTGTCATTTTCGTTTTATCTGTTGGTAACACTGCCTAACTAGAAGTACAGTTCCATGGGTCTCAATTTCCTATCCTGTCTCCCTATAACCCACCATATTGTTGTAACGGTGCATTATTCCAGGTCGATAGTTGTGGATGTATGTATCACTTTATTTTGTTCCTTTTTTGTGTCCATTCCGATTCTTATACTTTCCCTGCATTGTTAACATAGTTTATTTACTGTTGCGTTTCTTTTCCTAGTTACAGTGCCTTTACTTTGCCTCGTAACTGTTAGAGGATACTATATTTTGGTTCCATCGATAGTTCGTCCGAACGCGAGTTGCTTATGAGACTCGGGATTTATTTTTGATAGTCTGATATATTGGAAAATAATGTCATCAGCTCAGGTAAATTATTTATTTTGTGTCTAAAACTGAGCTGCTACACTTTAAATCATAACTAAGCCATGAATATTTAGTAATTGTATCAATAACCACTTAGTTAACTAAAAATAATTTTTCATCAGGCAGGTTACACTATTATGTTATTGGTTAGTAAGGCTAAGCTAAGGATTATTCCTTAGAATGGCTTCACTGTTAAATTGAAATTCGATTATTGTGAATATCTCTTATGCTCTTAAGAAATTATTATTAGGTAAATAATGCATATTATTTTTGACTTGGTTCTTTCGTAAATATTTCACTGTATATAGCATCACTTAGTTTCTTTCAACATTTTAAATGTATTCAACTGCTGCAACATAAAAAATTACACTACACACTTTGTGGGCATACGCACTTAATTTTTTAAATGAATAACCTGAATCGGTGTTTATCAGATACGTAGAATGACTTATGGTATATTCCCCACTACTTTATTTAAAATTTATATATATATATATATATATATATATATATATATATATATATATATATTACACAATCACTTATTACTTAATCTTTGTCGTTCACTATGTCGGCTACAATATAAAATTGTTTCTTTACACAGATTTCTCTCTACATGGTAGTTAAGGTAGTAACCTAGTGATTATTACTACAAGCAATCTGTCTGTTAAATGATTCAATAGAGCACAATATTATTATCCGAAATGACAAACAGTATGTCAGCAGTCGTTACACTATTTTAAATACTTTCAGGGCAATGAACAAGTGGTTACGGACTTAGGTTTTTTAGTTGTCTACACTTAAACTTGATCGAATTGCAGCTACTGAAATATAAGTTCGTACTATTTAACTCAGCAGTCAGTGATGCTGCTTTTAGATTATTTGAATCATCAATAACGTTTTAATCATTGAACTCTATATGAAAATTAGTTGTCAACCGTTGACATTGTCCTCAGAGCAGACTCAGTTCTTTCAATCCCTCTAGAATTTTGTAAAGCTCTATAATACGAAGTATTCGGGACATGAAAGTTAAGCCATTTCAAGTCGCTTATTTGTATAGTTTGTTAGAAATTGATTATTGTCTTGTTTTAATCCAAAAATAGATTTATCATACTGGAATTTGGAATGGGAATAAGAGAAAAAGGAAAACGTGATGCACCCTAGCACTTTCTTATGAGTCTGTCGATGTTAATAATAGGTTCGGACCTCCAATTAACTGGTTAAAATACAAGAGATCGTTATTGACATATTTTACGTATTCACCTGTTTTATATTTGTAGATAAAGAGCCACGTAGCGGAGCTTACAAACCTAAAAGATCAATTCAACACTCTTTCAAACCAATCAAGTGAAAAACTTAAAAAGATTATACAAACTGTTCAATCTTATCAAACACGTATGGAACCGTTAAATAAAAATATGGAACAACTTCAGATATTACAAAGAAGTTAGTTCTGCATCCTAATAACACTTTTATTCTTCATTTTCAATTATTATCTATTTATCCATGGTTGAATGTTGATGAACAAAACTATTAATCAAATAAGCAAAGTATTCTTAGCTACCTTAATTGGTATTCAGTAGCGAGAGTGAGATGCTTTATTTACTCGTTAGTCAATTATCTTGTCCATTACTCTAGATTATTCTTTTTCAATTCATTTTAGAAAAATTATGAAGTAGTTTCATCAGTATTTACGTTAAGGTATCGGATGTACAGTTATGAACTATACAATTCGTGCAAAATACTGGCATGTTTTGCTTGACTTTAGTATACTAATATTTAAGTAAGGTATTTTAATAGTCTAGTCTTACTGTAAAACAATCGGTGACTTGGTATTTTAAATTTATATATCTTTTCCTTAGACTTAAGTTTTAAGAAAGAAGATTACATTTCAGTAGATAGATGTGAAGATAATCTTCAATCTTGTTAGGTTTAGTTGTTCCCGCCTATCTGAAGTCTTGAACTCTTTAATCTGTATGCATAAATGTCAAGTAATTTTTCACATTTTTTTCTTCTGTACAGATTTAGAATCTTGTCGACTAAAGCTGAATCAAGTTCAAGAGTATCACCGTACTGGCCGTGAACTGGAAAACACGATTAGACAAGGGTAATTTTATAAATTAACACTATTATTAACTCACCTATCAATTTCCTTGACTTTGAACCACACTCCAATTGTGAAGGCTAGTTCCTAAACCGAATTAGGTGGAATGAGGCCACAACCCATAGCTTAGAATCTTTAATCAAAATATAACCACTAAGTAACTGTTGGACAATTTAGCAAATAACTATGTATATGCGAACCCTTAGAATGAAAGCGATATCGGTTTTCTTTTTTCCTCTTATTTATAGACCAACAGTTTTTACTGATAAATTTTTAAAGGCTATGGAACGTATAAAAGATGCACTAGCCTATTTCCAGGAAAATAATCCACAGGATGTTGAATTCAGTCGATTGGTAAGTAAATATGAAGTATTATCAATAGTTAGTTGATTATACACTTAATTAACCTTGCCTGGCTTATTTGCTTTTTGTATACGTTCGTTTACATGTTTGTTTTTCACTTTTTCTTATACTATAGACATCATTGTATTCGATTGGTTTAGGAAGCTTAGAACGTGAATTTGACGGTTTATTACGACAAACTTTCCGTCCTATGAATGACGCTACATTAATAAGACTAATGGATCAAAAAGGTGAGTGTGTGGTAGTTGTTGTTGCTTTTCCTTCAAGATCCTTATTTCCGTTTACTACTAATATTTTAGTTGATATAGTTCATCATTAGATATGTTTCTCTCCTTACTTCAGTCGTGTTAGTACTTCGAAGAGCAGTGACCCAGTGATTAAGGAGTTCGGATTTCGGCGACTAGATCACAGATTAGAACCCCACTTCACCTTCGTTTTTAGACAACTAGGTTCTTTCGCTATCTATCATAGTTATAGAGTAGCTCGTGCAAATGAACAAAAGGTATGAATCTAGTGAGTAGTCCCTTAAGCCAGCTTCAATCGTTCAGGTTGTAAATACTACTTCCGCTTCTTCAAGAAATAATTGTTTTCAGTCTACTATTAATGTTTTGGTTGTACTAATCACCTTTGTACTCAATTTCGATATCCCTTATCACCACTAGCTTCTTAATAATACATTTAAATAATAGTCACTTATTAATACACTGAAAAGAATGGGGTTTCCGTCTCTTATTTGATGAACTTTCTTTTTCCAAACCCCCTTTAAATTATGTCAAATTTACTCTGTACCCAGATTAATAAATTAGGAATTGTAATAATAACAAATTAGATTATTATAGCTGCTAATTTTGAACTGTTAATCCACAAACATTCATTTTCGATATTGTTTCGGTAATTTGAATTTTCGTTGTAAATTTTGGCTGTGTTCTGTTATTGTTCTGTAATTTAATGGATACTCTTTGTATAATGTTGGGATTATTCTTATCTTATTTTGTTGTCTATTTCTGGGAATGATAGACTAATTTAAAAATTAACTATGGTATTTAATATTCTTATAACCAATAGTGTTGACTACGTTAACGTAACTAGTTTTGTCTTAACTCTCAATCTATAATTATATTTTGAAACTCTGTTTGATGTAATGACTACCCGACCGTAGCTGCTACCTTGTCGTGGTGGTCGGGCTTGCCTATCGCGATGACCCAACCGAGCTATACTGGCTGGAACATATGTTCCTGTAGGTTCTACCATGCTAGATAGGTCGATTGGAGAACGATGAGACTAAAAGCAGCTACTCAAGGTCTGAGGGCGAAGTCGTACTGCTGACTGCAAAGGGGTGTGACAGCAGTAAGGTGTTTCCCTCGGACAACCAGCATCTGCAGCGATGCTGCCTTCTCACAAGGAAGGAGGGGTTATAAAAGGTCGACCCTAAAAATGTCACACCTCACCCTACCTCACGGATTTCCGTCTCCGGTGGTAAGGGTGCCCACTAAGGGCTTTTAAGTGCGGAGCTAATACTCAAAAAACTTTTCATAAAAAGGCCGTGCGTGACAGGCCTCAAGCAGTTGTCCCTTGGGCTCTGCGGTCACGCTCTCAGGTCTCTGAGACGGACACTAATCTGCCTTCTTTTTCAGGTTCCTCAAGAAACACCCTTCCACGGTGTGGGCAGCCGGGAAGTGACAACCGCCTTCATACCCGCAAAAGCACGAGAAAGTCACTGACAAATGGACTAAGTCATGTTGGTAGATGTAGGCTACGTGGTTGGGGTCCGCGAGACGAAAGTCACCAATGGTTAGAGACCTTGAACGACATGGCTCAGAATCGTTCGCAATGGCGCAGGTGCATCCACTCTTTGTGTTCTCTCAAAATCTAACCTTCTGAATTCTCTATCTTTCTCCTTTCAAATTTATCTCACTTGATTATACTTTTCGAATTATATCTTCGCCCCCTAATTTTCTGCATTACTGCTAATACTTCTACTATCGCTATCACTCTTGGATTTGAACTGACAGTTGCGTCTCTGTGCTGATGTGGTGTGGCAACCTGAACTAATGTACGTACGTACGAAGTTCTGCGTTGTACCTGTCTGTCTGTCTGTCTGTCTATCTTAAGCCTATGTGAGTCTAAAATTACCTATTTCTTTATGATTCCTGCTTACCGTTGGACAGTTACTTTCTAAAATGTGGAATCGATTCAGTACATTTTCTCCAGATATATATGAATGTATATTGTAGAGCTAGTCAATTATTCTGCAAACCATTATAATTATTTTGCATTTGTGTATAATAATAGCATTTGAGTTGAGTGCTAACAATGAAATGATACCGATCCCTGATATCGCTAGACTTTTACCTGAATCGATTAAATAGCAAAGACCTTGTTGGATGTCGTATCTATTTCTACTTCTCAAAGATTAATATAAATGAATTGTGTATATATCCTTCTGAAAAACTTGCCATATCTGAACTTTCCTGTCAACTCTTCTGGCTAGTGTTCTTTTTCTTCCTTTATTGTTTTACTCCCCACGTATCTGTTAGTTACAGTGAATCGGATTTATGTACATTTATTGAGGATTTATTTTACTTAATCTATCATCTCTGCTTAGTTAAACTTAGTCATTAAAACTCAGCAAACAGGTACATACTATTGCATGATGATTCGACCATATTTGGTCACCAATGGTTAGAGACCTTGAACGACATGGCTCAGAATCGTTCGCAATGGCGCAGGTGCATCCACTCTTTGTGTTCTCTCAAAATCTAACCTTCTGAATTCTCTATCTTTCTCCTTTCAAATCTATCTCACTGAATTATACTTTACGAATAATATCTTCGCTCGCTAACTTTCTGCATTACTGCTAATACTTCTACTATCGCTATCACTCTTGGATTTGAACTGACAGTTGCGTCTCTGTGCTGATGTGGTGTGGCAACCTGAACTAATGTACGTACGTACGAAGTTCTGCGTTGTATCTGTCTGTCTGTCTGTCTGTAATGACTTAATCACTCGACTTTCAATTATTAGATCTCAAATTCTAATTCCTTTTCAATTACTTCGGTGTAGACGACCAGACAGTATCGAGTAATATTTTCACACATTCTACTTTTAATCAGGTGACTAGTGATTAGCTACTTACTTATTTTACTTTATGATATAGCTCACCACGTACAATTTTGAGCCACTGTTTATGTGAGGACTTAAGATAGTATCTAGCTCTCCAAATCAAAGTAGATGTAGCTCTTTTCACTATCCATTTTGTCAATAATAACAAGCTCATTTAATTTACTTTAACCTTATACATTTTAGTTCCCGACAAAGAATCTGGCGATGGTTCAGTAACTGGTAATATAGAACAAGTAGAAGATATTCCAAATGACATGTTGAATAGTTTACGTTTTCTTGCCAAATGGATGAATGAAAATCAATCATTTATGAACAAACAGCAAGGTGTATCTCAAGGATGTTTAACAAAATATTGTGAATGTCGTCGCGAACTTATCCGTGTAAATTTAATGAGGTAATCTCATTTTAAACAATCTGTTTTATTTTATTGGTTGGCGGAAAATTGTATTATATAAAAATGTGCTCTTAGTTTTTCTTGTGCGGCGGAATTATGATTAGGGTGTTCAGCTTTCAACCATCAGGTAACAGGTTCTAACCCAACACTTAGTTCGGTTTGAGGAGCTGAGTATTATAACTAGTTTTTCACACTTAATGTATTACTCGAACTCTAATACATTAATTCGTATTTGGTTAGTAAGTTATATCATGATCATGATAATTTTCCTATAGAATTCCATCTGGAAACAGAGTTTCTTATAACTAGAGAATATATACGCTTTAATATTTCACGGTAAAATCTCGTTAAAGCTAGTTTTAAAAATCTTAAAGTATCATTTTTGAAAAAATGATATATTAAATGTTTGTTAAGTAAAATTTGACTAAAGATATAAATGTCCTGACTCTTGATTCAATTTCGTTTTTCAGCAGACTTAAACTGTCTTATACCCATTGTTCTTTTAGGTTAATAATACATTGTCCCTATCCTGTTTAATGTAAGAGGTCACAAACCCATAGAAGATAGAAATTTGACATGTATGCGGTATGATCACTGTTGTTACTAAATCTGTCATAATCAACGTAGAACCGGGCGCAAATGTACGGTATTTCAAACCACCTTACCACATTAGTACAACAGAATGAAAATAATTAGATTACCATCAAAAATGTTTTAATAGTGTAGTAGCAATAAAGGTGAAAATGACTAAATCTTGAGAACATGATTTGAAGAGACAGGGTGAAAAGATATGCATGAAGGAATGCTGGCACTCAAGATCTGGAGAGAAATTAATGGTGGATTAGCTCTACTATGCCTAATTCCAAGCTCAGTCATCCTATGTCTTCAATCGCTGATTGTGGTTATCATGAGAACCCTAACAATTTAGCTTAAATTTATCAATCGTCATGCATCGCCTCAACACCTTGAATAAGCAGCAAAGAAACATATTTTAAGGGAGCACTTAGGTTTTATTTTAATAAGACCATAAGCCTCACTTTCTTGAAACGTTGATAAAGAAGTGTATTACTCCATTTATGCTTTCCTATTGATAATGTCATGTAACACATACTCATGGGTTAATTTCAGAGTACGGGCACTATTAAGAAAATCTGAAAATCCATCAGCACCTACTACAGTGTCTGTAAGTTTACTCGCTGTTTATCTACAATCTTTTTTAAAGCATATAACTTGCTATAACGTAGAAGTGTTATGTTTCTCTTTTGTATATTATTCTCCTTATTTTAGAAACCAGGATTTCTGCCACCGAATGTACGCGGCCGTACTAAACGGTAAGTGTTCATTATGGTTGCATTTCTGTATTACTCTGTGTCTTTGAAACGGTGTAGGAAGGTAGGAAGCATGTGTAGAATACACGTTTTGTCTTTGAAGCATTACTAGTGTATCATGAAACTATCAAATTAGCAATATTGAGGTTAGTCATAGAGTTTCAGGTATATACTACAAGACGGGTAATAAAATTAAGTTTTTATGGACAGAGGTCTCTAATATGTACGCTCAACTGCCACCTACCTCGATGTGCTATGTTGACTGATATAGAAGTAGGTTGTAATAAAGTTAGGGGTTGCCAGATTAAAACGGCACCATTCCACAAAGTCGTTAACTGTTGCTGTGAGCTGTATCTGTAGATACAGATTATTTGGTTTGTGTCCACGGGATAACTGCGTTCACTGATTGAATACATTAGTTAGCATGGCTCAGAATTGGTCACAGTGGTGTAGATATATTCACTGTTTATCTTCATCTTGACCTGAAATTGCGTTAATGTGCTATACATATCTTTTCATTGCTTTTTGTTGAGTTATGTTCTGACATTAATCTTCTCTGTTTGATCTCGTCATGCTAATATGGGTTATCCCACAACTGCATCGGGCCCTACATTGATTACAATTGATTTATGACTTTTCACCATTGTTGTACGATTATCCTACTTTATGTTATAACCTGCTGAATTCTTTTCCTTTCATTGTCTTTGTTGTACTGTATTGAGTCACGTAAATTCACAAGTATATTGTCAGCGATCATATGCACGTATCTTATGTTAATTCCTCCATTGGAAATCTACTCATCTCATTTGTGTATAATTAATGTCCAGTGTGAGCCACGTGTGATTCTCGTTTCAGAACTATAAAAATATTGCTATTTAGTGGTGATTAACTTTTCTTAGTGTTGAATACTGCTTTATCTGTAAACTGGAGTTCATTCTATGTAGCCCTCAAAATGGTTAAGTTAACTTGAGAATGTACTCCGCATCATAGGAAATTATTTTAAGAATGAATTTTCTATATAATGCCAAAATACTTTATTCAACTTCAATCGGAACATCTGACTTCATGGAAATTCATCACACTTCTCCTTAACTATCTTTTTAACAAAGTTCTTAGGGTAGTTGTTCATCATTAGTGTGGACAAACCTAAGGTTCAACCGAAAGAGTGGTTTGACACTGATTGTACCATACAGAAACGGAGCGTCAGGTGTGTTTAGAAGAATTTTAAATAAACATGATATATGTGTATTGTAAATATCAAGGATAGAGTACCGAAAGAAGAACAACCGAACTGTGTCTGTGAAGTTAATTGCAATGAATGTAAGCTACATACATAGGAAAAACATCACGACAGTTGCTAAATCCTCTGAAGATCTAAGAAAACTCGAAAATAAGTCTGCAATAGCATTACATTCATTGGAAATGGCACAGCATCAATTTCGACGGAACCGAAATCCTTCAAAAGGTTTTCATTTTTCTAAGAAAAAATTCGCATCTGAAACCCTACACAAATGAGCAAATCCCAACAAAATTAACCAATGAGGTAGAGTACTGTTGGCTGCACCACGGCAACTAATCAATAAAAAATGAATTTGGACATTATCTACTACTCCAACTTCCAACACACTGCAATTATTTATTTATTTATTCTGTTTCGAATTATTTAATCTAATTACACAATTCAATGTATTACCATTTGCAAATATACATCCATCCTTTACCCATAATTATAATCACGTCGATTTACTCCTGCTCAAATTTTCATGACAAACCAATCTTCAGATTGCCTATCTCTTTCCGTGAATATGGCTCTGAACAATATATTTGCACAAGTGATTGCAACATGTAACTACACACGCAATGCACACCTTCCTTCATCTACAACATTTCAATATTAGTTCACCGATAATGACTTGTAAATTATGTTCATACTCTGCATACGATTGGACATTCATAATGAAATTTGACCTCTTATTTACATTTATATTTCACAATTTTTGTAATTTCCCTGAAGAAACTCGGACCATATTGCCGAGCGAAACTTTGGAGTTTTCCTTATTTTCATTCACTGAGATTTATTTACAAATATATTTCGCTCATATCCCTAACATATACTCGGTGCCCAAGTTTTGTGTTCTGTGAATATATTATTCTTTGAACGAAAATTCCCATAAAGAACCTAGTTTATATGTTCCAAACTTATAGATCTTCACTAGATCATAAACTGACAAGTTGAAATGGTACTTTTTATTACATATCAAGAAATCAAAATACATAATGTATGATAAGTACGTCAGTAATCCAGTTGGTAATACCAACTAATAATTTTCTTCACGAAAATGGATTTGTCAAAAATGTTAAAAAATTTTGTGTACTGTTGTTTTCTTTAAAGCCCAGTAGTTTAATCGTTAAGCCTTCATTGTCTTTTTAAGGGGAACCAGTTCAAACATTAAAGTTTTTCATAGTTTATGTTTAGTGTTTGCATAAGCATCATTAAATACGGTTGTAGAAATTATGGAAATTCGCTAGCTTTTCTGTTTTTATTTGATTTTATTTAAGCCTCCCTGGATTCGTTTGGGATCGTAAGTAAATTTTGTTTATGATGTTTTATAGAATAGTTTATATATTTATCTAAATTGTCATCATTTACTGATGCTAGATTATATTTTATGGCAATGTGTTTTGTTCTAAAATTGGTCTTTATCATATTTGTGCAAAGAGTTGGCTATTTTCTTAACCCATAGACTGAATCAAATGGTCTTCTTAGAGCATTACTTTCTAAACCTTTGACCCGGAAGTCTTATCCGCATGACAGGGGGGTCAGTATCAGGAGGTACAGTTCCATAGTAACCGATATTCGAAATAGTTTCGTATGATATTCATTTTCCCGGATCTTTCGTCCCGTGCTCACCTGATTTTAAACCAGGATTTTTCAACTCTTATTTGTGACCCACAAACCTAGCTTGAGCCCTGGGCACTCCTTTTCCGTCCTCCTACCTCCTTAAAAGCACTTCTATGTGAAGTCAGTGAGTAGGTCTTCTTTTTACAGAGGTTACAAACGTGTAGTCATATGATAGGGAAAGTGGATTCCTTCTACTATCAGCAATACCAGGACATTTAAGAGCTGCAACATTCTTGCTTGTTTACGATATGTGGAACCATCAAATTCATAATGTTAAAGTTACACATGGAGTTTCTGGAAGAAGAAGTCTAGTAACTGAGCTATGAAAGTTCATCTTCTGAGGCGTGTTCAAAAGATCTTTCTAGTATTTTTGTTTCATAGGACTACGTCGTTTGAATATTCCAAATTGATTTAGGGTTTGATAGGATTTCGACTCATATAATGCTAAAAGGTAGCAAAATAAACAGGCCATTGCGTCTGTAGAAAAGAAACAGTGATGCCAAACTTTCGTTAGACGTGACATTAGTCATTGTCACCCATCTCATGACTATTTCCTGTAAACTATCATAGAATTTAAGTACAAAATTCATGGCAAGGCAGTACGTTTCCTTAAAACTCTCCTCACAGAGTAGCACTGTCACATGATTTATCAATCTGAATCCCATCTTTAAGTGTGTAAATACTGTATATAACATTGATTTTTACCAATGGAAGGTGGTCACTTTATGACAGCGCTGTAGGACGAAGTAAGCTATATACGACTGGTGCCGACTTCTCATTTTTAATCCTGGAGATGGTGCAACTCAGTGAACTGAGACTTTATCATATGTAGCTCAGAATAGAAGTTATTTTCGATTCTACTGTAGTTTTCTGTCAAACTCTTCCTTAAAGCAAAATAGTCTTCGCCAATCAGAAGTACTCTCTTGGTTATATTTTTCTTGTTCTCTTGTTAAATTTTCACCTTTTGATTACCACCATCCTCCCTTTTCCATTTCTTCACATTATTATGTTTCTAGTTGTTTAAAGTATACACTTTTGGTATCCATTTGTACCAAATTTTTCTTATTTAAATGAATAAGTAACCAGCTATCACACGATAAGCCAGTAGAAGTTTCTTTGACGAGAATAGTTCATGTACTAAATTACTAAAAACAATTCAGTGCCTGTAAGCATTCTTGGAAAAGTACAAATTCTGCATAGAATTTTAATTGCACACGTATTCACTCTGTTGTCATTACTTATTTTGAAGAACTAACAAAAATTTGTATTAGATTGAAATCCCCATAAATATCTTGTTTTTAAATCTACTTTCATTCGGATACAAATACCTAGTTAATTTTGTATGGATTCTTGTGCGTAATTTTCAACTACACTATTTAATTACTTTTTTTTAATAGTAAACGCTGTTCGCCTTATCAATGAAACGGAAACCGATGAACTGGATTCCGAACATTATGCTATCTCTCTAGATGTTCTCGTCAAATTAATGCAAGTCAGTGTACATTTTAAACATAGATTATTATTTTTAATGTTATCATCCAGTGAAGTCGAAATGCTCAAATGTTCCTCTATAATAGCACTTTAGTAAATTACATACAAAGGAAGAATATCTAATGTACAGTTCTCCTTTCACTTAGTTGTTATATACCGTCTATCTGTCTACGCTTTCATTACCCAATCGTAGCTCACATAAACCATACTAATCACCTTTCCGCGAAACTTTTGGGAAACGTATCACTTTGAGATTGACTTATACAGTTATAGCATTTTTAGCTTCGGTAGACGCTCGTGATTCAACACATTTAAATAGCCCTATTTTTACATTTAATAGCACCTGGTTAAGGTCCAGTGGTAGTAGCTTGCTCTGAAATGACTCGCCGTCATTTTTTCTATTTATACATTCTGTGCATATAATATTGCTTCCTCTGCAAAAGACTGTAGGGTCTTCATGTTTATAATTCAACAAGTTAGGTATTATTGATTACTGTTGTCTTCTGATCTACCATACATCTTACAAATTAGAGTTTTGGGTCATGAGATTTGAGATATTTAGGGAACGCATGATTTCTTTATACATACGGATTCTCATGCATTTTCGTTTCTCCATCTTTTCTTTTCGAATGTATAAATATCCTCATTTGGAATTTCATTTTGCAAAGGACACTGTTTGGTTTGTACAAACTTGCTTTACTTGCAAGGGATGATGGAACATTAGAATACACCTCAAATATATTAGAATAACTTAGCATTACACATGAAATTTCTGAACATAAATTTAACACTTACTAGGATTTCTGTTTCCTCAACTAGAACATTTGTTATGTCGTTTATAACATCATAATATTCATTAGAAGGGACTGTCATAATTTGATAAAATATCATCAATGATTTGTGCAGCTAAACTTGCTGATAAAATATTCTTCATAGTTAATAGAAGTTCCTTTCAATACATAATCATTGGGAGAATGATCAGGATCTGATGCGATATCATCAGAGATTTGGACTCATCAAATTTATATCCTTCACATTTAGTCGGAATCCCACTGGATACATTTTGATTGTGAGAAAAATGAACATCGGAACTCTGACTAGACTTAGAATCACTAAGATCACTACTGTTTTACATTTTTTTAGAATGAACGTGTTTTGTTGGAGCGTTTACAATTAACTGCTAATCCACAAGACTCACAAGTATTATTATTCAATATATTTAAAAGTGGGTCGTCGGATATCTTGGCTGAAGGAACAGTAAGCGTCTTTGTTCTCTTTATTACCAATTAATCATTTTTTAAATACCTGATGTCATTAATATTTATTCAGTGTCCAAAAAGTGTATTCTTGCAACTAAAAATTATCATTCTAAGTATTT
Source organism: Schistosoma japonicum (assembly GCA_025215515.1). Lineage (NCBI taxonomy): Eukaryota > Metazoa > Platyhelminthes > Trematoda > Strigeidida > Schistosomatidae > Schistosoma > Schistosoma japonicum. The sequence continues at coordinate 38,706,706 of CM046069.1, read as the reverse complement.
GGAGGTTATTTACATGACGAAAATCACTCACTAAAGGTTTCATCATTCAATTATTTGTAATCAATTTCTTATTGCTTAATTCATAGTTCTGACTGCATTTTGGGCTTTCTACCGGATTGTTTCTAGCACGTGCTCTAAAACTTTCCTCTTCTTCTAACTCACGTATACTTGAAGATTGGCATCAGTTAGGGTAACATTGAAATCAGCCCGACCGTTACTGCTACTTTGACTTGGTTATCCGGCTTGCCTGTCGTGATGACCCAAACGGACTACACTCCCCAGAACATTCGTTGCTTAAGGTCCTACCATGCTAGGCAGATCGGCTGAAAAGCAACGAGATTAAATGCGGAAAAACTAAGGTTCGTGAACGAAATCGTACTGCCAACTGTATAGAGGTGTGACGGCAGTAAGATATTTCCCTCAGGCAACCAGCATGTCAGTGAAGCTACCTTTCTACAAAGGAAGGATGGGGTTATAAAAGGCCTACCTTGAAAATGCACACTTCACCTTATCCCACGAATTTCCATCTCCGGCGGTAAGATCTTAACAAGTACGGAGCTAACACAACTGAAACCTCTCTCAAGAAGGCTGCGTATGGCTGGTCTCAAGCAGTTGTTCGTTGGGCACTGCTGTCACGCTTCCAGGTCTTTAAGACCAGCCTTAACCCACTTTGCTCTTCAGGCATATCAAGAAGAACCCCTCTACAGCGTAGGCAACCAGGAAGTGATGACCACTCTCATACCTCTAACAGCACCAGGAATCACTCTGTTTACGATCACATCCCTACTCCTTCTAATAGCTCCTATATTTTTTGCTTCAGTCCCCTATCTTTCTCTTACACGTGACTACTCCAGGTTTCCTGAAACTACCTTCTAACCTTCATGTTGAGGTATACAGGAACCCAGCGTAGTCATCGAGTTGACGTCGCTTCATCAGTCCATAGAACCAGCACAATATACTCTTCTTTTATCTAAGGATCCATCAGCGAGCTCTTGTGGCCTAGTGTGGGTACATCACTGTTTCCGAGCAGAACAGGCACTCCTTGAATAGATTCCTGTTGATGGTTGTCTATGCTCTGTCCGTCTAAATAGCACAGTAAGAACTCGGAAAAATAAAGACACACGCCTATACCTTTTTTAGTTTCCACCTATGCCTCCACTGACTGCAGCTCCAATGAAGAAAAAGACGAATTCTACAGGAAGTCATCTAGCCTCCTTCAGAAAACTAAGCACTTAGACATAGTGATCATATCAGGAGATTTTAACGCTCAAATTGGTAGGCTAAATCAGGCTGAAAAATACTTAGCCGGGTTTTATAGCATGCCAACCCAACGAACGGATAATGGAGACAGTCTTCTACAAGTATGTTAAGACTACCGCAAGCACAAACTTCGAGCATAAGAAGAGACATTGTGTAACATGACAACCCCTAACCAGCTCAACGATGGACTATATCAGGATTAGTCATCGTTAGAGAGGCTCCGTAAACGACTACCACTCGTTTCGGAGTACATATTTGGACTCTGGCCATGCCTAAGTTAGAGCACACACTTCCGTGTGTTTTACCGGACTCAGGAAAATCACAACTGAAAAACTCCTCGCCTTCCAGTTTGTGAACGGAAAAGCTAAGAACGCATTCAGAGAAGAGTTAGCTAGACACTTAGTCAATCATGTTTAGAAGGTTCATCCTGAAAAAGCTCGAGAGAATTCTAAGGCAATTATAAATGCAGCAGCGATATCTGCCTCCAACTTAAATATAAAGGTTAGGAGAGGTCAGTGGATTTCTGAAACAATTACTATGTTGATGGGGGCTCGAAAACTCATTACAGTAGGCTTTGAGAATGATGAAGATCGACGACTACTCAAATGTAGACTAACAAAATATCTGCGCAAGGATCATGGGCAGTAGTGGGTGACATAAACAAAAACAATAAAAACGGCTGCGGCGATGGGTAAGACTAGGCAACTGGTCCAACTTATCAGAGAAACCGGTATTATGAAATCTGCCGTTAGTGAGACTATTTCGAAGAAGGATAGGTCTATGATCCACTCAGTCTAGAAGATTAGACTAATGAGCCGAACACTTTCATGAACAGTCAAACTGGCCTCCAGCTACTCTACCGTTTCCAACTGTCTTCAAACTACCTGAGTAGAAAATTGGCATGTCCCATAACTCTTAGTGAGATTGAAAAGGCTATAAATAATTTGAATCAAGGGAATGCCTCAGATATCATTAAGTATGGTGGTCCAGTTTTGGTTGGTTGGTTGACCGATATATTGGCTAAAGTCTGGGACCTGGACGTAATCTTATCCGGCTGGTCCCAATCGTTGATCGTCCTAGTTCACATAGTGTCTAAGATACCAGCCTCTGTAATCATCCGAAGCTTGTCTGAAGCTAGAAGACAACAAACTCGATAAAACTAGGCTGATTTCAGACCTGAACGAGGGTGCATCGACCAGATATTTATTTTTCGTCAGACCCTAGAATATAGACATAGTTGCCATCGTTCATCAATAGTTGTGTTCCTTGACTTGAAAGCCATGTTTGACTCCGTAGATCAAGAGGCACTGCGGTAGTTTGTCACCTGAAAAGTACATGAACTTTATAGTGCCGCTTTACTCGAGCACCACTGGTCAAGTTAGAGCTTATGGCGAACTGCCACGAGAATTGCCAATTTCAAGTGATTTTCGTCAGAGTTATCCTCCCTCCCCCTTTTTTTTATTTAATTTCGTCATTGATGTCCGCCTTGAAGATAAACTTTCTTCGAATACCTTTTCAGGAATTGATCTTCTTCCAGGAAGCTCATTTGTCTATATAGATTACTCAGATGTTATAGTCCTATTCGGTTAAGATGCTGACAATCTTCTGAGTCTCCTGAACACCTTGAGTAAGATTGCATGCATATCCAGGATGCGTTTCTCTCTATGTAAATGCAAAATGTTATTCCAGAACTGGTCTTTATAATTGCCTAGATTAGCCATAGGGAGTGAAGTAGTTGAGTACGTTGACCGCTTCACCTATCTTAGAAGCCTCATCATCTTTAGTGGGTCGGTATTTGACGAAATCTCAGCAAGCATTCAAAAGCTTGTTTGGATTTTACCAACCTACGTCACCTGTAGTATAGGCGAGAAAAGTATCTTCCAACGAATTCCCAAGTGTACTGCACAGCAGTACACTCTATTCTAACATATGGATAAGAAGCATGGACCATTAAAATGGAGGATATGCGTAGACTCTAGGTGTTTGATCATAGAAATCTTCATAGTATCCCCCCCCCCGTATATCATGGAATGAATGAATAAGTAATTTTGATGTTAAACACAGAGTACTAGGAAAACATGGTAAATCAGTCGAAAAGGTAACAAACCTTCATCAACTGAGATGGCTAGGATATGTGTTGCGTATTGCTAACCACCGTCTGCCTCATCGCGCTATGCTTGCTTAGGTAGGAGTAGGATGAAAGAAAGGTAGGGGCGGCCAAACCAAACTTGACATCAATCTGGGAATTCTTTGACTATTAATCTAAGGCATGTTGGTGAATTTAGGCTACCTGATTGGGGCCTGCGTGATAGTCATAACCAGTGGTTGGAATATCTCTAGTGACATGGCTCAAACTCCAATCGCGATTTCTAGTTAGCTCAAAACCACAGATACATTTAATTTCTAGTACATATTTTGCACTCGATAAAGTAAAATTTTCCGAACTTTTCTCCCTTTCGATTTTCAACTTGTAAGGCTTTGAAGATTCAAATTCAAAAATGGTAGCCTCAGCTCAAGCACAAGATTCATTGAAACGAATGTCGATTACACTAAAATTAATGTATCAGATATAGACAATTAAAAAATTTCATTAAAGAGGATTTTGCTCAAATGATACTAGCAACACAAGAATTTACAAATATCTTCTTTCTGTTTGAACACAATTTCACATTTTTATTTTATCCTGTTTCTGTTTAAGCAAACATCATTTGTGGTAAGCAGTTACATATAGTTCGATCCTTCTCTGTCAAAAAGTGAATAGTAGAGACCTTTGAGTCTAAATTCACTTTATTTACCTAGTTTCTGTTTAAAAATCTTTTATATACCCACAAGTAATCGACGTTGATTATGATTGATTCATTTTTTCATTCAATTTTTTTACTATAGACTTTAACACGATTAATGCACCGTGCTCAGGGACGTGCAGAGTTTCATATGATCATGTCATTATTAGTAGTACTTAAAAAATTCTTCCAAATTTCAAATGAACTGTTGTCGGTACTACAAGTAAGTTAAATGTTAGTTGCTAAGACTGCGATTATTCACGATTTTGTCGAAACTTTTATTCATTTGTTTTCTATGAATGTGAAATTCCATTTGAGTGCTTATTGAAACAGTGGCTTACTCGTTAAAGCATTCGACTTTTGTCATCATATTACAATCCAGAATCCCTCTCCATCTATTTCGATTGCTGTAACTGGCTTGTAGTATTATTAACACGCAATAAAAGTATGACTCAAAGCGGAGTGCACTAACCTATATATGTGAGTCGCATCATCACGTGTTCAGATATCTTCACGAATCAGTCTCTCTCTCTCTCTCTCTCTCTCTATATATATATATATATATATATATATATATATATATATATATATATATATGTTTTTGACATCTAGTGTTTGAAGCAGATAGAACTAAATATTGATTTTATGAAGTATTTATGTGTGTGATTCTCGTAACTAACCATTCCTTATGTTCCGCTGAAAGTAATAAATGCGGTTATTATGAGACATGGTTCTTTCGCGCGTTTTAGGAACTATGGAGGAATCCTAACAACAATATTATATAACAATCACTCGGCATCACTGTTTGACTGAAGTAGGAAATGTGACCACCTGATCTTGAATATTAACTAAATCTCGATGTTGCGGTTTAGATTTTATGCAATTTATTAGTGCACACAAATTCAACAAATGTAAACCAGAAATTTTAAAATTGTTAATCAATTGATATTCTGAGACCACTTTAATTGAAGCTGCTACCGTGATGTGGTGGTAGGATTTGCATATCATGATGATATAATCGAGCTCTATATGGGTCTAGATACTAATCACTCTATATCCTGCTATGACATACAGGTTTGTTGAGAGCGATAAAGCGAGAAGCTACAAACTTGAAGCCCGAGAATTAAGTCATGCTCTCACGTTTCCTCAAATGTGACGGAAGCAAGATGTCTCCTTTAGGTAACCATCGTTTGTAGCTACACTTCCTTCTGACAACGGAAAGATAGCATTAAAGTAGACCGGCCTTAAAAGTAGCACACCTAACCTTACTGCACGGATATCCTTCGTCAACAGAAAAGATTGGGAAGTACGAAGCTAATATTACCAAAAATTCACTAAAAGGTCGCTTTTGACGGGCACCAGGTAGTTATCTCTTGGGATTTACTGTCACACTCCAGTGTCATCAAGACCACCTCTAACGTAGTTTCCGTTATCACGTCACTCAGTGAGAAACATCCTTGCATAGTACGAGCAATCAGGTATTGACAACCGTCCTCATGCACTGTAATAACACCCTGAGATTATGTCATTGTTTCATTCAGTAAGTAATGAGTTCTTATTACTAGATAAGCTCCTAATAATTCACAAATTCTTATGTATGTTTATTTTACAAATAGGGTGTTGATAATGTATTGGTTGATTTTAATCAATTGGTTCTTCGGTTATTAAGTCAAAGTAAAACAACACTAGAAACTTATGTTCAGTTTTTACAGCAAGTTGCAGAAAAGCCTAGTTCCAGCAATACGATAGTGCCTACAGACGGGACAATACATGAACTTACAACTAATGTAAGTGCTGTTTTACTATGACGTATTGAGGTTTAATAAACGTCTACAAAACTCAATTTTTTCTAATAATTGGTCTACACTATAATTGCTGCTAACTTGTGGTCCATTCCTTTAGTCTTATTTGTTGGTGTACTACTTTGTCCATTAAAAATATGAGTTGTGACTATTAGAGCTTGATTTAACAACATTGAAAATATATTAATTTTGACTTCTTTTAAATACTCTCTATTAGTGGTTATACATGTCCGTTTAGACTACAAAAGCATCTCTGGAGGTGTTTTTGGATTCAGTCCTTATCGTTTCATGTTTCATCGTCCATGCTCCACATTTAAATGACTGTTTTATGTTTCAGAAATAGGATGAAATTTCAGAGATTAGTCTAGCCATTAGGGACGATAATCTACCGTGGTATTCAATTTCGTTAAATACTATTGATTATTGGTGCTGGAAACTTCATTAAGATGTGATAATTTAGACTGTTCGGAACAGATCACATTTTACATCAAGATCACAGTTTAAGTGAGAATAACATATGAACATACCATTTTAGTGAATTATTAATCTAACCAAGCTCACGACTTACTTGTATTTTTCTGGGTCAGTGAAGATATTCAAATACCTATAAATATTTACACTGCCTCAGTTTTCGGCATTAAAACATCCTACTCACTCGTAGTTTTCTTCGCTAACATATCTGGCTATGTAACGCGCTAGGAAGAGCGTATTGTGATGGCAAAGTACCTATAGTCATTAAATTTAGCATATGTTTGTATATTCATTATTTCATTCATCTGACCTCAGCTAGTCAAAATAAAGAACCTGCTTGACACCCTTTGTACTTCCAGAGACCTCACCGCTACTACCCGGTGTAGCTATAGCACTGATTTCAAACACCGAACAGGCTCTCCTTGACTGGATTTCAGTAGACAGTCACTTGTGCTCCGTCGGTCTAAACGGGACAGCAAGAACTCGGAAAGATAGGGACACGTTGTTACCTCTGTCTACACTCCCACTGATTGCATTTCAGATGAATTTAACAGTAAGCTATCCAGCCTTCTTCGGAAAGCTAAGCGCACTGGTGTAGTAATGGTGGCTGGTGGTTTTAATGCCCAAGTAGGTAGACTAATTAAAACCGAAAGGCATCTAGGTGGATTCTATGGTGTCGCGGCTCAACGAACAGACAATGGCGGCCGACTTCTACAACTATGTTTAGATAATTGTCTATTTCTAGCAAACACCCACTTTAAGCATAGGAAAAGACATCAGTTACCCCAGCGACCTCCACAGTCAACTCAACACTGTACTCAAATAGACCACATTGTCATCAGCAATCGTCGGTAATGGTCGATAGAAGACTCCCGCTCATTCTGGAATACATGTTTAGACTCAGATCATGCCTTAGTGCGAGCGCGTATTAGTCTGCGTCTCACTGGACGTAAAAGATCCAAGACAAGGATCCCCCTCAGAGTTCAACTTAATGATGAAAAAGTCAAGAATACATTTCAAGAACAACTAGAAAACCAATTAGTCAACTACGTAAGCAGTGCCAATCCTGAGTTAAATTGGAACGATATCCAAAAAGCTGTTGAAATAGCAATTATATCTACTAGTAAATCAAATCAAAAGGTAAGTAGAAATCAGTAGATTTCAGGCTGCATCTGTTGAACTGACAAATGTTTGGCAACTCGTCCCGTCTGGCTCTGAAAACAATGAGGAATGGAAGCAACTTAAATACAGGCCGATTAGAAGCTTGTGTAATGATCATGAGTAGTGGTCCGTAGCGAGAGATAAAGAGATGGAAAAGGCAGCGGTAATAGGTAACAGTATGCAACTATTCGAACATAACAAGGAAACTGGTATCAGAAATCCGGCTGTAAGTGAAACTATCTCAGAAAAAGACGAGACCATTATTCACTGTCAATCCAGAAGGTTAGATCGATGGGCAGAACACTTTAGGGAACAGTTCAACTGGCCCTCAGCCTCATCCCAGTTTCCCACCATCCCCAAGTAATCTAAATGGCAAATTGATATAGGTCCCCAAAGTGTTAGTGAGGATAAAAGGCTATAGGCATTCTACAGCGAGGCAATGAGGCTGCAGAACCTGGTAGATTAACCTCTGAGATATTTAAGAATGATAATCTAGATTTAGAAGTGAGATTAACTGAGATCTTGGCTAGAATCTGGGATCTGGACGTAATCCCATCCGACTGATATCGATCACTAATCGTCTCACCCTACACAGAGGAATCAGTTTAACGAATATAGGGTCAAAAATATTAGCCTAACAAAAACTCGTGAAGAGCAAACTCGAGTAAACCAAGGTGGTTTCAGACCTGGACGTGGTTGCATAAACCAAATATTTACACTTCCACAGGTTCCACAGCATAGGCACACTTTTCTACGACCAACAATGGTTGTATTCCTTGACATTAAAACGGTTTTTAATTCTGTGGCAATGTCTGTCATTAAAAGGCGTGGCAGTGGAGTACACTAACCTTACACAGGCTCTCTACTTGAACATAACCAGTCGAATCAGAGCTTATGCAGAACTCTTCTCGGAATCGATTACTTCAAGTGGTGTTCGCCAAATTTATCCGCTCTCTCAATTTTTATTTAGTTTTGTCACTGACATACTCTCAGAGTCAACGTTTTCGTCGTTTGACTTCTCAGAGGTTGACCTTCTTCCAGGAAATAAAATTGTTGACTTAAAATATGCAGATGATATAGTTCTATTGGCTGAAGATGCTGATAAAATGCAGAATCTTCTGACTATCGTAAGCATCAATATAAGCATGCTTGGTATGCGATTCTCCTCTCTAAATGCGAAATGTTTCTTCAGGATTGGCTTGTGTTGGCACCGAAATTAGTGATAGGGAGGGGAGTAGTTGAATGTGTCGACCGCTTAACTTATCTACAGAGTCTTACCAGCCCGTATGGTGTGATGAAATCTTAGCTCGCATGCAAAATACTTAATTGGCTTCTTGCGATTCGCATCACTTGTAGCGTGGGTTAAGAATAGACCACTAGGTAGATGTAGTAAATCTATTGGTAAAGTAGTGAATCTTCATCAGCCGAGATGGTTAGGACATGTGTTATGTATGCCCAGTCACCGCCTACTTCGATGAGCAGTGCTGTCTGGTATGGGAGCGGCGACCAAACCAAAATATAGCACTAGTCCATGAAGTCATTGACGATTGGGCTGAACCATGTCAATAGGTGCAGACTACCTGGTTGTGGTCCGCGTGATGATCGTAACCAGTGGCTAGAGATTATGGGTGATATAGCTCAAAATCGTTTTTAATGGCGTAGGTTCATCCATTGCTTGTCTTCCTCCATATCCTAAGCTTCCGCGTTCATCATTATTTTCTGTTCACTGAATTATATTTTCTTACATCTTATCTTCGATTTTTAATCGTCTCCATTAATATTATGTTATTACCTCCACTACTCTGGGATTTGGCCCGACAATTTCATCTCTATCTTCTAATTGGAGCATGGCAACTTTAACTGATGTACACACGTACTAAGTACTGCGTTGTGACTGACTGGGTCTAAAAGAAGATTAGTTACAAACCGAATTACTCACTAATATATAACTCTATCAGAATAAATAATGTAGGTTTATGTCCAATCGGTAACATCGTTTCGCCCATGCCTGTGGGTACGCTTTGTTGATGATTGCCAACCAACTTGAAATCTAAGTCGAAGATGGTGTTTTAGGTCACTTTTATTGATGTGGTACTATTGCGTTCTATCTGTGTCTAGTACTCTTCGATCAGACTACTTCACCGACTTGATCCCGAATCAGAACAAATCGAGCAATGTAGCAAAACATATTCGAAAATAAAAAAAACATCAGAGTGCAAAGTTATTAAATACATTAGAATTACAATTGTGTGTTGTGGAAATTGTTGAATGTTAGTTTGATATCACTAATTAGTCTGAATTAGATAACCATTCACAAGCAGGAAGCACTTTGCGGCTGTTCCATTCTAGCATGGGATGATAGATTCGACAGAATTATAAATATCAGCCGTCGAGGGTCGGCTCATCGGTCTAGTGTTATATCGTTCCCCGTGAAACCAAAAGGTCCTGGGTTCGGTCCCTGATGGGGTTGTGGATGCACACTACTGAGGAGTCCCATACTAGAACGAGACAGCTGTCCAGTGTCAATTGGTTGTCAATACTTTTCTAATTCACACCAATCCGTGATATCACAATAAAAATTCATCGAAGTCCGCTATCGCTGATTGGCTAAAGACGGACTAATCAATGTACAACTTCACAACTATGCTTTGAAGACGCTTTAATCAGTACTGTATCGTGTTACCACAAGGCGTCTTGCCGACTAACTCCAGCCACCTAATATTAAACCCTTCTATATAATATAAAACTCGTTAGTATCTACAGCGTAAAATGTTTTCAAATTGTATTGTACAAAGAACTGTCAAGTATCCAACCTTTATACGTATGCATTTTATTTGTTTTTCTCTATCAACTAGGCACTGATGTATTTAGAAAACTTATTAGAATTTTCCGATATTATTGGCACTACTTTGTCATTTACTGAAGCTGGCCCGCAATCTACCGCTAATACACTTAAATATCTTAACAATATTGATAGAGATAAAGTTTTTTTGGATCATAGATTTGGAAATTATTTATGTAAGAAGTTGCGTTACTCTTTTGGTAGTTTTCCTTATCCTATACATTTTTTATTGAAAACTGAAACTTTATAATGCTGAGTTAGTTGTAAACATTGTTAATAATGTCTAAGGGAAGGGGGGAAGAACACCTTTGTTACTCAGTCATAATCAATGTGGAACTTGGAATGAATTGGTGTCAGCCTAGGTTTCCGCACCATGCCAGGGCGACAAGATAAAGTTAGCAAAACCGTATGTTTATGCAGTTTGCTAGATCACTGTTTCTCATAGTATCTTGCCCATCATGCTTCACATATATACTAGTCATCACGTGATGTTGATTTTTGTTACCACGTGACTACATGATATTCTGTGTTCAATGCAGCTTTTTTGCAAACTAAGTAAATTGTACATTTTATTTCGAAAATGTATGTTTTATGAGCTTCAGATACCTGAAGTCATTTTTCTGTAAGCTTATGGTTGTAACTTGTCTACAGTCATTAAGAAAGGTATATCGTTTATTCGATCGCAAGCTTCTTAGAAGTAACTGTTGACTTGTAATGAAACAACCAGTTAGTTCCAATTAATGTGGTACGCTCCACAGTTGTCCATCAATCAAAGTTGTTACATCACTGTTGCGCACTAAGATAAAGTTAGCAAAATGAAAAGTAGGAGAATCGAAATAAGAACAATATAAATCATAGTAACAAACTAAACAGGTAATGAATAAATGTAATCTTTGGTGGTTGATTTTGAGTTTTCAGCTATCAAGCCAAATTCATTGAATTTACGCATTAAGTTCTATGCGGAAACGATAAATTAATTAAAGAGCTAAATCTTTTTAGCTCGTCTCAAGAATGAAAATTTATAATTTACTTAATATGACTAATTACTCACATCGGTATGGCTCAGTGACCAACCTTCATGTCAAAATGATACCTACAGAAATTGGATTTAAGGTTGATTGCGTTTCATTATTTATTGGAGTTAAAAGTACTCGATGACTACTATATGAAGATATTAGCTGTTTCCTGATTAATCATTAAATTTCATGCGGTAAAATCTGCTAGCTTTTCCCAATTAGGGCTATAATGTTGTTATCCTCATTCTGAGGTTACAATTATACTTAATTAATGTAGGATGTTATAAATTACTTAAACTTAAATATTTGACTTTTACTACTATTTTTACCGTCAATAATTCTTTAGTTAATGCTTTATTCGCTCTTTTGACGAATTTGGAACGTAAATCAGAAGTTTATTCTGAAGAGATACGTCGAATGATTTTCCAAATGAATAATATTCAATACATACTGAAAAGTATCTACAAGTATGTAAAACTTCTTAAGTTGTATGATAAAAATGATCATTACAATATAATTCATTTACCAACTACATGCGTTTATATACTCAACTTTAAACTATACTTACTATAGCTACGCGGATTCTGAAGTAGATGAAGTGGAATTCATACCTGAAATCTAGTGTCTGAAAGTCATTTGCTCTAACCAACGAAGTCATCGCATTATAAATCACGTGTTAGATGTGCAAATCACTCCATACTGAAATATTTACTATATAACAGGATCATTACAGAAAAACTCTTAATAGGTGAGTTGTGAATCAAGATATCCGAAGTTGGATATTTAGTTGGTAAAACGCTCATAAAAGGAAGTGCATCTATTAAATATATTTCTACCTAGTGAAATATTCCTTATTATTGGTTTTGTGGAAATATTTTACGAAATAAAACAAATTCCGTTGTGAACTGATATCACTAAGTAAATTATAGATAACTAGTGTAGGAGTCCTTGGTTGTGCACACTGACAGTTTCACTCGAGATTGAGCCTAAAACCATCTGACCTCGTTGCTTTTTTTCAACCGATTAATAATACCCGAATGATTTGTATTTGTGAAAATGCACTTAATCCTATCGCGTTTTATTTTAGTTAGTAGTCGCTGTAATTTTCTGGCTCTATCTGTTCCTAGCTGTTACCACTTGTTAATATCTTATTATTACCAGTAATATTGTAAAATATTACCATCGATGTTACCTTAACGTGGTGGTCTGGCTTACATATCGTGTTGGCCCGAATAAGGTATATTGACGGGAATACTCATTTTAGGTTCTACCTTGCCAGGCTGGTGGGTTGAACAGCGGTAACATTATAAGCATCAAAATCAAAGTTTATTGACGATGTCTCACAAAGTTTTGGTGGCAGTAAAGTATTCCCTTCAGACAGACATCATTTGCAACTGAAGGATAGAGCTAATTAGTTTAAATCCTAAAAGTACACACTTCACCTTACTCCTATGGAGTTTTAGGCTTTAAAGCCTTTCAAATTGTAGTAGTAATACATCTAAAATTAGTGACAGAAAGGACTTGTATGACCAAGTCCTAAGCGGTTGACTCCTGCGGTTTACAGTCACGCTCTCAGATTGTCCAGATCACTCCTAAACCAATTAACCTATCATCTACTTTAAGAAGAATCTTTTTGAGTTATCGATAATAGAGAAGTGATAATTACCCTTACACCTTCACCTTCTATTAATGTCTTCGATTTATTGATGTTATAATGATTGCATAGCACAGTAATTTCGTGGAATTTTTAATGGGAGTGATGGTTTAGGGAATAATAGGATCTCAATAACTTTCAGGTCCTACGTTTGCTCCGCTTGCTTGTGTTGGGTTGAGCCAAAAAACCCCTTGCAACAAGTTCACAAAGGCGTAGAAATCAATAGAGAAAATTGTGTCCAATCAGCACGCAGATAGTTCTTACCAGAAAATTCTAGACCAATGAGAAATCACGTGATGCATCTCTGACTGGACAGCTATCTTACTACTACTGTGTCTAGCAGGATGTAGAAAACTCTAGAAGCCTGAAGGACATTTATGATAATATAAATATCCTAGTTTTTGTACATAATTGACACCTTGCAGTAAAGTGTTATTTCGCCGTATTTCCTGTCTTCTCTCTGGTGTTCACGTTGAAGCGTAGTTTTAGCCTGGGGGTCGAGTCAAAGCTTAGGAGTCAAATCAAGCGGTCTACTTAAACGAGATTAATAATTGACGACAGAGATTTTCGCGGTCGAATAAGAATCTAAACCACGCGTCACAACAGCTTGTATTTAAACAACCGGTAGTAGTATTTTTGTTAATACCAAAGCATGGCTCTAATCAAATACTGTAACCAGTACTTGATTATTAGTCACATTACAATGTTATCTAATTACATTCGTTCAAATATAATAATTGACTTAAACTTTTGTTTCATGAATTCTTTTCCATCGTACAACTACACAGTATAGTTTTTTTTAATTAATTACTCTTTTATTCTTAAACATATTTTTAGAACAAATATTCACCGTTATCTTTTATCGCAAGATCGAGAAGCTGTCGCTAAATTTACTAGCATCATGGACGAACGTAAACTTTTTTATTCACGATGGTATGTTGTACACAAATGCTTTTTATTGGCACTAACACCCAATCCATATCTTTAGTTTTTTTGGTATAAATTGTGCATCTGAATGTAAAACGTTTTGATTCTTCATAGAATCTATATGGGACAGTGGATGCCCCACTTGTTTCTGTACTCACCCTTCGTTGTGAGCAGTTGATATTTGAGACGTTCAGCTATGCGATTGCTATTAGCGTGGAAGATGTGACCAATCTATGTACAGTGAAGATCTAAGTGATTTTTCCATAAATGACTTATCTTTGGTACCGCAGCGATAGTCTAGCTGTAGAAGTTCGTGTATGCAACGCGAACCCAGGGCAGTTCTACTTTATGTGTGTCTGTGCATCACTGTCACTGGAAAATTGTTTTCATCTAGTTACAATCTTGTAAAGCTAAAGTCGATTTCCGGCAAACAACCTGAAGATACAAGGACTTTCCGTTTACATATACATACCCATTGTACAAGTGTGGGCATTTAAGCTTAGTACCTCGATGGAGAACGTGGAGGCATCCGACACGAATGGGATGACCTCAAGTCCTAGCGTAATCGTCAGATGGCGAGTCCCAAACAGGACGACTCCACGTGTCCTGAGCTACACTCTCAAGCCACAATCCAACTTTATTCATATTTGTGAATTGACGTCATATCGAGGATGCACCCATGTCAACATTGTCTGATCAGTTTCAGTCCATAACAACATCAACGAGAACATAAACACATTCCAACTGTAACTACATTTTGTACGTTAAGCATTTACCCACCTCAAGGGCTATAGGTAGATATTCCCATAAAAAATAGGCCTTTGTGCATGTATGTTTCTCTATTTTAAAACTACTTCATTATTTGCACTTCTTTTAGTGATTGGGTGTGATATTCTCACCGAAATTGTCCACAACGTTCTCATTAAAGATTTCACTCCAAGCCAGATTTATCCATAACTGTCTATTATGAATGTATGTAATGTATGTACACAGTTCGATACATCAGATGAAAAATATCTAAATACTAAAAGTTACGGTTTGAAATGATTCCTTTAATGACAATGACAATCTAATGTATACTGCTCACTCACTAAATAAACAAAAAAATTACCGAAAGAGCAGAGCGTTCTAAATTTAATAAATACATCCATAACGTTGTGGAGGATTTTAGCTAATAGTTTATTAAGTATATTGACTGTAGTCGCTATTTATATTGTTTTCTCTTCAATTGTAAACCAGTTAACCAATCCTTTCTCTTCTGTAAAATATACGTTAGTTGTGCAGACATACTACACCTACAACCCTTCCTTGAAACATGTGGATCAAGTAGCATTCGTCGACGTAAAACCTCTCAATTTGGATCTTTACTACTAGCTTCGGTATTATCACCGAATCTAAACACTAGTCATCATAAGCATTCAGTCGCCAAAAATGAAAAGTCTTATGAGATTACGGATGAACACTTAACCAAGGTGTGTATCTATTCCACCCCCCTTTCCTTCTATCCTATAAAATACTTGATCGTTATTGTCTTATATCGTTTTCGCGCATGCAACAGCCCATTCTTTATCTGTTTACCGCTATTTGATAATAAGGCATTATAGCATGTTAATGATTATTTGTTCTTTTCTATGTATCGATTTTCTGATTATTAGTAGATTTTTTTATTCTTATCGCAACTTTTACATTCGTACTAGTGGTCGTTATCGAAAACAGGAATTGGAGTTTTGTATTAGCATGCTAATACTATAGTACGTACTATATATCGTCTTTATTATTGCTAATTACTCGTCTCTGCTGCGATATGATACAGTTTAATTTGATTCGGTTTGTTTTATTTTCCATATATTCAAAACTGACCTTTCTAGGTGTGCACGTATGCTTTCATTACCGGATAGTAATCTTTTAAATCGTCTTGCTGGTATGACTAATCGTTCTGTGAGTTCTTTGTTTATTATCTCATCGCTGTATTTGTTTGTATAAATTCATTTTTGCATCCCGCATGTTCACTTATCTCGCTAACCCTTTTTAAAGTAGACCATCTAATTCAACGCCCTTTTGCATGTGCCTATGCCTTTTACTTGGAGGGAGTCATGTTGTGATTATTGTTTCCAATCTATTTATTGTATTGTGGTTACTTTCATTAACTGAGACTATTTTCTTTGCATTTATTCTTAATAGATAGATCAAAAAGAGAAATCTTCGTTAAAATCTCTTTGGAATGTGAGTTTTTGCTAATAAGCTTCTGAACATTAACTACCTGATTTTTTTCGTCTATTTAATGACATTATCCCATATGGATAGTCTTACACAATTACATTTTACTCTACGTCACGAATGGTGTGACCCGAAACTCGCTACTCATTTCAAAAATACCAATACATACGTTTTACCCCCAAGAAGGTTACTCACAAAGTCACGAGTGCGCATCAACCATTACGATTCATCCACGAATATGGCCTTAAATTTCTAGTATATTACTAAACTACTCGAATGTATTCAGCCGAGAGTGTCTGAATTACAACTCAAGAGGATTACAATTATACGGCTTTGAACATCGGGCATGTACCCAAGTAATTTAGATATAACGAATTCATTCGAACTAGAATTCAGACGTTTACAACTCTATGCATTCGAATAGCTTAGTAGTATGGCGTCATTCAGAGTCTACTGACTCAAGCATTAAATGATTAATTGAACAATGCAATAAAAATAAACCCTCTAATATACTAACTGATTAAATACGAAAAATCATCTAGAAAAGCCAATTGCATACGTATTTTGATCTTTTCTACACTAATATTAGATTTAAATCGAGGTTTATTTCCGGGGG
Source organism: Schistosoma japonicum (assembly GCA_025215515.1). NCBI lineage: Eukaryota > Metazoa > Platyhelminthes > Trematoda > Strigeidida > Schistosomatidae > Schistosoma > Schistosoma japonicum. The sequence continues at coordinate 38,689,957 of CM046069.1, read as the reverse complement.
AGGAGATTAAAGGCGCACACTGCTGAAGAGTTCCATAATATGACAAAACAGCTGTCCAGTACTCCCTAATTTTCAGTGGTACGCAAAAACATCAATCTGTGACAAATATAAACAATTAAACTTGATATAAGGTTCGTTGGTAAGCTTAAGGAATTTTTAAGACTTATTTACCTTCGTTTACAAATATGTATCTTTGCTATGAAACTTAACTAAAAAGAGCTACAAATTCATAGATACATTTCTGTGAGAAATTGTTTTAATTACTCGACCTGTCTCGTATAAATTAGTAAACATAGTCTACGTCGATTTACTTGTTGATTCCAAATCCACCTGAATGTTTTGCTGCCAAAATCTATCCGGTGTTCATTGAATTCTCTCAATTTAAAATATTGATTTTTTCCCAACCAAATTCTTATATGTGGCTGTCTACGTGCATATGAATGATAACATTTAATATATGACACTTTTTCTTCATTATTTGCTTTTATTTTCCTTTCCCTGTTGTATTCGAAGGATTTTAATAATGGACTGAATACTTTAACAAAACAACATCATCTTGTTTCAATTCCTGATCGTGAATTAAGACATAGCCTAGAACATCAATTAGTTCGTGATCTAGTTCCAATGTATCGTGGTTTCTGGGAGAAATCAACGTCGATTACATTCACTACAAATCGTGATAAATACATTAAATTGTCTGTAGAAGAATTTGAAATGAGAATACGACAATTGTTTAATAATGGGACAACAAACAGTACACGTTAATATAAAAATCGTCTTTTCATTGTTTTATTGTCTTTTTTAATTGGAACAAAACACATTGAGATAGACATTTTAATTTATTTGAAAGTTTTCTCTTTTATAAAATTTAAACCTTAATGCCTCCTTGTCTTCTTTTACTATGTACCGAAGGATGTACATGTCATTATTTTGTAATGATTGAATATTTAATCAAATATAGAACTGTTTGTTTTTCGCTCTACGTGTTTTTTTTTGTTGACTTGAATGAATGCTATAAGTAGACATACATTTAGGCTAACGTATTCTTTTTTTATATATCAATGTCTAATATTAAACATCTATGATATCTTAACTTTTTCTTATTACACCTATGCACTGGAAAAACTGTTTGATTGCAACTAAATAGTTTTCAGTAATTTCCACCTCAAGCTCTATTATCATAAGTTCATAAATATTATTTTACAGTATTATATCCATTAACAGCTTTCAGTGAACCAAAGTTTAAAGGATATGAATCATAGGATTACTGTTGATTTTGATTTAAGTATATTCAAAATAAACGACTCATGAAATCTTCAATCCTTATCGTTTCTCTTTCACATATATATTCATATTGCATTTAATATTTTCAGTTCATATGCTGTCTCTATATTTCTATTTCCAATACGAATTGGTATCATCTAAAGATTTATCTAATGACTAGGAAGAACTGATCTGTTGTTTTACCCCTCTTCGGGTCTCCTCAGTAGTATGGATGAACTTCCTACCATATTCTGGTGTAGAAATGAACAAAATGCAATACAGTCACTGTGATGTCACATCAATAGAATTTACAGATTGAAAAACTGGATTATTTTAGCTTAAATTACTACCCAAAGTAGGTGTTATTAAAAGGCATCGAGCCTACATTAATCAGTCTTACATTGTCAGACGTTGCCAGTGTGCTATTCGTATCTCAAGTAACCTGTACGAGTTAGTTAAATTGATTGATAACCGATTAGTAACTGACGTTATATTTAGTCACTTAGACTGGTGTCCACAATGCAAATTAATCGATAGAATTCAACGGACACCATAGGACTAAATTAATATGAGATTGTTTGCTACACTGTGACTAATCAATGTGAAGACCCATCTCGGAGATAGTAAGCTAAAGGTCTTTCTTAGTTATGGGGAGTTCGTTTAAGTTTGACGTCTCGCAGCAGCTTCATGTGGCCCTCCTCCTATTTTATACTGCATTTTGATGCATCTGCCTGATTGGTTAACAAACAAAAACAGATAGGTGGGTTATCACATTTAAGTGAACAGAACATTATAGGCTATGTGTTTTCAGTTTTTTTAAGTATGAGTAGTTTTCAACTCTACTTATCCAGCATGCTGCTAAACTACTTCAATGTATTTAGTCACGACCGCCTGAATCCTAGTTTATGTCAATTCTGACCACATTAGAATCGACAGTCAACTATCTCCACAAAACCCAATTACTACCAATATCAGCTCACTAGTGACTAACTCCTTGAGGTAATTCCCGGAGTTCTAGTGTGAAGACGTAACCGACGGAGTTCAACTGTGTCAGGTGTGAGGCATTTACCCACCAATAGCGAGGATGAGGTCGCAGAAACGTATTATGAATTGATTGAATTAGGAATATCAACTGTTAGGAATCGACTCAGTCGTCTAATGGTATAGCGTTCGCGGAGCGCACCGCCGAAGAGTCCCATACTAGGATGAAACAGCTTTCCACTGCTTCCAGATGATCAATGGTTGTCTAATTCAGATCACTTCGTGATATCAAAATTTACAGTCGACTATCTCCACAACACCTAATTACATTAGAATTACTTAGCAATATATTGGATAACCAAAACTACCAAATCATATACGGTGTTGTATTGCACTGTATAATAATCAGTCATATATTGTCGTATAGACGGATATGTATTATTATTGAATCGCTCATATCTTTTCTTTCATCAAGGTACATTCACAATATTTTTAAGTTAATAAGTTGTGTATGTGATGGGCGGGGGTTTAACGAATGCTGCCATTATTAAAATATTCTACCACTCTTCACTCAACTCACACTATTACGAGAATTGCAAAACTGTATAAATTAGAATAGTATTTATATCGCTTCAACATATACCTTTATATAGAGATCTAGTTAGTATCACTAACCGTTACACAATGTATTCATAACCTATACTTGGTGAATGAGCTACGATTGTATTACTTAATAGTGTGTATGCCTCTAAAAGCTGTTACTTTTAAGTAATACCATTTAACTCTAAATCAAAACAGTTATCAAAGACCATAACAGATTAAAAGTGTAGTGCAATTCCTTTTTAGCTATTTACAGTTTTAATATGATGTCTCTTTAGCTTTAATCTGTATATTATATCCGTTAAGTCTAAACGAAATGTAAACTGCATCATTAACTTTAAATCAACATAAAACTTTGTAGTGATCTAGTCATAATTCATTTAGTCTTTTGTTCAGTCTACAGTGTATGTATACAGGATACAGTCATTTTTTTGTTTGTTTCTTTTCAGGTTGATGGATATATTTTCATGTTACAGAAAAGACGACTTACCTTTTGTGCGTATTTCGGCTCCCATGGTCCGATACACAAAGTTAGTGTATACTTTATAATATACATAACATGATTTCCAATTATCTGTGTCCTCATAATGTACGTTTTTGTTAATCGCTATTTAAAGCACTGTTTACCACGATTCATGAAGATAATTTGATTCTAGTTTATAGTTTGAGATTTTTTCTGTTTCTTCGTACAGTAGTATGAGAAATTTAAAGGCAGTCACCATGATTATAAACAGATAAAACTTTAAAAATAATCTACCAACAGTCTTAGCTATACATACGGTCCTAGAGGTAATAAACAATCCTTCTTCAAAACTGATGATTTTTTGTAAATTTTTTGGCTGTTTTTTAACGATTTGCCTATAGTTTCCTAAATTCCTCGTTTCTAAAATGATTCGACTGAAGTGGTTGGGATATCTATAACACATCCCCAACTATCACCTCCTCAAAGTGCTAATGCGACATCAATCCTCAACGTCTTTGCTGTTGTCTGGAACCATGTTAGCAGTTAGAGACTAACTAATTACGGTCTCTGCATTTATTGTGACGAATGTTTGAAGACATTGGCTGAAATGGTGTAGAGTCGGTACCAGTGTCATACACATTCACACTTTGTCTTCGCTTAGATCTTGAGTGTCAAAACTATTTCACACCATACATTTTGCGTATTTATACATTCTTTTTGAATGCTCTCTCTGACTTATCTCTCCTTCACTGATATTATTATTTTGTTGTTCATCGTGGTTTCATCTTGCTGTACTAATGTAGGGTGGAGACTCTACTTACGAGAGACCTAGTATGTTTATGAAGTGAACCTGTGGTTTAGTAATTTAGATCACTAAACTGTCAACTGCTATAATGCTGGCAAAAACTATTACCAGCCCCCACGAAAAGCCTACGGCTTAAAGTTGATGTCAAAAACCTAGAACTATATATTGCATCAAATGAGTGCTACTGATTTTATTCTAAAATGACTATATATGTATGCCATTTTGTGATAGAAAATGCTTTCAGATTACTCTAATCTCTTTACAAAACATTGTAAGTGAATAAAACTTATCAATACAAAATTCTCCACAAGGTCGTGTTATTTTGTTTATATTTTTCGATTCTAAGCTATTATACGCACAACTTTTAGACTACGCGGTAGATATGAATTACAGTAGCCTAATCCAATTATCTGTGTTTGTGGAAGTTCATTACTGACCTGTTCATATTTTTAAACCATCAATTTTTCTACGTGTGAGGAAATTTCAATGAACCATTTTGTATTATACCTTGCTTAAATTGAATAAGTATAAATGCTAACTATATGTTTCTATGATAATAAAGAATAATAGGAAGCTTGAAACGAAACACTGCAGTTGTTGAGATATTTTCCTCCTTTATTTGATTAGATTACCCTTTCTTAGCTGAATGGTTTCATTGCAGAGCTTTCATTGTCTCATACTTTTGTTAAAAATTCGCTCCGCAATTAAACTACCCAGCTCATAGAACTCACTTTAAAGAAAACCAGTTTTCTGAGCTACAAATTTTCTCTACAATTTCCCCTTAGCCTGTTCTGTGGAAAAACAAATGACTATATATATATATATATATATATATATATATATATATTGGAGTTAATGTAGTAATTGTGGCTCCGGAATCGGTCTAAAATTTTCATTAATGAAGATGGATAGTTGATACTGACGTTTTATAATATTTATAAAACGTTCTCCAATATATGTAAAAAAAAAAGACATTTGTTGCAATAATACAATGTAGGTGCTTAGAACAATAATGCTATTATTATGATTAATTTTGAAGTGATGAAGATGATTCGCAGTTCAAGTGAATTATTTTGGTGTTGTTGAACTGAGCTAAATGACTTAATTGTATAGCTCTGATTGTCGTTATAGAAAGCATTATTAGCACTTAATTCAAGCAAAATTAACTCTTATACTTATTCAATGAATATTATCTACACTTAGTTATCTTGATGGTTTTCACAAATTATCTTTGTGTTCTTGTTGACTTTCTTGTTTGGTTGACCTCTGATCACATGATTGATTAAAATGTTTTGTGTGTAAGCAAATGAAGGGAGCGTCCCCATTCACAAGCTTATGATATATTGCCTCTGGTTTCAATGCACGGACATTAATTCAACTAGGGAAATGTTATGACGTAAAAAAACATTATGCTTTGGTTGATGTATGAGACCAATTAATCGATACGGCCTTGTGCGCACATGGTTGCAATAACAAACGTCAATCAGTCCCTAGCTAGACCTTGTAAAATTGCCCGATACCCAATCGATTCCAGGCCAGAATAGGAAGAACATAAGACTAATGAAAAACCAGACAGAATCAAACTATATTTCAAATATTCCTTTATATATACCTGAAACCCGACCACTCACTCAACCGGTTAGAAAACTAACATTAATACAAAATAAGGGTAATAGTGACTGTGAACTGAAGTAACGTATACGCAATCGATTAACCATAGTTCATAAATGGAAAATGATACACTAATAGTTAATGTTATGACGTGAGAAATTTTTGGTTGGGTCGCCGAATGCCAGTTAGGTGTACCTAGTCGATAATTGCGCGTCTGGCCTATGTCCATTAAGTCCCAAGCCGGAATAAGAAGAATACGAACCGATAGACCAACCGGACAGAATCAAATTATATTTCATACATTCCTTTATATATGCATAAAACCAGACCACACAGTGAACCGATTAGGAAATTAACATTAATATAGAACTAAGGAAATAGTGTCAGTGAATAGGGACAACTTGTACACAACCAATTAACCGTAGTTCATAGTAAGAGATAATATACTAAGAATAAATATACTAACCGGGAGGATAGAGTAAGAGGAACGTAACAATCATAGAAACAAAATGTTTACACTACCCACAGCTAGAATAATTGAAATAGTGTTCTAAAACACAGTACTGAGATTTTGTAACTCTTCTTCAGTGGTCCGGCATAACAGTTAAACAGGAGGATAGTGCGAGGAGAACGTAATAATCTTAGGAATAAAATGTTCACTTTGTATGCAACCAAAATAAATTAAATAGTCTACCGAAAAACAGTCCTAGAAGACAATCAATCTTCTTTAGGTGCCCGATATATCAGGAAACATCTTAATGCTGGATTATGGAAACTCTAAAACTCAAGGAATTTCTAAAAGCATGGTATTAAGACCAATCAGCAATCAATAAGCACATCTACACAGATTCGATTTATCAACTTATATGGAACATATCAACCAGTCACGTAGTCAGTGGCCAACCAAACAAGAAAGTCGACAAGAGTACAAGGACAAATTAGGGCGATCGAAATGACAAAAACATCTATCTACAGACAGCCATCAAGATGAACTATTTAGTACTCGTGGAATAAGGGAAGTTCACTTCTACGTGGATTATTTATTGATGATGTTGTCAAGAGTTACAACAAACGCTGTACAATTAAATCATATAACTCAAATAATTTAACAGCACCTGTGTTAGTAATTCTTTTAATATATAGGCCATTTTTAATTAATATTGTTTGTCTGAGTGCATTTTGTTTTTTCATATATTTATTCATCCATAGATTACCGTTTCGTTTGCTTCTCCGACAACATAGTGTTGATTTGGTGCATACACCTATGATACTGGCTAACTCATTTATCCGATCAGAGAAAGCAAGAAATATTGAGTTTACTACTTGTTCAAGTAATACCGTACTTGTTTTTTTTACGATCTCACTGCTATATATCTTTAAGATGTTGAATTATCTTGAATATCTTATCATCAAACATTATTTTCTGACTTTTACCATAAACCTATTTCGAATAAGTCAATTAATAACCGTCTTAATAGCAAGTAATTACATCCCTGAATGTTATTTAAAATTAGAGTGGATAACATCTATCCAAAAAATTAAATCACTGAATATGATTGTCAGAATATAGACTGTTTGGTTAATTTTTTCAGCGAATACTGAAGCCATTGCAGTTGCTTGACAGTTAAAACACTTGACTTTCATTCACAACATTACCGGTTAACCACAGCACTATCATCACCTTCAGTTTGAACAACCGGGTAGTAGTATCACTGGCCCTGAAACTTACCCTGGCTGGAGGCTGAAAACGCAAATATATTCCTGTAAAATGAGTTACTTAATTATACCAGCATCACAGATTGATGTAAAGCTTCGTGGCATTTTAATCTACTTTGTATTTATACCAATGATAACGTATTACGTAACTATTTTCAAATGAATAATTTTAAACTAAGCGATTGTATCTATTTCGTTTAGTTACTTTTTGCACATTCTCTTCCAATAAATAAGCTCTGTCTTTTTTACCAATTACTCTTCATAACTATGTTTTGTGATCATTAGCATTTTTTGTCATTACTATATATATTGGATTTCCAGTCTGTTGATTAGTTTTTCAGACATTTTTTTGAAAAAAAAAGATTGATTTCCGGTTGATTGTGCTGTGTTTTCCGAGCTAGATAGTTTAATTGAGAAGCTTTCATTGACGTCCTAGATAATATCATCAGCTTTATTTTCTTGTATGAGGGGGTTTTCAGTTATTCCACAAATGTTAAATCATTTCACCGTGGTGTCCTTATTTGTGATTGCTTTCCCTCGTAGGGTTTGCTGTAATCAATTTTTTATAAACTCCAGCCGGGGGGTCTTGTATTAAGATATTTATTACAGATCTACAATCCTTCTTATTTTTCCAGAATGCTTCTGTCTCGAACCCCACGCAGACACCAAAAGGTGATAAATGTGGACAAAAACTTTATTACCAGAAGGCATGATTATGCACACAAAATTATCGGTACTCATAATTTGTTTTCACAAAAATTATCAAATAAGGATTCTCTTCATCCCCAAGCATAGAATTATCTAACCTGAATATGGCAGTGTTGATATGCCAGATACTACTAGGAGTTTAGAATCCATCCCTGTTGAATAAAGCAAGCTTCGGCGTTCTTTCGGCTGTTAGGACTTTTTAGAAGGACTTTCAAGTGATCCCGACACCTACATACGAATTTCCTGGTTGGCTTCTGGCCAAATGTTTGATTGACTTCTTCCATATGCGTTGACTAATTAAATTTCCGTTAGTATTTCTGTTGATTGCCAGTTATTCTGAATGTCATTCTTGGGACGAGCGAATGACAACAATAAGCCACAAGTAAGGTTATCAGAACGAACAGATTTAACACTTGCAGACACTGATGATGTCAAAAGCAACAATGTGTCAGTTGGACCTTACAGCTCAGATGATACAACACTTTCAAACCATCGCCTTAAATCCCTAATCATAATTCTATATTTTTTTCAGCCTACTCTCATAACGCCTTGAAATTTTTATTGTTGTTGTTGATTAATCAAAACTGAATTTAGAGTTATTTGGTTGAAACTTCAATAATTTTTTGTTGCTCATATTTTTATTTAAGGTGATCGACCGTTGATTGTGCAACTTGCGTCAAATGATCCATGTGAGTTTACCATAGCAACAGAAATGGTTGCACCATATTGTGATGGTGTTGATTTGAATTGTGGTTGTCCGCAGTCGTAAGTTAGTTTTCGTTATTCAAATATACAAATATTTCTACTTGGAAGAGTTTTTACTGAACTACTTTGTATACTTATGTAGTTTCATACAACTTAGGAATTATCAGTAGGTTTGTATTCTAGACTTCTGGCCTCACCAATCTTAAGATCATGGATACCTATAATGGCGATACGTTTCATACTTGAACGTCTAGGCACTAACTTCCTAACCACTTTTTAATACTCAGAACTCCGAATCGAAGGCATGTGGAATACATAGTAGAAAAATTTTCACCATTGACATTTTTTTATTTTATAGAAACACGAGTATCTATGATTATGTGAGACCTTGAAACTATAAAAGTGTTTACAAAGCATGTCAAAATTAATAATTAATTTGGTGATTGTCCAGTTACGATGACGAAAATATAGTGCGTTTTCTAGAATTATCTTCGAAGATGCAGAAGAGCTCTTATTAACTAATATATTTGCAGCATTTCCTTGAATTTTGAAGACTTTCTTGAAGAATCTCCGTGGTTAGACACAATGTTATAATTTGACCGACCGATAACTATTCCTTAGACCGGATTAAAAAGTAAACAATCGAGTGAACTAATGTCACTACTCAGCAGAATATGTTTTTTATGAAGTAAAATAATTCGTTTACATGCTGATTAATGGCAGAGAAATAAACGTGACTAGATATCGCAAACGATTGGAGGATATCAGCTTTGTATATCATTCACGCGTTAACACATTAACACTCAAATGTTAGGTATAACTCACGTCCATCACATCAAATACTGAAACCTTTTCTTTCTTCCAATGTAAAAATACCTTAAATATTTATAGAATGTAAATCATCTGGATTTAATTGTAAACTACACATAAACTGTTCATTTTGAAGCAACTCACACAATGATAAAAATTATTTTCCTAATATTTCTACGTATTAGATTTAAAAAATATTTCTAATGACTTAGTAACAACCACTGAAAGCTACCCAATTAGCAAATATGCTATATCTTTTCACGACTATCGATGTCTTCGAAACATCACTTGCGTTTACTGGGACCACTGAGCAAGTAATAATGAGGTTAGACGCAGGGTATTGAGGAAAGATAGTAAATCAGTTATTGCAATTCTGAACTCCCACTAACTGAGGTGGTTGGGATATGGATTATGTGCACTCAACCACGCACTACCTCGACGCGCAATCCTGACTTGTGTTGGAGAAGAATGGAAAAAAGCCAGTGGTAACCAAACTAAAACTTGACGTCAATCCATAATGTCACTAATTGCTGATTTGAGCCCTTTTGGTAGATACAGACTACTTCGTTGGGATCCACGTGATTTTTGTAACCACTTGGTTAGAGACGTGGCTCAGAATTCGTCAGTGACACAGTTACATTCACTCTGTCTTTCTTCAAATTGAGCCTAAAATTATTTTGTACCTTTTCTTTTGTTATATATATCCACACTTTTTCTTACTACCATTAACGTAATTACTGCTGCTACTACTAAAATGGTGTTCATCTTGCCGCGCAAGTGAGATATGGCAACTTGAACCGATGCATATATATGCCAGGTTCTACGTTGCACATAAATACATACATACTTATCCTGATCTCAACTATCTTATAGGGTACATAATAGCTAATAATCGTATAAACAACTTAGCTCTCTGAGCACTAACTAATACTTTATCGTAAAATTTGTCAAACTGTACGAAAGAAAATAGCGCGAATTAACCGAACTTAGAAAAGTAGACCATTTGATGCTAACTAAGTGGTCTGAATTTTATGCATTTCCAGCGAGGCCTAGTGGTTCTAGGTTCGAACTTTGGTGGAGTTATGGTTATGCACTAGTGAGGAAGTTCCATATGAGAACAATATAAGTGTACAGTGCCTCCTGGTTTCTAAACTAACGTCATTCAGTGACGCAAAACATACAATTTACATTCACCATAAAGGTGTGTGTTAAGTAAATATAGAATGTTGACTTTGCAACTAAACTCAAATAAGTAATCTGTAAAACGCCATTCAGAATTTACAAGCATATAGCCTCCAACCTTTGATCACTAAAACAGATTTTTCCATAAATATTAACCTTTTTCATATAGTTTAACCTTTGTACGAATACGGTGATGCATTTAATTTGACATTCAACAGTTCTTGGATTTCGATAATTTCCTGTGTATCCAAAAGATGAATCTGTGAACAGTGTAGAAAAGGGCGAATAACATGAAATGCTATATGCCCTCTTAGTCATTCTTACTTTGATTATCATAATTACCTTTTCCTGCTTCTCTTAATGCGTTTTAAAGATAAAGATGAATCATAATATTACGTTATTTGATTAGAAATAAATACACGACTAGTCGGATGTCTTAAAATATATTTTTCATACAACCATTATCATACATTTCTTCAATTCGTAATGTTTTATTTAGTTGGGCAATGAATAGTGGATTAGGATCAGCTTTATTAAGAGAACCTGAAAAAATTGCTAACATTATACACGCCGCTCGTAATACAATTCCTCGATGGCGTAATTCTAATGCTGAAAACTATGAAATGTCAAATGATAATACTATAGTTTTAAACAATTACAATCAAGTTGAAAATAAGTTCAAATCAATAACGCGATTACAAGGACCATTCTCAGTTTCTGCCAAAATTCGTATACCAACAGCATGTTGTAGATCTGTTGGTGAAGGAAGTTCATGTGATCCTGTAAGCGGTAAAATGATCTTGATGTCTTTTTAGCATCTATTTGTCTTCTTGTAACACTATTGGAGAATTGTTTGTTTTTCAACTATTTGTTAGTTGTTATGTATTAATATAATCATATATCTTTTAGTAAAAGAGTACTAATATGTTAATCAAGATCACTTTCTAGAAATGAGTATATTTCTTCCGTTCCATTCTACTCTTCAGTGAGTGAATCTCATTGGTTCGTATAAGTGACATAACAGAATTAATTTAGTTAGTCTGAATGATTTTTTTATTACAACTGAATCAAAAGTTTTTTCATATGTTATAGTTGTGTGTACTACTACCGCTGCTACTACTTGTTCTTTAGTAATAAAAATAAGTTCCTGGTATGTGTATTGTGGTCTGTCGTATAAACTATCTATAAAAATACTTATAAAAAAAGATAAGAAATTTCACACATTTTCCTTAGATCAAACTTACTGTTGAACTTGTTCGACGTTTAGCTGTGATGGGTGCTGACTGGGTTACATTGCATGCAAGAACTCCTCAACAACGTAGCAGAGACTCAGCTTCATGGAATATGGTACAAGAATTAGTCGACTGTAAAATTAAACATTCCTATCTGGGCACTGATATTCCAATAATACTAAATGGTGATGTTCATGAACTAAAAGACGCATATTGTGCTCATGAAACAACCGGTTGTCATGGTGAGTATCCTACTAAAAATATAATATTTACACATGTTATCAAACCTTCTATCTTTATGACAGGCAGGTGATTGCTATTTTTTAAAATTATCTATCTTCTTTAAACTTAATCTCATGTAGCTTCGTTGATACAAGTGGTATATTTGGTACTGGAAGTTTCAAATCTATTTCAACGACATTAAAACTTCATTAATTTTTAAAAATTAGTAATTCTATTGAGATATGACTATCTGAAGTGTAAAAATGATTGATATAATCCCATTCAGTAATTCATTTTGTCCTTATAATTATTAAATTGTTCGCCTTAACTACCAATGGAAACACTCATAACCTGCAGCTAAATGCATTTCAAGATGTTTAGTTTATGGTGTTTGTCAGGGTTTAATGGTCGTTAGAATGCCATTAATAACTATGAGTATACTGACCAGCCGTTTTGTTGTGGTATGAGACTTTTCCTGCAGTATGCACTAAACTGTGTGTTCACTGATGGCTAGCTTCGAAATTACTTATTAAATTCCTAATGGAAATCCGTGACCGATGAATTTATTGATATTGATTGGCTTATATTGATTTTTAGTAAACTTGATCTCGTAGACTTTCATCCAATATAAGTTATGCTCTAGAGTATAAGTTATACCATTTAATGAATTAATAAAATGTTACTTACTTAATTTCATAGAATAGTCATTATTTATGTTGATTTTGTGAAAAATTATTCCAATTAATGATTTCACTTAACTAATAATCACCGTAAACTAATTCATGTAAAAATAAATGTACTCAAATAGATGTTGTTCGTTCGTCTCATCTCAGTTTTCTCCACAATACAATCTCCCAACAAGTTTCTTCTTTTGGTGCAGTTCTGGGTGGTGAGAATCAACAAGTCGTGGTATCTGATCTGAAGTACAATTAACAGGAATAACGTTCGCGGTAACCGTATCGAATCTAATAGTTGCATCATATTGCAAATCGTACAAAACGATCTACCATAGATAATAACGAACGGAGTAGCTGTCTAGTGGCGTATGACACGAACCGGACTGAGTTCGAATCCCACTGTGAACATCAACATTGGGATGCAGGTACATCCAGCCGACGAGTCCCAAATAGGACGAAACGCGCGTCCTGGATTCCACTTGCCAGTCACAATACAAATTAAAGGAGTAGCTGTCTGTTACGACTGGTGCATATGACTAGTTAGTTGATGCGACCTTGTGGGCACGAAGCCACAATAAGAAACGCTAATGAGAGTACGTAGCTGATCCCTGCACGTTTGCCCAATGCCTACTCAGTCCTAAGCCAGATAGGAAGAACACGACTGATGAACAACCAGACAAAATCGAATTATATTTCAAATATTCCTTTATATATACCTGAAACCCGACCACTCAGTCAACCGGTTAGAAAACTAACATTAATACAAAATAAGGTTAACAGTGACTGTGAACTGGAGTAATGTATACACAATCGATTAGCCATGGTTCATGTATGAAAAATAATATACTAACAGTCAATGTGATAACCGGGAGGATAGTGCAAAGGGAATGTAATAATAATAAAAATAAAATGTTCACTTTGCATACAACCAAAATAATTGTAATAGTCTACCGAAAAAACAATATAATCAATCTTTTTTTAGGTGCCAGCATATCACTCTTTTAAATGTAGGGCACATATTCGAATTTGTTTACTATACGTAACCAACAGAAATGTTCAAGCTGTGGTATTTCGTTTGAGTAAAGTAGCCTAAATATTCACGTTAATAGTATTTGAACTCCCTCTCTCTCTCTCTCTAAAGAAAGATTTTAAATCATTTTAATTTCAGGTGTCATGGTTGGTAGAGCCTTACTAAAATCCCCATATCTTTTTGCTCCAAATTACATAAAAGACGATAACTCACCTTGTCACTTATTTGAAAATTGGTTACTATTATCTACACAGTATACAGGAGGTACCAATTTTGCTACTGTTCATCAACAAGCCTATTGGATGATGGAACCATTTCTGGATAAAACTAATAGATTGATTTTACACAGCATTGGAAGCTTTCCAGGTTTAGTCGATTGGCTTTTTGACCATCGGAAAACCAAGAACTCCTGATGTACATAAATTTTTTGTAGAGTAAAAGATTTTCATCCTAAATAACTGTCATGTTTACTCATATACAATTGCTTCAAATAAAGTTTATATACGATCAATAATTTCAAATTATTAACTGTGGAGATCTAGTTCTGTAACTATGATTGCATACTTTCTGGGTGCTATGGTTAACTTGGTAGAATGATCATTTGTGGAACATTCAACCAGTCAAATGGATAGTCATTGAAGGGCACAGGCAAAACTGTATGGCTGAGATCATTTTAGATCACTGCACACCTTGTGTATTATGTGCTGACCACAGTTAACTTACAATCTTACAAACCTTATTATTCACCTTCTATACGCATTCTCTTGTACAAAATCCGAAATAGTGGACAGAGGAGATAAAACGATCTGGTCAAGAAAACACAGAAAAAGCCAATAGGAAGAAAACCAAAGTGGTCGGAGAATATCTTATTACAAGACAACAGCCTTTTATTTAATGTGGGTATTGAATGGACCCCCCACATTAAACACTGATTCGCAGAAGTTTGCAGAAATATACATACCGTAAGACAGTGGGTAATTTTCCCATCGTACTGTATTCAAAATGACAAGACCAGGAACTAACGCAGGATCTCCAAAACGTTAGCTTGTAGTATACCAAGTGTTTAGCTTATTGCCATTTCTTACATTTCATGTGCAAATATCACATGTTTATCAAGACCCTCTATCTGTATTTCTATAGGATTGGTACCTTCAAAAAATATTCCTGAATATTTCGCGTCCTCGTAGTTTTCTTTTATTTCCCCTGTTCTTGCCGTATATAGTTATAACGTCTACTATCTTCGTCTTCCAGTCGAGTTTCACTCCTAACTACAGCTCTTATCCTACAACAAGTCAGTCATAACGTAGAACTTGGTACGTGCGTACATCAGTTCAAGTTTCCATGCTCCAATTAGAAGATAGAGATGAAATTGTCGGGCCAAATCCCAGAGTAGTGGAGGTAATAACATAATATTAATGGAGACGATTAAAAATCGAAGATAAGATGTAAGAAAATATAATTCAGTGAACAGAAAATAATGATGAACGCGGAAGCTTAGGATATGGAGGAAGACAAGCAATGGATGAACCTACGCCATTAAAAACGATTTTGAGCTATGTCACCCATAATCTCTAGCCACTGGTTACGATCATCACGCGGACCACAACCAGGTAGTCTGCACCTATTGACATGGTTCAGCCCAATCGTCAATGACTTCATGGACTAGTGCTATATTTTGGTTTGGTCGCCGCTCCCATACCAGACAGCACTGCTCATCGAAGTAGGCGGTGACTGGGCATACATAACACATGTCCTAACCATCTCGGCTGATGAAGATTCACTACTTTACCAATAGATTTACTACATCTACCTAGTGGTCTATTCTTAACCCACGCTACAAGTGATGCGAATCGCAAGAAGCCAATTAAGTATTTTGCATGCGAGCTAAGATTTCATCACACCATACGGGCTGGTAAGACTCTGTAGATAAGTTAAGCGGTCGACACATTCAACTACTCCCCTCCCTATCACTAATTTCGGTGCCAACACAAGCCAATCCTGAAGAAACATTTCGCATTTAGAGAGGAGAATCGCATACCAAGCATGCTTATATTGATGCTTACGATAGTCAGAAGATTCTGCATTTTATCAGCATCTTCAGCCAATAGAACTATATCATCTGCATATTTTAAGTCAACAATTTTATTTCCTGGAAGAAGGTCAACCTCTGAGAAGTCAAACGACGAAAACGTTGACTCTGAGAGTATGTCAGTGACAAAACTAAATAAAAATTGAGAGAGCGGATAAATTTGGCGAACACCACTTGAAGTAATCGATTCCGAGAAGAGTTCTGCATAAGCTCTGATTCGACTGGTTATGTTCAAGTAGAGAGCCTGTGTAAGGTTAGTGTACTCCACTGCCACGCCTTTTAATGACAGACATTGCCACAGAATTAAAAACCGTTTTAATGTCAAGGAATACAACCATTGTTGGACGTAGAAAAGTGTGCCTATGCTGTGAAACCTGTGGAAGTGTAAATATTTGGTTTATGCAACCACGTCCAGGTCTGAAACCACCTTGGTTTACTCGAGTTTGCTCTTCACGAGTTTTTATTAGGCTAATATTTTTGACCCTATATTCGTTAAACTGATTCCTCTGTGTAGGGTGAGACGATTAGTGATCGATATCAGTCGGATGGGATTACGTCCAGATCCCAGATTCTAGCCAAGATCTCAGTTAATCACACTTCTAAATCTAGATTATCATTCTTAAATATCTCAGAGATTAATCTACCAGGTTCTGCAGCCTCACTGCCTCGCTGTAGAATGCCTATAGCCTTTTATTCTCACTAACACTTTTGGGACCTATATCAACTTGCCATTTAGATCCAACCGGCCTGTATTTAGGTTGCTTCCACTCCTCATTGTTTTCAGAGCCAGACGGGACGAGTTGCCGAGCATTTGTCAGTTCAACAGATGCAGCCTGAAATCTACTGATTTCTACTTACCTTTTGATTTGATTTACTAGTAGATATAATTGCTATTTCAACAGCTTTTTGGATATCGTTCCAATTTAACTCAGGATTGGCACTGCTTACGTAGTTGACTAATTAGTTTTCTAGTTGTTCTTGAAATGTATTCTTGACTTTTTCATCATTAAGTTGAACTCTGAGGGGGATCCTTGTCTTGGATCTTTTACGTCCAGTGAGACGCAGACTAATACGCGCTCGCACTAAGGCATGATCTGAGTCTAAACATGTATTCCAGAATGAGCGGGAGTCTTCTATCGACCATTACCGACGATTGCTGATGACAATGTGGTCTATTTGAGTACAGTGTTGAGTTGACTGTGGAGGTCGCTGGGGTAACTGATGTCTTTTCCTATGCTTAAAGTGGGTGTTTGCTAGAAATAGACAATTATCTAAACATAGTTGTAGAAGTCGGCCGCCATTGTCTGTTCGTTGAGCCGCGACACCATAGAATCCACCTAGATGCCTTTCGGTTTTAATTAGTCTACCTACTTGGGCATTAAAACCACCAGCCACCATTACTACACCAGTGCGCTTAGCTTTCCGAAGAAGGCTGGATAGCTTACTGTTAAATTCATCTGAAATGCAATCAGTGGGAGTGTAGACAGAGGTAACAACGTGTCCCTATCTTCCCGAGTTCTTGCTGTCCCGTTTAGACCGACGGAGCACAAGTGACTGTCTACTGAAATCCAGTCAAGGAGAACCTGTTGGGCGTTTGATATCAGTGCTATAGCTACACCAGCAAGGTCTCGTATAGTAGCGGTGAGGTCTCTGGAAGCACAAAGGGTGAGTCAGGCAGGTTCTTTATTTTGATAGGTTTTGATCGAGTGAATGACTCCTTGAACCCTGTATACGCTTTTTAGAGACTCACCAGGCACCGATGTGGCGGGGAACTACAGTCATAGTTAGTCCATCACAATAAGCAGGCCTGACCACTACGGCAAGGTAGTGGCTGCGGTCAAGTTACAACAAGTCAGGATCTTCAGAACCTATCTACATTAACATTCTACTAGTTACGCGCCTTGTCTTCCATGGTGTGGGCAGCAGGGAAGTGATAAGAACCCTAATACCTCGAACAGCACTCGAGATCACATTGTTCGCGATCAAACACCTGCTCCTTCTCTGGTTTCTACTGTTTGCACTATTCCCACATTTTCTACGCGTGCCACTTGTACTGGTTGCCTGAGTTCCCGAACTGTTATATCAGGTCTCTCGAAACCGCGTTCATCACGCCTGGTGAGTCGTTGTCTGACGAAATCTCAGAAAGCCTGACTGGTATTTGCCATTTTACACCACTTGTGATGCAGACGAGATATCTGTCTCTCAATGAAAGGCCGGGTTTACTGCGCAGCAGTTCGTGCCATTTTAACATATGGCTGCGAAACGTGGGCCATGAAAACCCAAGATAAGCGTCGATTTCAGGTATTCAACCATAGCAATCTTCGTAGCATCGCTCGCATATCATGGAACAATCAAGTAAGTAATATGGAGGTTAGACAAAAGGTTCTTGGGAAATATGGTAAATCAGTCGAAGAGGTTATTAACCTTCCTCGACTGAGATAACTACGATATGTCTTGCGCATACCCGACCACCGCCTGCCTCGTGGCACGATGTTGGCTGGGGTTGAAGTAGGATGGAAGGAGGGTAGGGGCGGCCAAACCAAAACATGGCATCAGTTCATGAAGTCTTTGACTGTTGGTCTAAGCCATGTTGGTAGATGCAGATTACCTGGTTGGGGTCCGCGTGATAGTCGCGATAAATAGCTAGAGACACTGGGCGACATGGCTCAGGATCGATCACAGTGGCGCAAGTGTATTCACTATTTAACTTCATCTAGATCCTAAATTCAATTATTCTTTTCTGCACACCTTTACTTTACTCTCCCCTCTTGTATTCTGTTATTGTGTTACCTCTGTTATATCGTAGTGCTAATGTGGTATGGCGACTTGAACCTATGGGCGTATCTGCCCAATCCTACGTTGTCGATGATGATGATGATAGGCGTCTTGTAAATCCGATCAGTCAACCATTTAAAAAGGGTCTTCATGTATTGACTAACTTTGTGGGGATTGAAACTGTTGCACTATCTTCAGAGGTACTCAGCTTTTTTTAGTGGGTTTGAATTAGCAGACAGGGTTAAGTTAACAAATAATACTTCTATGCATTCTTACAGAAAGTATGCATTCATGGTCGAAAATGTTGTAGTAGCAGTCAGTGACATTTACTCTTCGCTCTCACATAATGCCAAAGACTTTTACTTGACGAAAAGCCTATAGGCAGTTAAGAATGCTATTCAACAAGTTGGAAATGCCATTAGAGTAAAAAAAATCGAGAAGACTAAAGTAACTATTTCGATAGTAACAGAAAAATATAAATTTGGCTCTGATCGGTGTACACTTCAATATTTTTTATATCACAGTAGTTGAAATAGTTATATAACGGGAGTTTTAAAGCATCACTAGAACTAAGAAACTTAGACTATGGACCAGTAACATTCTCGAGCTTCTTTCATTTTCTTAACATTACCGCTATTAACTGGAATATATAGCATCTAAAGTCAAGATCTTATCCTTTTTGTGCCACAATATGTTATTAGAAGTAATTTCAAATTATAATTGCTAACACTTTCCATGTGACATTCTAAATAACTACACTTGAAGCGCAAAAACTGGTTTTAGTCTTAAGTATAGGATGCAAAACAAATAAGTTGCAGAGGTAATGAACCTATAACAACTGAAATGTATTACATATACCGGACAATTGCCGACCCCTAAGTTGGGTTTTGTCCTTAAGTTGGTCGGGTTCCACAAGACTACCGATAACAACAATTGGGGACTCTAGATGATATGGCTTAGAATCCGTCACAATTATGCACTCATGCTCTTTTTCCTCTCCATTTTTAGTTTCAGTATTCTTTTACGTGTTCTCCCATTCATTTTGGAGATAATTAACTGTAAATATTTCTAGTCTTTAGTCGAAGTTTAAGACCAATTCGCTAAGTGGATCTAGATGTCATAAACTTATAGAGTGAAAGTTACAACTTAGAGATTACCTCAGTTATCCACTTTATGGGTCCATTCTGCTTTATCCAGACAGTATTAGTACGGTTATTTTACGGATCTTAGAGTAACATCTGCAAAAGTCGGTTTACTTTTTTCCAAAATCTATCACAATAATTCCCAATCACTTGATCCTTATTTAACTTTACCATGGATGCTCTTCCTGTGCCGACTTTCATTGTTCAATTCTTCAGGGGTCAACCTCCTACTTAGAGACACTCACTAACTTAGGCTGTGCAGATAACATAAACCTATTAGACGAATACTGTGAAAACGCATTCACTAACAATACATAAATTCTGAAATGCTTATTTTTCTCTGAATACAAGGTGACTTTTTAGGACTGATCTTGACTGCTAGTCCTTGTCTGGAAACAGAGAGTGAAGCCTAGTTTATTTACTGCTCCTTTTCTCTTTGGAATCACAAAATTTATGGATTCTATATTTTAAAAAACCGTAGCACAGTAACAAACAGCACATCTGACTTATACTAACAGTCCAGTTTAAACAAATCACCTTTCTGACAATAAGGGCGAAAACACTCCCCAGTATTTAGCCCTAAATTGTTATGAGGGCGCAGAAAACTAAAGATATATATGAGTTTCTAACACTCGTTCAGAGATGTCTTTTTAGCATTCTTTGTGTATGTAGTAACTACTGACTCAGTAGTAAAGTTAAGCTCCAGGGATCGGATAAAAATAAAAAACAGGTTGATGAGGCTGTACATCACCGCCGTCACATGCTCAACTACTGTCT
This sequence comes from Schistosoma japonicum, assembly GCA_025215515.1. NCBI lineage: Eukaryota > Metazoa > Platyhelminthes > Trematoda > Strigeidida > Schistosomatidae > Schistosoma > Schistosoma japonicum. The sequence goes on along the minus strand of CM046069.1, from coordinate 38,669,169 downwards.
ACTCAAAAGTACAATCATGGTTATCATAAAATTATATGAGAGCTAAGGGTGACGAGACCATAAGAACTGAACAAGAGTACTAAGTAAATGACTGCTAAACTGAATAAGTTCGAGAGGTAGAGACCTGTTTATTAGTTTCTAGGGTAATTGAAATCTTTGGTTGGATATGGTAGATGATCTGGTTTGAAAATAGCCGCGATCATGCTAATGAATACCTTTCTTATTTTTATCTAGATTCTGGATTTTAACAGTGATTATGTACTTTCTTCGACGTACATTCATTATGTTAAAGTCCCAACTACCATTTCCACTCTTCTAATTTCCAACTTCTTCGCTCATGTTTGGTTGATATGGTGTATAGCAACTTGGTTCGACGCATATTAGTACAATGGTTTATGTTGAATTAGTCAATAGAAGACGAGGATCTATTTATTAGATTTAAAAAAAAAAGCTATTTGCATACTATAAGAACTAGTAGCATTACAGTTCTAATCTGATAGATCGATTAAGTTCCCCTCGTTGTCGACGGTCTTCAATATACCAGACTTCAATAAAACTTTCCATTCTAACTGTGGATCATAGGAACTGGAAACGAAAAATTAAGACGAAATAGGAAAATACTTGTAAAAGTTCTTAATAGGTGCGACTTCCCGCTTGATATAAACGTACATTATGGCACTAGATATTGCAGTAGACACAACAGTTGCGACCGTCATAGCTTTGATAGCCACGCCAACTCGAAAATTCCTTAGCTTAGCTGGATTCATTTTGCTAAAATAAAGAAAACGTGTGGAATATTCACCAATATTCCTGAGGAAATATGCAGGATAAGCAAAAAATAGACAGAACCGGATCCATTTGGTATATTAAGACTAAAATATACAACTAGCTAAGCACTAGTAAAAAACAACATTTACATCCCGTATCACCTAAAACCGTACACTAACTGTAACGAAATGCCCTCAGAGCAAATCTAGCAGTTAAAACCATTTTGGCCAGTTTGACAGCATGATTTTCCATGTAATTCTTAATAGTTTTATTCATTTTCATTTGGAGTATGAAAGTAATTTCTCCTTAACTCTAGAAAGACAAGAATACTACACAGCGCATTCAAAGAAGAGGTACGAAGTCCCGTGGGTTTAAATTTAGACTACGAAGCGCTTATCGCTGGACTTGTATCCCATACAGTACAGAAGACTCAGGCGTAAACTCATGATGACTTCAAAATATCAAATACCCCTCGGCATTCTTTGAAATACTTATTTAAATTAAGTTCCAAAAGCAGTCTTAGGTGATAAACTCACAAACTAGAGGTGCAATATAGCAGACTGAACTGTAGCTACACTTTCTTTGCCATAGTATTGATGTCTAGAAATACACCACCAGCTGGACTAGTCCAGAAGGATTTCACTGTGTCCTTTAGAAAAAAAAAGGCTTAAGGACTCGGAGTGAAATGTCCCATTAACTTAATAATAGCTCTTAAATTAGAATTTTCTAATAAATCACTAGAATTCAGGAAAAAATCGTCAGTTCTGATTTAGAGGGCCGTGGTTCATTACGATTAAGGCCTCCAAGGTCATTTCACAGTCGCTCAAGTTCGGCCGTAAAAGTCATGTCCACCAGTTCTTTTATACCTACTAGGTCCCTATCTGGGGAAACCAGTAATCCATCACTACTAGACACAAAGGTTTATTGTGCAAGGTCTTTTTTTTATCCCATCCACAATTATGTAAAACTATCTGAATGCATTTCTTAATCGGCTATTAGCTTTGATGAATCTGTCCAAAGAAACAACTACTTACTATTAAAATTAAAGCATACCAGAGTTATTAATATGAGGTGAAAACAAAAGAACTGAAGGAATACTAAAATAAGCAAACATGTAGAACCACTTACAGTTAGGCTGCAAAACGCTCCCGTCAAAACGACTATGGTTTCAAGGTCTCGTAACGTAGTTCAATATCTAATGTCTTTCCGACTACCTGGTATAAACCTAACAGATTCTTCACGTCAACGTCTTGATACTACTAGTTTCGTCCAAGGCCTTCAACGTTGCCTCAAGATGGTTAGCTAGCTATCCGAACGCACAGGCTCTAGTGAAATATGTAGGTAGAGTTAGCATTATTATTTGTTTATTTATGTACTTTTACCAAAAAACATTTTGTCTCGGCTTCTTTAAATTAGATATGCTCAAGTGTATTATAATTTTTTTGTTATTCAGCTTTTACTTTCTTCCTTTCCTTACCGCCAACTCCACCAGGAGCCTCCTTAGGGTTACTGCCGATCCCAAGCCCGGATATAGGAGGAAGATTGGGCATGGGATTATCAACCTCATCCCGTAAAACAACAACTTTGCCGAAAAACTCTAACCATTTAAAACCTATATGACCCCTTTAACTCTGCTCTGAGAGTTGGAAGGTCTGTTATGACACCTAATGGTAAAAGCCGAGTTTCTTCGGAAACCACGAGGCTGATGCCCATGCTGACAACCAAGCCAACAATTAATATAGGTACATGGAATGTCCGCACCATGCGGGAGACAGGGCTAAGCATGCAAGCAGCTGAAGGAATGAAAAGATACAACCTGAAGATACTTGGAATAAGTGAAACCCATAGGCTACAGGATAGACCGCAAAGATTATCCTCAGGAGAAGTGCTTTCACACTCCGGTCACGAAGAAGAAAAGGCTTCACACATACGAGGATTATTATGGAAGGCCTTTATAGGATGGGAACCTCATGAACCTAGGATCATCAAAGCATCCTTCAAGACGAAGAAAGTAGGGAATATAATGAATGTCATCCTGTGCTATGCTCCCACCAGCGACAGCCACGAAGACGACAATGAGCAGTTCTATGCAAGGCTGCAGTCAGTCATCGATAAATGCTTGCCAAAGGACCTGGCTATTTTGATAAGGGACTTCAACAACAAGGTTGGAATCGAGAACACTGCATATGATGACATCATGGGACGACTTGAACTGGGAGAAAAGAACGAAAACGGTGATAGGTTCGTATCTTCAATTAAATGATTATAGGTAGCACCCAATATCCTTTCACAAACGCTTACAAAAAGCTACGTGGGTTTAACTAGACCACCTTACGGAGAAACAAATCGACCACATCTACATCAATAAGAAGTTCAGAAAGATCATAGAAGACGTGAGTACAAGGAGAGGAGCTGACATAGCTTCAGGTCACTATCTGCTGCTGACTAAAATGGAAGTGAAGCTAAAGAGGCATTGGACAACTGAAGCAGCAGTATTACAAATGTTTAACACTATCCATCTCCGGAATACTAACAAACGCGATGAATTCAAAATAATTCCCAACAACTTGTGCTAAGCATTTTACGATCTATTAGAAGTAGGTGGAACTGATATGAAACACAAGTGGTAGGAGATTGAGGAAACAATAATTTCATCATATCAGGAGGTTTTGAGTCATAAGGAACAACTCCATAAATAATGGATTTCTGTTGGTATTCTAGACAAGATCCAAGAAAGGAATGACTGAAAGATCCCGATTAATAACAGCTGGACAAGAACAGAGAAAGCCAAGGCACAGGCTGAATACACAGAAGTAAACAAGCAATTAAAGAAGATCATCAGGTCGGAAAAACAAAAATATGTTGAGAACCTAATAATGACGGCTGAAAAAGTTGAAAGAGATAAAACATGAGGCGCCAATACGATACAACGAAGAAGTTAGTTGGGAAATTCATCAAGCCAGAACGGCTAATCAAGAACAAGGCTGGAAAACAAGTCAATGAAGTGCATGAACAATGAAACAGGTTGACAGAACACTTCGAAGAACCCTTAAATAGACCAACCCTACTAAACCCACCAATCATCGGAGCAGCAGCCACGGATCTCCCTATAAACACCGACTCATCAACAGTCAAAAAAATTGAAATAGCCATCCTACAAATCAGGAGTTGCAAATCAACAGGGCCAGACAACATATCAGTGAAGGCATTGAAGACAGATATAAAAAACAACTGCAAAGATATTCCACATTATCTTCAGAAAGATTTGTGAAGAAGAACAAGTGCCAGCAGACTGAAAAGAAAAGTACCTCATCAAGATACCGAAGAAACGAGATCTTAGCAAATCGCGGTAACTACAGAGACATCACTCTTCCTTCGATTCAAAAAAAAGTTTACAACAGTGTTATTGAACAAAATGAAAAGTTCAGTCGACACCTAACCTCCTCAGTCAGCTCGCTCTCCTGCCTATGAACGCGGTGAAGGTTACTAAAGACAGCTCCGGATCGGTTTGATCTGGTGACTAGAGTCTCAGTAAACAGTAGGCCGGGGTCACTTCGAGTGGAGCTACTGGGTAATGTTTTCCTGCAAAGCTCTTTAAGTGGGGCGGTCCTCCTTGAGACTGTGGGATGCTAGGATACACATTTTTTCGAAGTATGCTTTAGCTCACTGTTTCGGGTTTCATCTCTCAGGGCTTGAATACCTTTTAGCAACTCGTTTATGTCAGTACCTCATTCAGTGGCTCACCTCTACACATGGACGTTGGTAGTGTATATAAGTGCTTTCTGGAAAATCGCCGATGAACATGAGACACAGAAGAGTGTCTAGTATTCCACCATGTGATACCCCAGATAACAATGCTCTCTGGGAAGAAAGGATTGTGTATACTTCGGGGGATAATAGTATGCAAAAGTGCTGTCATCTCAGCTTTTCGTCCAACTCTACCATGCTAGTTCCTCGTTTGTGAAACAAGACTTAATCCTCCACCCAGAAATTCATGTTAAATGTCGTGGAACAAGTCATGCTAGTTAATGTGTCCTCACATGTGATTGTCTAGTGGGCTCATGATGGTACCGAGAGCAGTACTACTGGTTTGTAACAACTATAGGTTTTTCTTATTGCCTTCTTTAAAAAACAGAGTGAAAAACTATTACTGACATTCTTCCAGGAGTTATTCGTCTCTCGGTGAATATCAAGAAAGTCAACAATAAGATGATAGAGGGCTGCGAAGCACTATATAAGAAGTCTCTGGATCATATCATCACATCCTAGAGGCTTACTGATTTTAAAGACAGATAGATTTTAAACTAATCCTGGTGTTGGTGTTGGTGATGCTGAATCACTTAAATTGGTGGCTAAGTTACAACTAGATAAGTGAAATCCTGTCAGCAATATGATAGACTTCATAAACATCAAAATAATCATTACGCAGTGATCAGTACATCTAAAATGCATGCCTAGACAACAGTTCTGTTAAGATTAGATCGGATAGCTGTATCTATGAGTATTGAATGAAAACTAAAACACATAGTACCAATAATGGTTGAAAAAGGTCATTTCTCCTTTTATTTGATGTTTTGAGTAGTTCATACTTTGTTTTCGTAACATCGAAGTCTGTTTAATATGAAAGTCAATAAATGCGTTTTATGATATACCCAGTAGCAAGTTATTAAAGACACTACGTTGATGTTCACTGAAACTGACGCATTATCACAGAATCAATAAAGTCTTTTTATTGCTTCAGTTATTTCAAATCCTAAAGTTTATTGAGCTTTTGCATAAGCCTTTAAGGATTTCATACTCACAATTCACTAAAAATAAGATCTTGATGAAAACTACATAAGCTGAAAAGTTTCAAGAAGCCGAAAATTCAGCTAACGATGTTTGTTTAGAGCGTTTTTGACTACAAATGTAGTCACTACGTTTGTGCTGTTAATGTACATTATTTATGTATTACCCGCTATGAAGTAGCATTAATAAAAATAATTATAAATTATTTCATAGTGTCAGTAGCAAGCCATTTTTGCAGACGAAATCAACAAAAACAAAAAATTATAACAAGGCTAAGTTATCACACAAACGAATCTGAATGCGGTATAAAACCACTTGGTGCTGTAATTACAGTAATGAAACGAAACACTCAAGCCTGTGAAGGGTAATTAAAAATAAGTAAACAATATGATTCTCCAAAATGTGGGAAGTTCTGGAATTGTACCCATAGACTGTATTATGTCGGTAAAGTGTTGTATCTACCTACCTACCTATAAAGTCAAATTGTTTAAAAGGAGATGACAATGACTGAGAAGTGTGGCTTTTACAAATCTGTCTTCTTAACAGAAACTTCTGATCCTGGATTTTCGTGGAAACGGTGAACCGGATTGTGTAACTACTGTTACAAAACTGACTGACTCATGAGATCAGGATATTCGGGGTTGTACTGTCTGCAACTTCGTAAAATTGTAGTTATAACTTGTTTACCTGGGCCTCTGTTTTAGAAATCGCAGCAATAAGTAATTTCACACAATTGCATGACAATGCAAATATCCGGTAGTACTATTAGACTCTTATGAAGAAGTGTCACAGTAGGTATATAAAGTGGGTTCAGGAGAACGGAATTAGATTTCCGTAAGGCTCTTCGTGTAATATGGGTTGTGTTCAGTTCCACTGCCAATTATATATTTAATGATGATGAAAACGAATGTAAAAGAAAACGAGTAACAGATTAAACAGGATGAATAGGGGGAATTAAATAATCAAAGTCAGGATGAATTCAACATATGTTTAAATAAATTATCTATAAACCAGGTAACCGAATCGTTACTAGAACAAAAGCCACTAAACAAACAACAAATCTGAATAAAAAAAGACTTTTACAAAACAGGATAGATTCTAACTAGTAGGACGTGATAAAAAGATAATATATTAATGTTGAATAGAGCCAAAAAACCCTTGAAACAAATTCAGAAAGGCACAGAAATCAACAGAGAACATTGTGTCCAATCAGCATACAGATAGTTTTTACCAGAAAATTCTAGACGATGAGAAGTCATGTGATATATATCTGATTGGATAGTTATCTTACTAATCCTGTGTGTAGTAGGATATAGAAATCTCTAGAAGCCTAAAGGACATTTATGATAATATAAATACCCTAGTTTCTGTACATAATTGGAAACCTTGCAGTAAAGTGATATTTCGCCGTATTTCCTGTCTTCTCTCTGGTGTTCACGTTGAAGTGTAGTTTTAGCCTGGGGGTCGAGTCAAAGCTTAGGATTCGAATTAAGCGGTCCACATAGACGAGATAATAATAGATGACAGATTTCGCGGTCGAATAAAGAATCTGAGCCACGCGTCACAACAATGAAGTTGAAGTCAAAAATATAATATTGAGAATTATAGATTGTTAATTGTACAAGTTGTTTTTCTGATGTTTTAGACATAAACTATCAGCATTTTGTTCAAGAGTATCACAGTTTCTGTATGCATGTGTTGGGCTTTCATTTCAAATGATTACCTCCAAACTAGAGAAGACTGCTTATCCGTCATCCTAGGTGTTTCCATGACATCGCAATCATTTACATGTTATCACTTAAATCATCTGGAATCCGCTATTGTTAAAATTCCCACTATCTATACTTGATATGTTATCTGTGAATGCATATTAAACTATTCTACATGATTGCTGATTGCACTGATTGCGTAGCTCCCAAGGAATCATAGGGCTTATTTCTTTTAGAATTGTATCCTGTATATGGTTTTCTTGTTTTGAAATATGTCACTTTAAGTTTTATGAAGGATAATGATTACATTATGTTGTTGTTAAGAACGAACTGCAGTGTAATTACGTCGTCTAAGACCATTTAGGTAATCTAAGTCAGGTTTACACGGTTACCAACATTTTTATGATTTATATTGTTTTTACTTTGTAGTGAACAAACCATGAATCACTGATGTAGTATGTTCATATTTTGCTTGCAATAGTTGTATAACTCTAGTTTACGTTTTTAATCTACATTCATAGATAGCGCTGTGGTGGCTTGATTTTGTTTCATTTAAGTTGTTTAAACTTACAACATTTCTGACAAGCACAAAACTTATAAGAATAGAGTGAGTGAGACTGCAATAAGAATGCTGATGGATGGTCAACTTATCATTGGAAATACTGAATCATTCTTGGTACGATTTACATGTTTCCTGACGAGTTACCACAGAGTAATGAAAATGTGCAAACGAAGTTCAACAATGCAAAATTAAAGTTTATATAGCCTACGCTGTATGAACAACTGAGATACAGAAGCTGTTTCGTATATCACCAGATATTAGCTCTTTGTGATGTGTATCCCTCACATATTCCATAACTGCATCATATGAAGTTGCTTGTTGGAGAACTGGATTAATATATTCTTTTTTTCTCTTCTGATAAACGTCTAAACCACGGATCGCACTTCCTAAAAGACTTCGTGTCGGGATGGTTGTGCATCATGAAGTAGCAACAAACGATATACTCACTAAGACTCAGCATTACACGAAACATAGATTTACAATCCATGACTTTCGACCTAAACATGCAACAATTATAGATCACCTTATGGTTTGTTTGTCTGATCAGTCCTGTGAGATTTACTTTTATTACCATATGCACGTTTTAAAACGATGTAAACGTATTTAAAAGACGAAAACGAGGTGCTCTGACTTTGCGAATGAATTTAGTGAGTGCACCAACTCTTTGATTGGATTATATTTATTTACTTACAGGTTGAAACTCTCCAACTGCTTGCTTTAAATTCTCCCAACTAAAAAATCATTGACCAAGCACTATATTTTCAAAGGCTGCCTTTAGGTCAATAGTTATTTCTCGTGAGGATCAGGCCAAACAACTATTATTCAATATGTAGATTAACAAAAACTATAGACTCACCTATTGTTAGCCATATTTCTCTCTAAATATGAGTGTTGTTGAAATTTGTGAGAGTTAATAAAAAAATGACTAGTCTGCCACTCTGTAAATGCGAAATTGACGCCACGCACCTATTCTCTCAAGGTCAAAAAATATCATAATGCCGTAAATCAAACTTGGATGATGATTTACTAATGCCAACTAGAGTCGTTTTCAAAAGCCATAGAGAAACTGGTAAAACAAAACATAATCACTATAGTCCATTTAATGCTTTACTTTTGACCATTATTGATACACATAAAATGTTACGTCCTATAAACAAGGGTGGATTAAAATTATCTCCCTCACCACTACGTAGATTGGTTATTAACTTTAATCTCCCTTCTCCTGTGTTGTAGGCCCTAGTTGGTTGATGGTGTGAGTAGGTAATTAATGCAACTCTAGGTTCTATGTTACTCGCCCTGTTAGAACTCGCTTTTCGCCACGAATACACAAACTACATAGTTTTAATCTGATGGATGATATGTTCTGTGCTATCTTGCAACCATAATTGCCTAATACAAATCCAGTTCCTTTGAAAAGACATTACTAGATCACACTATTGATACTATAGTTACGAAAAACCTGCCAGAATGTATTCGTCTCCGGCATCCATCACCTGGCGAATTGGCTATAGACAAAAAGGAATCTGAACACACTATGCAGCCACGAATGATTCAACTATCTAACAGTCAATGGCTGTCGTTGTTCTAAAAATGATCATGACTGGAGGCCAGCTGGTGATTATAGACGGCTGATGATTATAACTCCTCCACGGCATTATTCTATCTTACACATCGATAATTTCTCTTTGGTACTTCACGGCACGATGGTTTTCGCAAAGTTTGATGAAGTCTGTATCTATCATCATCAAATTTCTGTTGCATCAGGGGATATCTAGAAAGTCGCTATCACTGAGCTATCTAGTCTTGTCGAGTTTTTAAGTATACATTTTGATCTTGAGGAAACGAAACAAACGCTTCTGTTTATGGATAATTTGACAATTATATTGGCGATGTTTCTATTGTTACTAGAAATACAACTCAGAACTCTTAACATCTTGTCGTTTTTCAATGTTATCAGCAGTGTAGAGTGGTTATCTATTCACGCAAATGTATCCATGGAATCACTGAAATTCACTTTCTTTAGACACCTTATCACGTCGACACAGTGAGGCAAACCATTAGCTATATATTCCGAGACGTACTCCATTAGCAAACTATCCATATTTATATGTAAACGTAACTTTTACATATGTCGTTTATTTTACTTAGATACTCTGTTACAGCCTTTTAAGGATCCTTTGCAAGGTAATCATTAAAATTCCATTCTCCTACCAGAAACACAAACCGCTTTCAAGAATCTAAAAAAATACAAGGGGTCCTGCCCAAGTTAATATGGCTTTTACTTACCCTCTCATACTGTGTACTAACACCTCTCAAATAACATCTGAAGTGGTTCTGTAACAACGACAATAATGAAGCAATGAGCTTACACCAGTGGTGTTTTCTGCCATTGGACTATACATGGCACATATTAGAGCTAGTACGATTGGTTGTTAGCTATGTACTTATCAACTAAACACTATAGTCATTTTCTACGAAAATGAGAATTAGCAATCTTAACCTACTACGAGCTGCTATGGCACTCTGTTGCTACGTCCTATGATAAGCATTCATCAAGAGAAACATGACAATTAAACACTTGTCATTTTACTACGGATACCAATTTGTCAAGGTAAATACGTATATCACCACAGACGCTTTGACAAGAGGTTAGCTACAAGTTGTAATTACTCTATCAGATATCAATCTCATGTCTTTATCTACATTGCAAAATATTACGCTGATCTACAGAGGTAGTGTAGAACGCCACACTAGATTTAAAAACATTCAGATACCAGAAGCTGCTTATTCGTCAACTTAGGTGTTTACGTGACATCGTGACCAGTTATCGTGTCAATGCTAAAATCATCTGCAATCAGTTATTTTTGAGATTCACACTATCTGTCGTAGAAAAACGCAACTGTACATGCATATTAAACTATTCTACATGAATGTAGTTTGCACTAAATTGCGTAGCTACCACAGAATCATAGGGCGTATTTTTTTGGAAATACAATTTGTATATGGTTTTCTTGTTGTGAAATATATCACTTTAAGTTTCAAAAGAAATAATGATGACACGTTACTTTCGTTAAGAACGAACTGCTGTGTATTTACGTCGTCTAAGACCATTTAGGTAATCCAAGTTAGGTTGACATAATTACTGATTTTCCTGGATGGTTTATATTTTTTTAGTTTGTAGTGATTAAACTATAAACCACTGATGTAGTATGTTCATATTTTGCATGCAATAGTTGTATAACTCCAATTTACGTTTTTCATTTACATTCGTAGATGGTGCTGTGGTGGCCTTATTTTATTTCAATAGACTTGTTGAAACTTACGAAGTTCATGCTAAGCACAGAACTTATAAGAATAGAGTGATTGAAATTGTAGTAAGGATGCTGATGGATGGTCAATTTATCACTGAAAATACCGAATCATTCTTGGAACGGCCAAATAACTATTATTTAATAAGTAGATACGTAAAAACTATAGACTCACCTATTATTAGTCATATTTCTCAGTAAAAATAATGTTGAGATTTGTGAGAGTTAATAAAGGATGGTCAGTCTGCCATGCTGCAAATGTGGGACTGCCGGCATGCACCTAACCGCTCAAGGTCGCAAAAATGTCATATTGCTTCAAATTAAACCAGGCTGATGCTTATCTAGTGCCCAAATACCATCATCTGCTTCAAAAGTTAACTGTCAATAGTAAGTTCCTTCGACGAGAATTAAGAGCAAACTCTGAGTCCACATTTTGCAGAAAATCACTTAAAAGGCAATCACTTGTGAACAGTAACCAATTTCTACAATTAGTGTTTTAATATAAAATTGTATGACACGACAACAAACACTTACGTGTCAGATGGTTTGAGGCAGTTCACACTAACCTCATGATAGTAACTTTCAAGTCTAGAAATGATGACAAAATTAACCTGAATTTACTGGATGTAGTTCAACTTGAATTCAGAAAACAAAATGAAATTCTTCAGCGTTTGTCAGTCAGTCAGATTAGTCAATCGAAAATATAAGTGAATAATTAAACAATAGCTGAACGACTTTAGCGTGTAACCATAGATTTAACTGTAAACTAGGTTCATCTGAATTTACTAAATGAAGTATTAATTCCTATAAGATTATTTCATTCTGCTTAGTTAAGGCGATGGAAAAGATGACTAATGATAAACGACAAGATTACTCAATATATGATCCGACTAATTTGTAGAAGTATAAGATAATATGAAAAGATTTATTTACAGTTGACAATAATCCATCGTTGATTATGAACGAATATCTAAAATACTCTCTTGTATTTTGTGTGTCACCTATACATGCCAGTGTAGATTGAAGTGTGTAGAAATCTGTAACTAATGATCCAGCAGAGTCAATTAAAAGCAACCGTAACGTAATAAAAATTAAATAATGAAATATAATTATTGACATCTAATCTGCTAATATTATGTCATCATTACACACGTCATAATGCAAAATATACCTGTTGACGATCTATTTTAATCGACTATACTGAAATAAATGTCGTTTGTACAGGGAATACTGCCAGTAGTTTAGACAGTAAAATGCACCTTCATTACACTGATAGTCGTTAACCATGGTACATAACAAATAGTAAACAAATAATGCATTAAAATTATCAATAGCACCACCTTTGAAATAACTAAGGAAATTATCTTTCATCAGAAATTTCAATCCATCTGTTGTGGAAACAACGTGAGGGTTTCATTACATTTCTCCTGACCAGGATACAGTTCAAATATGAACATTTATAGGATGGTGACAACCTCTTATTTGTCATCTACCTAATCGAGTAGTAAATTGATGCGAACCACTTACGGATTAAATATTGTAGTGAAACAGACGAGAATCTAACCAGTTTTTTATCGGTGCTTCGTAGTCAAAAGCGAAGGATTGAAAATTTATGATTAATGCTGTATTAGTGTGTGTATGATTTCCAAGCATTGTGAGGCGGTCAATAACATACTTGTAATGATACCATAAATTATGACGAGTGTGTGTTAGAGTGTGATTATTTGTTCGTTTGATCAAGTAAGTGGAAACAGTGCTAGGTTGTAGCTTCATTGACTAAAATATGTATAATTGAGTTAGTTAGATTATACTAGAAAATGACTGTTACTGAAAGATGATGAATTGCAATGAAGAAAAGCTAGCAGAACAAAAACACAATTCCAACTAGTAATTAAATTATACACATTAGTCCCCTATACCTACACTAATCATTTAGATTGACAGTAATTGGATGGTTTCGCAAAATGGTAAATCAGTGTTAGGTATTCATAAATGACTGTTACGATTGTCAGTTAGCTGCCAAACAGAGTAAACTAATAGACCCGGTACCCTGGCCAGAACCAGATAAACCATGGACACGCTTACACATAGATTTCGCTGGTCCAATAAATGGTGTCACATATCTCGTACTAGTAGATGCCTAATCAAAATGGCCAGAAATTGTTCCCTTAGTGCCACCATCTACCAATAGAACTTTGCAAGTACTGACGGAGATTTACTCGCGTTATGGATTACCAGACACATTGGTATCAGATAATGGGTCTCAGTTTACGTCGGAACAATTTCAAGAATTCTGTCGCCGTCATGCACTCAACCGCGTAAGGTCACCGCCCTACTATCCACAGTCTAATGGACAGGCTGAACGTTTTGTCGACACATTCAAAAGGGCACTGTTGAAATCAAAAGGGGAGGGGGTTGTTGGTAGTCTACAAAGCTTCTTGTTGGTTTTTCGCACAACACCAAATGATGCTACTCATAATAAGGTATCACCCGCCGAAGCCTTGATGAACCGGAAATTGGAGACAACTCATTACGCAATGCTACCACAGAGATACCCGATAATTCGCACAAACTCGCCAGGATTCAAAGTTGGTACGCCAGTATTCGCTCGGGATTACCGGCATCAAGGGAATAAATGGATAGAAGGATATGTGACAAGAAGGCAAGGGACAGTGCTGAATGAAGTGACCGTGGGAAAAGACAAATGGATGAGACATTTTAACCAGTTACGCAAGAGAAAGGTGTCCGAACAGCTTACAAGTTCAACAATGCCGATGGATAATACATTGGGTACTTTTAATTTGCCCAGTTACGAAAACAAGCAAATAAATACGACTCATAAACCAAAATTACTACCAAGAAGAAGGTCCAAACGATGCCGGCGGAAGACAGTGCGATCACAAGTGAATACCAAAGCAATGCGCTACTAAAAAGGGGGAGGTGTTAGGGATTCATAATCCCCCAAAATACAATGGTTGACTAATTAGATGAAAGAAGTTGTATTGATTTTTTATAAGACTGATTTGTAGACTTTCATCAATTATTTTTATTTCAATGTGAGTTCTACTCTTAAATACAGTTGACAGTATTTCATTGTATTAATTAAATGTTAATGATTTCACTTGATGGATAATTATTGTAAATTAATTGATATAAAAATCGATGTATTATGTAAATACGATTCGCTGGGTTCACTAGACTCGTCTTAGTTTTGCTCCATAATACAATCTTCCTACAAGCCTAGTCTTTTGTAATAGCTGTGGGCTGGGAAGGGAACAAGTTGAGGTATACGTCTGAGGTACAAGTATCAGAGACATCGTTCGCTCACGCAAAACTCGAATTTCTAGCGTCATAACAATTAGTAATAGACAGACATTATGGAAGATTGTGAATATATCGACTGCATCATATGCTACAGTCAATTGCGAATTTCGGAATAAATCGAACTAGCTGACTAGCTGCCTACATACGTAAATACTTACCTACCTAGCTATAGTATGTATGTTTGCATGAGCTAGATTAATTTGCTCAATATACACACATGTATTTATCTTCGAATCACTTCGAATGTGATCTCCTTTCTGTGACTTACTTAATTACTTGTTTATTGTCACTTACCACATACAAGTAGTCAGTAGTAGTTTACGTAGTTGTAGTATACTTAGAATAATCAACTTGTTCCCTTTGTGGTTGTCACATAGATTACGGAAGTTAAAGTCCATTTACTACTGCATTATTAGCCTCCCTCTGATCTTAGCAATGTTTATCCGTTTCCACGTGTTTTCTAGTCATTGGTTGGTTCGATTTTCAATCTACCTTACTGACTTCCATTCCTCTTTAATTTGTATCCGATATGACCACCACCTTAAATATGCAGTTATGCTTTGTAGGCAGATTTCATAAACAAAAATACACATCGACGATCTGCACAATGTTTAACACCAACGAATCTTCATGCTTATACTCAATAAGATTCTCAGTCCCTTACCAACATACAACACATAACACACTCACTCCACCACCCACTCACAAACAAAACACCATGCAAATTCACTACGACCCATTTTACTATTTTCTAATTAACACTGTCTCCAGATTGTAGAAACGCATCACAATCGACATGTGAATGACTACATCTCATTCCACAATACCTGATATTCCTACTTCATTCACATTCATCACGTTTCATGAAACGCTTCAAGATATTGAGTTGATGCGGCATAGTTGCTGTGTGGTGTTGATTGATGAGGCATTTGCCTAACACAAACATTTATTACTCCTTCCACTCACCAACTAGTCAGCCTACGAATTATCGATGAATTAGAAAGGAGAAGAAAATCACTCAGAGATGTGGGACAATCGAAGTGTATTTATTCATGTGGAGAATCGAGACTACAAAGTTGATCATACTCACATCTTAACCTTGCCATCCATTATGTCCTTCAGATTTGTATTGATGGTGCGACGTCTTCTGCAACATTCACCACTTGGACAACCACGATTTTCATTGTCTGGTGCTGGTTCTGGCGATGCAATAACTGAAAACCAATAAACACAACATCACTATCCAATTCATCATATTATGTGTGACTGAACAATTAATAAATAATACGCTTGAAAGCCATCTCACACTAATTCACCACAAATCAACAACATTAAACAACACATCAAACACACACATATTCATTCCACTTAATCAATGTAATTAGTTGTTTCCGAACCCACACACCACACTACAACCCATTGGCAAAACAACTTACTCTTCCAATATATCACTCACCTGAATTCTGACATTCGAATGATACGACCAGTACAACTATGATGAGCTGAAATAAGAATGCCAATCAGGCATACAATATTACACAATGACATTGTAACCTACAGTGAAGAATTGCATTGTGGTTCACTGTTAACTAGAATGTAGTTTGCTTGTTCGTTTCTTGGTTCGTTGCACAAGTGTATTTATACTGGACTTTGATCATTCCACGTAGAAACACGTGCTCACACTCGAAAGTATGTTGTTCAATCGAGTCAATCAATCATTATGTGATTCATGTGACAAATCTCCACTCTTCACATTTGTTTCCTCCATCGATTCTCCCACCCCACCCACCTCACCTCAAATCCAACTCAAACTCCAACCCAACTTATCCCCTCCCGTGTACATATCAACCATGTTGACTGACATTTATTTATTCAATGTGTCCGTCTGTCTGCGTGTTTGTTTGTTTGTTGGAATGTGTGTGCGTGTGTGAGAGAGAGAGAGTGTGTGTGTGAGTATGGAGACAAATGCAAACATCAAACGATATTTCAATAGAGTATGTCATTCAGTCTTCATCATTCATCCCCACACTGTGAATAAATTAATTTTACATTCACCTGAACTCGCCAAACACGCACAACTCGATTCTCACAGACCATACACTTCTGGTCGTGGATATCATAGAATCATGTTCATGGTCCTCTGGGTATCATTATTATCATAAAAATGTGTGTGGCAACATATTCACATCCACTATTCTCTGACAACCTATCCACATTCACTCTTGCGTTACACAAGTCAGTCACATCTCACTGGATCAATGACTATATTTGACAATAATGCGAACAACTCAACGATGGCATTCTAATGAGGGAGAATCTGACTGACCGACTGACTGAAACATGATGAATGATTTGTTTTGTGAATGTGAATCGGGAAGTGATTGTACATCTGTCACGTTGTTTGTTTCACTGTTGCACAGCCTATGGTGTATTGTTTTCAATTTTGAAGTGCATTTATTTTCTCTCTGAAGAAGTGGTTTACATTAAGTCAGGTAACATCACAAATAACCTTTTGTTGAACATCGCTCACCAGTGTGCAACTTTACCAAAGATTTGATTCCAGTTGTCTGGAGATATTCACAACTGACTTGTGTAAACACGTCAGAGTTTCACAACCCGATATGATGAATGAGAAACATAATGATTGTAGAGATTCAGTCCTGAAATGAAATCTCCATCTAAAATTTCATTGTAATATGATGTGATTGCTCCGTGAATGCACGAAGAATGAGAGAAATGGTTGGATACCGGACATTTATTGAAAGTCGAAAGTGTTGCCGATAACCTCAGATCAACCAGTTGTGGGAGCTAGAATAACACAACACCATTAGTGTATCGTTGATAATATCCAACTGGACATCCTCTTCAAAACTCTCAACGTGAATTTGATCCGACAGGGAGGGTCAAAGTAGAGTCACAATTAAGAACACGAGGAATGAGTCATGAACAACTCGTAGGTTCCGAAATCTCACAATACTCGTAATGGAGCTGTAGATGGATTCTACAGAGCAACCTCAACACGTACAATGATACTTCAAAGAGGGAGGGATTAGAATTCTGTAAACATTATTCTAAAGTGTCTTCGGAGCTGAGATATCCATGAGGACCTAATTCTGAGAACTCTGGAGAGCTGACAACAAATATATATCAGAGTTAGTCGTCTTATTACAATCGTCACAATTTTGATAGTCAGCAATTATTCTCGGAAAACCCGTCATCTGAAGAATGCAGATGATCTGTGTTTATTTTGGCTTGACTAATCACACAGAAACTTCCGAGATAGCATATCCTTCGCCTCCACTTCACTTCCCATTATCTTTCGAAGCCATCATTACGTCAACAATTCCATTTCTCAGTTTGCACTTCATTAAACTCCAAATGTAGCAAGTTACGCAAAACACAAATCTCCAATATATACATGACGCATGAATTCATTGTGTAAATCAACCTCTGCATATCCACTATGTAACCAAGCAAATCAAAGTCAATTGCAATTCAACAAACTAGAATTCAGACATTCTCGATTCATTACATTCGAATGGTTTAGTAACTTGCCGGTTCATCAAATTACTGCACAAATTATTACATATGTAGAAGGGAGCTTTCAATAGAATCAGGGACAATGATAACCGTGAACAGACTTCACTTAACATATATTCAATAAAATTGTAGAATGGAAGCCGAATTCGACAGAAGGTACACCAACGATTGAAAGTATAGATTTGTCACATAAAACGGATACGTATTGACTAATTCTATTCAAAATTCTACCTTCGACCGTGACCACATGTGTATGCCTCGAACGACAATATTCCACTATAAATACGATGGTGCAATGAATGTAGTCAGCAAACAAATTAGTGAGAGATTGAGCAATCAAATCAACAACATTCTAGTCAATAGTGAACTACAATGCAATTCTTCACTGTAAGTTTCAATGTCATTGTGTAATATTGTATGCCTGATTGGCATTCTTATTTCAGCTCATCATAGTTGTACTGGTTGTATCATTCGAATGTCAGAATTCAGGTGAGTTTTAGCTTATTGGTGGTAATGGTGGTGGTGTTGCTGCTACTGCTTCTGCAGAAGTAGCTGCTGCTGCTTTTGCCGATGATGATGATGAATTTGTTGTTGCTGATTCATATCACCACATCATCATATGACATATCGTTTACACCTATTCACTGTGATGCGAATACAATGCTTCGTTACCGATGTACAGATTAAACATGTATAGTTGTGTATTGTAGTGTACTATAACATATGACTCGTGTGCTATTTTATCTTGCCAAGCACAACTTTGTGTTCACTCTATCCTCTATGATATGCATAATTGATGATGTGCATTTACTTTGTTTTGTATTTAGTTGTCGCAGGCCCATCCCACAATATTTCTACTAGCTTCTTGAGTGATATCGGTAACTTCTTCAAAATGTTTGGAAACATACCAGGGATCAATCTTGGTTCTGCACAAGAAGAGACCACTCATACATCAAAGAAAATAACAACTGTCTAACATCAACATATTCCAAACTCTGGACAACAGTGAATTTGTAGTTTTCATTCTGTATGTTAAATACACTTGTAGTATTCTACAGCCACTAGTTGTTTTGCTTTCCTTCAATACCACCCACCCATTCGGATCAATTCATCGATTACATCTTATCATGATTATTTTGTTTGGATAATCATTTCCATTGAGTTGATTTCCACTGTTTCACACTCGTTTGCATATACATGGAATCAGGATTGCACAGGTAGATCACATGTTTGCATCATTTCATTGATGTGTGGATTATGATAGGAGCTATCGACTTGTCATATTTTGGCGTCGTCAACATTCGGATACTTACTTCTTACCTCTTCTAAAATTCCACATAGATATTTCATCTTAATATGTTTCTGTGTATCGGACATCAAGTTCGTGTTTGTAATCGGAATCCATGAATTCGTTTTTGGATTCACATATATTCGAATATATTGGTCAATATATTTCTCTGAATATCTCTATCACGACAATATAAATCCTCACGAGTTACTTGTTTGGTCATTTGAATAATGAAATGTCAGTTATGATAAGGTAATTTACGACATTTGGAGCAAGTATTCACGTAATGAATATGCTTGATGCGAAATTTATTCACAATTACCACTATGAGACACATTAGAATGTTGATGTATATATATGTATCTATATCTATTTCTTATTGAAGCCGAGTTATTAGATGTATCGGTATTTCCTAGACATCTAATTCAATGTCAAAAATTCACTGTAATTCTGTTTGATGAATAACATTTTAAGTAAAATGTGGTTTGTGAAACAGGCTGTATTACATTTAGGTTCTCACTGATTTATATTAACAAAGCACAAACAAAGTGAATAATAAACATGTTTGTCCATTTAAACAATCTTGGAATAATCTGAGCATTTGATGAACTGTATGTATACGGCACATATAATCATACTTATTGTAGTCGTAAGTGGGCTGCATGTGAATATATTTATTGTATCTGGAAGTAATAAGTCAGCGAATGATTTTAAGAGGGATCTACGTGTATCATAAAGTCTGTATGCCTTCTTTATATTCGAAGATTGTAGTTATTTCAATTTCGCTCACGAATTCAATGACATTTTGTAGTCAAACTATTTTCATTACCTAAGTCACACACCATTGAAATGTCATGCAGCAAAACATCTATTCATAGAACATTAATCAAATGTTTAAATCAAATATCTAATAGTTTAAGTAAACAATGATGGCGGAAGCTTACGATTATGTCAAGCATGATGACAATTTCAACGTACTGATATCTGCATACAGATCTTAGATTTACTACGAGAGATGGACTGAATAAAATTACAGTATTCATTTTGTTCGCATTCATGTTACACAACCAGTAATAACAAAAATTCTTAAATATTTTTGATTGACAGATATATTCTTTAATATTCATTAATCTCCATTTTACTGCAGACAGTTAATTGAAATCCACTACATGTTATTATAATTATTGGTAACATCATTTTATAAGGTGAACAAGCTACATATGTAAGTAGAAGGAACTGGACTATAATTCAAACAACTGGTTAAGAAATGTATGTTGTCGGTGTTATTGTAGTGAATCCATCAATGAATAGGGAGGTGAATACACATGTATACAGTTATAATTATCCTATATTAATTCTGACTAGTATAATTACGGTAGAAACTTGGTAGTTTATAGTGTATTGAGCCGTTGTACAAAGTTATAAAAATCGATTGTAAACGTTGAGTAATCTTATGTGAACAGTAAAATGATTTGAATTATTTAGTTTTACATGGTGTCACTTATTCTTTCATTTTTGATCAGTTCTCCAAAAGGACTTCATTGTTGAATCCAACATATCAAATATTATTATTATGAATCGTTATATTAACGGAAGACTACAAGTACACAGTTTCATAAATAATTAACAATTAACATGGACTACTGTTATGCATTTGCATAACGACCACTTTAAGGTGAGTGATATTTACCATCGAAAATCCTAGAATATGAATAGTGTAACATGACAGTGTTTCGGTTCTATTTCGTTGAACTTTAATCATATATTAGTTAACAGTGTGTATTGACCAATTGAATGTTCGTCAAGTCCTGTATAGTGTTGATTGAATTCCAGTGATCAAATTGTAATATGACCATTAGTCTAAGTGACTCGAGATTACTGGCACCAGATAGAGATGGAAGGTAGTTTTGGATAGTCGGCATTGGATCGAATCAGTAGGGGAGCACAAACTCCCTCAAAGATTGCAGGTATGCCTTGCTAACGGGTGTGGAACAGCATGAAACCTAGGTCCAGTTTCCCCTACCGACTACTCCAAACCACATTCCAACTTTAATAATGTTCATCGAAAATCATTGACATTCAACTTAACTGTCACTCTAAACGACTCGAATTGTCTCATATGTTGTGTGTGAGAATATTGAGTGTCCCTCATAAAGTTTTCGAAATGATCAGACAGTGTATAATGCTGCAATATTAATCTACTACTTATACATAGAAAAGAGTTGATTTGATGATTGCTTTGTGAGAGTACAGCATGTAAACATTGTCCCAACACTTGTTTGCTCCTCCAAGGGAACTGATTGATATGTGGTTTCAGTTTTTCCAAGTCACCTACATATCAACATTCAAATGAATGAAGTATTGACAAGGAAGATTGGATCACGAGGAGACTTTGCAACACATGTTGCATGCACTTTGTAGCTCCAAGTGCTTACAAAATGTTGAATTGGCAAGGTGAATCACATTAAATACTGTAGTGCCTGAAAACAACAGAGGTTCGATTTTTACAAACTCTCAGTTTGATAATCTTCTCATCCACGTGTTGTTATCGAACGGCGAAGAACCGTGTTCATAGTCATGCTACAAATTTCTGTGAATGACTATCCAATAACCGTCTACACTTTTAATGACGATTAATGACGGGTATTCACATTCTGGTGACGTCCAATGGGACAATTGATTGAAAACATAAATAATTAACTCCTTTCTTCTGACATGGTCATTATGTAAATCCCAACAACGCCGGCCACTTCGCCACTATTAAAACCGAATACAAGGTATTTGATTCCGATGCTAATTCGATTCACAAATCGTGAAGTGATAATATATCGCTTTTCAACTTCTTTCAATCAAATCACAAGTACATCCAATGATGGGAATGCAAGTGGTAACAATGTAGTCAAGAGTTAATTATCTATGTTATCTCATTACAACCCTGCGTCTTGAGGATGAAAGTACGCTATCGTCAGCAGGAGATTCCATACTAATATCGTTTAGTCACCAAATGCTAGGAAAGTGATCATGTAGATGGATGATCTATCTCCATTTAACACCACATCAATGAACAATCAAACTAATAATATGATGTATCGCTAAATATTTTCTGATCGGGCCAACATGACTCACAGTTAGGGTTAGAAAAATGTGAAAAACACAACAATCCTTTAACCCATAAAATTTGAGTATTTTGTAGTCTACAGAAATTATATTTTTATTGGTGTGAAATTTGTTTGCTTACCCAACGCCTCCCCCCCTTCACTCACATCTGCCTCCCATCATTCCCTTCTCCACTATAACCAATCGAAAACCTATCTACAAATATCCAGTCGGAAACCTATTTCCAATCTGAATAAAGTGGGTGGTTTTGTAGTCTGATTATCTGTCAATTGACGACTTTCATTAGCATAGTCAATACGATTTATATGCCAGTCTGGATCAGTGATGCTCGTAGTATTTTTCTAATGATGTTAGAGAGTATCGAGTTTCGAACAGAAGAAGGATTTGTTAGACAATTTACAGTGTATGCGAATGAAACCTGTCATTTCATTATCCGTGACTGTCATCGGAGTGTAGATAACTTTTACATCAAATGCGTGTGTAGGATGCAATAGCATCGACAACGATCGATAGCATCGTCGTCATCACGAAGGTTAGTTTACATAGTCTTCAATGTCACACCTTCACTGTAACGTATGCGTTAGTAAAACAGATTTCTAACTTCATTATAGGTCAACATATTTAGTAAACCAATCTCCCACCACATCCCACCCTCCATCACACCTCCTCTACCGACAGCATTTTAATATTTTGGTATATTCAATTCAATACCAGTCTGTGTGCTATGTAAATGTAATTCATTCGCTCACAGAATTTACATATTCCTTGCTTGGAAATGTCTAATCATTCAATCATGTATTAATATATCTATATTCAGTGGACTATGAATAGTGACTTTTGAATAGAAGTTACTTTTAATAGATCTCACCTTCTGTTGACCATGTGCAATTATCCTCATGAACACACTGGTACTTGTTAGATTATAATTCGATACATCACATTTTCAACAGGGTCAATTTGATGTCATTGTAAATTATGCACAAATATTATTGTACATAACCTTAACGAAAATCTAACTGAAAATATATCCCTTCCCTCAACTGTTGTTTACAACGCCTCCATGATTTCCAACATCGTACTCGCTACGTTGATACTTGATTGAACTGCAGCTTCATCTAGAGTCAATTCAGCCCTTTAATTCATCTACTCATCGAGTGCATTCAGGCTGAGACTTTCCTCAAGTTTCAGGTAAATGTTTCGAAAACTATACCTAATACCCCCTGACACCTCACTTCCTCCACCAATTCACTAACATTCATCTGGGTTACCGGCAACCTTATTAACTCTACACTTAATATGAGTTTGAATTAAAGACTATTTCCTACAAGTCCATAGTGAATTGGAATTTCCGATAGATAAAAATAATGAAAGTAATACAATCCCATATTCGCCGTAATACGTCAACTCAGCAATAAGTACCTCCAATCTATAAATAAATATTCGAAAATATGTAGAGACACTACTTACAAACAGGTGACCAACTTTCAAACAAATACCTCGAAATTGTCAATTCATTGTTTGGACTGTACTCCAATCGAAACAGGAAGAAAATTGACATTAAATTTGCGTGGTGTGAAATATATACTCTTATATATAAGGCATAATATTTCTGAGAATCTTCATGTTTCCTTGCAATGATGTGCAAGTAAAGTGTTAGTGTTGTTAATTGGTTATAATGTGCCAATTATCACCACATTCGTAATTCAATGTAAGCAAAAGTATGAGAAGTTTCGTCCATTCAAAATGAGACATTCATCACGGTCGATCGTAACCCCATATGATAATATCTGTAAGTGAAGCACATTTCAGAGTAGTATATCATCCTACACAAAGTGGTCAAATCATACAAACTCTTACTACACAATTCCAATTAACAATCAATTGATTCAGCTTACACACCTATACCTACACTAACCAGTTAGATTGACAGTAATTGAATGGTTTCGCAAATTGGTAGATTAGTAATCGACAGACATTATGGAAGATTGTGGATATATCGACTGCATCATATGCTACAGTCAATTGCGAATTTCGGAATAAATCGAACTAGCTGACTAGCTGCCTACATACGTAAATACTTACCTACCTAGCTATAGTATGTATGTTTGCATGAGCTAGATTAATTTGCTCAATATACACACATGTATTTATCTTCGAATCACTTCGAATGTGATCTCCTTTCTGTGACTTACTTAATTACTTGTTTATTGTCACTTACCACATACAAGTAGTCAGTAGTAGTTTACGTAGTTGTAGTATACTTAGAATAATCAACTTGTTCCCTTTGTGGTTGTCACATAGATTACGGAAGTTAAAGTCCATTTACTACTGCATTATTAGCCTCCCTCTGATCTTAGCAATGTTTATCCGTTTCCACGTGTTTTCTAGTCATTGGTTGGTTCGATTTTCAATCTACCTTACTGACTTCCATTCCTCTTTAATTTGTATCCGATATGACCACCACCTTAAATATGCAGTTATGCTTTGTAGGCAGATTTCATAAACAAAAATACACATCGACGATCTGCACAATGTTTAACACCAACGAATCTTCATGCTTATACTCAATAAGATTCTCAGTCCCTTACCAACATACAACACATAACACACTCACTCCACCACCCACTCACAAACAAAACACCATGCAAATTCACTACGACCCATTTTACTATTTTCTAATTAACACTGTCTCCAGATTGTAGAAACGCATCACAATCGACATGTGAATGACTACATCTCATTCCACAATACCTGATATTCCTACTTCATTCACATTCATCACGTTTCATGAAACGCTTCAAGATATTGAGTTGATGCGGCATAGTTGCTGTGTGGTGTTGATTGATGAGGCATTTGCCTAACACAAACATTTATTACTCCTTCCACTCACCAACTAGTCAGCCTACGAATTATCGATGAATTAGAAAGGAGAAGAAAATCACTCAGAGATGTGGGACAATCGAAGTGTATTTATTCATGTGGAGAATCGAGACTACAAAGTTGATCATACTCACATCTTAACCTTGCCATCCATTATGTCCTTCAGATTTGTATTGATGGTGCGACGTCTTCTGCAACATTCACCACTTGGACAACCACGATTTTCATTGTCTGGTGCTGGTTCTGGCGATGCAATAACTGAAAACCAATAAACACAACATCACTATCCAATTCATCATATTATGTGTGACTGAACAATTAATAAATAATACGCTTGAAAGCCATCTCACACTAATTCACCACAAATCAACAACATTAAACAACACATCAAACACACACATATTCATTCCACTTAATCAATGTAATTAGTTGTTTCCGAACCCACACACCACACTACAACCCATTGGCAAAACAACTTACTCTTCCAATATATCACTCACCTGAATTCTGACATTCGAATGATACGACCAGTACAACTATGATGAGCTGAAATAAGAATGCCAATCAGGCATACAATATTACACAATGACATTGTAACCTACAGTGAAGAATTGCATTGTGGTTCACTGTTAACTAGAATGTAGTTTGCTTGTTCGTTTCTTGGTTCGTTGCACAAGTGTATTTATACTGGACTTTGATCATTCCACGTAGAAACACGTGCTCACACTCGAAAGTATGTTGTTCAATCGAGTCAATCAATCATTATGTGATTCATGTGACAAATCTCCACTCTTCACATTTGTTTCCTCCATCGATTCTCCCACCCCACCCACCTCACCTCAAATCCAACTCAAACTCCAACCCAACTTATCCCCTCCCGTGTACATATCAACCATGTTGACTGACATTTATTTATTCAATGTGTCCGTCTGTCTGCGTGTTTGTTTGTTTGTTGGAATGTGTGTGCGTGTGTGAGAGAGAGAGAGTGTGTGTGTGAGTATGGAGACAAATGCAAACATCAAACGATATTTCAATAGAGTATGTCATTCAGTCTTCATCATTCATCCCCACACTGTGAATAAATTAATTTTACATTCACCTGAACTCGCCAAACACGCACAACTCGATTCTCACAGACCATACACTTCTGGTCGTGGATATCATAGAATCATGTTCATGGTCCTCTGGGTATCATTATTATCATAAAAATGTGTGTGGCAACATATTCACATCCACTATTCTCTGACAACCTATCCACATTCACTCTTGCGTTACACAAGTCAGTCACATCTCACTGGATCAATGACTATATTTGACAATAATGCGAACAACTCAACGATGGCATTCTAATGAGGGAGAATCTGACTGACCGACTGACTGAAACATGATGAATGATTTGTTTTGTGAATGTGAATCGGGAAGTGATTGTACATCTGTCACGTTGTTTGTTTCACTGTTGCACAGCCTATGGTGTATTGTTTTCAATTTTGAAGTGCATTTATTTTCTCTCTGAAGAAGTGGTTTACATTAAGTCAGGTAACATCACAAATAACCTTTTGTTGAACATCGCTCACCAGTGTGCAACTTTACCAAAGATTTGATTCCAGTTGTCTGGAGATATTCACAACTGACTTGTGTAAACACGTCAGAGTTTCACAACCCGATATGATGAATGAGAAACATAATGATTGTAGAGATTCAGTCCTGAAATGAAATCTCCATCTAAAATTTCATTGTAATATGATGTGATTGCTCCGTGAATGCACGAAGAATGAGAGAAATGGTTGGATACCGGACATTTATTGAAAGTCGAAAGTGTTGCCGATAACCTCAGATCAACCAGTTGTGGGAGCTAGAATAACACAACACCATTAGTGTATCGTTGATAATATCCAACTGGACATCCTCTTCAAAACTCTCAACGTGAATTTGATCCGACAGGGAGGGTCAAAGTAGAGTCACAATTAAGAACACGAGGAATGAGTCATGAACAACTCGTAGGTTCCGAAATCTCACAATACTCGTAATGGAGCTGTAGATGGATTCTACAGAGCAACCTCAACACGTACAATGATACTTCAAAGAGGGAGGGATTAGAATTCTGTAAACATTATTCTAAAGTGTCTTCGGAGCTGAGATATCCATGAGGACCTAATTCTGAGAACTCTGGAGAGCTGACAACAAATATATATCAGAGTTAGTCGTCTTATTACAATCGTCACAATTTTGATAGTCAGCAATTATTCTCGGAAAACCCGTCATCTGAAGAATGCAGATGATCTGTGTTTATTTTGGCTTGACTAATCACACAGAAACTTCCGAGATAGCATATCCTTCGCCTCCACTTCACTTCCCATTATCTTTCGAAGCCATCATTACGTCAACAATTCCATTTCTCAGTTTGCACTTCATTAAACTCCAAATGTAGCAAGTTACGCAAAACACAAATCTCCAATATATACATGACGCATGAATTCATTGTGTAAATCAACCTCTGCATATCCACTATGTAACCAAGCAAATCAAAGTCAATTGCAATTCAACAAACTAGAATTCAGACATTCTCGATTCATTACATTCGAATGGTTTAGTAACTTGCCGGTTCATCAAATTACTGCACAAATTATTACATATGTAGAAGGGAGCTTTCAATAGAATCAGGGACAATGATAACCGTGAACAGACTTCACTTAACATATATTCAATAAAATTGTAGAATGGAAGCCGAATTCGACAGAAGGTACACCAACGATTGAAAGTATAGATTTGTCACATAAAACGGATACGTATTGACTAATTCTATTCAAAATTCTACCTTCGACCGTGACCACATGTGTATGCCTCGAACGACAATATTCCACTATAAATACGATGGTGCAATGAATGTAGTCAGCAAACAAATTAGTGAGAGATTGAGCAATCAAATCAACAACATTCTAGTCAATAGTGAACTACAATGCAATTCTTCACTGTAAGTTTCAATGTCATTGTGTAATATTGTATGCCTGATTGGCATTCTTATTTCAGCTCATCATAGTTGTACTGGTTGTATCATTCGAATGTCAGAATTCAGGTGAGTTTTAGCTTATTGGTGGTAATGGTGGTGGTGTTGCTGCTACTGCTTCTGCAGAAGTAGCTGCTGCTGCTTTTGCCGATGATGATGATGAATTTGTTGTTGCTGATTCATATCACCACATCATCATATGACATATCGTTTACACCTATTCACTGTGATGCGAATACAATGCTTCGTTACCGATGTACAGATTAAACATGTATAGTTGTGTATTGTAGTGTACTATAACATATGACTCGTGTGCTATTTTATCTTGCCAAGCACAACTTTGTGTTCACTCTATCCTCTATGATATGCATAATTGATGATGTGCATTTACTTTGTTTTGTATTTAGTTGTCGCAGGCCCATCCCACAATATTTCTACTAGCTTCTTGAGTGATATCGGTAACTTCTTCAAAATGTTTGGAAACATACCAGGGATCAATCTTGGTTCTGCACAAGAAGAGACCACTCATACATCAAAGAAAATAACAACTGTCTAACATCAACATATTCCAAACTCTGGACAACAGTGAATTTGTAGTTTTCATTCTGTATGTTAAATACACTTGTAGTATTCTACAGCCACTAGTTGTTTTGCTTTCCTTCAATACCACCCACCCATTCGGATCAATTCATCGATTACATCTTATCATGATTATTTTGTTTGGATAATCATTTCCATTGAGTTGATTTCCACTGTTTCACACTCGTTTGCATATACATGGAATCAGGATTGCACAGGTAGATCACATGTTTGCATCATTTCATTGATGTGTGGATTATGATAGGAGCTATCGACTTGTCATATTTTGGCGTCGTCAACATTCGGATACTTACTTCTTACCTCTTCTAAAATTCCACATAGATATTTCATCTTAATATGTTTCTGTGTATCGGACATCAAGTTCGTGTTTGTAATCGGAATCCATGAATTCGTTTTTGGATTCACATATATTCGAATATATTGGTCAATATATTTCTCTGAATATCTCTATCACGACAATATAAATCCTCACGAGTTACTTGTTTGGTCATTTGAATAATGAAATGTCAGTTATGATAAGGTAATTTACGACATTTGGAGCAAGTATTCACGTAATGAATATGCTTGATGCGAAATTTATTCACAATTACCACTATGAGACACATTAGAATGTTGATGTATATATATGTATCTATATCTATTTCTTATTGAAGCCGAGTTATTAGATGTATCGGTATTTCCTAGACATCTAATTCAATGTCAAAAATTCACTGTAATTCTGTTTGATGAATAACATTTTAAGTAAAATGTGGTTTGTGAAACAGGCTGTATTACATTTAGGTTCTCACTGATTTATATTAACAAAGCACAAACAAAGTGAATAATAAACATGTTTGTCCATTTAAACAATCTTGGAATAATCTGAGCATTTGATGAACTGTATGTATACGGCACATATAATCATACTTATTGTAGTCGTAAGTGGGCTGCATGTGAATATATTTATTGTATCTGGAAGTAATAAGTCAGCGAATGATTTTAAGAGGGATCTACGTGTATCATAAAGTCTGTATGCCTTCTTTATATTCGAAGATTGTAGTTATTTCAATTTCGCTCACGAATTCAATGACATTTTGTAGTCAAAC
Source organism: Schistosoma japonicum (assembly GCA_025215515.1). NCBI lineage: Eukaryota > Metazoa > Platyhelminthes > Trematoda > Strigeidida > Schistosomatidae > Schistosoma > Schistosoma japonicum. The sequence continues at coordinate 38,639,196 of CM046069.1, read as the reverse complement.
TATTTTCATTACCTAAGTCACACACCATTGAAATGTCATGCAGCAAAACATCTATTCATAGAACATTAATCAAATGTTTAAATCAAATATCTAATAGTTTAAGTAAACAATGATGGCGGAAGCTTACGATTATGTCAAGCATGATGACAATTTCAACGTACTGATATCTGCATACAGATCTTAGATTTACTACGAGAGATGGACTGAATAAAATTACAGTATTCATTTTGTTCGCATTCATGTTACACAACCAGTAATAACAAAAATTCTTAAATATTTTTGATTGACAGATATATTCTTTAATATTCATTAATCTCCATTTTACTGCAGACAGTTAATTGAAATCCACTACATGTTATTATAATTATTGGTAACATCATTTTATAAGGTGAACAAGCTACATATGTAAGTAGAAGGAACTGGACTATAATTCAAACAACTGGTTAAGAAATGTATGTTGTCGGTGTTATTGTAGTGAATCCATCAATGAATAGGGAGGTGAATACACATGTATACAGTTATAATTATCCTATATTAATTCTGACTAGTATAATTACGGTAGAAACTTGGTAGTTTATAGTGTATTGAGCCGTTGTACAAAGTTATAAAAATCGATTGTAAACGTTGAGTAATCTTATGTGAACAGTAAAATGATTTGAATTATTTAGTTTTACATGGTGTCACTTATTCTTTCATTTTTGATCAGTTCTCCAAAAGGACTTCATTGTTGAATCCAACATATCAAATATTATTATTATGAATCGTTATATTAACGGAAGACTACAAGTACACAGTTTCATAAATAATTAACAATTAACATGGACTACTGTTATGCATTTGCATAACGACCACTTTAAGGTGAGTGATATTTACCATCGAAAATCCTAGAATATGAATAGTGTAACATGACAGTGTTTCGGTTCTATTTCGTTGAACTTTAATCATATATTAGTTAACAGTGTGTATTGACCAATTGAATGTTCGCCAAGTCCTGTATAGTGTTGATTGAATTCCAGTGATCAAATTGTAATATGACCATTAGTCTAAGTGACTCGAGATTACTGGCACCAGATAGAGATGGAAGGTAGTTTTGGATAGTCGGCATTGGATCGAATCAGTAGGGGAGCACAAACTCCCTCAAAGATTGCAGGTATGCCTTGCTAACGGGTGTGGAACAGCATGAAACCTAGGTCCAGTTTCCCCTACCGACTACTCCAAACCACATTCCAACTTTAATAATGTTCATCGAAAATCATTGACATTCAACTTAACTGTCACTCTAAACGACTCGAATTGTCTCATATGTTGTGTGTGAGAATATTGAGTGTCCCTCATAAAGTTTTCGAAATGATCAGACAGTGTATAATGCTGCAATATTAATCTACTACTTATACATAGAAAAGAGTTGATTTGATGATTGCTTTGTGAGAGTACAGCATGTAAACATTGTCCCAACACTTGTTTGCTCCTCCAAGGGAACTGATTGATATGTGGTTTCAGTTTTTCCAAGTCACCTACATATCAACATTCAAATGAATGAAGTATTGACAAGGAAGATTGGATCACGAGGAGACTTTGCAACACATGTTGCATGCACTTTGTAGCTCCAAGTGCTTACAAAATGTTGAATTGGCAAGGTGAATCACATTAAATACTGTAGTGCCTGAAAACAACAGAGGTTCGATTTTTACAAACTCTCAGTTTGATAATCTTCTCATCCACGTGTTGTTATCGAACGGCGAAGAACCGTGTTCATAGTCATGCTACAAATTTCTGTGAATGACTATCCAATAACCGTCTACACTTTTAATGACGATTAATGACGGGTATTCACATTCTGGTGACGTCCAATGGGACAATTGATTGAAAACATAAATAATTAACTCCTTTCTTCTGACATGGTCATTATGTAAATCCCAACAACGCCGGCCACTTCGCCACTATTAAAACCGAATACAAGGTATTTGATTCCGATGCTAATTCGATTCACAAATCGTGAAGTGATAATATATCGCTTTTCAACTTCTTTCAATCAAATCACAAGTACATCCAATGATGGGAATGCAAGTGGTAACAATGTAGTCAAGAGTTAATTATCTATGTTATCTCATTACAACCCTGCGTCTTGAGGATGAAAGTACGCTATCGTCAGCAGGAGATTCCATACTAATATCGTTTAGTCACCAAATGCTAGGAAAGTGATCATGTAGATGGATGATCTATCTCCATTTAACACCACATCAATGAACAATCAAACTAATAATATGATGTATCGCTAAATATTTTCTGATCGGGCCAACATGACTCACAGTTAGGGTTAGAAAAATGTGAAAAACACAACAATCCTTTAACCCATAAAATTTGAGTATTTTGTAGTCTACAGAAATTATATTTTTATTGGTGTGAAATTTGTTTGCTTACCCAACGCCTACCCCCCCTTCACTCACATCTGCCTCCCATCATTCCCTTCTCCACTATAACCAATCGAAAACCTATCTACAAATATCCAGTCGGAAACCTATTTCCAATCTGAATAAAGTGGGTGGTTTTGTAGTCTGATTATCTGTCAATTGACGACTTTCATTAGCATAGTCAATACGATTTATATGCCAGTCTGGATCAGTGATGCTCGTAGTATTTTTCTAATGATGTTAGAGAGTATCGAGTTTCGAACAGAAGAAGGATTTGTTAGACAATTTACAGTGTATGCGAATGAAACCTGTCATTTCATTATCCGTGACTGTCATCGGAGTGTAGATAACTTTTACATCAAATGCGTGTGTAGGATGCAATAGCATCGACAACGATCGATAGCATCGTCGTCATCACGAAGGTTAGTTTACATAGTCTTCAATGTCACACCTTCACTGTAACGTATGCGTTAGTAAAACAGATTTCTAACTTCATTATAGGTCAACATATTTAGTAAACCAATCTCCCACCACATCCCACCCTCCATCACACCTCCTCTACCGACAGCATTTTAATATTTTGGTATATTCAATTCAATACCAGTCTGTGTGCTATGTAAATGTAATTCATTCGCTCACAGAATTTACATATTCCTTGCTTGGAAATGTCTAATCATTCAATCATGTATTAATATATCTATATTCAGTGGACTATGAATAGTGACTTTTGAATAGAAGTTACTTTTAATAGATCTCACCTTCTGTTGACCATGTGCAATTATCCTCATGAACACACTGGTACTTGTTAGATTATAATTCGATACATCACATTTTCAACAGGGTCAATTTGATGTCATTGTAAATTATGCACAAATATTATTGTACATAACCTTAACGAAAATCTAACTGAAAATATATCCCTTCCCTCAACTGTTGTTTACAACGCCTCCATGATTTCCAACATCGTACTCGCTACGTTGATACTTGATTGAACTGCAGCTTCATCTAGAGTCAATTCAGCCCTTTAATTCATCTACTCATCGAGTGCATTCAGGCTGAGACTTTCCTCAAGTTTCAGGTAAATGTTTCGAAAACTATACCTAATACCCCCTGACACCTCACTTCCTCCACCAATTCACTAACATTCATCTGGGTTACCGGCAACCTTATTAACTCTACACTTAATATGAGTTTGAATTAAAGACTATTTCCTACAAGTCCATAGTGAATTGGAATTTCCGATAGATAAAAATAATGAAAGTAATACAATCCCATATTCGCCGTAATACGTCAACTCAGCAATAAGTACCTCCAATCTATAAATAAATATTCGAAAATATGTAGAGACACTACTTACAAACAGGTGACCAACTTTCAAACAAATACCTCGAAATTGTCAATTCATTGTTTGGACTGTACTCCAATCGAAACAGGAAGAAAATTGACATTAAATTTGCGTGGTGTGAAATATATACTCTTATATATAAGGCATAATATTTCTGAGAATCTTCATGTTTCCTTGCAATGATGTGCAAGTAAAGTGTTAGTGTTGTTAATTGGTTATAATGTGCCAATTATCACCACATTCGTAATTCAATGTAAGCAAAAGTATGAGAAGTTTCGTCCATTCAAAATGAGACATTCATCACGGTCGATCGTAACCCCATATGATAATATCTGTAAGTGAAGCACATTTCAGAGTAGTATATCATCCTACACAAAGTGGTCAAATCATACAAACTCTTACTACACAATTCCAATTAACAATCAATTGATTCAGCTTACACACCTATACCTACACTAACCAGTTAGATTGACAGTAATTGAATGGTTTCGCAAATTGGTAGATTAGTAATCGACAGACATTATGGAAGATTGTGGATATATCGACTGCATCATATGCTACAGTCAATTGCGAATTTCGGAATAAATCGAACTAGCTGACTAGCTGCCTACATACGTAAATACTTACCTACCTAGCTATAGTATGTATGTTTGCATGAGCTAGATTAATTTGCTCAATATACACACATGTATTTATCTTCGAATCACTTCGAATGTGATCTCCTTTCTGTGACTTACTTAATTACTTGTTTATTGTCACTTACCACATACAAGTAGTCAGTAGTAGTTTACGTAGTTGTAGTATACTTAGAATAATCAACTTGTTCCCTTTGTGGTTGTCACATAGATTACGGAAGTTAAAGTCCATTTACTACTGCATTATTAGCCTCCCTCTGATCTTAGCAATGTTTATCCGTTTCCACGTGTTTTCTAGTCATTGGTTGGTTCGATTTTCAATCTACCTTACTGACTTCCATTCCTCTTTAATTTGTATCCGATATGACCACCACCTTAAATATGCAGTTATGCTTTGTAGGCAGATTTCATAAACAAAAATACACATCGACGATCTGCACAATGTTTAACACCAACGAATCTTCATGCTTATACTCAATAAGATTCTCAGTCCCTTACCAACATACAACACATAACACACTCACTCCACCACCCACTCACAAACAAAACACCATGCAAATTCACTACGACCCATTTTACTATTTTCTAATTAACACTGTCTCCAGATTGTAGAAACGCATCACAATCGACATGTGAATGACTACATCTCATTCCACAATACCTGATATTCCTACTTCATTCACATTCATCACGTTTCATGAAACGCTTCAAGATATTGAGTTGATGCGGCATAGTTGCTGTGTGGTGTTGATTGATGAGGCATTTGCCTAACACAAACATTTATTACTCCTTCCACTCACCAACTAGTCAGCCTACGAATTATCGATGAATTAGAAAGGAGAAGAAAATCACTCAGAGATGTGGGACAATCGAAGTGTATTTATTCATGTGGAGAATCGAGACTACAAAGTTGATCATACTCACATCTTAACCTTGCCATCCATTATGTCCTTCAGATTTGTATTGATGGTGCGACGTCTTCTGCAACATTCACCACTTGGACAACCACGATTTTCATTGTCTGGTGCTGGTTCTGGCGATGCAATAACTGAAAACCAATAAACACAACATCACTATCCAATTCATCATATTATGTGTGACTGAACAATTAATAAATAATACGCTTGAAAGCCATCTCACACTAATTCACCACAAATCAACAACATTAAACAACACATCAAACACACACATATTCATTCCACTTAATCAATGTAATTAGTTGTTTCCGAACCCACACACCACACTACAACCCATTGGCAAAACAACTTACTCTTCCAATATATCACTCACCTGAATTCTGACATTCGAATGATACGACCAGTACAACTATGATGAGCTGAAATAAGAATGCCAATCAGGCATACAATATTACACAATGACATTGTAACCTACAGTGAAGAATTGCATTGTGGTTCACTGTTAACTAGAATGTAGTTTGCTTGTTCGTTTCTTGGTTCGTTGCACAAGTGTATTTATACTGGACTTTGATCATTCCACGTAGAAACACGTGCTCACACTCGAAAGTATGTTGTTCAATCGAGTCAATCAATCATTATGTGATTCATGTGACAAATCTCCACTCTTCACATTTGTTTCCTCCATCGATTCTCCCACCCCACCCACCTCACCTCAAATCCAACTCAAACTCCAACCCAACTTATCCCCTCCCGTGTACATATCAACCATGTTGACTGACATTTATTTATTCAATGTGTCCGTCTGTCTGCGTGTTTGTTTGTTTGTTGGAATGTGTGTGCGTGTGTGTGAGAGAGAGAGTGTGTGTGTGAGTATGGAGACAAATGCAAACATCAAACGATATTTCAATAGAGTATGTCATTCAGTCTTCATCATTCATCCCCACACTGTGAATAAATTAATTTTACATTCACCTGAACTCGCCAAACACGCACAACTCGATTCTCACAGACCATACACTTCTGGTCGTGGATATCATAGAATCATGTTCATGGTCCTCTGGGTATCATTATTATCATAAAAATGTGTGTGGCAACATATTCACATCCACTATTCTCTGACAACCTATCCACATTCACTCTTGCGTTACACAAGTCAGTCACATCTCACTGGATCAATGACTATATTTGACAATAATGCGAACAACTCAACGATGGCATTCTAATGAGGGAGAATCTGACTGACCGACTGACTGAAACATGATGAATGATTTGTTTTGTGAATGTGAATCGGGAAGTGATTGTACATCTGTCACGTTGTTTGTTTCACTGTTGCACAGCCTATGGTGTATTGTTTTCAATTTTGAAGTGCATTTATTTTCTCTCTGAAGAAGTGGTTTACATTAAGTCAGGTAACATCACAAATAACCTTTTGTTGAACATCGCTCACCAGTGTGCAACTTTACCAAAGATTTGATTCCAGTTGTCTGGAGATATTCACAACTGACTTGTGTAAACACGTCAGAGTTTCACAACCCGATATGATGAATGAGAAACATAATGATTGTAGAGATTCAGTCCTGAAATGAAATCTCCATCTAAAATTTCATTGTAATATGATGTGATTGCTCCGTGAATGCACGAAGAATGAGAGAAATGGTTGGATACCGGACATTTATTGAAAGTCGAAAGTGTTGCCGATAACCTCAGATCAACCAGTTGTGGGAGCTAGAATAACACAACACCATTAGTGTATCGTTGATAATATCCAACTGGACATCCTCTTCAAAACTCTCAACGTGAATTTGATCCGACAGGGAGGGTCAAAGTAGAGTCACAATTAAGAACACGAGGAATGAGTCATGAACAACTCGTAGGTTCCGAAATCTCACAATACTCGTAATGGAGCTGTAGATGGATTCTACAGAGCAACCTCAACACGTACAATGATACTTCAAAGAGGGAGGGATTAGAATTCTGTAAACATTATTCTAAAGTGTCTTCGGAGCTGAGATATCCATGAGGACCTAATTCTGAGAACTCTGGAGAGCTGACAACAAATATATATCAGAGTTAGTCGTCTTATTACAATCGTCACAATTTTGATAGTCAGCAATTATTCTCGGAAAACCCGTCATCTGAAGAATGCAGATGATCTGTGTTTATTTTGGCTTGACTAATCACACAGAAACTTCCGAGATAGCATATCCTTCGCCTCCACTTCACTTCCCATTATCTTTCGAAGCCATCATTACGTCAACAATTCCATTTCTCAGTTTGCACTTCATTAAACTCCAAATGTAGCAAGTTACGCAAAACACAAATCTCCAATATATACATGACGCATGAATTCATTGTGTAAATCAACCTCTGCATATCCACTATGTAACCAAGCAAATCAAAGTCAATTGCAATTCAACAAACTAGAATTCAGACATTCTCGATTCATTACATTCGAATGGTTTAGTAACTTGCCGGTTCATCAAATTACTGCACAAATTATTACATATGTAGAAGGGAGCTTTCAATAGAATCAGGGACAATGATAACCGTGAACAGACTTCACTTAACATATATTCAATAAAATTGTAGAATGGAAGCCGAATTCGACAGAAGGTACACCAACGATTGAAAGTATAGATTTGTCACATAAAACGGATACGTATTGACTAATTCTATTCAAAATTCTACCTTCGACCGTGACCACATGTGTATGCCTCGAACGACAATATTCCACTATAAATACGATGGTGCAATGAATGTAGTCAGCAAACAAATTAGTGAGAGATTGAGCAATCAAATCAACAACATTCTAGTCAATAGTGAACTACAATGCAATTCTTCACTGTAAGTTTCAATGTCATTGTGTAATATTGTATGCCTGATTGGCATTCTTATTTCAGCTCATCATAGTTGTACTGGTTGTATCATTCGAATGTCAGAATTCAGGTGAGTTTTAGCTTATTGGTGGTAATGGTGGTGGTGTTGCTGCTACTGCTTCTGCAGAAGTAGCTGCTGCTGCTTTTGCCGATGATGATGATGAATTTGTTGTTGCTGATTCATATCACCACATCATCATATGACATATCGTTTACACCTATTCACTGTGATGCGAATACAATGCTTCGTTACCGATGTACAGATTAAACATGTATAGTTGTGTATTGTAGTGTACTATAACATATGACTCGTGTGCTATTTTATCTTGCCAAGCACAACTTTGTGTTCACTCTATCCTCTATGATATGCATAATTGATGATGTGCATTTACTTTGTTTTGTATTTAGTTGTCGCAGGCCCATCCCACAATATTTCTACTAGCTTCTTGAGTGATATCGGTAACTTCTTCAAAATGTTTGGAAACATACCAGGGATCAATCTTGGTTCTGCACAAGAAGAGACCACTCATACATCAAAGAAAATAACAACTGTCTAACATCAACATATTCCAAACTCTGGACAACAGTGAATTTGTAGTTTTCATTCTGTATGTTAAATACACTTGTAGTATTCTACAGCCACTAGTTGTTTTGCTTTCCTTCAATACCACCCACCCATTCGGATCAATTCATCGATTACATCTTATCATGATTATTTTGTTTGGATAATCATTTCCATTGAGTTGATTTCCACTGTTTCACACTCGTTTGCATATACATGGAATCAGGATTGCACAGGTAGATCACATGTTTGCATCATTTCATTGATGTGTGGATTATGATAGGAGCTATCGACTTGTCATATTTTGGCGTCGTCAACATTCGGATACTTACTTCTTACCTCTTCTAAAATTCCACATAGATATTTCATCTTAATATGTTTCTGTGTATCGGACATCAAGTTCGTGTTTGTAATCGGAATCCATGAATTCGTTTTTGGATTCACATATATTCGAATATATTGGTCAATATATTTCTCTGAATATCTCTATCACGACAATATAAATCCTCACGAGTTACTTGTTTGGTCATTTGAATAATGAAATGTCAGTTATGATAAGGTAATTTACGACATTTGGAGCAAGTATTCACGTAATGAATATGCTTGATGCGAAATTTATTCACAATTACCACTATGAGACACATTAGAATGTTGATGTATATATATGTATCTATATCTATTTCTTATTGAAGCCGAGTTATTAGATGTATCGGTATTTCCTAGACATCTAATTCAATGTCAAAAATTCACTGTAATTCTGTTTGATGAATAACATTTTAAGTAAAATGTGGTTTGTGAAACAGGCTGTATTACATTTAGGTTCTCACTGATTTATATTAACAAAGCACAAACAAAGTGAATAATAAACATGTTTGTCCATTTAAACAATCTTGGAATAATCTGAGCATTTGATGAACTGTATGTATACGGCACATATAATCATACTTATTGTAGTCGTAAGTGGGCTGCATGTGAATATATTTATTGTATCTGGAAGTAATAAGTCAGCGAATGATTTTAAGAGGGATCTACGTGTATCATAAAGTCTGTATGCCTTCTTTATATTCGAAGATTGTAGTTATTTCAATTTCGCTCACGAATTCAATGACATTTTGTAGTCAAACTATTTTCATTACCTAAGTCACACACCATTGAAATGTCATGCAGCAAAACATCTATTCATAGAACATTAATCAAATGTTTAAATCAAATATCTAATAGTTTAAGTAAACAATGATGGCGGAAGCTTACGATTATGTCAAGCATGATGACAATTTCAACGTACTGATATCTGCATACAGATCTTAGATTTACTACGAGAGATGGACTGAATAAAATTACAGTATTCATTTTGTTCGCATTCATGTTACACAACCAGTAATAACAAAAATTCTTAAATATTTTTGATTGACAGATATATTCTTTAATATTCATTAATCTCCATTTTACTGCAGACAGTTAATTGAAATCCACTACATGTTATTATAATTATTGGTAACATCATTTTATAAGGTGAACAAGCTACATATGTAAGTAGAAGGAACTGGACTATAATTCAAACAACTGGTTAAGAAATGTATGTTGTCGGTGTTATTGTAGTGAATCCATCAATGAATAGGGAGGTGAATACACATGTATACAGTTATAATTATCCTATATTAATTCTGACTAGTATAATTACGGTAGAAACTTGGTAGTTTATAGTGTATTGAGCCGTTGTACAAAGTTATAAAAATCGATTGTAAACGTTGAGTAATCTTATGTGAACAGTAAAATGATTTGAATTATTTAGTTTTACATGGTGTCACTTATTCTTTCATTTTTGATCAGTTCTCCAAAAGGACTTCATTGTTGAATCCAACATATCAAATATTATTATTATGAATCGTTATATTAACGGAAGACTACAAGTACACAGTTTCATAAATAATTAACAATTAACATGGACTACTGTTATGCATTTGCATAACGACCACTTTAAGGTGAGTGATATTTACCATCGAAAATCCTAGAATATGAATAGTGTAACATGACAGTGTTTCGGTTCTATTTCGTTGAACTTTAATCATATATTAGTTAACAGTGTGTATTGACCAATTGAATGTTCGTCAAGTCCTGTATAGTGTTGATTGAATTCCAGTGATCAAATTGTAATATGACCATTAGTCTAAGTGACTCGAGATTACTGGCACCAGATAGAGATGGAAGGTAGTTTTGGATAGTCGGCATTGGATCGAATCAGTAGGGGAGCACAAACTCCCTCAAAGATTGCAGGTATGCCTTGCTAACGGGTGTGGAACAGCATGAAACCTAGGTCCAGTTTCCCCTACCGACTACTCCAAACCACATTCCAACTTTAATAATGTTCATCGAAAATCATTGACATTCAACTTAACTGTCACTCTAAACGACTCGAATTGTCTCATATGTTGTGTGTGAGAATATTGAGTGTCCCTCATAAAGTTTTCGAAATGATCAGACAGTGTATAATGCTGCAATATTAATCTACTACTTATACATAGAAAAGAGTTGATTTGATGATTGCTTTGTGAGAGTACAGCATGTAAACATTGTCCCAACACTTGTTTGCTCCTCCAAGGGAACTGATTGATATGTGGTTTCAGTTTTTCCAAGTCACCTACATATCAACATTCAAATGAATGAAGTATTGACAAGGAAGATTGGATCACGAGGAGACTTTGCAACACATGTTGCATGCACTTTGTAGCTCCAAGTGCTTACAAAATGTTGAATTGGCAAGGTGAATCACATTAAATACTGTAGTGCCTGAAAACAACAGAGGTTCGATTTTTACAAACTCTCAGTTTGATAATCTTCTCATCCACGTGTTGTTATCGAACGGCGAAGAACCGTGTTCATAGTCATGCTACAAATTTCTGTGAATGACTATCCAATAACCGTCTACACTTTTAATGACGATTAATGACGGGTATTCACATTCTGGTGACGTCCAATGGGACAATTGATTGAAAACATAAATAATTAACTCCTTTCTTCTGACATGGTCATTATGTAAATCCCAACAACGCCGGCCACTTCGCCACTATTAAAACCGAATACAAGGTATTTGATTCCGATGCTAATTCGATTCACAAATCGTGAAGTGATAATATATCGCTTTTCAACTTCTTTCAATCAAATCACAAGTACATCCAATGATGGGAATGCAAGTGGTAACAATGTAGTCAAGAGTTAATTATCTATGTTATCTCATTACAACCCTGCGTCTTGAGGATGAAAGTACGCTATCGTCAGCAGGAGATTCCATACTAATATCGTTTAGTCACCAAATGCTAGGAAAGTGATCATGTAGATGGATGATCTATCTCCATTTAACACCACATCAATGAACAATCAAACTAATAATATGATGTATCGCTAAATATTTTCTGATCGGGCCAACATGACTCACAGTTAGGGTTAGAAAAATGTGAAAAACACAACAATCCTTTAACACATAAAATTTGAGTATTTTGTAGTCTACAGAAATTATATTTTTATTGGTGTGAAATTTGTTTGCTTACCCAACGCCTACCCCCCCTTCACTCACATCTGCCTCCCATCATTCCCTTCTCCACTATAACCAATCGAAAACCTATCTACAAATATCCAGTCGGAAACCTATTTCCAATCTGAATAAAGTGGGTGGTTTTGTAGTCTGATTATCTGTCAATTGACGACTTTCATTAGCATAGTCAATACGATTTATATGCCAGTCTGGATCAGTGATGCTCGTAGTATTTTTCTAATGATGTTAGAGAGTATCGAGTTTCGAACAGAAGAAGGATTTGTTAGACAATTTACAGTGTATGCGAATGAAACCTGTCATTTCATTATCCGTGACTGTCATCGGAGTGTAGATAACTTTTACATCAAATGCGTGTGTAGGATGCAATAGCATCGACAACGATCGATAGCATCGTCGTCATCACGAAGGTTAGTTTACATAGTCTTCAATGTCACACCTTCACTGTAACGTATGCGTTAGTAAAACAGATTTCTAACTTCATTATAGGTCAACATATTTAGTAAACCAATCTCCCACCACATCCCACCCTCCATCACACCTCCTCTACTGACAGCATTTTAATATTTTGGTATATTCAATTCAATACCAGTCTGTGTGCTATGTAAATGTAATTCATTCGCTCACAGAATTTACATATTCCTTGCTTGGAAATGTCTAATCATTCAATCATGTATTAATATATCTATATTCAGTGGACTATGAATAGTGACTTTTGAATAGAAGTTACTTTTAATAGATCTCACCTTCTGTTGACCATGTGCAATTATCCTCATGAACACACTGGTACTTGTTAGATTATAATTCGATACATCACATTTTCAACAGGGTCAATTTGATGTCATTGTAAATTATGCACAAATATTATTGTACATAACCTTAACGAAAATCTAACTGAAAATATATCCCTTCCCTCAACTGTTGTTTACAACGCCTCCATGATTTCCAACATCGTACTCGCTACGTTGATACTTGATTGAACTGCAGCTTCATCTAGAGTCAATTCAGCCCTTTAATTCATCTACTCATCGAGTGCATTCAGGCTGAGACTTTCCTCAAGTTTCAGGTAAATGTTTCGAAAACTATACCTAATACCCCCTGACACCTCACTTCCTCCACCAATTCACTAACATTCATCTGGGTTACCGGCAACCTTATTAACTCTACACTTAATATGAGTTTGAATTAAAGACTATTTCCTACAAGTCCATAGTGAATTGGAATTTCCGATAGATAAAAATAATGAAAGTAATACAATCCCATATTCGCCGTAATACGTCAACTCAGCAATAAGTACCTCCAATCTATAAATAAATATTCGAAAATATGTAGAGACACTACTTACAAACAGGTGACCAACTTTCAAACAAATACCTCGAAATTGTCAATTCATTGTTTGGACTGTACTCCAATCGAAACAGGAAGAAAATTGACATTAAATTTGCGTGGTGTGAAATATATACTCTTATATATAAGGCATAATATTTCTGAGAATCTTCATGTTTCCTTGCAATGATGTGCAAGTAAAGTGTTAGTGTTGTTAATTGGTTATAATGTGCCAATTATCACCACATTCGTAATTCAATGTAAGCAAAAGTATGAGAAGTTTCGTCCATTCAAAATGAGACATTCATCACGGTCGATCGTAACCCCATATGATAATATCTGTAAGTGAAGCACATTTCAGAGTAGTATATCATCCTACACAAAGTGGTCAAATCATACAAACTCTTACTACACAATTCCAATTAACAATCAAGTGATTCAGCTTACACACCTATACCTACACTAACCAGTTAGATTGACAGTAATTGAATGGTTTCGCAAATTGGTAGATTAGTAATCGACAGACATTATGGAAGATTGTGGATATATCGACTGCATCATATGCTACAGTCAATTGCGAATTTCGGAATAAATCGAACTAGCTGACTAGCTGCCTACATACGTAAATACTTACCTACCTAGCTATAGTATGTATGTTTGCATGAGCTAGATTAATTTGCTCAATATACACACATGTATTTATCTTCGAATCACTTCGAATGTGATCTCCTTTCTGTGACTTACTTAATTACTTGTTTATTGTCACTTACCACATACAAGTAGTCAGTAGTAGTTTACGTAGTTGTAGTATACTTAGAATAATCAACTTGTTCCCTTTGTGGTTGTCACATAGATTACGGAAGTTAAAGTCCATTTACTACTGCATTATTAGCCTCCCTCTGATCTTAGCAATGTTTATCCGTTTCCACGTGTTTTCTAGTCATTGGTTGGTTCGATTTTCAATCTACCTTACTGACTTCCATTCCTCTTTAATTTGTATCCGATATGACCACCACCTTAAATATGCAGTTATGCTTTGTAGGCAGATTTCATAAACAAAAATACACATCGACGATCTGCACAATGTTTAACACCAACGAATCTTCATGCTTATACTCAATAAGATTCTCAGTCCCTTACCAACATACAACACATAACACACTCACTCCACCACCCACTCACAAACAAAACACCATGCAAATTCACTACGACCCATTTTACTATTTTCTAATTAACACTGTCTCCAGATTGTAGAAACGCATCACAATCGACATGTGAATGACTACATCTCATTCCACAATACCTGATATTCCTACTTCATTCACATTCATCACGTTTCATGAAACGCTTCAAGATATTGAGTTGATGCGGCATAGTTGCTGTGTGGTGTTGATTGATGAGGCATTTGCCTAACACAAACATTTATTACTCCTTCCACTCACCAACTAGTCAGCCTACGAATTATCGATGAATTAGAAAGGAGAAGAAAATCACTCAGAGATGTGGGACAATCGAAGTGTATTTATTCATGTGGAGAATCGAGACTACAAAGTTGATCATACTCACATCTTAACCTTGCCATCCATTATGTCCTTCAGATTTGTATTGATGGTGCGACGTCTTCTGCAACATTCACCACTTGGACAACAACGATTTTCATTGTCTGGTGCTGGTTCTGGCGATGCAATAACTGAAAACCAATAAACACAACATCACTATCCAATTCATCATATTATGTGTGACTGAACAATTAATAAATAATACGCTTGAAAGCCATCTCACACTAATTCACCACAAATCAACAACATTAAACAACACATCAAACACACACATATTCATTCCACTTAATCAATGTAATTAGTTGTTTCCGAACCCACACACCACACTACAACCCATTGGCAAAACAACTTACTCTTCCAATATATCACTCACCTGAATTCTGACATTCGAATGATACGACCAGTACAACTATGATGAGCTGAAATAAGAATGCCAATCAGGCATACAATATTACACAATGACATTGTAACCTACAGTGAAGAATTGCATTGTGGTTCACTGTTAACTAGAATGTAGTTTGCTTGTTCGTTTCTTGGTTCGTTGCACAAGTGTATTTATACTGGACTTTGATCATTCCACGTAGAAACACGTGCTCACACTCGAAAGTATGTTGTTCAATCGAGTCAATCAATCATTATGTGATTCATGTGACAAATCTCCACTCTTCACATTTGTTTCCTCCATCGATTCTCCCACCCCACCCACCTCACCTCAAATCCAACTCAAACTCCAACCCAACTTATCCCCTCCCGTGTACATATCAACCATGTTGACTGACATTTATTTATTCAATGTGTCCGTCTGTCTGCGTGTTTGTTTGTTTGTTGGAATGTGTGTGCGTGTGTGTGTGAGAGAGAGTGTGTGTGTGAGTATGGAGACAAATGCAAACATCAAACGATATTTCAATAGAGTATGTCATTCAGTCTTCATCATTCATCCCCACACTGTGAATAAATTAATTTTACATTCACCTGAACTCGCCAAACACGCACAACTCGATTCTCACAGACCATACACTTCTGGTCGTGGATATCATAGAATCATGTTCATGGTCCTCTGGGTATCATTATTATCATAAAAATGTGTGTGGCAACATATTCACATCCACTATTCTCTGACAACCTATCCACATTCACTCTTGCGTTACACAAGTCAGTCACATCTCACTGGATCAATGACTATATTTGACAATAATGCGAACAACTCAACGATGGCATTCTAATGAGGGAGAATCTGACTGACCGACTGACTGAAACATGATGAATGATTTGTTTTGTGAATGTGAATCGGGAAGTGATTGTACATCTGTCACGTTGTTTGTTTCACTGTTGCACAGCCTATGGTGTATTGTTTTCAATTTTGAAGTGCATTTATTTTCTCTCTGAAGAAGTGGTTTACATTAAGTCAGGTAACATCACAAATAACCTTTTGTTGAACATCGCTCACCAGTGTGCAACTTTACCAAAGATTTGATTCCAGTTGTCTGGAGATATTCACAACTGACTTGTGTAAACACGTCAGAGTTTCACAACCCGATATGATGAATGAGAAACATAATGATTGTAGAGATTCAGTCCTGAAATGAAATCTCCATCTAAAATTTCATTGTAATATGATGTGATTGCTCCGTGAATGCACGAAGAATGAGAGAAATGGTTGGATACCGGACATTTATTGAAAGTCGAAAGTGTTGCCGATAACCTCAGATCAACCAGTTGTGGGAGCTAGAATAACACAACACCATTAGTGTATCGTTGATAATATCCAACTGGACATCCTCTTCAAAACTCTCAACGTGAATTTGATCCGACAGGGAGGGTCAAAGTAGAGTCACAATTAAGAACACGAGGAATGAGTCATGAACAACTCGTAGGTTCCGAAATCTCACAATACTCGTAATGGAGCTGTAGATGGATTCTACAGAGCAACCTCAACACGTACAATGATACTTCAAAGAGGGAGGGATTAGAATTCTGTAAACATTATTCTAAAGTGTCTTCGGAGCTGAGATATCCATGAGGACCTAATTCTGAGAACTCTGGAGAGCTGACAACAAATATATATCAGAGTTAGTCGTCTTATTACAATCGTCACAATTTTGATAGTCAGCAATTATTCTCGGAAAACCCGTCATCTGAAGAATGCAGATGATCTGTGTTTATTTTGGCTTGACTAATCACACAGAAACTTCCGAGATAGCATATCCTTCGCCTCCACTTCACTTCCCATTATCTTTCGAAGCCATCATTACGTCAACAATTCCATTTCTCAGTTTGCACTTCATTAAACTCCAAATGTAGCAAGTTACGCAAAACACAAATCTCCAATATATACATGACGCATGAATTCATTGTGTAAATCAACCTCTGCATATCCACTATGTAACCAAGCAAATCAAAGTCAATTGCAATTCAACAAACTAGAATTCAGACATTCTCGATTCATTACATTCGAATGGTTTAGTAACTTGCCGGTTCATCAAATTACTGCACAAATTATTACATATGTAGAAGGGAGCTTTCAATAGAATCAGGGACAATGATAACCGTGAACAGACTTCACTTAACATATATTCAATAAAATTGTAGAATGGAAGCCGAATTCGACAGAAGGTACACCAACGATTGAAAGTATAGATTTGTCACATAAAACGGATACGTATTGACTAATTCTATTCAAAATTCTACCTTCGACCGTGACCACATGTGTATGCCTCGAACGACAATATTCCACTATAAATACGATGGTGCAATGAATGTAGTCAGCAAACAAATTAGTGAGAGATTGAGCAATCAAATCAACAACATTCTAGTCAATAGTGAACTACAATGCAATTCTTCACTGTAAGTTTCAATGTCATTGTGTAATATTGTATGCCTGATTGGCATTCTTATTTCAGCTCATCATAGTTGTACTGGTTGTATCATTCGAATGTCAGAATTCAGGTGAGTTTTAGCTTATTGGTGGTAATGGTGGTGGTGTTGCTGCTACTGCTTCTGCAGAAGTAGCTGCTGCTGCTTTTGCCGATGATGATGATGAATTTGTTGTTGCTGATTCATATCACCACATCATCATATGACATATCGTTTACACCTATTCACTGTGATGCGAATACAATGCTTCGTTACCGATGTACAGATTAAACATGTATAGTTGTGTATTGTAGTGTACTATAACATATGACTCGTGTGCTATTTTATCTTGCCAAGCACAACTTTGTGTTCACTCTATCCTCTATGATATGCATAATTGATGATGTGCATTTACTTTGTTTTGTATTTAGTTGTCGCAGGCCCATCCCACAATATTTCTACTAGCTTCTTGAGTGATATCGGTAACTTCTTCAAAATGTTTGGAAACATACCAGGGATCAATCTTGGTTCTGCACAAGAAGAGACCACTCATACATCAAAGAAAATAACAACTGTCTAACATCAACATATTCCAAACTCTGGACAACAGTGAATTTGTAGTTTTCATTCTGTATGTTAAATACACTTGTAGTATTCTACAGCCACTAGTTGTTTTGCTTTCCTTCAATACCACCCACCCATTCGGATCAATTCATCGATTACATCTTATCATGATTATTTTGTTTGGATAATCATTTCCATTGAGTTGATTTCCACTGTTTCACACTCGTTTGCATATACATGGAATCAGGATTGCACAGGTAGATCACATGTTTGCATCATTTCATTGATGTGTGGATTATGATAGGAGCTATCGACTTGTCATATTTTGGCGTCGTCAACATTCGGATACTTACTTCTTACCTCTTCTAAAATTCCACATAGATATTTCATCTTAATATGTTTCTGTGTATCGGACATCAAGTTCGTGTTTGTAATCGGAATCCATGAATTCGTTTTTGGATTCACATATATTCGAATATATTGGTCAATATATTTCTCTGAATATCTCTATCACGACAATATAAATCCTCACGAGTTACTTGTTTGGTCATTTGAATAATGAAATGTCAGTTATGATAAGGTAATTTACGACATTTGGAGCAAGTATTCACGTAATGAATATGCTTGATGCGAAATTTATTCACAATTACCACTATGAGACACATTAGAATGTTGATGTATATATATGTATCTATATCTATTTCTTATTGAAGCCGAGTTATTAGATGTATCGGTATTTCCTAGACATCTAATTCAATGTCAAAAATTCACTGTAATTCTGTTTGATGAATAACATTTTAAGTAAAATGTGGTTTGTGAAACAGGCTGTATTACATTTAGGTTCTCACTGATTTATATTAACAAAGCACAAACAAAGTGAATAATAAACATGTTTGTCCATTTAAACAATCTTGGAATAATCTGAGCATTTGATGAACTGTATGTATACGGCACATATAATCATACTTATTGTAGTCGTAAGTGGGCTGCATGTGAATATATTTATTGTATCTGGAAGTAATAAGTCAGCGAATGATTTTAAGAGGGATCTACGTGTATCATAAAGTCTGTATGCCTTCTTTATATTCGAAGATTGTAGTTATTTCAATTTCGCTCACGAATTCAATGACATTTTGTAGTCAAACTATTTTCATTACCTAAGTCACACACCATTGAAATGTCATGCAGCAAAACATCTATTCATAGAACATTAATCAAATGTTTAAATCAAATATCTAATAGTTTAAGTAAACAATGATGGCGGAAGCTTACGATTATGTCAAGCATGATGACAATTTCAACGTACTGATATCTGCATACAGATCTTAGATTTACTACGAGAGATGGACTGAATAAAATTACAGTATTCATTTTGTTCGCATTCATGTTACACAACCAGTAATAACAAAAATTCTTAAATATTTTTGATTGACAGATATATTCTTTAATATTCATTAATCTCCATTTTACTGCAGACAGTTAATTGAAATCCACTACATGTTATTATAATTATTGGTAACATCATTTTATAAGGTGAACAAGCTACATATGTAAGTAGAAGGAACTGGACTATAATTCAAACAACTGGTTAAGAAATGTATGTTGTCGGTGTTATTGTAGTGAATCCATCAATGAATAGGGAGGTGAATACACATGTATACAGTTATAATTATCCTATATTAATTCTGACTAGTATAATTACGGTAGAAACTTGGTAGTTTATAGTGTATTGAGCCGTTGTACAAAGTTATAAAAATCGATTGTAAACGTTGAGTAATCTTATGTGAACAGTAAAATGATTTGAATTATTTAGTTTTACATGGTGTCACTTATTCTTTCATTTTTGATCAGTTCTCCAAAAGGACTTCATTGTTGAATCCAACATATCAAATATTATTATTATGAATCGTTATATTAACGGAAGACTACAAGTACACAGTTTCATAAATAATTAACAATTAACATGGACTACTGTTATGCATTTGCATAACGACCACTTTAAGGTGAGTGATATTTACCATCGAAAATCCTAGAATATGAATAGTGTAACATGACAGTGTTTCGGTTCTATTTCGTTGAACTTTAATCATATATTAGTTAACAGTGTGTATTGACCAATTGAATGTTCGTCAAGTCCTGTATAGTGTTGATTGAATTCCAGTGATCAAATTGTAATATGACCATTAGTCTAAGTGACTCGAGATTACTGGCACCAGATAGAGATGGAAGGTAGTTTTGGATAGTCGGCATTGGATCGAATCAGTAGGGGAGCACAAACTCCCTCAAAGATTGCAGGTATGCCTTGCTAACGGGTGTGGAACAGCATGAAACCTAGGTCCAGTTTCCCCTACCGACTACTCCAAACCACATTCCAACTTTAATAATGTTCATCGAAAATCATTGACATTCAACTTAACTGTCACTCTAAACGACTCGAATTGTCTCATATGTTGTGTGTGAGAATATTGAGTGTCCCTCATAAAGTTTTCGAAATGATCAGACAGTGTATAATGCTGCAATATTAATCTACTACTTATACATAGAAAAGAGTTGATTTGATGATTGCTTTGTGAGAGTACAGCATGTAAACATTGTCCCAACACTTGTTTGCTCCTCCAAGGGAACTGATTGATATGTGGTTTCAGTTTTTCCAAGTCACCTACATATCAACATTCAAATGAATGAAGTATTGACAAGGAAGATTGGATCACGAGGAGACTTTGCAACACATGTTGCATGCACTTTGTAGCTCCAAGTGCTTACAAAATGTTGAATTGGCAAGGTGAATCACATTAAATACTGTAGTGCCTGAAAACAACAGAGGTTCGATTTTTACAAACTCTCAGTTTGATAATCTTCTCATCCACGTGTTGTTATCGAACGGCGAAGAACCGTGTTCATAGTCATGCTACAAATTTCTGTGAATGACTATCCAATAACCGTCTACACTTTTAATGACGATTAATGACGGGTATTCACATTCTGGTGACGTCCAATGGGACAATTGATTGAAAACATAAATAATTAACTCCTTTCTTCTGACATGGTCATTATGTAAATCCCAACAACGCCGGCCACTTCGCCACTATTAAAACCGAATACAAGGTATTTGATTCCGATGCTAATTCGATTCACAAATCGTGAAGTGATAATATATCGCTTTTCAACTTCTTTCAATCAAATCACAAGTACATCCAATGATGGGAATGCAAGTGGTAACAATGTAGTCAAGAGTTAATTATCTATGTTATCTCATTACAACCCTGCGTCTTGAGGATGAAAGTACGCTATCGTCAGCAGGAGATTCCATACTAATATCGTTTAGTCACCAAATGCTAGGAAAGTGATCATGTAGATGGATGATCTATCTCCATTTAACACCACATCAATGAACAATCAAACTAATAATATGATGTATCGCTAAATATTTTCTGATCGGGCCAACATGACTCACAGTTAGGGTTAGAAAAATGTGAAAAACACAACAATCCTTTAACCCATAAAATTTGAGTATTTTGTAGTCTACAGAAATTATATTTTTATTGGTGTGAAATTTGTTTGCTTACCCAACGCCTACCCCCCCTTCACTCACATCTGCCTCCCATCATTCCCTTCTCCACTATAACCAATCGAAAACCTATCTACAAATATCCAGTCGGAAACCTATTTCCAATCTGAATAAAGTGGGTGGTTTTGTAGTCTGATTATCTGTCAATTGACGACTTTCATTAGCATAGTCAATACGATTTATATGCCAGTCTGGATCAGTGATGCTCGTAGTATTTTTCTAATGATGTTAGAGAGTATCGAGTTTCGAACAGAAGAAGGATTTGTTAGACAATTTACAGTGTATGCGAATGAAACCTGTCATTTCATTATCCGTGACTGTCATCGGAGTGTAGATAACTTTTACATCAAATGCGTGTGTAGGATGCAATAGCATCGACAACGATCGATAGCATCGTCGTCATCACGAAGGTTAGTTTACATAGTCTTCAATGTCACACCTTCACTGTAACGTATGCGTTAGTAAAACAGATTTCTAACTTCATTATAGGTCAACATATTTAGTAAACCAATCTCCCACCACATCCCACCCTCCATCACACCTCCTCTACTGACAGCATTTTAATATTTTGGTATATTCAATTCAATACCAGTCTGTGTGCTATGTAAATGTAATTCATTCGCTCACAGAATTTACATATTCCTTGCTTGGAAATGTCTAATCATTCAATCATGTATTAATATATCTATATTCAGTGGACTATGAATAGTGACTTTTGAATAGAAGTTACTTTTAATAGATCTCACCTTCTGTTGACCATGTGCAATTATCCTCATGAACACACTGGTACTTGTTAGATTATAATTCGATACATCACATTTTCAACAGGGTCAATTTGATGTCATTGTAAATTATGCACAAATATTATTGTACATAACCTTAACGAAAATCTAACTGAAAATATATCCCTTCCCTCAACTGTTGTTTACAACGCCTCCATGATTTCCAACATCGTACTCGCTACGTTGATACTTGATTGAACTGCAGCTTCATCTAGAGTCAATTCAGCCCTTTAATTCATCTACTCATCGAGTGCATTCAGGCTGAGACTTTCCTCAAGTTTCAGGTAAATGTTTCGAAAACTATACCTAATACCCCCTGACACCTCACTTCCTCCACCAATTCACTAACATTCATCTGGGTTACCGGCAACCTTATTAACTCTACACTTAATATGAGTTTGAATTAAAGACTATTTCCTACAAGTCCATAGTGAATTGGAATTTCCGATAGATAAAAATAATGAAAGTAATACAATCCCATATTCGCCGTAATACGTCAACTCAGCAATAAGTACCTCCAATCTATAAATAAATATTCGAAAATATGTAGAGACACTACTTACAAACAGGTGACCAACTTTCAAACAAATACCTCGAAATTGTCAATTCATTGTTTGGACTGTACTCCAATCGAAACAGGAAGAAAATTGACATTAAATTTGCGTGGTGTGAAATATATACTCTTATATATAAGGCATAATATTTCTGAGAATCTTCATGTTTCCTTGCAATGATGTGCAAGTAAAGTGTTAGTGTTGTTAATTGGTTATAATGTGCCAATTATCACCACATTCGTAATTCAATGTAAGCAAAAGTATGAGAAGTTTCGTCCATTCAAAATGAGACATTCATCACGGTCGATCGTAACCCCATATGATAATATCTGTAAGTGAAGCACATTTCAGAGTA
Source organism: Schistosoma japonicum (assembly GCA_025215515.1). NCBI lineage: Eukaryota > Metazoa > Platyhelminthes > Trematoda > Strigeidida > Schistosomatidae > Schistosoma > Schistosoma japonicum. The sequence continues at coordinate 38,615,342 of CM046069.1, read as the reverse complement.
GTATATCATCCTACACAAAGTGGTCAAATCATACAAACTCTTACTACACAATTCCAATTAACAATCAAGTGATTCAGCTTACACACCTATACCTACACTAACCAGTTAGATTGACAGTAATTGAATGGTTTCGCAAATTGGTAGATTAGTAATCGACAGACATTATGGAAGATTGTGGATATATCGACTGCATCATATGCTACAGTCAATTGCGAATTTCGGAATAAATCGAACTAGCTGACTAGCTGCCTACATACGTAAATACTTACCTACCTAGCTATAGTATGTATGTTTGCATGAGCTAGATTAATTTGCTCAATATACACACATGTATTTATCTTCGAATCACTTCGAATGTGATCTCCTTTCTGTGACTTACTTAATTACTTGTTTATTGTCACTTACCACATACAAGTAGTCAGTAGTAGTTTACGTAGTTGTAGTATACTTAGAATAATCAACTTGTTCCCTTTGTGGTTGTCACATAGATTACGGAAGTTAAAGTCCATTTACTACTGCATTATTAGCCTCCCTCTGATCTTAGCAATGTTTATCCGTTTCCACGTGTTTTCTAGTCATTGGTTGGTTCGATTTTCAATCTACCTTACTGACTTCCATTCCTCTTTAATTTGTATCCGATATGACCACCACCTTAAATATGCAGTTATGCTTTGTAGGCAGATTTCATAAACAAAAATACACATCGACGATCTGCACAATGTTTAACACCAACGAATCTTCATGCTTATACTCAATAAGATTCTCAGTCCCTTACCAACATACAACACATAACACACTCACTCCACCACCCACTCACAAACAAAACACCATGCAAATTCACTACGACCCATTTTACTATTTTCTAATTAACACTGTCTCCAGATTGTAGAAACGCATCACAATCGACATGTGAATGACTACATCTCATTCCACAATACCTGATATTCCTACTTCATTCACATTCATCACGTTTCATGAAACGCTTCAAGATATTGAGTTGATGCGGCATAGTTGCTGTGTGGTGTTGATTGATGAGGCATTTGCCTAACACAAACATTTATTACTCCTTCCACTCACCAACTAGTCAGCCTACGAATTATCGATGAATTAGAAAGGAGAAGAAAATCACTCAGAGATGTGGGACAATCGAAGTGTATTTATTCATGTGGAGAATCGAGACTACAAAGTTGATCATACTCACATCTTAACCTTGCCATCCATTATGTCCTTCAGATTTGTATTGATGGTGCGACGTCTTCTGCAACATTCACCACTTGGACAACCACGATTTTCATTGTCTGGTGCTGGTTCTGGCGATGCAATAACTGAAAACCAATAAACACAACATCACTATCCAATTCATCATATTATGTGTGACTGAACAATTAATAAATAATACGCTTGAAAGCCATCTCACACTAATTCACCACAAATCAACAACATTAAACAACACATCAAACACACACATATTCATTCCACTTAATCAATGTAATTAGTTGTTTCCGAACCCACACACCACACTACAACCCATTGGCAAAACAACTTACTCTTCCAATATATCACTCACCTGAATTCTGACATTCGAATGATACGACCAGTACAACTATGATGAGCTGAAATAAGAATGCCAATCAGGCATACAATATTACACAATGACATTGTAACCTACAGTGAAGAATTGCATTGTGGTTCACTGTTAACTAGAATGTAGTTTGCTTGTTCGTTTCTTGGTTCGTTGCACAAGTGTATTTATACTGGACTTTGATCATTCCACGTAGAAACACGTGCTCACACTCGAAAGTATGTTGTTCAATCGAGTCAATCAATCATTATGTGATTCATGTGACAAATCTCCACTCTTCACATTTGTTTCCTCCATCGATTCTCCCACCCCACCCACCTCACCTCAAATCCAACTCAAACTCCAACCCAACTTATCCCCTCCCGTGTACATATCAACCATGTTGACTGACATTTATTTATTCAATGTGTCCGTCTGTCTGCGTGTTTGTTTGTTTGTTGGAATGTGTGTGCGTGTGTGTGAGAGAGAGAGTGTGTGTGTGAGTATGGAGACAAATGCAAACATCAAACGATATTTCAATAGAGTATGTCATTCAGTCTTCATCATTCATCCCCACACTGTGAATAAATTAATTTTACATTCACCTGAACTCGCCAAACACGCACAACTCGATTCTCACAGACCATACACTTCTGGTCGTGGATATCATAGAATCATGTTCATGGTCCTCTGGGTATCATTATTATCATAAAAATGTGTGTGGCAACATATTCACATCCACTATTCTCTGACAACCTATCCACATTCACTCTTGCGTTACACAAGTCAGTCACATCTCACTGGATCAATGACTATATTTGACAATAATGCGAACAACTCAACGATGGCATTCTAATGAGGGAGAATCTGACTGACCGACTGACTGAAACATGATGAATGATTTGTTTTGTGAATGTGAATCGGGAAGTGATTGTTTATCTTTCTTCTTTTCTATTTCTTAATTTGCTTCTGTTGTTTCGTTTCAGTTTTGAATTATTGTTTGTCTTGTTAAAACCTTATACACTTTTACGTTCTTGCAATTTTTTTTATCTTCTTCCTCCTTTTCTACTATCATTTTCTCTCAGGTAACCAACTCCTCTTTATCTGAATCCACCATTAATCTGGTTTATGTGGTCACTCTCCGTATGAATTCCAATTGTTTCTCACATATATTTTTAGCTACGTCAAATATCTGATGATGGTCTTTCCGTAATTGTTTTACTTATTACAACATATACATATATATAAAGTAACTATAAACAAGTTTTGCAATGCAATTATTTATCTGCGAATTTCAACATTGAATTTGTGATAACCAATCAGAAGTCGGAAATAACATTCGATGATTCTTTGTAAAAGCTTTTTCTGACTATAATTTATAGTGTGAACTGTATGTGGTTACATACATTCGTTTTACACGAGATAAAAAGCATTCGTGACAATTAAGTTCGAAAGGTGTTTGCATTTCGCATAGAGTTTAATACTAAGGATATCCAAAATGAAACATGTTGAAGTCCGTGAATTTTGTTGTTCGGCTAGCTTCTCGTCGTTGCAATTCATCGTCATTCAATAAGTCATTTACTGGTATAAACTAACCAACTCAATTATACATATTTCAGTCAATGAAGCTACAACCTAGCACTGTTTCCACTTACTTGATCAAACGAACAAATAATCACACTCTAACACACACTCGTCATAATTTATGGTATCATTACAAGTATGTTATTGACCGCCTCACAATGCTTGGAAATCATACACACACTAATACAGCATTAATCATAAATTTTCAATCCTTCGCTTTTGACTACGAAGCACCGATAAAAAACTGGTTAGATTCTCGTCTGTTTCACTACAATATTTAATCCGTAAGTGGTTCGCATCAATTTACTACTCAATTAGGTAGATGACAAATAAGAGGTTGTCACCATCCTATAAATGTTCATATTTGAACTGTATTCTGGTCAGGAGAAATGTAATGAAACCCTCACGTTGTTTTCACAACAGATGGATTGGAATTTCCGATGGAAATTAATTCCCTCAGTTATTTCAAAGGTGATAAAATGGTGCTGTTGATAATTTTAACGTATGATATAATTACTATTTCAACTTGATATGACGAATTGAAGTGAATTAAACAACCATTGACAACCACGAAGCATTGGGCAGCTATTTCATCCTAGTATGGGACTTTTTGGTAGTGCGCATCCACGACCCCATCAGGGATTGAACCTAGAACCTTTTCGGTCCTAAGCGAAGGATTTACCATTAAAATACTAGGGCGGCTCTCAACAGCTAATATTTCTAACTCAATCAATTCGCGATATATTTTCCCTACTTCGTTCATCGCTATCGATGGTTGACTGCCTCACATCCGATATAGTTGAGCTCCACTGTTTACGTCTTCACACTGAAAATCGAGGAATTGTTTCGAGAATTTAGTCACTAGTGATCTGATATTAATTATAGTAGTGTTGTGGAGATTGGTGAATGTTAATTTGATATCACGAATTGGTCTGAATTAAACTAACCAGTGCTTCCTGGCTGTCTAATTCAAATCAATTCGTGATGTCAAATTAACTTTCAACAATCTCCACAACACTTAATTATAATTACCATTTGTTGAGTAGATTGGTCGACTACCATCAGTAGGTACATTTTCTTACATAAATTTCCAAAAGTTACTTCAGTTCAAATGACATTCACCTCAGTGTGGTAGATTTGAAATTTGTAAATGGAAAATTTTTCACTGAGCTGCACTGTCCTTCATAAAAGCATTTATCATCTATTCTCATACTGGGAAATCTTTTTCCTAACTGAATAGTTGCAATATACTCCCTGTGATTGATTTTATAGATGAATGTCTTCGGGTAGGATTTGATATTTGTATTAAATTGAGAAACGCTACTTTTCTCACACTATATTTTCTACAGTTGGTGACAATTATTGAATGATTATTGTATCATCGATTACAATAGAACCTCCAGTCAGTCAATGATGTGTGCTCTGCTGATGACGTTGGTGACAACATATGAATAGTGGATGCTGTATCATTTGAAAATATCTCAATCGATGTTTGTTGAATAGATTGCTATTTCTAAATCACCCCACTTTGTGTTAAATAATTTTATGTAGATTAGTCAATAACGAACGGCATCCATAGTCTTGTCTACCGATTATATCTAGACTTATCAGTCACAGAGTCAGCCTTGTAATATTATCATTGTACTGGGACTCCAAAAAAAAACTTAAAAGCAACTCTTCTGCAATAGGTGGACCCGAAGAGCTTCTAGATTTGTATATTTATTATTTATGCTTCGGTAGTCACTGTCTATTGTTTTTTTTCATAGCTACAAATGTATATATATATATATATATATATATATATATATATATATATATCACATAAGTTTGAAGCACCTAACTTTGTGGCTATAAATAAGATAATAGAATTTATATCGTCAGATATTTTTGAGGTTAGTAAGTCACACAGAATTTAGTACATAGGACGTCTCTATGACAACCACAATTAACCAAGTAGGCTGAGAAATGTATCAATATTTTAATTAGATTTTCTAGGAAGAGCATGGTAATGAAAGCATTCAATAAGAAATACGGTAATGTCACACATCGTAAAGTAATCCTCAGTTTGAACCAACTGGATAATAAATAATATTCTCAAATGATGTTTGATCGTTTTTTATTAACATTTTTAGTGTACTCAGTCCGTAACAAATAAACCGATGTAAACGGTGGAAATAAAACTCGAGAACTTATGCTAGAAGATATAATGTGCACAAGGATTATTTCCATTGTTAAAAGCATAGGTGGAAACATAAAGGACAAACTTAGTAAACACATACGTTACGGTGATTTCAATTAAATTAGCTAGTAGAAGTATGTCGTAAATTCTGAGAATGAAAATTGACAGTGAGACTAATATCGCCTAGACGGAATTTGACAAAACATTTCCACCACTCATAAAACAAAAGGGTGAGTGTGTAGAAAGTTTGAAGATATTCCGTTCGTGAATGCCAACCTGAATGTCAATTTTGCAATAATCCAAATGAAAATTGATTATGAATGCCTTGGATGGATACATTGATGAAATGTTAAAAATAACTTATTCTATGATTAGTTGGCCTAGTATTTACTGGCAGACTGCTTTCAAGTTGTTGAAGCATCAATATGATTCATAAATGTATCGGTTGCTCAATCTGAAAGTGTAGATCATATTAAAATTAGTACATTCAGAACAAAGTATTAATTAATCATAAACAAATAACTAGCTTCCCATTCTCCATTAAACACAATAACATTCGTACCAATAGAAATAGAAGGAAAGTGTGAATTAACCTTCGTTGATTGATTTTTGTCAAATAAAGTGGTTTCAGGTGTGAGCACGTGCATAATAGAAGAGCCAAAAAAGGTATAAATACAAGGTGTAATCAGTTCAGTCAACAATCGAGCACATAGTTTGTGAAAAAGGAAAGTAATTAAGCAACACCATCATTAACCGTAATTCACAATGCAATTCTTTGCCGTAGGTTACAATCACATTGTGTAATATTGTATGCCTGATTGGCATTCTCATTTTAGCTCATCATAGTTGTACTGGTCGTATCATTTGAATGTCAGAATTCAGGTAAGTAATATGGTATAGTATAGTTTGGTGTAATATGATATATTTTATGAAATTTAGGCATGTCATGCTTAATGCGGATTTTATTTTAACGTGTCATTGTATTTACAGTTGTTGCAGGTCCATCTCAAGACGAAATACTTCTTAACAGTCTTGGTGCAGCTCTTGAATTATTTGGACAGCAAGCTGAGACTTCTCATACAGAAAAAATAAAGAAATCTGATCAGCCACCACATCATTGATCATCTCATGTGAAGGAACAAACTAACATGTAGTTCCAAATTCATTTATCAAATACATCATTATTCCCAAACTCCCTGTCTTTTTGTTTCCGCTGCACGTTAACTAGGAAATAAGTGACTAACGCTAAGTTTATAATTATGATCTCAGTTTTTGTTTAGCCACAGTGATAACTAACTTGACATTGTGACTCAATTAGAACACTCAAATAAAAGTCCTACATACAATAACCTTGAATAGTCAGAGCATTAAACTACGATTAGAACGGTGTTGCAATAATGTATGCAGTGAAAGATGATTAGAAATTAAAGTAGAACTATAGTGGAAGCTTTGTGCGGATCTGAAAATGACCTTATGGCAACTTTAGACAATGAGAAAACAGCATACTTTAGAGATAATCCCATATCGTTTAGAGGTAAAATCATGAAAATCTAAAGTGGATATATCACATTTGCATGATTAATAAATTTCTAAAAACTATTTTGTGGCTCAGTGTTTTTAAATTTTCGAAAAGAACAATAAAACAACTTTTCGATGTGAATATGTACAATGTTTCCTCATTGTACTTCCACAACCTATTCAACATTGCTTCTACTTTGTTTGTATGTTCTCCTGTTAGCGGATCTGTAGATGTTAATTATCTCTAAAATAAACAGATGTATAGTGTCTCAACATTGATGCTGATCACATTTGTTTTAGCGGACATGACTAGTTGAAGGTGCTCGGTCACGCATCACGCATCACCATCAGATCACGATACGACACAACGTGAGAAGCATCTCTCTCTAGATTGCCAGCCCAAACTTTGCTATCTCGTTGACGCTCTATTTACGATCAAACATGACGTTTCCTCCATCCTTCATTGTCTTCTGATTTATTCTCATTCGTACGAGTGGGTTTAATTGTTAGAAGTTGCTCTGGTTATGCGACAAACGTAACTTGGTCATATACCGGGTGCACTTCTGATACATAAAGTGACATTGATGAGTTTTTACATGATTTTAATGCTCATAAAGTCGAAGGGACCTACATGACTTTTAGTTGCTTGTATGTACTGTTTTTCCAAGCAAGATATATTTCAGTATTACTAACAAGATGGTCACTTTTCTCACAGGCGTTTTCTCAAAATGTTCCACATACTGGGTTTTGTCTCAAATTTCGAAAACTTAAAGAAGCTAGAATACGGAATCATTCTAGCCATCCTGTCTTCGTACGTCCTCCTCCTCTTCAAAATTATATTTTCTTTTTTAATACTACATTCATTGGTCTCTGAAACCTAAATGACACCGCTACTTGGTACAGTGAATCTGTATATATGTTCCTTAAATATTCATACAACTGCAAAGATGCCACTTCAGTAACATAACATAGTACAGCTATCACTGCTGCTAGCACTTTTATTATCCAACACACTATCAAGTACATTATCTATTTTATTGTCACTTTGGATCTTCAAAAAAAGACTCGTTCAAAATGAGTTTTTGGAGTGGCACCCATGATATCAAAAAACGGTCACCGGATTCGAGGTCATAGCACATAAGTCGCAATTCCGAACTTCTGATCCGACCAACAACTTACGGGAGTATATTGATGGCATTTAAATGGTTTATTTCCTGTAACTTTATTAGTTTTACGACTCAAGACTGTCCTTTATATCTTCTTTCTTATAACGATTGCTACTCAGTGCAGTGCGTCATATTTTCCCTATTCTCTTCGTATCTAACCTTATTTATTTCCTGCTCGCAAATTCAAAACATTGACCACCGTAAAATTTGTTCCTCTTGCAGACAGGTAATTATGACCAATTTGTTGAAACTGTGAATCATACATTCTGACGTCAAAATCATTATTTCATAATCTGGCACCTTAGTATAGTTCTACTGAAATCAGGCATCGAGGAAATCCACGCCGTCCAACTTTAATGTGATTAAAGCAGACTTACATTAACATCTTTTGTGATTCAGCTGGGTAGGCCGAATCTTTGTGGTCCCTATGAGTGAAAACTCGGTTTACTTTTACTTTCAGGTAGTAATAATAATTTTTATATTAAAAATATCTGGGACCTTCGTAAATTTACCAAACAAACTTAGAATATTCTTTTGAAAGATGATAAGTATTACGAACACAATTAGCAACTTTGTAGAAGCCGTAATTATCCTTGAGCATGACAACTTCTATATTGTACATTAATATGTCAGTATGTATGTTTAACGTGAGATTGAATATGCTTCATTTTCGTCAGCTTGTTTGTTTTCCAATCTTTTATCATTCTAATGTATTCCAAATACATCCTTGTCTAAATAGTTGTTATTGACTTCTTATTATGTGTGTGATATGCTTATTGCATATGTGCATGGAGTCAGCGGGCATACGAGCATTGAGATGCTCTCTTAGTGCCTATGCAATGAACGGAACATTGATTGGTGCCCTCACCTAAAATTACTTTCGATAGTAATGCGCCTAATCATTGATTATTGTTTAGTGATTGTTTTTGCAATCATTAAATGGATGAAATTATTCGTGCTTAGGCTTCCAAATAAAACGTATTTTGTAACATATACCTTAAAGTTAGAACGAAGAACTATGGAACTTTTATAGTTCTTTATTCGACAGTTACTAATAACACAAATTAAGCGAGGTGACAATGTTGGCATTTGTATATTTTAGAAAAAGATCAACGACAGTCTCAAATTAGAGTCCGTGATTTTCTTAGATGATACAACCAACCATTTTGTATGTGCAAGCATTAATTAAATGTTATTTTGTCATAATAAATTGATATAAGTGGGTAAAGAGAATTCTCGATAGCTTTTTTCTTGAAGATATACTCGACTGATAGTGCATTTTTCGATTAACATTCATACTACTCATCGTTTTGTCTTCAAATATATACAAAGTACTGTTGTGTTTCATCAATGTTAGGACAGAAATAAAGAACAATGTCACCCGGAATTCACATGAAAAACGTGCAACCTAAGCAGCTAATATAGAATCCTATCCGTGTCTCCATAGCTTATTAGGTAAAGTGATGAACAAATATAAGTATATATGTATTCAACTGTCAATCTAATTAAATACGTTGATCGCTGACGTTTATTCCACAGGCCGGAATTACAAATAAACTCTCATTTTGCAAACATTTTTCTCCAATTCAGTGGTTTATATATATACATATATTGGTGGATGCTACTAATAGGGAGGTCTATAAGTAGTGGGTAGTAGAACGTCGCACGAAGTAGTGACGGTAAACAGAATACGAGGTGGATTACAGCTTCGCAGAAAGCAAAGCCTAATCACAGTAAGTAAGAGGAATGAAGACAATTAAGAGAAGCCTACAACTAAATTAGATCATGGAACGCGAAAGACATACAAATAGATAGTTAAAAGTAGTGTATATATAATGGCACTCTTCACCAAATAAATCATTACCTTGACCAAGTAGTTGTTTTCACTCTTAGCGTCGTTGCCTTCCTACAGGATGGTGATGCTGTAGCTATAATCAGTTTAAGAGAGAAGGACGCCGAAACATTCCTGTGGCAGTCCAAAGCCAACGCGGAGCTGGTTAGGTTGCGTGAGTAGAAAGCGAAGATAGTAATACTTGGGACTACCTCAAGGCCGAACAGAAGTAGTGTTTGACGAAGTGGAGCTTTCAAATGACGAAGCGAATCGGGAGGACGTCGGACTTCTACAACACAGCAGACAGGCGGGCGGAGTTGCAGCAACTCAGAACAGTTCGCCTTGCTCCCGACGGTGATTGATTCGTTTTAGCTGCCACCTTGACAAGCCTGCCATGGCGGGCTTACCTATAGTAAACGAGTAGCTTCTGACATCTCAGATTATATCCCTGGGGTCATAGCCCAACAACTACAGTTGGCGCATGAAGTCCAAACAATGGACCACCTCTTCAGACAAGGGATTTCAGAGTTTTCTAACCCTGGTCGTAAATTAGCATGAATTTTAGTGAGAGTGCTTTCATGCTCTATCTTATATGGGTGTCCTCTTAGATTTAATTTGGAACTAAATCTCACGAGTGATATGTCAGGGTGAAGAATGTTACGAGACATCAGATATATCAACATCATTTCTCCCCGGCCTTCCCACACTATTTTAAAGTGAGCTGTGTACGGTTATGTTAGTCCTACTACCTTTTGGTTACTCATCTGTAAACACGTTCCAAGATATCATCATGCTTTTAAGATATGGAAACGTAATACATGAGGCTTTTTAAAGTGAGGTCTTAGGTTTGTGATGAAAATATTGATGAAGGGCTCATGAGTCAAACTACCCATAGCTTTAGAAAGAAACTGTAAGATCGGGTAGGCTTATTGGTTGTAAAATATCAATCGGAAGTTATTCCTTGATTATCGCAGAGCGTTACGCCCAGATCCTTTCAAGAGGTAAAAAGAATAATACTAGACCCACTTAAAGCATACGCAGAGAGATTTCCCTATCATTCACTATCAACATTTTGCATTTATTGATATTAAGGAGAAGTGAGTTATCGGAAGCCCTCTCGTGCAACCTAACCGAATCCTCTTGAAGAGTCAAGATATCAAAAAGACCTTGAATCTATTTCCAGGTCTTAAGATCGTCTGTATATATAGAGGGTTTGTGATTCTAGGTCATTTATAAACAATAAGAAGAGAAGTGGTCATAAAATGGAACCTTGTGATACTCCGTCAATCATCTTAAACCAGTTACACAAAACAGAGTGAACTGTGATTGTCAGAGACCTACATCTTAGGTAGTCCTACAGCCGTCCCAATAAATATTAACCAATTCTTATCAACCGCAGTTTCCTGTGAAAAAATTCAATCATTTACTATATAGAATGTTACGAATAAATCTAAAAGGGTGATGTGCGAGGGATATTTGTGCTCTACTGATTGAGTTCAACTACTCCACGATGTCATAAGTTAGTGTTACAGGATATACCTGGTAGAAAGCCATTCTGAGATACAGAGAGTAGGGAATTATAAAAAACGGATTTCATCCAAGACAGCAAACGTGTTTGGATTTGAAAACTCTAGTATCCCTTTGATCGTGAAAGCCTAGAAACGAGTAGCGGTATGGCAAATGCTGGAAAGAGTAAGGTGGCTGAAAATTAGTTGGGAATATTAGCTTGATAGAAGTCGTACTGGAATTTTATGGCCAGTAGATAAGCAACTCCAAGATGGGAGCTCTGCATTGTCATTGAGTTACGATTCAACAGACTAGTGGTCAAGTTGCCGTTCCTTCATTTGTGACTATACATTAGCTCATTATTTGTTCCAAAACCAATCACGACAGTCCAGTAATTTGTCTCATACCATTTGATTCAGGAGGTTTACTTGCTGCGTATGGCTCTAAAAGCAGCCAATTTCCAGGGTCATTAGAGAGTTTCAGGCAGCAAGCTGACTCCTGATTATTTTGTGGGTGCTTAACGCAATCCACGAGATAAACCTAAGAGATTTATTATGAGGCCAATGAAGAATAGTATGATGATCAGAAGATCAAAGGAGGACGTCCTTAATTCGGTGCCATATATCACCCAAGTTGATAGAGTCCCGTTAGCTTGGCCATAGTACTATTTCTACGTCAGCTCTGGTCTCATCGTAGTTAGTTCTCTGGTAATCCTTACATATTGTGAGTTACATCGACAAACAGGAGAAGAAAAGTTCAGAGAATAAAAAAGCATAGTCACTACTACCCATTCCGCTTGGGATTCATGCACCAGAGACTTGAGTCATTTCATCAGTGAAAATGAAATATAATCTAAAAGTATTTTCATTGGTCCTGCCAGTGTACGCACTGAGCTACGTTGTCGTGTAGCTCATGATAACCGAGAGGGTGCCGAAAGTCAGATACTGGCTTGAAAGGTGGTTAACTTGCCTCCATTCAATCAGTCGGACGTAGGGGCCTAGGTTACAACCTCCGGGAAGGTAGTCCAGGCCAACCATAGGCCCCGAGAGATAAACGCGATTGCTTCTAGAGCCGCAATTTTTCTCGAATTACCTTTTGTAACATGGTGATTATCCGAAGGTAGGATAAACTTATTGTGGCATCCTGGGGTACTCGGTATGTTAAAGATGGTTGTTAATTATGTTCATAATTAACCCGACCATTGGCAACCATTTAAACGATCACTACTTGGGCTCAGTCTGATTGTATAGACTATTTTTTGTATAATAACCAATCATAGAACTATATTATCTATATAAACACTACTAATTATCAGGTTCATTTATTCGGACGCATTTCCCATCACTGTTAGGTAGGTGCTTTTCTATTCCATTTTTTAACTGACTATATTGATTATGTTTTGGTACTAATTGTGTTAATTTGCGTTTTAAAAAGAGATACAAGTTTACGCCTGTTTCTCCCTATTTTGTCTGTAGATAAACCCAGATTCCGGATGGAGAGTTTTGCAGAAACTGTGTGGAGGGTTACTTATGGGTTGGAACATATCCTACAATAGTTATCGGATCACCCACGAGTCTTCTGTATGTTAGTAAGAAGAGACCCAAGATTTTTAATTTGCCCTTGAGTATGTTATTTCGTAGACCTACAATTCACTCAGTCGCCTGTGCGTATTATTTTACTAAGAGATCTATGTTGCAGTTGTTGTTATGTCTCCCTCCAACGACTCAAGCGGATAAGTCCTCCAACAGGAGATCATCCCTCTTACCTCACTGTAAAATTTTGTCAGTAAATATTACAACCATTGTACTAAAGAAACTTGTAGGAGGAGGATTGTACGTGGTGTTGTATCCATCGCTTTTAGGAAACTTAAGAATAGGAAATGCCTTCGCTTGTTATCCTCGTAACTTACCACACAGGCGTCTTAAGCCAGAATTCAGTCACTAAAGCAGAATCTGCCTATTCGGATGCTGTGCTGAGCCCTTTGGTACTTATGACTGTACAGGAAGTTTTAGTGTTCCCAAAGCGTGAACATATCGCACAAGCAATAGAATTGGTATTACCCAGATGCGACACTAAAACAAGGGTACTGGTATTTGTGGCGTTGTTAGTTACCATTGTCCCGGTCTTGGAGCTCCTAGTGACACTGTTTGCGTTTATGTGACTACAACCGGAAAGACGTGATAGCACTCAGTGCACATTAGAAACGAAGGCGATAAGTCGATGAAACGTTCAGCAAGCTTTATTTATTGAAAATAATGAAAATTTGATGAGTAAACTATTCATTTTAATTATGATTATATATGTAGCATCACTTTGTTATATTTATTTTAAAAGAAAATAAACTTACTTCGCTTGAGTTCTTAGTGATTGCGCTTCTCAATGACTTTATTGGTGATGCCAAACAGATTCCAGAATGAAATATTTTAAGATCCTTTTCCGACAATGTCAAAGTAACTTTGTAATCGTCTAGTTTCTGTTCTATAAACTAACTTATCTGTAAACTACAATCCGTGAAGTCTGTCATATTTAACCCATGTATACCTCACTATTGTAAACCTTACACTTATCTACGTACTTGTAGATGCTTATCTCTGCATGATTTATGCTTAATTGTGTTTATTTTTATACCAACGATACCATATCTCAAAATAGACGTGAATTGTTTGAGACACTTCATAATATACACACCATTACTATGCAAGCCCTATTATTGTAGACTTCGCTTTAATTCTTGCACTTATTTCAACAAGATTTATGTTTATTCGTCTTTACAATTTTATCAGTGCAACCATACATGAAAATTGGTGTAAATTTTATTCGACATTTAAGAGCATATACATGTACCACCAAGAGTTTAACAGTGATTCGGTCATTCAGTATGCTTATTCGCCATTCATAATTATTCAGTTAAGGATGTGTGAATTCTAGTACAAGGGAATTCCGACTGTGTTTAAATTAGTTGGCAACGTACCAGACATCAAAAGTTAGCTTTAGATATACTCTCCATTACGTTAACAATATACAGTCAGTAGGAAACCAAATCTAACTACATCTATCATGGTTCATCTTGAATGATCAATAAACGTTATGTTGTTTTAAGATTATGAGAAAAGAATGGTGCTGATAAAGCCCCCTCCCCTAGTTCACTGATTGGCATACCTCTGTTTGTCAGTTTCATAATTAACTTAATAGACCAGCTTCTTGACTAAAGTCTAACACTAAAATATCATCAGCAGTTGGAGCACTACCTGGAATAAATGATGACTTTCTAGCGACTTATGCGACTGGCTGGTCTACAGGACATCACTCAATAGATACACCTCAGAAACAAAATGGGAAATGTAAATTATCATATTTAATTGGTGGTCTATATGACTCGACAATAAGCTGTTATAAAGCAACATGAGTAAAAGAGAGAACCTTACTTGCAATTTATTGAACAAGAATTTTGTAACAGTACACAGCTTTCATTTTGAGGTCGCTAGACTACTTGCCAAGGAATTACAATCCAGTTATCCATTACTACCTCCGATGTGTACATAAAAGCATACATTTCGACAAAAAATTTTCTATCATATATCCATAAAAAATTTTTTTATAAAAGGTGTTCAAAAGAGGATGACTAAAACATATTCAGGATGAAAGTGAACTGTATTCAGGTTGCGGTAGGTCATAAAATTTGAATCAAGTGTGGGACAGAAAAGTTAATCGGTTGATTCCTGTGTATCATATAGTTTATAACCTTATGCACTCTAGCAGATCACGCAAAATGTACAATTACAAGATGCATCTAAAAGGACACTCTTTTATGATGAAACATGTAAAAGCCTGCGTTAAAATTCATGTTAACTTTCTTGTTATCGTCATGAACTCTGTAACTACATCTGAAGCGATAGTTGTGGCACCTTCTGCTAAACTTTTCAGTAAGATGGCTTGAGGTCTACATAATCTCTGTAGGCACTATGGGACGGAAATGTAGAGACAACTGATAACTACAACTATTAACTTTATAGCATTACTTGGCAGAACTAGCTAATCATCGTTACTTGAAATTCCATCATTTCCTTATTAGGGTTTCAATAAGAATGCAACAAGTACTTTACCTTCTAAAGCAAATAACACTCTTCCACTACCTAGATTCATATTTTATGGAACAAAATTTCACTGATTCTGACAAGAGAAATTTGAATCCCGTACCGCGTCGTTTGAGGGACAAGGTCGAATGGCAATTTTGTCTGCGAAACTAAATGTAGTTAAAATCCCCATTTCAGCTGGAATACTCCGCCTTCAGTTCTACCCCTCTATTAAGTCAAGCGTCTCTTCCATTTCTCAGCAGTGGCCAGTCTGTTTGCGCCGTTCTTTCAGCTCATCTAGTAACAGCTCAGTCACCCCGTCGGAAGGACGTGGAAACCTTCCGTCTACTAGCGTAACAAAAACAGGTACTTTAAAACAAGCTCATGGGTTTTTAAAAAGTAAAACAGGTAACTAAAGATGTCGGATACTTTGCAATAGTTCTTGGTGGGATTTTCCTTACTGGTAAGTAATAAACTGCATTGCTAATACTTGTATCAAATAGGTTCCATATTGTATACAATCATCCAGGAACTTTTCTCAAAGAAGAGCCCAAATGGTGTATTTGATGACGCCTTCAAGATCTGTAAAACCGATAATCGAGTGCGTTCAACGTAATCAGTAAATAAGAACCCATCTAATTACTTCTCAGGTCCTTGATGTTTTCGGAAGTGCTATCAAAGCTCATGGTGATCCGAATAGTCGTGGTAGAAGGCGGCACGTTGCGTAAGATATTTTTCTGTATTTTGTCCGTCAGTCTAAATCATGTTTGCAAATATCCTATTCCCCATTTTCAGATAGTTAAGTTCCTTCGACTATGATTTTGGACACCCATAGAGTTCAAGTTATTTATCACTATTAACAATTATCAAGCCGTGTAATACTGTGTAGTTGATGAAATTACTTATCTTATATTTAACTTATTTCATTTTATTCAATTATCTGGTATATATTACAAAAGGGACTTTTCAAAATCCACTGACACCCTAGCTTACTTGGTATGAAAATTACTAAATGTGTTTACTAGTATCCACAGAACCTCTTCCGTGGGCACTTCCAGTCGTGTTCATCTTTAGCACCGATTCGTATTTAACCATCATGCATGTGCTTCTGGAAATATCATCTACTACCTCGAGTCCCAGAAATCGGTCTTGTTCCAGGATATTTTCTGATTGTCGAAAATCATCTTACTAAAAGCTAACTTTAGATAACCAAATAAAAACTACTAATCAATCCATAAAGTTCTTGCGACTCTTATGGCCATTCTATCGTCTAATATATTCTGTAAACCATGTCGATGTAGTAAATACACCGTATGATTGCGTAACTCGTCAGTTTTATTCACTTAATCTCCTTAGCTAATCTGTAAAATCCCCTTAATATAATGTTCGTGTTCCTGTACAATGATTTATTTTGTGTATTTGGGTTCGATCCTGTTAATAACTATTTAAAAATTGAAATATTTCATAGGCGTTATTCCAACTACGTTATGCAGCGTATGTCGGTTAGTATTGCATTATAGTTTGACTTCATCACTAGCCAGTGTTCCATTATTCTGTGTTCTTTGTTTTCCCAATCACTTGGTGTGTAATCTTAGACCCTTTCGGTACTAATTCATCCACCTATTTACACTTGGTTAACTAAGCGGTATCATGAGCTCTTATTTAGAGTGTGATTCTGAACCAAGTAAACTAGCACATACCTGATAAATGAGTTAAAGTCCGTTCAATTTTAAAGACTGGCGATACTGTTCGGTTTCTAAAGACGGGTAGATAATCACTTGTTTACTTAAACATAATGTTGTGAAGAAAGAGTAATCAGAATCAAATGATGAACATTTAGCTGGAAAATTATGTGAGATGATTGGTAAAGATCGGTCAACTTTAATGACAATTTTAATAGAACACTCCTGACTTCCATTCTGGACCATATCTAACAGGGTCTTATGACGCTAATATGTACTATCCTTAATATTCCATCCAGAACGTAATGGACTGATCGGGGTCAGTCTTCCACAGCTTTCTTTCACTCCACGGCATTGTTGTCCTCTGCTTTTTCTACCGTGTCGGCAAATAATGTGTGATATGGAATTCTCTATAGTAGCATTCGTAAGTCGTAACCAAGTTGGTGTTTCAAGATGGTAATATCGACCGAATTGTCATCGCTACACTCGAACACATTTCCAAATTTCTGTATTATTAACATTATGTCGCCTGCTGTCGGCAATCTTTCAGAGACGACGATGGTCAAAGACAAAGTCCCCAAGAATTTTCACTTAAGAATGACCAGGTTTTGAAAGCATCGAGCAGAACCACTTTCACCGAACCGATCTAAACCCGACCTCTTACAGCAGTATTTGTCACGACAATATCAAAAATAGCCTAGGTTGGCATAATCCAATCTGGCTTTCATCATACGTAGGTCAGCATATTACACTACTACCAGCGTTCACACAGCTATCTGAACACACTGATTTTTCGACAACCCGTAACGGTTTATCACAAAGAGCAAGAGCATCACAAACTCCTGTCAATCTTTGGAAGTATTTTTCATTAGTATGATGCAAAGTATATACCGTACTTACGAATACCAATCGCTAACTGACTGGGTGCCATCTGGATGGCTTGGGTTTTACCGCGCATTAAGACAATATCACCCATTTACTCAAGATCAAAAGTTTCTCCAGGAAGCGGGTCCACACCACCACACACTCCCTACAGAGCTGTTTCCAGATTGTCATCGATTACGAAGTTGAAAAGGAGTGGGGAGATATGGCGATACTCCTTAACCCCACTCCTGGACTAGAACAACTGAATAGAATGTTTGAATTCCCTCACTCTATCGTGTTTCTGTGTAGAACTTTCCAGGCATGCTTTTTTTCCAACCTAAAATTCCAGAGCACAGTTCAATCAAATAAATTAAAGGCGGCTCTAATGCTAAGTGGTTAGACGTTTGCAGCCCACTGAAGATAAATGAGGCGCAAACCAAACTACGATCACAATCTAGATAGATGTTTCAAAACGAACGACAGTCTTGAACTCAACCACGCAAGTTGCAACTTGTTACGACATGATCATTCTGTGTCTAGACTTGGACTGCAGAGAGGGCACCAGGTAGCACACCAGTCGTGGGTGTGTTGTTTTTCTCGCTAATAACGACCCAACTGCTCTTATTGCTTAGTCTTCCTGGGCACGAACACTCGACAAGGCTCCAAATCAAAACAGGTTTGAACAGGAACGAAATTGTATTCCACAACAAAAGGTAGACAGAAGTACGAATTTACCGTTAGAGAAACGTTAATATACTGATAGTATTTACATAAGAAGCTTCTAGAGTCTTCTCCAATAATCCGCTAGAGCTAATTGGTTTAGAAACACCCAACCAACGTAGGCCATCACAATCATGCACGGAGAATGCTTTACTCCAGTCTATATCCCACTAACAGGGTGTGTCGGAAGTAGTTGCTGATCGGAAACTGGTTGTGGTTTGTATAAAGTTGTAGATGACGGTCACCGTTATGTGACCTGGGACCATCGAATTCCAACTGGTCACCTAAACGACTTTCCGCACCTAGACACTCTATCTGCACATTTGAATCTCGAGCTAGTACTGCGATTTCTGTCAAACGCTCTCTATTGAGAAAATTATTCACTTCATGGTAGAATTCACTCTTAGTTGCATCCGTGCAGCTATCTATCGGTATGTAGAGAGAGACTGCTTAGGACATCACTTCCCACTCATGCTTCTCATTTCGACGAAACCTTCTGATTTAACCGCTAATAGGAGTCTGATCGATTAGTGCTACCTCTGTTCTGATACATTTTGCGATACCCATTTTATAGAGTCCCCAGTTAGGTGCGAATGAACTATTTTGAATCAACTGATGGAGGACGAATTCTCAGTAAATCAATAAAGTTCTAGATACGAGCCTCCAAAGAAACATCGATAATAATTCTCACTAAAAACGCGACAAAATGTATCTGTTGTCCAATCAGCATTAATGTGTAAACTTTTAAGAAGGCCGTTTTATATGGTACAGATGCAGAGAGAACTTTTACCATAGACGAACTGCTGAGGGAGTTATATAAAAAGCTAAAGTACAAAACGGAAACAAAACTGAGTTAAAAAAAAAATAAGCGGATGTAAAATATATGTTTGTGACAGTTCGACAATAAATATCGTTTGAGTTATCAGGACAATAAAGCATGCAGATCATTTTATTCATGATTACCAATCATTATAATTATGTGTGGTCTGAGGTAATACCCTGACTCATAGACCTAAGTAGGTGCTTTTCTCAGGGGGTTCACTTCCCAAGTCTTTAATCTAACAGTTTAATCCATAAGGCAGTGTAACATCGTCAAGAGATGAAGTCCCTTGGTAGAAATTGACCAAAATAGATTCATATGCCATTCATCCCCTTAGGATCATGAACCCCACGCGTACCCTTGGTTTGGGATCAGAATTTTCCAACTTCCGTAAGCTAACTCTCCATATCCACTCATTTAGTTTAAACCTTGGACGTTTGCCTTCGTCCTCACTTTTATGAACAACACCCTCACTGCAGGAAGGTGGTGGGTAGGATCTCTCTCTGAGAGGCTATAATCGTATGACAATATGAGTGCACTTCAAAAGGAAGGGCGAACCCCCCCCCCATTTTCAGCCATATCATGGGATTTTGGAAGCTGGGGCTGATGAAGGGTGGAGGTTTTATCCTTCGAATTGCTGTTTGAAAGCCAAGTGCTTAGGCACCAAGCCTCACGGATACTCTTTACTCAATACAGTGCAAGATTTTATGGTATAATGTAGCTAGCGAGTCAAATTATAGGTCGAAAAGTCTATTTTAGGTGGCTTATCAATGGATCCTTATTTATATCAACTGTTGACCCTTATCTTTTTTCATAAAATTTTTAGCCATGATTCATGGTATGATGATAAAGGTCGGCTCCATATGGCAATGAAATTTTACATTAAAGGCAATTTGGCATCCGGTATAGTCCATCTCGAGGTTGTTGAAGTAAGTTTCTCATCACTGAATGTGCATAATTTACGTGACAGCAATATTCATGTATGGTTTTGGTTCATTCTGAAGAAATTATTTGGGACGTTCTTATCGTAATTTAACAATTGGACATATGAGTGTCTACGATGAAACAACAATTTTGAAATCTCGGATGAATAAGTATTTAAAACGATGAGTATTTTGTCTGCTAAATATTTTTTGGCGTACTCACTTGTAATAAAACTCTATTTGATACTGCTTAGAACTGGCCACAGTTTCGTTGATTTATTAATTATATTGTCTTCTCTTAAATCCCGTGCTTAAAGTTATTTTCTGCCTTTTTTTTACCACGAATTAATCCTCTTTTTCAGCATCATAGTCTTTGTATCCAATAATTTTTTACTACTGATCATGTTGCTACTACATTGGTATTCACGTTGCTGTGTTAACAAGGTGTGGCAGCTTGAATGGATGCACATATATCCCAGGCTCTACGTTTTGCGTGATTATTGATACAGTGAGACTGAATGATATTAATATGCAATTAAACCACTTATTTCATTTTAATATTCGAGATGTGAATACAAGTATGCTTAGAATAAGTAAATTTGTTTCATCATATAAGTTAAGGCTTTCACGTGGTACTTTTTTCATCTCCATAATATTCTAATCATAGATATCGTATCTTACGATGTGTTCTTTTTTTGTACTACTTACTAATAGAAAGTAGACAAATGAATAATTGAAAATTGTATTTTACCTATTATTGAATTAACTTTTCCACCGTGTACAGTAAAATATAGCCACAAATCGATAAACAGACTTACTCTGCTTATTTCCCCTTCTCATTTTTTCAGAATGAATCTAAAGAATTTGATTATCGATATCTAATTGTAGAAACAGAGGGCGGGTTTTCAAAAAAACAAGTTGTACTTCGTCCCTTGTCGGAAGCTGTGAATGCCAATTGATGTGAATAATAATAAAATACATCAGTAGCCAGCTAATTTGATGTCATATTGTACACATGAATAATTCCAATTATATAATTTACAAATACTTAATGCATTTAAAGTGTTTTCTTATTTTGTGAGTGAATAATTGAATTAAGCCGCTAATCGTTTTGCCTATGTATACGTACTCATGATGTTATTGAACCTATAAAAATAAACAAGAATTTAACAGACTTTAGGTTGTAACAACTTGAGTGTAACGTTTTCCTTTCTGTGTAATTGTTTGTTGGGCTGGTGATTCTCTATCAATTAAGATGTCTGGGACATGTTTCAGACGTGCCAAATCACTATCCCCCTCATCCCAACAGCTGACTAGAGGAGAGGTAGGTCGGGTGAAAGCCAAAAACGACCAAACTAAGACATTCCATCAATTCACTAGGTTATTAACTGTTGATCTTGGTCGTTTTTGGTAAATTATCCGTCTTGAAATCTGCAATGTAACTAGGATTATTGGTTAAAGACCTTACGCGACAGAATCATCTACAACTGCCCGAACTCATCTGTTTAGTACTTAACTCGATGGTTTGGTCTTCACGTATTTTATCCGATAAATCTACTACACTTTCGGATTGTTCTCTATGTTTAATTTTACCGTCATTGATGATACTATTATCTTGACTCCTATCCATGTTGTTAACTCCTCCTCGTCTTTATGCTATGTGACAACTTATACCAGTGGACATTAGCGCCGATTATGATTGACTAATTTATTTTACTTGGACTTAGTAATCTGGTATGTGTGTTACGATAATTTATATATTAGGTGGAATACTAGTTATTTAAGGCCCTATTGTTATAGGCAGGTCATTTGCACGAAAACAGTCACTTTTACGTTGAAGAACAAAATCGTACTTGTGATTTCAATGGAATATCATAGACAAATGGCATCTTCAATTATACTTTCCTATCACAAGCAGAAGAAAGGGTTTGAAATATATAGCACTGAGGTTAAAGTACTCCTTACTGTTTATGAAACACTGATCCAACACTTCAACTAATCTTCGAATGATCGGTCTCAACGCTTTGTTTTATTTTGAGAGCGGGGGAGGGGGCTTTGTGATCATTCCAAAAAAGTCGGTAACACAAGCCTGATCTTTTCGGGTTCTATTTAAGGACATATCCTTTCATTATACAGGTAACTAGCAAGTGCATATCACTTTAAAACTTTTAGAAATTCTTAGCTACCTAAATCCCCTGCTACTTCTATCAACAATTCTCATTTGTCTTTAGCATTAATTATTTGAGGTTATGGTTTCTATGATCTGCTGAATACTGAAAAAATTCCGTTGGTTTGCTAAAATGGTAAATAATTCTAATAAGAAGATATAACCACCATTGAAATTATTACAGGCAGTGGAGTAAATTGGTTAACCATTGGACGAAGACTATATATTCAGGATATAAGCGTCATCTTATAGTGTATTTTTTGCCATTTGTTTTTAAATGGTCGACTAGTAACGATGGTAATATTTTCATTCAAATGAATATAACAGAATTAAAGTTTAACTGATTCATGGCGGCCCGAAAGAAGCCTTAAATTTTTAATGTGTTCTCGTTGATACTCATCAGGAAAGTATGTCTACATTTTTTTTCGATCATCCTTTCTTCTTAAGGTTTACTCATATCCAATGACGACACAGTGTTAGCACTGTCGGGGTTTAATAGTGTGCATTCAAGTGTAGTAATGACAAGTAAATTGGTATCGTTATCTTGAATTAATGACATAGAAACGTTTTACAGATGTCATCCTGGGGGCTTTTACACACGCTTGGATTAGGTAGAAAAGCGGAAAGCTTATCAGTTTATGGCATAACATCACTGTGTATAATTGACAACTCTGGATCCACTAAGACACCCCGGTTGAGGTCGTACATATAGTATAGCTTACTAGCTTGAAAAGTTATCACATGATTCAAAATAGAAGTTAATAGTAATCCAGTTGTAATTTTCTATTACATTCTTTACAAAGTGCAATAAACCTAATTCATCCTTGGTCGTATTGTCAACTGAATTATTAATATAACTAAGTATAATTCTTTCCCATTTATTTATAAATGATATCACCACTTGCTCTTCTTTCTTTTCACAATATTATCATTTCATTTAATGTAGCGCTTTTTTAATGCTCTGTGATACAAAGATGAAATAGTTACGATCTTAAAGGAACTAATTCTTCATGCGACGTTTGAATCTCATGCCATCTTGATCTAGAGCTTCTACCCGATCACCTCTTAGATATAGTTCATCAGATATCGAATCACTTAAACTAGTGACTATGCTTTTTCTTGTTAGATAAAATCTTACCAACACTATAGCTTCAACAAACATGAATTGGTTACTACTTTGTGTTTAGTCAACGCAAAGTAATATGTTGATTGTTTTCTTGTTTTTGTTTCCTTTTTCAATTTAACCACATTAGATGGGTTAATTTTGGGGATTTCATTCAACATAAATCTAACCCTACTATACTTTGTCCTTTTTCAAGGACAAATAACATTCCAACCCTGTGGGCACTGATTGTTTAATTTCATAGATGAACGATAAGTTGCTGTTTGTTCTACCCTAGAAATTTCGTTATAAATGCATGCATACAACAAACTCTTATCTCCTTGCAAATATAAATCTACCAACTGACATTCAATCTCCAAAAATGAACACAACAAAACCTAATTAACTTTCGTTTTCCATACTTTTTCCCAGTGTGTACAAATCTAGTTCAGATTTTTGTTGTATTATTATTAAAATAACAAACTTGTTTGTTCAAAGATTAATATGCTTCATAATATGAGAAATTCGATCTGATCCCAGAATCAAAAATGGAAAAAAACGACAATCTCGATTTACATGAAGTAGATAGTACATTCATATGATCTTTAAGTGATTCATTATCAAAGTAGAAGAGATCAAATTGATTTATGGGAGAGGTAATATAATGAACTATCTTCAAATATTCCCTCGTGACTTAATTTGTCTAAGGTAGTTTTGTTTCCTATCTAAAAGATTAACTGTTCATGATCTACCCTAGAGCAATAACAAGTTCTCAAAGCATTATATATATATATATATATATATATATATATATATATTTCGCTCCCATGATGTACTAATCAAATAATCTTCATGAATGGTTTATACTAGCTTGCTTCAATGAAATAACTGATTAGAAAATGCTAAGGTGACCAAACTGATAATCTACTAAAAGGATTGATGATTACTATAATCAAATAGGTTGCCGAAAGTAAAATTACCAGTCAATTTTCGATATATAGTATTAGAAAATTAAAGCTACCATTTATACTACACATATTAAACTAAGTTAATGCATGGTACCAAATAATAGATAATTATTAGTGAAAAGTAAGAATACATCAAAGTCCCAAATCAACAAGCGACCACTTACTTCCGTACTGTTTCATCCCAATCGAATAGAAGTTCTAAAGTCCTCAAATGCACAAAAATCCTTAAAATTGTTAACTGAGATGAGTGATTAAATATTCTATCAGGTACATTTTGACTGAAACTTCTGTAAATATATACCTCGTCTAGTTGATTTCGAGCTTCAGTGTTCATATTATAATCATTTTTAAAAGAGGATCACCAACTTTTACCCGTGAATTCAATTATTCATTGACGTTCAGAATATTAATACCATCTAGAGCCGAATTGTTTGATATAAAGATTTCATTATTAACTTATATGCTATTCGACAGATCAGAATCATGCTTTTAGTTTTGACAGTTTCCTACTACTGTTACTCTTTTGTACCAGTATCTATAAAAATATTTTGATTGTACTACAAAACAAATTATTTAAAGATAATTATTAAATTTGGAATTAAGTTTCAGCATAGACTGATATCAGTTAAAGGACAACTAGGCAGCGATTTTATTTCAATTCTGTTTTCTTCAGTAAAGCACATCTATGTTCTCGGAATGAATCAAACTAAGGGCCACCAACTTCGGAGGTAAGCAAACAACTACAGTTCGTGATAAAATCAATTTTCGAGTAATTGAATGTCGATCACAAATAAAATACGCATACCTATCCAAAATCAAACTCAACTTATTCGTAACGCTATTGGATTGATAAATTCACCCTAATGATGTAAAACTTAAGCGAAAAATCTTGCTACATATACTGCTTAATATAGCGTTTTGTTTATCTATTCTCTTTTAATAAATGGTCAAAAATATTAGAATTCTTGAGTTTTTATGACCATAGACTATTCACATGAATGTTAAAATAATTAATATTAACATAGATGGAGATTTCGCATCACAAACTGACGTTAATTAAATAGACAGTTGAACCAAGAACGTTAAGGCTTCGTGGTTAGCTCGTAAACTTCAGACCACTGAGTTGACATCAAGTGGTACACATTTTGAAATTCAGTCAGTTCGCATTATCTCTCAGCCACTGTCTACTGCTAGTGATGGCTAGCATCTGATCCTCTAAAGAGATGAGTTCTACAGTTTATGGTGTCTCACTAGAACTCCAGGAGTTTGTTTAACTGGTATGATAGAATAATATGCATAAAAGAGTCAAAAATGAATAAGCATGGGTACTACATATGGAAAAAGCCAAACAGTTTCTTTATATTATATTCAGATCAAAACCTCAAAACTAAATCTTTACATGTGCATTAGTAGGATACACAAATGAGTATTACGTAGAATCGTGGGTTTAGTGTAATTGGTACATATTACATTAGAAATGGGAGTAAGCGACTAATTGTTCGTATGTGGATAGTCTATAAGGTATAAACTCAATAAGATAATCTAGAATCACTTACAATTAGGTTGTACTTGGAACTTCCCGATGATTTGTCATGGACTGGAAGTGGTCAATCTCTGTTGCTACATGTGCATCCTGACAAATCAATGGGAAGTTCTAAATGCATCCTAATTATATATATATACATATATATATATATATGTACCACTTGCACAAGTGTAGATGACTGGCCTCAGTATTCAAGTGGTGAAAGCGGTAGCGCTTGGCACGAAACGATCTGGGTTTGAGTCTCAGTGTGAACAACAACACTCGGATACAGCTGACGAGTCCCAAATAGGACGAAACACATTTACAGGATTTCGATTGTTAGTCACAATCCAATTTACATTATAGAATCATTTACGTTCAAAATTCTTTTTGAAGCTTAACTCAGTCGACTATGTCTCAAAACTGAATTACTGAAATGTATAATATCGCACGGATAAAGAGTTACAAAACATAGATTGAATATTAACTATTTGATTCGTTCAATATCAATGAATTTACTCGTAAACAATTAACGTGTATTGTTTTTTAAAGAAAACGAATTAAAAAACATTTTGCAAAACCAAATTGACTACCTGTAATGATCATTTCACTGGTGACTAACTTCAAATTGTTCTTGTCGTTCTAGGGAAATTCGTGAATGATGGAGCTCAGATATATCGAAAGTAAGACGGTTACCATCAAAGGGATTGTGTGAATTTTGTGCTGTACCACAATCTGGTTGAGACTGGAATGTTACTTCTGGTAGGTCCTTGTAATCAAAATTTTAATTAAATATAATGTTATCGAACTACTGTTTAAATTACTTTCTGAAATCGTATAAGTTAATACTCAAAAGTGAACTTAGAGACTGCAAGCTTTATGCCGCCTATTTAAACTTCACTGCATAAACAAGTAAAATGATAGGTTCATGTTGAGTAGGTCAATAAGCCACATCTGATGTAACCTCCAAGATTAACTACGTGGCAAAACAATCAGGGTAGAAACAAATTTAAATTAAAAACACATTGGAAGCGTTATTATTTCATAATTTCACAGTCAAATCAATCTTTAAATCCAAAGCTGAATGTCATATAACCAACTTAGAATTTCCTTATGTCGTACAAATTTATCCCATGATAACATAAATACATATTGGTATATTGAAGCAAATACTGTGTTGAGTCTAGAAATGGTTGACAGCACTAACCGACAATTTCCACTCATCTTTTAACCAGCTCGTCAACTTGATCTTTATGATACAAGAAATAATCCAAATTTTTAACTAGGAAACAAGAATTTCTTAGATTTCAGATGTGAACCATCATATTTTTTGATATATTTCTAGTTACTTAAATGGTGTATAGTAGTATAAATTTGTATTGCCTCCTCTAAGCCAATCATTTTATAGTGTTCATTGACCAATCATATTATTGGTTTTTATGATATATTTCTTAGGCTAGGTAAGAGTTATCAGTTAGTAGCTCTTTTCTTTGGAAATGTCGGTATCTGCTGGGATTACTGCTCCGGTTCAGATATGTCGAAGACTATTTGGAGAACCTGTATCGTGTATACGTATTCAGCAAACATTAGAGACTATTATACGAAAGGACTTGGATCGCTTCCAAAATAAATGGAATTTTCAACTACCAAATATTTTGTCGGAGAACAAAATCCGGAAACCTCTTTCTCTGCATCAGTTTCATAATGGAAATTTGCAAAAGAATGCTATAAATGAATTCACTTTGGAACCTGTTCAATCACCTCCAAGTTTCTATACAAAATTACCACGAAAATTAAAAGCGTGTCGACGTCTTCCAGTGTCAGTAGCCCAGAAAACACGAATGGAACTTATTAACAAGTCTACAGAAGGTGAAATTAAGGAGTTCCCTTATTCATTTAATGGCAAAACATCATATAATTTTGCACCCACCATTGATGATTCGAGTGATAATCAGAAATCTGAATTTAATATTCCTTTATCAACCACGGAGTCAAATGTCACCGTAGTACCTCATGAACCACTGCCAGCACCCTCGTCAACATCATACAAAGTGAATATTGCATCACAAGTTAGTGCTAAGACATCAACGGCAAAAATGTCGCCTATAACCCCGATTATTATCCTCCCAGATGGTGATAAAAATGACACTAATAATATGATGTTACCATCTAGTTCTAATTCTCCTCAACATTCAGTTAAATTGATAAAATCAAATCGATTAAGTTTAAAGAAATCTGGACCTAAAGTAACAGGTAAACTAATAACTATGCCTTTTTCTTTGTAAACGATTGTTTAACTACACCAAAATAATATTGGAAATCAATATGTTTTTCAATCAACCTCCTACCTTTCATTTTCTAATTGGCTAGCTACTAAACTTAGTCAATAAAATACTAGTATTATTTATTTCTGTTCGGTAAATTTTTGGGAATTTCGTTACATAAAAGCTAAGCTATAGGAGCGCTCAGATAAATTATTTCCACATGTGCTTCACATCAACATAATAGGCCTCCTAAGGTCTTCTAGGTAATTTCTTTGACGTCAACTCAAACGCGAGTCGGACAATTGTCCAATGCTCTTTAAATTCAATGTCTCTTTGAAAAGCTCCTAATTTATGTAATAAAAGCAAATTTTGTAATCAGCAAAATGACTTCCAGACAGGATAATGAGTAAAGAATAAATAGAAAATTAATATGACAAAAAAAGCACAAATGAACTACTTCTTAATTATCAGTATGACATTAGTATATGCTGAATGATAAAGGTGTGATGCACTTAGATTTTTGATTATGTTATAGATAAAAAAAAATTTTCTTTTTATGTTAGGTGGTTTGAAAGAGTAGTTTAAAAAACCTCGCTTGACTTTGTTTTCGTGATAGTTGACACTTGTCAACAAGATGTACCTTCAATCTTTAAAGACACTAGATTAGTGGTAGTACAACACTAAATATCATTTCCATAAACATTGATGACTATAACTTCATACAATTATCCGCTAATAATGGTTAGTTATTGCATTAATTATGGTGTCTAAATGCTACTGATTCTTATATACATCTGCATACGTCACTCATATCAAATGTAGAAATGTTTTTAACGTTACATACAAATCAGTCTTTACAAAGAGCGTTAGTTGATCTGGTGACTTCTATTAATCCTTACAGTATTTACTACAGTGGAGATCCAGTTCCTCATTGAGTGCGTCCGCCAATCGAGTTGATACTACTCATTTGGATAATGAATTCCAGTTGGTAATCACTCAATAAGTTAGAAGGTGTTCTACTCTGAATTTACTGGGTTAGGGTTTTTGAATCTAGAAAATTTGTTAGATATCTGAATACATCCTAAATTGTCAATCATTAGTATCATACGATATCATATCTTTTAGAGAGAAAACTTATCGAAAGAGTATCTATCGTTTGAACATTACTGAGATGAGTACCAAAGTAGATGTAGTAACGGAAGTAGTATCAATATATATTAGGCATTGAGATGACTCCAAGAGAATGAATGAATCCACAAATTTAAGTTACAATGGTACTGAGACTCAGAATTTAAATGAAGACAACAAGTGGATATACCTACACCCTATCTATTTCATCTAATGTCTCTAATTATTGCAGTTATCGTTATGCAAAACCAGGAACAAAAGCTAGTGAACCAAATATTAGTTGAAGCTCATTATGAAGTGCCGAAAACAGAAAACTACATCAGCAGGTGGTTTTAGAGAATGTAGATGAGATGAAATCACAACCTTTCAGGTAATATTAACTTCATAAATAAGGTGTTAATAAGATCATAAAATACTGAAGTATTTATTTACAGGTTAGTTACCAATTCAAAAAAATAAAACTACAACGATCTCTTTCTACATAATCTAAGGAAATATACCTAGTGATAATTACCTGTAAAACTATCAGCTTTTAAGCTATCTCTATCTTTTAAATGTTTGATTATTATGGGAGAATAATGTTGCATGGTGATTATTAACTGGATAGAACAAATCACTGCTTATGTATTATTATAAGTTAAACAAGAAAATGGTTTTAGTTAATTAACTTATAGGCAAATTATACAATCAGGTTAACGTTTAGATCTTTACGTATGTATTGGTGAATATGAGCAGCTCAACTCTATTATAAGGTTTACTTTTAATCATATTTCATGCTTAACAGGATATTGAAATCATTGCTGCTTCTCATCTTTCATGCTTATTTTACAGATTTCTTCACTGTTAAAAGACGGAGACAATCCACGAAATAGTTCATAATTCTTTTGAAATACAACGCTAAAGGTGAGTTCCATCAGCGTGTCCGCCACTTTCATTCTTATGTATAATATGTTAATTTTATGCAATTATAATTATCAATTTCAAGCAGTTTTCTCGCTAGGGTTACTCTTTATCCGCCTTTTTATCTATTTTTGTCATATATGTTCTCCTAGGAGTCACATTTATTTCATCTAACCTCTTTAGAATTGATCTCCTACCAGGAAGACCATTTATTGATTTAGAATATGCATGCGATATAGTTCTATTCGGTGAAGACGCTAACAAGATGCCGAGTTTCTTGAGCATCTTGAGTAACATTGCAAGTATATCCGGGATGCGTTTCTCTCCCTCGAAATCCAAAATGTTACTTCGTGACTGGTCTGAATCATTACCTGGATCAGTCATAGGAAGTGAAGTAACTGAGTGCGTAAACAACTTCACTTATCTTGGAAGTCTCATCAGTTCTAGTAGGTAGTTGTCTGACAAAGTCTCAGCTCGAATTTAAAAAGCTTACTTAGCTTTGGCCAACTTGCACCATCTATGGCGTAGGCAAGATAACTGTCGTTCACTGAAAGACGGAGTGTTCTGCGGAGCAGTTTGTTCTGTTTTAACCCATGAATGCTAAACATGGGCCATAAAAATAGAAGATATGCTTAGACTACAGGTCCATGATCACAGAAATCTTCACAATATTGCCCGTTCGTCATAAAGTGAGCGAGTAAGTATTATTGACGTTAGACACAGAGTACTAAGAAGACATGACAAATCAGTCTAAGAGGTCATAAACCTTTATCGACTTAAATGGTTGAAATATGCGTTACGTAGGCTTGACCACCGCCTACCTCATCGCATGATATTGGTTGGAGTAAAGGTAGGATGGAAAAAAGGTAGGGGTTACCAAATAAAAACATTTCGTTAGTCAGTGAATTCTGACTTGATCTGAGCCGTGTTGATATATGTAAACGACTTGGTTGGCGTCCGTGTTACAATCCTGAAGAGGGGCTGAAGACAGGAGGTTGACATGTCTCGGAATCGGTCACAGTGTCACATGTGTATTCACTACTTATGTTTTTCTAGATCATAAGTTCCGTTATTCTTCCTTACATACCTTTACTCCATCCCGTCCTGTCGAATTATATTGTCGCATTAATCTTGCGAATTTAATCTCATTGTTCTAATGTGGTCTTGCGATTTGGACCTTTGGGTATATGCGTCGGATTTTATCTTTCTTCATTTAATACTACTAGTTCTAGTTTGATATTCTTCAATGGTACGCACAGCGCACGACGCATAATTGAGTTGTCACTCTTTAATCATAAAGACATCAGTCAAATGATTGTAATTAATCCTTACAATTTGTAATACATTGAAGATCTACTAAATTATATGACAGGTTAATATGTGATCTCCTTTTGGCCTATAGTACGATATCAGAATTAGGTTAAATCATTCGAGTCCATCTTCATAAAACATGTCAAAGAGACTATTAATCGTTTTAGTCTCTCCCCATAAAACCCATTCTAGAATATACACCTCATATCCCAAATGCAGCCTCATACGTTGGGTATAGTATTCTAAGCACAACGTAATCTAAGTTTCTAGGTTATTCCCGAATCCCTCGGAAAATCCTAAAGCGTTTGATGGTGATCGTTTCATCCTTACTGTGATTCTGAGGTCAATGCTTACTATGACTCCTAAGTCAAAGTAATCATATGTAAAGGCTCTCCACCTATCGTGTGGTGATGATGATAGTCACCAAGTCAAATTTGAATTACTACACTTTCTAGGATTTTGAATAACCACTAGTCTGTCGAGTTAACCACAACATTCAAATCATCCTTTAATCTTATCATCATTCTTGTGTATGGGCTTCTATACTTTGTTGTCAACTGTAAACAGTTAGTCATGTACAATGTAAACCTAGCACATGAACATCGGTTCAAGTTATCACGCCACATTTACACAGCATGATGGACACTGAATTACTTGAAATACTAGTTTCATCAATAGTTGTGGATAAATAGGATATGATACAGGGGAAAAGGCTAGTTTGTAACTCCGGATAAATTGTTTACATTATTTAGAACAGCAAAAACGTTTTTCATCTCAAGGCACTGAGTAATTCAGATTCTCAACTTCAGTAGATTTTGTGATAAACTGCGACAATCATCCTGTGTGTTATGAATGAACCTGGTGACTAGTTACGATTTCTCACTTAGATCTATGCTAACCCATCTCAAAAGTAGTCACACATAAAGATAGTGATAATTTGTACAAACATTCATTAGGAAACCCAATTTTTCATATTTCTCGAATTAGATTATCATCCCAAGGTCATAGCCTGAAAACGCTTTATACGTTATTTCGCCCTTAAATATCCTCACCCAACTAGTTTACTAGAAGAAACATATTTTTTAGTGACTCATTCATCTTAACAATAAAGACAGATGTATAGTTAGATTTCCTTTGTGTTTGTATAATGCATGATTAAACTTTACCCCCCCCTCCTGCAAGTCTGGAATAGTTGATTGGCAGAAAGAGTGGATCGTGCCTATTTTCGTACATAAGTAGATATCTAATCCCTATTAATTAAAAGACTCTATGCATAATAAGAATCAATCTCCCTCCCACTTATGTTTGCATTCCATATGGTGGGAATTTCCTATTTATGCATTTACCCATCTGGTTTTTCTCCGATATTTTCCTAATTAAATTTACTATCCTCTCTTGTTTCGCATGTCACATATGCACACAAACATACAGATTACAGGCAAATATATTTCTTGAGTGCATATAACTTGCAAGCATATACACAAACATCCTTGTATTTAAATGTGCTTGTTCCCTTTGACCTGCACGTGTTTCTAAATGACATGTGGGGTAAAAACAGAACAGGATGTGTTCAATACCTTATTACATTAAAAGCATATTTATTTTATTTCCTTAAATAATTTTTTGCATGAGTGAAGATACTTGCGAAATATGATAATCGTTCAGTAGAGGATTGGGAAAAGAAAACTGAAATGTAGCAAAACATCTACATTTAAAGGTCTGATTTTTGCGTATGATAGTCAGTAGTTAGTAGTTAAAGCGAGGTATTGTCTGTACCTCACTAATCAGCGGTTTAACCGCAGCAGAATTGTTGTAGCTGCTAATTTCTTCCAGTATGTCATAAAGAGAGATCCCTTTGTGATAAACATAGAAGGATCACTTTTCTCTAAAATTCCAAAGTTCACATGGAGGTTCAGAAGTAGAAAGAAGAAAAATAAATTTCAGGTATGAGTATACGATAAATTTTTTATGAAGTGATGACAGAAACTGATATCCCACAAAGATGTCTTCAACCATTAGTTCTATTTAACTTTGTCACAAATATGTTCGTAGTAGTGTCTTCAATTACCTCTTTACATTACCTGATTAACTCAATGTAAACAAATTCCTATTAGGTGAAGAGGCTGATATAAGTCATTTGAGCACCTTGAACTAAAATTTCAGGAATATTGCATCTTGTACTTAAGAATTGTTATGTTATAACTTAAATCATAAGTAAGTAGTAAGAAATGAGTGAAGGGATGTGTATCTAGTTTGGAAATATTTAACTAGTACATTCTAGGCTTCGCTCTCACACAGAGTCCATAACATTAGTTGGGTAATGCTTAGATTAAATACAAATTTTAAGATTGAGAGTTTAAACTGACTCATGTGAACGGATAATCTTTCCTACATACATGTCCAGTACTTCTCCAGTAGCTTGTCTCTTATCGGTAATCACTTTACTTCCTACTTATTATCAATGTCATCTTATTTCACTTTCTTACTGTGACAAATTAAGCCACTTCTCAAAGAGAATAGGCATACTTAACCCTGTAGTTATACAGTACGAAACTATTCCAAACTAGTGGTGAACAAACGTAGAACCAAGTGGTGTCATTTAGTTCATTAGTGAATAACTTCAATTAATTCCCGGAGCTATAGTGCGGAGATGTTACCAATGGATTTCAAGCATGTCGAATGCACGACAGTTTACTCACCGATTACAATGGTTGAGGTCACAGAAATATATTGCGAATTGGTTAGATAATAACTGTTGGATACTGTCTGAGCGGTCTAATAGTTAAGCGTTCTCTATAGAATCTGAAGGTCATGGACTCGACTCCTTATTAGGGTCGTGGATACACACTTCTGAGGAGTCTCATACTAAGATGAAATATCTGATAAGTTTTCAGTGATTGTTTAGCCCAAGCCAATTTGTGATATCAAATCCCGGAAAGTTTATCTTATAATTTCACAATGTTGATGAATTATGATCACCTGTTAAACCTTTATTTCTCTATCATGTTCCACACTAGGTCCTTTGCGTATAATTAATAACAAAAATAATCATAGTAATGGTAGCAGCATATCCATAACCAATATCTACTTAGTTTGTCAACATATAAACATGTTATTACTGTAAACATTCTCTTATTTTGACTAGTTTTAAAATAATATACTAGTTGCCATGCTGAATTTTATTTGTTTCTTAATTGAATATTTTAAAAGTAACTAAGATGAGTCATCACGCTGTATACACGTATACATATAATATGCATATATATACTGTGGGCTAGCCTTGGTTTCACGGTCAAGGTCACATAGTAGTTTTCAGGTTACTTAGTTGTCTATACACCATCCTTCATTCATTGACTTTGTCTGCTGTTAAATTAGTGTTTCGTGCATTCATCTTTAAAAATTCTACGGGTTAGTGGTGATGAGTTGAAATTGGTCAAATTTACCTTTAACAAAAATTGAAATGTTAATTTTTTTTACCAGTGAGGGTTTGTGGAAGAATTCATTTCGTTTTACACTTTGGGCTGACTTTAGCCAACGATTAGAAATCATGAGATACTGAACAACTGTTTCTCTCTAGTATGGAATTTCTGGTCACTGAGTTAACACCCAATGATTTACAATATCTAGCTTCATTCTGTCTGTGAAATATTGGACAGCTATTAATTATTGTCACAATTGATATGGCTGATGCTTGAGTTAAAACTCTGGTAGTTTCGTGATTGGACACTACTGAAAGTTCGGTATTAAAACGAAACAGATATGTATTGTTTTCTGATTTTCAATAGTTGCTTAAATAAGATCAATTTATGATACAAAGTATTAGTATTGTTAACCAGTTGATATTTTTAACTTTAAAAATGTTCAGGTACTTACAATGATCGCTGATTAGTGGCAGTCGTCATGTCAATCAATTCCTTGATGTTGGTCAAGCTTTACATATGGTTAAAATCCTATAGGTAATCTCATTTACCCTCATTATTGTAAGTTTGCCCTATTGATAAATATCAATTAACAGAAAAAGCAGGTCCAGATTTTCCTACTGACTACTTTTGACCACCTAATATCTAAAACATAATGTTGAGAAATCCTTAGACTTAGACGAATCAGTTGTTCAGTATTCCATGAATCTGCAATTACGATACTAGTAATATGAATAGTCTCCTATTTTGTTGAGTGGTTCAATTTACTTTTATTCAGTAAATAAATTAGTATTATCATTAATTTTTCTTTAACTTTCTTCTAGAATATCGATACGTGGAGGAAATGTTTGGGAAAGAAAATAAAATAACTTTTTTTTTAGAAAATTCACTTAATGAAACTATATCATTAAACAAAAAAAGACAAAAAATAACTGTTTAACACGACGCAGATTTATTCCCCACCCCTTTCCCCGTTTATTCTTGTTTTACTCGGTGACTTATTTCACCTACTGTTCCCACTGTTTTTCTATCCTAATTCTTAATTAGTCATGTTAAACAACACAGATTTTATTATGTACTATTATTATTATTGCCAATAATATTATTATTAAAATTATGTTTATAAATTGGTTGTGTTTTCCTCGTGAATTACCGACGCGTCATAGATCAGTGTACTAACACATCAGATGACCGACCACTGACGCCACGTGATTAATGTTAATTTGCTAGGGCCCAACCTAGTTTATTTAAAACAAGTTAGAAAATTGGTATTTAAGTATCCTAGTGCGTTTCGTTTGAGTTATCAAACATTGGATACTCGGTTACTATGTTACAAGTCCGAATCTCACTCCGCTTATATTCGCATAGGGAGTTATTTTGAAGCTGCGTACGCGAATCCGTACCTAGTAAATGAATTAATAAAATATAATCATCGTAGCATTTAGTGATGCGAGATTGGATCTTTGTTTGCAGCCTTAGGTCCGATAAGTTTACTACAATAATTTCTGCCGAGTATTATACACACTAGATAATATAGATTCGGTATCCCCCATTAATTACGTTTAATATATTGAAGTAAGTATCAGATACTTTGTAAATTTCTATTAAGGTAGTTGTGTCGTACTATGGTTGCATATTTATTCACAAAATGGTCTGTTAATTAATCACTAGAGCCTTGATGTGAATCTAAATTTATTGATATGAATTGGAATGTCACATGAATAAATGTTTGCACAAATTTATACATAAATCTCATTGTTATTTGGATATAAATGGGTTTAGTAAACTGGAGTTAGTGGAAGATTTTAACCAATTCTATAAGAACAAAATCTGTATTGGTTTCTAAAACAGCTGATTGATCACTGGTAGCCAATATAACTTAGTTAGAGGTACAAAAACAAACTACAATCCATGTGAAAATTGTCAGAAGTTAGGTGATTTTAAATTTCTATTACAGAGAGGACTTTTCAGAACCATTTTTATAGTATTATGATAAATATCCTGACTGCCTACTTAACTAGTATTTTGTTTCTATTATTTTCACACTCATCTCGTCCGATGCTATTAATTAATTAATTGTTACTATGCCACTTATAGGCCATTAACTAAAACCAATTATCTATGTATTTATCTTGTATAAATACTTCAATATGCAGTCAATATTTGATTACAGACACTTTTGTCTTAATGAACTAAGCCTGTCCAGTGGTTTACCGTGCACGTTGTAATATTTGTACACACATGTTAACGTTGGATGATTGCTCTCGTTCAGTTTACTACTCGGTTGGGCCTAAAATACATTATTTCACAACTCTTCGCATCCCAGTTATTGAGATGTAAGAAATAATCCCAGATGATTAACCTTCATAGTCAGTTTTAATCAAGCTTTTACAATATTGTCGGTACTGTTAGTTTCGGTTGAATTTGGTTCACTATAGTAGCATAAAATGTAATAAATAACAATAATTTATTACCACGTTCTAAAACTGGATTCTTTATCTTAATATTCATCATATTAAAACTAGTAGTTAACTGAATCATATCACTGGTCTATGTATTAAGTTCATTTATTTATACTCAATTCGTCAACTGATTCGACGTTAGGATTTAGCATATTCTAACTAGCTAGTCATTTTTTTAAAAATAAACAACGGATACAATTGACATGAAAAAACTCGTCATTACCCTTAAAAGTTAGTTACATTAACTCATGTATAATGAATTGAGATGGTTTGTGGAGATTGGTATTTTTAGTTTATTGAATGTCACAGATTGATGTTGGCAGGATACCACT
Source organism: Schistosoma japonicum (assembly GCA_025215515.1). Taxonomy (NCBI): domain Eukaryota; kingdom Metazoa; phylum Platyhelminthes; class Trematoda; order Strigeidida; family Schistosomatidae; genus Schistosoma; species Schistosoma japonicum. The sequence continues at coordinate 38,577,337 of CM046069.1, read as the reverse complement.
GAAAACCAGGTAGCACTGGACAACTGTTTCGCCTCAATATGGGACTTCTCAGCAGTTCGAACCCTCGATTTCGCCTCAAGGGCTTTCGGTTGTTGAACACCTAGCTATTTACATCACTGGGCCGTTATCCAATGTTGGAATTCCCACTTCTAAGTATAATGTGCTTTACACAGCGTATCATCTTTGTATACATATACTTGAAAGATATTAACTTTCATTAAGGGAAAAAGTAATGAAAAATGAATAACATTACGTTTCTTATAATATAAATTTAATGTACATTATTTGTTGTTACTATGATTTACTACTGAGGTTACTTCGTATATTTTCAATGTTTATTAAGTATATTGTGACCGACATTTTCAGTTATTATTACATTCATAAATTGGGTGAGCGAAGTATAACAGAATGTAATATCGCAGATTTAACTCTAAGTGATTGGAGTTATCCATTGTTAAATGGTTTCTATGAATATGTTCAGTGTAAAGCAGTCAAACGTGTAGGATAAAAATCATTAAAACAGTCCTGAAAATTATGTCTAAACATACAGCAGTCGATAATAAAGTGGATAGAAATAATAGATATTTGAGTATGGACAACATTGTAGGTAACCTAAACCAATATTAATAATTCAGAGGTTAATTAATGATTCATCTCATGTTAACTAGCCTTATCAATGATTACTTACAATTAGGTATATGATATTTTGTGGAGATTAGCTTCAATATGTTGTTTGTATTAACCATGGACTAATCTCTGTTAGGTATCATTAGAAACTAACGAGCACTGGACAGCTGTTTAGTTCTAGTATGTAACGCTTCATAAGTGAGCTTAATTATCACAAATGGCACTGGATGATTCTCTCCATATATAAAAATTTGACTGAAACACGAATAGTGAATACCTACAGGCCTAGTGGTGCTTATAGTCAAATGTTAGCTTAACGAAACTTAAAAGCCCTGGATTTAATCGGTGGTGGGTTAGTTTGTGTACACTGATAAGAGGTTCAGCTAGTATCTCCCGGTTTTCAATAGTACTCGGCTGACATCAACCTACGACGAATACAAACAAAATATCTAGCATTTGACTCGAACACCATCCGTATCATGTGATATACATTATCAAGTTGGGTACAAGCCTAGATGTTTAGATTTAGTCACGTGCTTAGCCTAAAATGATTAAATAGATCATCAGTCTTACATATTGTATGCATAAAAATGCATAAATAATATTTCCTTAGTGTATTTATTAATGCATATGTTTTAACTTTAAGTATCGTGTGCATATTTTTGGTCTAGGAGTTAACAAATATATCATCCACATGTATTGCATAATGATGACAGAGAAAGACAGAAAATTACATTCTATCAGCTTTTATTCAGGGAAAGGTAACGGCAATTTTTGCTCTTCATGATGATCTATATTTCAATCTTTAAAAGCTGATTGACCATCTATATAACATATTAAATTGATCCAGATCATAAAGCGATCGAAATTGTAAATAACTATCGTTCGGATCTTATTGAAAGGGGGAGGGGACTTCAAAGCATTGATTTTTTGTTATAGAAAACAAGTGTTTCGGACTGATGCTTTTAAGCTGTGCATACATCAGTAGTATAATGCTATAAATTGCAAAGTATTTCTAAATTGATTTGGAAAGATACAAGTTTACCGACATCAACTTTTTAAGAAGCCACTACGTCTCATACTTGACATTTTACTTCAATATCTCAGTTCACGCAGTATATAACAGCATTGTTCGAATCATCATTATATTTTTAGCCAATAGAACTGTAAAGAAGTAAATTATCCAATTACCACGCCATACACAACTTAGTAATCTGATTATTTATGCAAATAATATGATTCTATTTAATTATACTCTCGATGTTTCGCAGAATTTAACGGCAATTTTTGATCATGAATTAATTTATTAACCGGAGAGCCATTGATAGAATATTGAACAGTACAGAAAAGTGATGTTATCCTAATGTAAGATATCTCGATGATGTTGTAGTTTACAAAATACAACATATAAGCTTAGAGACATTAGTTTTCGTAGAGATCTTGATTGTATTATCAACTGTTTCTGGCATTTATTAATCGACAATGAAAGATTAGAATAAAATCAAGTTCAGTGACGTGAATCAAACACATTATGAATTAGCTAGACAATGTACGAAATCTTTTGTTTGCATCTAATAGATTAGGATCAAAGAAGTAAACAATGGCAGTCAAATTGAGAAAATAGGTCCATAGGGAATTGTAAGTTAGCTGGAAATAGACAATATGATTCAACTAACAAGGCAGAGAGCATAAAAGAGAAGATCACTACATGGTATAATACCACATCTCATTCATGACACTGGGTGGATTCCTTTGGCTGCGGATTAGTATTAGAATTCAGAGAATTACCTCCTAAAACTAGTCATTAATACACACTATAATCTATGTGATGACATAGTTTAACATCTTAACAATTACTAAGGCCGCTTTGGTAGTATGTGTTTTAGTCTGTGCTTTTCATTTCATTTATTCACATGATAAATATAACTTTCATTATTAACCTACCCATTTCGTTAGAATTTTATTAATGTAAAATCTTACTCTAGTTATGTTTTAAGTGTTTAGTCATCTAGTACAAAGATGTGCGTGATAAACTTAAATGCCATAGTAATAAAAGATTAATAATCTAGCTACTGTTATTTTGTCTCTCACTTCCTCTCCACCCCCCTAAATGTACACTGCCATATGCACTGAATATACTAAGCAGTATATATGCAGATACACATTCACCAGGTACCTACTAGAATCAAGGTCAAATCACCTAATCTATTGACTTAATACAATTCGTCCACCTTGTAGCCATAACCACCACCACCATCATAACTACGACGTGCTCACCAATCCAGTGACAGCCTCACGTGTGCAAGAATTTAATCTGAATCATAGTGAAATGTACACAAATCTGTTACTATGGTGATTCAAGCGTACATCGTGATTAAAAGACAGAGACAGAGATTATCCGTTATTTGGAATAGATGGGTTTTAAAAAAAATCTTTTGTTTTTCACTCAATTTGCATTAGATTGATGAATATCACAGTAAAAAGGAAAGGTTATGTATGGATGTATCTAAGCAAAGATGCCTATAAACATTATTTAACTTATCAATTCATCATAAGCACTGGGTCATTGGGTTCAAACCTTTATCCTGATCATCAAAGTAACTAAATGATTGTTTTAGCCTGTTAAACAACAGGTGTGGCTCATAACACTTGACGAGGTATGAGTTATTTTTGCTTACAATGAATATGTAGAATAGTTGAGTCATATTGTTAAAAGGAGTAATTTTATTTTCAAAGTGAAGCTAAGTTATAATATGGTGATATGCCAATTAGAGTCCAGGTACCTGCTTTTTGTCCCCAATTCAAACTGCAACGACAGCTGGCTTCAACGGTTTTAGTAAAATATATCCTTGTTCAGTTCTTAAGACACGTAAAATTGAAAAAAAAAATAACATATCTGTTACAAGAAGCGCTAGTTACTTATAATGCAGTGTGCATTTGAAACGAACATTACACGTTGAACTTCAGAATCTACACCTAGTCAAGGGGGTTGGTAGTGTTTTTAAAGGTCCACTGTATAGCCTACTTCAATGATAAATCAAACTGACCTCAAATATTTGAAAATTGTTGGTTTTTTATAACAAAGTTAAAGATTCATGTACTCTACATTCTGGTTGAATGATGATATAATTAAATTTCTTAAGTAGTTCACATTAATGACAGCGAAGCTGTATCGGTAGAGGAGTCGATTTAAATATTTTTTGCTGTGGCAAAAGCGTTATGGGGACCAAATGCTATTCAGTAATTTTAAAAGTTCTTTTATCAAATTTTTTCTAACTTTACAGTGAGAGGACTCCATTTAGAAACAGGAAAATTTCATTGTTACTTTATGTTCACACTAATTTCATTAGCTTTGAATGTAACTATGCCTTTATTTTCTGACTAGCTGAAAGATCGTTCGTAGGCGTCTTCATGATGTAGCTTAGCACGACGTTTTTTTTACTTTTAACATAATAGTTAAGTCGACCAAGTTTTGAAGTGATATAGATAATCATTTTTGGATATCCGACATATTGCCAAGGAGTCAGAATGTATTAAGTCGAGTGTCTAGATTCTAGTTGAAATGAATTTCAATTACTCGACAATATGCAGGATGTTCAAGTCCCCAAAACTGACTAACGCTGAACTAAAATGCACCGACTAAATATAGATCTCCATATTAACAATCGAAATACTCTAATCTTTACGAATATATAAAGTTATACCCGCTGAGCAAGTTAGTGGAAATCCTAAGTCAGTTGGTCAATGAATAACTTTATGTTTTAAGTGAAAGATACTGGATCCAAGTCCCAGTATTGTATGTAACTTAGGCTAACTAATAAATAATTGTTAACCTAATACAAATATCACAAATAAAATACAGACACTCTTATTAACAGATGTATTGTATTTTATTCTTACACCTGTTATGTTAATGAGACACGTGATAGTCAACTTATCTACCCAGTTAGATATAGCCTGATCACGTGTCTTATCCACATGACATCAACGCAATTACATGATTTTCGTACAATCCAAGACTAACTTACTCCTTAACTTCAGATTAGTAGGTTTATATAGTAAAGTATTAGTATACAACGGTACTCCAACTGAAATCAATGCATAATAAATACCACTGTAAAACCATTACGTCATAACTATTCGTAGAAGAGAATTGATTGGAGTGTAGGTTCCAGTAGTACTTTCAGACGTCAGGTGGTTGGAGCTAATCAGCATAAAACACTGTCCAACCGAAGTTTCGTACTGATTTGCATCCAGCATCAAGATGTACAGGCAGTCTTGAAGAAACTAGTGGCCTTTGTAAGATTATAACCAAGGTTACTCAATTTCATCATCTAAGATGCCACTAAGCTGTTATAACAGCGACTATCGTTTTGTAGGACTAAGTTATTTATTTTGGTCGGTCACAAGTAGTAACAAATGTCATATTCAGTCATTTAATGCTGATCGGATTTTATCGTCTAGTCCGTAATATTCTTAATAAATTAAATGGTTTAATAACATTTTCACAATGTTTCGATGCTTGGTGATTGGACTTCGTCAATAAACAACATTGGATATAGGTTTCCTGGAAGTTAAAACAAAGAGATTTGTTAGAGTGATCAACAGAAAATCACTAAAAATAGATGCGTCATTTTCAACTTTTGTGGCTTAAAGTCTCAATAGAAGCATAGTCAGAAATACTACCACTCAGTTAGTCTAACAACACTTTATTTGTGATTTTCTAATAAATCGGTTAATGACTCGGAGATGAATAATTTAATCACAAAAGTTTCGGTGTGTCTCAGCATTAAATTGCTAATAATTGTGACTTCATTATCACCATCTTCAAGTCGGCTGTAGTTATCCCCAACATTTGAAGTTTTCACTGTGGATTGTCTAAAAACATTTTAGCTCGTTTACTGGATAAATGTTGTTTGTTAGTGTTTAATTTTAATTAAACATTACACTTTAATCACTAGACATCATTATGTTCTGTGTTTTTCATCTAACATATCGATCTGTGCTACATAAAATATGCTCACAGAAATCAGCTCCGAATAATTTCAACAGCTCAAAATGAAATCGTCAATTAAAACTGCATGTCACCAAACAACACTTCCCTACTAAATGAACTGAAAAAAGATGATCGAAAATGCTAGATACAACATATAGTGAGGATTGAAACTGTTGGCGATAATTTCAACAAGTGAATATATACAGAGAAAATAATATAGTTAGAACAACTTGTTTACTTGTCACACTGATAATCTAGTATCATATACAGTGTACATATACAGCTTTGGATATTCGGAAATGGCGGTACCAAAGAAACGGTATTAGACTAAGTGAATGTTGATTTGACCCTGACATAACCAAACTGGGAACAAACAGATCCTCTAGCATAATCTTTTCTCCTACAAGTAACTGAAAGTGTTTTTTTTGTCGTTGAAATTCGCTAACATATGATGAATCATCAGCACATTTAGCCCAAGCTCTGCGCTGTGACATAGAAATGGGTATTCGATATCTGACTGGTTCGTACATATTCTTTAGCCATGACTCAGATTAAATTTTTATTAGAATTACTCCCAAGTAAAATACAGAAACTCAATTCAATACATTTTAATAATTGCAAGTAAACTGGACACTCACCATCTACCTGATTTCAAACATCTTTCAACTCCCTATTCATTTTACAGACAAGAACTGTAATTTCTTGTAAATAACGTCAATTCATATGCTTTACTTTTACGTTTGGCATAAACGAAAACATTCATCTTAGGATTTATGTTTAATTACTACTAGATTAACTTGCAGTATGTACCATAAATCAGACTTACTTCTTAGTCATAGAACTTTGCTCTACAAATTCACTTAGTTTCAATTGTTACATTTAAAAAAAAAATAATAAAAGGCCACATAATTCATGTATCAATTTGAAGTTCGCAAATTGCTTTGTACTTAATTCAACATTTACATTTACATTCTGTACAGATTAGTCATTAGTTGAAATCAACGAAACTAAACTGAATGTACTGTAACAGTGTTGAAATTACTATGTATAATGTTGTTAAAGTGAATTTGTTCTCTTTCTATTTCAGGGTGATCAAGGAAAAAAATGTGCTGGATGAAGAGCTAGCCTTGTGTAAAATGAACTTGTAAGATGACATATGAGACTATTTTGTAAATAAGCTTTCCTTTTGTACTAGAACCGCGTAGTTTAATTTTTAAAAATAAAAACCTGTGAATGTCACTGCAGTGTTCTCCCTTTGCGTGAAGTTCCTGATTAACGTTGTGTACTGTAATTTTTAGGTCTTCTCTGCCTGTCGATAACTGCCGATAACACGTGTTACAGTACAAGTTTGATGTTTATTTGTTAAAGTAAACAAGTGTGATATCGTGTACATGTTTTTTTTGGTATCATTATAAGTGAACATACTTTCCAGTTATTAATTTATTCATAAAATCTGTTCTACTTTGTGGATTAAAACTAGTTTTCTTTATCTATAATATATTTTGAAAAGTATAATAGTTTCAAGGTTTAGGTAAACATTTTACACAGATAAATACATATGATACAACACACAAAAGATTTGTCTCATAATAAACATTACTATTTGCTTGGTGGCTTACTGATTATAGAACATAGTTTCTAACCGCTAAATTACAGATCAAATCCTTCCACTTTCCTTCGATTTAGATAATCAGGTAATGTCAACAGATGTCACACAAACACTATCATTCAACATCATGTACGTGTGACCGAAGAGGAAACTTTAAGTCAATTAGTACTCTAATATGTTATAATATAAGTTTAGCTGAAATCACTCTGTAATGAAAATGTATCTTCATTTTGCTCAGTTTCTACGAACATTCTGACATTGAATATATATTCGTTGCTCATTATACTAAGTAATCGTTATATCATTGAATGAATATTTGAATTATTTATAAATTATTCATAAATTGCATCATTACAGTGAATACATTTCATATTCTCTGTCTCTCATAAATAAGATTCTGATTAATATATGAGATCAATTGGTTAAAATGTTCGCATTGTCAACTGCGTGCTGCATAAATTATAGAATGTGCTGAAGTTATCCGTAACGTTTCAGCGTTTGCTAAGTGTGTTGTAACCAGTACCTTCAGTCATTTTTATAGTAATTTGGTGGATAAGGCTACAAATTGAAGCGTCATTTTCACTCGTCATTTCATTGTAAACTCTAATTTTTAGTAATTTTGTGTTTATCAACATATCAACGGAGTTACAGTGACATATAAATGGCGAATAACTGCAGACACTTGAAATGAAAGCTTTAGTGAAAAATACTTGTTAGTGTGTAGAACTGATCAACTAAATAAATGTGAAAATAGCTGAAAACGCTGAATATAATAAACTGTAAACCTTACAGATAATGTCAGTACATTTTATCATTTATGCAACACGCAGTTGACAATGCGAACATTTTAACCAATTGATCTCATATATTAATCAGAATCTTATTTATGAGAGACAGAGAATATGAAATGTATTCACTGTAATGATGCAATTTATGAATAATTTATAAATAATTCAAATATTCATTCAATGATATAACGATGACTAACTTTGAATCTACAAAACTCTTGTCATCTACACTTCTTCTACTTTCAAAATGAATGTATTATTGGTGGAGAGAACTCAGATAAAAAGTACATGTGATTGCATCATATGATGATCGTTCGTTACATAATAGTATACATATATTATACACTATTTTACTAAGCATAACCAACATGTATCTGTATACTACTAGGTTAGAAATGACTGTAATTGTTTCCGCATATGTATATCAATGTTAGATTCACTATTATCAGTGCTATTAAAGAAAGATATTTCAACAATAAAGTGAATTCTTGTAGAATAAGGTTACTATAGTTATAGCATTCTATTATATAAGTGATATGTAAATGTCAACTTAATATCGAGTAAGTATATACAGATATATTTATATTTCGAGTGTGACGTAATACATAATTCTAAATGAATATTTTTCACATGATTGATGAAATAATGAAAATGTACTCTTTGTTCTGTTTGTATAATATTAGTGAAATAAATGAACTTTACCAATAGGTTAAGAATTCTAATAAGATTTATTGGAGATTGTTGGGTTTAGTAGTTTCACATAAAGAACGACATTTCGTCAGACAACGATTGAAAACCATGAGCAGTAACCATTTGTTTCATTCTAGTATATCACTCCTCAGTAGTGCGCATCCACAATCCCGTTAATGATTAAACTCAAGACCTGCAAGCTCCGTAGCAATCGAATAACCATTTGTTTAGTGAATGAATTACCCGGGCTTTGCAACTGTGGTGATCTCCAATAGTCAATTCATATAAATCTAGACAATTATTTAATTTATGTGTTACTCATTTTATTTATTAGATTGCTTTGGTGTACTACGATAATCGTATCTTCACATTCCTTACACCTCGTTTGTCGTTCTATTCTCAACCCCTACGCTCATCTATGTTTAAGACATTGGTATTTTGATATGATTTGATATATATTCCTGGTTTGACTCTTTGCTGGATTGTTTGTGGTCCTGTTACAAAAGAATATAATACGATACAGCCTTGTGAACGTAATTCGGAATACTAAGTTCTAAGTTCTAATAACATCGTTAAAAACTATAATATGAATCAACTTTAGATGTCACGTTAATATCATATAATTCTATTTATGATTTTTGATTCACTTTTGATACAGCTGACTCCTAATGGTCACATCTCCATACAACTGTAGTATGTAAGGTTATGTATGGTTTGTGAGTATTCGACCAATAACTAAAGTAAAAAATCTTGTGATCAAAGGTAGACTGTCCACAAGATAGAAAATAGGACAGACTGATAGGTCAATCTTAGTTTATTCTCTTAAAAATGTTTACATGTGTGGGTATATTTACTGATGAATATAAAGAATTAGATTGACAGAATTACAAGTTCTGTACTAGGATAAAACGGTCGTCCACTACTTCCTTGTTTTCATTATTCCCCTACTGAAATCAATTTTTGAGTTCAATTGTCACCGAAAATTATATTTCAGTTACAACCGATACACCGAAAGGCAAACACAGAAAGTAGAGAGTACTTGAAACGAAATCGTTAAAGAAACTCACCTTTTATGAAGAAGAAGAAGAAGAAGAAAGTTAATTCTAGTGGTGTTGATGGTTAAATGCTAATCTCGAGACCTTACAGTTCTTCATTGGGTTCCTTGGTTAGTTCGACAGTGTGAACTAATGAGGTATCCCATGCCAACACGTATCAGTTATTCAACATTTCTTGGCTTTCACTGGTATCAATCCAAACTAAATCTGTAGCGAATATAACTAACAAATCAAAAAATCATATATTTTAACACTAGTTATAAAATTAGTTCTCAGATAAAATTGTAGTCCCCCCACCTCTTCTCCCTTCATATAGCTTAATTAGAACTTTACTCAAAACCTTGGTTGGCATGCTACAACAAGTTATTGAATACTTCATCAATAAATCAAGGCCTTTCATTGTATACATGTTCATTCATTTCATGATCCAGTTAACTATTTCTCTGTCTTTACACATGATCAATTACAAAGTATTAGAAGTTTAAAATTTTTAAAGTTCAAGAAAATATTATTTTTTCTCTTTTTAAAAAATTGTATCAACTTTTTTTTCATGAATGCATTTATTGTCATCGTAATTCATGATGAAACATGTTCTAGTTAAAAATGAGATTTTCTTGTTACATGTTCTCATTGAGTGTAGATGCATATTAATCAGTTCAATGATAATGATGACAAACTCTATCCAACAGCGCGTGTTTAATGGCCATATGTTCAGTGGATTTTCATATGAAAACTATCATGCACAGGATTATATTTGTATACAATGTAGCTATGAATTTTGTTACTATGGTTGAAAAATGACAATGATAATTAATTACAAAATAAAGTGAAGTGTGATTTCATGATAGGCATAATTTTGTTGAGCGATAATTAGTATGAGTATAGTGATTAGTGAATGATGTTATCCGCAACATTTTAAATGTGTAAAGTGTACCGTGTATACAACCAAGTCAACCTGTGGTATATACCCATACATACTGATAATTAGGAATCAGCAGGTAGTAGTGAGCGTAGAAGAAGATATATTTGATCATGAATAGGACGTAGGCTGAATTGTACTATCTATGCTGGCTGACTAAAGGAGGAGTTGGTTCCCACGGTTCGTCGTGTCGTAATCTGGTGGTCATACTTAACTGAGCCCATTCAGTCAATTGTGCCCATCAAAATAAATATGATCAACATCAATAACGAGAGTCTGCATAGCTATTTCTATTGGGTGGATTATTTACAGCTACTTGTTCATTAATTTTGATGGATCCAGCGTTTGATGTCATTTTTTCTACTGTTTTAGTAGGTGAACGTTACACATTATTGTAATTTTCACTAGTGGTTTTACTTTAGGAACAACACTTATTATTTCCATATTTTTCACCCAGAATTTAATATTCTCTATATTGAAATGTTTATAGAAGAAAATTTCAAATAAATCCACCCTATTGAGCTAAAGTTCTTGATGTAAATTCTACTCTAATATATGGTAGTGATTCACCAGACTAATGGAAATGTGACTTAACATTCTGGATAGGTAGCGCTTATTGAACACCGAGAATATTACAAATAAATTACTCCGATTAGTGTTTAGTACTATTTCGATAATCGTTAACAGTGAGATCTAAGATATTGCAATTTATTACAAACTACTAGTCACTGTAAAAAATAAATTTGCAGTTACAGATATTTGAGGTACCAACTCACTGAGTACATATGCCAGGAAAGATTAATTAAATACTATGCACACTACTGAATAATTCCATAGATATCGTTAGTTAATGAATGTTGTATATAGCTCTGACATTTGAAGCAGTGACTACTTGATATGAGTCTCAATACTGATATCATCACTGTCATTTAAGTACTTTTAACCGAGGAGTCACAAATAGGACAGAATGTGTCATAAATTTCAAGAATCCTGCACAGAGTTGCTTGAGTTGAAAATACTAATTTATTGTTTCATATTTACGAGTTTGTTTGAAGAGGAATTAGCAACTCCAATGGATAACTGAATCATGAATGGACATTAATGGCCATTGATTATGTCAAACTTCTGATCAGATCATGTAATAAATTAACTGAGATAGTGAATTTTCTTTAATTTCTTGTAAATAAAATGTAACATGTTTGTTGGTCAAAATCTAAATCACATGGATTCAATCATTTTTATTTGTTGAGTGTATATACTGGCAAGCTGTCTTAAATACATACATCTGCTAATTGAATCAATAACTTTATTTGCAGTTTATATTCTTCATTGATTGATCTCGGTTGGACACCTCTGTAAACCAGGAAACCTTGGGCAACTGTGTGGAACCACTCATAAATGGACACATACGACCTTACTATGGAATCGGACCTCGAATATTCTGGTTTCTCAGTGAACGCTTAATCGTCAACGGGATTGGACTCTCAGGTACCCACTGGCAGAATTCCAGCTTCAATTAATTTGTGATATAGTGCATTAACTAAACTTCGCTATTTCTTTCACTATTGACTAACATCTAGATATTCTAAAAGTCGTGTTGATAAGACGTGACTAGTGGAGTTCATGTATATCATAATTGCAATAGTTATGTCTAAAGGCACTAATAATTGCTGTGCTTTATCCCAAACTGATTGAAATAGGAATTCTACCACAAAATGGAGGGTGGTCTATTGGTGCTGGTAATTAATCACTCGTTGCGACACCTTAACGTCATGGGTTCATGGGTTCACACTTTTAAGAAATCTCATACCATGAAGAATCATCAACCCAGTGCTTTATGTTTCCAGTGGTACTTAAAGAAGATTAATCTGAGGTGAATTCAAATGACGAATTAAATACCAACTTCTAGAAAACAATCTTAACTGAATAAAGAATTGTAGTTTAGTAAGTTGCAATCAGCAATTTTTTGTTGTTAACTATTTCCGTCACATAAACAGGTTCTCTTTTTAGGTTAGCTAGTAGCTTAAATATAGTTTGAGCACATAAACTGATATTATGTTTAACTTATGATCAATGAAGTGTAACACTATAATTAATCTGTGTCACGTAATTGAAAGTAATAGTAACGGATCGATTAAAAAGATATGTTCATAACATGATGATAGACAAGTTACTAAGTTATTCAGAAACATGAAAAACCTTATATTTGAGATCAAGTTAATCGTAGTATTTAGAACAAAATCAGTAGGGTTTCCTACGATTAAAATTTAATTAAATTCTTTGATATTTAACAGCACTTTAACTTATATCGATTCATAATGAATGAACCACCTTCACTGTTAAACTAACTGAGAATAAACATTTGATTATTTTATCATAGTTATGAAGGTTAGTCATGACAAAGACAGTCATCACCAATGAAAATGAATAACAGTAGCGCTACATAGTGTTGTGAATACATCTAGAAATTTGAATCACATAACTCTAATTCAATGGTCTGAACGTAAAACACGCACCTAGAGACCTTAAGGTTCTTGTTTAGTCGCTCATTGGGTCGTTGGTGTGTCCTAGAAAGTACTTTCTAAAAACGAAACATATGTCCAGAACTTCTTGATTATCAATAGCTCTCTAATTGTTATCAATCTGTGATAAATAAAATAGCACACATTATTCTTTCGACTAAAGTAAAACGCCGATTTCACAAACTCAAGGCTAAGTATTAACACTGTCTTTTGGTTAAGATGCCGTAATGTAGCATAACTCACAGTATATTACTCTGTAAGAAATTAGTGAAGAAATGTATTCGCAGACACATTGAGTACCGAGGATCAGATAACATCATTTTTCATGTATCGTACAGTGACTCCCCCAAAGAAAAATAAGAAAGAAGAGAATGATGGTTGGGAGTAACAGCATTTTTGAACATGAGAGGTATGAACAAATTCACCGTTTAATACTTTTAAATGCAATTAGTCAATATAAGGATATTATTATTATTGTTATTATTATTATTATTATTATTATTATTATTATTATTATTATTAAATAACTTTCATTATAAATTAATGATACCTCATCAGGATGCGAAAACTGGACAATGTAGGATCATTGCTTCATTCATTTTATCCAGTACTTCTTCAAAATATGTACTTATGACCTAATACACTCATGTCTCACGACTATAATAAAACTGTCGAACGAATAAATTGGTAATCAGTAACCTTTAATTTATGAAATACTATAATTCCAATTCAATATCATCTACGAATTTCTCCATCACAGCTAACTTTTTGAGTTGAATACGCTTGATTCGACATCCAGTTGGAACTTTGGAAAAACCTCGGTTTAAAGTAAATTAACATATTTACTAATGAGTGTGCATTCTGAAGAGTTTGTATACGATGATACTAATTTTCATCATATTTAACAATTGAACTGATGAAGTTAATGAGGTTATTCAAACATACAGACAATTTCTATTGTAATTAATTGCTAACAATTCTAGGTTTGGTTTAAACCTAACAATGTAATGTCTGTTCATTGGGCACACTTTTATGCAGGTATCTCTTTGTTTTACTAATGTTCAACACCATTTGTATGATTAGCATAGGGTTTTTAAATACTCATATTAAGTGGTTCTATTGTCTCCATAAAACACTTAGACCCATATAGTTTAAACTTTAATAGTGCATACAATATAAACATAATAAGTAGTCCTTTTATCGTTAATATTTTGAAATAAATCACTTGAGAAATGAATGGTGAATGGAAAAATAAACATTTGAATTGATGTAAGTAATTATTTAGGTTAATGATTTTGTTTATATATATATATATATATATATATATATATATATATATATATATATATATATATATATATATATATATATATATATATATATCAAGGATACTCACTGCACAGAAATCTCATACTAAAACGAAATAACTCTTTGGTGATAGTTCTCGGTTTTCGATATCTATCTAAACCATGTTGATTCATGATAAAAAATTCGGATATTAAGACGATTTAGATTAGCTCTCTATTAATATTTATTTTAAACAATTTTTCATCACAAATGGACATTAAAAATGAAATCAAAGTGTACTAATTTATTTTTTTCCGCCTAGTACAAGGCTTCTCATCACCTAAGTGATATGATGTCAGCTGGTTTGGTTAACTTTGGTGTTATTAAGTTGGCAGGAATCAGTGGATCCATGTTAATTGACATTTCTCAGGGAGATGCACTTGGAACTTCCAGGGAGGGGAGACCACCGATACCTGTTGAATTCGAATTCATATAAATCAGTTTATTAGTTCAAAACGCTGCTTGGTCGACAGAATTTGATATCATAAATTGAATCGGATTAGATAATCACTAAAAATTAGGAAAAAATATATAGTTGTTATATTCTAATACAAAACTCCTCAATTGTAAATACTAATGCCAACAATGCTGATCAACATTGATCTACACTCTCAGATTTAACACAGAATGCATAACCATGATAAAATTGAGTTCACATCCAATCATCAACATTTCTCACTCCAATCAACTCATGATGTACTTACTGCTTACTACATCATTCATTTCGATTGGTGAGTAATTATCACATATCCCACATGATTAAACTTGATTGTTTGTATCTTCTCAACAGAGTTGTGGAATTACCTGCTTAAATAGCTAGTTATTAGTGCGTTTATATTGATTTTACAAGTACTACGGTTCCATTCCTAAATTTCCCACTTAAACAAATCGGTTAAGTTGTATTAACTTTCGAAGAATATTTTAATAATGAAGAACTAATAATAACACAGTTATTTATAATGTATATCTATTTGTAAAGTTAGAAAGAGTCATGTGGAGTTAATGGGATCATGTTATTGTATACGAATTGATTCAGATAGTTCCTTATACATTCTTTGTACTGTAAACTTAACGATTGCATATCATCTTTAGTCTAGACTTCCTATATGCTCTTAAATGCCTTTTTAGACTTCTCCATATTCCATTACGATTGTTAATATATTCTCATCTGAAATTATTATTCATGTAGTAATTGATATATAATCATAATTTTATAGAACTCGACTGTGATGATCTACATTACACTTAGATTATGTGTAAACAATATGGTTTATGATAAATACTCCAGGTGTATTGATAAGAAATCCTGGTTTCCATTGATGAAAATACTTTTCAAATTATTCATCAAAATAGTTTATTATCTTATTTATTGTCGACTACAATTTGTATTTACGCCTCAGAAATATACACACACAAACCTACCAGCGATTACCAATGACACTAAATGGTCATCATTCTATACCTTTTAATTCGAAAACTTGTAGTTAAACAGTTAAACTCCTATCTCAAGATGTGACCGTTCTGAATCCAACCTGAAGCTGGAGTCAATATTTAGAAGAAAAATCTCTCCAATTCCCTGTGGTTTCTAAATGGAATGAAACATGAAATTAATCTATGATCAATACCACTTCTTTGGTGTTATAAACTACTAAAATAGTTTAAATTATCACGCTTACAACTAACTAAAACAACCATATTTATTCATAGTGGACAGTGAAAATCACTTGTTTAAATCATGTTTGAAAATCGAAACGAAACAACTTACAATGTTTCATCAATTCTTTTCCTTATATCAGACATTAACGGTGACATACTCACACGTATCCTTATGCCTAATCCGAAGCATGTTCATGTGTTATGTACTAGTAGATCAACATGCATAACATTTGATAATTGTATTTACTGACACACCATAGTAACTAAATAACTCGTATTTCGGCATAGTTAAATATGAATCTTGTATTCTATTTGGATAAAAATGAAGACTTGTTTATTTGCTTAAAAGCTAAAGGTGGTACGTGTATGTTGTATAATATATCGTTGTGATATAATGTGTCATCACGTGGATACAAATATCAATTTATATTCTCACTATTCATCTTTAAGATAAATGGTGTCTGACGTGTAACACTTGTACATGTTGTATAATAACCGTGGTGACTAGTTATTTGTGTTACTATTATTATTATTATTGTTATTAAAATGTGACAAACACATAAGCTTTTAGTGGAGAAGAATATGAAAGTTGAATTGAAAGGAAATAATCTAGACAAAGATGATTTTTGTGTTTAACATTCAGTCTGGTGTTTTGTTACACTAATAGTAAATGATAATGATAATGGATATTTTAGTGACAGAAACGATTAGAAAAGTAAATTTACTGATATTAAAAGGTAATAGATAAGTTTAAAAATGGTTAGTACTATATCGAATGGTATAGCAAGTCGTAAAACTATGCGTAGATCATGTTACAACGTATGTGAATACTAATATACGTTGAATAATCACCAAGTAGTGATAAAGGTCATTATTGTCTAGTCTTTTCATGATAATCAGATTCATTAATCTCCAGTCGCTTTAGCATGATCAAAGCGAGCACACTAGTAACTAACTATTTAAGCAGGTAATTCCACAACTCTGTTGAGAAGATACAAACAATCAAGTTTAATCATGTGGGATATGTGATAATTACTCACCAATCGAAATGAATGATGTAGTAAGCAGTAAGTACATCATGAGTTGATTGGAGTGAGAAATGTTGATGATTGGATGTGAACTCAATATTATCATGGTTATGCATTCTGTGTTAAATCTGAGAGTGTAGATCAATGTTGATCAGCATTGTTGGCATTAGTATTTACAATTGAGGAGTTTTGTATTAGAATATAACAACTATATATTTTTTCCTGATTTTCAGTGGTTATTCAATCCAATTAAATTTATGATATTAAGTTTCAGACAAAATCTAGTTAGTGAGTGTAAAATATTTTTCTTCGTGCTCCTTATTGAAGAATGTAACTCATACACGCAATAAAATCGCATTTATGCTTTACAATTTTGCATTTAGAATACAGAATGTGCTGAGGAAGTTGTAAGGGATTGCTTCTTCAACAATATATGCTCTTTAAATACAATTAGTGTTTATCTGGATTTATAAGCCGTACTCAATTAGAAATAACGCGTTTATAGATGATGTCATAGGGCAAAGATGAAGTGATAAAAATGCAGTACAAGTGTATACGTTACAACTCTTTAGGTTTAACAGCCTAAATATACTTTGTAGTTGTCGAATGACGTTATCAAATAATCCTCGATAACACTAACCACACATAAAATGCGCTATTCCCCAAACCCACCCCACCCCCATCTTAAAAGGAAAAGGAGGTCGATTTGACTGTACATAACCATTTTCTTGTGCCGACGACGTTTGATTGGTGAAACGTTTGCTTGTTATTTCAAATCAGCCTGACGCCTTGATAACACTTGGTATCTACCTGACTCCTTAAATTAAATACACCTGTATAACTCAACAACTGTCTTCTTCCAACACTTGGGTAATCGACTAGGTTCTATACGTAGTAAATATAAAAGATGAAAGTCAGATTGATACGTGACAATTTACTTCAACTAGCCGAAACTAAGTGAACAAAATCTATAAAGTGGGGTAATGGAAGTTTAATTGGTCAGTCATACTATAACATGTATGCCAACATAAGTATGCACAGCAAGTGAAATATTATTTTCAGGGATATCCGTGGCTGCTATAATAGGACTTATTCACTAAATAAACGGAAGATGACCGACAATTCTGAATACGATGCACTCTTTAAACACTGAAAGCGTTGTAGACAGCTTCAGTGATTGGCAAACTTTACTAATATTTAAACAAAATACAAACTATGCTTCGCATTATTTCTGCTTGGTTGATTTATTCAATATTTACTTCCTACCTTTTATCTTTCTATACATGAATTACAGTCAAACATATTTCAAACAACTTTCCTTATTTATTCTATCAATACCAAAATCATAAAACGTCATGCATGAATTATGATTAATTTTCAGTTCATTGAATGTGTTCAACTCATTTGTACACTGTTATAATTACTAGGGTAAATCATGATTTTCAGGTTGCTGTGTTGTAATTGAGAAGGGGTGGTTAGTAAAATGTCAAAACATGTCATTTAGTAATTTTATGTATCTAAGTTACAACAACAATCAGGACAAATAAATGATGTATGAACATATAAAACATGGAAGAAATTTTTCACGTTTAACAAGAGTTTCATTGCGACATTATGTCGTGTAACACTTAGTTACTAAATACCACCTATAATAATGGTAATAATAATACGATTATTATTTCGACTATCATTTATGAAACTTCAGGTATGAAATCACTGATATCAACCTATTCACTTATTAATTACAAAATACTTAAACATATGACCATTGTTTGCATTATTAACATTATTATGATTACTATCAGCATAAATAGGAAATCATTATGTTTTTGATGTTAGGTGGTTGACAGGAAAGCCTGCTTGAGCATGATTTCATGTTAGCTGAAATTTATCAGCATGGCATAACTCTTATTATGAGAAGACTGAGATTCCCTATGAAATGTGAACTGAGATCATTAGGCTTCACAGTCTATAACTTTAAGCAATAACTTAAATCATTTGACTAGCACCAAACCTAGGCCAAACTAATGTTCAAACTTCATCATAATTGTGAGATAAATTGATGGAAGTGAGAATTCTACAAATGAATGCCGGTTCCACGCAATAACGAAACAATTGTCCAGTGCTCCCTGGTTTTCATTGGTATCCAACAAACATCAATCTATGATGAATCCAATCAACGAAGTAAGTAAGAATTAATTAAAATATAATGATTCAGTTGTAAAGCAATTTTCGAAATAGATGGATTTCAATGGTCGAATCACTGAAAATCAGAAAGAAATGAAGACTAGGTGAATATTGTGTAAAAAGACTGTTGTTTTGAAACCAAATGGTCCACTATTCATTAAATAAACATACATAATTAACAGTAAATTCCTAGTATATATGAATAATGGATAATAGTGAAATTTAAAGACTAATCAAATACAATTGTCAATATTAACAACGGAGAAATATGAACCCAAAATACTTCATGAACGTTGATCGAGTTAGTGGTAATCAAAACTCTGTTACTTAGTGCATAGTACTCTAGCCTTTGAAAAGATAGTCATTGTACTTCGTTGTCAATACAAACATTTTAATAACAGTTATCGGTATCAAAAATTTATCCTTTGATTAATTCTTTGTGAATGAATAAAAATGAAGTGAAATAGAAATCGACTCGCCCGATAATAATGTGCTTACTAATGACTAACTTCGAGGAATAACTCTCAGAGACGTAATTACAAGCAGTGGAATGTTAGTGTTAAACAGCACTATCAGTGGTAATGTATGAAGGTCGCACAATATTAAAAATCTACAGAAGTTAAAAACATAAACTTTTGGATGTGAATTTAGTGGTCTGAAAGGTAAGCAATTATAGCACAATCTGATTATGTTGGGTTGGATATTTATGGGATCCCTATTACATACTGTTAGAGAGTATTCCTATACTAGAACAGAATAACTATTTACAGATTCTTGGTTTTCACATTTGTCTAATTGCATTCAACTCGTGATATGAAAAAATTCCATCCTTAACAGGTGATCATTGAGTTGATGAAGCTTTGTGGAGACTAATTTTTTACTTGTTGTTCATATTCATCAAATATTGATTTGCGTTAGGTATCACTATAAACCAGGAAATATTGAACACCTAGTTCGTTCTTGTATGGGACCCCAATTAGGAATCGAACCCTGGACACTTAGGTCATGTGGAAAACGCTTAACCATCAGCACCAGTACGCCATTCGAATTTCAGTGATAGAATTTCTGCTTTAATCAATTTATGATATAGCTTCACTAACAAACAGAGAATCAAATATCATTCTACTGTTTTTCTGTGATAGCCAAAGCATCATTTTGAGTAAATTCTTAGTTTGTAATTAGAGAATATGATGTTATATTTTGTGTATGGTTTATTGCAATACGTTATAGGGTTAGTTAAATAACACTCAACATTAATTAAGTTGCATCTTATGTACTGGGAACTAGATGACTTATTCCAACTCCTCATGATCAACAATCAATCAAGGAGATAACTAAACATACAAAATGTCCTCTGTAAGCAAGGTAGTGTGGGTTGTGATCAACGTATCTAACTTACTATCTTCTTTAATATATCCTTGCCTGGTAAGACTATCGCAGATGCATCCTGTACTGAAAAAGTAGGGAAACATGAGTACTACACTTAGTGTGGGACATCGGGTAGGCGGTTACATCATCCCTAAAGAATAAAATTGTGTTGGACTATTAGCTGATTTTAGATCAACCTTTATAATATGAATGAGGATGTTTGGGTATTTATTCCTTAGACATCTGTTTACTTTTACTAATACTAATACTATTACTGATAATAATAATAATCTCAATGATTTATTATATGCGTCATTCTATGTACGTATAATAATTTAACAATAATATATCAAGATCAATCAGATAAACAAACTGTATAAATTTTATAATTGATCACTTAATGATTGTTTGTTTGTATGAATAAGTCATAAAACTGTTTAACAAGTAAATAGATAAACTTATTTACCAGAGTTTAATGTAAATAAATGAATCGTATTAAGTAGTATCTGCATTCATCTGTAAACAAACCATATGCATTCATATGCATGAGAATATCTGAATAAAGTACGATTAATACAACTGACAAAAAGTTTCATTATCACTAATTTTCATATTTATAAAGTTTGTTTTTATAATTTTCTAAAGGTCATTTCATTTAGGAGTGAACATGGACAAATATTTTTGTCAGAGAAATATTATCGACAATTTAAAGACACCAGATAACTTTTCTATTCCAGTTGAGAACATATCCATAGAGTAAATGTATGTTATTCACTCCCCTCCATTCCTCCTCTACAACCACCACCACTTCCTACATACACACAATAAAGTGAAATGTTACGTTGTCAGTATTTTACAACTTCATATAGTTGATGATCTTTACAGTTCATTGTTCAATCAGTACTAACGACTGGTATTTACATTCATTTGAAATTTATTTATTTTATGAATGTTAAATTGTCATCGATACTTCGTATTTTTTATTATTTCTTTCAATCGTTCTTCAGTAAATTATAATTCTTCGATGGAAATGAATTTATTCATTTACTTGTCAAAGATGATATTTATTGATTTAAATGCATTGAAGGCATATTTTGTCTACCTTCAAAACGTACACTTTCTATTCAAAATTGTTTATATTATAGAATTGCATAAATCGACAAGAAATTGATCGCTACATTGAAAAGCTCAGTTGTAAAATTGTCACCCATATTCCACTGGAAGTATAAGTTCCCATAAGATTTCAGATATGCTTCTATGACTAAAGTCAGCTAGTAAGAAACATAGATACATGATATACTGGCGCTTACCTACAACTACAGAATATTAAACAAAGTTCGCAGTTATTTTGAGTTAATTAAACGTATGACCAGATGAACACAGTTAGCAATGAGCACTAATGACTAGGCGATGTAACACAGAATACTAGTAAGTGATCTATCAATATATGTGTACCCTCCTAATAGTAGTAACTTTATTATAATCGTTGTATATTATTACTAAGTACTACATCTTTGAATACATTGTTATTTATGATGAGTGCATATAGTATTTTACAAATACATTTAACAGGTTTTCATTGTATCCGGTTGCTTTGTTCAATAATATTATTTTGCAAATGATATGTTGTTTTAATGTTTATTTAGAAAAGAAGCGAACAATGAAATCATTTCTATTCAGACTTTTAGTTGCTACGTCATGATGGTACTTGGTTAGTTGTCACCGGACATATTGACATGTACATTGCTATAATAGACATGTAAAATAGCTTTTTCAGTCATATTCAATACGGGTTGGGTTTAACTGTTCATAAAATGTTATTAGTTCTTATGAAATCAGTTTTAATAAATTCAACATTTCGAACTTAGTTCAAGCATAAATGAAGAGTGATTGTCAATCTAACTTAGTGACTGCAATTAAAGCAAGTATATAGTAGCTAATAACACTAAATAGTATCTATACTCTACCGTAAACAGGCGATTAATAAAAACGATAACCGGGACATATTTATTGTATAAAGCATGATATTGTGCGATTTGATGCAACACTACGTAACTACGATGATAGATAATTACCCGTAGAAATGTTGATAGTACTCTTGACTGTATCATTCTAACCCCATACCATGCAATCGGGTCTTGTTTAAGCTCAGGGAAACTGTCTACTGAACGAGAGAATAGATTTCGACTAGTGAGCATAAGCTGTTTTTGCAAGGAAAAAGTACTGAGAATTAATATCATCGGGTGTTGGGGGTGGGGGTGGATGGATGTCAACAGAAAACTTCACTTGTCTTAAGTTTCGTGTTCTTTGAAACTCGTCATGAAGAGATACTTGTACTCTTGAGTAAACTGATTCTGTCTCTTACATTTGACCAGCACCACCCAGTTTCATAATCTGATACTATTGTCACTAATAGACTGCACAAACGTTCCACCGACCACCGTTTAGTAATCAGTCAATTTAATGTTGTCTTTTAGGAATTATCAGCAGTTTTCATTCAATACAAATCGTAACTTTTGATTGTACGAAGATTAAGTATGATATCAAACAAACTTAGTTATATTTTTCTTCATTCAAATAAATATCTCATCTCATCCGAACTTGTTATCCAAGAAACACTAGTCAAATGCTAAGTTTTGATATTATGAAATGATACAGAAACACATAGCATATTCTATTGTCTATCTTTACATTTATTTCAATCTCATAAGTAAAATAACGATGCATTTGTATTTGGGTGAAATTCCATTTGTTGCATTGGGTAGTCGTGAATAAACACTGCATCATATGGGTAAGTGGAATAATCATTTATTACATCCTAGTTAGTTGTTGTTCATAATGATATACTGTATTCTTCTACTTATCGTTATTATTATTATTAGAATTTTAATGACCCAGTAGCATAGCTACTAAAAAACAAAGTAATAGTGAACATCTATTTTGTTATTGTTCCTACACAAAAAGCAAAGTGGGAACTCATAACTGCACATTCGTTTAAAACTAACACCTTCATGTTTTAACTAGAGAACAACACGTCGAGATTAGCAAGTTGGAATATAACTGTCAATATTTTTAACTTCTAACTCTAACAAAGTTCGTTTTGTTCCATCCGTGATACATGTTTCACGTGAAATGTTGCTGAAGTGCACCAGTCACGATTTCTCAATAAAAACAAAATGGTCTATCTCGACATTTGTAACAAGTGGCCATACGATTATAATTAAGTCCGTAATTTTCAATAAAACATTGTGATACAATGATCTAATTTTCGTACGTAACATTACATTCATCTTCGTATTTATGGCGAAAATATTCAGCTTAAGGTCATTATTCGTCATATTGGACAAATATGCATCAATGCAAATATGCGATTAATTCAGACACTTACGCATGACCTCAAGTGACACTGGAGAATAGTTTACTCTATCAATCATTTGTTTATTTATCCCTCACCATAGATTTTCTTTCCAGTATATTATAACTATATCTTAGTCGTATTGATAACGTCATTATGTCCTGGTTCGTTTATGGTTTCATGATTGAAAGTATCTATCATTAAGTGATCCCAATCCAACACTAAAATGATTTGATACTTTCATAAAGGATTAATTCCGTATTCAATAATGCTAACTGATAAACAGATAATATTACAATCGGAGTAAATGTCAAAAGATTAAAGCAAATGATCAAATGACTAAATGTATTAGGAAAAAAAAACTCGTTTCTAACCCAAATACTCAACCAATGTAGTATGACTGAGTTATAAGCAAGGTAATTGTTCATATCTTACATATTTCATGCATGATTATCTAAATGCAACTAATTGCTAACTGTTATCATATGCAATATTTATTTAACTTCTAAAGCAGTTTCATCTCTTAATCAAGTTAATTAGTTTGAATCAGACACTCTATATATCAATGTGTCTGTGTAGATGATCGAACTGTCAGACGTCGGATTCAGGTCATTCATTATTAGCATAAAGTGTATAGCACCATATCCATCTCTTGTCACAATAATCACTAGCCTTTCTCTGTTCTAAGTTCATTGCTAACCTCAAATGACTTTAGGTACGATGTATTCGAAACTGTACTCTGTCATGTAGTTTCGATTACTAAAGTGGCTTGATTTTATGCCGGTGTCACTTCTAATTATTATCGATTTGACTAGTCATCAAATAATAGGGGTATTTTTGCGCATACTGAATTTTTTCATTCAATTTTTTTACTTTTTTCTTCTGTATTCCAGATCCTGTGACACATATTCCAATGAACTCTTCTATCCCCTCCCCTTTCACCGGCAAAACAATCTACTTCCCGGATAAACATTGGTAACTAAATATGATATAACTTTCCTTAACTCAAAGTTCAATTCAATTAAAATCTATATTAGTTGTTTGTTATCGTCAGAAATTGATGTTGGTTGAGTACCTGTGAAAATCAGAGAGTACTGAAAAGCTGTTTCATCCTGGTGTGGGGCTTTTCAGAAATAAGCACTCCCGATTCCACCAGAGAATTGAACCCAAGACCACCAGATTGGTGAACGTATGGCCTTCTGCACCACTGGGTCAGTGTCCAATGGTAGAATTCCCACTTCCATCAAACATAATACCTGTCTCTAAGTCATCTAAATACGATAAGGATTCATTTAGTTTACGAATTCCAGAGTTTTCATTTTAATGCGTACAAAAAAAGGTTCACTACACGTCACTATTTATTTAGTAATTTAGTAGTCTTGAGGTTTGTATAAAGCTTTATTATTTTGTGAGCAAGTGTAATTATGATTCCATCTTCAAGGATAATTCGATACGGTTAGATTAGATGATAACATATAATCTTTTGTCGCACGTATTCATCACAGATGAATGATCTCGGTTATGCTTTAATGAGTTGGTGATGAATGCAGATGAAAAATTAAGACCAGTTTCCGGAAAGCCACCTCAACTCAGTTAAGATTATCACCCCACTAATTACCTACTTTTTGACTCTCTCAGTGTTCTAGTGACAAGTCATGACTGGTGGATTTTAAACATGTCGGGATCATTAGCGGTATTTACTTCCTAGATGACAAATTGATTAAAATGTAAGTACTACCATTGAATGCTGGCTGGCCTAATGCTTTTGATGGTAAGGCATCTTCCAAGAAACCTAAACATCTTGAGCTCTGTTAGTGCAAATTCGGTGATGCGAACCGCTTAGGAGTGGGATACTGGGACGAAACACATATCCAATGCTCCCTGATTTTCAATAGTGCCTAACCGTGATCCATCAGTAACGAATACAAACAATAAACTAAAACAAATTTCTACAAAGTCACATCAGCTTAACTATAAGAATACTTTTTCTTTATAGAATTATAATACACAGGACAAGTACTGCTTTCTGATAGCGTTAAATAACAATGATGTTACTTTAGAGGCGTCGATTAGAAAAACCAATGCTTTTATAGATTCTATCATCTTTAGGATATAAATCCAAATGTAAACAGAATCATTTTGAATTAAACTTGACAGTTAACATTAATAAGTTCAAAGGTTCTGTTGTGTTCTCTATTTTATCATATCTGAAATCTTTTGTCTGTAATTCATTAAAACATAACATGTAAGGCTTGACACATCTTATCTTAGATAATAGTCTAATCTTAGAAAAAGGTACACAATAAACCTTTGATTTGTCAATCTTACATATGTAAATTGAAATCAGAAACAAATTTCAAGAAGATTGAACAAGAACAAGATTTAAACAAGGCACGTGTGGAACATTTTTTTCATGTTGTGTTCTATTCTATCTTATCATATTCCCTATAAACTAGTATGTACTGTGGTCTGAAAAAAATGAAAGAAACTAAGTCATAAATTTTGTTTACGTTGTAATCATTATGTGAAAAAGTCAAGATGGTTTTGTGAATAGTTTATATAATTTTCAAAACAACTGACACTGGTCGACTCTTTGACATTGCTCAGTCATAATTCCATACTGACTTTTATTCGAAATCTTCAGTTCTTGCAGAAAACACAATACACTTTAATCATTTTCACATTTGATTGTTAGTATTGTCAACTTTATCCACTTTATAGCAATAACAACATTCAGTGTTTCTACTTTAAACATGGTTGACTACATAAATTGCTGATTTCAACAAGGACATCAGTTTAAGACTAGTTGGTTTGTATTTGATGTGAAGTTTAGAAGAAATTTATTAAAACAGATTACATTGAAACGGTTCAAAATTGAGAAATTCTGTCTAAATCCTATTCTAGCTGATAACTTCATGGCAAATTCAGAGAGTACACTATTCCAACTTACAATCGACACTTTCTATATGTATACGAGATATATGGATGATACAATTATTAATTGTGCCGACGACGTGGGTTTTAATATCAAGTTTCAGTAGTTCAACTGTTTTCACTAATCAAATAATTTCATACTAGAATGAGATGGAAACTTGAAATTTCATTTCCTTGATACAGATATCTATTTCATTTTCTTGAAAACAGACCAGATGGTTCTTTACAAAGATCTCTACACAGAAAACAACTTATAACGGATAGTATACGGATTTCAATAGCTGGGTTCTACAGACCGAAATGAAAAACTTAATTCACATTCTTTCGTTCAAACACTAGACGAATGTACAGTAATGACACAATTCACTACAAAATATCTAAATTCTGAAAAATATTTAAGTTGAAGGTATTTGTATCTTCCCATTGATCTGTTATGGACTGAAGTTGCTATATTTGCATGTTGAGCGGATTGTCTTGATTCAGTGGTAGTAAAATGTATGAATCGGGTTGGATTGTGGATT
This sequence comes from Schistosoma japonicum, assembly GCA_025215515.1. NCBI lineage: Eukaryota > Metazoa > Platyhelminthes > Trematoda > Strigeidida > Schistosomatidae > Schistosoma > Schistosoma japonicum. The sequence continues at coordinate 38,549,735 of CM046069.1, read as the reverse complement.
ACTGATAGTAATCTTAGACCAGAAGTGCAACCTGAACAGTTTCCTACTATGTTAAAAATGACTGTCTTCATGAACACCGAATTTAAAGGAAACATGACAGTAAACATTTTTAAAAATCTTATTTCAACATCTTTAAGGAAAATGTTTTATTCACCGAACTTTACATTGTCTTCTCCTGTCGACCTATTATTTAGAGATATGTCAAAGATTAACTTCCCGTTTGGCACATATTTATACGCATTTACAACTTTACTTGGATGCGTGGATCTAGACAGACATTTGAAAGCTTGTAGAATGCACAGTGAAGCCAATGGATGAGATAAATGATTGTTTTTAACAGAGAGATACATGCAAATATATAAGTGAAGTCCTAAATTTGAGTTTTTAACTGGTAAGAACTAATCAGTAAATCATACCTACGAAGAACTGATGTTCATTAAAAAAATTTGAAATCCTATTACCTTGTCAAGTATACAGGTAACACCATATGGTCGATTGGGATCCTACCAATCTGTGATCAGACTAAGATACTTTGACTAGTTGATCGGTTTTAAGGTCAAGATAATACACAGTAGAACTAATAGGTGATTAATTAGTGCATTTATATAAATGTCAAAAACCAATCAGCATCCTTTTAACGTTTAATTTCTGTTCATATCCAATGAAGAAGAAAAACTTATCGAAACTGGAATTGAGCTAGTAATTTTTTCAAATGACATTCCATTTGATACTGCAAATTTAGTATAAACAGATGGAATTTCATGTTTAGAGCTGTTTTGATAAAGTATGAAAGAAAAGTATTATTATCAGCAAAATTCAATAGAATGGCTACTAAAGTACCAGTTAGGTGGTCTGCCTATAGAGTCTCTTATTATGTATTAATGTTGTTTTCATCAACCTGGTCTGCATTCATTTGTTGTGCAATCTAAAAGTTTCGGGTCCAATTCTTAAGGGATTATGAAGCATATATATCTAAAATTAAGCTCTCAAACTTTTTGATAACTTAACTGCTGCAAACAAGCAGGTATCCTCTATTTAATAGCAGACAGTGAGATACTGAAAAAGATTAAAAGAGACACACAGGTTGATTCTTGGAATATCGATGCTACGGAATGACGAGTGGCTACATAAACTTAAGTTATTCATTTTACTATGCACAAGAACTGAGGGGATCTGTTCACTGACTTCACAATAGTTAATTGTACACTTAATTTTGACATTCCCTCCTGTTTTTTTAAAGACATTCCAAAAAAGTTCACAAAACCTGGGACTAATTATGTACCAACCGACTACCAACAGAATAATCAATAAATGGAACCCCCTACCGCAATATGTATTTATAACTCCATCCACTGACGGATTTAGAAAGAAATTGGATTAACTGATAGATCCGCATTGTGAAACTGAAACTGAAGAGGTGATCATTATTCAAACAATCTACTCAAGTTATATAAATTCTTATAGAAAACAGGTGAATTACAGTTGTTTTTCTCAACAATAGGAAATTGCAAACCCTTCTAACTATCTTTATACCACTTGAACAAGTTAGTAACTGCATGAATTCATTAGTTCAATCAATAACACTGTCATTCACTGAGGTAGGTTATGAGTCATCAACACTCGGATGCATATACATACTACTGACAAGTTAGGCATAATCCAACTTTCATTTATAGTAAAAATTATTTTATGTTGTTTATTTTACAAATTTATTTTATATCGTTCATTCTGAATTACTTTGAAATACTGTGCTTGTTTTATTAATAATTTATTGATTGTTGATGAGATTCAGTCACTTGAATAAAGCGAAAAAAAAAATTTTCATTCCCATGATCATTTAAACATCTGGTTTATTCAATCATTAATTAAAAAGTTCATGTGTTCAATTTCTGTGCAAATAGCTTACAATTTATGCATATTGTTGTAGGCGTGTATAGGCATTATCATTTAACTATGAAAAAAACAGGCAGACTTATGCATTAAGCATTATTATCATCTTTGTTTCAATTATATTCTAAAATGAGAAATAGATTATTTAAATTTATGGTTTTTTCTGCCTGTCTTTTCTTGTTATCTTTCTTCTCTTCTCCTTCTTCTTCTTTGTACAAATGAATGTTTATTGTATGCATGTGTTGTGAGTATGGTGTATACATGTATTCATGTATTGTATTCCATGAAGGCATAAATGTGTATACAATTACAATGAACCCATATTATTCCCTAAGGTTTATTTTTGATGATTAGATTAAACTTTGTTAAGTGGATTTATGATATTTTGAACAGATGAAAATAATATAAACGAGGGTGGGGAGGGGGGTTTGTGTGGAGAGAAAAGAAACATATTACAGAGTAAGTCTTAACAATGCGCTTCAAGGTCATTGTAGTAGTCATAGTGGCAGTAGATAGAATGCTATGGTGGTGTCCTACATATGCATGAGACATGAATAAATAATGCAGATGAATGATACAGACACAGGAAGAAATAACATAAAGCACGAGCCATCTATGTAGAAGTTTAATGAACTTATTTACTTAAAATAGTTTTAATTACACCACCCTCATTCATATGATCGACTGATGGACTGGTAATTGTGTCTATTTGTACATTAATTCATAAAGTGTACAGGAAAATTGTATTTATGCATGACTCATAGTCTACATTTTTCATTGTTTTCAAATCATCCATTCACACCCATTTTAACTTATTATAAATGGAAATAGAATGGAAAACATAGAGGGTAGTGCAAAACAGAACATGTAAATTTCACGTGGCATCTATGGCCTGTTTATTATTCTCCTTCTCTTGAATCCAGTTGTTGTTAACTTTAATCCATCGATAGAACAGTTGTATGATAGGAGATTTTCTACGATAAACTATATTAAATATCACGTTGTTCTGTACGCATTACAGATGTAAATAGATTTACGTTAACTGTCAATTTACAATGTTAACACTAACTTTTTATATTCATGATAAAATCATCAGAAGAATCAATTAGAACAAGGGATATTTCTTAGTTTACATGATTACTTGAAAACAACTCTCATCATTGATTGACTGACGTCAGTAATAGAGCAAAAGAAACATAGTAGTACGATTAGACCGTTTCGTCCTAATATACAACTCATCAGCAGTATGTACCAATAGTATGGAAGATATGGTCTATTAAAATTGTAGAGAATTTATCATAAAGCTAGTTGTCAATAAACATCTGCCCGTTGTTTTAACAAATAATTTTAACGATTTTTAGGAATACACTTCTGTCAAGAGTGAAATCTTTATCACCAATATCACTAAATAATCTATGCATGAATTAGTTTAGAAATGTACAATAATGAATTCCATCTTTGAATTTGAATACATGAATCGAATTGGGTTAGATAGCAATTGAAAATCGGGAACTGATATTAGACAGTTGTATTTTCCGTAGTGTTGGACTCCTAGACAAAGCTCTGGTTCGACCAGGAATTGAGCTAAGTATACTTTAGTATACGGTACGCATTTGACTATTAGGCCACTGAGCCAGCATCCAAAGGTTAGATTAGTCAACAATAATGAAGGTATTCAGTCACATACTAACTCACCAGAATGGAATACAAATATCTTAACTTTCGTTGATTTTGTTTATTAATAATCATCATGACTTCCCCTGCCCCTGATGCTTTTAATTTTAAATGATTATCCAATTAACATCACTTAGTGATTCAAGAATTAAGCACTTACTTAAATTGTTGTTTGTATTGACAGAGATTTCTACTCGGTACCACTACTGAATAGGTATTTCACTCTAATATGGGACTCCTCAGAAGTGGGCACTTTTGATCCTACAGAGAAAGCAAACCAAGCTTTTTCCTGTCTCAAGGTGACAATTTAGCCATCAGAACCAATCAGCATGCCGAAGTCCAATGGTAGAATCCCCTAGTTAATCAGTTAGTGTTCTACCATTAGACTCCGGTCAGCCCATTGGTGTTAATTGTTCACCATGAAACCTGATGGGATCGAGGGTGTACACTGATGATGAGTCTCGTATTAGAATGCAATAGCTACCTAGTGTTTCATCGTTTTCAATGGCATATAACTGAGATCAATACAAATAGCAAACATTTTCACATCAGTCTCCATAAAACCGCTTGAATTCACTTAATGAACTTGCTTTTTTCATTTATGCGAAATTCATTAACCTGAAACGTCAAGCTCCATTCATCATCACATTAACCGTTATCATTATCAGTCGATTAATACTGCATACTGATACCACCAAAAATAATAATCAAATCATTGGTATAAGAAGGGAATATATGAGTAACACTTGATTGATTAACGAACAGTTTGAAGAGAGTTAAATTAACCGGAAATGTTTTATCATTATATCAACTATAAGAATGAATGAAATCAGTTTCAGATTAATGTATCTTTAGTAAATAAAATTTATACAGAAAATCAGCTAGTCGGTAAATTTCTATGTCGAGATTCAAATTCAATAATTTCCACAATCCCTGATTACGGTCAATATCAGTTAACTAGTGACTAGTTTCAGGAGATCATTCCCAAAATTCTGGTGAGAAGAATTGACAAATAGAGTTAAATTACGTAGTTTTTGATATGAATGGAGTTACGCCGATCACATTATACGGAAAACAGTCACCTTGATAGGAATCTGTACCATAACTTAGACACCAAAACAGATAGTTCTATGCCCGTATGTGGCTCTGTGATTCCCAGTCTTCAGATCGGATTCAAGAACACAAGATAAGTGGGTCAATAACCAGTCGGACTACAATTCACTCATTCATGTATATACATATAAAACCTGACCACACAGCTGACCAGTAAGGAAAGTAACATTTTTACAAAACAGGAACAGTAGAGACTGGAAACTAGAGGGGGGGGAGGAAGACAGATACATTATTAATCAGTTACATTTCTTGAATGAAAAATGATATTATGACAGTTTATGGGTCTAATGGGAGGTTAGAGCTAGAGGAACATAATAATAACATAAATAAAATAATCGATTTACATGCAGTATAAGCAAATGAAACAGTCTTCCAGCAGACAGTCCTGATAGTTATTTTTCTTGATGGCGATGTATAATGTAGAACAAATATATCGCGAATTGATCTAAGTTAAGAATATCAACTGTTAGATGTCTCCCAGCTCTATGCTTTAACGGTAAAGTGTTTGCCGGGAGACCTGAATATCCTGGACTCGATTCTTTCGTGAAATCGTAGGTGTACGATGCTGGAGAGCCCCATACTAAGTCTTGTCTATTTTTGGGCTTTAATTGGTGGTCTAACCCAAGTCAATTCATGATATCAAAATTGAAATTCAGTGTCCTCCATAATTAATCTAAAAGTAGTGAATATGTACATAAATTGATAAAAAAAATGTGGAGTGAGAATTTCTGAGGAGACGGTAACTGATACCGAAAATGTAATTTGAATTGAGGAAGTAACTCACAAATAATTGCAGATTATTATTATACCCTAATGACTAAATGCAGACTACTTAAATTCAACTCAGTAGTATAAAAATAACTCACTTGCTATGCAATTTAACGTTCATAGATTTGATGAATGAGTCTACACCGTTAAGCAGTTGTATCCTGAGGTGTAAGAGCTATTTATCAACATTAATTCCTACAACTTAAACTAAATTAGTTAAAGACCTTACTGGTGAATGGTTTCGAAAAGAATTCTCAAAGTTCTAATTAGAAGTGGAGTGTTTAATTATGTTAGGTTACTTACTGATTGCAACAGAATTGCATTTATAGCATTATGAATTGAGAAACGTGAATAATTATACTATAGTTTGATAGAGAATTAATATCGTCGTTATAGTAAGATATGATCTAAATGAAATTGATCTTGTCTGGAATTATTTTTGCATGGTATATCATCATTACACTATTGACATTTCTATGAGAACAGTTATTTACACAATGAATGAGACGATACTTCCTTAAATGTTCATGTTACAAAACTGATTGAATTCATTTGTTATTAATAAATGTCGATGAGATGATTGTTTTGTTCCGCGGTACAGTTCGTATTAGTCAACTGGCAGTAAACCTGAAAAGAAATGTTCGATATGAATTGCACTGTAAAATGTAGCGCCCACCTACTAAACAAACTGAAAAATTAACTTTAGACACTGGATATAAGACACTTAGTGAACATTTTAAGCGTTTCAAATAGCTTTAGCTTATTCTTTTTTTGGATATTCAAAGTTTTGTCAGTAAATAAATGAAAATTAAGCGTTACAGTGTAGTTGGATTGGATTTAATCATCTGCATCGAATCGCATTCTTGTCATTAGACACAAGGAAAATTTCTCCATATTACATTAATCTGTAGGTGAATGGTTCACTTCGAATCTACCACAGTTCTGAAATTGTTTCTGATAAGCTTAAGATTAGAACTAAGAGTTACGTAATACCATCTAGTTCTTTTCTAACAGAATCTACAACTTTTTCTGCACTAAAATTGCTATGAATATGACCATTCAGTGACTTCATGTTTATACAAAGTACCAATTAATGATTGCTACTTTATTGATACTGAGTTCCTTGTTTAACAAGAAAATTATGTTGAATGAATTTATTAACACGAAATAAATACTGTTAATCTTATGTTGTAGTTAAAACAGTTCTTAATAGCTGAAGCGGCTTTATAATTCGTTGTTTTCGTTTTGGACTCCTAAGTAACAAACAGCCACGAACTCAGGACCTCCAAGTCCCGTGGCGAATGCATAACTATTACCACTACTGAGTTGAGTAGCACTCAGTGATAAGATTCTTACTCCAATCAGCTTAACATGACGGTGATATCTGTATCACTTTTGATATATTTGAATTCCACTGACCACGATTTGCCATATAAACATTGAGAAAGGCTTGAATTAAGTCTTGTATCCATTCCCTTATGGTGTCATAGGTATGTATTTCTCAGAAGCGGCACACTTGAAAACGACATCTGTCCAGTAATGGACAATTATATTCAATCGAAATCATTACATGAAGAAGATCAGCAAAAAAGACAATATTTAATTATTTATATTTAACTGCACGTGACCATTTAGTCAGTTAGACTGTTAGCCTTTACTATATATGGGGAAATAGATATCTTTATGGGTCATTGAGTATCTACAGCTAATGATGTAATGAACTGGAAATTTGTTAATTAAAAAGAAAAGAGTAAATATTGAAAAGGAAACGGATTTTATAAAGTGAATAATTATTTCCTTCTTATCGGTAACATGTAATCGGATACTTTCTATAATGAACTTTTGATATTTAATAGAATTCTAATAGAAAGGAAAATATACGAGAGTAGGTGGTGAGAGTGTGACAAAGAAAGAAAATGCCTCAGCGAAAAATATGACAATAAAGACAGAGTATAAAAGTATAGTTTGTCATTAATTCAATCTATGTCTATGAAATGTCTATTTCTTTTTACACCTAATCTACTTTATATTGTCCTGTTTCTAATTTAGTCAGATCAATAGACATTCAAGAAATTTCCTTTCTTGGCATTCATTCTTTCAAGTTTCCTTCCCTGTCATCCCATTATTATTATTATTTATTACCCGTGTATATTCGATATTATCATATATTTTTATCGGAATCATAATAGAGTATTATATTTCAGAATGTTTATGAAGTGGATATGATACATGAGTGTATGGGAGGGGGGGGGGGAAAAGGAGGATTATGTTCTAAATCCTATTTTCAGTGTTTGCTCCTTCCATTATTATTATTATTATTATTATTATTATTATTATTATTATTATTATTATTATTATTATGAATGTAAACATTAAAATGAGTGAACTCTAAATGTTAGTCTACGAAAAAAATTAAACAATGAAACTCTTCTGATAAATCATTTGATCGACAAATATTGTAAGATAGTTGTCATGACTGTTATTCGAATGATCGATGTGTTATAGGGCAAAGTGATTGAAATAAGAACAGTGGATTCTGATTAAAATATACTGTACTCTCTAAAATACTTGAATGTTCTGAATTACTTGTGGGTTGAAGTATTTTATTATTTATTAAAATGCATGAATAGAAAATTGATCAATATGTCGTAATACGTTGTTAATTATTCAATAGATTGAATTATTCATACTAATTCTCACCCCTCCCCCTCCTTGAATGAACTAATGATACTGACATGACCACTGGTTAGAATAAACGTTTTCTTATGTGAATGGATGTTGTGGGAGGGGAGGTAATTATTATATTTAACTTTGATATAACAAATAAGTCAGAAGTAAATAGTAAGTGAAAACCAGGAAGCACTAAAGGACTGCTTTGTCCTAGTATGGAACTTTACAGCTCTGTATCTCTCTGATCCAGTCAAGGATCGAAGCTATGATCTTTAGGCCTCTTTAGGCCTTTTCACTTCTAACTTCAGTCAGTTTGCGATAAAATAAGACCGTTATGCGTTGTCGATAGTGACATTTATCTCACACTCAACATGGTTGAACTCCACCGATCATAGGTCCTTTCCAGAAATCCAAAAATCAACACTCTAAATTAGTCACTAGTGAGCGCAAAGTGGTTGTTATTCTGTTATAGATACATAATGTATTATACAATTTGATTAGTGGCGAGCATAAATCAGTCATTCACAATAATGTATTGTGTAAACAGTTATCTGCCAAGGTTGGTTGGATTCAGTCCTTAAAACGGCAGAGGCGATAGCTATACTGGTCAAGAAGCCAGACCTGTGCATGTAGAAGAAGTACGTTCAACCTCTTCTCCTGCCATGGCTGACGCAAGATCCACTAAACCAATCACCACCTTAATCATGCGACGATTTAATTTGATTAATGCATATGTATTCTCCCTCTGAATGTGCATTTTCATATTATTATTATTATTATTATTATTATTATTATTATTATTATTATTATTATTATTATTATTATTATTATTAATCAAAGTACACAGAATGAATTTGAAAATTACATTTTAAGATCAAACAAATGAACTGATTGTAATTATGTCTATTATTGTTATTGTAACTAATTGACGAATTTTGATGATCGTTCACTCCATTTTACAAACTCTTACCCATTCGATTTCATTTTAAGTAGGATTTGACCTTTGTCTATAAGTACTTGATCTAATTGTATTTTGCTACCACCCCATCTCCTATGTCACCCATACACAGAGATACCTATGAACACACATTTGATTAATAATCTTGTTTATTTCAATCATCGTTTAGGTTTCACAAGTTACATAATGATGGTTATTATTTCAACATTAACATTCGTATTTTATAAATAACTCGATGAGAAAAAACTTCCAGTTATCCAATTATTCTTGATATCTAAATAATGTTTTACTTGCCTCAGAACTGGCTATTCTTGTGACTTATAATTTTGAACTAATAAATGTAGAACCAGATGAGCATTTATCGAAAAGAATATTCTTCGTTCAAACGTCTTTGTTTTTGATAAACATCGGAATTTTTAAACAATTTGGTATAAGTAGGTTAATTTTCAATGGGCATTATAAATAAATTTTCATACCTTACAGTGGAACTGTAAGCCACTGTATCCCGACTGGACAACTGAAATATAAAGTATAAGTTGTTAATTCTGAGTGTTTTGTTCATGATGAGATCATGAATGCACACTCTTGTTGGGAAGTTTTATATTACGATAAAACAGCTAGAAACTACATTTTGATTTATTAATAGTTATCTGGGTATAGTTAGTCAATTATATAAATTACTAAATTCAATCTAGTTGTTTTATTTCCCACTTTATACTGCATATGAAACTCACAAATGTTTTCGTTTTGATTCAACTTCTAAAATCATATCAAAGAGACAGAAGTAGAGAGAGACAGAGGGGAAAATGTTCTCGCACAGTCTATATTTCATTATAACTAACACGAGTAGGATTATACAGAATTAAGAACTGAATGAATATTCACATTAACTGTGGTTGAATTTGTTTTTACTCTTTTACAGTTCATTGATTTTACACCACGCATTTATGATTTCAGTATAGTCTCAATGAAACAGTAGTCAGTTATTCAACTGTAAGAGATACCGACATGAATGATGTAATCTATGAAAAACAAGCTAAATGTTGTCAGATTGTTTTCTAGTATAATTAATAGTTATAGTAATTTAATAGATTAGAAGTTCTGTTAACATGTAGATAAGCAACGAAGATATTGCAACTTGGGGTTTAAGATAACTCACTGTGATGGTTATGGGAGGCGTGTTTACTATTTGACACCACAGAATTCTAGATTAATAATATTTTAACAAAAATGGCTGTGGAGATTTTCGAATTTCGTGGTTTTATACCAGCGACTGACAGTCGTTAAAAACTTGGAAGCGGTGGACATTTATTTTGACCTTGTATGGAATTTCACAGCTGTACGAACCTACAATCTTACATAGGACTAAATCTAGGACCTTCAGGTCTAATTGTCAACGTTTAACTGCTAGACTACAGAGTTGGTATCCATTGGTTTGTATTTTCAACTTCGGTCAATTCGTGCTACTATAATCCACTACATTTAGTGATATTCATCTTCACTAGACATAGCTTTTCCCTACAACTCTGGGAATTATCATTATAAGTTAGTCACAAGTAAGCTTATGATGTAGGACGGTCTGTGAAAATTACTGACTGCTGTAGTCCTACATTCCGTACTGACCTTAATTTAACAACCAATAAGAACTAAGAAGTACACTACAGTAAAACTATTTGAACTTACGTCCAAATAGTCCATGAATATCGGCACAATAACTAGTAAAAATTCTAGGAGAAATATCACAAACTGTTACTTTGCCATCATGTGGTGTTCATTTACTAACATAATTGTAAATTTTGCTTTGTACTTCAAACATGTGTTTATCGTTTTTCTTCACCGACATGTAACAGTAATAAAGAACTTCAACAATTAAGTAATGACCATACATAGACATTTGCTAAATTAAGATAGGAGCCATTAGACAGAGTATTATTAATAACTTCGATTTATTGATCATGTAACCGTAGAAATGGCATTATATTCACTTCTCTAATCAACTCGTTGTATTGTTTCAACTAATGAATGATTAAAATCACCATATGCAGATATTGGGAATTTACACGTATATGAATACGCATTATGTAATATCTTATCATCAGTACAAGATTCATTAGCATTTCTTACTAATTAATGAATAAAAAAACTAGGTTTATACGATATTATCACAAATTCAGATATCTAAATAAAACTATGAGCAATATATTGTTACAATAAAGTAAGCTTTCGGAGATGAGATAACTGTATAACTACTCACAATTCAACAAAGATATTTTTTTCTAATTTTCCAGATCTGTAAAGTTCCTATCTCAGAACCCGATATATCCCTGAGTGAATGAGTTAATTAAAAGCCTGTTTTACAGTCACATGAATAAACTACTTTTCTTAAGATGTTCAGAGTTAAATCTATTAGTTCACATCTTTCAGCATAATGATGTCTACCTCATTTGTTACCTTCTTCAATTTATTTTGTCTAACCAACTGGTTTAACATCCCAGATCTAACCCTGTCTCTTGTTCGAGGACCATGAACCACCCGAATAGTTACCTAAATATATTTTCCACCGACTGATTCATATCAACAAACAAATAGTAATTCGGATGTTTCAATTGCACCAATTCGCTATTCACGGGATGTTAATTACCACAGCTATAGTGGCAGCAAAAATCTTTACGAAGATCAGTGTTGGTTACACTTCTCCAGTTATACATGTTTCAGAAAAAAAATCATCATACATAAATTAATATTTATAATGTAATGAAGTTGATTAGTTTCAACGAATGTAACCTTAAAATAAATTAACTTATTATTTTAAACTACTGGCAAATTAAAAGTAGTCAAACTAGATTAACAATGTTTTTTATGTTACTGTGTGGACTACAAAACAACAAGCTTAAGCTAGTTTACACATTGTCCGCATTACAATAATTCTGTTAGTGGTATAATAGTTAGCTGATCTAAGCGACGGAAACCAGTATTAGAGTCACGTACTATGTGATTCAACTGAAGTAGTCTCTGATGATTTTGTCCAGAATACCAATGACATCTTGTTTATTTAACCATCTAGTTCATTGAATGAAACACTACCTACATATAACACAGATGTTTATTTAATTGACAATCATCAAAAAAAGCTCAGAATGAAATATAAAACAAGAATGTGTTTAAGTTATGCAATATGAAACCAAGTCTCATGTATTGTCTTTCCAGTATACTTCTAACGAATAAACCCTAGACGATAAGAAGGTGGAGGATAATAGTGTATTAGAATAAAGGTCCATTTCGTTAGACAAAATGTAGATTGATTTGCGACGTTTACACTAGTTATATGGACGAAAATATGCTCCCAACACTATGTCGACTTATAATCTGGTGGCGATGAGTAAACAAGTCCCTCCAGCTAATAATGTCCATTAAAACTAGCATGGTCAATATCAGTGATAAGTGTCTAGGTGACTACTTCAATCGAGGTGGTTCTGTAGAGATAGGTAGTTAGTTGAGTCGTATGTCTTCGCCACAGATTACTGTTAGTTGGGTATGTATGACCATCTTTATTACATTCTGTCAATGTGCATTTTCTAGTTAATTTTAATGAATTTCCCGTATTACAATAAAGATTGGTATTATAATTAATAATTGACAATCACTATCCATCGACATTCGTTTCTTGAAAAAATTATTATTTTCAGGGTTTGTCCTCGACAGATTTCACTCATGTTTGTGTCCAGGTTTCATTGTATCAAGGTCTTCTGTTTCAAAAACCTCCTGTCAATAGTGGTAAGTGATACACATGTATTATAGGCATACATTGTATCTTATGTTATACAAAGAAGGAGCTTGATAGTGGAGAAATAATTTAACCGCATCTATCTACTCTTAAACACTTTATAAACTATTGACACTTATGGGGTTGTGTAGTTTATTTTAGATTAAATGTCACAGTTAGTCCTATTTGACACTTGCACAAATATTGAACTGTATAACTGATCAATAAACATCTCTTGCTTGTGACAATGCTGTAGGTGGACGGAGAAGTATTTCATGTTTGTGAATTTTTGGTAGACCATAGGTATTATAGGTCCGAAACATTTGAGAAGATGATATACATCCTCACTTGAAAATGTTATAATCTGACTTGTATTTCTTAATTGGAATGCATAATCTGTTAATAATTCGTATTAAGAATATTTATTCGACCTGTTGGTAATCATATGTAATAGTCGTATGCTGATCAAATAGAATAATGTAGTGTTTTGGATTTTTTCAGGTGGATACATAATCATTTCCTTTGATAGTCAAACAGGGTTTCGTAAAGGAGTATTTGTGAGCAGCTCTTTATGTAGGATGTAATGAAAAACTCCCTTAGTGTTTTTATTTGTATCACTTTGTGACGAGGCTTTGATTGAGCGATGAATTACTTTTAGCAACTCATTCATAAAATATCACTTAATGTTGTATTTCAGTACACCTTCAGTTAGTTAGATAATATCCTCAGATATTTCCTGTCAAAAGATAACAACTAACAGATGTGTCTTCAGTAAACACATGGCTTTTCACTAGCTGTAGTAGAATTTAGTCCTTTAAGCGTCATTATTACCACAACTGGTAATTATATTCAAACTTTATAAATGATCAGATACATAGGAAAACAATAAGCGAAAGACATAAGGCAATAATAGAAGTGTATTGAAAACACAAAGTAGAACAGAAACCGGTATAGTAAGATAAAAAACAGATAAAACTGAATTTACTGTAGCATGCATATGTATGTGTTATGGCGTAGAAAAATACTGAATGTATATCAAAACGCCAAATCAGGTGCCTAGTCGATCACTGCACCTCTGCCCTAAGCCTGCTCAGTCTTAAGTCGGAGATAGAAGAACACAAGACGATAGACCCACCAGACAGAATCATATTATATTTCACACAATCCCTTATATATACATAAAACCCGACCACATAATCAACCAGTCAGGAAACTAACATTAATACAAAATAGGAGCAATAATGAATGTGAACTGAAGTAACTTATACATAATTGGTCATCCATAGTTTATCAATGAGAAACGGCATACTGACAGTTAATGTGTCAACTGGGAGAATAAGGCAAGGGGAACTAAATAATAATAGAAGTAAAATGTTCACCTTGTATGCAAACATAAAATAATGAAGTAGTGTACGGAAAATAGCTCTCGAAGATAATTAATTTACTTTAGGTGCCCAGCATATCAGTATGAAAAATTTATTCCATGTATTTTCATTATGAATATCACCTTACTGTCCCTAGTCTGTTTGATAATGTGTTTTGAATTTATATTTGACTCAGATGAGGTTTTTATTTATAGTTTTTTTGTGATTATTTGTGGTTTCTCATTAATTTTCCTGCTATTGTGTGATTATCTTCGATTATTTTGGATGTTTATGTTATGACGAGAGAAAATTTCCGTTGGTTGACCGAATGCCAATTAGGTGTGCCTAGTCGATAATTGCGCGTCTGTCCTATGCCCACTAAGTCCCAAGCCGGAATAAGAAGAACACAAGATGACAGACCAACCAGACAGAGTCAAAATCATAGTCGATTGGGACAGCTTGTACACAGCTGCAGTTCATAGTAAGAAACAATATACTAAGAATAAATTTACTAATCGGGAGGATAGGGTAAGAGGAACGTAACAATCATAGAAACAGAGTGTTTGCATTACCCACAGTTAGAATAATTGAAATAGTGTTCTAAAACATGGCACTGAGAGTTTGTTACTCTTCGTTAATCGCCCAACATAATAGTTTATTTTATGTACCCGTAAGGTTCTAAGTGAGGTTCCTTTGAAGTCAGCATGTATAACTTTGTACTCTCAGAGCGCTTGATCCATCTAATTGGTTTTAGTCACAATTATTTTGTAAATTGATCGTATTAGTTCTTCAGAATATTCTTCTCTGAGTGTATAATATTTGTGGCATCGCTGAAGTATTTTGTATAGTTTTTGTTTATCTTGTACATTAATACAGTACCAATACAGTATCAATAGATTACGAGTTTTCTTCTTTTGACATGTCAATGGATTACAAAAACTGACGATACAACACAGAGGGAGTAAATGCCGGAACAAAATTTTCACCACAGTCTTACAAAGGTTTCGATGGAATAACGTTATCTGAATTTGGGTCATTGCACTAAGACCAATACTACAAATAATCCGGAATTGCATCGAGTTGAAACATATACATGGTAATAATAATAATAAAATTCAAAAGCTGTAGAATATCACTGTGGAAGTGTAGTAGTACAAATAATCATCAGTTGTAATGAGTCCCAGTTAAATATACCTCAGATAATAGTGAAGCAAGATAGATAGAAATATAAACAGATAAATACGTTATTTACAAGATAGCCTAAATATGAATATATAGAAACGATGTGATTGCATATGTAGTCAAACGTATTTACATGGGAAGGTACAAGTAGAAGAATTTACGATACATCATTCAACTGAGAGCAAATCAACTATCAGAATTTAACTGAAATACTCCGTAGTTATATCATTTATCTGACCTTTTGTATTCCAGGAGTATATACCTTACACGATTAGCTCACCACAGTCCTCTATCTTTAGACTAGAACATAAGAGAATAAGCATTTGGATATGTGGTGCCATAAATTACTTTTCATTTTGATTCTTAGTAAACTTAGGGTGAATATAAAATATATGAGTAACTAATCAGAAAAAAACATAAAAGCGTAACATCGATACTAGCAAAACTTGACTATCAAGTGCTGAATAGATCTGTTTCATGATCAACTGATTGGATTCTGCAAATTAAAATTTACTACTTGGAAGTTCGTACACTGTCATTGTTACAGCCCTTACTTTGCTTTTATTAGTATAAACAAATGACAATAAATATGAACTCTCTTGCGGGCTGTTATAAAAATGTTAGTTTTGGCAAATGACTGATTAACACTATGTACATGATGAATTTCCAGTAGTATACTTTCAGATGAATGTTTTATCAACACTTGTCTTAACGTATCAAAATTAGCCTGGTATGCATTGATTTTTAGCACCCTCTCTTCACTCTCTGTACCTGTATTCCACTGACCTCAGTTAAATATTATCTTGACACTACCAGTTCCTGTTGCTACTACATTGTCGATAGTATGGATTATTAATTGTCATTGATTATTGTTCAGTTTAATGGAATCATTATGCATTTCTTATGCTGATGTTTCTGAATTATCGATTTGTCTCTGGTCAGTCTAGTCTCGCGTTTTATTTGGTAAGTGTAGTGTAAATTTGGAACGGTACTAACACTTTAACTTTGCGTACTCAAAGTAAACTGATTAATGGTTTTCCAGTATTTTTCGTATAATCGAGCAAAACTTTTCTTATAATTGGGTGTTGTGGAGATTATTGACTATCAATTTGATATCACGAAATAATCTGCATTAGACAACCATTGATCAAATGGAAGCACTGGAAAGCTATTTCTTTCTAGTATGGGACTCTCCAGATGTGCATATCTACGACCCCATCGGGAGTCGGACTCAGGATCCTTTGGGTCCGCGGCGAACTCTTTACCTGAATGCTTTGACTAAATTCGAAATACCGACCGTCGGAAGCCGACTCAGTGGTTTAATGGTAAAGCATTCGCTACGGAGCCGGACAGTTCTGAGTCCGACTCCCGATGGGGTCGTGGATGTACACATCTGAAAAGTCCCATACTAGGATGAAACAGCTGTCCAGTTCTTCCAGGTGGTCAATGGCTGTCAAATGCAGACTAAATCATGATACTATGTTGAAAGTGTATCTTATTAATTACATTATAATGTTCATATATTAGACTTATATCCTTTTCAGTACAAGTATCTGTATCGTATCAGACTAAATCCTGATTTCAGATAACTTGAGCTAAGCAAAATCTATTCAACTGAGTCATTTAAGGTTGAGTGTAAGGATCTGTTGTCCTGTTTGTTTTAATTCTACTATCTACTTTCTGTTGATTAGCTTTTGTTCCTTTTCTTTAAAGGTTTAAATTTTAGTTATTAATTCAATCAACTTCGCAACAAGAAGCAGACAGATGAAGTTCATAACAACGTTATTTTTACTAGTAAATATTTTTAGTACCATCTTTCAGTAGCTTTGCCGAATCAGAACACGCCACGTCGAGATTGTGGAAAGTTCTGTCGATAAGTGATTGGATGGAGATGTCTCCGGCTCTTTCAAGGGTTCTGGAGGCTTCGTTGAGGTGTCTGGGAGCCATCCCAACAGTAACTACAAATTTAATAAAATGAGGTTTGAAGGTATATAAACAACGACGAATGGTTCAATATACTAATAATACGGAAGATATCACTTTCGGTTGAGATGTTGGTATTGTTGGATACTTATGATGTTTATTTCAATTCATTTCCGTTCGCTAGTAAACCTCTAATACTCACGACTATCAATTTCATGTGGCAGGTTCAGGGGTGGGAGTAGCCATTAGAAGTATTCCGTAGCCTATTGAAAATTTGATTTTACTAGACTTTGCCGCTGTCCAGGAAGTCGGCAATATGTATTACTATTGAACAAATATAGGTTTATAATGATAACTGAACTACTTCCACTGACATAAGTGTTGCATTCATAGTATAGTCGTTAGAGTTTTGGCTATTTGAATCCTGCTTGACTATCAGAAGACTGATAGCAGCATAATATTCCACATGTCCTGTAGTAACCAACTTAAACATATGAATATAGTGTTGTTTCACTCGAATATGGGTAGCTCTAATGTTTACATGAAACGACAGTTGTTTTGAACTAGTTATAAAAGTCATTCATTCTTTCAATCAGCTACTATTAACTGAGCTCAGAATCCTACTATTTATGAAGGCAATAGTTCATATGTCGACTTTTTTTTAAAAACCATAATAGACAGATCTGGGATTATTCATACATACATTTGTAATGTGAATTTTGATCTACTCCGTGTTGAAGCCACGGAATTAAAACCTATAAGTCAATTCAAAAGATAGAGAATTTGATGATTATCTGAAACTATTTACAACACGATATTTGATGGAAAGGTAATTCAAAGAAATTAATCGATTAGTACTATAAATGGGAATGATGTCTGTAATTTTTTAAAATATTTGGCTTTACAGTTAAGCTTATCACCTTATCTTTTAATACATTGAGGTGACTTGTAGTAGACAGGAAAACTCTTAGTTAATACACGAATGCAAGAAGACAAAAATGAGTATATATATATATATATATATATATATATATAATACTGACAGTCGTACAAATACATCAGGAAAATTAAGAGTTTATCATGGTAGTTCACTTGGGAAGTCAGTGAGCTTGAATCCACGTATGATTATTCCACAACTGTCGCAGTACTACGTAATTCAAAATCAGAATGACTAGATAAAGAAAGTTGTGACCAGGATTTGAGTATTCGGCAGACAGTCATAAATGAAACGCAGAATTATTATAATGGGTGAAACAATAACAGTAGTCAATAGACAACCCACTATACTGACTACTGTAGCGGCTACTTATTGCACATTCATATCTTGATATGCATGTTACAGTATGAGTGACCAATTAAACTTCCATTACCCCACTTTATAGATTTCGTTTACTTAGTTTCGGCTAGTTGAAGTAAATTGTCACGTATCAATCTGACTTTCATCTTTTATATTTACTACGTATAGAACCTAGTCGATTACCCAAGTGTTGGAAGAAGACAGTTGTTGAGTTATACAGGTGTATTTAATTTAAGGAGTCAGGTAGATACCAAGTGTTATCAAGGCGTCAGGCTGATTTGAAATAACAAGCAAACGTTTCACCAATCAAACGTCGTCGGCACAAGAAAAGGGTTATGTACAGTCAAATCGACCTCCTTTTCCTTTTAAGATGGGGGTGGGGTGGGTTTGGGGAATAGCGCATTTTATGTGTGGTTAGTGTTATCGAGGATTATTTGATAACGTCATTCGACAACTACAAAGTATATTTAGGCTGTTAAACCTAAAGAGTTGTAACGTATACACTTGTACTGCATTTTTATCACAAAAATATCACTTCATCTTTGCACTATGACATCATCTATAAACGCGTTATTTCTAATTGAGTACGGCTTATAAATCCAGATAAACATTATACAGGTAGAAGTAAAGTATTAATCAGAAGCTTTTGAGTAATGTTTGTTTCATATACTGAGTTATTGCGCTGAAGAATCGATCAACACCTTATGAAAGTATAAATGTGGATCAGATATTGATCATATGTAGTCCTTCATTAAAATTGATTGGTTTGGACTTTGGGTACACTAAGCTGCATGAACTGCTTGAGGCATGCTAAATGTGTGTGTACCCTTAGATTTTTGGTATGCATATATATTCAGATTGTCCGTACATATGTGAAAATATTGTAGTATTGAAATGTACATATTTCGTGGGTTTTTGTAGTGCAAACATGGACTTGATTTGTGTTTATCGACTGTTATCATGCTAACTTGCTACGTCTGTTTTTAGTGTTTTGGTCAACTGCGGACGGATGTTAATTATGTTTAAATATAAAAAATTATGTATGGGTTAGCAAAACTACGTATTCTATTAATGTTATAGCTTATTCCTATTGAATTACAATCAAGCTCAATTCAGTAATGGTATAATTGAAACACATTAGTAAATCGTCGTGTATTACATTAACTCATACACATCTACGAGCAATATAACAAGTGTATATATTAGATGTCAGTAACGATGAGTTTGTATAAATTATATGTGAACTGAGTGCAAATCCAACGAGAAACAATCCAAAACAACCGCCTAAAGCTAACCACCTTTAAATTGAGTTCGGTTGTACGTTGAGCTTACATGTTACATTGAAAAGTACAATATGTAAAATATTACGACCAGAGTTACATCGGCTGCCACAGTTTATTTAGAAACATTTATAATCACATACAATAATATATGGAGACTATTTATTCGTCTAACCATTTGACAACTGGGAGTTGGAAAAGAAATATTTGATAGTCAGTGAGTTAGATAACAAAGATATTTTTCATGCGTTTGTTTCCAAATTTACTCGGACGTAATTAAAAGAACTTACAATTACAAACTATGTCAAAAGATCTGAATCATACCTTTTAACGAATAACTGATAACAAGAACATAGTTATTTCACTATCAGGACATGGACAGAATTCCATAGTGATGTTTAGGTTGAACAATTTGAATAATATACTCCATGTGATATATTATTCGTTATTCAGTTGATTAACACTCAGAGGAACCAACAGTCAGTATATATCAGAAGCCGGAACAAAGCGTGAGCGGAACTGTTATTTGTGTAACAACTAACGCACCTAAATTTGAAAGTTAAAGCGCTTCAAGTATGTCAGTAAACAATATGCATGTTAAGTTGGCTAAGCTGATTTGTTATGATAGAGCAACTACTGAAGTTTTAGCATACTATTACGATTCTTTTATAAACTAAGTGGTTTCTTCTTAGTTAAGCGTAGACATTGGCCATTATTACTAAACCCAAGTGGAATAATAACCCGTCGTCTTAAATCGATTATCTACTTTACCAGTGTCAATAATAATACATAAAATCTAAAATAATACATTAGATATATAGGCACAATAAACAGAAATGTTCTTCTGAACGGTATTGGTTCATAGCCAAAACAACAATGGCTTCGCTTGGTCTATTCTAGAAGTGGTGTTGGTCAACACTGAAATCGATTTAAACACAAAAGTTTAGTGGTATAGAACGCGACTTAGAGTCATCATAATCTAATAGTGAAGTACTGACATTTTATGTGTACCTATTCTGTCAGTATGCTTGTTGACTATCTTTGTTTATATGTATCGAAATAATGTACCACACTGTACTTTGTCTTTTCTGTTGAACTTTGTTGCATATACGTTCGTTTGCTGGCTAATAAGTTGGTTGTGCTAGTTCTATGTTCTTAAAACTGTTACAGTTTTGAAACTATTAATTAGTTCCAATTATTCAACGCTACAGTTCTACGAACGGATTATCTAATTCATCGTCAGCTGCGGTATTCTGTAATTTACAAATCCTGGTCATAATTTACTTAATAATTTCATCGTCCAGGTATCAAAAGTCACTATATCATCGTATACTTAATTTCTATTGGTTCATCGACCCTTGCGTTTTAATTGACCCCTAGGAGTCTCGTCACTTGACTGGATACCGGGTTATGCAAACATAGTCCTGTAGTGGTAGATATTTGGAAATAACCAACAAAACATAGATTTCAGCCCTTGCAGAAACTAGTGTGATTATTATAAACTTATGTCAGTATGCTAATATGCACATAACTGTTTCTTAGTATGTATATACACTTTATTTTTATCTATAAATTTTCCTGTGGTGATATGAGATTTTTGGCCACCTAGACAGTCTCCAGCATTTTTGACACTCTCCACCAACGAATAGAGGAAATACCTCTTTATCGAAACTGTTTCTTGGTTGCTTAAAGCTAGATCTACAACAGAAATAAAACAGACACAAGCATACCCAGATGGACACCACATACACGGAGCTAATCAAAGATCATAAGTAACCTCGTAAATGACTACACACTAGCTCTATTACTTTTATAGAGACAGTAAATCAACAAATAGTTTTGTGAACAATAATAAGATATACAGATCATATGAGCATATTATTTTCAACCATTCTGACCGGATATTTCGACTGTGTTAATAGGCCGAATTCGGCTTTGCTTTACAGATGTCGCTTGGATGACCAATAGTGGATACAAACTAAAGACAGGGTTGGAGAATGCTAGAGTCTTACACACTTAAATGTGTTTTTGTGCAGGCAATTAACTGTCAGATCTTATTGCAGTACGCCTGAGAACCACTTATCATGCACTCTAGTCATACAATAGTGATATATCTGGAAGAAGATATGTGATTGGTTAATATAGTGTGACAGACATATGAGTCAATGGCTAAACCTTATATGTATATATATATATATATCTTGTACATTATTAATTTATTGTTGTTGTAATACATGCGTGTGAGTGACTAGTTGGCTTCTTGATAAATCAGTCGGATTATTGTGCCTAAGCAATAGATTTAGGCAAGGCTGGGTGCTAGCTGAAGGACATAGCATTGCGGATAACAGAATCGATAATGTCGACCATCTCTGCTCAGATACAACAAAAAGGTAAAGCACCAAATTATTTTGGACCATGTAAGTGTAATACATCTCTCTTTATTTTACGCCTGTTTATTTACAGTAACACCCAATAATCATACAATTACAGAAGCTACGTCATGCATCTGTTAGGGATGTCCATTTCTATAACAACATTAACTGTATTGTTACTTAGTTCAGAAACCAACTGACAATATTTAACCACTCACACACACTGAGATACGTGGTAATCGTAACTGTGAAACACCAGGAACGGCAGCTGGGTATGCCCCTAAATAATCAGCCTTAACTTTGAAGTTATTTCCAACTTCATTTAAAGCAACCACATGAATGGCATGAATGTGGTATTGATTGTGATGAGCTTGATGATATGTTGTAGCATTATACGGTAGACATGACTTATACAGCCGAACTTGAGTGGCTGTTAAATAACCCTGAAAGCCTTAATCAAAATGAACCAATCATGAACCTCTAAGTTAAAATTATATATTTAGTTGGCGCCCCAAACAAAGTATCAAACACTGTTGGCCTTATCTTGTATCGTGGATGCTCTGTGATCCAATATGTCTACTCTCAGTCACTGTCTGGAGTCACACTGCCTGAGACTAAAAGCGTGAAATTGTTTGACAGAAGTGAACCATGATACAATAAATACCACTGGTGTCCTAAAACTGCAAACTTTGCAGTCGTTGTTTTTTCTTTTGTTCTAATCATTTTCCATATATTCATATGGTGTAAACTTCCTAACCCGATTTACTCTAAACATGCCTGTAAACTGATATGCTCTCATGCAATAAGTATTACTTAAGAATAAAAGCTATTGCTATGATGTCAGCAAGACGCCTTGACAATTGTCAATTCATGCATCATGTTTGGCCAACGTATTATTATCCCCGAAACTCTTCGTCATCAATTCTTAAACCAATTTCACAACGGGCACCCAGGGATTAGCAGGATGAAGCCACTAGCTCGGAGTTATGCGTACTGGGCGTCAATGGATCAGGATATAAAAACAAAGTGCCACAGATGTTGATTCTGCTTTTAGGCTTCAAAGAGTCCAACTAAGGCCGAGCTGTAACCTTGGCCAAAACCAGACGTCCATCGGTAAAGAATACACGCTGATTTCCCTGGTCTCATACAAGGTAGAAATTACTTAGTCGTCGCAGGAGCCTTCAGAGCCTTCACAAAGTGACCGAAAGTATACACCATGCCAAAATTGACTTCACAGGCCAAGATTAGAAAATTATCAGAACCTCCTTTCTGTTTCGGCGTTCCAAAGGTCCAGGTGACCGATAACGGAACCTAGTTGGCGTCGTACGCATTTAGACGTTTCTGCAGTGAAAACGAAATCACGCACATACGAGCTCCACCATACCATCCTCAGTCCAACGGTCAAGCAGAGAAATTCGTTGATACAGTAAAAAGAGCTCTGATTAAGGGGGGGGTGAGAGATAGTGTGTCGATGCAAGTTATCGACAAATTTCTAATGCTAAACCCTGCCGTACCGGAGGGAAAGTCATCTACAGAGTTTATGTTCTGAAGGAAGGTTCGGACTATCTCTAACACCATGCTGCTATCCAAAAGAACAAATAAACCCGACGATGAAAAGCAACGGATGATTACTCGTAGCTTTCAAGTGGGTGAAATTGCACTTATCAAGGTAATAGAAACTGGGAGCCGTGTATCGTCGAACGGCGGATTGAAAAAGTATTATACCCAGTTCGGGGAAGTTTCGGCACTTGCACAAGACACGTTAATCAAATGCGAAAGAACGGAGGAATGGTGTCAACATATGGTTGACTTCCATTTCAAATGCTAGTGGACACATTTCAATGGAGCCCTAGTGAGAAAAAACACAGAAGGTACAAGGCTAAAACAACTCAGATATCACCAGTAATCAATCGCAAGCGGAATACAATAACTACGTTGCAAATAGATTCAAGTAGATAATCACACATACGAAATATTGAAAACGTGGGGTGTTGGAACGATTCTTGTAAACCTCAACGAAGCCTCCAGAACCCTTGAAAGAACCGTAGACATTTCCATGCAAACGCTGACCAACAGAAGCTCCCAGAATCTCGACCTGGAGTGTTCCGATTGGGTAACAGTTGAAACTTTTTATTTTGAATAGGGTGGTTTATAATGATGATTTTATTGTTTCACAAAACTATAAATATACGATTATTTTGTACAGAACTCACTCTCCGTTACCATCAGTCACAACTAACTAAAACCGTGAATGATTTTAGAGGAGTTAGCACAAGATTATAAACATTGCAACGACGCTATGTCGTTGGCATTATAAATAGCATATGTACCTACAAATTCAAAAAAATTTCGGTGAACACTCACTTGGTCATTAGTAGAGAAGCATATTACATCAAGGTATATACTTAGAATATCTGTAGTATTAGTAATTCGATAGTGTAGAATGACCCCCCTCGCGGTTCAAGAATTCTGTCAAGTACTTCATAGCGTGCCACAATCTCAATATGAAATAAGTGTTAGGCCTAGTTGTTGCCTACTTGCAAATTTGCGGTTTGAGTTATATCCTTTGAAAATAAAGTTTTATGGAAACGTCTATGTGTATATTATACTACTTTTGAGTCCTCACATTTTTTCATTTATACACAGACTTTTATTCGTACCCTGACTGAACTATCATTTGGCGGCTGCGAACTTTCGACGAGTTGGTAGGCTTCCAGAGGCGTTTTATA
This sequence comes from Schistosoma japonicum, assembly GCA_025215515.1. Classification (NCBI taxonomy): domain Eukaryota; kingdom Metazoa; phylum Platyhelminthes; class Trematoda; order Strigeidida; family Schistosomatidae; genus Schistosoma; species Schistosoma japonicum. The sequence continues at coordinate 38,524,752 of CM046069.1, read as the reverse complement.
CTGAATTGTGCACTCCTTATGAAATCGCTAACGACTGAACTTCATGGAAGCAAAATGACGGCGACAATAAATGCAGGAAAAAAGAGAGCTTTTATTGAAACAAGGGAAGCAGTAGCCAAGGTGTCTACACTAGAACTAAGTGCCTATTATAATCCTACAGTGCCCATCAACATCGCTGTGGACGGATCTCACTAGGGTGTCTGCGAAGTTTTCGAACAATCGAATAGCAAGACTTAGCAATATTTGGTGTTCTTCTCGAGATGATTACAGGATACCGAATCGAGATGTAGCACGTTCGGAAAAACACCATCATCCATGTGTTTTGCCGCAGAGTGTTTTGAGCACTCTATCATAAGCCGTTAATTTATGATCTGTAGGAATCTTAAGCTAATAAAGTTCCTAAAAAATCACCTTTAAATAAGCACACCGCACAACATTATCTTGTATTTTTTAAAATTCTGGATCCTTGATTTGACGATGTCTACCTAGATCTGGTAGGACTTACATAAAAATTGAATGGAATCTCTTATCTTCTAACATATGTTGACCGATCCACACGCTAACTAGAGACTGTACCACCCAAAGACATCAAAGTGAAACAGTTGCTCACACATTCTTCGAACTCTGAATATCATACCTCGACTATCCGTCTACAATTACAATAGGCTGTAAACGTCAGGTTGAATCTGGATTATCTTACCCCATGACTAAATTCCTTGGCACCACACTTCTCCGAATACATCTGAATGACAATTTAAACTCCCAATATTAGTGATTTTTGGCAATCTTATTAGGCTTTAGCCCAAGTTTGTTTGTTGGTTTATTTTGCCTTGTAGACTGTTCACATTTGGTGTAAATACTGTTATGAAATTTGGGATTTTATATAACATATTGGACTACTCTACGAAACTTATCCTCAGCCAGCATGTTTTTAGTTACATACAAGCCAGGAAATATGTACAAGTGGTTTTTTATATAAGTTGTTAGTATCTGAAGTAAGGTTTTTAGATATGTTAAAGGGCATTTTTATCGGTTGACTTTACCAAAAATAGATGTTAAGTAGGATTCGTCCATCGGCGCGAATTACTAGTGTGGGAGTTTCAAGTCTGTCACCTCTAATCTTGGTTCCGCCATTTGATGACCTACTTTAAAGAAAAAACGGAATATGTGTTGCAAAAAGTTGAGAATTATATGAGGAGCGGTTCGCGCCATATGGTTTATCCATGGACGCTGACTGCTAAGATTCGCCAGTTTCCATATGTTCACGTCTGGAAACATCGGCCGTATTTGAAGTATTACCTTGTTGGCCTTTTTATTTGTGTCCCACCTTGCTTTTATGCTTTCTGTAAGAGCCATACAATGAGAAGTACCGAAAAACATGTTAATTACTTTGATCCATATGACGTTCCTGCCAGTGAGCTTGCTTCTCATTATCATCATCTTTATCATGATGAAAAACACTAGTTTGCAAACTAACAGTATTGTTTAGTATGTTATTTACTATGTTAATAAACTCGTAGTCTTACCCGTTTTATTTTCCCGTGGTGTTTGTTCACCCACTTTAAAAGCTCATGCAGATTGATTAGCATTTAAAGAATTACTGGATTTAAGAATATGGTATTTAGTCTGTTCGGAGAGACCAGTCATTTGTAGGTTTCTCTGAGTACCGATGGAAAGTGACTATGCATCATAGTCTCCTAAGTAGTTGCATGGTACAATCATTATCAGTTATTGGCCATTTGAATGTTAAAATATACATTTAGTGTGGCTTTTTCTGACTACAAGAATTGTCCTAGCCATCTGTTAGACAGTCATTTGTACCGAAAGTTGCGGAGAAAAGGATATACTTGTGTGTGTCACAATTCATTTCTCAACTTAGCTGTTTTGTAATATCGATGTATTGTACGTGTAGGTGTTCATGGACTTGGAATTTGTTTTTGATATCTTGAATGCTTATCTGTTACCAATCATTAGCTTCATATTATAAAAAAGTAAGTAGCGGCTCGACCTTTCTTTGCTAGAGTTGTTTATTGTTTGACATAGACCATTAAGGTTTAGTATATTGTTAAATTAACATATATTTATCATGTCACAAGACGTTGGCTGAGGTATATTTCTGTATCATGTTTGCCAACCGGGAAGCTACCAACTCAATGTAGTTTCGTATTATTCGCTAATCAATGTTACTTTTACATTTGCCTAGTCTCGTAAAACTAATAATTTTAAGCTATATTAAGCACTTATGTTCATAGTTCGGTTATTCACAGTCTACAGAGCTTAGTCGGGACGGTGGAAATAGATCGTCTTTGTCACCCATTATATCTTCAGTTTTAGGTAACTGTTCCTTGAATTAATCCTCGATCTGCTTAACCTTTCATTACCACTAATAGTTTTTTTTGACACTCGTGTTATTGTGATATGGCGGCTTATAGCGATGCAAATGTATGCCAAGTTTTACGTTCTGCACTCTAGGATTCATTCAAGTAAAATAAATGGTTGATTTTTCGCACTGTTTTTCAGAAGCTCCTAATTGTTACTACGTCAGGGAAAACCTGACAGTATTGCATAGATTTGTATAGATGTATATATTTAGACATGTAAATTACATTCGGGGAATCAACCCTAATTTATGATATAGCTCATGCACGATTGGCACAGTACAAACTTGTATACGTCTACTAATTTGCGGACGTTTATGAAGTTAGTCGCCTACTACAAACATGACATCTCTCAGTTTGTGATCTGTTTGATGTCAAATAGTTGCTCTGTTAGCCAATTACTTTTTCGTCAGGTGATATGATTATATGATGGAGTAACATTTCTTTGTTTTGGAATTTTATTGTTATGATGATCGCTGTTTGTGAAGTGTAAACGACCCCACAGGGGATCAAAACTTCTTAGCTTATCACTGTGGTGGTATTTTCCGAAAGGATTTGTTTTATTGTCTTTTGGTGTACCATAATAAAGTTTTAAACTTTAAAGGTAGGTCTAAGCTTGCGAAACGGATAATTCTCAGCAGAATTTCATCCACTCATACCCGTCAGACGGGTGTGGTAATGCTGTACATCATTCGTTTCACGAATTCCTGTTATGCGCTTATATACGAGTCATCGGTACTAAATATCATGAATGATTACAGTTTTCAATGACTATTTGTCTTCCGTGGTAAGAACTACGTGTTAACCACGTCCACAAACTAGTGTCATCACTAAAAGAGAGAGCACAATAACAAGTGTGGTATTGTGTTCTAATGTACCTAAACATTTGCTACAACCTTCCAGAAAACCAACGATGACAAGTATAGATTCCGAGTGTCCTGTCAAGCTTTTTTGTACACAGTGGGGTTTATTTTAGCCTTCAATAAGAGATGGAAGGAACGCAAGCAGACATCAAATGAGTCCCTACGATAGGTTGATGGTCTGAAAGCATGTGGCCCGAATGTTGGGATTTTTATTATATATTCGTAGTAGTTTTAGTTGCAATTTATCCGGAAACTGCATGTGACTCCCCACTGAATTGAAATTCAAGAAAGATGTTTTCCGATTCGAAGACTGGCGTGTGATAGCATTTTGGTCACAACTAGTCAATCTTTTTAGTAAAGCTGCGCCCTCTAAGCTGAGTGGTTTAGTCTTGGGGTTTTCATCCTAATTCTTTACTTCATTGGTACAAACTTCTATTGGATGTCAGTACAGAACGCCAGGAAAGTCACCAACTTCTGTTAGAAATAATGACAACGAAACAGAATATTCAGCATAACATCTAGTATGGTTTACAATTATGCTGGTTTTAATGGCATTATTGAGATGTCAAAATAATCAATTCCCTAGTTTTACCTCTCAATTATCTGTAATACTAACGGGACATTTGGTTAAATTTTAATGAGTAAATATACAGATTTAGTAAATTAGTATTTCCCGAAAACCGACTTAAGAGGGTCGGCAGTGCTCAAGACTCGTTAACGACACTAAATTATAGTTATCATTAATACTTAAATGTCGATGTAAAATTAAATATAGAGACGACTGCTTAGAAATTGTTACATTAAACAGAAATGTGATGGTACTTCTAAAGTCGATGAATAATGCTTATTGCAACAAGAATCATGTTACAGACGGCTATCACAAGGGTCTTAACGTCCTCAATTGCGCCTGATGTTCGGAGACTAGTTATTTGTTTCTTATCAGTTAGTGTACCTAATCCAGCAGGTGAAGTGATGGAGTTTGTGTGAGTATACCATATATGGAACCAGTAGGTTGCGTTCTTCATGTCTACTTTCACCAATCCCACTTATGTAAATAAGTCGCTGGTCGTTTGTCAGACCGATGATGACTAGGTATCTCTCCCAAGGAATAACAGAGTAGCCGTTAGTTGTCGCCATTAAGGAATGTAATTATTAAAATCCACGGCGTGAGAACCCGCCAACCTTAAATCTGCATGGGATTGTTGGCTTGGATCTATGCACTTTGACACCGAATACTTTTTACTGGCCTTATGCTTTCATAATCAAACTGGTTCGCAACCAACTACTTGTTTATTGGTTTATATACTTATCAAACGACGTTCCACCATCAAACTAGTAAGTCAAGCACCCAGGAGGTCCTAGACTAAGTCGGTTGGTTGGATGTGACGATGCATACATATTCTTTCTCTTAGTTTCAACGACCTATTAGCAAGCAGGCTAATGCAGTTCTTCAGTGGAAACCTTGTTTAGAAATGGAAGATATGTTGAAAACACAGCAAGATGAAGACAGCAGATTCCATTTTGTTCGATAAGTACGTGTTCTGGAAAGTGGTTTCGTACACAATATATTACGTAGAGTTAATTGCAAACAATGCTTATCATGACACTCACTTGGACGAACGTGGGACTTAAGCTATTTGACGGACTTGAGGACCCGAAGTAAATAAGCATTCAGCGGATCAAGGACCAAAAACTAAGGGATATTGGCCATTCGGAACAAAATGCGTTTCAGGTCTTGACTGTTTTATGAAGATAGCAGGCTAGAATCAAACTCTCACTAGTAATAAAAACTGACGAGATCAGTACAGCTGACCTTGTTAGCCAGAAAATAACCAAAACTAGAAACAACCTATTGTATTTTCAAAGCAATTACTACACAATCAAGATTTACCTTATGAGAATAGTAACCCTGCACGAGATGTCATTATTTCTGTTGATGTATATTTGTAGTTTATAGGACAGCTATTAGATGTATTAATTCATTTTAGTTGTCTAGATTCCAGATACTAATAGTGTTATTTTTCCTATGATGCGGTTATGTGGAATATGTTTTGGGTCGATATGCATTTACGTTAGGTCCTACACTGCCCGTTTGTTTGAAAGATATTGGGGATATTAGCTCACTTGACACTGATGCCGTATCCACAGATAAGCTATCTACACCAGTGCAGTACCCTTAATTACAAATAGGGTCGTTTTACTAAGAACATATTTCACGATGATTCAGTGATAAGAAACCAATAATGTATTATGTATATCCCAATTAAATAGTTTTGCTCAGCTGATAAACTAATTGTACGGGATGACACACAAATATAACATAAGTTTAGAGAGCGAAATTGTCAAAATATGCAAACAAATCTCAAACAATTAAGTTGAAAGGTGTATAGCAGAACCGCATAATATTGAGAGCTTGACATGTATGTTAGTTCTTTACACGGTTTGTTTCGTAACATCCTGTTTTTTGTTTTACGAACATGAGTTATTTAATACATGTCATAACCGTGAGCAAGTAAAACATCAAATAAACACAACGTTATATGTTTCGTCTCTCAGATGGGATTATTTCTGTCGTGATACATATATATGTATATATCTTGAAACGAAGGATAAGAAAAGACGAAACATTAATAGTGCGATGAAGTGTTAGCTTCAAACCGTCTCGCCATCATCTGTGATAGCAGCTGAATGTGCATTACTATTATCAGCATCCAAGCATTCTCTGTTATTCGAATCTATGGTGTGAATTTCAACTGTCTGACTTTCAGTTAGATTGACAAGATTGTCAGTAATCATAACACTACCGGAGTTTAAAGCTGGTTTATGATCAAGCTCTGTAGAATGCGGAGTATAACCATTAGTTCCAAGTATATCAGTATTTGCGGAATGGGATACACCAGCAGACGATACAATATTCAATTCGTTAGCTGCTTCGTCTAATAACTGGGCAGTACCAACATGAATACTATTATTAGATGTAATACAGTTTTGATCTGACATAGATGAGATACATTCAGATGCCTCATCCAACGAAAGAAGAACTTGGGCTCTTGATGAAGAGTTTGAAGAAACCAAAGGTTGTGCTTGTAAACTGTACATAATTTGTTGAGGATGACCGTCTACACTGGCAATTACTGCACCCATATGAGTACCTAGCAGAGCACCGGCTTGCTGAAGAAATAAAGTCGGCCGTTGCTGGGATTTGTAAATAACAGTAAGAAAGAAAAAGAAAACAATCTAAGTCTAACCAGTGTGTTACACGATGAGTACACTAGACAGACGTTCACAAAAAAACAACAATGCATATTTCGAGATATAGCTTGAATAGTCATAAAATAATAGTATAGGGAACAAAGCTTTTACACTAAGAGTATAAACGTATGTATATATTACCGTGTACGTTCAATGTGCAAATAATAAGGTAACAAATAATCTTTTGTTACTGTACAACAAATAGTCAACAGAATCATAGATCTTTACTTTTGTTCTTCAAAAATTTCAAGACACATGCATATTTAATGAAATGCATGAATATTTGATTTTTAATTAGAAAAGTTGATGTATAAAAAGGAATTAATACTCTACAATAAATAGACACACACAAACTAAGAACATCTGGTCAGGTTAATTTTGTACAGTATGCATAGAAATGGTTAGTTTCTGAACAGTTTATTAATAAAATTCTAAACTTATGAAAACGACATTATATAATGAACAGTGAACTAACAACATCAATAGTAATACTAAAAAATTCAATTATTTTAATAGTAAGACAACACAATTCAATAATATAGGGATATTAATGTTTATATCTAGCAAGCATGCATTGTAAACAGAAAGGGGAGTATGATACCAAAGGAAAGTAAGTCTTACACAAAAGAAATACACATGCAATTAAATCTTTATGAGTTGATCAAAAGAATAAACAACAATTGAATGATTGGACGTTGACGAAGGGTAAAAGGTAATGAACACGAGCATGAGAGATATAGGATAATAACAACAATACTTTGTATGATTAATGTATCGGGCATACAGCAAATACAAAAGAAAACGTGTATAGATATTCATACAAATGGATTAACAGCCACTTGCGATACTTACACCAGCAGTTGACTCTGGCATCTAATAATAAAAAAAAGAAGGCGGTTTAATTATTACAGGGAATGGATTGGAACACTTACCATATAAATAAACATATATTGTCACCAAGTACTTCTATATTTGATAAGTGGAGTTAACAACGACCCAATGATATATCAACCTTCAATTAACGCTGTGGTAGAGCAACGACTCAGTGTTTAAAATGCTCGACGGTCCAAACACGGCTTGTGTTACTTGGGTTTTTACAGACTAACTAGTATTTCTAGCCCACACAAATACAGTATGACTAAAAGAAGCACAGGCGGCTCTGCACTTGAAGCTCATTTTGGAATATCAGTCAGTCAGTTACAACGTAGAACTTGGTACATGCGTACATCAGTTAAAGTTGCCATGCCTCAATAAGCTGATAGAGAATAAATTGTCGGACCAAATCCCAGAGTAGGGGAGGTAGTAACAGAGTAAGTACTAATGGAAAGGCATAGAGATCAGAGATGAGATTTGAGATAAAAGTGATTCAGTAAAGAAAAAATTATGAGAAGCTCAAAAACTAGAATTCGGAGGAAGACAAGGAGTGGATGCACCTGCGCCATTCCAAACGATTTTGAGTCATATCACCTAAAGTCTCTAACCACTTGTTACGATCATCGCGTGGGCCCCAATCAGGTAGTCTGCATCTATTAACATGGCTCAGCCCAATTGTCAATGACTTCATGAATTGGTGCCATGTTTTTGTTTGGCCGCCTCTAGCTTTCCTCCAGCCTACTCCCACACCAGACAGCATTCCTTATCGAGGTAGGCGGTGGTCAAATATACGTAACACATGCCCTAACTACCTCAGCTGGCGAAGATTTACTACTTCGTCAACAGACTTACCATATTTACCTAGTATTATATTCCTAACCCACGCATTGCTTACTCGGTGGTCCCAGCAAACACGCGCAATGCTTCTAAGACATCTATTATCAAATACTAGAAGCTTACGAATATCCTCTATCCTTAATGGCCACATTTCATATCTACAAAGTAGAACGGATCGAACTGCTGCGCAGTAAACGTATCCGTTGGTCAGTAAACAAATATTTTGCCTACGCCACAAGTGACACAAATTGGGAAAAGCCAATCGAGCCTTCTGTATACTAGCCGAGATTTCATCAGATACCAGGCCGTCAGGACTGATGAGGCTCCCGAGATAAGTAAAACGGTTAACACATTCAATAGTATCGCTCTCTATCACTAGCTTTGGTGTCGAATTAAGCCAGTCCTCAAGTAGCATTTTGCATTTGGATGGGAAGAATCGCATCCCAAACATGCTTATGTTCATGTTTAAGGTAGTCAAAAAATTCTGCATTTTATCAGCATCTTCACTCAGTAGAACTATATCATCGACATATTCTAAATCAGTAAGTTTATCTCCTGGAAGGAGGTCAACCCCAGAGAAATCAGACGATGACAATGTTAACTCTAAAAGTATATCAATGATAAATTTAAATAAAAATGGAGAAAGCGGATAACCTTGACGAAAACCACTAGAAGTGATCAATTCCGAAGACAATCTGCCATAAGCTCTAACACGATATGTGGTGTTTGAGTACAGAGCTTGTATAAGGTTAATGTACTTCTCCAGTACGCCTTTCAGTGAGAGACATTGCCACATAACCTTACGATCAATAGAGTCAAAAGCCGCCTTAAGGTCAAGGAATACAGCTATTGTTGGACCTCTGAAAGTGTGCCTATGTTCCAGAACCTGCCTAAGTGTGAATATTTGGTCTATACAACCACGTCCGGGTCTGAAACTACCTTGGTTTTCTCGAGTTTGCTCTTCACGAGCTTTAGTTAGACGTCTAAGTATTGAAGCTAGTATTTTAGACACTATGTTCGTCAAACTGATTCCTCAGTAATTGTCACACGAGGACTTCTGTCCTTCCTTATAGACCGGAATGGTTAGTGTTCGAGAACAGTCAGATGGGATTACGTCCAGTTCCCAAATTCTAGCCAAGATCTCAGTTAATCTCGCTGCTAATGCTGAACCACCTTCCTTAAATATCTCAGGGGTTAATCCATTTGGTCCTGCTGCTCTCCTTCGCTTTAAGTTTCCTATAGCCTTCTCAACCTCACTGAGACTTGGGGGACCAATGTTAATGTGCCATTCAGATTGTTTGGAGATGGTGGGCAACTGGGATGAAACAAAAGGCCAGTTGAACTGTTCCCTAAAGTGTTCTGCCCATCGGTATAATCTTCTGGATTGACAGTGGATAGTGCAACCATCTTTTTTGGAGATAGTTTCACTTACAGTTGGGTTTCTGATAACCATTTTCTTGATAAGTCTGAACATTTGCTTACTGTTACCTATTGTCGCAGCTCTTTAGCTTTCGCCACCCACCACTGCTCACGATCATTGCGTAAGCTTTTAATTAGTTTGTGTTTAGGTTGCCTTCGTTCCTCATCATGTTCAGAACCAGACGGGATGTGTTGCCGAGCATCTATCAGTTCAGTAGATGCAGCTGAAATCCACTGAGTTTTCCTAACCTTTTGGTCTAGTTTATCAGTAGATATTACTGCTGTTTTAACAGCTTACTGGATATCATTTCAGGCTAGCTCAGGATGAGTACAGTTTACGCCGTTTACTAATTGGTTTTTTAGTTGTTCCTGGAATGTATTCTTGGCTTTTCCATCATTAAGTTGAACTCTGAGGAGGATCCTTGTCGTGGATCTTTTACGTCCAGTGAGACGCAGACTAATACGCGCTCGCACTAAGGCATGATCTGAGTCTAAACATGTGTTCCAAAACGAGCGGCAGTCTTCTATCGAGCCTCTCCAACGATGGCTGATAGCAATGTGGTGAATTTGAGTCCAGCGTTGAGTTGATTTCGGAGGCCGCCATGTCAACCGATGTCTTTTCTTATGCTTAAGGTTGGTGTTTGCGAGAAATAAACGCTTATCTGAACAAAGTTGTAGTAACCGGTCGCCATTGTCTGTTCGTTGAGCCTCAACACCATATGATCCACCTAAGTGCCTTTCGGTTTCATCTAGTCTACCTACTTGGGCATTAAAATCACCCGCCAGTGCGCTTAGCTTTACACAAAGGTCATAAAGCATTTTTTAAAATTCATCTTTTACTTCATCTGAGCTGCAGTCAGTGGGAGCATAGGCAGAGACAAAGAGACAACGGCGTGTGTCCCTATCTTTACGAGTCCTTACTGTTTCTTTTAGACTGACAGCGCATAAGCGACTGTCTATTGGAATCGAGTCGAGGAGAACCTGTCCAGCTTTTAAACTTAGTGCTATACCGACTTCAGCAAGGCCTCGAGTGGTAGCGGTGGCGTCCCCGGAAACACGAAGAGTGAACCGAGCCGGTTCCTTATTTTCACAAGGTGAGGTCAAGCGAATGACTATGCTTGGATCCTGTATATGCGTTTCAGAGATGCAGCAGATATCGATGAAGCGGGATTCTAGAGTCATGGCTAAGGAAGACTGTTGTCCTATTTCACATAACGTTCGAACGTTGAAAGCCCCAATATATAACTTAGTGCGTGGTTTTAGGAGACCAGGGATAACGTTTCGTGAACTCAAATCACTAGCATTAGAGACACGAGGTGATAAAATTATGTTAAAAGGATTAGGCATGGTGATAAGAGACTTATTAAAAGTTGATGGTGGGATTTGGCTTCGGACAAGATGATCTCGTGTGCTGTTAGAGGTATGAGGGCAATTTTCACTTCCTGGCTGCCCACACCATGGAAGGATATTGCTTCGTGAAGTACCTGAAAGAGAAATTGGGTTAGTATTGGTCATAGTGACCCGGGAGCGCGATCGCAGAGCCCAAGGGGCGACTGCTTGAGGCGGATCACGCACGGCCTTATTATGGGGAGTTTTTGAAGTGTTAGCTCCGTTCTTTGGAAGGCCTTACTGCCGGAGACGGAAATCCATGGAATAAAGTGAGATGTGATATTTTTAGGGTCGACCTTTTCTAACCCCTTGCTTCTGTTAAGAAGGAAGCATCGCTGCAGATGCTGGTTATCCGAGGGAAACACCTTACTGCTGTCACACCTCGCTGCGGTCAGCAGTACGACTTCGCCCTCAGATCTTAGGTTGCTGCCTTTGGTCTTATCGCTCTCCAACAGACCTGCTTGGTATTGTTAGACCTTGAGGAACATGCGTTCCAGCCAATATAGCTCAGTTGGGTCATCACGACAGGCAAGCCCGACCACCACGTCAAGGTAGCAGCTACGGTCGAGTTTTGGAATATATATATATACAAGTTCTAGTAAGCGCTAATCTTATCACGGGTTTCAGCGTCCGACGAACACATCGTCCTAAACAAATCTACGCAAGCAAAATGTCTACACCTTCAGGTGCAACCAAATATCAAACCGGCATAAGTTTCTGGTTAGCTAACAATCGATTGGAAAGTGTCGATGAGGATTAGTAGCGTTTACATGACACAATAAGTGTTGACTAAAGCTACTTGCAGCTTCGTGGCATGTCCCGTCTATAAGAACTCGGTTTCTGCAGATTCCTTACATTGCATTAAAAAACACCGACCTACTCCAGTAGATCGAGAGTTCTGTGCCACAAGTGGTTGTCTCTGTAAGGAAATCCCACATATTTTTTACAAGGACCAAGAAATCAGGTGGTTGGAGGGTGGTAATGAGTAAGGAGCGAGAGCTGCATTTGATATTCACTGGGAGCTCATTTACCCATTCTGAAACGATCCATAAAGTTGATGGTTTACTAATCAGTTACCTTCGAGGTTGACTTAAATACTGGGCCTAAAACTTCTAAGAAAGGTTCAACTGGTCAGTTGCCTCAGCAATGTTGTTCAGTCTGCCCTGTACTTGCTGGACGATGACTACAGATCACCCTAATGAAGATGAAATCTGCAAGAAATATTTCGCTATAAATAATCTAAGGACATACATCATAAGCTACAAATATAATCGTCGCAAGACGAAGGTATAATAAAGAGTCTACATTTAAGAACTTGAAAGTCATCGTGAAAAATTCATAAAAAAATGTAGGATTGAAATAATAACGAAATTCAACTTACCTGAAGTTGTAAAATTTGAGTTCGGCTTCCACCAGCCTCTTGAATAATTGGAACTGCTATGCCACCAGGCTGAGAGACAACTTGGACTAAAGGAAGTGTATTTCCATCAGCAAGGATAGTACCAGCTTGACCAGCGGATATAGTGTCAGTATTAGCAGTCTGTTGTAAATATTAGTTGAATATTTGAATAACACAACATATTAATTTAGCGTTAATTGCAGAGTGTGAATAAAATAAACAACACGACAAATAACTCGAAAGCAAGTGAAAATAATCATAGATGGAATAATACCGTACATTGCTGATATAGTGTGTACTAAATTCCCAGGTCACTGGTAGATACAGTTTAATGGAACTATAAACTTAATGTTAGCTATAAGTATTCTGCGATTTCATAGAGGTGGGCGATATAATTAAGTAACATTTAAGGTCAACAAAAGTGAAGAGTCCTTTATTTTCAGCAACCACGTCGTGCAGATGTGAAGTAGGTGTAATACTACTAATGAAGTGTGCTCATTCTTTCAAGCACTATAATACCGTGTAAGCATATGATAATCAAGTATTTTAGGTTCAGTGGGTCAACTTTTGAGATGATTTCATTTGGATAAGCAGAAAGTCTAGGAGAATGGAGACTAGTACACCAAAATTCTAAACTCAGATACAATGGGCAAAAACTGAAGCCTGACATTTAGGTTTTAATTATTTTCGAGGGGTAAGAGGCCAAAAAACTCACATCTTTTTAATCTTTATGGTACAAAATCATGTTTGTTAGGACATGCCATTTCGCTAGTTGTCATGTCTTGGATTTTAATTAGTTAAGTTAGTTTATGCAAATGCTCCGGTTTCATGAGCAGCTATTAGTAGACCACATCGTGTCGTTGTACCGCGATTTATCGATCATCATATCAAGAACCTAAAACTAGCCTCACAATAAACACAAACTTTTATTCTATGATTAATACTTTTAGTTAGTCAAGCTAGAAACCCTCCACTGCTACTATTTTTGAGTATATAAAGATGTCTACTACAGTAAGACGCTAAAGTTTACCCTGGTCCTTTACTACAACGAAGTATAACAAACAAGATTTGATATTATTTACCTGAATAATAATACGATATTAGAGAATATTCTTTAAAACTATGATCAATGCTGTTGCTGTTTATTTTAAAGCAAATAACATAATTAGGCAATTTGTTACTTATATAATATATGATATAAGATGTAATAGAATCAAAATTTCATTGAAGCAGAACACTTAGTAGAGGAACTAGCGATATGGATGAAATTAAATAAACTAACTAACGATTTGAGGTTACTTCGAAACAGGCATTCTGCATTCAGTGTTGCACTTCTATCCACTTCATTTGGAAATGATTATTAGAATAATAAAGCGTGTCGCACTTACCTGGAAGTGTTGAGGAAGGACCTGTATCTGGAAAGGTTGACCAGCTGATGCCCCAGCAGTACCGATCGGGAGCTGAAGTACATATTGTAGAGGAGCTGCCGTGGTAGCGACTGTGGTTGAATTAGGTGCTGAAGCAGCTATTACACCTGAGCCCGAATTAGCTGAAGATTGGGCAATAGCTAAACCACCGCCACTAGAGATTGTTGTAAAATGGACGGCTGAAGGTTGATTTTGTTGGACCAATGCTTGACATGGAATACCTGAATTGACAGATATTGCTCCAGCAAGGGCCGCAGATGCCAGAGCAACAGTTACCGTCTGTGGCTGAGTTGAAGACCCTGTAACGTCGTTAGACAAGCCTGAAACAACTACTTGACCAGAATTTTGACCTAGAGATAGTGAGTGAGCATCATTTGTATTTGAAAGAAAATTATTTCTATGTGAGGTGTTTTCTGACTTAATATTCATTGAATTTCCATTAGCATTTGAGGCTGAAGCTGTCTGTGTTGGCTTTAATTAATAAAGATAGTAAGTATTACATTAAAGTTTACGAAAAAACTAGAGGTAATAATCCCAGAAATAATAAATTGCGGATAAAGTGAAGTCATTCATAAAAAATGACAGGCTAATATGAGTCTAATATAACTATGCGAATGGAACTTTTAATTTTATTGTATCTAGAGCACCTTGAAGTGTGTTGAATTTTTGTATAAAGTATGAATTCTATGTTGTTTTAGAATCCTCCACAATCCTTCTGTCGTACTATGGCAATAAGGTAGAACGACGGTACCAGTTTATGACATTTCATAATATGTGTTACTAGTCAATAATAGGTCGTTCTGTTTCTTTTTACAAGTAGCCTAACAACGGTAATTCATTGTGCTCATTTTCGAGAGTGAATTTTGTTTAGAACGAAAGTGTCATCTACATATATGAGCCTAATTTGTGGCTCTATAGTATTAATAAAATAAATGATTTTAATGTGAGGTGTACATAAAATAGCCACAATTAGAGGCACGAAGAATCTGATTGGTACCACCTCTTTAGTTTGTTTGCATAAAACCCCTTTGAAGGTAAACAAAGTTGAATTTAAGTATAGTTTTAGGGATTTCATATAGGCTACACAAAATAACCTCTTAGCAATACTGTAGAACACGTAAAGCTGCAAATCGAATCAGCAATAGTAGTAAATTCTATTTACAATAATCATAAAATTGACATAGAAAACATTCAAATTATAAGAAAAATTTTTCTTATTATAAAGAAAGACAAGTAGCTGAAGTATTCCACTTATTGCTGAACCCTATAGCATTTACAAAAAGAAAAGCGTTATTGATCCCATAATTAAATTGATCCAAATTTTACACGTGTTGAACATGCACTCGAACTATCGCCATTCTCCTCACTTTGCAAATCAAACTTTTTATATCTACTGGCCGTTAACAAAAACGCACAAACGTGTCACGCTTTTAATTCATCGTGTCCCAGAAATAATATGACTTCGATGTGGCTAAACTTGTATTTTGATTGTGCAAAGTATTTTGATTTGTTGTTCTGTGTTATTTAAACTCGTGTTAATTTGATCATGACATTTATTCTCTAAAGAAATGGCTTACACTACGTTTTGAAACATCGGGAATTTCTATTAATTGGAATATAACAAACAAATTAATTAATTCTACAAATTACCTATCCAATTCTAAGTTTAACTGAAGCTATCAAGTCTGTTTTCAATAATGATACCTACAAAATGTATTTACACAGACATATGGTCTAATTGATTTATATATTTCTAAACCAAATCAAAAAACCAAGTATGTAGGAGTGGCTTTCATGTTTTACGGCTATTATAAAATAAGACGATAAAATTTTTCATTCTAGGGTACTGTGAATATATCAAATTATGTAATCCAATGAATATCAAGTAAAAAACCTACTCGACGATGACCTCTTGCTTCTTCACGAGGGACAATATCGATAAGAAAATCAAACTGATCTGTATCCCCATCACTAACTGCCATCGCTATATCATTCCTCTGAAGAGTACGACGGCGATTGCGTTCCGTATGGATCCATGCCCTTAAGGTTAGCTCTCGTATGAAAAGCTCAGCTGCTTTTGCGAACAGTATAGGTGCTTCAGCACTTATCATCTTATAAATAAAAAGTACCGGGATAATTGCAAAACATAAAATAACCGGAAAAATGAATGTTTCCAAAACTGTAATGGAATAATTTAGCAAATGAAAAATCCACATATCCACAATCAATGTCTATCAGAAGTCCTTGCTTTGAGATAAAGAAGCTTTATAGCATTTTTCTTATATAGTAATATAGATATATGTGAGTAATATTACAACGCTGAACGAAACAATATTCATTGAATAACAACACTTAGACATATATCTGTATAGTCAAAGGTTGAGATTTTTGGTCGATAGGTGAAAAATAAGATAACCCAGAAAAATTTATGTACGTTGATTATCAGTTTAGTGAAACTGTAAAGAGTAATTCAAGATGACTTATTAAAAGCAGAACTGACATAAAGTTTCTGACTTTTTATAGCTAGCTATAATTAACTCTAATTAAAAAAAAGGCACTTGTAGAATGAAATAAATTTGTAGACAATTTGTAGTATATCAGTGGTATAGAGTAATCAATGAATAAAAATAAGCTTAATGAAGCTGTAAGGTAGTTTCTATTTTAAAAATACAGCTTTATAATACGGAGATAGAAAGGTAGTTAGTATGATACAAATAATCAACTCCTTTATTATGCCATAATCTGGGTAAATGCTCGTAGATTAAAAATAGGTTAAGATCCAATTATCAGTTAAATTTCATATATCAGATGAAGAAAAGAACAGGTAGTAAAAATGTATTTAATGTGAATCTAGCATAAACTGGTTAACAAGAGTAAACAATTAGTTACTTAAGTGGCAGCGACAGTTTTTTCAGCTTTGGCTCATTAGGATATGTAATCGTAACTAGCATACCATTAAGTTGGGGGGGGGGGAATAAGAGCCATTAAATCAAGATGCAGTTTTAATATACTGATTGTCACTGACTGTTGACCTAAGCGGCATCAAGAGGTGTGAACATTCTTGTTGGATTCCGAGAAATGGTCAGATATCCTTAGATAAATGGCTAGGAGTCGGTTGCAGTGGAGTAGATCCAGTTATTTTTTATTTTCATACAAATTTTCAGTTATGTTTTCTACATCTTATTGCTCGATTTTGCGATTTTATTCCCAATGTTCGATTTATTACTACCAATGACATTACCATAAATTCGACTTCGTCAGATCTCAACCCGTCCATTTACTCTCTTTTTCTGATTTAATGTGCAACAATTAGGGTGAATGCACACTTATGCTTACTATTTTTGATAAGACCGAGAAGAACTTAAATATTTAATTATTCAATCCTTATTGTGATGACACTGAAAGCATACTAGACATCTAATATGTTTGAAGTTAACAGTACATTTGTTACATGCGGACAGATGACCTAAATTTATCGTATAACACAGATTTTGAGTGAGTGATTATATGCTACTCGTTCGTGGATTAATTAAAAAAAAACTTGACCGTAACTGTCACCTAAGCGTGATAGTCGGGCTTAACTGTTGTGATGAACCAATCAGACTATACTAGTTGGAACGATTATGCCTTTATGTACTACTGTTTTAGACAGTTCAGCTGAAGTGCAATAAAACTATAAGCATCAAATTTTAAGTCCACGGGAGAATTATTACTACCAACTGAGCAAGGGTGCTACTACAGTAAGGTGCTTTCTCCAGACAACCGGAAATGAGGCAATTCTGTCTTCCAACACAGTTTAAAAAAATCAACCTTAAAAATGTACCCCTTACTTTACTCCATAGATTTCCAACTTCGATGATAAGGCCTTAGCAAGTAAAGAGCTAACACATAAACAACTATTCGCATAAAGGCCTTGTAAAGTCAGCCTCAAACGGTTGTCCTTTGAGCACTGAAGTCACACTTTCAGTTCATCAAGACAATCCTCTAACCCAGTTCCTTTTTCAGAAACCTTTGGAGCGAGGAAACCAGGTTAGTTTCAGACCTGGCTGTGGCTGCATTGACAAAACATTCACCGTTTGTTTGGTTTTAGAATATAGACATATATATCGGCGCCTAACAATAGTGGTCTTTCTTGACTTGGAAGTAGTATTTAACTCCGTAAACTGAGAGGTTTTATGTCAGTGCTTGTGACTGAAATGGGTACCTCAAAAGCGAACAAACCTTGTGAAGGCTCTTTACTTGAACACTAATAATCGATTCATAGCTTATAAAAATCTGTTGTCTGAACTTTGAATCCAACTGATATTTACTTAGGCTGCCTACTGTCCCCCATCATTTGTCTAATTTCATCATAGCGAAAAAACGCTTTCCATGTCCGAATTTTCAAGGATTGATCATTTACCAGGGATTTATAATACGTAGATGATAGTTCTGTCTGATAAAAACGTTGATAAAATGCGATCTTTTGGGAGCATTGAGTAATAATGCAAGTATGTCTAAGATGCATTTAGCACCCTTTAAATGTAAATTATGTTTCAGGACTGGTCCGTGTCAATGCCTGAACCAAACTTGGAGAGTGAAGTGGTTGAGTGTGTTTGATTAGCTCCAGTGGGTTGGTGTCCGATGAAATCTCGGCACGGGTTCAAAAAACTCGTTTGGTATTGGGCTATTTATGTTACTTATGGCGAAGGCGAGATGTTTGTCTGAGAATAAAAGG
The DNA here is from genome assembly GCA_025215515.1 of Schistosoma japonicum. Taxonomy (NCBI): domain Eukaryota; kingdom Metazoa; phylum Platyhelminthes; class Trematoda; order Strigeidida; family Schistosomatidae; genus Schistosoma; species Schistosoma japonicum. Next base: position 38,506,198 of record CM046069.1, on the reverse strand, counting down.
ACAAGTATACTATTACTGGATGGATATAAAACGTGACCATTAGAAGTAGTTGACATTCGTAGATTATTATTATTTAAACACAAAATTTGGTACGAATCGGCATCAAAAATATATGTGCCACAAGTACAAAGTAACGTTGTGAAGAAAATGGAGGAGGAAGGCAACCAAAGGAAAAATGTAAAAATTACTACGATAAGAGAACTACAAGACAGCAGATACAGCTTCGACAGAAATAAAAACAAGTGAATGTGACTACTATTAAGAGAAGTTATCACACTTTTACGAAGGTCGTAATAAGAAACTGGCTTTTATTCTATGCTTCATCTGATGAGGTCTTAAGCTATTAATTTGCACCGGCTCTAGGGCCCCAACCAGGAAATCAGGATGAACATAGAGATGCCAGTCCCGTACAGCTTTCTTTAATTCCACGGTGTCATTTCATAAACTAACCACCTACGTTTATTCCAACTAGTTCCAATGTCGGTAATTAATGCACGATATGAAAGCCGTTGAAACGACATTCGTAAAACATGACCAAGCCATGAAAGCCGGTGTTTCAAGATGGTGACACCAGTTGTGTTGTCATCACTGCGCCCAAAAACACGATACCGAACCTCGGCGTTACAAGTATGACGTTTGCACTAGATGTCAGCGATTCTCCGAAAACAATGGCGATCGAACTTAGAGAGATGCCGAACATCCTCAGTTTACAGAGACTAGGTTTTGAAGGCATAGAGCAGAGCCGCTCTCACCGAAGGGTTGTAAATCCAAACTTTTGCAGCCAGACTCTTCACGATGGCGCCAAAAATAGCCCAGCTAGTCATAAGCCGATCTAGAATTCAGTCGGTTACAACTCAGAACTTGGTACGTGCGGACATGAGTTCAAGTTGCCATGGCTCAATTAGCAGATAGAGATGAAATTGTCGGATCGAATCCCAGAGTAGTGGAAGTATCAACAGAGTTAGATTAGAGATCAAAGATAAGATTTAATAAAATGTAACTCAGTAAAATAAATCATGATAAATTTCGAAGCTTAGACATTGAAAGAGGACAAGGAATGGGTATACCTGCACCATTGCGAGCGATTTTAAGCTATGTCACCTAAAGTCTCTAACGATAGTTGCGATCATCACGCCGACCCCAATCAAGTAGTCTGCACCTATTAACATGGCTCAGTTCAATTGTCAATGATGTCATAGACTGGTGCCATGTGAGTATTGGTGAGCCTAAAATCGCTTCAAGCTTTCCTTTTCACGAACTGATTCACTCAGTGAATCATATTTCGTATGTCCACCATTTTTACTACCAATGACGTAACTACTACGACCACTAAATGTATTTATATTTCTGTACAATCAGAAGTAACAGCTTGGATCGGTGCATATGTACTAGGTTTAACGTTGTACACTAGTGACTGGCTTCATAGTGAGGTTGACTAGTTATCGTTCTTAGGACAAGATACTTTCAGAAATCGATACCAATGAACACGAAATGTTTAAGTAGTGCATATCATCGAGTTTACTACTTAAATGCATAGGAGTGATATAAGACAGTAAAAAATGAGATTTCCGCAGTGATATTTGATGAAATAATGAGTCAATAATAGTCGTAAGTTTTCGAAATTTCATAATTGCAGATCGTGTATAACTCAGAGTTTGCTATCTTCAAAGACGGAGGGGAGTTCGGCGTACACAGATGCCGTGGAAAAACCAGATAATTAACCAAACATAACGATAATGACAACACAAACCAACTTGTCACTGAGATGATAAACCGATCAGTACAAATACTATTTTATTTTGACAGCAGATAATTGTAGCTAAGATAGATAGATTTGACCATAATGAGTTTTCTGAGCTATATTGTTTAACCGTGGGGCCTTAGTTTCATTCTCACTCATAAATAGCAGAACCTGATACATGAGTTAGCTCAAACTGCCATAGAACTCAAATTCTTTAAGTGTGGTTAAAGAAAAACAATATGTAGTTTATATGGTTACTGTCATAATTAACAATAATGATATTAACTGTGACCTCAAAGCAGCTGAGTCCAACTTAACGATAGTATGCTTTGGTGCTCTCTCTCTCTCTCTCTCTCTCTCTCTCTATATATATATATATATATATATATATATATATATATATATATATGTATATATATATATGTATATATATATATAAAGGTATCAAACCAATTGAGAACCAATAAAATATTCCACTATCAAAAAAAACTCAAACAGTTATTTAATATTTCTCAAACCTTATTAAAAACGACTTGAGGTTACCTTTATACTATTTGGTAGTACAAAACAGGGTGACTTACCATGCATTTGATATCATCATCCAACTTCATAATCTTTTTAATACGAGCCAGTGGTAGGTCCTGGGTTTTAAAAGCTGCATGATCGCATTTTAGGCCATCTATTTCAACGCGTATAAGATCCCAGAAAGATAGCATTTGGGACTGGCAGTCTGTTAGTGGATCGTTCGAATAATCCATTTGTGAGAGAGATACCTAAATTCCGGACCTATCAGAGAAAATGAGATTCAAAAACAAACACTTGATGTAGCAAAATAATGCCTAGAATTTAAGCTGATTGGTGGCTAAAATAAAAAGCGATACGTAGCCGCTTTGTGAAACGGCCGATTGATAGAGATCATAAATTGGAAAGTAGTTGCATCACTTGGTCATTTGCAATTCTAAAACAGTTTAGTGTAGTGAGGCAACTTATTACTAATGCATGTTTTTAGATACTCGTCTTTCGGTCAAACACTAGGAGTTAGTAATACTACCTAACTTTCTGAATCAACAGTGTGAAGATGAAAAAAGTACTGTTTGCTCAAATTATAAGTTCGTAAGTTAAACAAAAGTGCAGAAAGTCTTGGTGTACTTTAAGTAGTTTAAAAGACGGATTTACAGATCCGAATAAGAAGCATGTGGGGAAAAGTGAATAAGAAACCACATAGAATACATTCTAGTATTCATATCTGATAGCAATGCCAGTTAGCTTTAGCTTACAAGTACTACAAAACTTCTTACCAGTGTCCAGATACCCTCTTGTGGGTAATATATAAATAATAGTAAAGTGTGCTTTTAATCGACAGGTTAAACATACAACGGAAGATATTTATGGAAAAGTAGCGGATACAAGCGATAGCCCTCAAAAGCAAGTTTAGAGAATCATACGTTACTTCGTTAAGTTGCCTTATTGCCATAGAATTTAGATGGGGGACAGATAACTAAGGGTTACATAAATCGCAATAATTTCCTAGATGCATACTCAGTTAACGACAACCATGAGAAGAAATATATCACCAATCAAAAACGAACCTGATGAGTACTTGAATAGACCGCCAGGAAAAACAAACGTGTCCTCCAGCTTCACTATAACCGCCATAGCTGAGAGAAGCAATTACATTTATCCTGCAAAAAAAAAATCAGTGACACCACATTTGTAATAATATTTTGCATTACAGTTAAAGCCTTTTTATTTTATCAAGCAACCAAACAAGTTATTTATAAAACTAAATTTATGCATCACATATAGGATAATCTACAAATTTGCAAATGAAAATTCACTCTAACCCTGTAGTTTTAGGTTTGTGGGCTGTTACAGTCATAATCTTACGGTTTCAGTCTAACAGTGGTGTTTACGAAATTGTGATGAGAGTTTGTAGCGGCAAATAATCCCCTCAATAAATAGTTGTGAAAGCTCTCGTCATCCATGCTGACCATGTTTGATTTAGCAGACACGACTAGCTGATGACACTAGGTCATGCGTCACTACCAGATCACGAAACAACGACAGGTGGGTAGCAGCTCGTCATCTAGTTAGCCAGCCCAGACGTTGCTACCTCGTTAATGCTCCACTCGCAACCGAATAAATCTTCTAGTTCAACCCTCACTGCCTTTTGATTTGTTCACATTCGTACTTATGGGTTTATTCGTTAGAAGCTTATCTCGCTGTATGACAGACGTAACCTTGTAACATAGCATGTGTGCTTTAAATTCTCTTGAACTAGTTCCTTTCCGTCGTATTTTCGTTGTGTTTATTTGCCACCATTAAAATGTTGAACTCGATAAACGTGTAATCAGATTAGTACAGACGTCTGCAATGAATCCAATACGCAATGTTTATCTAGCAATTATTGAAAAAGTGAATGAAGAAGTTTTTATTGCATGGAAAGTATTTTGGAGAGATGTGTAATCACATTTTTGCTATATAAACAGAAGTTAACGTGTTTCGAGAAAATCAGTCAGGTGTTTTAAACAATACACAAACCTGCCAAAACAAAAAAACCGTGTCATACCTACCATTTACTTTTTTATGATCCTTTGAATAAAACTCATAATAAACGTCACACTGTCTGAACAAAGAAAGTAAAAGCCACTACCAGTGATTACCGAGTAATCAAAATGTATCATTAGACAGCCATGCATGAGATTGTGCTCACTTTTCTATACTGATTCGTACAAACATAGCTTAACAACCTGTGATGTTTATCTTCGTCAGAAAACCAGGTTGTAATGGTGAATATGAGCTTGATCAATAGAGGTGTAGCACCAAGTTTTACAGCTTGGATCTAGGAAGCAAATGCCTAAGGGTGGAATTCCAAGATTTTCCTTGCTTAACTTTGTAAGCATCATACTTCCTGTCCAATAAAACCCAGTGAAGAAAAATACCGTATGTTTAAAAGAGTAAAAACGGTGGGCCACTTACAAAGAACTCCGGTTGAAATATGTTAAAAGTAAATATACATTTTAGAAGTTAGTTATTCACTAAACATTATGATTCGGTAAAGATAACGAGGGTACCACAATTAAACAGGAGGATTGAATGGGGTAACTATTACAAGCTGTTTAGTTATTCAAGTAGTTGAAACATTCCGCAAATATGCAGAAGAAATTCGGGTCTCATTAAAAACACATTGACTAGGCGCACAGTTCAATCTAATTGTCCTATAGGTTTTCTTAAACGTAGAATATTTTTAATAGACATATCAGAGGTGTCTCGTTATTGAGCAAATGACTGGCAGTGCGGCAGTATAGGACTTTAAAGGTTGAGTGGATTAAAGAGACATCGTTTTCACAAACCTATCTACTATTAACGCATTTAAATGTTTCGATACATATAATCAATCACCCTCAAGCGTCGCATGATTTAGATAGATAAATGTCTGCAGCTTGGTATAATCAACCCCATTTATAAAGCAAAAAGTATGTGAAGGGAAGTACGGACATTTCAGCATACGGGGTAACACTGAGGTGGCTTAGAAGCAAGCGGCGATCTAACCGCAAGAGAGTAGAGAAAAGGTTAATAAAATGGTAGCAAAGTACAGAAGCCTGTTTACCGAAAATGGAGAGGCCTACGGTTATTGTGATAAAGTGACGCATGAAATTCCTATAAGGAGTCATAGGAAGATGACGTTTCGCATGCACCGGATTCCGGTTCATCTGGAAACACAAGTAAATCGTCAATTCGAAGAAATATTGCGGGACGGAATAATTAAAGAGGCCGATAGCTGTTACACTTCAACTGTGCTGTTAGTAAAGAAATCCAATAGGGACTATAGAATCTGTGTTGGCTCTAGAGAACTAAACAGCGTAACTGAGTTGAGACCATGTACAATGCCAACTGTGGCTGAAACCCTAAGTCACTTACAACAAGCCAGATTGTTTAATGTACTAGACATCCGGTCAGATTATTGGCAACTACCAATAAAGGGTGATGACAGGTAAAAGACAGCGTTCACAGTGGGTCAAAAGTAGTACCAGTTTAGGAGAATGCCATTTGGGCTGGCAGGGGCGCCGTTCACATTTAGAAGACTAATGAACTTATTTCTACAAAATCTTGAAAACGTGGTGGTTTACGGAGACTATTTGGTGGTTCATAGTAAAACAGAGACAGACCACATAAAGCATCTAGAAGCAGTTCTCAGGCGAATCGAGGAGTTTGAGTTGCGTATTAGTAAGAAGAAATCACAGATAGCCAAAGTAACGTCACATTGCTGGGGTATAAAGTAGGAGAAGGTGAAATAAAACCGCTACCTGAGAAAATTTTTATTATTAAAAACCTAATGGCACCGACTTCGAAAAGGAAGCTCAGGCTGTTTATGGGAAGAGCAGCATTCTACAGCCGCTTTACAAGAAAATTTAACGAGGTTGCTGCACCACTGTACAAACTATTAAGTAATGAAAAATTTATATGGTCAGAGGAGGCGCAGAAAACATTTGATCAGACCAAGCGGCCATTAGACGCAAAACAGATGGTATTGAAACTACCTGTTCTTGGAAAACGGTTCAAAGCGGCCACAGACGCCAGTGATTTAGGCATCGGCGCGGTTCTTCGTCAGGACGATGGGGTAGTTAAATATGCTAGCCGGGTTTTAACGTCGGCAGAACAGAAGTACTCGACTACTGAAGAGTGCCTAGCAATCGTTTGGGCAGTGGATAAGTGGAGACCATATCTGCTGTGCCAGCCATTTCACATTGAGACCGACCACAAGCCGCTACAGTGGTTGAAACGGCAAGAGATCCTCGAAGAAAATTGTCACGAATGACATTACGCTTGCAAGAATACGATTCCACGATTGGCCACATACCAGGAAATCGAAATGTTATAGCTGACTACCTTTCACGACTGTGTGAAGACGCTGGCTTACCAGAGGTTGCTTTTGGAGTAAACAAAGTGGAAGCAGACCTTGAAAGACTGGTCCGTTGCCGGAAGTCCGATCCAAAGCTTAAAACAGTGAGACGAGCACTAAGTGAAAGAGTGGATGACCAATCGGTGAACTTTAACAGAGCGGTAAAGACGTTTCTAAACCTAAAAGACAGACTAAGATTGAATGCGGCCGGAGTTTTAACACGGAAGGACAATGATGGAAGCTGGATAGCTGTAATTCCAAAGTCATTACAACGCGAACTAATCACGAAATGCCATCAACTAGCTCACACAGGCGTCGCGAGAACTACTGACTTCCTGATTCAGAGTGCGTACCGGCCAGGGATACAGGAAGACTGGATGGGATATGTTCTCGCCTGCCCACAATGCCATTTAATTGAAGGCAATAAGTGCATACGCACTATGTTACAACCCATCCCTGTAACAACAGTAGGTGATCTGAGGTCAGTGAATGTAATGGGCCCGTTCCCTCAAACGTCAAGTTTTTAATCAATACGTTTTCATGATGACTGAACATGCTACACATTGTGTAGAGGCCGTAACGATTCCTGATTAGCGTGGAAAGGCGGTGAATGAGGCAGTGATACAGCACATCGTAGCCGACCACAGCTCGCCTCGGGCAGTTAGGTACCAAAAGGTTCAGAACAACACCCTATCATCCGCAGACCAACGGACTTACAGAGCGCAATAATCACACGCAAAAAGAATGGTTGGCAGCAAAAGGGGAAAACTAGGAGACGAAGTTACCAATGATATTGTTAGCACATCGAGCCTCAAGTTAAGGAACAACAAAGAAGTCATCAGTTGATGTACAGAAGGAGACCACGACTGCCAGCAGACAACATGACATGGCCACAACCAGAAAAGTGGAACAGTAGGAAATGGAAGTAAGAGCGACAACAAGCAGTGAGAAACATACAACAGAAACAGGGAATAGACGTTGAGCGATCAGAACAGCATCGAGGAAATCAGATGAAATGCTTTTTAGTAGGAGATCTAGTAAAGTGTCGAGGACGGAAGTCCATGGCGGGTGGCGGAGTAGGCTCGAAGAAAGTACTCTCCAAATGTGAGGGCCCATACATAGTCGTCTCAAGGCGTGGACTGGTATACACCATTAACAAAGACAACAAAGAGAAGCGTGTAAACATAGGTCTATTGCAAAGATGGATGCGTTAGGATGATGGTGTGAATATGCAGGAACAACTAGCGCCACAGAACCAAGGAGGTCGGCGCGCATACAAGCACAAAATTTTAATGGAGAGGCAAGCGTGGTGAATACAAGTCATAAAGTCGTCCATAAGTAGTAGGTAGCGGAACGTCTCATGAAATGGGAAAGAATCAGGGAACAGCGTATGAGACAAGGTGCGGAGTTGCAAGAAGCAGAGCATGATTGGAATACAAAGAAAAATCGAGAACAACCAAGGGAAGAAAGCTTACGATTGGCACGGATTAGAGAACACGAGTGATATGCAAACTGATGATTAAAAGTAATGTATATAATATTTTATGACATTCTCTGTTTTCACCAAATATACAGTTTTGCTTGTCCTACTTGGCCTTTTCACAATGAGATATCCTAGTTTAGTAAGGTGATCAAGACAATCAACTACTACTCCACTTACTACGAATAATCTAGGTGATTATGTACACCACTTTCGGTGTAACATTTTGCTTTTGGTTGGAGAAGAACACATTAAAAACATTCTTGTGATGTTACTCAAGGCGTTCAGAGGACTCTGCATATTGTCGGAGCATTCACTGAATTAGATTAGATCGCCTGGAATTTTGAAAAATGGCTATCAAATCCAATTGATCTGCCACTATAGTATAGTTTACGGAATTACTATGTTGATGGTGATTTCGATGTCAGTTAGGAATTCAAAAAAACCAAATAGTAGGTGAATAACAGGTACTCAGCATGGTGATATTTGATAATAATCGTAAATGATAACTCTTTCACTAAGGTTTTGTAGTTTTAAACATACGCACTCCAAACCAAAGGCACTATAGGGGCATGAATTCCATGTAAGTAGTGGTGTTGTACTGTTGAATTCAAAAGAAAGATGAATTAATTGTTCAGTATTCCCTGGTTCACAATGATTTCCCGATCGACATCAGTTTTCAATGAAATTTATATTAAAAGCATGTGAAGTTATTTGTGAATTTTGCCCAAATATCTCTGTAGTGAATGTATAAAATACAATTGAAAAAGTTATTATCACTATTTGCAACAAACACGTCATAGATAACGTACAGAAATGATGGATTCTCTTAAAAACCATTCCAATTCACGAACAAGAAAAAATGCATTCGGAGCTGGATACATATAATAACTAACCTTGAAAACATTTAAAAAAAAACATTAATTACAAAGAATACTATTCTTATGGATGTAAATTATATTCATAAATAAGTGTTTTCTTTTATATACTAAACTAATGATCTAAAGGTTAAACACTAGTAGCGAAATCTGAAGCTACTAGATCTAATTGATTGTGAGACCATGGGTCTATAATGTTGAGGATTAATATACTAAATTATCTAGTGCTTATTGAATACCGATTGTGTCCGTGATGTGAAATTATATTCTAACAAGTAGTGTACCTAAAACATTTGAAATACCATCACATCAAAAAAGTGAGTAAAATCTGAATCTAAATAGGATGTCTTACATTTGTTAATACACATCACTAAGGTAAACCTAGCTTATGCTTTCTGTGAGACCAATCAATCAATCGATGCCTGTTACTTCTTGTGGAGTAGAGGCCACCGACCAACATTATCCAACCAACTCTGTCCTGGGCTTTCCTTTCCAGCTCCTCCCGAGTGCTCTTCATTTTCATCATATCTGTCTTCGATTCCCAACACAATGTGTTCTTTGGTCTTCCTCTCTCTCTTTGCCGTCAGGATTAGAAGTTAGTGCTTGTCTTGTGATACAGGTTGATGATTTCCACAATGTGTGTCCTATTCACCTCCAGCATCTTTTCCTAATTTCCTCCTCGACTGGAAGTTGATTTGTTATCTGTCAAAGAAGGTTGTTGTTGATGGTATTTGGCAGACAGATTCGAAGTATCTTATGAAGACACTCGTTTAATAATACTTGTATCTTTGGGATGATGCTATTCATGGTTCACCAAGTTTCAGATCCATACAACACAACTGTCTTCATATTTGTATTGAAAATTTTGACTTTAGTGTTGACTGGCAGTTGGCTGGAGTTCTAGGTGTTTTTCAGTTGTAAAAATGCTGCCATCGCCTTTTCAATTCACGCCTTTACATCTGCCATAGATCAGACCCTCCTTGTTTATCGATGATGCTGCCGAAGTATGTAAAGGTTTCTACATCTTCCAGAATTTCTCCGTCAAGTAAAATTGGGCCAGTATTTGTTGTTTCGTATTGAAGGATCATGCTTTTTCTTTTGTGTATGTTGAAGCCTAGTGGTGGCTGCCAAGGCTGCTTCTACATTGTTCGCCTTCATCTGCATTTGTTGATATGTGTAGGATAGAAGAGCTAGATCATCTGGAAAGTCCAAGTCATCTGGTTGCATCGATGTTGTCCACTGTATTCCTAAAGTATCTTGAGATGTTGCAGTACCCATAATTAAGTCAATCACCAGCAGGGAAAGGAAGGGGGAGAGTAAGCAGCCTTGTCTAACACCACTCTTGAAATAAATCTGTAAGCTGACCTCCATGCATGATTTTGCAATATAGTTCATCATAAGCATCCAGTATGATGCTGAGTATTCTTTTGAGTACGCCATAATGTCGAAGAAGGCACTATAATATACTCCTATCCACAATATCAAACGCTTTTTCGTATTCAATGATGTTGGTGTAAATTAGTGTACTCTGTTTAATTGATTGTTGAACAATGAACCATAAAGTAGTGATCTGGTAGGTACACGATAGGTACGTAATAAGGCCTGTTGACCTCGAAGTTAGGCGTCGACTGATTTATCGTGTAGCCATTTTGATTTCTTCGACTGTTGATGGGTCGGTGTTTATAGGGAGATCCGTGGCTACTGCTTTAATGACTGGTGAGCTCAGTGTGGCTGGTTTATTCAAGAGTTCTTCGAAGTGTTCTACTCACCTATTTCGTTGTTCATGCACTTCAGTGACTGGTTTGCCAGCCTTGTTCTTAATTGGCTGTTCTGCCTTACTGAATTTCCCAGCTAGCTTCTTCGTTGTGTCGTATAGGTGCATCATGTTTTCTTCGCTTGCAGCTTTTTCCGCTGTCATTGCTAGGTCCTCAACAAATTCCCGTTTATCCGACCTAATACACCTCATCACTTGCTTATTGACCTTGGCTTCCTCTGTTCTTATCCGACTTTTATTAATCGCCAACATTTCGTTCCTCTTTTTTTGGATCTTGTCCAAAGTGTAAACGGGAATCCATTCTTTATGGTGTTATTCCTTGTGACCAAAAACCTCCAAATATGCTGAAGTTATTGTTTTCTAAATCTTTTTCCAATCGTCCTCCATTTTAGTCCCAACTTCTTCTAGTAGATCGTGAAATGCTTGGAACTTATTGTTGAAAATTATGTTGAATACGTTGCGTTTGTTAGTATCCCGGAGAAGGGCTGTGTTAAACATTTGTAATACTGCTGCTTCAGTTGTCCAATGCTTCTTCAAATTCTGTCTCAATATAGCCACCACCAGATGATGATCTGAAACTATGTCAGCTCCTCTTCTTGTACTTAGGACTTCCATGGTCCTTTTAAACTTCTTATTGATGTAGGTGTGGTCAATTTTGTTTTCCATTATGTGGTCTGGTGAAACCTATGTAGTTTGTGTATGCGTTCGTGAAAGGATATAGTGCTACCTATAATCAGTTCGTTAAAGGTACATAGGTTTTCAAGCCTTTCACCGTTTTTGTTTTTTTCTTCCAGCCCATGTCGTCCCATGATGTCTTCATATCCGGTGTTGTCCATTCCAATCTTGCTGTTGAAGTCCCTTATCCAAATAGTCAGGTCCTTGGCTAAGCATTAATCGATGATTGACTGTAGCCTCGCATAGAACTAGTCTTTGTCGTCTACGTGGCTGTCGTTGGTGGGAGCATAGAATTGGATAACATTCATTATAATCCCTTGCTTCTTCATCCTGAAGGATGCTTTGATGATCCTAGGTTCATGAGGTTTCAATCTTATAAGAACCCTTCCATGCTTCTAGGAACAACATTAGTGCCACTCCTTGTGAGTAAGGCATTTTATTCTTTGTGACCAGAGTATAAGAGCACTTCTCCTGAGGATAATCTTTGCTGTCCAACTTGTAGTCAATGGATTTCACTTATTCCAAATATCTTCAGGTTGTAGCTTTTCATTTCTTCAGCTATTTGCATGCTTTACCCTGTCTCCCACATAGTGAGAACATTCCATATACCTATATTAATTGTTGGAGTGGTTGTTAGTTGGGGGGCATAAGCCTCGTGGTTTCCGAAGAAACTTGGCTTTTACCATGAGGCGTCATAACAGACCTTTCAACTCACAGGGTAGAGCTAAAAGGTTTATAAAGGTTTTATCCAGTTAGCGTTTTTTTAGCAAGGCTGTTGTTTTACGGAGTATAGTCGCTAACTCCATGTCCAAACTTCCTCTTTTATCCAGGCTTTGGACCAACGTCAACCCTAGGGGGATTTCAGGTGGAGTTTTGACATTATATATGTATTGATATGAAGTTGATCCTATGTATGACCAAGCTAGGTTTATCACAGAGCCAGATAAGTTTCTAACGAATAAACCCATAAGTACGAATGTGAACAAATCAAAAGGCAGTGAGGGTTGAACTAGAAGATTTATTTGGTTGCGAGTGGAGCATTAACGAGGTAGCAACGTCTGGGCTGGCTAACTAGATGACGAGCTGCTACCCACCTGTCGTTGTTTCGTGATCTGGTAGTGACGCATGACCTAGTGTCATCAGCTAGTCGTGTCTGCTAAATCAAACATGGTCAGCATGGATGACGAGAGCTTTCACAACTATTTATTGAGGGGATTATATGCCGATACCGATGTACGTCTAGTTCAGAAATGTTATTAAAATATTTGTTTGCGTAAGTTGATATTATTATATCGTTTTACAAAGCCTGAACAATATAACTTAAGTTAATGGAATTAACTTGAAATAACAAAAATTTGTGTTGTAGATAAATAAATAAGCTTAGTTATAATCCAGAGTTTGACATTTGATAATGGTGACGAATAACAGGCTTCTCGTTTTTTAACTGGAGCAACAAAAAATTGGATTCGTAGCGGTTAATAATTCCCAAAATAAATAGTTGTATAGGCTCTCGACATTGATGCTGACCATGTTTGTTTTAGCGGATACAAATAGTTGAAGACATGTGATCACGCATCACCACCAGATCACGTCTCGAACCACCGTGAGCAGCATCTCTTTCTAGTCTGCCAGCCTAGACGTTAGCATCCCATTGAAGCTCTGTTTGCGATCAAATATAATTTCTCTTCCATCCTACAGTGACTTCTGATTTCTTCTCATTCGTGAGAGTGAGTCCAATCGATAGAAGTGGCTCTGGTTGTAAGACAAGCGTAACTTGGTCATTTACCAGGGCAAACTTCAGTTTCTTCTATTGGAAATTCTAGAAATTGATATGATCGACCACTTAACCACGTTTTATAATTGAGATCAAAAGTTTAAATTGAGGAAGTAAATCGGTAGAATGTAAACATCTATGCATTAATGAGTATATTTAGTTCACCACTATCAACAAAACATTATTAATATTCAGTTAACAATTATGTTCATCGATGGATTTAGACATGATTCATTTCATGAGTACTCTTATCAAGCTTGTTAGAGACGCGAAGTTCTAAGTTTGAATTCACCATGCCACTTATTAAACCTTCTGTTTCGAGAAATTTTGAATTTTTTTTGCATTTACCGATTAACCTCGTCGGGGTATTACTTGTCTTCAGCAGCTTGATTATCACTTAAATGGATTATCCAAAGGATTAGTTAGTACAGCGTCTAATAATGAATGATTCTTCTCAATATGATCAAAATTTTTTATAAATTTGTGGAGTTCAAGTGTAATTTTGAATGACAGCTCGATAAACGTTTGTTTATTTGTTTAATATTGTTTTAATTAATAGTCTTTAAATGCAAGTAGTCTTCCATGTAGGTTTCACAATTATTGTTTAAACGCACTATATTTATAAACTATACTTTAGGTAATTTTTCAAATGATTGTTTGCGGATATGATACTTTGAGATATTCGGTTTCTTTGAACTTCAGTTTTTATTTCCTGCGTAAGTGATTTTAAATGATTTTACTAAGCGTTTGTCAATGGTTGTTCTGTTTATGTTTCTACCTTGTAGATTGTTCACTTTTGGTCTCAAGATTGCTTTTAACAGTTGCTGGCCGAATGAGTACAATTGACACCGAATCTACTCATCCTACAAAATTCGGCAACTCTGCCAGGATTTCTGTTAGAAGAAAATATCTGATTTTCACCTCATATGACTGTTGAATTGAATAGCTACTTCCCACACATCGGATGCAACTTGCAATAACTCTCTGCAACTTTACCGTTGCATACTCTGCGATTTTTCGAGATATGACTTACTTGACATGATCAGCCACATATTCTGTTACACTGAGAACTGTATTCTTAGGCTAAACGATCCACTGTGGGACTTGCACGGTGCACCTGAGCTCCATAATTGATTACAAATAATGTTGCTGAGCTTTTGCTCATTGTTACTTTGCTTACTTTTCTTCTTTGTAGACAGCTCAACTTTGGTCTTGGGACTGCTTCTATCAGCTGCTGATCAAATACATACGAACAAAACGGAACCTACCATACTACAATTCGTCCTAAAGTGTTGATATGTGAATAGTCTTTTTAGATGTTTTCCTGGCTATTGATTTTTGTTTTTAATATTTTGGCAAGAGAAGTGGCGCTAGTAAATCCCTGGTATGGTTGTCCACAGGATGACATCTGGGATACAAGTAAGCAACTATTTTAAAATCCATTTAAGTGGTAGATTGCCCTGATGGATGGTTCAATTTTGAAGCTAATTGCTACTCTTTTTTTGTACAAGTCCCGTTTAACTATATAGCAGCAAGAAAGAACTGCGAGGTGAGTTTGCAGATGTATTCATAATGATTTTTTAGACTCACGGGGGATTGTTGCTTCGAATTGATACTTTGGAAGAACATCAGTTTATTGCTGACAGACTAAACGATATTGCTGTCAATAGGTCGTAAGTTTTATTATTATTATCCCCTCACAATTGCATAGTTTGCGCTGGTACACAGCCGGCGTTATGCGTCCTGATTCGTTTGGTGAATTTATGTGGGAAGGTCATCCACTGAATTTTCAAAATGTAAGATCGGAATTATTATCCCTGTGGTTTGATGCTATACCTAAACCCTCTGAACGTCCAACGTTTCCAAAAGACCGCACACGCCTCGTATATGGTACTGATAGAAATCGCTGGGGATGGTATCTGGATACACCAACTGCACTGAGAGGGCATATTTGTCGTGCTCCTGTTGCGAATGCTAATCAACTCCTGCCTCTTTCAAAATCTTTAGCATATGGAAGCAATTTTCCAAACAGAATAGCTAGAGGTCCTTGTTTTATTATTCATCCTAAGGATGTATTGTAAGATTTAAATGTCTTTAAGATATTTTCTAGATACGTTCATCAAATGAGCACTGAAAAGTATGCAGAGTTGCGTTGTGAGGCGAATGGTAATCCCCAGCCAGTATATAGGTGGTATTACGTTAGCACTGAGATGATAACGAACAGTACAGGTGATACAATCACAATATTGCGCCGCACCCTTATTGACCCAACTTCTGAACCCTCGGGACGCATTTCTATTAGTGCTGGATCACTAGTTATTCACAATCCCGATACCTCAACTGATTCACAAATGTTTCAATGTGAGGCTAATAATATCTACGGATCTGTGCTTAGTCGAACTGCAAGAATCATATTTGGGCAACTTGAGACAGCTCCAAAACAACCACGAAATGAAAGAGTAGTAATGTCACACCAAAGTGAAACTTTGCCGTGTGAACCTCCTGCTCATTCTCCACCAGATAGTAAGTTTATTAAAATGTTTCGAAACCTTTTAGTTTTTCTTAATGAATAAGTTGCCTTCTTAAACACGAACCTGTAATGCAATTGTCAGTTCTTGTTATAAGTAAGCATAAATAATTCAAAACAGTAGTGCCCCTCCTCCAGTTAAGTAGTGCAACCTAATCATTTAACCAAATTCGACCCTATTAACCTTTTGAAATACATTGCAACAACCATAAGATTAGGGATTTATTCAAGACAACGTCATTTTTTGGCAGCTAATATTGATCGAAACAGAGTTGTTGTTCTAATTTTAATCTCTATATGTACGTGTATTATCCCGCTATATCCTTAAAATATCTAGTTACTTCATCGAAATTTGTATGAGTACTCATTGCTGAATTTAACGTCTCCCTCATTAAGCCAATTATACTTTACTTTGTAATTACACTACTGAGTACTTCATTGCTGACCTTCTTGGCATAAAATTGTACCTTAATGTCATGTTTCAAAATCCTGGGTCTATCTAAACATAACTTTCAAATAGAGTTGCTACATATTGCATATTTGCAACTTTCGCAAAATGGCTAGTTGCATTTTTTTGAACAAAGAAGTTATGAATGTAACTAGATGAAGATTGATATAAGTCTATAAAGGTGTTATAAATATACCTGGAATAGTAAAATTATTAGAACAAAGTGTTTCATAAACTCGGATGATATATAATTTGGTGACGTTCATATTTAACTTATTTGTTAAAACTTCCATTATAAAGGTTAAGCAAATTACAACAATTTGCTCAACTATGAGATTTTCCCACTCGAATTTCAATCATTTATAAGCATTAATGGCTTATTGTAGTTAACATCTTTGTGGTGGAGTGTTTCTGCCTACTAACTATGAAAAGATTGGTTACTTAGTCAGTTACATGGATTTGAGACGTCAACTACTTAACAATATATCACGTTTTAGAACTTATAACTCTAGATGTTTCTTAAATAAAGAGAAAACCCCCAACGCAACATTTTTCAAAACCCATAAATATCTGTATGCACGTTCAAAGTAATTGATTACACAAACGATATAAACCCATATAATTTGTTCCTTACTACTATATTTAAGGTTTAATTTATACTGTGTATATGAACAAGAATGGGGAACTGGAGCCAGTGTTACCAGAATATCGCAGAAATGTATTTATATCTCAAGCAAAAGGTCTCATAGGCTTTTCCGAGGTTACAGTTGTGGTAAGCTTTACATATTTTGTTCTTAGATTGTGAATATTTACATTGAAAACTTATAAATTTCTGTCTTTATCCTCCCAGTGTACGTTATTTTGTACGCACTTACAAACTGATAAATGCAAAGAGATGATATGAAGTAAGTACTTATCTACTTCGCTTTGTGTCATTAAAAATCAGGTGGTGTATATTAGTACTGGTCTAGCTACCAGCGTTGCTACTAAATAGAGCTATATCATCTAGATATTCTAAATCGGTAAATAGACCTCTGGTAGGACTTCAATTCCTGAAATGTTAGATAAAAAAGTGTAAATTCTGGTAGGACGTTTATGAATAAGGTTAGCAGAAAGAGGGGGAATAGAAAACAACCCTGACAAACCCGACTTGAAGCTGATAGTTCTGATGACAGTTTTCCATAAGTTCTAACCAGTGGTTTTTGAGTAGAGAGCCTTCGTAAAGTTTATGTACCTTTAGTGCGCACCTTTAATGACAAACATTTCAACAGAACCTCTCTATCTACAGAGTCAAAAGTTACTTTCAAGTCAAGGAATACAACTAATGTCGGATGATGGTACGTACACCTGTGTTCAAAGATCTGACGAAAAGTAAATATCTGGTCAATGCATCCTTACCTAAGTTTGAGACCTGTGGTACCTGTGGTTCCCTGCTTCAGACAAGCTTAGGATGATTATAAAAGCTAATATTTTGGACACTACTTGTCAAACTGATTCTTTTATGGTGATTGCAAGAGGATTTCTTTCCTTTTATACAAACTGGAACAATAACCAACTGAAAGAAGTCGGATGAGAATACATCAAGTTCCCAGACCTTGGCCAAAGTATCGGTCAAACTATTTATCAAAACTTGGCCACTATTTTTAAAAATATCTGGTGTCAGCCTGCTAGACCCTGCTACTTCCTCTTGCTTCATACTACATAAAGCCTTCGTTGAAAGTTGGGGAGTGGAACTGGTGGGTGAAGCAATTTTCGGAACAGTTCAACTGGCTTCCAGATATCCATCAGCTACCAACTTTTCCCAAACTACCTGAATGAAGCATTAACACTTGCCTCCTCCAACTCTTAGTGGTTTAAATGACAAATAATTCCCAAATCACTTTAGACCTAATTGTTTGTATGTACCTGGTGAGAAGGCCGGAAATATAATAAATTCATGATATTCTGCAAATGTTATCATTTTTGCTTTATTTAAATAACTAGCGGTAGTTGGTCGTATCTCAGTCAATTAAAAAAAAATTATGAAAGTTTAAATAGTGGGAGTCAAATATAGGTACAATAAACTTCTAAGTTTCAAATGCCGATTTTAAGCTTTCTATTATTTTAAAAGCCAAAGCCATTTTTAAAAACTGAAACAACATGGATCTTCTCTTTTTATCAGATCTTTGAATCTCAGTTCTGATTTTTTATATTTTATGGGGTTTCTATTTAATTCATAAACCCGAAACAAATGAACAAATAATTACTATGTGGAAAATAAACATAATTTGCATGTAGAATATTAAATAGTAAGCATACCAGTGTGATTTAAGTTATTCAAGGGAATCATATGTGTCAAGCCATTATAGAAAATATTTACAGAGTTACTATATCATAGAGTATCAGCTGGTACTCTAAATTTAGTTTTGTTTCTCTGAATTATCCTCTACTCCGTTTAAAATTAAACTTCAAGTATTTAATTTATTCACTGAGTATCAAGCTGAAAATGTGAATAATATTTAAATTTACATTAATTAACAGGACACAGGTGTTTACGTATGTATGATAACTATGCAATTTGACGGCCATCGTATATATGACTCACCGAAGCTTCCAGATATGCCTTTTACAGTACGCTATAGTAATGAACCAAGACAAGATCCACGGATATATGATGATTTTCCGGCGGTTTGGCCTACAAATCCTCAACGTGGTCAACTTGTTCGCCTAGAGTGTTTTGCTGCTGGTTACAGCCAGTTAGATGGTCTTAAATATTCGTGGCGTAGAGTAAGTTTTTGCTGATCACGTTTTTTTTATGAAAGAGTTGATAATACTCTTTGATTGATATTTCTATTTCAGAAGATACTATTTTTATAGATTTATTTGGCTTCTTAGCATAACTTTTTTATCATTAATTTTACCTTTTACATTTCAATAATTTTCACTTAGTTGGATGGCGCTCCTCTTCGAACAGATAGTTTAAAAGATTACGATCGTGTTATTGAATTACCAAATGTACAACCCGAGGATCAAGGTGAATATGAATGTAATGTAAGTTGTTAATACTAGCGTAATATAATTGGACATTATCATGGGCTACAAACTTTCCAAATAGTAAAAACTTATTTTTACACAGTATCCGCTATTTTATCATAAACATTTGGATGATTCAAATGTATGCAAGCTAAACCACCAAACCAGTATAATTTCTGTAAATTATCTGCTTCTCGATTATGACTAAATAGACTTCCTATATTTTATTTTATTGTACATTAGGTTGAAGATTCACTTGGAAAAATGGCAAGACCTAAAACTTTACATTTGAAAATTACTGCTAAACCATATTTTACAACACCTTTACAAAATACTGTTGTAGATATTGACTCGGATGTATTTTTGACATGTGAAGCATCTGGTATCCCAAATCCTACTCATGAATGGTATAGAAATGATATAACAGTGACACAGTTACTTACTACTGGTAAGTTGAATACAACTCAGTACAGCATAATACGCGACGGTCCAACACGTTCAACTTTAGCTATTCGAAAAGTGAGTTATTTGTCGTTCTTAAAAAACTTAAAATCTTGTAAACATGCGTAGTCGTTTCGTTTTCATGCTAATTTTGGACATTTTGGAGATGATGAAGTAGATTTATAGCTAGGATGGAGAACTTTGGAGTTGTTATGTTTACAGTAGTGTATGGTTTGGTCGTTGAGCTGCCATTATCTTACGAGGCAACATCATTAGCACATTCTTCAAAGAGAAGTGACGTATTGGAATTTCTTCACAATTATTGATAAAAGATAGAATAACTGGTTAGAAGAAGGTTTTATTTCTCATAACTGTTAGATTTACTTGAATGAATACAGCTTGATACAGAATAAACAGCTTATTTACAACGAAAATAACTGTAAGATTGTGATTTTGTAGGTTGTCCATCAATCCATGAAGTAAAGACCTGGTTGTAAAACTTTCTTGTTGTCTTTAAAATCAGTAATGCAATAATTCACATTTTGGGGGAAATCTACAATTTAGTAAATACAATGGAAATGAACTAATAAACTAATGACTTGTCATACCACCGATTCTTAGTTTTAAATAGTTCTCTATGTTATATCATGTCATGATTAAGATTGTTTTCAGTATTATGATTAGCAATTGTTAGTACACTCATTGAAAATAAAACTAGAAATCATCTTAGATATAAACCTAAGGTGGAGATTCTGATAACTAGTTTTACTAATCTTCAACTACGTATGTCAGTCGGTGAAATTAAAAATCATACTTTTTAATTGGAAATCTATGAAACCACAATCAACTGAAGCATATCATCCCAATAGTACGAAAGCTTACTGTGAATGTTACTTGACTACTGGTATTAGGTTCTAGAAATTATGTGAGGGAATAATAATTTCAGATCACATGTAAGATAATATGAAAAAGTCAATTCAGTGATGATCTTAATACAGGTTCCCTAGTCTTCTACTTAAAGCGTTGCAAGAAAGACAGCAAAGACTTTTGAGCAAATATTATTCGATCATTTCTTCAGTTCAGCTAATTAACAATTTGTTTGATGAAATATTTCTCAGTGAAAACTATTATTTTAATCATAATTTATTTTGGGTTTCATAATTTTAGGTTAAGTTGTCCGATTCTGGTATGTTTACTTGTTTAGCATGGAATAGTTTGGGTAGTGAAGCTTCATCTGCTGAAGTGCGTGTACTGGAATTAGCACCAACATTTCGTAAACATCCTGTTATGCCTAATGAAGGTATGATTGGTAGTAGTGCAGTTATGGAATGCCAACCTGAGGGGGCTCCTGAAATGACTGTAGAATGGCTTCACGATGGAACTATTCTAACTACTAGTAATAGTTGGTTAGATCCAGAAACAGGAACTGCAAATGTATGTTTTCCTCTAATTATGCCACCTAATAACCTTTTTTATTAATGAATACTTTCAGTAAGGATCTAGGTCTTCCTTAAGGATTTACACAAGCCTATCGACCTACTGTCTTTTTCAATGAGGGTAGACGAATAGTCTTTGATGCGTTTCTTGTCTTCAGAGCGACTTCAAGTGTAACATATAGCAAGCGTAATTTTAAATTCACACTCTCGGATCTTTCAGTTAAACAATATTTTGTGAGAAACTGAATGATTCTATTACTTATATAATGGCTATAACACAACATTTTTTAACAGCCTTCGTAAAATTATCAAGTGGTACGTGCATTCTTCAGTTTGGCACATGTACTGTACTCTTATCCGAAGATGTATTTTAATTTCAGTAAACATTGAATTAAAAAACCATTATTGACTGTGGAACAATAAACAGTTCTTCATATTTTAGAAGTCTTAAGTTTTTAAAATATGAGGATGGGGATAAAAAATATTCAAATCGTATTGAGTACGTTGATGTATGGGCATTTGGTTGTAATTCACAAATCTTTATTTTACACAAGGCAAATTACTGTCAGTGAAATTTAAAGATGACTACACAACGTTACAAAATTCAGTTCTTGTATTCTGGCTGATACATAAAGCTCTGAGGTTTTACGTGTAACTGCAAAACCCTTCTAGTTGTTAGTTATTTTGAACATTCTTGATTTCAAAGTAATCATATGTTATAAAAATTATGATTCTGAAGTAAACGTATATTATTTCGAAGGTAATCTACATTATGAGCTGAAATTATTTCTTAAGTTTTAGTTATGTCGTATGTACATATAACTCCTCCAGGAATCAAATTCAGTACTTGTGAATTTGGAAGGATTTCTGTATTGGGATCTAATTGTTCATATTCCTAACTTTAATCACTTTTTGATTTTGAGCAACACTGACCCGCAAACACATTAATATTGTTAGAATTAATATGTTACGTATTTATTCTATTTTAATTTTTTCTCTACAGTGTGGTACAAAATACTGCAAACTTCCTAGTAAAAATCTATTAATCGTTAATCTAGTTGAATCAGATGCTGGACAGTATACATGTATCGCTAAAAATACTTTAGGTCAAGCAGAATCAAGTGCTTTGTTAACAATAATTCCACAACTAAAAATGAGTTTAACACCAATTTCACGTGTTGTTTATCGTAATTCTACTGTACTACTTCCTTGTCGTGTTCAAAGTTCATCATATTTAGATGTGAATTATGCTTGGCATTTTGAGGTATGTTAATAAAGTCTGTTGCGTTTAAAACATATTTTCGGATTTAATATCGTGAATAAGTCTGAGATAGGCAACCATTAGAAACCAGGAGTTACTGGACTGTTGTTTCATTCAAGTATGGGACTGTCCAACAGTGTATATCTACAATCACACCAGGGGAACAAGCCAAGGACCTTCAGGCTTCATGAAAAACGCTTAACCAATAGACCATTGAAACTGATGAAATCTTTTATCTACATTGCCGAAGAGTTCCATACTAGGACTATACAGCTATACAATGCTTCCTGGTTTTCAGTGGTTATCTAACGCACACCAATCCATGATATCAAATTCAAGATTTTTTACAACACCCAATTATAGATATATTTTAATTGAAATATTTAGCATACAAAACCTAAGCATAACTTTTATGCAATTTAAGAATCAGTAACCAGACTAAAAGAAATTTACTTTCATTTCTGACAGGATGTGTTGAACAAAGTACTTCATATGATCCTAGAGGGGATAAATGTCCTCCTACCTCACTATTTTCCAAATTCTACTGGAAATACCTACTGATTGCAAAAAAAAATAATGACGTGAAAAATCCACAGAGTATTTTTCATCACATAAATATATGCTTTACAGTAAAAGTTGATACGAATCAAATGTTCGTGTGTTGTGTATTAATATTGCAAATTCGGAGGTGTTTATGAAAGTAATTACGAGTATTTAATAATGTAATTACAGATGGCTGTGATAGAAAGATTGATGTTCAATGGTATTGAGTAATGGATTGCAGAATTGGTTCAGATGATTATAAATATGATGGATTACATAATATTTATTAGGAGGTCGAATGATAATTACAGAAGAGTGTGGCAATTACGTAAGAGTAAAGAAAGAGGAAATATAAAGCGTTTGGTGATAAATAAGAGGAAGGGGTGAATATTAGTAACAGTTTGTGACCCATTCCAATGTTGTCTGTAAAGGTGGCTAAGGTAATAAGAGCAATTGAACAAATCATTTTTGAATGCATAAATTTGGTTTATTGAGGTAAATATTGATGGCTTCTATGTGTAATAGACATGTGCATAGACCCTGCTCGATAAGTCACAGGTTACTCAGAAAGGATTGTTGATATCTATTTCATATCTGTTGTCTATCAGGTGACTAAGTATGAGACTTCTAAACGTTTATAGTTGTGTATTTTTCATTTAGGCCGGATGATGTTTGGGAGTTCGGTGACGGAACTACTTGATTATACACCTGAAAACCTAACTGAGCTCTAGATAAATGTACAGTTTTAGTTGTTTATCTTATAATTGAATAACGATATTATTCCTGCTCGTTTCAAATTGTCTGCTGACTTGTTCGCAAGTTTATTTCTTCTAGATACATTAGTTATATGAAATATACATTCCTGCAAACTTTCTTAACTGACTCTTGGTTTTACACTATCTGATAACAAATAAATTTTAAGTGTGCAGAAAGGTGATCATTGCAGTCGAACTATGTTTAACGCATCCTCATTATACTTGACTACACATTAAAAAATCTACTACACCCTGAGCGTGATACATTTGAAGTAAATGTATAGTAAAGAGTACAATTCAAGTCATTTAAGCATTTTTGGTAGTCATGGGAATTTGAGTTTATATTCAAAAAAAATCTTCTTAAAACAAATAATCCAATTCAATAATCAAGTACAATTTCATATACCCTCTTTTTAAGTCGCATATTTTATGTAGGTTAGTGAAATTATTCCGATGATGAAACTGACGTTTTTAAAACACATTTCAGATGGTTTAATCACTAAACCAACACTCTAGCCAGAAAATGAGTAAAAGTTAACATATATTAGTCAACGAATTCATAGTAACTATATAGAATTTCATTGGTTCACCTATCAACCTTTCGCAATTACATTATAGTTTCGAAGTGATGGAATATGATATGAATATCAGTTACATCTGGTATCGTTATGTAGTTTTTATGAAATAAATGTCTAGATATTGTATAATCTTGTCGTTTGTCGAAGTTGTTTCCTACAGCCTACTAGAGCCAAACTGATTCAATACACTTGCAAGTATGTATTGCTTTTTTAGTGAAAACGAGATTTCAATGGGCAATGTGATATTCAACGACTAATCTATCATATTTAATGAGTCATAATTTAAAACTAGCTCCACATACTTCCCTTTGGGCATTTAAGTAATATTTTTGACATTTACGATAGGTGTTCATATATTCAAAGTTGAACTTCACAAGTTATTCCCATATAAAAAGGAACAAGAGAACTATACAATATTGGGATACGTCGTTGAATACATCCCTGTAATTTTGATAATATCTATTAGTATATATTTAATTTGTATAAAGTGTTGATAGATGATTCTGTCCATTTTGTACATGTTTAATTTGTTTTCTGAATTCCGTTCATTTTATCATATTTTTTGTCTAAATTCTTACTTTTTAGGGTGTACATTATAAATTTGACAGATTAGATTTAGATGCAAGACGATATGAACTTGCTCAACTTTATAGACCTTATGGAAATTATTTTGGAACATTGAAAGTAGTTAATGTTCAATTCGAAAATTCTGGAAATTACACATGTATGGCTGAGACTCCATTAAATTCACAATCATCTAGTGGTGTAATTCGGGTGGCAGGACCTCCTGGACCATGTGGTGGTATGAAATATGTGCATAACATAGTTTCGTTGCCTATTTATTTAATTTAAGACTCATATAATTGCAAAGGAAATTGCTTAACTGATTTCCTAAATATCAAAGACAGTGAATTACAAACCTGTACTGATACCTCCAATCCTGTCGTTTATTTGAATTCTATATTTTGTTAGATTACGCGTTGGTATTTGAAACAATAAATACCAGATTCGAGCCTTTGTATGAACATTAACACCACAATGTAAGTACACCTAACTAGTGAATAGTACATAGGATTAAACGTGGATCATAAGTTCTAAGTATACTATGTGTCATTAATTTTCGTTCAACCATTTATATGTAATGTAATCCAACAAATTTCAATGAAAAACCACTGCATATATTACTCCTGTTGAAATTTCTTTTGAATTTCACGTGTGCAGACAGCAAAGCCTACTTTGATAGAGTTTAGCGTTTACTAAACCCAAATACTACGCAACTTCTACACTACAGTTATCATTTTTCATTATTGATATATATATTCTCAGGAAACTTTTATATTTCCTGTGTGTTATTTATTTCAGGCGTAGTTGTTGATCCTCAGGTTGGAGTAGATCGAGTAAATGTTAGTTGGGCTGTTGGTACAACACATTTATTTCAAATCTTATATTTTCAAATTGAAGCCAATGCCATATATGATCCGCCTAATCAGTGGACAATAGTGGCGTCTAATGTTAGTATATCTAGTACCAAATTACTTAAACCCTCAGGTGAGTTTTATGTGTACATATATATGCACATACATAATTTATCACAAAGTGAAATTTTTGAATGACACCTGCGCTCTAGTATGCGACAGCGAACTACAGTAAAAACAAGAAAATCACCGAAAATACTGGATTCAGCGCACCGAACAGTGAAAACGTTGTGGATAACCCCAGTTAAATCCGAATGCGTGCTTCATGATTTATTTTGATATATATGTATTAGAAACGACTCATAAGTTCCTGTTAATTCAGAAGTTATACTTTTTAAAACGATATCAGTAACTACTAATTATGTGGACTTTAAGTTAGTAGATGGTTTAATTACTTAGAGTAACGAAAATGTCTCAATTCAGTTCAGAAAACCAAACAATATTAGGTAAAATATTTACTAGCCATTACTGTCTTCTGATTGGCTAGAAAGATATGACGTTGATTGGCTCATCGCTCCGTTTAAACTTCATAGGTTGATTCTGATTGGTTACAATGATTACTTGTCGTGAGCTATTTTAAAATCTTTAGGTGTGATTCTTATGTTCATCCTGTATTCATACATGTAGACCATTGAAGAACTGTAAGTCGTTTTCGAAGTCACAAATTTTATAGTCGAGCTTTGAAATATTCAAATAATTGAATTTGGGCTTCTATATCTCTTGCTGGACACGATATGTTTACATTATCATGTCGAAATGCAATAATATTGATTGTCAGTCGATATGTGAGATACACTATAAATGCTTCTAATCTGAACATGATCCTAGTAATCGCATTTTTGTAATCTTTTTCACGTCTGTATTAAAGTTTGATTTGTTTGACCATAAATTGTTTTATAAATCCGCCTCCTTTTAGTGCAACGTTTTTTTTACGTACTTCATATTGTAATCTTTAATTCGTTGTGTTCCAATAAAATAGATAACAATAGCACTATTTAAGAGAAAAACCATTAAAATTGATACTTTTTAAGTCCAGTTTGATTTTGTTTATTATTATATATTTTACAGATCGTCGGATGACTTTCATCAATAATTTAGCTGCGAATATGGCGTATAGAGTACGTGTGCGTGCAGGTAATGCATTGGGTTTGGGTGAACCTAGTCCACCTAGCCTATCATTTACAACTTTACCAACATCACCTACCCTAATTCCACAAAATGTAACCGGTGGTGGAGGCAAACATGGAACATTAGTGTTTAAATGGATACCATTAAAACGTGTCAATGAAAATGGACCAAATTTTCGTTATAGAGCACATATAAAAGCAAAAGAAAATAAAGAATATTCTATTCATGAATTATGGACAGCTAAAATGTCAGATGATGGGAAATACATGCAGTATACCTTAACACTTGGTGATAATTTATTTTATAAACCATATGATGTAATGATACAAGCAGTTAATAGTGAGGTAAATTCCAAGCTAAACAATGTAAATGAGTGATTTTATTTCGAAATCATAATATGCCACTTATGATGAATATGAGTATTATTCAAATCGAAATCTATAGGCTGTATAGTGAACAAGTAAAACATTCATAGGGATTTTTATTAGATTAAAAAAAATTTTTTTATTAGTATGTCATCATTAGTGACGCACATTGTTCCTAGATTCGTTATGTTGATACTTGCACCGAGATTCGGACCCAAACTCAATCAATCTCTCTTAACACAAATGTATCATCTACTAGGCTACTGGTTTCATATAGGCACTAACTAATTCGTTTATTACAATAAATTATTACCAGCTGAATATTTGTTAAAGATTAATGGTTATTGAATTAACTGTTTTGTTTTATCAACCCGCACTTTTTTGATAGCTGACTCTACTGATAATTAGTTCAGATGCCTTTAAGTGAGATGGAGATGTTTTCATGAAACAGTTCCTTTATGATCCTCAGATGATTGTATAATCTACAGTCATTCATCAGGAATAAAGCAATTGTTCTTCACATACTTCACGAAGCATCCTTGTCAGTTAAAATTTAATGTGATTATTGCAAAAACTCGAATTTTTCATGTTTATGCGCGTTAGATAGTATCATTGGCTAGAGTATGATATGAGAACAAGCATCAGTGATTCTTAAAATGACCACAGAAAGTCATTTTTACCATTCAGCATAGATTTGGGATACCTGCGTGTATAAAGGGACTTGGTTTTATCTAATCATGAGACAGTAAGGAAATATTTTATCAGCAAAAAAGATAATATTGAGAAAGACATGTAGATTTTCCCTAAATAATGTAATTATTCAGGCCTTTAAAGGGTTGTTTTATTTGTAAATAAAATTAACGACATTTGAACTCGTCCAAACAGCGACATAGCACTTATTTTCTAAACCTTTTTTATATAAGTGTAGGAAGTGTTTTATGCCCATTTAAATTGATTTTGGTAAGGGATTCAGGGTTAATGTTGTGATATCCCCAGTCATCCTGAATGGCAAATCGACTTAACTCCTCCTAGTCTTTATGGAGTTGAGAAGGCTATAGGAAATCTGAAGCGAGGTAGAGCAGCATGTCCTGATAGGCTTACCTCTGAAATGTTTAAGGATGGTGGTACAGTTTTAGCAGCTAGATTGACTGAAATCTTAGGTAGAATCCCGGAACTGGGCGTAATACCATCTGACTGGTCTCGATCCCTGATTGTCCCAATTTATAAGAAAGGACAAAAGTCTTCTCGTAACAATCACAGGGGAATCTGTCTGACTAATATAGTTTCTAAATTGTTAGCCTCGATTATACTTAGACGCCTAACTAGAGCTCGTGAAGAGCAGACTAGAGAAAACCAGGCTGGATTCAGACCTGGATGTGGCTGTATAGACCACATCTTCACACTGCGACAGGTCCTGGAACACAGACACACATTTAGGCGTCCTATAATAGTTGTCTTCCTAAAGGCGGCATTCGACTCTGTTGATCGTGAGGTTCTGTGGCAGTGTCTGTCATTGAAAGGTGTACCAAAGAAGTACATTAACCTTATAAAAGCTCTCTACATGGCAGAAATCGATGAAGTCACTGACAAGTGGACTGAATCATGTTGGTAGATGTAGGCTGCGTGGTTGGGGTCCGCGAGACGAAAGTCACCAATGGTTAGAGACCTTGAACGACATGGCTCAGAATCGTTTGCGATGGCGCAGGTGCATCCACTCTTTGTGTTTTCTCAAAATCTAACCTTCTGAATTCTCTATCTTTCTCCTTTCAAATCTATCTCACTGAATTATACTTTTCGAATCATATCTTCGCTCCCTAATTTTCTGCATTACTGCTAATACTTCTACTATCGCTATCACTCTTGGATTTGAACTGACAATTGCGTCTCTGTACTGATGTGGTATGGCAACCTGAACTGATGTACGTACGTACGAAGTTCTGCGTTGTATCTGTCTGTCTGTCTAATGTTATGAGAAGGATAAAATTACGGACATAGTTAAAGTACTTTGGGTTATCATTGCTTTATATTATACGTTATGATTTAGGTATAGTGTTGATTTTTAGTTATTTAGTAGTTATTTAGCAAGGGCTTAGTACTCATTTTCCGTGCCAAAATTATGTAGTACAATAGGTAATCTTTGATTGACTTCGGTTTTTCTTAAATCGTCACTGATTGATTGTAATGGTTATTCAAAGCGGATAGCTTATGAGTCACTCAAGCTCATATCTGCACTATGGGGTAGAGACATAGTTACAAATTTCATTATGATGAATACAATCTTCTCTTTTGCACATATTATCATCAATGTAGAGCTGCATAGCAATTGTTTATACATTCAAGTCTTAATTATAGTATTATGCGCTTAAAATGAAGCCATCTATCAAGATACTTACAGATAATTTCTGTGGTTATCTATTAGATTCATTGTTTATGTGTTTTTATAATCTACTCAGTTTTAATAGCTCATCATTATTTTGCTTAAATGGTTATGTTCTAATTCAACGGAATAAATATTTATTAGCATTTCTTATGTAGTGAAATTCAATCACAAGGACTGTATGTATACCACGGAAGTATATTCGACAAATTAGTGTAGACACACTATGATTACTAGTTTCTAAAAGTGTAACTTGTTGATTAGCGCTTCCTGTCGCAGTGTGTAAACGACTACATGAACAGCGAAATTGTTTACTTGACGGAAAAATACGTATACACTACTTTCAATTACCTATTTGCACGTCCTTTGCGTTCCTCGATCGATATTGATTGTAGGCTTGCTTTCTTTGGTTTTCTTCATTTTTCCTGAGTACTGTGATCAGGCTTTGCACCATGCCGCCTCGCAACTCACCTCGTATGCTGTTTACTGTTTCCGCTTTTACGGACGTTTCTCTACCTACTACTTATGGACGACCTTATGAGTAGTATCTACCACAACAGTTCATTGGTGTGAGTTTTATTGATTTCCTATCGACATTAAGTCATTCCTATCATCTATTACAATTACTCTTATCTCTCCTGCACTAACATCAAGGTTATTACAGACTTTCAACTGGTTGGGTTCTTCAAATTTTATAAAATTGTTTCATATTTCTCTTCTTATATTTACTAATATTAGGGTACTGGTCCTTTAAGTGAACCAGTGACAGTTATGTCGGCTGCTCGTGTACCAACAAATGCACCAAGTGGTGTAACTGCCGGTGCATTCAATTGTTCATCTATTCGAGTATGGTGGCATCCTCCACTTCCATCAGAAGGTGAAGGTCCTACATGGGGTTATCGAATTTTGTACTGGCCTCGTATATCTGATTGTCGTTCACTAGAATCAGATCGTGCTAGACATCAACTTGGTCAGCGTCAAACAGTTCATGGAGATGTAACAGAAGGTTTAATCATTGGACTTGATTCTGATACTTATTACTGTATTGCTGTTCAGGTAATTTGTTTCAAAAAATTTTCACTGATTTAATTAAATTGAGGTACTTAACCACTTTGTTTGTAATGTCACAGGTTGACTTAGGTTAGATAATTATTGAGAACCAGGAAACAATTGACAGTTGTTTCACCCTAGTATAGACACCTTAACAATGAGCACCCATGACCACACAGGAGAGTCGAACCGAAGACCATCGGGTTCTACTGCGTCCGATGATTAATATCTATAACTTCAGTCAATTCATAATATATTATTTGACCTCTTACTACCATCGGTGAGTAACCAGCTCACACACAATAGTGGTTTTTCTTTTGATGCGAGTTGGTACTACCACTTATATAGATTTTGTTATTTGAGTTTTCGGATAACTTGAACTAAGTATGAATGGTTTCAAAAAGTATGCATTTATCATGGATACTTACATATTTATTATTTTTTTTGTTGACTTAGATGAATCTGAATTAATAAAAATCCATAGCAAAACCGAAAATGGATGTAAATCTTTTAATAAAGTTAGATTGCATCTAAATGTAGAATCCTGGACTCGAGTTTCTCTCCTCTCTTTGACACTTATCAGTTGGACGTACATGAATCACAGTCTTGATGTTTTCGCTGAATCCGAACTACATTACCTTTCTCATTAAACGCTAACGTATTATTCATTGCGCTAATCACTCATCATGGAAATGTATTTTTAAAAACTGTTATATCTCATACTTGGTAGCTTGACTAGCCGCAAACAACTTTAGCACTCGAACGACTTGAACCCTCCTAGTAGCAAATTCAGAAGACAGAAGACGAATAGACAGGAAACTTTATTCCAGTAAGATAGAGAGTGAGTTCTGTACAAAATAACCGTGTATTTATAGTTTTGTGAAACAATAAAATCATCATTATAAACCATCCTATTCAAAATAAAAAGTTTCAACTGTTACCCAATCGGAACACTCCAGGTCGAGATTCTGGGAGCTTCTGTTGGTCAGCGTTTGCATGGAAATGTCTACGGTTCTTTCAAGGGTTCTGGAGGCTTCGTTGAGGTTTCCAAGAATCGTCTGAACACCTCACGTTTTTAATATTTCGTATGTGTGATTATCTACTTGAATCTATTTGCAACTTAGTTACTGTATTCCGCTTGCAATTCATTACTCGTGATATTTGAGTTGTTTTAGCCTTGTACCTTCTGTGTTGTTTCTCACTAGGGCTCCATTGAAATGTGTCCACTAGCATTTGAAATAGAAGTCAGCTATGTGTTGATACCATTCCTCCATTCTTTCGCATTTGATTAACGTGTCTTGTGCAAGTGCCGAAACTTCCCCAAACTGGGTATAATACTTTTTCAATCCGCCGTTCGATGATTCACGGCTCCCAGTTTCTATTACCTTGATACGACTTGATAAGTGCAATTTCACCCACTTGAAAGCTACGAGTAATCATCCGTTGCTTTTCATCGTCGGGTTTATTTGTTCTTTTGGATAGCAGCATGGTGTTAGTGATAGTCCGAACCTTCTTTCAGAACATAAACTCTGTAGGTGACTTTCCCTCCGGTACGGCAGGGTTTAGCATTAGAAATTTGTCGATAACTTGCATCGACACACTATCTCTCACCCCCCCCTTAATCAGAGCTCTTTTTACTGTATCAACGAATTTCTCTGCTTGACCGTTGGACTGAGGATGGTATGGTGGAGCTCGTATGTGCGTGATTTCGTTTTCACTGCAAAAACATCTAAATGCGTACGACGCCAACTGGGTTCCGTTATCGGTCACCTGGACCTTTGGAACACCGAAACAGAAAGGAGGTTCTGATAATTTTCTAATCTTGGCCTGTGAAGTCAATTTTGGCATGGTGTATACTTTCGGTCACTTTGTGAAGGCTCTGAAGGCTCCTGCGACGACTAAGTAATTTCTACCTTGTATGAGACCAGGGAAATCAGCGTGTATTCTTTACCGATGGACGTCTGGTTTTGGCCAAGGTTACAGCTCGGCCTTAGTTGGACTCTTTGAAGCCTAAAAGCAGAATCAACATCTGTGGCACTTTGTTTTTATATCCTGATCCATTGACGCCCAGTACGCATAACTCCGAGCTAGTGGCTTCATCCTGCTAATCCCTGGGTTCCCGTTGTGAAATTGGTTTAAGAATTGATGACGAAGTGTTTCGGGGATAACAATACGATAAGTAAACATTATACATGAATTGGCAATCGTCAAGGTGTATCGCCGACGGAAGTATTGTAGAAGTTCGCCATGGAGTTGAGATGTTGGCCACTTATTGAATATATAACGGCAAATGATTTTCATTGTACTGTCTCTTTTACTATCTTTCTTGATGGTTCGGAAATTAACCGGCGGTCCGGGAACCGCGTCTGTTAACACTATGTAAACTTCTGTTTCAGCTTCAATGCTAGCCGCAAGTACCTCGTCTTCATGTTATTTACGAGAGTCGATTAATCTTGAGACGGCCTCTGCCTGGCCAGAATCCTTTGTCGGTTGATAGTTTATCTTAAAATCGTAACCAAGCAGCGGAGTGGCCCATCGTTGCAAACGGTTTGCTATATAAACGGGAATGCCCTTTTGGGATCCAAATACTTCCATTAGTGGTTTGTGGTCTGTCAATAATGTAAACGGTCGGCCAAATATCATCTTGTGAAACTTTTTACCCCAAAAATAATGGAAATAGCTTCTTTTTCTATTTGGCTATAATTTCGCTTTGTTGTTGTCAGTGATATTGAAGCGTAGGAAATCGCCTTCTCAGATCCATCTGGGTTTACATGTGAAATCACCTCACCTTTTCCGTAGTTCGAAGCATCTGCTGCAACCATAATGGGTAGAGCTGGGTCACAGTGTGTTGGAAGTAGGTTTGACGATAGTAGTTATTTTGTTTTCGTAAATGCTTCTTGGTATTCACCTGATCAGATCCACTTGGCATTTTTCGACAGTAGACAATTTAGCATTTAACATGAACATTGGAAAAATACATACCTTTAAAAACATCTTAATACTCAATTCACAAGCAGCTTTCCATCCAGACTTAATGGTTCTTTTGGGGTTGGAGTTTATTCCAAATTTACTGGATTACAGTCTCAAAAAGATAAACACTTGGATACAAACACACAATTCTGTGCTGTTCCAAATTAAAAGAAACATGTATTGTGTATTCTGCTGCTAGCCATATTTCAAGTTTACTAGAAAATGAAATAGTAACTGTGTAGCAATACCTAGGCAATCCACTTAGGACACACATATACCGGTAGAGATTGATGAGTACTTAGCATCAATAATGGAAAAATAAAAACCCCACATATGAATATAAGTTTCTTTGTTTCTTTGTCCTAACGAAAAATCATACTTACGGTCAAATACCAATTAATGTTTTTTGTATCTATTTTACAACTTGCTTATCTACCAATCGCCTTTCAATTAAAGTTAAGTCATAGACTAATATATACTGTAGTTTAGTTCAACATCTATGTTATGTCCACAAAGTTGGCATCGAACAGCATTTGTTGTGTGACGAGACAAGAGTTTCTGTCTTGCATTTCAAAGTTAATTAGTGATAGTGGAAGTCAGAATGTCAAATTGTCATTTAGCTTAAGTACTCAAATAGTTCAACCATAGGTTTAAATGTTGTTCATATCATGAATGCAAATTGTCATCATTTTATACAATTAATGAATTGTTCGTCAGTTTGAATACCCATATTTTAGAAAAGTAAACTATTTGTCTAACGATAGTTTTATTTATTAGTCAAATTGACCATTACATTCTTTTTGTGTAACTTTTTGGATAAACGGAAAACAGAGATTTAAAGGTTCAAAATCATACGTACTAATGAAAACTTTTTAACTTGTATAAAATGGTTGTTCTGTCCCATCAATTATTTGACTATATTTTGGTTGATTTTAGTTAACGGTAAAACTTACTTTTGATTCATACAAAGAATTCCATGAAAATTTCTAAAATCAATTATGTAATATTATTATGATTGTTATATTTCTACTAACCTTGGTATCCTTCAATAAAAGTACCGATAAAAGGCCATGTTTCGATAATAGTGAACATTAATTAAAATGATTCACAATGCAATAAAATAAATGGATGTACTCACTAAAATGTTATAACCGAAGATTTGTAATCAGTCGTTGTAGCTAATAGTCGAATACCGCACGTTCAATCCTATAAAGTTATGCACATGTTCTTTGTACTTTCATCCTTCAGTAGAATGCAAACCTATCGATTTAGTAATATGAGTTGTATATATGTGAATATCTAAAGTCAATAAAGTATTAAATGTTTCATTGATATATATCAGCGAGAACTCTACTGCAACGATTCCAGATTCTTAGTTGTATGAAACGACAAAATTCGTTTTCTATCAAGTTCTTTTAATGCTTATTGTTGATTTCGTATATTTAATCAGTTGGTATATTGTTGGAATTAGTTTTATTACATTGTGAAATTGACTTTTGATTGCTTGCTCTTATATGAGTCACACTTATTGACGCTCAACTTTATTGACTCGCGTCATTTTAGACTTCCTCCGCGTTTGATTAGACAATTAGCCGTAGAAACATTGTAAACTTATGAACACACCTAACTAAGCATCCTTATAAAACACTCTTCTTTTTTTCACAAAATCTAAATAAAAGATATTTAATAGTGCTGGTGATGGTCCCGAATCAAGTTTTACAGAACAGACAACATATAAAACAGCTCCACGTGAATTCCCTACAATGGTTACTTTAAATGCAACAGGCATAGCAAATACTATTCGTGTTTCGTGGGTGGGAATTCAAGCAAAATCAAATGAGGAGTCAATAGGTGGTTACTGTATTCGTTATTGGCCAACAGGTTCCCAATTTAAGCAAACGTTTAGAGATATTGATGTTGGACTAAAGACTTTCGGTTTTGTTAGTGATTTAGAAACGGATGTACGATACAATTTACGTGTATATGGTTATAGCCGTGGAGGTGTTGGTACCATGAGTTCACCAGTAAATCAATTCCAAATTATTACTAAAGAAAAATGTATTCCTGGGGCAACTTGGGGTAAGATTGAAATGGAATTATTCTAATAAACGTGATCCTATTCATAAAAAATATGATTAATTTGTTTTCACTTGTGCCCCAGCGTTGATGTTGACTTTTTTTTAAAGCGATTGAATCAAGTAGCTCAATAATGCTAGGATGCAAGCAAATTCAACTGACGAGTCCCAAACAGGACAAAACACATTTTGGATTTCGCTTATAGCCGTAATCCAATTTTATTAGGTCTTGTGATTCAAAACATCATCGAACAATCCTTTCAAATATGTACATATGCCAACAATACTGTTCATAATATCAAGAACGCGAAAACTATGGCCCTTAGAGATATGAAACGAAATGTTTTGAATGTAATTTCTGTTCGTTGGGTGAATTCACTAAGTGTATTTTTCATCACCATTATTTCTTCCTAGTGAAATTAGATACGTTTAAGTTATTAGTCTTGGAAACTTGATTTTTATCATGTTAAAACAATCTGAACTTCAACATATTGCACACATTTATTGATAAACATCATTTGACGCTAAAAGGTGGGTTGTCACAACGAAAATCTGCTTTCATTAAATGAGAGTTTTTAGTTTCATCTTGTTAAATGACTTCATTGAAAACACTGGATCAATAAAACCAACAAAAGTTGCGGAATATCAGATGACTAATAAATTACCTCACGATATAAGGTATACGTCATTACAAAAAACAGACCAAAGTATTTTCAGTTTTAGAACTGCTTGCAAATTTTCTTAGGATTTGTTTCATGCCACTTAGAGATCCATACTTCAGTGGGGAAGGTTGATTAATGATTGTTTTTTTAAGCAGTTAACTTGATACACGTTACATGTTACATAAAGAACATACCTTCAGAGGTCATCTTTCTAGCATATTTGTAATGATATTTAATGATAAATCATTCTACAATTATCTTTTAAGCTCTCTGAAATCGTTTCCAAGGAATTATCTCTATCAGCAAGCATCATAGACGCACTTAAGGAAACTCATACTTCTTTTGACTATAGGGCGCACTATAAGGTAACTAGAAACAAATTGGTTACTATTATTGTCATCGTGCTAATTTTACTTTCACTTTTATGACATTGCAATTAACCATGACTTGTTTCCTAAGGTTCTCTTTGTGAAGAGCGAAAACCAACGTAACTGACCTGTTTTATAGTAGTCGTATATATATGTATTTAAGCTCTTCTTAATTTCATGCAGAATTTTGAAAGCTATTAAATGTCTGCGAAAATAACTTCATTATTTGAGTAGTGTAATTCAAACGTGGATCAAATCAACTGCATCTTCTCATTACATTATCGTATATTATTAAAGGAACTAGCAGTTTTAGGTTCATTATATATAATGAACTACAATCTACTAAGTCTCCTCCAAGTAACCAATTATGTAAAGCCGTTGACTTTAATCAAATTTAATATTATGTGAGTTATCAGCTTTTATTCGTGTTTGTTTGTTTTTGTTTTTATTTTACAGATGGACCAGATTTTAGGTACAATTTCATATGTGAAGGTCATTCTGTCAGAACCTCATTAGGTTTTACAATTTTAGTAACATTCTTATGTATAGCGTTTAAATACTGCTTATGATATTTATTTATTCTAGTGTAAATTTTCTTTTATTTACGTATGCGACCGCAAGTAAAGCAATACAATTATAGGAGAGTCGTCATATTTCTATTATTGAATTATCTTGTCTACTGTAAGTAACTATGACGGGTGGGGTGCACTTGATACTAGAAAAGTGATCCGAATTTATTTTCACAATATTTGGATGGCATTTGGGATGGAGGCCGGAGAGCAGTAGACCCTGGGTCTAGCTTTTGCTTGACTTGACACTCGTTTTCAAGGAGTACATATAATTTTGGGGCTACTGATACTCTTCGGAGAATTTGGTCTCAGGCCTTACGTCTGCTGCTGGGCAGGAAATCGCTTTCAGGATATATAACCTGGTTTAGATTACTCGGGTTGTTGCTAGAGGTTGTGATCTGCTTTCTTTAAGTTTTGCTAGGATACTCATATATGATTCAATCTTCGACAACATGATCTACCTTGACACACATCGCTACAATTATTCCAAAACTACAGGAAAAACGCGGAATTCAAGGACTGCAAAAACATTTTATTTGCTGAATAATGATTTTGGTTTTAACTTTTGAATGCGTCAGTACTTACCAATTTATGCTTTGGTCGAATCCGATTCATTTATAAAACTGTATAAAATGAAGAAGGTTTTATGCATTGTTGAATTCGTTCTTAGTGAAATATCTACCATCCGGTCTTGGCTAATAAATGCTTATAAACCAATCATTTGGCTTTTCGTATATAAGTTTGTAGTGAATCTCACTTTGTAGCTGTTGTTCACATTTTCACTG
This sequence comes from Schistosoma japonicum, assembly GCA_025215515.1. NCBI lineage: Eukaryota > Metazoa > Platyhelminthes > Trematoda > Strigeidida > Schistosomatidae > Schistosoma > Schistosoma japonicum. The sequence goes on along the minus strand of CM046069.1, from coordinate 38,468,148 downwards.
TGTGATCATCTTAAAGCCGTTGGTCATGCTTATCTGTGTGGTGAATTCGGTTGTTTTTTATTTGTTAAAGACGGCGAGCAGTTCCATAATTGTTAGATGGTCCCGGAAAATCTTCAACTGCTTAACTCCGGCTGCTTATAAAAGCTGTAAAAATTCAAACCTGATTTCTTTCCATAGTCTTTTCTGTACAGCTGATTAACAAATTCAGGAGTCTTCCAGCATTAGTAAAGTGAAGAGGAAGAGTACATTCAAGGAATCTTTTGTAGCGGTAAATAATCCCCAAAATGAATAGTTGCATAGGCTCTCGACATTAATGCTGACCATGTTTGTTTTAGCGGACACTACTAGTTGAAGGCGCGCGGTTACGCATCACCACCAGACCACGACTCGAACCACCGTGGGTAGCATCTCTTTCTAGTTTGCCAGCCTAGACGTTGGCATCCCATTAAAGCTCTCTTTACAATCAAATATAATTTCGCTTCCATCCTTTATTGCCTTCTGATTTCTCATTCGTAAGAGTGGGGTCCATTCGATAGAAGTGTCTTTGGTTATACGACAAGCGCAACTTGGTCATATACCCGGGGAACGCTTCACTTTGATGCGGACAACAAAGATTGTGCATTGCTAGCAAACCATAATGCGAACAGTTAACATCAAATTGCAGTCATACAAAGTGGCTGTCAACACGCAAAGAATAAACTTTTTGCCAAGGAAAAAGTCCCTTAAGCAATTTTGAGTTCCCGACTAGGTCTGGGATAAACCACAACATTAATAACTGACCGTAGTACCCAGAATGTAATGCTGGAAGATAAGGTCTTGGAAACTAATGAAGGGCTAGAGAGAATAAGATGCGATTGTAAAAGCATGGGCATCACCAAGAGAATCTCCTTACAAAAGCAAATCTTGAAACTTTCCCTAGCAAACCAACTCTAATTTGTTGCTATTTCGTGAAGCTAGAAGGAATCTAAATGTTTCAGTCGTGTAATAAGATATGTTACTGAACCTACAAAGCTAGAAAATTTATAAGTGGCATACAGTCGGTTAGTTCCTAAGAAATGCCAAGTAAAAAAGTTATTTTTGGTCTTAATGACAGTAGGTACTTCAGGATATTCCAGATCGCTAAGACTCCCTAAAGTGGTCTTATGTTCAAGAAAACAAAATGTATTCTTATGACTAGGGTTCTTGTATTAAATAATGAATATAGCTGAATTAGACCACTAGAAGATATAATTGAAAGAAAACAAGCTTCATCTGAACTAACAGAGTACCAGGAAATAAGTGGGGATAACCAACAACTTGTGTATTTTCGTTTAGGTAGGTTATGTTAACGAGTACAGTAAGGACCACTAGAAAGGGAAGGCAGTCCGTCATATTCGAAATTGTTTGCATTAAGAAAAGGCTGAGAAACAAAACTCAGTTTTGGTGCTCGTTTACTATCGCGGTTACTGAGCTGGTTATATCATGTTTTTGCTAAACCAGGAACACATTCAAAGCGCTGATTGGCAAAAGTAGATCATCTTATGAGAGGCGAAACCTCTAAGACCAACTTAGTGGTCTAAATGAACTATCTTCTATGTGAATAGACTATTTCAAAGAAATAGTGCTACGCTTCCTGTCTTATTCTTGGGGGCTGGGGTATCGTCAAACTATTTATTTAAATTGTGTACAACTAATGATCGTGGAAGATTATTTACTTTTTTTAGCAATGTTGTAATATGTATGAATCCTATATCTGTTAAGCTGGGCTGTTTTTTGAACCCTTCAATACACTGAGTTGGCATAGTCCTGTTGAGCCGACGATATTCACTCTTGCACAATATAGTTGCTTTATCATTATGAGCTTTCTTGACAAACAATTCCTTTTGCTTTAGGTCAGCAAAAACACATACAGTCGCAAATTAATCGTTTCTGTTACATACAGATGCCACACAAGCTGAGATAGTCATGAACTTCGTAAATAAAAAGGCGAGAATGCAGGTAGTTTTTTAACCCACTCACCTAGTTACTAGACTATGTGTTCACTGAAAATCAATGCCCACTTATCATCGAGACGATATTTGCTGCTTGAAATTAAATGTGATGCTGTTTTCTGTAAAGTTAATGATTGCAGAGATATTGTACCCATAATTATCACTGTATTCGTGATGAACTCCCTAATTGAAATAGAAAACTGTCCTAGAAATATGTAGATTGTAAGTATCATTTTGAACATCGGTTTGATATACGAATTCGATATACTGCAACAGATTCACTTCAGAGATGCCGAAATTGCAAAAGACCGGTCTGGGCTATATGAACTAAGCGGAACTACGCGCTTTAACATGTTTCCACCATGTAACAGTAGTCTGCAATTTAATTTAGTATTAGCTTTTTGTATAAATTTATCTCATCTTCCTGCTCGACCTGGGACAGTTCGTTAAAAAGTTTTTTCCAAGATAGTTTTGTTCTTCGTATCGGGATGTGAATTATCGAAATCATCCGTCAGAAGACGCTTACTACAATATCATGTGGTATGTGCTTTTTATATTTAATTTTGACTTTTAGTATTTGTGTATTGTATTTAAGTGCCGCATATTCTCACAACATAAGTTTGAACAGTATTTAGGACTCCTGTCATCATTAATTTATTACCCCTCTATATATAAGCAGCTCGGAAGTGACTTTTTTAATTACTCACAAAATTTAGATATTCTTGGGTATCAATCAGAATACTAAAAATTAAATTCGACATCCCACCTCACAGGAGATAATAAAAAGCTGCAGGTGAAATACTTTAAGTTATGATGTAAACACACTTTCTTATTTTCAGAAATATTCAAATCCTGGAATTCCACCATGGCTGAATTATTCTAAAATATCCTACTGATTTCTTCAAGTGGATGCTTGACTCATTTATAAAGACTGAGAAACGAACATCTTTCTAATCTAGTTATACTTCATTCATCTAAGTAAACTTTATATGCCCAGGTTTCTAACATCATAACTTGGTAATCAATTACTTCTTAACACAGAAGCTTGTTTGGCGAAAGATTTAACTCTTGAATCCAAAACTATTCAAAACTCTTAATTTTGAAAGAAAGTCGTCATAAATAAATGTTTGTACTTTTACTTAATGTAAATACCTCTCAGTTTGATGTCAAACGTTTCTTCAATATTTTTGTTTTTCCGCAGCAGATTCATTAAACTGGTCTAAACGCTCATGTTGAAAAACATTTGTGACCTTGACTTTAAAAGTTGTGTCACATTGTTGGTCAAATGACTCTAGATAAAGAAGGCATTTTTCAGCATGGTTGTAATGCAATTGCACGCCGTGGGGCGCTGCGTCAGAAGAATGTCCTTGAGATTAAGGGTCATAAGTTTGTTGCGAAGTTTTTTAAACAATTTACATTTTGTGGACACTGCAAGGATTTTATATGGTAACAGTTTTTGTTTTTCTTAATTATGCTTACAGGGGTCTCGGAAAACAAGGAGTTCAGTGCCAGATATGCTGTTTTGCTGCTCATAAGAGATGCTATCAATATGTGGCATTTAAGTGTCCCGGAGCTGATTTGGGACCGGGGTGTGATGTAACTGTCTCTTAATATAACCTCTTTGTATAGCCTAAAAGGTGCCATAAATTTAAGCTGCACACTTATTCAAGTCCTACATTCTGTGATCATTGTGGTTCACTTTTATATGGTCTTGTTCAGCAGGGTTTAAAATGCCAAAGTTTGTTTCTTTTATTAGCTTGTTATTCTCTGCTCAGACTGTGATATGAATGTTCATAAAAAGTGTGAATTGAATGTTCCACGTCTTTGTGGTGTTGATCATACAGAGAGGCGCGGGCGATTATATCTAAAGATCTGCTGGCAAGAAAATTCTTTTACTGTTGAAGGTGAGTTATGGTAACCTGTTGTCAACAGTTATGGACGTTGAGAGACGAAAAGTCTTGGACGTTTTTGCTCTAAGTCGCCCAGAAGTTTGAAAATGTACATAGTTGTCAAAATCAATCTACATGAAGCACAATTCTAATAACTCTTTTTTAAAAGAATCATAGTGTTATAGTAATCAATGCATTTTTAAATACTAACGTACGTTAGGCTAAAGTTAATTAAAACCCGTGGTCATTGCGAATTTAGCCTTTGAAAACTGCTCATTATCAATTCATGCACTTATCTTTGAGTAGTTGTTTCACTATACTTGATTTGCCTCATGTTTTATGCGTGCTAGTATTCTTAACCCTTGCACACTAACTGCAGTTGCAAGCAAAACACTAACCTGTACTTTTTTCTGACTAGGATTGCGATTTCAGGTTGTTGGTAAAATCGAATACAGCAAGTGATTTTGCCAAATTACTCCTATTATGTTGTTTACTTTCTGTTGATTTACGTCAATTGCTGTCTCGTAAATTGTGAGTTTGTGTCTACTTCTATCTCACGGCTGCTAATTTACTATTTTATATTTCCCATCATTATATCTTGTAAATATTTTACTACTGATATGCTTTTTGTTGGTTCTGAAACTCATTCTGGTGTTTACATTGTATCGTAAAGTGTAGCAACTCGAACTGATTCACTTTTGGCGAAGATTTGAAGTCTGCAGTCTTTGCTTATTACCATATTTGAAGACTCGACAATATAAATATTTTATAATATGCTTACCGCTTATTTCTATTTGACAGTTTTTACATAGAATAGTATAATTTATTCAGGACATCAGTTAGCATTTTTATAGCAAGTTCCAATGTACGACATTTGTACCTATTTTTTAAATATATGAAGCTAAGTATAAAGACTATTGGCACTCCAAAATTCATCATTTCGGCTCTAGTAATTATCCGTAGATCAGACCACACCTTGTATTGTGTTTTATCTACTTATTGACAGCTACTTGTTTGAAAAATATTTCTTCATGAGTTACTGGTTGTTCAGGTTTTTATTTGCTACAATTATATGTAGGCTTTTGGATAGAAGAGATAGACTTAAAATATGTTATGCTTGTGATGTAGTGAAGAAGGTTCATAACAGGAATATATGGTTTTGTTGAAATTGCGCCATTCCACATACTTTACATAAATAAATCTGTGTCCAACCTTTGAGGATGGGTAGTCTCTATAATTAATGACTCAAGTTTGATATCATATCTTAACTCCATGATTCTTATTCTCTTCCTCGAGACCTCATATAATCCTTGTTATAACACTCTTTGTTTGACAATGACTGCGTACATGTGTCCCAGATCATCATGTCTTCATGTTCTCCTGTTGGTGAACATGACCATTCCCAAACTGGACTCTATTTTATAGTAATCTGTGAGCTGCACTGTTGAATAGAAAAAATAGATATCTTTTAAAGGACAGAGACGCATTGTTCTGTCTGTAAAATTCCCAAATACGCCCACTGAGTGTAGTTCGAATGAAATAAAACATAACTTCTATTAAAAGTTTTTGCAACTCGCTCACACAGTTTGATTCATTTACTGAATATTGTTACAACGAGACTTACCACATATAACCACTTCACCAACAGCCTTCGCTCATCATGAATGACCAAGTATTTCTGTTATATTTCTTCAGCGTCAGTTTGTCATTGTTTTTCCAATTATTTTTTTCATACTATTTTTTGGTTTTAGTTAAAGAAGGGAGAAATCTCATTCCGATGGATCCAAATGGTCTTGCTGATCCTTATGTTAAAATGAAGTTTGGGCCAACCGACGAACTTGGACGTAAATTTAGAACTAAAACAATTAAGTCAAATCTTAATCCTGTGTGGGATGAAAAATTCACAATGTATGTTATTAGTCATTTAACCTTCGTATAAAATTAGGTTTAGAAATGTAAACTATATTATTCATTTATCTTATTCACTGGGATGCAACCAAATCTTGATCATATGGTGAATAATATCGTCATTTAATTACATAAAATTGGAGTCTAATCAGCTTTCTCTTCAGCAAGATTGTTTGTTTTTTGTATATACCTTTTCTAAAATTGGTTTATAATAGTGCAAACAAAATAGTCTCATTATTACTTAGATATACAGTCATTTTGCTTTTTGAATCATTTGTAAGTTTATAAACATCTACAATCAGCATCATATTTTACCATTTTCATGGTTACTGTGGTAAAAATTTCGTTATTATTGATACAGCGCGAAGTCGTATTGAAATGGCTATATAATTAATTATATTTTATAAAACGAAAGATGATCAATTAGTGAAGCATATTACAATAATAGCAGTAAATGAGACTGTCAAATCCTGTCGATTCGTACCATCTTTAACTATAATTAGCATCTTATTCTTCTGTTGATCAGGTTCGTAACGATAAGTTTAATCTGCATTCATACGCAACTATTAACTGATTTAATAACTTGTTAACTGTAGATTGCGGCCCGTGATAATAGTATCTGCCACATCGGACAAATTTCACAACTCGGTAGCTATCTATCACTTTAGCATTTCTAAGAAATATGTGTTGGGTCTGAACAATAGTAAAGTTGCTGACGATTTACGTACTGAAAACTTGAGTTAGGTACTCTTCAAAATGACTCACATATGTACAGCTTAAAATTGTTTTATATCTTTCCGTGTTCTAATCATTTTTCTCTGTAGTATATATTTTATATGTTCACATCTTCCTACTACCTTTAAAGTAACTATTATTTCTGCTAATTCGGTGTTCATCTTGCTGTGCTACTGAGGTATGGTATCTTGGACCAATTAACATGTTCCAAGTTTTTTGTACATACATACAGAAATGTGCATCTGTAATGTTTATTTGGTTACTTAATATGTTTGGGCTAACTCATTCGGTCACATATATGTAAGTATATATACTTATTAGCTAGATAATTATTTTTATGTACAAGCTTGTTGCATAAATTCATCATTCTTTATTATCGATTATTTCAAAAATAAAGCGACTTACACCCAGATGATGAGTCAAAGCGATTACATTTTGAAGTCTGGGACTGGGATCGTACATCGCGAGATGATTTTATGGGTGCTTTATCATTTGGAGTTACAGAGCTAATTAAAAAACCAGTTGATGGATGGTTTAAACTATTAAGTCAAGAAGAAGGGGAATACTATTCAATACCTTGTACAACAGAAAGTAATACTCCGTCATATGCAGAAATATCATCTGAATATGAGGTATGCTCACTAATAATTCACTAGTTAATTTAATACATGAGTATTTTAACTACATGTATATATTGGCAGTTCAGACTTCTAAGTTAAGAACAATTAAAAGTAAACTGAGCCTAAAAATATTAGCTATGTAACCCAGACGCAATGATCTAAATGTTTTGTTTTTTACTAGAAGACCTGGCGAATCAGAATTTGGCCTCTTATTTTTGTGTGTTGTGGATCGTTACTGCTTTTGTCGGTCTTTAAGTAAGATAAAACAGCCCTCAAATTCTTGGTATTCAGTAGTTTTACAACTGATATTGGTTAGTGATCCAAATGAACAAATTTCATACTGCCATCTGATTAAGTGAACTGGGTTTTTGTCAAATGATTTGATTTTAATAACAAAAATAACTGTATACAGTACATAATAATCACCCGAAGGTCCTGGGTTTGATCTTCAGTAGTGTTGCGAATACACATTCCATAAAATTGCCATACTAAGAAGAATGAAGCTTTCCCGTTTCTCCTTCTTTCCATTTGTTGTCAACTAAATTCGGTCTCTGTTGAAAACGTACAAAATGAAGTTGAGTAATGAATCGGGAGTCTTGAAGTAAGAAGGCTTAGTAATTGCTAAATGGTAGTAATCTTAGAGAAAACCTCAGCTAGAGAGCATAAGATATTGTATTCAGTTTGATACTTGATTTTCTTTGATTGGATTCTTTTTCTTGAATTCTAAACGAAAATTACCTTCGTATTGTGCATCGTTTTTACATAGTCAACATGATAAATGGTTTACCGGTCATTACGATATTTTGTATTTGGACCATAAATAGGTTGTTTCGTCCTTGTATAAAATCCCGTTACTTTCAGGCCTTGCCCCATTCCTTTAAAATTTGGATCACTGACTTGTCATCCAATCGTTTCCACCACTAATTTATTTCAGTTTCCGTTGTTTTGTGGCTATATTCGAACACTATTAGTAGATAGCTGTTTAGTACAGGATGCGATTGAATTTCACTAGTTACAACATATATCAAGAACTCTAAGAATAAGCTTTCGAAGTTAGTTACTTATGATGACATGAATATCGTAGTCTGTGTATGAAAGTTTTTCAAACTCTCATTAATATGGACTACTTCTTTCATTCATTTTTGAAGCAAATCAACAAGCTCACTAAAGTTAATAGTAATAAAGCTATAAACAAACTTTTTGTTGTGATATATATATATATATATATATATATATATATATATATATATATATATATATATATATATACATCACAGTTAAAGAACAAATGATGCTTTATAGCGTTTATTCCTATTCATTATCATTCTTTAGTGTTTTCTATCTTCTGACATTTGATTTAATTTAGTTTATTTTGAAACAAATAAAAGACTCATTTGTTCACAGTTTCAATGAGTAAATTTCCTGTATGAAAACATCGAAATATACACATACTTATTGACATATTTATTCAGAAACAACAGATAAATGGTTTTTATTTCTTTTAAATAAAAAGTAGAATTGGGTCATTGTTGTTGTAGAGTTGAATTCATTTCAATTTATAAGATATCGATTAGGGATTCAATCGAGTGAATGTTTGCATTAATTCATTTAGGTTATTTATTTATTCCCTGAAGAACCTAATAACATTAAGTTGCGAACCTCAGAAATTCTAATTTTTACTAATTGGAACATTACATTTATTATTTTTATGATGTGAATTTGTGTTATGCTTTCTCATCTTAGCTGTTATTAATTTTTATGTACATGAGAAATGCATGTACAGTGTTTCACATGTTAATTTGTACATAATATCAAAAGCTTTATCACTTCGTGTGTCTTCAGACCATGTACACAAATCTGTAACTGGCATTACGATTGCTCTTTTTTCTGATCATAAACATATGAAGTGGGTATAATAATATCATCTGTTAAGTAAGCTTAATTAGAATGTTTCTTTATCTTTTTCTACTTTAGACTGATTTCACTGAATATAATAGTCAAGTTGTTTATATGTTTCTCCAGAATATCCCTATTTAAAACTTTAGTTGTTGACTAACGTCATGAAACAACTCAGTATTTTAAAATATTGTGCTTACCTAGTGTGACCACGAAGATGATTTTTCTGATTTGGTGTAAATCGTGGGTGGACATATTCAGTCTTACAGATTCGAAGCTGTAACAGTTTAGACAGTTGTGCACATAGCCATCAAGTATACAGTTTCATTTCTTGACTGTACTCCATATAAATTTAGGTAGACGGGTGGTACTTAAAAATAGAATATTGTCCGAAAATTCGATAAAAATCATTTTAAAAGGATTTTAGATTTTACACGTACCTTTAAATTAGGGAACATTAACTCACAAACTTAACAGGTGTTTCTTAAGGACACAATAAAAAAATGTATAAATAGCTTTACATTTTCGCATGTATTATTCATAGCAGCAGGGAATAAACCTTAGTTCTCTCAATAGTTAGGAGCTGGATCAAGAGTATTGTTAAGCTTTACATTATTTTTGAGCTAGTGTTTTCAGATCGCAAAACTATAACCAGGACATAACAAAATTATACGTTTGTATCTCAAAACCTGAGTAATGATCTTAGTCTTGGTTACTTTATTCGGTTACATGTTGCCAGTGAGAAGTTGTGATTAGTAGTGTTCAGACATATCACGGGGTTAGATACTTTTCAATATTGCCACTGATTGATCATCAAACTGTACCATAAATTGTTGGGAGTGAGAATATTCTGATTAGATACTGGCTGAGTGGTGCTGATGGTTAAGCGTTCACTGCATGACTTGAAGGCTTCGGGTTCTATTCCATAGTGGAATCAGGAATGCACACTTCTGTGGAGCTTCATACTAAGATAGAACAGCTGTTCGGTGGTTATCAACTGATATCATTCTGTGATAAATACAAACAGTTAAACCTTATGTTCATCTCCGCAAAACCACTTCAGTTCAAATAAATGTTTTTTTCTTTTTTTAAATTTTACAAAATAAACCATACATTTTTGAAATACAAAACACTTATTCCCAATTAAGATTGCCAATTTCTTGTGAAATGTTGTAGAAATAAAAGGTTCAGATTTTAGAAAGTTGTCTCATCTTATGAATCGAATCATTCTATTTTTTCAAATTAATGAAATTGTGTTTTACTCTACTCTACATAATGTTATTATTACAAACCGTTAAATATTTATAGCTAATAGTGTAGGTGTATTATATGTACCCTCGATTCAGTGTTTTAAATATCAAACTTTGTACATGAACTTTACTTATGTGAAAACCCTTGACTATCAAATAGTTTCATGAGCTTTAGATAGTTGGCTTAATTGTATAGTAAAGTAAAGTAGGAATTCCACTTATCTAGTACAATTCGTTTTTATTCTTTTGCTCATTTTGTCGAGAATCATAAGCTATTTTTCTGTCAGGACTAAGATAACAAACATTTTATGTCAGGGAAGCTTGAACGTAAAAATAATGCTATTTGTCACTCGTCAGTAAAGTATGCCTACTGTCTTTAAGGCACTATTACTCCATGTAGGATTTATATTCGATTTCATCCAGTTTCACAGTCGGAGAGGTTATCGTTGAACCATTTTGTTCACTTCTGATCTCGTACAGAATTGGAATATTTACATTTATAAATAATGGTTTCTATTCACTAGAATAATTTATAAATTAGTTGCTCTTGGGGTTTGAAATTATCGACAGTCAGCAGCATTCGTTAACAAAGTATTACTTTTTAATTACCATGCCAGTTTATATGTAATTTTTATATGAATATAGCTTACATTACTTATTCTCATTGTTTCTTCACTTGAAGAATGGAGGAATCACTCATCCATTAATGATTAGTCTTACTTTCTCATTACACTTAGTGTATACGGATATTCAATATCCAATTGTTTATTCATTTTATACTAATACTATCTTAGTGTTCATTCATTTGGTAAAACCATGCAGATATGTGCATTAGCTCAAGTTGCCGTAACATAAGCATTATATGATCAAATTGACAAGAGTAATACCAGAATGTAGTTTAACATGAAGGAGTGAATGGGTGCTTATAGAAAATAATACTAGATCCCAGAATTTAGAGGAAGGTGAAGAGTACGTGTATCTGCACTTTCGTAACTGATTTGAACCTATGCCACTCAATGTCTCTAATCACTGGTGTCAGATATCAAACGAACTCCAACAAAGTAGTCTGTACCTATCAACACAGCTCATATCAACAGTCAGAATCCTGCTGGACTGATGCCATGTTTTCTTTTTTAGCCATCCATTACTTCATCCTGTCCTTTTCTTACACCAATCATCGCTGTGTGATGATGTGAGGAATATTATATATTTCGCGCATTTTAGTCGCTGAAAGTTCACTAAGTCGTTAAGCGATTCGCCATCTCTCGGCTAGTATACATAAGGCCCGATTGGCTTTTGCCATCTTGCGTTACTTGTGGTGTAGGCAAGACTCGTTTACTTACGAAAGGACGCGTTTACTGCGCAGCAGTCAGATTCGTTTTACTTTATCGATGTGAAACATGGCCTTTAAGGATAGAGGATATTCGTAGGCTCCTAGTATTTGATCATAGATGTCTCCGAAACATTGCTCGTGTTTGCTGGGACCACCGAGTAAGCAATGCGTGGGTTAGGAATAGAGTACTAGGTAAATACGGTAAGTCTATTGATGAAGTAGTGAATCTTCACCAGCTGAGGTGGTTAGGACATATGTTACGTATGCCTGACCACCGTCTACCTCAATGAGTAATGTTGTCTGTTGTAGGAGTAGGTTGGAAGAAAGCTAGAGGTGGCCAAACAAAAACATGGCACCAATCCATGAAGTCATTGACAATTGGGCTGAGCCACGTTGATAGATGCAGACTACCTGGTTGGGGCCCGCGCGATGATCGTAACAAATGGTTAGAGACTTTAGGTGATATGGCTCAAAATCGTTTGGAATGGCGCAGGTGCATCCACTCCTTGTTTTCCTCCGAATTCTAGTTTTTGAGCTTCTCATAATTTTTTCTTTACTGAATCACCTTTATCTCAAATCTCATCTCTGATCTCTATGCCTTTCCATTAGTACTTACTCTGTTACTACCTCCCCTACTCTAGGATTTGATCCGACAATTAAATCTCTATCAGCTTATTGAGGCATGGCAACTTTAACTGATGTACGCATGTACCAAGTTCTACGTTGTAACTGACTGACATCTCTTCCTGGTACTCTGACTAACTTTTAGAACGCTTATTCTATCCTTGCAATGATCAGTGATTCTATTGTAACTTTGAAGAACTCCACTGTGCACATGTCTTCTGCTTTCATAACCCATAGGGGACTGGTTCGTAATACACTCGTCTGTTGATTGGCAGGCAGATATCTCTACGCTACAAGTGACAGAAGTTTACAGAAACTAAATGAGTTTTTAATACCGTTCCGATTACAAATATGTTTTTACGAATGAAGTGATCAACTCGCTCGACTACTTTGTTTCTTCTGATCAATCTAGGTGTTTAATCAAAAGTCTTTTAGTCTTATAATTAAATAAAATTTCGAGTAACTTGTTAAATTCTCTTGACTGAGACAAATCGTGTTGTAGAAATCGATCAAAAACATTCGACTAACTTTATTAGAGAATTACTGAGAATTAAGAAGCACTGGAAGATCGTTTCGTCCCACTATGGGACTCTTCAGCTTTCAGCCCTTATGACCACTCTAGGGATCGAATCTTCTCATAATATTTACTTAGTTGTGCGACTACTAAGTTGCCGTTAAATTGTTTACATTTCAATGTGTACTAGTTGTCTTTTTGAATTTTTATGCGACTACACAAGTTGGTCAATCCAGTTTTTTTCTACTTTAAATTTTACTGTACATTTGAACGTTTTTTATCAGGTAGCATCATCATATTCAAAAATTATCATTATGTTGCTAAGTTGCAGGTTATTGATGTATATATATATATATATATATATATATATATATAATGCTTAATTCAGTAAATATATTTTGTAATTATTACTTTCATTTCCTTTCTTTCAGTTTTGCTTCGTTTAATTAATTAGTTTCCACTTTAAGTTCATATAAATTGTATTTTATTATTATCTAATTATTTCTTCATATTTTCTACGTTAAGAGAAACTAATCGCATGTTTGAGTAGTAAATAATTACCTTGAAATGGAAGCAAAACATTATCTATGCGACTATTGTTAAAAATAAACCTTATGGAAATGTATTGAATGTAATTAAGTAGCAGGAAAAAAGAAACAGTGAAGAAAAACAGTTCAATGCTGAGTGTTACACAGATGCACAACTGCGCTTTCATACATTTAAGATTTATTTTCATCTTGAAACTCAGCAATCGTTCTATCTTATTTTATAACAATCTAATTTGCACTTTTAACTCCAAAAGAGATCGAAAGTTTTGTGACACTTCTATTGCGATTTTGCTGAGATGTTGCTTGTTCTTTTTTTTGTTGTATTTTGAATTCATTTTGCTTAGTTTGACCGATTAATCGGTTAAAGAAAAGTTTTTTTCAAGGATATAAAGTTACTTCATTATATATTCTAATTTAAAAAAACATCTTGTTGACACGTAAACTACTTAATATTGATGCTGTAAAGAAAGCTAAAGTAATAAGGACAAATCATTATACAAATATATTTGACTGTTTTTCATGAACACTGATACATTCTATAGATAGCTATGGTTTCTCTGTCATCCTTAGTTGTTGTTGGAATAAACATTTGAATCCTGTTTTTGGTAGTTAGGAGCTGGGTAAGAATCGTTTAGACAACATATTGCGAGTTCAGCCAGAGTAAATTTAGCTTCCAGTTTAATTTTGTGTTCATTGTTGTGTCGATATTTCAATTCCGTGGGTTAATATAAATCATAAAAAAGTAATTGTTAATAAGTTATTTGAACACCGTTAGTTTAAAAATAAACCAGTGGTTACTACTGATTTGGATCTGATATCACGACCTGGGTTAGACAGCTGTTGAAAACCAGGAAGCATTGGATATGCGGCTTGTATAGGACTCTTTCATACAGTGTACCAATACTGCTGCCGGAACTTGAATCCCAGACCCACAGGCTGCATGACTATTGTTTAACCACTGAGTTCCTCGGTTCCCATCCAGTAGTTTAAATTTATAACTCCAGTTTTAGTTCAACTATTACTCTGTAATACGGGTCTTGTTGAGAGTTTTTTCATCTCAGTGATTCTGTTATTGTAAAAGTGTAATATTTTAGAATTAACAGTAATGGGTTGGTGTTTTGCGTGTGTAAAATGAATATGCGAAATTATTATGTTTTTACATGCAAAGAGAGTGTTGACTTATATCGACTGTTTATTGAAATATTTATTATAATTTCAGTATTTCTATTTCACCATCTCTACATCGGTATTACTTACGCATTCGGTTGACCTCATCAGTCACTATATTTATCCATGAATTTGGTCTTGTTGTGTAATCATTGGTTAGTATGCTGTTGTCATAGGAAGTATTCCCATTATTTTCTCCAGAGCTTCATTACAAACCTGTGGTTGTAAAAGAATCAGTCTTTTATAATGCACTGACCACTTACGATCCTATCAGAGGTCAAACTCTTGACATTTAGGGGTCGTAATTACCGAATTGCGCTTACTGCACTAAACTGGCATTTATTAATTTTCATTCCCAACTGCATACGTGAGTATTCACAGTTTTGAAGCTATATATTGAGACAGGATACTATTTCAGTATACTCCTTGTTTTTAGTTGTATACAGCTCTGTAATCAGTCTATGATTTGATCTAGAAATCGATAAATCCCAATGCAGCTTTTACATTAATAATCATTTTTTTGTTGTCATCCATTGCAGTCACAGTTTAAAGAAGATATTTACGATGATGACAATGAGAATCTACAAAATCGTCCCACAAAATTACGTGATGTAGTTAGAGCAACAGATTTCAAATTTATTAAAGTATTGGGCAAAGGAAGTTTTGGAAAGGTAGTTACTACTTTTATCAATTTTAATACGGATTTTAATGATAATAATAATAATGAAGCTATTAATGTTTGCTTTGTTTTCTGTTACATCTGAAGTACCAAATTTTCGAGAAGTTTAAATTTTAACGATTTCTCTTAATTAAGTTTAGATTTGTAGACTAAGTTTAAAAAAAAAAACATTTTGAGTATAGGTTAAAAATGAATCAAACTGGCTTCGCGGACCAAATCAAATGCAATAGACTTTAACACGTTTGAACATTGGTTACCATAATAAAATGTGTTGTTTTAATGGCTACAGCTATGAGCCATTAGGTTGCGGATTTTTTTGTAGCACACTTCATCTACGTTATTCTAGACAGCTGAGTAATGTCATTTTCTATCATGTATTATGGCTCAAAGCCGAGTAAGTACTGTGGTAGTTGATGACTACATTACATTCAATTATGATAGTGTAATGCTCGCTGTAAGCGTCCACTTGCTTCAGCAAAGGTAAAACAGGTATTTTACGAAAATGTTGTCACAGCTTACAAATAATCATTATGTATGGCACTGCATTTCATTACGTTTATTCAGCCTTTACTATCCGACTTATCGCTGAGTTGCTGCTAATCTCTAAACCCTAGTTCTAATGAATTCTAATTGTTTAAATTACTCGACATTATGCTGAATAACCAAAGCCGTTTCTTCTGTTGTTATATTTATTTTAATTACACGTATACGATCTCACATTACAATGCATTGTGTATATTTTGTTTATGTGCGTAAATATCGTTTGTGATTGGGTATCGTTTGACCTAATTTCAAGAAAGTTCCTTGTTACGATAATATGGTAAAATTTACCCTACACTGTACGTGGTTGAATTCGGTCCTCGATGTGATATTATATATCAGTAGGAGTTCTTAATATTCTTGTTAAATGCTCAAATAAATATATTAACATTTATAGAACAGAATTGTAAATGCTGTAACCAGCTGTATTCTTATAACTGCTGAATAATAAAATGAATGAATGAATGAATCGACCAACTACTTCGTTAATAAACTGACTGCACAAACATAAGTATACGAAATGATAACTTTACGGAGGATATTTGATTAAATGGATGGTTGTGCAATCTTTTTATGTATACCTAAGTCAACTTTATGCATGTAAATTGTTATGATTCCTTTTATATGTAATAATGAGTTTTTGACGTATGTGGTACTTCAGATGACATTTAGTCGATAACTTCAAATAATACTGGACACCTAATTGTTTGAAATATAGTGTCTAGATATCCAAGGATAGAGCTTATTGTCATCGTTTGTCCTTAATTTAATCATGAAGGTCGGTGTTCAGAAATGGTATATTAAAGTTACATTTCAGTATAACTGATATCACTGGGCTTATTGGAGAAGTGGGCCTGTCAAATGCACAAAAATTCAGCGCTGATAGTCATTTATATTTATTAAATACACTTATTGTTGGTTAGTTTGAAATGTGTGATATACTCTTACAAACTTCCCTAATAAGTTCTATGCATCATAAATCTGTTCTTGACTAGCGAACGTATCCATCCTGTTGCGACAGTATGGTTCTTACTGCGTCATATTGTTTTCCAAAAATACTGTTATTTGATGTGAAATACTCGTTAAAATACAATTCTCTAGGACTAAACGTAGTTGAAACTCTGCGACAGCATTTTAAACAAAAGATGTCATACATAAGTAAATAATCCTTTTTTGAGAACAAAATAAGAATTTTGATTTCCGTTCCTCGATTTTTCGCTTTACTACACTTATTAAATCGATCGTTTTTATCATGACGCGCATTAATGAATGAACTTTATTGGAAAGTGGACAATATTTAACAACGTATTTTATTCATTGGCCATACTATACGAGTAATTTCGCATTCACTCATACTTTTCAAATGAAAATATGACACTAATGAAGAGAGAGTGAAAATAGACAATTCATTCCTTTTATTTATCCTGTTTCTTAACTATATATAGGTGATGTTAGCTGAACGCAAAGATACAGATGAATTGTATGCTGTGAAAATTTTGAAAAAAGATGTTGTCCTACAAGATGATGATGTAGAATGTGCCATGATTGAACGTCGAGTACTAGCATTGCAGCGTAAACCGCCATTTCTGGTGCAGTTACACTCTACATTTCAAACTATGGTATGTTTCTATGTATATGTAATGATCATATATGTTTATTACGTGATATTTATTAAAACTTATAGCATAGTGGTTACAACACTTCGAAATACACTCCAAGTAGTTTTACTGTAAAGATGAAAGATGCAGGTTTGAATCTTACAAGGAGTATCAGTCCCCCTAAGATTAAAGGTGCACTATACTGACGAGTGCTAACTAGTATGAAACCACAATTCAAGCTTTCTTGGCGTCTGCCTTCAACCATCGAACATCGATATCGCTATAATGTTCATACAAACAGTGCGTATTAATGGTGGATTCAGAAACATATATTTAACTGATGAGTTACATTGTATTACATTTTATAAGGTTGTGTTATCGTATTATCCATCACTATTTTGTTATTCTGTTATATTTCAGTTTGATGTTAAATTATTCAGAAGTTTCGTTACGTTACATTCTGTAGCATTCTTCAGTTTAAATGTTGTGTAAAACTATTTTGTTGTGTAGATGTAAGATTGTGTTTTAATAATCAGTACATCACAAAATGACCTAGCCTAGACAACCATTAAAAAGCAGGAAACACTGGACAGCTGAATAGTTCTTTACTTCCCAGTGCTTCCTAGTTTTTCATGGCTCTCTAACCAAGGTTAATTTGTGGTATTGAGTTTCAAAATCTACACAACAAATTATGTTTATTTCTTTTAGGATTAGTTCTCATTTATTTTTATTTGGGAACAAGCAAAGAAAGGGAATTATGTAACTCAGGAAATTACTTTTAGAGGAATTAGTTTATATGTTATCTATTTGTACTTATCAAACAGTCCTTTTATAGCCGTAATTGTAAGCTGTCTTTTGACTCAACAGTTATTACTTTATAGTTCATTGTTCATAAATTACAGTTAATCTATTAATTAATATATAACACATCATCATGTCGAAAATGCCAACGTCATCTGAGTGTTATGGTTTCATATTCCTGGTGTGCTACAGTTTGGTACTTTAAATATTTAAGTATATGATTTATGGTGGATTAGTAATAGTTGAATTTTGATTTTGGTTGTTGATTCTTCAGAGTGCACATTAACTCCATTAGTATATTCAGGGTTGTTACTGTTGGTGAAATCCTTACGATTTCAGGCTGATTGTTCTATTCTAAAGATCATGCTACGAGTCGTCGTTGATCTGTTAGTTTTAGTCATGTGTCAAGCATTTTCGATTACCACCTACTTTCATGTACTATGCTGGTTACTATTAGAGTGATTTTAAAATGACTGCTAAGAAAATTAATTATCTGCTGAAATGGGTCACAGAAGGGGGGGGGAGAGGGTGGCGAGTGAAAATTTTGTTGTTCGAGTCACATGATAAATCTTAATCTTTATAATTGATTGCAATGATTCCAGTAGATGTAAACTTAATCCCTCTCTAAATCTTTATTTTGAACATTAATACATACTTTCCCCGAACTTCATCCGTTACGTCTGAACCATGCTTCCTATTTTCATGTTGATGTTGGGGCGGAGTATTGAAACCGATCATAAATTTGTTTGCCTGGCAATGTATCTTTTTGATAAATAAGATATTAGCATGGATTTTTATACGTAACTAGCCTAAATGCCTAACTATTGCCATCACTCACATGTCAAGTGTTGTTATTACGGCGAGTTGGAAGTGGCAAGATAACCTTGGCGTGCCCAATAAAGTAGTGGATCCACTTTTCCAATGACTCACTGATATATAACTGCCGTATGACGGTCTCGTTCTTTTCATCACACTCACTTTCCCAGTCCCACATCATAAATTAGAAAACAACAGGTGTACAAGTTTTCACCAACTATTGTCATTCAGAGCTCACCATTATGAGGATAATTTTTCCTGACCTCGACGTATATCGAAATATAAATTCATACGTTCATTCAATTTATACAAAACTAAGACATTAGAGTACACAAGCTGAATAACTGATATGGGGAAATTAAGCGTGATTTGTAAACAATTGAAGATACAACAAATGTTAATATGTCAATGCTGATATAACGAATTGATCTGAACCAGACAACCATTGATAACCTGGAAGCACTGGACAGCTGTTTCGTCCTAGTATGGGACTCCTCAGTAGTGCGCATCCACGACCCTGTTGGGAATCGAACCCAGGACCCTCTGGCTCCGCGACGAGCGCTTTACCATTGGACCACTGAGTCGGCTCCTAACGGTGATCAGTGGTTGTCTGATTCAGATCAATTCGTGATATCAGCATCCAACAATTTCCTATGTGTCGTCCGACTAAATGGTTCAGTAAGAACTCGAAAATATAGGGACACGCGCCGTTGTCTTATCGTTGTTTCTGCTTACGCTCTCTCTGGCCCCAGCCCATATGAAGTGAAAGATGGATTTTTCTGAAAACTTTCCGAATTTCTTCATAGGGCCAAACACTCAGATTTAGTACTCATGGCTGGTGATTTTAACGCCCAAATAGTCAGCTTGAATTAGTTTGAAAAGCATTTAGGTGGATGCTTCAGTGTTCCAGTTCAGAGAACGGATAACAACGACCGTCTGCTACAACTTTGCGTAGACAATCGTTTATTTCTAGCAAGCACTAACTTTAAGCATAAGAAGTGACATCGTCTAACATGACGACCTCCAAGCCCTACTTAACAGTGGACATAAATAGACCATATCGCCATTACTCACCATTGGAGAGACTCGATAGGAGATTGCCAATCTTCCTGGAGTACATGTTTAGATTCTGATCATGCTCTAGTACTAGCACGCATTTGCTTGCATCTTACTGGGCAAAGATAAGCTACTACAGAAAACCCATTAGAATTCAATTTAAAAACAAAACAGCCAGGATTAAATTCCAGGAATAACTGAAGAATCACTTAGGCAGTTATTAAGATGCGACTTAACTAGATACTGCTTGGCAAGATGTCCAAACAGCTGTGGCATCTACAGTGACATCTATTAAGGACTCAAATCAACATGTCTAGAAAAAATGGCTTCTGTTGAATTGATGAACTCCCGGGAACCTATCCTATCAGGCTCCGAACATGATGGGGAGCGGAGAGTAATCAGATACAAACTGAAAAAACGTCTGCGGAACGAACGTGAACAGTGGTGGGTAACAAAAGCAAAGGAAATGGAAAAGGCACCGGCATTAGGTAATACCAGACAACTTTTCAAGTAATTAAAAAAAACCGGTGTTAAAAAATCAAGTGTTTGTGAGACGATCTCCGAAAGAGATTGAACACTTATTAGCTCTCGGTCTAGACGTTTAGAACGATGGGCTGAACACTTTAAGGAGCAGTTTACTTGGTCTACAGCTACTCTAGAACTTCCTACTATTTTAAGGTAGCCAGAATAGAAGGTCGACTTAGGTCTCCCGATTCTTGTCGAAGTCGAGATAGTTATAGCCAACCTATGGCGAGTCAAAGTAATGGGGCCGGATGAATTATCCCCAGAGGTCTTTAAGTATGGTGGTCCCACTCCGACGATAAGGCTGATTGATATTATTTTTACTAAAGTTTAGGAACTTGATATAATCCCGTCTAACTGTTGTCGATCACTAATCGTCCCTATATATAAGAAAGAGTCAAAGTCGTCCTGCGATAACCATAGAGGAATAAGTATGACTAATTTATTGTCTAAAATATTCGCTTCTATAATTACCAGACGTTTAAGTACAACTCGTAATCTACAAATACAAGTAAACCAGGCTGGTTTCAGACCTGGTCGCGGTTGTATTGACCAGATATTCACCATTCGTCAGGTTTTAGAACACAGACATACTTTTCGGTGCCCGGCAATGGAGGTTTTTCTTGACTTGAAAGCGGCATTCGACCCTGTAGACCGAGAAGTTCTATGGCAATGTCTTTCATTGAAAGGCGTACCCAAGAAGTACATAAATCTTATTAAGGCCTTTTTACTCAAACACTATTAGTCTTGTCAGAGCTTATGGCGAACTGTCATCCAAACTTGTAACCTCATGTGGTGTCCGTCAAGGTTGCCTACTATCTCTATGTTTGTTAAATTTAATAATTAATTTACTGTTGGAGATTACACTCTCATTGTTTGACTTTTCAAGAATTAACCTTCTATCAGGAGATCCACTTATTGACTTAAAATACGCTGATGACATAGTCCTGTTTGGCGAAGACGCTGATAAGATGCAGAATCTCTTAACAGCAATAAGCTCCAATTCAAGTATATTCGGAATGCGTTTCTTCCCCTCTAAATGCGAACTCTTGCTTCAGGACTGGTTTTCGTCAACACCTGAACTAGAGATAGGGAGTGAAGTAGTTGAGCACGTCGACCACTTCACTTATCTTGGAAGTCTGATTAGCCCTGATAGGTTGGTCTCTGACGAAATCTCAGTGCGAATTCAAAAAGGTCGTTTGTCTTTTGTCAACTTACATCACGTTTGGTGTAGGAGAGTTATTCGTCTCACAACGAGTAGGAGAGTGTACTGCGCAACAGTTCGCTTTGTCTTACTGTATGGGTGTGAGACGTGGCCATTAAGAGTAGACGACACTCAAAGGTTATTAGTTTTCGACCATCGATGTCTTCGAAACATCGTTCGCATCAGCTGGGATCACTTAGTAAGTAATAACGAGGTTAGACAATAGGTGTTGGGCAAAGTTAGTAAACCAGTCGATGAGGTTGTGAATCTTCATTGACTGAGGTGGTTGGGACACGTGTTGCATATGTCAAACCACCGCCTGCCTCGACGCTCGATGTTGTCTTATATAAAAGCAGAATGGAAGAAAGTGAGAGGCGGCCAAACTAAAACACAGTATCAGTTCATGAAGTCACTGAATGCTGATTTGAGTCTTGTCGGTAGCTGTAGATTACCTGGATAGGGTCCTCGCGAATATCGTAACCAGTGGCTAGAAACACTGAGTGACATGGGTCATAGTCGGTCACATTGGAACAGATGTATTCACTAATTGTCCTCCCTTAGTTCAGGAGCTTTACATTATTCCATAACTTTCTTTCCACGCTTTCTGAACCATATTCTATATGTTCACACTCCTTGTTACTATTATTATTATTTAAGTAACTTCTACTAATGGGGTGTTAATCTTGCAGTGCCATAGAGGTATGGCAATGAACCGATGCACATATGTGCCAGGTTCTCTGTTGATCATACATACATACGCGTACCTCTTTTACAAATGTCTGCGCTATTATGCCTACTAAAGTATAAAAATGTTGCATGTAGAAAATACTAAGTTGTTTAAAGTCCATTCTCTCCTCCTGAATAATTCTGTTAGTTAGGTGTTAGTAAGATACAGAGATAACTAGATGAGACCACAAATTATCATTTTAATCGATTTGACTGTCATTTATTTTCAGAAACTACAATTCTTGTTATTCAAGCCATTTTTTCAGTCTAAGTCAAATTATTTCATTGAGAAGGAAGCAGATGATGCTTAACAACACACACTATTCGGTGTTATTTCTTACATCAATCATAATAAGCAACTGGTAAATTTGAAGGTAATTCTAGGATTTTAGAAGCTATTGACATCTTACTTGGTCATAAGTTTTTTTTATTTCCATAGTTCTGTACAAGGCCAATCATGATTACAATCTATTACAAACATATTCATTAAATTGCTCTCGGTACAGTACAGGGTTCTTAGTTATTACAATACTTAATGTATGAACTATTTTGACTATGGAAGTAAATTGTTGTAAAAAATGTTGTTATGGTTACCTTTTTCGTTTGTTCTCTTCTCTATGTGTACACTATAAACTGGCGTAGTTATTATCCTTATCATATCGTAACTACCAATTTATTTGATTATGATCATGAAGAATTTCTCTCTCTACTATGGGATTAGTAATTCTGCTTTGCAGTAATTCGGTAAAGAAAAATATGAATCGAAACACCATTATGTTGAAATTCTCTCCCAATTATATTTAACAGTGGAATGTTTACCGTTAAGTGACATTAAATAGGAAACTATTAAAGATCTTACAGAACTGTACAACTATTTCCGTCTAATATATGACTCTCCAAGACTGGGTAGTCACTTCCATCTGAACTTATAGGTCTCTCTCACTAGTGATTCTATGGTTAACACAACCTCGTGACTATAAATCTCAGGATAACCAGACTGGTTTCAGATACGAGTTTAGCCTTATTAATCCAACACCATTCGTTTAGTTCTACAACATATTTGCCGACTTACGAGAATAATGGTATCTCCTGACTTAAAAGTGGTATTCGACTCCAAAAGCGATAGGTTTTTGTTACAGTGTCTTTTGCAGAGAGGCGTACTACAGCAGCGACACATATTCCTTGCGAGGATACTTTACACGAATAAAATCGATTGAATTAGAGATAGCGAGATGTCGTTTGAATTACTAACCAACAAGCGATGTCCGTTATGGTTTCCGACTTTCTTCATTTTTGTCCAACTCTGTCATGCGTATACCTTCATACTTGGCTCTGTCGCATTAGGTTTTTTGAATTTGATTTCCTTATCTACTTCAAATATGCAGGTGATTTTGTGATATCGTTAAAATCAACAGATTCAAAGCATCAATCTAGTGTTCTTCGTCAATCAGATGTTCGGTAGCTGCACTACCAAGTGTTTTTATTTTTCTAAATCATAGGTTTTTTGGCTCGTATTCATGAAATCATAGATTGACTCTTCTTTCCTTTCTACCACTATAACTACTTTAATAGGTGCACGTAAATGTAAGCTAACAATTGACAGTAACACAGGTAGCGTACCTATCTATTTTTGTTTGTCTTTGGGACGATGTTCTATACGACATAATTAAATTCTCATTAATATTATGTTGAGCCTTCTCCTGATCATTTCTGAAAGGTCATCACCTTTAAAGTCGAGTTGGATAAAAACAAACTTTTTTGGACTATGATTTCGTTAGATTTATCTTTGAGTAGCAATACTTTTTTAGATATTGTTTGATGAGCCTATTACGATTTAATGAAAATGATGAGAAAAACCTATGATTCAGAGAAATAAAAACATTTAATAATGCAACTGCCGAACATCTGATTGACAAAGGATACTAGATTGATATTTTTGAATCTTTCTTAGTGTTCAATAGACGAAAAACTTCATATTGTCTAAACTTTGCTGAAACTATTGCCACACTTGAATTCAAACTTATCTCTGAAAGGAAACGTTATTAGTTCCTGCTTATCTTAGTAATTTAACTATACTGTTGTTAATATTTTTTCTTTAATGTCAATTCATTTCATTACGTCATTATTTCCTTTTTTCAAATCCGATTTTTTTCATTACATCACTGTTTATACTGTTAAATCTAACTCGTTTAATTACATCATCATATTACATTTTAATCCTAATGAATCAGTTTAATTCACATCATTCTCAAGTGTTATAAACGGGTTTTTTCGTTGTCTTACTTTGTAATCAGTCAAACTCTGATTACTGTTTTGTTTGCTGTTTCGGCTGCCGTCTTGTGCATCATACATACATTTCCAATATTTTATCCAACATTTTAATTATGTTTACATGTCTACCATGTTTATGTGATCGACATTTCATAAGTAAGTTAAACTTAGTTTCAATCAATAGTTTAGCAAAGAACTTATTCCATGTTGTATGCAACTTATGAAAAACCAACGAAATAAAGTTAATTTATTTTATTGTGCACTTAGTTGTTCTTGCTCCTTTCAAAATAATCAAAGGAACGGTGCATATGAAGTATTTTCTAATTAGTCTGATATGTAGTCTGAATTTGGATTTATACATTAAAATGAGTGCTTACAATATATGACAAATAATGTAGATTTTGACTGGTTGGGTCATCCGACTTGGGATTAGTAGTAAGAATCACGGGGCAGACTTACAGACAGACAAGATAAATATTACATACCCCGTAATTGATGGTATCTTCTGATATAATGAAATTTTGGTTATTTTAATCTGGAATTTAAAAATAATTTTCGAAGTATCCAACATGAATATTATCAATAAGTTTACAATCAGTTGATTCAATTCAGACACATTTTAAGTCAATCGATTCATACTAGTTGCGAGACCTGAAGGTCATAGGTGAATAAATTTATCTTACGTTGTTGATTCCACTTCAATATTCCAGAAAAAAATATCAAGAGAAGATACCTATTTAATCTATACTTTGCAATATTAAATGTTCACCATATATAGATGAAATGTTAGTTTAATTCAAGCCACCGATTCCCGTAGATTCCACAGAAATAATTTTCATAATGCAGATTAATTAACCAGTCAACTTTATACAGGAAAATATATTATAACTATGAATTAATTGTCAATTATAAGACAAATAATCAAAATTAGAAATAGAGTACCATTTTTTAAACTATTGTTAACAATGTAAAACACCATACCTGTTCAACAAGTAATTTACCTGTTTGAAGTCTGTAGCTCAGTGTATAATATGTTGATGGTTGAACCAGTTGATACTGGACTTGAGTGCTAGTGTGGAATCAACTCTGAGATACTGGTATATTTTATTTATAAGTCTAATATAAGATGAATCCCACATCTTGAATCTCATTGTTCACAATCCATATTTTATGAAACTCGTTAAAGAAATAATTGTTTCGAGTCATTCATCTCACAATGCATACTCACCGGCAAGGACTGATCACAATTCAGTTATTAATATTAACAACTGTATAATGCAATGGCTTACTAATAATGTAAAACAATCCTTAATATCTTCGAATCATTTCATAATCTTTAACTCGAATGAACTACATATTATAAAGTACTAAATTACTTTGATACATAGTTTTTAACCAGTAGTACGTAATAATTTCTACATTCATTAATTAAAAATCAATTTCAGTTTCAAACTGTAAAAAATTGTGAGAATGTTTAGTAGGACAAAGCTTAAAGTCACTACTAAAACATCAAAGTTCACATCCGTTACCATTAGTTACATATGGAGTACTTACTTTTTAGAACAACGGAAGTATTACATTGTATGTTTTTGGTTACTGTTGTTTTTGTAATATTAGTGGGCAGATTGTGAACACTGAAAAAGTAACGTGAAGTAATAAAGCACGTTCTGACTTCTTAAATACTTTAAAGAGTGAAAGTTTCTCTGTTTTTCGTTTCTGAAAGAAATAATTATCTACTTGACTTTGAAAGAAATGAATACATTTGTTAACTGATAATCTGTTGAAAATCACATTTGCATATAGTGTACTGTGTTAGATTTACATAGGCAAATATTTCTATCAGTTTAACTGTAGCTGTTACTTTAACTTTATTATCAAACTTCTCCTTCGTGATGGACCAATCCATCTATACTGTCTAGAATATCTGTTGTACAGAGATTTCTAGGCAGCTATGTATTTACTTCAGACCACCAGCATCTACACTAGTGCTGTTTTCCTACGACAGGAGGAGAGCGTTGAAAAATAGTTGGTCTAAAAATAGCACACTTCGCATCACCTCATGAATTTCCGTCTCAGGTGGTCAGGCCTTAAGATGTATAGAGCTAACACATTACTATCTTCTAACAAAAACTGTGACCAGCGCCAAGCAGTTATTTCTAAGGTGCTGTGCTTACGCTCCCAGATTAATAAAATTGCAACATATCCAGTTACCTTTTATGACTTATTTATAAGAAGTGTCACAAGGAAGTGACACTTGTCCGTGCATTTTGAGTAACACTCGTTATTATTTTGTTCAGTGAATACTAATAACTTTATTATAAAATAGTTCGTCCCCAAAATCGAAGCGATATCAAGACGTTCTTGATTACTGATTAATTTATTAGTCCTTATTAGCGCTGATGATCACACATAATAACACGTTTTTTCTTATTTTTTTCAAGGATCGGCTATATTTTGTCATGGAGTTTGTCAATGGTGGTGATTTGATGTTTAGAATACAAAAAGAAGGAAAATTTAAAGAGCCTATTGCTGTGTAAGTGTATACGAGCATTTATGTATTTACTTTTCGGTGATTCATCTATTAATACACTGGGTACTACAACTCATAGGAGAGAGTTTACTTTATTAATCTCCTCATAGTTAAAGTGCTGTTTAAATTAATTATAGTTCTTATTACTCTTCTGCCTTTTCTGTACGTATTCTTTGGCTACCTGCCTTTTGAGTTTTTTTCATTCGAAAGTGAAATGTAAGTTTATTTTTCCAAATGTGAGTTTGTATTCATTTTCGTAAAATTTACTTCCTGCATATGCGTAATGTTTCTACTAGTCATATAAACTTATCGTTTTACATATTTATTGTATATTTTTATGGTGCATTGGTTAAATTAATTGACTGTTTCAGTTTTATATTATTCACCTTGTAATTGCAATGTGACCTTGATCATTGCATTACAGTCAACTATCTCAACTCACCACTTTAGTAGGATAACAGGGCATATAAGGGTATAAGTAAGAGCTTGTTTTGTGGATGCACATGCATTCATAGATGTTAATCTACTAATCAATCATAGGCATCAACAAACCCTTAATAATTATTTCAGCATTTAGAGTTGTTTATTTGCTATTCACATTGAGAATGAATTTCCTTCCTATTTTTCTGTTCGAAACGATTATCGCATTATATCCTATTACTAATATCCTATGAATTGTTTTTAAGTCTTATTTCCCTCTGTAAAGTTAAAACAATTGTAATTCTACACTGCCTCTTTGTTATTTAACTTCTGTCTTGCTAATCTTCCTTTTGTCCCCTATCTTTCGGAGTACTTTTTGTTTATTTCTACCATTCTTTATCCATTTGTTTGTCGTTGTTCATAGACGTTCATTTGCAACTTTGTTAACGTGCTCTTTATACATGAATTCTATGTCGAATAATTATTCAGTGTATATTGCGTAATAATAATATTGATAACTATTATCAGTTTTTACGCGGTTACAATATCAACATGGGCACGATTCAGATTTATTGATTATTATGTCAATTTACTATATGAATTGATTTTGAACTTGTAGGTCTCAGGTTCGAATACCATTCCACCTTTTGAGGTTTGAGCAACCAGTTCTAGTTATTGCATGTCTAACGTTTGATGTAATTCTAAGCACACAATCTTGTTAATTTAATATCATAGATTGATCTGAGTTAGACAACCATTGACAATTAGGAAGTATTGCCCAGCCACTTCGTCTCACAGTGGGACTCTTTAGCCGTGCGCACCACTGAACATGATGCCGTAGGTGTAATGTATCAGAATGCATCTATACTCCTTTTCAAAGTTTTCTTAGGCGATGGAATGATTTCTTTGAGGGTCAGATCAGCTAGTTTGTTTCCCAAGCAAACTCAATCAGATTTTGTTTCACTTTTTGGTCGATTATGACTGTTTCACCCAACAAAGAGAAGGTGTTCAAGAAGCTCCAATTTTTGTATCACAATAAATAACTAGGACGAGATAACTTTCTCTCAGCCCTTTGTAAGGATTGTGGTCAACCCCTGGTCAGGAAATTAGGAAAGTTGTATAGGAAATTTCGGGAAACTGAGAATGCCCTATTATCATAAAATTGTGCATTATTTGCGTACGCTGGGACTAGTTGAATAAAAAGGAATAAAACTTTCCTATTTGAGTTTCAATCCAAACTGCTTCTCCTACCCTGCAATTTTTTGTTTTTGATTAATTGAATTTTCCTTTTTTTCTGCAATTGCTGTCTGTCTTTATTCCTTCACATATTATGTTTCTAAATTTGTGGCACATATAGTTCTGGAGCCTATTTATATCAGATTTTTTTGTGTATAAATAGATAAATTAAAGTATAACTCCAAAAGATTATGTTTTCGACAAGTCAGTGATAACAACTCTTCTTTATTCTTTTATGATCTAATCCCTCCAGACCGAGATTGTTTAGTAAATCTATGTGTTTGATCATCGTTCTAAACAAATGGATTAGCTCCATTACCAAAATGATAATGCTTACATTCAGTAATGCATACTTAAATCTATTAGTGATAGTTCAATCAGTGCCACCTTATTAAAATACCAACTTGGTTGTCTAGGTCGTGCCGTATGAATACTTTTCTAGAAACCTTCACTTTTTCATTATTTGACGACTTTAAGTTTGGATGAAAAAGGTAGAGAGATGGGCCATTTAGTATAATACCGCTATATGAAAGGAAGCTGTACATAACTCACATCTGATATGCTATGACGACTCACCATCCAAATACCTGGAAACCATTCTACACGTGGCTTGATACTTTATTGAATATGTCTCATAATAGAAACAAGCAATAATTCTACTACAACAATCTTTATGCGAATAAGATTGTTTCTTATAACTAAACGAAATGTTTTTTATCTGCACCTTAAACTAAATTGATCTCTTATGGAATTATTACTCATTTTTGTATTGATTGTACTACCCTTTATCACAATAAATTTGTCAATTGATTTACCCTACAAAGATAATTTTATTAGGATTACATCATTTTGTCTATGTACAGTGTATGGTTACTCCTATAAAGTCTATTTTTCTATCATTAAAACATTTTGTCTTTCATTCATTGTATCGGGTATTTGAGTCATATTCATCTATATCGTCAGTTATGGCATTCATTTGTTGTCTTCAACCTCATATATAATACCTATGTTATGCTATGTCATAAATTCTACCAATGGATGCCTGTTAGTTCACTGGTTTTCTAATAGTTAGGAGTTCGCCGATATATCTGAATTTCGTTGTTGTGAATGCGCACTGTTGTAAAGTTTCGTAATAAGACGAAATACTTAACCTTACCTCCTTGGTTTTCACTGGTACCCAACTAAGACAAGTCGATGATGAATACGAAAGGAAATAATTTTAAACCAATGTCTTCTAAACTACCTCAACTTTATATTTATACATATATCTGCTGAATTTACCTTTAATGATTCATTTTATTTGTATGTGACACTTATCATTGGTTGACGTTAATTAGGTCATTTAAGGTGCCATATTTTGTGATTAGATTTAACAACTTTTCAATTACTCCCAATCTTCAATGATCGTTCAGCTGAACTGTGTGACAAATATCATCCAGAATTTTTTTGAATTTCAACCTTTCCGTCAGCTACTTAGGACAACCAAACGGGGACACTGTCAGTTGATATAGTCATCGAATGTTATTTCCATCTGTGTCGATAAGTGTATGCATTCTAGTTGTAATCCCGAGAACATGTTTAGAGAAGTTAGCATGGATTGAACTTGTCCAAAATAATGTGGGTAGATAAATTCCATTTTTTACTTTCCACTATACGTCATATTTTGTTTTTGTCAAACCACATATTTTTATTAATCTTAGTGCTACAAGTACCAGTCTTTTAATTTTAATTTTGGTTGTTTCTTTCACTGTAGTCTGGTGTTCCTCCATCATGCTAATTCACATTTGTACCATAGCGTTTATTGTTTATCCCAAATTAATTATTTAGTGATTGAATATTAAGAAATATTGAATGGACTATGAATCTTATCATCTATATCTTCTTTGGAAGAAAAATACCAAGAATTATTCGTGAAATAAAAATTAATAACATTTAATTTCAATATCTTTTCTTCATTAACTTCCTTTGAGACAGCCAAATGGACGATGGTGAGATTAAGCACCAAGTAATAAACATGGTTAGTAAATCGGTTAATAACACTGTGTGTATTGACAAGGTGTCTCGGACATGTGTTATGCATATCTTGCCACTATCTACTTCTATAAGCATTAATGACTAGAGTAGGAGTAACTTGTCGAAAATTGGGAGTGGTTAAATCAAAATTGACATATGCCCATGATGTCACTGCATGTTGAACTAGATCATATTTATATGTGCATACTATTTGGTTGGTGTCTGTGCAATAACTTGGATGTCATTTGGCATAACACGGAATCGGTCACAAGGGTGTAGGTTCATTTATCCTTTATCTTTTTTTGGATCATGATTTCCAGAATTACTACGTACATACCATTTTATTTCTTCTCACACCATACCCTCAATATTTAGTCTTTCTCATTGATAGTGACACAACAATTATTTCAATTTCTTTAGTATTCATCATGTTAATTCCACTTCATCGTGTTGATGTGATATGCCAACTTCATCATTATTACCTATTCGTATCAGGCTATGACTATGATTGATTGATTTTAAAACGATGTGAACCTGTGTAAGCAGTTTGCTGGAGTTTTTAATCATACACTTCTGTTGAGTTTTACATCATATTCTGATATCATTAACCGGTGAAAAATTATTGAAAGCTGGGAACTACAGTTTGATATCTCTACTTTTGCATTTTACCGTTCAATAACGTGTACATTCATCCTAATGACTGGATTAGATTTGTAACATTATCTTATGACTTTTTCAATACTGTTGTATCATTGAGTTGAATATTAAAGGAGTTTATGCATATGCAACTGGTATTAAATATGTTTTATTCTTAGTTAACATTTATACTATGTTACTGTAATCACTCCTATATATAGACTATTATTGCATAATATAGATATTTCCATAGTGTCAACATGTTTGATATCAGAAATGTCATTATTACGAGTAATATGAATCATTTTTTAGCCTGATTTCTCTGAAAATGAATAAATACTAAACAGAATGACCATGATTTATAAAATGGCTACTTATCGTGCTGATGATTTCATTGACTCCGTACATATATATATATATATATATATATATATATATATATAAGCAGGGGGAGGGGGTGGGTGAATTTTGAAAGATACCTTTCTTTATAAGAGAATGAGAAATTTTAAAGAAGTTACGGTGTTTGTAAAATTGCAGAGTAAGCAAAGATTTACTTGGCTGGTGACATTTAGGAAAGAATCAATAATAATTCATTGATATTGGTTTTATTTTTGGATTCTTCGACAACTGAAGTTAGTTTTTGTCTAGTAAGTTAATAGAATTGATATGAAGTAATCTGTAATAAAAACAGTTGATATGTCTACAGTCACTTTAAATTTTGATCAATAACAAGAGTAGTTTTTCAACCTTTAAAGTTGCTTGAAGGTAGTAGATGGATAAACTTACTTGAGATAACTTCTTCGAGCTATGCCGCATTCATCAGCAAGTTATACTTGCAGTCTTGACAGAACTAGTGAAATTCGATCCTTTTCCATTAAGCATCGCTAAAATGGACCAGAAAAATATTAAATTGGTCACTAAATGACCAGTCAATATATATTTTATTTAGTTTGATTACAATTCATACTTTGTTATTACTTGTTATCGACTGTGTATAAGAGTTGTGTGCGTATGCACAAATTATCTTTTGATTTAGTCATTAATATACACTGATCGGTGTTCGCCTTTCAACCACTAGGTCACATGTTCAAGTCATGATTCATGTACTTATGATCAAGAAATAAATTGTTATCACTAGTTCCCACGCATATAATTTGACTTAAAACCGAGTGCACAAATTTATGCTTGGGAAATTAGATATCTGAGTTAACCAATTAGAAGTATTTGTGCTAAAAGTTGAAACATACCTTTTTTGAGCGTAATTATCTAGTGATACTACTGGCCCACCGAAATCGTTATAGAAAGATGATCGATCTTTATATTCCTCTACGCACAATTTTGTATTTACATACTTTTAATTGTTTTACATACTCTAAATTCTAGGTTTTACGCTGCTGAAGTAGCTGTTGGTTTATTCTTTCTACATGAAAAAGGAATTATTTATCGGTAAGCAATATATATATATATATATATATATATATATATATATATATACTCAGTGGTCTAATCACAAATCGTTCGCCGCGGAGCCTGAGGGTCCTAGGTTCGATCTCCAACAGACGTGGATGCGCACTACTGAAGTGTCCCATACTAGGTCGAAAAGTCTGTCCAGTGCTTCCAGGTGATTATCGAATTCAGACCACTTTCGTGATATCGATTTGACAATCACCAATCTCTACAGCACCCAATTACAAAATACCAAATGTATAAGACATTTTTTTGCATCTGTTCCAATCTGTTTTATATGAAATAATTTAATTTTTTCCATAATAGGTTTAGTATCATCAATAAAAATTGTGATTAGCGACTGTTAGATTTAAGTTCTTTTTTGTCTGTGAGAACTTCTATGTGTTACAATGTAGACTGTTATTGTCAGCTTACTAATAAGAACATCTACTGATGGAGTGATAAAATTTTGAATTATTGAAATCTAGGAAACCCAGAGCTTTCTATAGAATACGTAAAAACTGAGTAGTTCGCTCAATCACAATCGAAATATTAATGTACTAAATACCGTTTGCCTGAAATACCAACTCGTTACCCACCAAGCTACTGCATCTCGATAGTCACTAAGGCCTGCAATAATTCTTCATCCGATTTTCATTTTAAACATAAACACTGTAGTAAACAAGTGCCTCAAGCCGACGCGTCTCTAATAAACAGAAACACATTTTCTGAGTTTCGCTGCACATCGCATACCAATTATTCAGTGAATTGTTCCACTTCTCATTTATGCAAGTAGTAAACAATGCTTCCAAAAAACGTTTTTGATCGTAATCCTTGTAAACACATTTTTAATGAATAATCATGAAAGTGTAATAAGTATTTCGAGATGCATACTAGTTATTTATTCATCAATTAGTTCATGTATTCCGCTGAAAGATATTTCATACACTAAAATATTTGTTTTTGACATTTTAGTTCAATTAATTATTTGACACGAAATTATGTTTATTATTTAGGGCATGAATTAATATATCTGATCTCATTAAGCTGATTTTTAGTAGGATAAAACATACTGAAAGAAAAACGTGGGTCTGTTTTTCAAGATTATTACCTGTTTTCACTTTCGTATTAATAACCCAAATATCTAATATTACTGAATGTTCCATTAAATATTAGTGTAAACCCAAGGATGATCATGTAAAAGTATATATACTAGTTTTATTATTTTTTTGGATAACAGTTAGCAGTGGATTTCATGGAGAGCGTTTTTTTCTGCCTGCGACTTGTTAACTTGAATTATCTGTATTTCAATGTTTATGTTTATATTGAGTCTCAAATCTAATATCTATCACCTCAAACTCGGACTCGTTGTTCACTAGTGTCACTACACTATTGCTTTTAACGTGAAGTGATAGTTACTCATTTTAAAGATTAAGTGAAATTTTACTTACCAGGAATTGCGCACTCTAGATTCATTGGTGTGTTAATATACCAACTAAATGGTTAATTAAAGTCAGTTTTCTTTTTATAAAATTCTTATTGTTACAGAGATTTAAAATTGGATAATTTGCTACTGGATGCCGAAGGACATATAAAAATAGCTGATTTTGGAATGTGCAAAGATGGTATTATTGGTGATGTCACTACGCACACATTTTGTGGCACACCAGATTATATTGCACCTGAAGTAAGTTTTTGTTCTTTTTTCGAAATTCATTCTGAGTATATCCAAACCGTTAGAATGTGGTTTTCTGTTTGCTGAGTTGACATTTTATATTATGTTTATTAAATAGTAATCTCAATTATTATTTATTCATCGTCTCAACGTTTCATCATATGTAATGTAACGTATAACATTTTCATTCCAAGTCAATGTATTACGTTTCTTATTATTTAGTCACCATAGTCTTGATTGTTATCCGATGGATGTGTACCTTAAGTGATCATTATTTGAACCGTGATTCGCTTATACGATATAACTTACCCTCTAGATGTCTTTGTATGATCTGAAATGAAGCTACGTTGAAATGTTTCATATGAATATTATATCATATATATTATATTATTTAAACCAAAGGTGTGTTGGCGTAGACGCTACTTAGAAATATATATCTCAAGTGCCTAGTTAATCAAATTATATTTGAGATTGATTCTTTGTTAATGTTGAATAATACTTTTGATTACTTTCTTTGAACTGGATGGTTGAATTCCAGAGTTTCCATAATCATTCTAGATGACTTCATCTGCGTCAATTTTTATCAAGCTGAAATCATCTCCTTGACCTAGGCCTTTTCCCTATCATCTAAAAATAACGCGAGCCTTGAATTATAGTCACCTGATTCCTAAAAACTACCTCAAAATACAATACATAACCTATTATTAAACCAAAAGTTCGTTTGTTTGACCGTCTATAGAGTTGTAAAGATCTTCAATATTCAGAAGTCTTAGACTCGAGCAAACTAAATATCCATCGCCGATCGGTTCTTACTGATTCTCTTGATTATCCTTTCACTTGACAATGAAATTCTTATTTATAATAATCTTCAATTATGTGTCAATTTTTTACGTACTTTGAATAATAAATGTAAACAAAGAAAGAATATTTGTTCTTCAAAAATGTCATTTTATACACAGTCAGGTTGGTTATGACCAATTTCTATAAAGGTAAATTTGTAAACCGTATGGTATATTCAATCAAACGCTGAATTATTCTTAGAGACTTTTGCAAATACACTTGATATCCTGTTTCAATCAAATGAACATGAATCAATTGTTGTCTTTTGGTCAACAAGCTGGATGATACTTGGGGATACAGTGACTGTTTTGACAAATTGTGTGTCCCATTTGGTTAGTTCTACAAGAACAGTTCGGCTGGTAAACACACATATGTGGAGGATTCTGGCAGTTAATTTTTGTTTCCGGTAGAATTACCGTACGATTATAAAGTAACACATTCAACCCAGGTACATTAAACGTTTTATACGGTATTTTCGTAAATTGCTATTTCAGAATCTCACATGCAGCATCGTTCTTGTACTACATTTTCAGGATTAATAACAGCTTTGGAGCAGTTGTTTAAATAGGCTTTATTTTTTCTCTAGTTAACGTTTTTATTGATGAATTTGATAGAATATCTATTGTTGCCGAGTAGGTCAATAATATCATTTATATCTTCATCAGTTTTATCATCAAAACATGACATTTTCGCGAAAACATCTTTCTCAGTTGATTGACGCGTGATATCGAGTGGACTTAAATGGAACTTTCGAATCTATCAATTGTATTTCATCGTCTATACCAAAAGGTTTACTAGTTTATCTTTTGCATATTGCTGCGGTTATTGGTCGTTAAGTAACCCCTTTATATATGTGACTAGTGATACTATCGGACTAACTAAACCGAGTGAAGTACATTATAAATTGAACATCCTAATTAGTAAGCTGCTGCTTAAAATGTAGTAAACAAACATTTATTACGTAGAATACCTTACACATTAACGGCCAAGTTATGCTTAAAAACAGAACGAAGACCAGCCAGACAAAGAGTATATAAAAAGCAATACTTTGACTGTTAATAAGGAAAATACAAAGTATATATATATATATATATATATATATATATATATATATATATATACTACATGTTAATTAACGGCTTATTAATTAAGATGTTCCATTTTTGATGCACTTGGCTTAGTTTAGTTACTTTCTTACGCTTGTTACCCTTCCCGGAGGAGCATAGGCCACTCACCAGTATTCTCCATTGAATTCTGTCTTGAGCAATCCTTTCCAGCTGTTTCCAGTTGCTGTTCTTCCTTTTAATGTCTGCTTCCGATTTTCGACGCAGTGTGTTCTTCGGCCTTTCTTTTTTCCGTTTTCTAACAGGATTCCAATTTAGTGCTTGTCTCCTGATACAGTCTGATGATTCCGCAATGTATGTCCTATCCATTTCCAAAGTCGTTTCTTGATTTCCTCTTTGACTGGAAGTTGGTCTGTTCTCTCTCATAGTAGGCTGTTGCTGATGGTTTCCGGCCAATGGAGATTCAGTATCTTGCGAAGACAGTTATTTATAAATACCTGTATTCTCCTGAGAATGTTTGAAGTGGTTCTCCACGTTTCAGCCCCTTACAGAAGAACTGTCTTGACGTTCGAATTGAAGAGTTTGACTTTGAGGTTGGCTGATAGTTGTTTGGAGTCCCATATGTTTATCAACTGTAGGAATGCTGTTCTTGCTTTGTCAATCCTTGCTCTTACATCTGCATCGGATCCTCCGTGTTCATCGATAATGCTTCCCAGGTACGTGAAGGTATCCGTTTGTTCCAGAGTTCCACCATCAAGTTCAATTGGGTCGGTAATCTCTGTGTTGAATTTGAGGATCTTGCTCTTTCTCTTATGTATGTTCAGGCCTACTGATGCTGAGGTTGCTGCTACGTTAGTTATCTTCTTAGTTTAGTTAGTTTGATAGTATTGCTAGCCTGATATGTACAGGCGTTACTTAAAGATGAGTTTATTATTCTTTTCTTCGTGAGTTAGTGTCGAATAGGTGGTTCATTATACTTGTAAATTTATTATCTACCGCTTCTCTTATTAATCATATATATGACCAGTCTCTTTATGTATTAAATCAGAAATTTTGCATTAATGACTAGATGTGTACCCCACTGCCATACCGCCACTACTGCGTAATTTATTTCCTATACCATTCGATTTTTCACATTTTGGTTAATTTGAAGATGATTTTCCTCACGAATGGATGTTATATAAAAAAACAAGGAAAACATTGATTAAAAGTTGTTGGGTGGTTCTTTTTCCCACTGTTTTCAGGGCTACTGAATATTGATCACTCATCACTCTTCAGTGGAATGAACGAAGACGCTTCCGGTGTAATTCATTCTTTATGTCTCCATATTCTTATAAAACCACTATATATATATATATATATATATATATATATATATATATATATATATTGTAGAATAGGTTTCTTTAATGCTTTGGCTTTGTTCATCTCCTCAAAAAGGATCGTTGTTGTGTATTTTGCTTCCTGTTAATGATGTTGATTTTATTTATATACATGTTGTTTCATTACTTTAAGCTGTTTGCTTATTTGATTGTTTGCCTACAAACAGATACTTCTGTACAAACCTTATGGAAAATCAGTGGATTGGTGGTCTTATGGTGTTTTACTTTATGAAATGTTAGCTGGTCAGGTAAGAAAGAATATTTGATGTTTTGAATATAATAATTTAGTCGACAAAAGGGCTAGGCAAATAGGGCTAAATGTTTGGCGATTGTTAATATCTCAGACTTACAAGAGATTCTATCGTTGACGGAACTAAAAAAAAAAATCTAAAATCTAATGTATTATAGTGAAGCTTTTCTC
The DNA here is from genome assembly GCA_025215515.1 of Schistosoma japonicum. NCBI lineage: Eukaryota > Metazoa > Platyhelminthes > Trematoda > Strigeidida > Schistosomatidae > Schistosoma > Schistosoma japonicum. The sequence goes on along the minus strand of CM046069.1, from coordinate 38,429,818 downwards.
ATTTACTGTATTCTCTTTTCTATGTTAGCTTCATATTTATCATATGTACTATGAGACAGATTGATGTTAATGCCTTACCTTACTTTTCGGATTAGCTAAAAAATGTATCTAACAGATTTTCTTAAAATTTTATAGCCTCCTTTTGAAGGTGAAGATGAAGAGGATTTATTTGCAAACATATTGCAACATAATATTTCATACCCAAAAAGTTTATCCAAAGAATCTGTTTCCATTTGTAAGGCTGTAAGTTATCTCATTTACACTTCACTGTTATAATTAAAATTTATTTTTATCAAACTTTAATAATATTGGTGGAGTCGACTTCTATGAGCCGGATGATTTATTCATGTAACTTTTATTATCCTAGTAAACTACCGTATGAGTACAAATCTTCAGATGTATGGGTGAGCTATCAGCATTCTACACAAATGAAAAATGATCTGCCTTGTCGCTGCTGACTTTGATTTGTTGTTGTCAACACCTATATGCAAGATCTGTTATCTAGAAATACGATTAAGACTTCACTCTCGAGCCATATAGCTCAGGAAACACATTATCAAGATTATCCGGAGGTTCAAATATTCTTCAATATCTTATGTATCAATTTAGTTTAGGTTTTTTCGCAGTTATCGTGCGATCGTGCTACTAAATTCAATCAAATTACGTTGTGGCAAATCGTTTAACATGTTTGCGAATACTAAACAACCGAAGGGGATAATACAAATTTTACGTTATCCCGGTCTGGTGTAGGATTAGGATATAAAGAAACAAGAGATGATCAAACCAAAATGTGGTATCAATCCTTAAAATCATCGACTGTTGGTGTGGTTTGTATTGGTTCAAACGATAATTGCAATCAGTGATCAAGAGATACTAAGTGACACAGTTGATAATTGGTTCCAGGAATGCAGGTGTATTTGTTTTTATCTTCTAGGTCTCACACACTTTTTCATTCTTTATTGTTGAATTATTCTGTTAATCCTGTTAATTTGATCTAGTCATGCTGACAAAATGTGCTAATGAACGCATGTACGTTGTTTGTGGTTTTTGCTGATATTTAAACTTCTACATCGAACCTGTGCGTGTGTATATGGTTAGTCGAAGAGTTGTGTTTTGAAAGTCAAATGAAATAATAAAAATTGACTTTCTGAAGCCATTACGCGTATGTTTTTGCTCATCATAATAGTTACATGCTCTAGAACTGTGCTTTGATAGTAGTTTAATTGCCATTAAAATCTGATGGCGAAGAGGTTTATATGTTAGGAGGGTGGTTTTGACAAGGTTGTATATTTTTGATTTCAATTAACAGTTTACTTTGAGCACCAAAATTATCTTTTATGAGGCTATACTACTTTGGTTTGATTAAAACCCTCTAATTAACTTTTCTACCTTGATTTCGTTATTTCCTTAGACCAAAGTAATTTAGTTAAATTGGTAGAGGATTATTCATATGGAATTTCTTTTGCTTTTGCTTCTTTCCTTCTATTACTCATATAATAGTTAGTTCTGTTCCACAATCGTATTCATAAACTATAGCATCATAGTTACATATAGAAATAACTTATTAGTCTAGTTTATTTTCTCTTTAAATACTTATTCGTTATTTATATTCAAGTGGAAGTTAGTGAATTCTTAGCTGATTCGCAACACTGTATATTGAATATTAGTTACAAATCAAAGTATGCACAAATTCTCCACTACTCCACTAAGATGACGTTTTCATGTCCTATTGATTTCATCCATATAATGCATTTTTATAATCGTACTACTTTACAAGCTACTTATTTACATTTCCAACTTTTTATTGTATATTTCGTGTTTATTCGTGAAATTCCAGCATGCGTTCTTTTTCATAACACTGCATAATTTTTATCGTTTTATTTTTATCATACAGCTTCTTACAAGAGATCCAATAAAAAGACTTGGCTGTGGTTCTGATGGTGAAAGAGAAATAAAAGAGCATTTATTCTTTCGGCGTTTAGACTGGGATAAAATTGCTTTACGTTTAATGCAGCCTCCTTACAAACCAATTACTGTATGTATTATCTTTCTCATTTTTGTTATATATGTGTATCTGTATGTGAAGTTTTCATTGTGACGTCGTTGACTTGAAAATTTGCATTCTAAGGAGTTAGTTTTCGTTGTACGTACCGATAATTTGCCGTTTATGTATATGTTGCCATTCAATTATCATATCGATTAAACTTTGAATATCTCATATTTTGATGTCATTGAAATACTGTCAAAATTAAAATTAAAACTCTTTCAGTCATCTTAATATAGCTGAATGACATAGTAACATCTAGCTTAACAGACTAAAGCTATCTGTCCATTAAAGACAAGTCCTAATAAAGCGTTTATCTCAACATTTCGAATGAGAAACACAATTAATTTAAAAAGTTAGAGCTTGTAATGAAAGTTTTTTTAGTAAAATTACACTGTAGAATGCGATACTTGTGAACTAAATGACTGAAATTGCTTAATGCAACACATTTACGTAACTTTGAAAGCCTTGCGTATAACTTCATATATTTAACCAAACATCAAATGACCTATGGAATTAAAATAGGTGACTTGTAAGTTGCTTTTCTAATTATTCTTTGACTGTTGTGTTAATGAAACTCTTTTTATCTATTTTTAAGTAAAATTATTTTGAACCATTATTATTCTAGTTCATTTTTGTTTATTTCACTTGAGCATTTACATTTCTCGTTTTTGTTTTTGCTTCTCCCTTTTTGTTTTTAGTGTTCCTCACGTGATACAAGTAATTTCGATAATGAATTTACTAAAGTTACCCCAGAATTGACACCAACTGATAAATTATTTGTTATGAATTTGACTCAAACAGAATTCAGTGGATTTTCATTTGTTAATCCAGAATTTATTGTTGAAGTATAAGTAATGAATTTTTTCTACTTTTCTGCCTTTTTTCTCTTTCTATATGTTTGGTTGTTTATTTATTTCCTCTTTTTAATTTCATTCTAATTAATTATTTATTGAATTCAAAGAAAATGTCTTTTTGTTTCAAAGGCTCTTCTCCGCTTCTCTTCTTCTCTTTTTTAATGCATTTATTAATGAATTTTGTTTTATAGAAAACTCATTATTGTTATATCCAGAGACCTTTTTTCTCTAATTTATACTTGAATATGATATATACATTTGTTTGAATTTAAAACAAAAGAAACGAAATGAAGTTGAAAACAGCTGAAAATAGCAAATGATTATACAGTTTGCCCTGACTACACTCTATTGACACAGAGACATATATACCACATTCTTCCTCTTCTTTTCAAATGTTTTCTTTTCTATTGTGATATTAATTTGCTCATTTATGTATCCGATTATCAGCTATAACAATGACCGACTAATTGTTAATTACTACATCACATTAGATATACCTGCCCGAAGACAATCAGTTACTTACTAGTCACTGCTGTAAAACTATTATTTAGTTCATAAAAGGTTTTCAACTTATCATGTGTAAATTTTTATTAAAGCCTCTATTTTAGATAAAATTTTGTCTCTCTGTGTTTTTTTCTTCATTTTTGTTTCAAATTATTTGTATTTAGTGTGATACAATTCTTTACTAGAATCAAAGTACCTTTGCTATTCATGTGTATTGTACAATCACGTATTTAGTTTGTGCTTATACATGTGTTTGTATATGTAAAATGAATTAGAAATTTATTGGTCTTCTATGTTTATTTGAAAATTTCCTCTTTAATATTATCCTCTTTTTCATTCTAATTTGAATGTGCAATAATTAAGGCATATCGTGGGGGAAAAAAACATTCCGATAGCAAATCATTTATGTAATCACTGCTTCTGTCAATAGAATATTAGTTTCAATGTTAGTAGTAATCATAGTAGTTGAAATGATAATAATAATAATATCAATACATAAAAGAATAATTTGCTAATCTTGTCATTAATAATTTATTTTAACGTTTTATGTATCACGCTTATGTACAGTGTTTGTTATTCTTTCTCTTCTCCATTTGTCTTTTCTTGATTTCTACCAAATACGATTATCTGTTATTGTGTTTTATTCATTTTCATAACTTCTGCCTACATCACAATCTTTCTACTATCCACTACTCATGTTCATGCATATTTCTTTATGTGTGTCGAACATAAACTATCAAGCATTCTTTAATTAATCAAATAAAAAATAGCCCAAAAGAAAAGTGAATAAAGTGATAAATAAAAAGGATAAGAAATTTAAGCAGAAGATACATGAGAGTTTGTTTTCTATGGCAGCTGTTTATTTATTATTTTTTCTGTATTATGTGTGCGCGTTTTTACATACAAGCGAGCAAACTGTGAGTGAATGCTCCTAGGATTACATAATAATAACTGGTTTTGTAAAAGCTGTTTCATATTTGTTTATCATCTGTTTACTTATTTCCTCTTCGTCCATTTTGATCAAAATAATTATTTATTCATTTGTTTATCATTGTCTTTATGCATAAAAGTATTGTTGAAAGAAATCATAATACATTCTCACAGAAATTAATTGTTTTTACTTCTTCTGATCATTGTTCATTAATTTTACTCAACTCATAACAATAAATTTTAACATAGTTGGTCCCTATCACAAATTTATGAAATACAAGAATAATGTAATTTGCACTACGCTACAAAGGCATTGCATTTAATCATATTCTCTTTACTTGTATACATGAAACTAACTTTAGATATCTCAAAACATATTGTTATTCTTGCTTTGTAACTAATCAATTGTGTACAACTTTATCAACAAATTGATCTTTAGCTGATCATCCAAACTTGTATGAATTGTAGAAATGCAGGGGAATATTGATATTTATCTCTATGAATGAGAATCTATTAGTCATAAACCATTTAGTACCTAGCACGTTTATAAATCAGTACAAACTCAGCATAGAAAGATAAGTGCCAAAGTAATAGGAAATGTAATTCTAAAAAAAATAGTCAAATAATTAAAAAAAAAAGGGTATATAATAACTGCTTTGAATCCATACCTGTAGATTAAGAAGAATTCGTTACGAATATTAGCATTTCATTGTCATACAGAAGCAATTGTTTTACATAGTTGATATATTTTGAATTAAATACTTTCGCGAAATTGTACAATCGTAGTATTCATGCACTGTCATGAATCTATGTACATTCTGTGATATACTTGAATAATGAGTTACAATGAATTTGGGACTTGAACGTTTTGATACTGAGTATCCTTGAGCATTTGATTAGGAGTTTGTGAGTATGAAATTACTCTATGAGGTATCGTATTTTTAGAAGTTACTAATGAACAGTGATTGATGGAGACAATTGTAGGCATCTTACCAGGTATCACATGAATTTTCATTCGTATTTCTACTCCGTCATGGTATTCGTCTTTTATTCGATACATAAATCATGTTGAGGATTTTCACTCTTCTTGAAATTAAAAGACTATGAAAATTTTCTTTACTAATTAAATTTTCACAGTTTAGTAAAATTACTATTATAAATTTAATCCCCATAAGCAATATCAGGCATTTAATCATTTTTACAAATATATTAGTTTCGGAATTAGTACATTCGATTCAACTTAATAGGAATCTTTCACCAAGTAAATTTAAATGTCCTTTTGCGAATGGTGTGGTAAATATATTCTGAAATATGTTTACTTAGTGAGAATGCTCATGGTATTATCATTCAATATTATTTTTTATTGTGTCTTGTGTTACTGGTAACTACTAAGTGAACGTTTGGCAACTTTTCTCATAAATAGGTTTATGTACCAAAAATTTGCATATTATGTTTTCATATGTTCATTTAGATGAAGTCAGTGACATTACAAGAAAACCTTTGAGTACTGTTATGAGGTGCGAACTAACAGAGAGAACGCATTCTGACTTGTTTATATATTATTAATAATGTATTTAACTTTAAAATCATATAGTTCAGCTTTTTTAAATCTTTTCAAGTTCTTGTTAATTTAAGTTTATAATGTTTGTATCCCTCATGGCCGTTGCTGCTACCTTGACGTGGTGGTCAGGCTTGCCTATCGTGATGAACCAATCGAGCTATACTGGCTGGAACAGTAGTTCCTCAAGGTCCTACCATGCCAGGCAGGTCGGTTGAAGAGCGGTAAGACTAAAAGCAGCAGATCCAGGGTCTGAGGGCGAAGTCGTACTGCCAACTGTACAGAGGTGTGACGGCAGTAAGGTGTTTCCCTCGGACAACCAGCATAACAGCGATGCTGCCTTCCCACTAGGAGGGGTGGGGTTAGAAAAGGTTGACCCTAAAAATGCACACCTCGCCTTATCCTACGGATTTCCGTCTCCGGCGATAAGGTCTTCAACAAGTACGGAGCTAACACTAAAACTACTCACCAAAAGGTCGTGTGTGACCGGCCTCAAGCAGTTGTCCCTAGGGCACTGCAGTCACGCTCTAATTCAATTTCCTTTTTTTTAGGTACCTCCAGAAGAACCCTTCCACAGTGTGGGCAACCGGGAAGTGATAACTGCCCTCATACCTCTGACAGCACTCAAGACCACTGTATTCAAAATCATTTACTCTCTTCAATCCCTGTCATTGCTCCTACATTGACTATCAACTCTGAACTTCCTCTTCTAACTTTCTCTTCAAATGTCACCACGTCCGACGATTCTAGCACTCGAAGTAATGTCCCAGGTCTACTGAAACCTCGCTCCAAACTACACATTGGAGCTTTCAACGTACGCACCCTATGTCAAATCGGTCAGCAGGCCGATATATAAGAAAGGACCAAAATCATCTTGTGATAACCATAGAGGGATTAGTTTGACTAATATAGCATCTAAAATGCTAGCCTCAATAATTATCGGACGTTTAACAAAGACTCGTGAACTACAAACACGAGAAAACCAGGCTGGCTTCAGACCTGGTCGTGGTTGCATCGACCACATATTCACCATTCGTCAGGTTTTAGAACACAGGCACGCCTACCGGCGTCCTACAATTGTGGTTTTCCTCGACTTAAAGGCAGCATTTGACTCAGTTGACCGTGAGGTTCTGTGGCAGTGTCTGTCATTAAAAGGTGCACCTCAGAAGTACATAAACCTTGTGAAGGCTCTTTACTCGAACACTACCAGTCGAGTCAGAGCTTATGGCGAACTGTCATCTGACTTTGCGACCTCAAGTGGTGTCCGTCAAGGCTACCCACTATCTCCGTTTTTGTTTAATTTTATCATAGACGTGCTACTGGAAGTAACGCTTTCTTCGGCTGAATTTTCTGGGATTGATCTCCTTCCAGGAGGTCCACTCATCGACTTAGAATACGCAGACGACATAGTCCTGTTTGGTGAAGACACTGATAAGATGCAGAGTCTTCTGGTCGCACTGAGCAACAATGCCAGGATGTTTGGGATGCGTTTCTCCCCCTCTAAGTGTAAATTGTTACTTCAGGACTGGCCTGCGTCAACCCCCGAACTAAGGATAGTGAGTGAAGAAGTTGAATGCGTTGATAACTTCACTTATCTTGGAAGTCTGATCAGCCCTAATGGGTTGGTGTCTGAGGGAATTTCTGCACAAATTCGAAAGGCTCGTTTGGCTTTTGCCAACTTACGTCATCTATGGCGTAGGCGTGATATCCGTCTATCAACTAAAGGACGAGTATATTGCACAGCAGTTCGTCCTGTTCTACTTTACGGCTGTGAAACATGGCCATTAAGGGTAGAAGACACTCGTAGGTTACTAGCATTTGATCACAGATGTCTTAGAAATATATCTTGTACCTGCTGGGATCTCCGGGTAACTAATAATGAGGTTAGACGAAGGGTATTAGGGAATAATGGTAAATCTGTTGATGAGGTTATGAAACTTCATCGACTGAGATGGTTGTGGCATGTGTTACGTATGTCCGAACACCGGTTACCACGTCGCTCAATGATGACTAGTATTGGGGTGGGTTGGAAAAGGGTTAGGGGCGGCCAAACCAAAACGTGGCATCAGTCGTTGAAGTCACTAACTCTTGGTCTGGGCCACATTGGTAGATGTCGACTACCTGGTTGGGGTCCGCGTGACTGCCGTACCCAGTGGTTGGAGACTTTTGGTGACATGGCTCAGAATCGATCACAATGGCGTAGGTGTATACATTCTTTGTCTTCACGTACACCTTGGGACTAAAATTACTCTACCTTTCTTTCTACAAACTAATTTTTTTCTCTCTCTCTCTACATATTATATCCTTATATGCAATCTTCCTTTTATATATTACTACCATTAAAGTAACTGATTCTATGAATTCGGTGATCATCTTGCTATGCTGTTGAAGTGTGGCAACTTGTACCGATGCACTTATGTGCCTGGTCCTACGTTGTATCTGTCTGTCTGTCTTGTATCCCTATTTTACTCTCAATTAATATTTTTAGACTACTGAGGTAGATATACGTAGTCTACTGTTTATTGCGATTTAATGGTGATTATTAATTCCTATTGTGTTTATGAATTAACTATAGGATAACCTTAACATGTCCATCAACGTGATATTTTTCAATCTACTTGTGAATCATCATACGAAAGCTTAGAGCTTCCATCTGACTCACTTCACTTTTGCATTATGAGAAAGTCATAAGGCAAAAGGTAGACAGATTCATACCAGCCGTTGTTATTCAAAACGCACTTTTTTGTAGATAAATTTCCTGGTCTCAACGTATTATAAAATAAAACTCATATGATGCAAAACTAAGGCATTGCGCCATAGTGCCTGAATAACTAGTATCTGCAAAATCAACCATAACTAGTAAGCAATACAATATAAAATATGTTATTATATCAATAAAGAACTTTCAAACAGGAGAATATAAAATTTAAATAACTCAGAGTCTTTATGGTTTCATAGTAAGTTTATATGCAATCTTACCCTGTAAGTGTAGTTAGTCGATTCTCCCTTCTCAACTTTTCAGCACTATGTTTAATTTCATTTAGCCTTTTTTTCGAAACTGGATTTTCGTTGAAGGAATTTGTATTCAAATAAAGGTACATTTGTTTAGAGCCGATCATATTCGAGCTATCCTAGTTTATTAATGCTTCTTTACAAGTCAGTCATGAATGAGGTATCAAATCATTTCAGAGAAGTACTTTAAGTTGTTTTTCCGTGCATTTTCAATACAACCGGTTGAATTGTTTTCTTACAATTTTCTTATAATACATGCGTTTGTGATATTATAGATGGTGATATAAAACGAGAGGAGATTTATAATCGTCTTTCGCCGATGATTTAGAAATGATTGAGCATTTTTAATGTATCATGTTGTGTGATCCAGATAAAGACTTCAGAAGAAATCCTTGACCTACATCAGCTGAAATATATAGTACATCAAACTGTACAATTTCTAGTTTTCACTTAACGCTTCATAATTTCTAAAAAACATTTGATCATAACTTTGGAAATTATTTCTTTAAGTTGAAAATTTTTTATTGTGTACACTAATAAATAGTTATAAGTGAACTGGATCATTAATCGTTAACACCATTATTCGGAGTGCTTATATGAATACGATATATTATGTAGATTTATTTACTGTGCATGGTTTGAGTATGTTTTTAATTTTGCCGTATTACACTGAGCCAATATAAATGATCTAAATTCCAAACTACTGTTTATTTATATGACAACACAACCTTCGTCTTATTTAATCAGTCATGAAGTTTCCAGCTCCTGATGCGACAGACTTCACAGGTTACATCTTCCATTTCGAAGCTATACCAGTAAGCAGATATCTGTGCTTTTTGATAAGTTAGATCAGCCTAGTAGACATTCGCTGCATTCGGATCAAATATCAAAGTGCCATATGGATGGATACCATTGGTGAAATGACTTTCCAAAAACAGTCTATTGGTTCATAAGTAGCGAAGAGATTTTCAGTATACATTAACATAAAGTACACCTGTACAATTTATTACGGTTTACCATAAAATATTCACCAGTCTCAACAGTCTTCTCAATTTACGTAGTATCTGTTTAACTGCGTCTATTAGATCATAGAATGGAACTTTATAACTTCGTACTTTCGAAATTCCCCGCATAATCAAATCCAACATTATCAAGTTTCTCATTGAACACGATACTTTTAGTACCTTCATTACTAATTTCATTATCATGTGCCTATTTTGATTTCTTATGACAAATAATGTAATTAATTTGTAGGTTATTTCAGTTTGGTCTAATTTTATCATCAAATGTGTTTGTTTTTCTTTTAGTTGTTTTCTTTATGAACTTGGAGTAATCATATTTTGTGGTTCATTTTTCATTAAATGTTGTTTTCTTTTCTTCAATTAGTTCCCGTCTACGTTTGTGAAGTTCACTATTAAGTCTATGCATAGAGTTCGTTTGTTACGACGACAATAGTGCTGCCAATGACGACGATGATAATAATGTCATGCTATCGTGATCGATCGTTTACAAAAGGTTCAATTGTTTCCTTTATATTCTAAAATAATACTTTACAATTAACAGATTCAAACTTTATTCAGTTATTTATTGATTCATTGAAGAAATTCGCAAATAAGTACAATATTCATGTACAACTAATCTTATCAGAGATCAACATTGAACAATTTAAAGAATTGCTTAAATTGTCAACAAAGTTTGTTCGATGTAACAAAAATTACTATTATCTTTCTTAGAAGTAGTAGATGTAAAAAGAATAAAATTATATGTGATGAATCAATTAATCATCATTATGTAAGATAATGCTTACATTAACTTCTTTTAATTGTTTCAGATTTTTAATACCATGCAAAAGCATATCCAATGCTTTAGAAATGCCTTCTATTCTAGGCATAATTTTAACGCATTTTTGAGATATATCCTTTTTATATAAGTTGGTAGTCTTGATTATTCCTACTAATCAAGGAAGCTGTTGTGAGGAAGTTGTCTGTTGGCGAGTCTATTTTGAAAAAAACATGTGCCCCTAATCCACTTTTGAGAAGATTAGAACAATAGGTAGAACATTTTCAGGAACAATTTAACTAAATGCCAGCTATTCTTCAGTCACTGACTATTCGCAAACAATCTAAGTGAAAAATTGACATATTAAAAAAGCTATAAATAGTTTGAAACAAGGAAAATCAACAAAACTTGATAGGTTTACAAAAGATATCTTTAAGGAATGTGGTTCAGTCTTATCTTGTTGGTTGGTTGATATTTTAACTCAAGTCTGGAAACCAGACGTAATCCTATATAACTGATTTCGATCGCCGGTCGTTTCGGCCTCCCGAAAGAACCAGTGTACTGCACAGCATTCCACCTATTATTAATCTATGGATGTGAAACGTAGGTTAATAAAGCAGAAGATATGCCAGGGCCCCGGGTCTGTGATCACAGAAGTTTTAAAAGCGTCGCTCGTATATCATGAATTAACCGAGTAAGCAATATTAATCGTAGATATAGAGTACTATGAAAAGCCACAAATCCGTTGTAAGGTTGCAAACCTTCATCGGCTAGGGTGTTTGGGACACATATTACATCTGCCCAAACCAAAGATAGCATCATTCCATGAAATCTTCGACTGTTAGTTTAAGCCATATTGGTAGGAGTAGATTACCTGGTTGATTCAACGTGGTAATCATGACCAGTGGCTGGAAACAATGATGACATGACCCAAAACCGGTCATAGTAGAACAAGTTTATTAACTTCTTATGTTTTTGTAGGTCTTGTTTGATTATACTTTTTTACATACCTTCTTTTTTTTTCGTATTCTGTTGTCATGTTATTCGTGTAGATGTGATCTCGTCGACAACATGGACTTATGTGTATTTGTGCCATGTTCTACGTTGTATATGACTGACTGGTGATTCTAATTGGTTTGTAGACAGAAGATATTAGCTACATATTTATATCACTTAATCAACTTTTGTAGCCTAAGACGTCTTATTTTAACTTCATTCTTTCTATACATCTTTGATTAATTATTCGAAGTCTTAATTACGATTTTAATTCTGTAATGTATATTTAGTCAACAGTGTTGTCGTTTAAATTCCTTCAAATTGATATTATGAATATCCATTCTGCGTGAAGTTAATAATTCAAGAACTTTAGTAAAGTCATTTGTACTATTGTTATGTGTAGGAATACAACTGATCATGGCATTCATATTAGTAGGTTCATTATTTATATTCCATAGCTCTAACTTCCTAACTTATAATCTAATGTACGGAGTATGTTATAATGTTTGCTGTAATTTAGTGTGGTAACTGAACTTTTAATTGTCGTACATCAATCATCGTAGTTAAATCTATTGATACAAGAAATATGTCTTTAATCTTATTTTATTCGTCTTTCCAAAGTATATTCACTCTTTCTTTAACTCATGCACTTACTTTTTTCTACACATTTAAAGCATTTTATCAGTATGCAATATGGTTGTGGTATTGAACTAGCATCTATTTATCATTCATTTAAGGTATGTTGATTAATTTTAGTTAAGTTATTTTTTCAATGAATTGTAAATTTGACAATAAAAGCAAGAATATAGAGTTAAGTAACATGACAACGCATTTTATTTCATCAGACTCTCATCGGTTGTCTACAATTTTCGGATTCTAGATAATCGCTCTTTTACTATCCTTAAGTTGTCAATGTCTATCTTTACATGATCTTAGACATACATTTGTACTGATATATGGAGAACTGATGTTGCATGTCACATCAGTTGTTTTTGTTTTCATTTCGCAAATATTGATAATGGAAATTATAATTACAGTACAGCTGATGTGAACCAAGTAAATGAAAATCAATTGATGTAATTTAGCTTAGATTTTTGTTCTTTTATAAAATTGTAGTTGCATTTCCGCTACTATACACTTTTAAGACTTCTATTTAGTCACATTTGAATGTTGTAAACTACATAAAATTACATTTAATTCTTAAAAAAAAAACGTTGTAAATAAAGACCTGTTTTTCTTGACTAGTGTACAGTATAGTAACGAGCGAACACGATACCTGAAATGCTCGCTCTTAGTTTAAGATTTAGTCAATCTTCCTTTAGATTTACTAACTACTTCAAGTCAATGAAAATACAATATTTAATGACTGAATAGTTTATCGTAATACAAACATCTTACATGGGTTACAAAGACTTCGCATAGTTCTTATAAAATAATTCATAGTGTTGCTGCATTTAAACATTGAAATCTATGATAAAGAAATCCATCCATATAGTGTAAGCGTTGGTTTCATTCAATCGTTTACCCTCTGAATGAAGCCTTTACAAGTGATTCTGACCGATATGTCGAAAGCTGTAACAGTCAGATTTGGTAAGTGTTAGTCATCAATCCATTTTTCCTTTAAACTTCTCTCTCTGTTATATATGAGTCCTCTTATCACAGTGTATCCATTTCGATAATTTTACTGATTCCATCAAACGACAGTTCCAAATTCATCAATATATCCGCACATATGCCACCTCAATAGCTATACCACTAAACGGTAGTCACTTTACTAACGTCAATTAATGCAGATAAACTGGATACTAGGTGGCCTGAAAGCCAACACATCAGTTTCAACATCATTCTGTCTTAATTTGAGCTTAGAACTATGAAAGAATGAGTTTGTTCTGGTAGCTTTACTATACTAGCAGTAATGACATCTAAAAATATAACCCCCTCTATTCGTTTCACGTATTTCCATCTTCTTTTGTTTGCCATAGTCCCAATCCACGTTTCTACTTAGGACTCGTACACACTGTAGGTAAAGTAGAATCACTGCTTCCGAACAAAAGTTAAGTTTTTCAACGGTATACACTCCACTTCAAATACCCACTGACCTCCTAGCTTGCTGCTTCTTTTACATTGGTTATTTAGGTGATTTTGCGTAGTCTTGTAACTATCGTATTTACTCGTCCCTCTACTGTACACTAGCCGATTTTTTTTCTCTTTTACTTTAACAAGACTGATGAAATAATGTTAATTTAATGATTAATTTAACAAATAATTTCATATCTAGTGTTATTTTCATGATTTGTTCGTTCAATCACTGCCAAAACAGATCTTAGTTTATTATTTTTTTCTATTTAAATAATAATGCACAATTAATCAAATAGTTTGAGTAAAAACACTTATTGCTAGATGATTAGTGAAACAGTAGATTACAATACCATTTCTTTATTTAACTGTATCGATCACTTATGATTCGAAATAGCTAATGAGTTAGCAGAGGCATATATTATTTCCGGACCACTGTCCATCTCGTCACATGATACTGTCATGCATTAGAGTCATTTAAAAGAAGGATAAATGCAACGAAACTAAGATAATGTATGAGTTCATAAAGTCACTTACCACTGGACTGCACCATATAAGTAGTCGCAGATAACTATACTGGATTCTCCACGATAAATATGGTCAGTAAGTCGAATCCTGGGTTAAAATGGCTCGGAATAAATCACTCTGGCGAAATCTTATCTACCCCATTCTAAATGTTTAGTCTTTCTTATTGTCATTGCTTCTACACTATTTTAACTCCTTTACTATTTGTCTCTTTATCATTTCGTTGTGTTGGTGCTACATGACAACTGAGCTAACGCACATATATTTCAGAAACCACGTTGATGTCCACCGACTAACTGAATACATAGTCCATTCAAGTGAATGGGACTTTTTCTTTAAACTTTTAATATTAATTTTGCCTAATAAAAATACATTATGTCATTATTGCATATCATGTTAACTTTTATTATGATTAGGTACCTGATGATAGACCATTAATATGGAGAGTTTATTTTTATTCACTCGTATATACTTTATTAAATGGTGTAATTGTCTTCCTCTTGAAAGTAAGCTACATTAATCACGCATGGTTATAATTATCAAGAAATATTTTCGTTGGTGTGAATTTAATACTGTAGTTCCAACAGTAGCATATTTTACACATAAAAGTTGGAAAAGAATCACTAACGGTTTTGTTAAGAGTAAGTGATAGTTGTTTTTTTTTCATTTTGATCTGATGATAATCTGTTAAAATCAAAATATAATTTGATGATAAATTTGTTCACGTAATAGAATGAGAACAATTTGCTTAAATGACTGATATCAGCTTCAGAACGATTGACAACCAGTTCAGAACATCACATCAGTGTGCATGTACATCATTCCATGTATCGATTTTACGGTCTTCAATTCTCGCTGCACCCATGCTAGTATTAAACGACTGAGTTAGAATCCAGTAATCTATATTTATAATCTCAGTCAGTTCTCAGAATACAGAGACGGTCGTCTAGTTTGATCGGCAGTAATTGTTTAACTTATGATACTTAAACCCTAGTAATCATAACATCTCATAGATTTTATCGACTCATTTACCAGGTATGGATTCGTGCACTTTGTTGTGAGTCACATAGTAAGCGCTATGGATAGTGATCCTACTCAGTTGCATAAACTGAAGTAGGTTGAGTGGGTTTTGACCTGATACCTTAATGGTTTATAGTCAGACATACTAACAATTGAGCTGCTGTTCACTAAAGCGGATATCATAATAGAAACTCTCTTCGCACTGAACCTTTATTTCTACATTCCACTCAAGTAGGTCAGAAAGTCATTTATGATCATCTTAAGTATTGGAAGACAGCGATATTTATATTGTTCTGTGTTAATTCATTTGTTTTGTATGGTCAATCATTTTGAAAATTTTAATAGGAGATTTCGAAGAAAACTTTGGTCTAATAGCAGAGTAAACAGCTGATTTAAGTATATTAAGAATTTTATTTGGTCAGTCTTTATTGTCGTTTGTGCATTATACAGCTTACCTTAAGCTCTTTAAGTTTAGATTATTGTTGACAGTAGAACCAAGGACCGTTTATGGAACTTGTTGGCCGGGCAAACTTATCAGTTCAGATAAATTAATACTTTCCACAAATAGGTAGTTGTTTGATTTCAGAACTCCAAAGGATACTGCACTAATATTTTAAACGAATGAATTGAACTCACCTCCTAGTATGAACATTGTTACTATGGTTCAGATATATCCCAAAGAAACCTCACTCTAACAACTTATAATCATATTAATAATATACAGTTTTGGAATTTATCTTTCGATTAATTTTGTTGCGTACACAAGTCAATAATTAAAACTCATTTATTTGTGTTACTTTTAGATTTAATTCAAAATAATGTAATTCAAAATAGACGTAATTTATCACCCTCAACAATTTATTCAAATGAAAATACTGGCAAAACATATTTATTAACATATAGTATTGGACGTTTATCTATGAAACCTTCTGGAAAACTTTTTCGATTAGTTGTTAATGCTAACTATCAATCAGTATCAATGTGTAGAACTAATATTGTCGAAACAAATTCAATTACTCAACATCCAATGCATCACTTGAGTTTTAATCAACGTCTTAGACTTAAAGATGGTCTATATGATTTCGTTAACAAAGTACGAGTTGAAGTAAGAGCTCATTCTTCAGATCTATGTTAAAACGTTTATTTTTGTTAGATAATCGCTTATG
Source organism: Schistosoma japonicum (assembly GCA_025215515.1). NCBI lineage: Eukaryota > Metazoa > Platyhelminthes > Trematoda > Strigeidida > Schistosomatidae > Schistosoma > Schistosoma japonicum. The sequence goes on along the minus strand of CM046069.1, from coordinate 38,413,351 downwards.
TTAGATGTCCAGATGTAGTCGGTAGGAAACTCTGAACATAAAATTCCCGCAAGCCTAAAACTTGTAATATACCTTAAAATTTCAGGAAACCTGAATTGTTCATTACCACTTCCTTGGGTGTTACTACTCAATTATTCTGACCACCAGTGATATCTTTCTCATTTATAATTTGTATTGTTACCAGTTCCCACATAGCATAATATCGTAAAGAGGTATGTACTGTATTTTGACACCTTTGCTTGAAATGTATGATTCGGTGTTTTTAGTGAAAACATATTAAAGAAATCAGAACTTTCATTTATGACTTAAGTTGGATTGTAGCTGGCAAGTAGAATACATGATTCACATTTCGTCATATTTAAAACTTGAAAGCCACAATGCAGCTTAAGTCATAATTGAAAGTCTTGATTTCTTTAGTGGGTCTTCTCATTAAAATCGCTAAATTTCTAAATACCGAAAGTGTTTATGTAGGTGACGCTGGCTGTGATGCTAAACTCTTGTAGTGGCTACGAATCGACTAAATTTTAATCATACTATATGTTTTTTTTTCTATACCGATAGTCATTAGTATATGTTGTTTTGCTCGATGCTATTTGCTATGATTATCCTAAATATATTTCCAGTTACACTACCAATGGTCAGAATATATTATTCTATACTATTATATTATTACGTATTACGGTTTTTCTTTGTTCACTATGTTGTAGTTAGCACATTTTCCATTTTCCCCACTTATTTTCTCTCTTAATACTAAATATTGAAGTGTGATTGTCAATAAATATCTCATTTCTTGCGTCCGAACTGTTTTCTGCTAACATGTCAGTGTAGCGCAACTCAGTTCATTGGATGAAAGCACGAATACAATAATGTTTAGAGCTTTATATCTGGTCTTGAGTGAAAGTTTCACCTTAATATGCAGCGATCATTCATTAAATAAAATTGTAAATAAATAAGTCTTGGATACAACACATTTATTAAACCTTAACTTCTTTTCCTCTGTATAAACAAATATTTCTGATAACTGCCTCATGCCTGACTTGTTTAAAAATTGCCAGTCACCACTTCGTACCAGAACTTTAACAGTTTTAAAGAAGGTCAAAAGTGAACTCACTGTTATGGTTACTTTAAAGTGGTTCAGTGAAAATTGCCCTTAATGAGTTGTGTTTATTTCTTACAGACCGATCTCCATTAGGTCTCACTGAAAACAAAGTGGTACTAAGTGACCCTTTCATCTTAATATTATGATTTTCAACGGTGTGCACCTATTACCCCACCACAGGTTGAACTCATTATATTCAGATTATACGCTGGACTCTAACTAATGGTGTTGGATAATCGTCATGCCACAGACCAAATTGATTGAAATGGGGATCATACCATTGGACAATGACTCATTTGTGTTTATGTATTAGCGTTCGCCGAAAAACCTATAAATCTTGAATTCAGTTCACGGTGGATCGTGGATTCGCACAGCTGAGGAGCACCATATTATTGCGAAACGACTGTTTAGTGCTACCTGGTTTTCAATCTCAATCAATTAAGATCTATCGGTGATGAAAAAAGACAAATTCAAAACTATTTTCACTGAACCTTTCCTACTAAAATAATTCTGAACGTATTTTTAATAATTCATCACTTACTTAACATTATTTTTACATTCGGTAATGCTTTAGTTTCCAGGTGTTTACGTTCCATCTTTATTATCAACAAACTCTGCGTTCAATACTTTATTGTCATTTCGTTCACTTGCTTATTCAATAGGATTTCGTCGGTGAGTTAAGTCCAAGTTACTCGTATTTGTATTAAAGTTACTTGTATATATATATATATATATATATATATATATATATATATATATATATATATATATATATATATATAGGATCAACTTAATGTATTTTGAATACTTTGCCATTAGTTGGGAAATTGTCGAATTTGTAATTTTTAGTCACTGTCCAACTTTAGGCAATCATTGGAACCCATAAAAAAACTGGTCAGTTGTTTTATCCTGGTGCTTGTCTATAGGCGTTCGTGACCTCTTCATAAGTCAAAACTGGGACTTATAGACCTCGTGTCGAAAACTTGACAGTCAGAACGCTGAGTTCACATAGATAATATTAATCCTGAGGTGCGGCAAATTTTTTTCATTTATTCATAGATTGTAAATGCCTATAAATAAGGATAATTATGCTCTAAATACATTTTACGCTTAGATCAGTGTATCTAAACAGTCTTAAAATCGTTTCAGTATACAGTATTTATGCATATAATAAGTTTCATGGAATTGTGTTTCTTTCTATACTCTTAATTTTCTTTTATAGATTTTGGATTGCAAAATTAGATATTTTAGATTGTTTCAATCAGATTATGCATTCAAAATTATTGCAAATATTCTCTAATATTTTAAATGAAGTAAGTGGAAATTAGAGTTTTTTGTTTAAAATGATGTTAAATAGTTAATAGTAAGATTATATAATGTTGTGGAGATTGTTGAGTGTCAGTTTAATATAACGAGTTGGTCTGCATTAGACAACCACTAACCACCTGGTTGCACTGGACAGATACTTCGAACCAGCCCGGGACTCTTCAGCAGTGCGCACCCACGACCCCATCAGGGATTGAACCTAGGACCCTATGAACCCGCGTCGTACGCTTAACCATTAGACCACCGAGTCGGCTCCTCACGGGTAATATTTCTTATTCAGTCAATTCATGACACGTTTGCGCAATCTCATCTATTGCAATCGATGGGTAACTGCCTCAAAAATATCCTTCTACGATACACATTTCGACTGAGTAAGTAAATTACAATACTAAATATCGGTAGAAGAGAGGTGTATAGTAGAGAACGATTACCGCGTTTTGGAACTGTCTTCGAGATATGTATGAGAGTAAATTGCTAGATTTATCTGGGGATGTTCTAAGCTACAGCTTCCAAAACTTTAAGAATATATTTGTTGTAAGCACGTATCCAAAAAACGTGTTTGATTTTTCCCAGCTGTGTCACTTGAGGCTTATACAAAATTGCCGCCTGTCGAAAAAGGGACGACTATATTTCACATCTGTTGTTCCTGTATTAACCCATGACTGTGAAACATGAAGCATGAAAATAGAAGACATTGGTAGGTAGCGGGTCATTGATCATAAATATCTTTAAATTCTTACTCGCATATCCTGAAAAGACTGCGTAAACAATTCTGACGTTCAACACATAGTGTACGGCAAAGGTGGGAAATCGGTTGATGAGGTTGTGAATATTCGACTGGATATATACAAATATATTATGTGTACTGAACAACTGGATATTTTGGCGTACAATTTTAGATGGCATAAGAGTAAGATGAAATGAGACTAGCTGTGATCAAAATAGCATGTGGCATTCATTCATGAAGTCTTTGATTATTGGTTTCAACTGTGTTGGTGCACACTAGCTGTTTTAGGTCTAATAAATAATCGTGATTAGTAGTTAGAGACAATTGGTGATATGCCTGGGAAATGACCACAGTGACACAGTTGCATTCATTCCGTTTTATCTTCTACATCTTGAGTATTAGTATTTCTTCTCACAAGCTGTATTTTGAAGACATGAATGAACTATTGTATAGAACATTTGCTCTTAAATGTACAGATTAATATCTCATCGGTCGCATGAAGGTCAGCTCAGAGACTCATTCGAAATAAAGACCGGTATCAGACAAGGCTGCTCACTCTAGCCCTTCCTTTTCCTGTTGGCGGTTGACTGGATCATGAAGACTGTAACATGTCAAGGCGATCTCGGAATTCAGTGAATAACATCGATGCAACTAGATGACTTGGACTTGACAGAAGAAAAAACTAGCTCTTTTATTTCAGGCACAGCATCAAATGCAGATGAAGACGGACACTGTAGCAGCAGCTTTGGCAGCCACCACTAGGCCTCAACATACACAAAAGAAAAGCAAGATCCTTCGATACGAAACAACAAACTAACCCAATTTTACTTGACGGAGAAATTCTGGAAGATGTAGAAACCTTTACATACTTCGGCAGCATCATCGATAAACAAGGAGGGTCTGATCTACGGCAGATGTGAAGGCGTCAATCGGAAAGGCAATCGCAGCATTTCTACAACTGAAAAACACCTAGAACTCCAGCCAACTGTCAGTCAACACTAAAGTCAGAATTTTTAATACAAATGTGAAGACAGTTGTGTTGTATGGATCTGAAACTTAATGAACCATGAATAGCATCATCCCAAAGATACAAGTATTATTAAACGAGTGTCTTCATAAGATACTTCGAATCTGTCTGCCAAATACCATCAACAACAACCTTCTTTGACAGATAACAAATCAACTTCCAGTCGAGGAGGAAATTAGGAAAAGATGCTGTAGGTGAATAGGACACACATTGTGGAAATCATCAACCTGTATCACAAGACAAGCACTAACTTCTAATCCTGACGGCAAAGAGAGAGAGGAAGACCAAAGAACACATTGTGTTGGGAATCGAAGACAGATATGATGAAAATGAAGAGCACTCGGGAGGAGCTGGAAAGGAAAGCCCAGGACAGAGTTGGTTGGATAATGTTGGTCGGTGGCCTCTACTCCACAAGAAGTAACAGGCATCGATTGATTGATTGGTCTCACAGAAAGCATAAGCTAGGTTTACCTTAGTGATGTGTATTAACAAATGTAAGACATCCTATTTAGATTCAGATTTTACTCACTTTTTTGATGTGATGGTATTTCAAATGTTTTAGGTACACTACTTGTTAGAATATAATTTCACATCACGGACACAATCGGTATTCAATAAGCACTAGATAATTTAGTATATTAATCCTCAACATTATAGACCCATGGTCTTACAATCAATTAGATCTAGTAGCTTCAGATTTCGCTACTAGTGTTTAACCTTTAGATCATTAGTTTAGTATATAAAAGAAAACACTTATTTATGAATATAATTTACATCCATAAGAATAGTATTCTTTGTAATTAATGTTTTTTTTTAAATGTTTTCAAGGTTAGTTATTATATGTATCCAGCTCCGAATGCATTTTTTCTTGTTCGTGAATTGGAATGGTTTTTAAGAGAATCCATCATTTCTGTACGTTATCTATGACGTGTTTGTTGCAAATAGTGATAATAACTTTTTCAATTGTATTTAATACATTCACTACAGAGATATTTGGGCAAAATTCACAAATAACTTCACATGCTTTTAATATAAATTTCATTGAAAACTGATGTCGATCGGGAAATCATTGTGAACCAGGGAATACTGAACAATTAATTCATCTTTCTTTTGAATTCAACAGTACAACACCATTACTTACATGGAATTCATGCCCCCATAGTGCCTTTAGGTTTGGAGTGCGTATGTTTAAAACTACAAAACCTTAGTTAAGGAGTCATCATTTACGATTATTATCAAATATCACCATGCTGAGTACCTGTTATTCACTTACTATTTGGTTTTTTGAATTCCTAGCTGACATCAAAATCACCATCAACATAGTAATTCCGCAAACTATAATATATCGGAAGATCAATTAGATTCGAGAGCCGTTCTTTGAAAATCCCACCGCATATTGGAAACCATGATTCTATTGCTATTGAGCATGCTTCGAAATTTACATAAATCGGTCATAGCAACCTATCTATTAGATAAGGGAATGTTACATAGGTCAATGTTTTGTAGTTATAGGCAGGAAATGAATAAAGTTAGACACAAAGAGAAGAGTAGCAAGTACATTTTTGATGTCTTGAATGCAGCTACAAAAGTAAATTCGAATAGGGTCTTTTCTTAACATGTCTAAAGTGACATTTAATCACATGTTAACCATGATTAAAAAGTTGTCTTGTAGTTTTGTGTTTTTTAATTTGAATAAATAACGATTAAAAATATCGTCCATTCGACTACAAAACATTTTTCCTTACTATCCGTAATACGGCCGTCAATACTTCTTCAACATGCTTCACATTGCTTCCACAAGATATATAGTAATATAGACGACTTTATTATTCTTTAATGTTATTTAAATATACTCAACCACTAAATAATTTTTAAATTGTCATGTTTTTACGTCTTATTAATACTACTCTATGGTTAACATATGCTGCTTTCTCATTGAATAAAGTCACCTCAAAGCTGGCACTATTATATATATATATATATATATATATATATATATATATATATATAGTTCTACCAAATACTGTCCATGGTAGTCCTATCTAAAGATTTCTGTATGGAAGACATTTATTTGGGACAATAGAGGTAAATTGGATTTAGTAAATTATTTTAAATGATGAGAGCAATATTGCCATATTTCGGTCAAAATGTTTCCGAAAGTATGTCAATTTTTTTTAGACGCTTATTAATTCAAAAGGAAAATGGTTCTGTTTACACACTTCCCGCAGACGATCTTATCCTATTCTATGAAGACTCTGACAATATGCAGAGTCATCTGAACACCTTGAGTAACATTGCAAGAATATTTCGAATGTGTTTCTCTTCAACTCGAAGCAAAATATTTCTCCTGGACTGGTTTACATCATCGCCTAGGTTATTCGTAGGGAGTGAAGTAGCTGAGTGCCTTGATCACTTTATTAAACTAGGAAGTTTCATCACTCTTGGTACATCGGTATCCTACAAAATCTCAGTTCGGATTCAGAAAGCTCAATTGGTTTTTATTAACTTAGGTCACTTGTGGCGCAGGCACGATATCCGGCTTTTAACGAAAGCTTTAGTGTACTGTACAGCAGTCCGCTCTATTCTGGCATATGGGTGAGAAGCATGGACCATGAATATGGAAGATCATAGAAATTTTCATAGTAACGCTTTTATATCATGGGATAAACGTATAAATAATGTTGATATTAGACAGGTAGTACTATGAAAATTAAGCAAATCAGTTGATGAGATCGTAAACCTTTATTGACTGAGATAGTCAGGACATGTGTTGCATATTCCTAACCGCCGTCTGACTCATCGCGTTATGCTAGCGGAATTAGGAGTAGGATGGAAAAGAGATATAGGCAAGTAAACCGAAACGTGGTATCGGTCTATGAAGTTTTTGGCTGTTGGCCTAAGCCATGTTTGTACATGCAGATTACTTGGTTGATGCCTGCGTGTTAGTCGTGATGAGTGGTTAGAGACTCTGGGTGACATGGCTTGCAATCGTTCACATTAGCGTAAATGTGTTTGCTTATTATATTATGCTAGATCTAAAGGCTCATTGTTCTTTAGTACTTCCGTTTATGTCATTCCTTTATATCGAATTATGCTGTTTCGTCGATCTTGTGAATTTGATTTCATCGTGCCAATGTGGTGTGGTAACTTGGATCCATGTGCATACGCATCGGGTTTTACGTTGTGCATGAATAATCCACGTACTCTTAAAGGTTATTATGTTTGAACAATTAACAGTGTTAAGGAAATTTCAGTCAATCACCTGTCACTCGAAATTCACATCTGATCCACTATCAAGGTGATTTCTTCAAATTTAAACTCATACACTTCTATTACATTAAACAAAACATTGGTTCGCTGACGAGATTCCTTTTCGATAAATTCATTTACAGAAGCTTCGTATAAATATATTCATATATACCATTGTACAGCTGGCTTATGATTGCGTTGAAAAGAGGTACCCCCATTGAAATTTACATTTTTAAATTTCTTAATGGGAATTATAAATAATTTGATGAAGTGTATGTCTGTACAGTAATGAAATAGTTCATGTCAGCGTTTTAATAAATACTCATTAAATGTATGAGCTTTAATTCACCAGAAAATAGTTTCAAAAATCGCAGAATTGTCTGTTCATTCATCCATTTTTAACACCACTAGGTTTAATGTCCATAATTATGATTACCATCAATGTTTTGGAGAATTTCAGCTAAATGTGTCGCTCAAAGTATTTACTTTAAAGATTGACTTTTTCCCAATACCTTTCGATTGTTCATTTAATGTGTTATTTCCTTTTATTACGGTCATTTTTTTATCGAATGATTACTGTATATTGCTTTACTGTAAACCTTAATTTTTACTATGATACTATAGTTTACTGACATACTCATAGAAAACGGTTTTTCGATAACTTTAGACTACTAAAACGAATTAAGTATGTTCATTACCTTCTAATATGCAGTGATGAACTACTAAATGAACAGAAAAAAATGACTAAAATTACTCGATTAAGCTTACTTGTTGTTATGATGCGAGACATTTCTGGTTGGTTGACCGAATGCCAATTAAGTGCACCTAGTCGATAATTGCGCGTCTGCTCTATGCCCACTGAGTCCCAAGCCGGAAATATAAGAACACAAGCCGATAGACCAACCAGACTGAATCGAATTGTATTTTAATCATTCCTTTATATATACCTAAAACCTAATCGCGCAGTCAGCCAATTAGGAAACTAACATTAATACAGAACTAAAGAAATAGGGATAGTGAATAGGGACAACTTATACACAACTAATAAACTGTAGTCCATAATAAGAGACATTATAATAACAGCAAATATGCTAAACGGGAGGATAGAATAAGAGGAACGAAAATTAACAGAAATGTAGTTTTTATAGTACTCACGAGCAGAATAAATGAATTAGTTCTCTAAAACATAGTTTTGGAAGTTTTTCACTATTCTTTAGTGGTCCGACATAACACTTGTTGAACACTGAAAACGTTATGATTAACTTCGACCTACTTCACAAAAGCAAAGACAAATGAAATTCTTATTTCGTAACAATTTATTCCTTATACATATTTATATAATAATGTTTGTACTTTTTTTTTAATAGATTGATGGAGAATTGTATTCGTTTACCAAAGGTATTCCTCAAGGTTCGTGCATTAGTTCCGATTTAGCGAATATCTATTTAGCTCATTTAGATCGTGAATCATATAAAGTGCCGAATACTATTCTTTGGTCACCACATAAATCATTACAGAATTCAATATTTAAAACAACAAATTACCAATTAACTAAATGTTCAACTATTCTACGTTATTTAGATGATTATTTATGTATATCCACATCAAGAATTGAATTGCAATATTTAATGAAGCGAATCAATTTTAGTAAGTAACACATTCATTCATGATGATCATTTGCTGTTGAATTTTCTTTCTTGTTATTTTATGTCGTTGTAGTCATTTTTTGAAATTGTGACTTCAAGGTATTTTTATCTTATTTTCAAAAGAATATCTATCCTTTCGTCTTATTAGAGTTCATAATTTCTCACTGTTAACATTAAGTTCCACAACTGACTGGAGTCTCTTCAGATTTGTTTATCCTGAGCGGATTCTATTAATATTTCTGATGTTCAGTAGACTGAGTATTAATATCATTCACTTGATCAATAGAATCTAAGAAGCTTTAAGGACAACACAAACATAATATCAGAATGTAAATCTTTCACTTTATTGGATGTTGTTGTCCTGAAGCCACAGTCAGAAAATTAGAAAAGATAGCTAATTTGCCTTACCTTTTACCGTAACTTAAAAACTCTCAAGGTTGCATACATTGAATATCAGATCAAAAGACACCATGAGTAATAAAATACGGTGTACAAAATCACTACTTATTCAGTCAAAATCTGAATAAACAGATTTATCACTAATTGATAATAATTCAGGTATACAAACGTTGTATTAACAGTTAGTAAGTTAGTTGGAATCTTACAATTAGAAGGATATGAAAATCTCATAAATATAGTGCTCAGTAAACAGTGAAAAATACCTAAAGACTAATCTTCAAAACAGTGACTTTTAAAGTTCACTATTCCCATGTATTCGTTTCATCTTGACAAATGTGTTGTGTATGATGTACTGGAGATTTCATTTTAACAAGAAAAAACCATTCTATCATTTCATTAATTGATTTGTCTAGTTCTCATTAGTAAACAATTTCTGTTGATTAAGTTTCAATGAAGCCACTAATCTATGCGATTCAGCTTCACATGAATTGTTTCGAATTTAGATGATTTTAAATAATCGACAAAAAAGTTCTTAACGTAGTTTCAGGCTGATTGATACATACAAGAATCATGTACTTACAATTTTAGGGACTAACTAAATATGATATTGATCACTATTTGGTAATAAGTCGATTTACTTATCTTGGTCTTAAAGTGGTATAGTCACAGCACAGAATAACTCAGTGATACTGGTGAGAGACTATGTGAGTGAGTTACTCACATCCCCTCTCCAAAGATTGCAGATTTGCCTTGTTGACGAGTACCAAAAATCTAGAAACCTAGATATGGAGGTTTCCACTGACTATTTCCAGCCACGTAAGATTTTGTGATTTCTTTTATATGCTCTTGTTATTTGTTTTGCTTTCCAGTGCTTAACTCTTATGGATTATGTCTGAATGAAAGAAAAACGCAAACCAATTTAAATGATTCAAGTAAAATTCAAAGGCTTTTTCCTCTGTTTGATTTTCGTCATACTTTACTTTTTATAATAATCTGTATGTTTCCACTAATTCAAAGACTCTTAAACTTCCGTTTTTCAATGTAAAAATCAAGAAGCAATTTATTTTGATTTGGAATGGAATGTGGTTTTAGGAGTAGACAATAAGAAACTGCAAACTAAGGTTTCGCATCATTTGGGATCCACCGGCATAGTGTACTTGCAATCTCAAGGGAACCAATACTTTTGGAATGATTCGATTTCGACTCGGCCAGTTTCACAGTCTGTTACAATTACACTACCTAGCAGTCATACAGTGCATACATTTCAGTTCTATAAGGGGTTAGTCGCGTACTGAACAGCTTGATGGTAACGGTTGTAAACTACGAAACTGGGTCACTTGGGACCGAATTCACCAGGAAGCATCAATTCCTTCAAGATTAACAATACGCCCTTTTGATGATTGCCACATAGCAGGATAGCTAGGTTCCGGGTTTCCTTCTTACTACTTCCGGAGCCACCTTCAACCTTTACACTGCTAGTGGCTTAGAGTCACTTAGACTAGTGACCACATTACGGCCAGGTCGATGTAATTTGATTAGCACTGTAAAAGACCTGACAAACATGATATTGGTCACTGTTTGCTGATCAACAAAAGTACTGTTTGAGAAAGCGATTGTCAGGAGTCTGTACATATAACAAACTCGAAATAACAGTTCAGGTCATTTATCAAGGTAATAAAAGATTTATGTTTATCTTATCTTTTGCGCATCCAGTGTATGTTTATACTTTGGTGTAATTTCTGTCTAGATAGTTTATTAAATTTGTGGAACATTTCATTGCTGAGACAATTTTCATCATTTACCTTGAATAGTTTGTGTCAATAAAAATCATCTTTGACTTGATTCTTTCATTATAAGTAGTAATTTTTATATGGAATAAGCTTTTTAACTGAATAAAAGATTAAGCTAAGAACATTTAGAAGCTGATAGGGGTAAATTTCCATTTATGAAAATGACCACGTATTTACGATTTAATATTTAACCACTATATTCTTGTGCGACTGTCATTCACAAATATCTATGTTAAACCAAAGTAAACTTACATAGGTGTATAATTTCCATAATAATGATATCTTACCTCATAATGAAGTTCGTGAGAAGTATGTATTGCACTGAAACCACTTACCTTTAAAACGAAGTCTTTTTCTGAATGATTCATTCTTTCCTTTTTTCAAGAAGTTCCTATAAAGTGGCTTGGGCTTGAAGTGCATTCTAGTTTGGCAATAACTATACCCAAAAGTAATCCACGTAAGTGTTATATCCACTGTTTACTCACCTCTTGTATGAGTTTCGCATCACGAACCGACCTTAGACGATCACTTAATAATAAACAACTGTTTTGTTTTTGTACTGTGACCCTTGATGGACTTGGTTTCGATTTCAGGTAAGATCACGAATAGATATTGCTAAGGGTTCACAGATTAAAGCTAAACAGTTGTTCAGTGCTTACTAATTTTCATTGCTTGTCTAATTATGGTCAGTTTGTAGTGTAGGACTACACGATCTAATAGTCTCTACAACTATGCTCATAAAAGTATCTTTGAATGTTTACATATGAATAATTTAAAAGCATTTTTCATCACAAATAGATATTAACTAAAGAACCGTTGAACACTAGTAATCACTGTAAAGTTATTTTGTTATATTTTATAAATTCTAATAGAGTTTGCACTTGACACCTTAACACATTAAAATCAGGTCTCCTAGTTCTCATAGCAACTATAATAACAGTGATGATTTTTGTTTGATATTAGTCAAACTGAAAAGTATTTTATCAAAACTATTCAAGTGAATAAACAATCTGTTCATTTTTAGGAAATCGAGAAATTCTTTAGTTACAATAACAAAGTAAATTTTCTCTGTATCATCTCAACTATATTCCACAAAGAATTGATAATAAAGCCTATGATAGATGTAAACAATTCGTATTTTTGATAGTTGTTTTCGTCATGTATAGACCTCAGTTAAGGTACTGTCAAAAAGCAGGCGACTCTAGTGAGTTTTTTCATTTTAGTGTAGGAATTTTCAACATTGAATATCTATGACTCCAAGGAGAGAACTAACCTTATGTTATCGTGATGGACAGATTAACTTTATATCACTTAGTTGGCATTCAATAATTTACGTTTTCAATTTTATCAATGCCAATGAATGTTGCATTTATTAGTTACACAAATGTGACGCGAAGTTACTCTTTTCAAGATACTTTCTGTTATTTTTTGATTTGTTTTTCAACTTTTTAGCAATATTTTGTCGATTTTCCGGTCAATGTTTGTCAGTTAGTCATTGTATGCGACGATTATGTAAATTTCGTCTTCATTGTTCAACTTGGCGTTTCACTTTTCACAAGATAAGTTTTAATACGGGTGTCAAAAGAAATATATTTGATCTTAAGAATATAACTTCTAGAAAAACTGATTGTATTTTAAAAACTAATGCTTTTCGATTAGGCTATAAGTTAGCAGATATTGTATGGATGTCCATAAAAACTTCACCGGAAAAAGACAAATTGCTTCAAGCTTCAATAAGTCGAAGATTAGCAAGTAAGTGAAGGATTGATGTTATATGAATAAAAGTGTGTACCCTTAATTTTCATGAAAGTATTATGTACAAAAATGAGTTTAAAATCAACAACTCTCGTATTATTACATAGCAATAATATTGAGAGCTGATATAATTGAATGTTATCAGTATTCTACATAATATTGGTTCAAATATTATATATGGCCGTAGTATACTGTCTGAGACTGTTCTTTTAAATCCGAATGCCACCAACATGTTCTTTTACTTTCTATTTTTACCCCCTAAATTAAGTATTGTGTTAGTAGACTTTTTATTCTTAGTGTCGATTATCTGGAAATCCAATTTTCAGTATACTGTTTGATAGCTGAATTTTATAGAAAAATTTGAACAACCAACCATCAGATATTTGATACAGAACCCTTTTAGATAAACCTGTTTGCTAAGTCTCAATTTCACTTCAGTTTTTTAAACAATAGATAAACATACATTCATAGTTTGTCACACCTACTGACTAATTAACTAGATTCTCTTTTCAAAATTTTTTTTCGATTTGGATGAACAGCACATGAAGGTAAGATGATCCATTCGACAGTCACATGGCTGGTACCAGGAATGAATGTCTACACCTAAACTAGTACTTTGAATTTCCTATTTATATAATAGTAGTCGATTAATTAAAATATTGTTTAAAAAAAACATGAATCGTTATTAGCTCACTATCCGATAACATTTTATCAGGTATCAAATCGTGGTTTAATAAGAGAATGTCACCATTTTGTCGATATCGTCTCAACTCTTTTAGAAAAAACACTTGAAATTTTATACATACATTTTTATTCAAGATAATAAAGAGATTCTTGATAACGACGTGGTATTATTCTTTGGTAAGAGTCCACCTGTAGATTGGGAGCTTAGTGGTTAAAGTGTTTTAGTTTCAAACACTAGGCCTTAAATTACAATCCTTCTTTGCGTACTTTGATTTAGACTGTCGGATAATATCACTAGTTTGAAGCTGACTATGCAGATCTGCACTTAGTAAATGAGTTATTATTATTATTGAAATGAGTGAGCAAAAATGAAGATCATCATCATTTTGACTCATTAACAGTGGTTACAAAATATAAGGCCTCTATATCTGGTTAAAAAAACTTGTTATTGGTTATAAGATTGTTTAAAACTGTTTCCTCAAAGCTGTCCATCTCTAGTATTCTTCAAAGTAAAGATAGTTGTTTATAAAACTAGAATAGTCATATCGTGGACATACATACTGAAGGCAATATATTTGGCTGTGGTTGATTATCCTCGTTTTTTTGAATATTTACGAAGTTTGTTATACGCAGAAGTTTCAGTTTCTTTTGTATTCATGTTGTCGATAATCATTTCACGTTAGAATGTAAGTTTCGTTAGAGAATTCAAATTTTAATATGTCGAATTCGGCTACAGTGATATGTTCATAAAGGTCTGTCGCTCTCTCTAAGGTAAATTACTAGGCAACAATCATCTGCTAAATAAATAGAAAAATGACTGAAGTATTTGGTATAACAGATTTGTTTACATAAATTAAACACGTCGAGGATAAACTCAGCCAAATGTTAAATTTCCAATTAGTCATTTAATAAAAGTAAATTGTTGTTGAGATTGTTGAGTTTGAATTGAGTATCACGAGTTGATCCTAGTCAAACAACCATTGAAAACCAGGAACTAAGACTTGATGACCATTTCATCTCATTATGTGGCCCTCAGCAGTGCGCATCTACTATGTCACCAGAGGATGGAGCTTAAAATCTCCCTGTTTTCGCGGGCAACGCTTAACCGTTGCATCACTGAACTCATGTTCAGCGACTGATATTTCTGTTTGCAACAAATTTACGTGAATAGTTTCTGCCTACTCTTTTTTACGTTAATTCACACGTAGTTATTGTATTTTTTTGCTATAATATTGGCTAACATTAAAGCTTAAAAATATATAGGTATTTTTTAAAAATTCAGTTTATTAATCATTTATTTGAAGAAGAAATGGTATCTCACTTTACTAATGTATAAAGAATCAGCTTGTATTCGTTTGTATATGCTTAAAGTGATATATTTGTTATGATTCACTACGTCGGTGATTCACTTAACTTGTTATTTGAATTAAGCCCACACATTAAATCCAATCTGTTTTCTGTAAATATCCAAATTATAGTTAACTTGATGACTAACAAAACGTACTAATCATAAACAAGATACATTATTGTTATTTTTTCGTATAACAGTTATTTAAGTGTGCTTATCCGTCTTGTTGTTAAACTAATTAAATTTAGTTATTTCATAGTATCGGGATCGTAGTTAGTGTAAACTTTATACTAGCAGGACCAAAATACAGGTACAAGATATTCAGAAAGAAAATTTCGGTATCAACGTTACTGTACATGATTTTGTTAAGCATTTTAACGATTTATCGCGTAGTATCTAATTTTAACGAAGAAACTATAATCAACTACTTGCAAGGGAAAGAAGTTCTACAAATACCACAGTGGCCTTGGATACACCCATAGTTGTTCATGTAAGGAAATTTGTGGATCCTACTGGGTGAGTTCGTAAATATAACGTATAGGCAATTCGCCATAGGCTGAAAAAGTACATTCACCAAATGTGGTAGGAACAGATAAATTATCCTTGAGAAATCGCCACTAATACACTAGGAAATTGATAAATAGAGATTATCTGTATTTGAATGTATCGTATTAAATATTTTATATCTTTCTCTCAACAGATATAATTTTCTGTACCGTTTCGAGTTCACTTTCACTAACTAAAGTTTTTTAAGCTTTATGCCTTTTCGCAGCCGACGAGAAATTTCAAAATTTGTATGCATTTATTTTATTTCACGAGTTTTGTTGTTCTTGCTTTGCTCAAACGTTTTGTATTGAAAATTGAAATTACTCATTTTATTGTAAATATTTTCTTTGTTTATCTTTACAAATACAGAGGCGATATTTAAATGTATCTCCATAAATGTTGGTTTCAGTCGATTTCGGTTATATCGTTTAACTATTAATGCATTTATTAAACGTCTACTTCCGCATAATGGTGAATTGAAATGGTTACTTTTTTGGATTCAACAACTCAGCAGTTTGAAAAAAATATAGTTTCTTACATCATAATAGTAAAAAGAGTAAAACTGTTAGTAGTTAACGTTTTAAGTGATTTTCTTCCGTTTTGTTTTTTCAAAAATGAAAAAAGTTCCCATTTAGGCATTAAGAAAGGACCTGTAACACCACCAGTTATTTGTTAATGATTTTAAACCTATTTTAAATTTATATACATATATATATTAATGTAGAGCTTTGGTGAAAAACTAATCAAAAAGAAGTTATTTCGCTCCTCTTGTTTCCTTTTTTCTCAGTGAATTTCTATTGTCATTAAAGCAAGCTGATTTTTTAAAAGATAATTAAAACAAACACCAATTTCAATGACTTGTCAAAGCATTATAAACATAGAGATCTTAACATATTTATATAGATTGAAGTTTTATTTTTTTTTCATTCGCCTTCTGTGTTTGTCTTGTTAATAATTTGCACTAAAGCAACTTGTTGTGTAAGTGTTAATAGGCTAGTTATAGTTTTTAACATTTGCCAAAATTGAATAAAGTTAAGATTTTTTTAATATAAAACACATTATGCCGAATCAACTAGTATCTTTGATTGTTTTGAATTCACTCTTAAGGCTTATCAGTATATTCTGTAATGTAACTGAATGGACTGAAGCAATACTAACAGATAAAGCATAGTGGATATTCTTCATATATTTGGTTGAATTACTCCTACTATTTAATCGGTTTCATTAAATTGGTTGACAGCGAAACTATTTTGCTTATAACAAAAAGAATTGGATATGATGGTACCTTTTATGCAGTAATACATTTCTATGAAATATCTTTATTTAGTCAGTTAGATCCTGTTTAGTTGTGTAGTTTACAAATGAAGAAAATACTTACTATATAACACTGATCAACTATTTCATGTTTGTAAGACATATCGGGAATTGTAGTGAATAGTGAGGTAAAATACATAAAGCACCTGAACCTGTGGTCTGATTTGTGTCAAATCGCTAGTCGCGTTTACTAATTTGACTTAAATCAAGATCTGATTTAAGGTTTGTGATTCTTTTTCTGTAAAGATGTCTCAATTTGTCGACGATCGATTGTTGAGATTATTGTGGTCAAATTTATTTCAGTAAATGACTGAACCATCCCCACCCTGACCCATTGAACAAGATTATAGATGTATACGATAGTTCTCTTTTTTACCAGTTACAAGAATAAATTAACTTGAAGAGGTTATCTGTTGCATGCTACCATCGTATTTTTGTAATATAGTGTCATAAATTCTTGGGAGGGTTTGATATACAAACGTTATCTTTCATAAAAGAGACTTACTAACATCATATATGTTATAGATTTTAATTAACACGCTTGCTAACATGTGTTTTGTCAATGTTATTTTAGCCCATCAGTATTATATTTGTGCGCTACACACTGTTGTCTGCCGTCTTGCTTTATGTGCTTGTACTTAGGTTGATCTTTGATAAATATTATCTGTTCACTTTGCTCTTCTGTTGTTTACACAATAGACGAATAACCACCATCCATTCTAGTTTAATTAGATGAAATCATATATCTGACGTTACCAAATGATCGGTTCGTACCTGGTTACTAGTATCAAAGTTTGACTTAGTAAATATAATGAAAATCCCGAACAACAATAACACTCCACATCTACTTCACTCCAAATAAACTAATTTATAATCTTTTAACATAATTTATATAGTCGTGTAAACGCTTACTTTATTTGGTATACTATATTTGTCCGTGTAACAGACTTATATTCTTTGTGTATTATGAGCCTTTGTCTCACTAGGAGAGAGTATTATTTCAGTCACTATAGAACAGTTGTTGCGATAAACTTAAAGATTATATGATTTTGTGAATCATTCTTGTCATGCTCTTCCAAACTTGACTTATTTGTTGTGTTCATTTTGTGTCTGGTTTGTTTATCTTCACTTCCGCCATTTTTCGTCTCGCAGTTTTGTTTTGAGCTGTTAACCATTTGTTTTCAGACTAGGTGCCTACACTATTGAAGGTTTGTAATAGTACGTTTATAATTTATTGCATAGAACAATATTGCTCAACAGGTCAATAGATACATTATTTGGAATTTATTTCTTTTGATTTGGTTCAATTAGTTCTTATTCGGAAGCCTGTCTAGTTGTATCTTCAGCGCCCGGCATCTGGACATTTGGTTACTGTTACAACAGTTTTCAAATTTTATAAGTTCCTGTCACTTATTATGTGTAGCATCCTGATGTTTATACTGGCTGTGACATGGTGCTTGTATGAAATTTATTTTATGTCAGAAAATGGCTCCATTTCACTGTATTGAACAATTTCTACTTCGTTTCGTTTGTATCGATGCGAGGAATCTGGTAGTTGGTTGGCAGAGTGCCTAGTCGGTAATTGTGCGTCTGCCCTATGCCCACTTAGTCTCAAGCCAGAATAGGAAGAATACGAGCCGATAGATCAACCAGACAGAATCCTATTTTATTTCAAGCATTCCTTCATATATACATAAAATCAGACCGCACAGCAAGCCAATTAGGAAATTAACATGATTACAGAACGAGAGAAATAGTGGTAGTGAATAGGAACAACTTGTACAGAATTGATTAACTATAGTCCATAATAAGAGGCAGTTTAATAACAGTAGTTATGCTAAATGGGAGGATAGGGTAAGAGAAACGTAACAATAATAGAAACAAAATGTTTACATTACACATAGAATAAATGAAAGTGTTCTTAAAACAGTTCTGTAAGTTTGTCACACTTCATTGTGGTCCGGCATAACATTACTGTTCTCTGTCCTTGCAATGACTCTCATTTTTTTATTTAGTCTTCTATGGATACCTTACCAACCGGTTCTTATATATGTTTTCATTGCAATATGTTTCATGAATGTCTTATGCTTTATTTCACGTAACTTTAAGGTCCTGTGATTAGTCATATTTTTTCGAGATTTTAGCTGAGTACGTATGAGTGACTAACTCGCTTTGGTTTTCGGTGGACAGGATATATTTTTGCCCGATATAAACTTAGTTCCTCTCGGGAATTTAACTGCTTTTATATTTTTCCTAGTTATTTTTGTATTGTAGAATAACTGCAATGATCTATTCACGTTACTTTGGCCGTGTATCTGGTAGATACTGTTTGGGTTTATATCCTATACTTACACTTGATTTTGAATATAGCGCCTCACTCTTACCAGTAAACTTTGTTATTGCTAATCCGGTTAGAAACTCTTAAGTTGTTGTATACTCATTACAGCAATACAAATGGACGCTATGTTTCTAAAAGACGTAGACTATGGCCTTAAAAGTAGAAGTTCCAAGGTTAGTAACCAGCTAAAGCCTATAATGTTTCAATTGTTGACTCTCATTTTTATAATGTGAAGTACGCCAAGTAGTAGGAGAAAAGATGCATTATAAAACTGATAACTTACATGCCTTTTGATCTTATTAGGTAAAACAGAAACTATAAGCATTATCACCAGCGCGGTTACAGATCCTAATGAAGCAAATCTGATTGCAGTTGGGAGGATGAATGCCTTATAAAACAATTATGAAAGGCGATTTTACGACTCAACGCAAATTTTAAACGTCAAGTGATGCGTTGAATCATCTGATGGCATATGCATTTCTGACAATTAACATTCAGGCATCTGCATTTCAATAATTATAGATTTTCTGATCAATACATTGAATACCTCCTCACTGTCATGTGAACTGTAATATCAGCAATATTCACAAGTCCTAAATCAGAAAGCAGGTAATGAAAAATGGGTTACTGTTCAGGTACTTGTAGTGTACTTATGATTTCAAGTTAATCAACTGAGGTTGAAGCGTACCTGGTATATGATCTAGTTACGTTTGTCATATAAGTAGAGCAACTTCTAACAATTGAACCCACTCTTTCGAATAAGGATAAATCAAAAAGCAATGAAGGATGGCGGAGAAGTTATATTTGACCGTAAATAGAGCGTTAGTGGGATAGCAACATCTGAGTTGGCAAACTAGAAAGATGCTTCCCCAGGTGCGTTGTGTCGTGATCTGGTTGTGATGCGTGATAAGTGCTTTTAACTAGTCATGCCCACTAAAACAAACATGGTCAGCATCAATGTCGAAAACCCATGCAATTATTATTTATTTTGGGGATTATTTACCGCTTTACAACAAACAATATACTACGTCATACAATGTGGTAAAATAGTCCTGTCATTAGAGAACTGAATAACACAAGCAGACGCTTCCATAAAACACAAATAGACAGTGTCGGAATCGAATACCGTTCGATCCTTTGAGATTTATGACAGTTATACTGATAAATAGGACATATTCCGCAAATCATTGTTGTGAAATAGTAAATTATTTCAAGCATCTCATAGCTAGACTCTACGATAATTTGATTTATGAAATTTATGAAGTATGAGATGCAATCTCCACGAGACTTAAAGTCTTTTCTAACGATGAGAGCCACGATCACTGATGTTGCAGAAGACATTGATAATTCAAGTGAAAGATATATTTGGTTATAAAAAAGTAGACAGAATCGCGACGTCTATGTTGACTGCATACGGGAGGTGTCACTTCCATGGCGTGTCGTGTAGTGATCTAATAGTATGCTGTTTTTATTCGAAAGCATTCATTTGTAATCACAGTCTAGCTGGGAACAGATTCATAAGACTTGAAACATCAAATTGTGAAAACGATTTCGTTCCTTGTTAAGATGCTGAAGTATGTAAAATAAATATGATTAACTTATAAAATGGATTTTAGTTCCTTTTTAATGCAATGTACTTTAAGAATGACTGAATGAACTTATAGCACATGGAAAATAGTTTTGAACTACGAGTAATATTAATTTAGGTGTTCTAGGAAACACAAAGTTCTACTAGAACGTGTAGCCGTCGCCTTGTTTACGATTTTCGAAGTTTATTTGTATTCATCGGTCTCTGGTGGCCAATATTTCTCTACCAAATAAGTAATATACCTTAATTCTGTGCTTTGTAACCGACCCGAAAAAATATCAAACTTTATCGAGCCACGATGATTCATTATCGGATAAACTCACCTATAGCTGCGTCTCCATCGATGGTGATGGGTGTTGTAACTGTGTTGAGTCAACATAGTCAGATTGGTTACTGCTTCCTTTTGTTGTAATGATAGCACTTTTACTTATCCGTCCCTTAAAGCTATCGTTTTGCCCTACCACCAACAAGTTTATCTCTCAATAGTTTTATAAATGACAAACGGTTGCGCATACAATGTTTGTATTACTCGTCAGTCAGCCAAAGTTTCTTGGCTGCTTGACGGCAGTTGGTTCCTGACAATTTAGCTAAGCTAATTTGTTACGATTTAGCTGATAGTGGGGCTTCTGAACACTATGTATGTCCTGTCTTAAACCGGGGGTGAATGTCGAACCATAATTGACCGTAACTTTATTATTCCCAATCAGCCATCTGGAATATAATGCACACCGTTACGATATAACTTACAATTCTACCACGGACAAAAGGAATATACATAGTTTTAAGACGATATCGACTACTAACAGCAACATGGATGATCCGCTTAATCAATTCTAGAACCAATTTTGGCATCACAATTTACTCATCATATATGTTCGATTTCTTGAAATGTGACACTTTTATAACCTTGAGCGAATAAATCCATTGTGGCAATTTTGCATTTGCAGCGTTGTAGACGGGTCTTTCTTTATTGACTCTCACAGATCTTGCAGTGAATTTGCAGTGAAATATGACTAACAATAGGTGAGTCTTTAATTTTCAATAATCTTATTGAATAATATTTGTTCATCACAAAAAATAACTGTTGATCTAAAAGCAGCCTTCTAAAATATAGTGCTTTGTCTACGAGTTATTAGTTGGGAGGATTCAGAGCAGGCAATTGAAAGGTTTCAGTCTGTAAAGTAAATGAATTTAGCTCATTCGTAGATTATCTGCACTCATTATGTTCTTTTGCAAAGTCAAAGAGCCTTCTTTAATACATTTACGTCGTTTTTAAATGTGCATTCAGTTTTAGAAAATATTTCGTGGAATTGGTCAGGGTGACAAACCGTTATATGAACTGTAACCCATGCAAATTTTGGCCGAAATTCTTGAATTTTAAATATATATTCCGTGTCATGCTAAACGTTCCTACACCATGAAGCACAATCATGGTTGCAAGAAGTTTATTATGAGATGCCTTCTCTGGTTTAGTCGTTTGTCAGGAGAGGAAAAAGGAAAATAATAATCCAGTTCTTCGATAATTAACATCGTTTGATGAAACTTTGGAATATATAACGGATACGTATCACAAAAAGCTAATATCTAAAGACATATGAAATATGAAGTCAAAAGTTACCGTAGGTAAGTGTGTAAATATATAAATGTTATCTTCAGTTCTTATGATAAAGTGGGTAATCATATCCGTGAACAGGGGCAGATACATGAGTATTATTATATCTAAGGAAATGTGAGGTGATTAATTAGTGTACTTTCTGACAGAAACTCAAATTCGTTTGTACACGGAAGTGATAGGTATTGTTTCGACCTATAAAAAAAATAAAGCGAAGTAACAAAGTAACCTTATTTATTATAAGTTGTAGATTTTCGATGTTTTAGTAGGTAATAACTGATAAAATGGGAAGTAGACGTCCAATAATGTTTTCCTGAACAAAAAAAATTGGCATCATCAAATGAGTTTTAGATATTTTTAGGGACATCATAAACAATACCTTTTATACGGACACCTTTGTAATGGATTCATCGCATACAGAAACAGCGGTTAAGGATGCAACTCATAACCTAAAATACAACTTAGTTCATTCTATATGTGTCGTGCTCTATGTAGAAAGGTAAAGCAATCTTTGCTAACGTTATATTATTTTGATTTAAAATGAGGTTGTTGTTCCAATGCTTATTTATGCTGGCTAGTTAGCACGAAAAGTAGAAAACAGTAAATTCAATTGGAATATATTTTAGGTTTGATAACTATTTCACAATAGCAACAGAGTTGTCACATAACATCACGGTATACCTTCAAAGACATTGGTTGCCCAAGAAGTATATGTGGGCTGTGACCAGACATTATACTTACATTGTACCTATATTGTATCTTCTAAGACATCCGATAGAAATTCGATGCAATTAAAGTTCGATATCAATTTAGGAAAGTAAACAACATGTTTGTCAATTTCGCCACGCAGAACTACATGTTCATAAACGATGGTTCGTCATCATGCGAAGTAAATCTGAATATCAATAAATGCCTATGCCGAACGTTTACCAAGTACTGTTATTCCTGTCGCCTATTGTTTCTAACCCATTTAAGAAACAGTACTTTAATTGGTAATTGATATCTTTGTTGCGATTTATTTAATCGATAGATGAAATTTTGCTTTGCTACTGTAGACACTAGGTGTACAGTTCCAGTTTGTCTCAGTGGACATCGTTACTCCATTTCCTAAACCGTCTAAGCTATTACTACAAAAGGAGATCACTACACCGAGGGATGGGGAACTGATTTTTCAAAGGTTTGGTAAAACTTTTGCAATGCGAGTGTTTACAAAAATAAAAATTACACTTAAAGATTTTTAGACGATAAGTAAGAAATAATTTTTCTTATTTCCTCATTACATAGTTTATGTTATGTTGTCAGAATTCGTCGCTATTTATCTCATTCACTGAAGATATTTGCTTGCATCATTTATTCTTAATAAATCGCCCTTAATAAACGGTTACTACTAAACCCTTGTCTATATTATTTTTTTTTATTTTCAGTAATGCAAAACGGCATGTATTAGGTTTCGTAGTGTACTCGGCAATGCATGGGCTATATCCCAGGAGCTTAAGTGCAACAATTTGATACTTTGCTATGAAATGTTCTCACTATCAATTAACAAATATTTGCAGTTTTAATGTCTGGGAAAATGACCAGCATTCATTTCAGAATGCATTAGGAAAAATGTTTCTTTGTGATAAACGTTATTCAAAACTATAGTGTTTTCACCTCTTGTACTTTACGCACGTTAGTTTATTTCTAGTAATAGGTTTAATGGCCTATAACAACAGTTTACGTGCCCTGATCGTTAAGCCTGATTTTTATTGAAATAATCGATGAGTGATGTCATCTTAGGCACAAGTTACACCAATTGTTTATAATCAGGTTTGTTGTTATTCATCGTTACAATCTTATTAATACACTGAAACGTTTCAACACTCTTTATTTAACATGTCACATAAGTTGGTTTATTAATTAGCTCTATGTAGCATAGAAATATTTCAATACGGAAATGTGCAGATTATTACTTGTCGGGAAAGCTGATACCAAAAAATTTAGTATTAAGTCGAAGATATAATCGAAAGAAATGCTTTTCACTAGTTAATAGCTTAATAAGATATAACTTTAGATAACATTCTGAAACGTAATTTTTATAAAGTGATATGCTATTATACAAGGTAACCACAAAAAGACTACATCGTAAAATATTATTCATAAACGTTAGTATACGTTCACTTTATGATCAACATTTATTCCTCTGTTTTGTGTTCACTGTAACAAGCTACAGAGAAAAGCCGTATTGAAATATGTGTAAGCAAATTTTCGTCACTATGTATAACGATACATATAATTTTCTCGTGTTTCAAGTAATATAAAGCAACACCAATGCCTCCATAGCTACTCAGCAAGTTAGCTGTCTCCAACTTCTGGAATTTCGCATAACTGCAGCCGTTGATTGATAACGATATATCACAAAAGTTTACTTGCAACTAAACTCCAGTTAACTTCAAACGTGTGGGCGGAAGGTTGATATATGTCAGTAAACTGCTTCTAAATATTAGTTATTAACATAGCGTCGGTGATGTAAACTGCAGTTTCGGATTGTTGAACTTTTTTTGGACGTTTTCATTACTCGTTGGTAACTCTGTCAGGAATCACCTAAACCGTTTGAAAAATGATTCAGTATTTTGAGTGATAATCTTGCCGTCCATCAAAATTCCCGCTATAATCTTACTTACTATTTTCCCACAAGTTTTTTGTTCTGGCATAAGCTCTGTAAGTTTTTTTGCATTATAATTGAGACAAAATCAGGCCACCACGACTACATCTACGAATGCAGACTGAAAGTGTTAGCTGGAGTTGTACGAGTATTGTATATAAAATATGTAGATACTACATCAGTGAATCATAGTTTGTTAACTACAAAGTAGTATAAGCATAAACCATCTAGGAAAACTCACAATCATGGAAGCCTGACTAAGATTACCTAGGTCATCTCAGATGACGTAATAATACTGCTGTTCGTTCTTCACGATAAGAAAATGCAGTCATTATCCTTTACAAAACCTAAAGTGACATATTTCGGAACAAGAAATCTATATACAAATTGTATTTACAGAAGAAATAAGCTTCATGAATCTGCGCAGCAACAAGATTTAGTTGAGTCAGTAATCCTGTATAATAGTTTTAATATGGATGTACAGATAAAACATCAAAGCTGAATAATGTGAATTTTGGCAACCGCTGACTCCTGATGATAACACAATAACTGATTGCGATCTCATGTAAACACGCAAGATGACGTATAATCGGTCTCATATCGACTCCCAATAGCAAAAGAAAGGACTCACTTAATTAAATTTGGAACCAATGTCGGCCAGTGACGCGATTCAGCCTGACTAAACAACGTTTAATTGTACAAACATTCTATCTTCCTTGATAGTTCCAGAACGCTAATCACCTCTATATTGTGTCCATGCAAGTTCAAAAGGGTTGTTTCGAATTAATATTTCTGCATACTTACTATAATGCAATGTGGGTGGAGCCTTTCAAATGCTGAACCCATGTTTAATGTGTCTCTCCATTTATAGATGACGTCAATACCACGAAGTATATCATCTTGAAACACTGAGGTATTCGCACAACATTCGTTTGTCAAAACGACATTCGAAGAAATTCATAAAAGCTAGATAAATGGATATCGCTTTTGGTCATAAGTATTTACTTAAAGACCTAACATTAGATAACTTTCAAGAACACGGTCATAATCTTCAAATTAGTCGTTAGGTCATAGATTGAGGTAAAGGACAGCGGTCTGGATTAGCTTATACACTGAGCCACTGGCAATTATAAATATGACGCCATTCATTGCAATCTTTTTTAATAATTATATGTAATAGGGATAGCTATTGGCTGATATATGTAGAAGTTATTATCAGGTTTTTCATAGAATTGAATTTATGCCTAAACACTTTCAATTTTTCGGATGCCTGTCGGAGTACTATCGAAAAATTAAGATTTATCTGTTTTCGTGACGTGATGTATAACACTACTGATTACACATAACAGCTTCGTAATTACCTTATTTATGTCGTAATATTCTTCACAGTTTACTTAAAATGCAATGTTTACTTAAAAGTAATGTTCCTTACGAATCAGGCATATACAATGACTTGAGGTAATCAGTCACAGAGAGGGTAGCTTATTATTTCCGTTTGCTAACCTCATTCTGTCGAAGAAGACGGAGGCTTTATGATGGATTAGTGAATCTAAACCTATGATAAGCGCTAACATATCGGAAATGATGGAAATCCATTCTTTGAGTTTGCGTAAAGCCATTTAGAGGTGAACATACGTCTTGCCATTCAAAATAATCTTTTCTGTGTCGACCGTCTATAGCTTCGATGGAGAAATGTGCTATCAATTGAATGAAAAAGCTGGCAGGTATTCAACTTCGGTGCCAGTATCGTCCACGTAGCAAACACAGTAGTGAATAATAGGCCGTTGCTTATACAAGCTACGGCGGTCGCTAATGAGCCCTTGAAGGATGTCTTTTCAACGTTTCAATGGTCAGCATTGGGTCAGGGAACTAAAAGTGCTTTCTTGACACTGCAAACGATTTCACCATAGGTTCCACAGTGCCTATAGTAATTTGAATTGTTCTTATTCTGTGGTAGATTTAGAACCGTTTCTGATTTTTATTTTTGTTCTGTCGACAGATTGTGATACTTATTGAAATATCCTGATCACATAAATACTGAACAAATATTCTTTTCTCTGTATATGACTTACTATCAAACACATTCCGATTTTCAAATAACATATTAAAAGTGTTCCAATAATGTTTGTCCATTCTTTTTTACTTTGTAAGTTGTAATTAGGTAGTTCATACAAAATACTCTATACCGATAAAAGTTCACTTATTCAACAAGTAATTTGTAATGAAGTTTATCATATAAACAAGCTAAAATTTGTCAAACTTGTAACCTTAGTAGGTAATGAATTTTGTACCGAAACTTCTAGGAACAGGTAATGTCCGTATACAAATTAAAGTAACATTACTGTTAAAATCGTTCGGGGGAATAGATGTAACATTGTATTTTCTCCCAAACACTTAAAATGTTAAGACATTCAATTAAAATGGATTTTGATTGTACGCTTAAACATTGCTTAGCAGGATTAGTAAACTGTCGTTCCTAGATGTTGGGAGTTATGGGCTACAATGTACATCGAGATCATTACCTACTGTACTGTATTGGATGCGATTTCAATGCTTTAAGTCGTCCTGAATAGGATTTACTTTTTAATTACACTATCTCATCAGTTACTTTTCTTCGGACATGTACCGAAATAGCAGTGTTTTTCTTAAAATAGCGAAACATCAAATCGTTTTCCCCGAAGCGATTGGGTAAAAATAGTTGGCGTAAGTGACGAGTTCGTGAGTCTAATTATTTAGGTTTCTATACAGAAACCATAAGACTGAGTACAATTTGTTGGCTGCTTTGTGTTGATAGAAAAATCAGTAGAGTTTCATAGGGAGTTACACCTCTTGGCTTAAGTATAAGAATGAATACCGGACACACCAAACATACACGAAGAAATAGTACTCCCCGAATAAAAACTACTACTAGTCAAGAAGTAGTTTGTGTACTGAACGTTTAAAAAAAATGTTGTAGGAGTTTTGTTGTAGTACTACTTTTCTTTGAACTGTTTAAATTTTTTGATCTATGACGACAAAGTACGCACCACATTACAAATGTCCTACAGATGACCTTTGAAACTGTAAGAATGATCTCGTTAAGTATTTATCTTCTTCTATATGTGATATGTGTGAAACTTTTAAAAGTAAAACAGTTGGTAAAATGTTTGTGAATACTATATAAACGCACAACATTTTCACAAAGTGCTACTTGCCTATTTTACGTACTATGTCAATAAATGGAAGGACCATTATTTCTAATTTGATCCTAAATCTATCACCAGAAAGGCACTAAGATGCCGTTAATACTAAAGTCTGGGTTTTCTTAAAATGGGTTGTTGTACGTCCTAGATTCAAACTGCAAATCTCGTTTAATACAATATGTAACATATTTTTCAACTTGAAATGGTTTTTTTCAGAATCCATAATGGCTACTAACCATTTCAATAAATATCCTTTTACATTTTTATACTAGACTGTGGTTTGTTAATCGAAATGCCGTTTAAAACTCTGAATATCGTGGCATTTTGCGCTAGACTCTTCGTTGTACGTAGTTTACTTAACTTACTGAAACATCTAAAAAACCATAGATTTACAGTTTGTACTCTAGTTTCCATAAAAAAGAATAATACTTCGTGTTTCGCTTACATCATTACTGATAACCTGACAGGTCGTGTATGGAAAACATTTGAATCTCATTTAGTAGTTTAGGCACGCTTTTTTTTCAAATATTGTTACAAAATAAAGGCAGTTTTATACACCTCAACCACATATACTCTTTGTACCACGCAAAAATTATTGGTTCTGCGTCCCAGTTAGTATGCAATTTACATTGTTTAAATGGCGTGCTACAGGTGAAGTCGTTATCCATGTGCTACTTTTCTTTATTATTAACATGAATCATATTCCCAAATTTTTATTCAAAAGATGAACTCTTTTTGCAAGGATAAACATGACGATTTTCGTCGCACTCTGTAAAGCATTTCACCTTAGAAAATTATTAATATCGATTTCTACAGAAAAAAATATGTTAAATACACTACTGCATTTCGACCATTAAGCAATGAGTTTAGACTTTAGAAATGCGTAGTTAAGTACACCATATTTCTCCCTTGATTAATTTATCAGTAAATAAAGGTTATGGGAAAGAAACGGCTTCAAACAGAACAGCCGTATGTGTTGTGAAAATCTGTTTCATGACATTCCAACTTAATCACAAAGTTCTATATATGAATTCACATTATGCTTTCTGTTCAAACTGGAGTATTTATACAATTTAGCCTCATGTGGAGAAAACATGAAATGAAATCTGCTGAATACATTTTGCAGAGAATTGAGGTTAATGTATACGGAGATTTCATTTTTCAAATGCAAGTTAACATTTAAAATCTATTACTAGTTGTTTTCTAGTGTGAAAACAAAAAAACGTGAGGTAGTTGCACTTGCCCGTTAATCTACTGTTGTTAATTAGTCAATTATGAGGTAGATTCTCGCCTTCGATACAGTAGGTCTGATTGTATAATGTAGTCTGTCAATCAATGTAGAGGCTGGTACAAATGTGCAATGACTCAAGTTTGCTACTTTGTTGATGAGTATACGTAATGTTATGATAAATAATAACTTTGATAAATACATGACACATATTACTTGAAACTTTTGGAGACACGGTAAAAAGACCTTAGAAACATTTATACCATGCATATTTTTAATTTAGGCTGATAGATAGAACCATATAGATCATGTATAAGCATGCACCACTTCGTGTCATAATGATTTATTAAACGCGGTATTTTAAGCTAATTAATAAATTCATGTCAAACGCTTGCCGAACTTGGGGTGTTAAACATGTACCTAATAAAAAAACATTGAGTGTGAAAAAATGTATAACACTGAATTTCTTAAGTTTATTAATTGGCAGTTATTGCTAAAACGTGGAAAAACACTTGTACTATTAAAATGATGCTACAACTAGTAGACATTAAGTGAACTAGAAAATGACCAAAAAATTTTATTTTAAATAATTATGAAAATGTGGTCATACTATTCACTTTGTGGTTCATGTCAACAAAATAATGAAGCTTTTGGATAAATTTAACTGGCATTTCACAGGCTAATAGATAAATTTAAAATGGCTGCATAAAATACTCGCTTTCAAAAATTTTGTCCTTTGTATCTTTGATCCTGTTTTCAAAAGGATTATGTTTAGACAATCCAAGCTATAACAACATTAATAGTAAGATAAAAAAGTTTGAAATCATTCTCAGGTCTTACATTTCGAAAATTTTACTGTAATGTACATCTTACCAAAATCTTCTCCAATCAGATTACAACGAAACTGTGTCAACTTATTGGCCTCTATAAGATTGTTTATATAATATATTATAAATCTAATTAATTCAAAACAGCTCTTTTCGGGTTAATATTTTTTGTAATAATGTTCTGATTTAAAAACCTAAATATCTAAAGATTTATTTATGGCTTTAGACCAATTTTAACATGTATAAGTCATAGCACTAAATGAGCACGTAATTATTTAGTACTCTTTTTTACATCATTATGCAATCCTGAATGAACGATTTATTAAAATATGCTCTTAAATCTCACTATTTACATTTGTGTGAACACCCATCTTTATATTTCTAAGCGCAAACTACCGTATTTCAGAGTAAAGTCTCGTTAACCATAAAAAGGAATGGCCATTTTACTACATTTTTCATAGTAAAATAAAATGATTATTACACATAGCGTATCAAGGGATTTTGCTATTTATTAAAACTCTCGGAAATTAAATTTTCGCCTTTCCATACATTTTTGTTTTAAAGTAAATTTCAAGAGTTTTCTAATCTTGACATCGTTTACATTGGTAGACTTGATCAAGTTCACCTTCCATCATTACCACGAAGATGACTTGTTTATAACATTATCCACCTCCATTTTCGTTCTAACTTATTTCCTATTCGTAATCTTAATTGATAAAAGATCATGATATATCATGAAGTATGATGAGCAGATTAGGACAACATCAATTCACTTGGATTTTGTGTAAAAAGTAATATATTCACAGTAATATCTCTAACCAGTAAAATACTTCATGCACTCTCATACTTGTTTAATACCTTTGTCCTAACTTTCTTAACGTAATAAGAAAATCCTTTCAGTATTTGATTGGTGTAAATGTATGATACTTGATTTCATATATCAAAAGCAACAGGTAAAGTTGTTTATTTTCTACTATAGATGTCACAAGAAAAATCCAAAAGCAGTGATAATAATGAAGAACAAAATAACCAGTATGCAGTCTTCGTGCAAATGGAAAGTCTTAATGAAAAATTGAAACTGCTAAATTACGAGAAGAAATTTTGCAAGTAATCATATATGAGATTGATAAGTTATTAGCAGGCGACGACATCAAAAACCCATCCCAAGACATTATTTTGCTATTCCAACTAATCCTGGTGAACAGTTCCATTGTTTTACCTCCCTAGCTGCTTGGCTGATTTCACAGGCAAACTGTAAAATCGATCAGCCACAAGAATATGATGATCCAAATGCAACAATATCAACTATTTTAGATGCTGTCAGGACTTTAGGTTACACAATAGAATTCCCACCATTAAAACTAAAAAGTGGCTGTGGTGAATATTGCATTAATGTTCTTAATATGCTGGCTGATGCAAGTCTTCAGGTTCAGGACATCAAACTCTTACCACCTGAATATCCAGAAGATGAAACGGAAGAGGCAGATGTCCAAAATGACGAATCATCACAAACCGATGAGGAAACAACAGAGTTGACTGAAACATCTGTTGGTAGTCGGTTTAAATATAGTCTATCAGATGGTAATAAACTACGAACTTTCGAGGAACAAGGTGATGACGATGACGATGATGAAGTGATAGACTTAAAAGGTGAAATAGTACTCTTTTATTTAGAAATTCAGACTGTAAGACTCTTTTGATAGTGGTAACCAAACTGTTGCTGAGTAGTCAAAATTTGACTAGGTAACGTGATCGCATTTTTGAAATTCATACTTAACGTAGCTGAAAACTTTCTGATAGTCAACATCAGTTACCAAAAGTATACGTTAGTGTATTAAATAAGCAAACACTGAATAATAATTTAGCTATCAATCATACGCTCATTTATTTCCTCTTTGCGAGAAGCAACGTTTTGTACAGATATACTGTGAAAAAAAGTAGATTAGACAGGTAATAAACTACTTATTAACGTATATGGTGCTTAAATAAAACACTTTCACAATCTGAAAATCAACTTGTAACCAAAATTATAGTTACAGTAAACTCCTAGTAAAAAAAATAATAAAATACTCCCGAAAATATATAACATATAGAGGTAACGTGCGCTTTCGCAGATTGTATCAAGCAAAAGGTCATCAAGTTAGGTACCTAAGTTGTCTAAAAACCCAACGTTGTGAAATTTTGTGCCTTTATTATATCGACTATTCTTGTATTTTTAGTATCATATGTGAAAATCCTTCAAGAATAACTGAGCATTTTTAAACGCAAATATTGCTAGAGCAATGTCGACTACACAAAAGTATGTTATATGCCGAAAGTTTCTTTAAGTTTATGGGAATATATCTCTACCGATCCATATCGATTTCCTAAAGACTGGGATGTAAATGAGGAAGAAAACAAGCAGTAGTAACGTATCGTACAGAATAAAAAATAACAAATGTGTAAATATCCCGTGGTTAGTAAAAGTATGGAGCCTACAGCCACAAACTTTTCAAACCTTTTAAAACTGTGAATTATAAACTAGTCAGAACTCATAATACATATATTATAAAACTCTGAACATACTTTACGTGACAAAGCTAAAATAGAGAATATTCAAATTTTGGAAGAGTTATATGACTAATCGTTTGATTTTGACTGTCAGCTTAAAAGTTATTTACTATTGATTACAGGACTTAGTATAAAATCTGCTCAGACTCACAAAACAGATTTGATAGAGAAACAAATAGGAATTCAATCTACAGGTAAAGTGGATGAGAAAAGACCTGATAGTCATGGAGTCCTAGAATGCTCAACGGACCCCGCAGACTGGAAGCTTGAAGTTGAACGAATATTACCACAATTACGTATCAATGTTCGTAATGATGTAAAGGATTGGAGAACTCATCTGGAACAAATAAGGAAGCTAAAAATAGAAATGGAAAATACGTTTGAGGACGCAAAATCCCAGTTAGTTAGATTACAAAATGACTTGACTTCGGATGCTGATAAAATAAGTAACCGAGAGAAATATATAAATAATCAAGTGGAGCCCATGTTGGCTCAGTACAGAACTGTACAGGTAGGTCACAGATAACGTTTAAAATTCCCTTATGTATTAAATAGGTATAATAAGCAAACCTCTTAGTTAGATACTTATTAGTTGTTTAATGTTTGTAATTATGTTTGGGAAATCGTGACTATCAAGGAGTTAGGTTAAAAATAAATAGACATTCTTGGTACATATATTTAAAGAGATCTCTTTTTACTACCTATTGCAAACAAAAAATCAGACACAACTTTATATTATACTCACTTGTAGGATACCTAATCCATAGGTATATAGTGGGAATTTTCAAACAGTCGATATACTTAATCATCCAGGTTTGCATGATTTTGTACAAGTGTACAGGTCCTTACATTGGTTGTTTACACTTGCTGTCTGGGGCACCCAAGTTGAAGCAGGTGGTTCTTAAACTGTAGCTCAATGGTTGAGAGTAGGGTGCTTTAACCATTAGGTTATCATTGAAATTACTCAAATATATGTTTGGTAAACAATGAGATCTATATTGTTGAATGAAGATGTCACCAACTAAACGAAAGACAATTTTTGCAAAATACCACTCAGAATTTGAAGATGATCGAGGAGCCTTATTTATATGGACGGCATACTTTATGAATTGGCTGTTACTAACAAGAAAATCAGTGTTAGCTAAATATATTCAGTCATAAAGCTTCCATCACAGTTGCTGAGTCGAAACTTTGCATATGGATGCACCATTACGAAGAATTCGCGGATGAAGAAAATCCGAACCTGTTTTAGGTAAACTATTAATACAAATGTGATTATAGAACATCAGCACAAAAACTTGGCAGATACTTATGATATTAAAATCATTAAGACTGATATTAACAAAAGTCCAGAAAACTTGCACCAGAACATACTTGTGGTATTTTAACAGAGGAGACGTAAGTACTGAGGGTCTAGCAACCGTTGCACTATACATAAATGCTACTGGTTCCATGTGCAAAGGTACTGTTCTTAAAACAACTACTCAATAAATAATATAAACAAAAGTGTATTCCTATATTCCTAAAG
Source organism: Schistosoma japonicum (assembly GCA_025215515.1). Taxonomy (NCBI): domain Eukaryota; kingdom Metazoa; phylum Platyhelminthes; class Trematoda; order Strigeidida; family Schistosomatidae; genus Schistosoma; species Schistosoma japonicum. The sequence continues at coordinate 38,378,944 of CM046069.1, read as the reverse complement.
GTGATACGGCGTAAACTCTCGTAAGATTATACTGAGTAAAACCTTATTAATAACAGCCGTATTTTTATTATAGGATAACTTAAGCGATATAACTGCCAAGTATCGACAAGCAAGTGGCGGAATCACAACACGCAGCCATACTCTAGCTGAAATTAGTGGGGAATTAGAGCGTGTCAAAACAGAGATGGATGAGAAAGGTTCAAGTATGACAGACAGTTCTTCAGTAGTACGAATTAAACAGGCTATTCAGCGTTTGAAATCAGAAATAACAACAATGGATATAAGAACTGGTGTGCTAGAACATATCCTCCTTAGAACACACTTACGAATGAGTGAGGATAGTCAAAAACCATTATTTTCTAAGGTCATGGAACCATCAGATGGTAACGGTTCATTCGTTTTCTAAATGAATTTTATGAAATTCCTTCTTTATATGTATTTGCTACCAATTTTACTGGTGTATTTCATTTTTTAAAAATCTCTTCCTATCCACTAAATCCAAGCTACGTAAAACTTATTCCAAGACACAAAACTCCATAACTTCTAATAACATAATAAACTAAACAGTTATGTAAGTGAAAATAAATTCTAAATAACGAGCTGGTTGACAATATTTTAGGTAAGACTGCACATATGGAACGTGTGTGGAAGCTAGGCGTTTGTTTGAATGTAGGTAATCCATCTTTCCATTCTATTGAAGATTGTTCTACTTGATCAATGCAAATTCATCCACTTGATACTTTTTTCATTTAATACTTCCCACGGAGTATTTAAAAATCCAAAAACGTTTTCAGCAAATGATTATTTTCAATGGCTTTGTTATCAGGTTATAAACAGTTAGAAGTCCGTGTTTACTGCATGGTCAAAGTAAGGCATGTATAAATAGACTGACAATAATCCATACAATGAAACAAATTAAGATAGTGAATTTCACGCCGATTACTCTTTAGATACATTCACACTGCATTATTCATGAATTTGATGTGTCGTTTAGGAATGCTGAGGTGGACCCACCACAAATTTTAAAAAAAGCCTAATGAGTTTGATAAAAAAAAACAGAATTATCGGAATGATACATATTTAAACTGAATGTATTGCTTAATGAGATATTTAATATACTTAATTTGTCTACTAAATAAACTCCAATTGTCAAATAAGAAACAAAATTTATATAGAAATACAGTGAGATAACTCTAGTATCTAGAAGACGTAGGAAAGTTCTTTAGAATTAAGTGATAAATCATATGAACAAATGCTCAATAAGTAAAGTAAAGTTAAATTGTGATATAATATTAATAGTAAATTAACGAAGTCGTTTGATATAATAAAAGAACTTCGTGCAATTAATTCACTTTGCAAATTCGAATAAATCAAGAACAACAATTTACGCAGAATATAAACTCATTCTGATTCAGTTGGTTCTCATGTATGTAAACGTGTAGGGTCACTTAAGAAGGTCGAGAATGAAAAACTGAAAAGGTGGTGTGATTGATTAGAATCCGAAAATCGATAACACGAAATGTGTAACAACGACAGAAAATGAAAAGTTCACACAAATTACAAAGAATCTGGTGAGTAAATATCATGGATAAACATATGGTGGATGAAAAATAATAAGCGTATATTTCATAACAAAATACAAACAACCACAATACTAAGAAGAGCAGTAATAATACAAGTATTAGTAATAATAATAACAATAATAATAATGGGTAATTCGGTTTGACGGCGACATTTGACTCTATTGATCGTGAGGTTGTGTAGAAACATATCATTGAAAGACGTACCAGAGAAGTACGTTAACCTTATACAAGCTCTCTACTCAAACACTACTAGTCGACTCAGAGCTTATGGCGGACTGTCGTCAAAATTGATTACTTCAAGTGGTGTTTGCTAAGGTTGTCCGCTTTCCCCGTTTTTATCTAATTTTATTATCGACATGCTTTTAGAGTTAGCACTTTCGTTGTCTCAGTTCTCAGGGGATGACCTCCTTCTAAGAGATAAACTTTTTGACTTAGAATATGCAGATGGTGTAGTTCTATCAGGTGAAGATACTGATAAAATGTAGAACCTTCTGATTACCTTAAACATGAATGTAAGCATGTTTGGGATGCGGTTCTCCCCATCCAAATGTAAAATATTGCTTCAGGATTGGCTTGGTTCGGCACAGCAGTTAGTGATAGGGAGCGAAGTAGATGAATGTGTTAACCGCCTCACTTTTCTTGGAAGTCTCATCAGTCCTGATGGTCTGGTGTCTGATGAAATCTCGGCTCGTATACAGAAGGCTCGATTGGCTTTTCCCAATTTGTGTCATTTGTGGCGTAGGCGAGATATTTGTTTACTGACCAACGGATACGTTCACTGCGCAGCAGTTTGATCCGTTCTACTTTGTGGACGTGAAATGTGGCCATTAAGGATAGAGGATATTCGTAAGCTTCTAGTATTTGATAATAGATGTCTTAGAAGCATTGCGCGTGTTTGCTGGGACCACCGAGTAAGCAATGCGTGGGTTAGGAACATAATAATACTAGGTAAATATGGTAAGTCTGTTGATGAAGTAGTAAATCTTCACCAGCTGAGGTGGTTAGGGCATGTGTTACGTATATCTGACCACTGCCTACCTCGATAAGGAATGCTGTCTGGTGTGGGAGTAGGCTGGAGGAAAGCTAGGGGCGGCCAACCAAAAACAAGGCACCAGTCCATGAAGTCATCGACAATTGGGCTGAGCCATGTTAATGGGTGCAGACTACCTGGTTGGGGTCCGCCTGATGATCGTAACAAATCTGGGTGACATGGCTCAAAATCTTTGGTAATAGCGTCGGCGCATCCATTCCTTGTCTACTTCCAAATCTTAAGCTCCTGAATTTATCAGATTTTCTTTTTACTTAATTATATTTTCTTAAATTTCATCCTCTCCATTAATACTAACTCTGTCTCTACCTCCACTATTCTGAGATATGATCCGACAATTTAATCTCTATCTGCTAAGTGAGACATGGCAACTAGAACTGATGTACGCATGTACCAAGTTCTACGTTGTTACCGACTGACTGAATTCGATTTGATTAGGTTTCCCATGGTAGTGATTTATTGACATTTGTCTCTTCCGAGTACATAGAAGTGGCTTGGGCTTTTGGTAACTGACGTTTCAGCAAATCATAGTGAATTTCTATTCCTGTCTGTTGATTATTTTAGAAGATCGAAAAATGATAATGGTGACCACTACCAATTAAATGAACAGCTATTACACAATGTAGGACAGTGACACTTCACAACCTTAAGCTTTTTTCAGAACATGCTCCGAGATACGAATGTGTATTCTTCCCTCTGTTCTTCAAATTTATATTGCTTCAGTATATACATGTGGATTCATATATCCAGTTAAAGGTACTTGAAAAAGAGGATTTTTCGATTTGTTTGATTTAAAGTGCAGGTCGTTTCATTTAAAATTACGACCCGTGCCAATTGATAGGTACGCATTATTGATAAAGTTATTCTGTAACTAATAAGTGAAGTACTTTAATTACCTCTGAAGAATCCTTTCTAATAGTACCGGACGTGATATGTTCATTCAGTGGTTTGTAGTACATACTTATAAACTACTTTGGGTACCCATTTCACGTAATGAATTTCTAATCGCATCAAGTTTTGTTCGCAGTCTTTCGTAAGATCAGTTTTCGAGCCCTTTCAAAGGGGTTCGTATAATCTCTTTTTAATATCTTAGTTGGGAGCTGTTAAACTTTAGCTATATTCCAATTTTTTCAGATAAATGTGCCTTCGTAACTCCGAATCTGGCTTTTCTTGAAATCCCAAGTCTAGGAAGTGAAATTTTTCATTGCTTTCATATTCCAGTGAACAATACTTCTCGACATGCTTTGTTGAGTAAATTAAGTAAATATGAAGTGTTTAAAATTGTTATAAACAATGAATGTACCATCCATATATTTATAGTAGAATATTGTTTCACTGATTGCAAGCTTTAATCTCGACTGTTCAAAGTTCCCGAGAAATGTCAGCTAGAAGTAGACACATAAGGTTACCCATAGCGATTCCATCAATTTGCCGATACATTATGATGTTGAATTGAAATTATATAGCTTTGGTGCGCAAGAATAAAAGCTGGTTGAATTTATTGATTGGTAAAGGAAAAAGGTCAATATATTGACATATAAAATCAGTTGTTTCTACCAAAGGGATCCACGTAAAAAGTAAAGAGACATCGAAATATACCATAAATTTGTCAGAAGCATTTGATCCTTTTAAACTTTGTGCAAATCCGAAGCTATTCTTCGAACTGTAGGATACCAATTTCATCTGTATACGTTCCAGATATTCTACTAACCAGCCAGCAAGTATGTAGAAGAGTGAAGTGACCATAGATTGTATTTGCCTCATTGGGATGCTTGCTATGTGTGTCGTACGTAATTCACAAAAGTAAGGTAATCTGGATCTTTTTGACTTGAGTGCATGTTACTAATTCTTTGTTTTCAATTATCAATACTTATGATTACATATTTTGATGTTATAATTCAATAAAAATGCAGCTGATTAGAGCCAACGAAATAAGAATGAATTTATATAATTCTGCGTCATTTGTTGTTCTTACTTTATTTACATAAAAGAACTGTTATCAGGGTGACTATTATAATAGTGAAAAAATTCAAATAAGTCAACAGAGATGTTGCTATGGTAATAATCGGAATAAAATTGGAAATAGTTTGCAATTAGGAAGGTGGAGTGAGGATAAACAAAACGTTTGTACCGTAGGAGTTTAGAAAAAAAGCTTATGCATCGAGAAGCCTAGTCATGAGTCTTGGTAGACAGAGGCTTAACATACCTCTCCCGGTTTTCCGGAGTTAACTCCATATTATGCAGGGCGACTAAAGAAGAGTAACTAACTTTCGGATCTGTGTTAGAATACTATTTCAATTATTTTAACTGTAAATATCCCATTTCCATAATTGTTAAGTTCCTCTCACTCTGTCCTCCCGTTTCAGTATATTTACTGTTAGAATATTGTGTCTTATTATAAATTGCAGGTGATTGGTTGTGTGTAGATTGCCGTATTCACTGCCACTATCTACTTAGTTTTGTATTGATGCTAAATCCTTCTACTTTGATATGGTACTGTCTACATAAAAAGTGAAATAAGATGGCGCTTATAACCAGCAGAGTTTAACCATATCGAAGATGTGGTAGTTACCAATAGTAATAGATTAGGTCGCGCAGAATGCTGCATACTGACAGAACTTACAATACATTAACTGTTGGGCGTCAACACAGTGGTACATATACCAAACGTTTACCGAAAAGCTTGAAGGCATTGGTCTCGACCTTTATCGAGGGACATGAGTGCGCACTACCAAGAGGTCCCGTACTACGAAAAAATAGCTGTCCAGTAACTACCGGTTTTCAATAGTTTTCAAATCAAGGTCGATTCGTAATATCAAATAACTAAAATTATGACTGTAAAAGCCTGATGACGAAGTTACCGAAAACAATTGTTAGCTCAAATATTCCTTATATCTAATCATTTCATGGGGATCTTATGTATGCCTTATTATGGGCAATCTAATTTTAAAAAATCATGGAATTATAACAGTAAGAGTTTGAGGATGGAATTATTGAAAAAATACGTGTTCGCTCTAATCTCTCACGTTCTTCAAATCTTCACTTTATAAAACTTTGTTAAATTAACTTGGAAAAAAAGTGCAAATTGTCTAACAATTTCGAGTGAGACAAAAAATGACTTCAATATGAACAAATCAATACTTTGACCTTAAAATAAGACAAGATTTGTCTAGACAATAATAAAATGAGTAAACATTATCTATAAGTGCAGTATGATATGAGAAACTACATTAGTGGTTCACAGAAAAAACTGTTGAATATTTCAAAATTTTATTAATCTCTTCTAAGCACATTTGACTTAGACATCACAGTTTTATAGAATTAAACAAAAAGTTATTGACCGACTGAAAAGTAAAGAAAGCAATGCACGAAAAAAAGTCCCAATTTACCTTTGAAACCTAACTTTTCCTGGTGTTGACACAAGAAAGAAGAGAAAAGGATATAAATAAAACTTCGCAGGAAAGCGGATACGATATGCAAGGACATCATTAAAACAACACAATCTGTACAGCATTATGTATCTAATTGGGAAACAGTAGTAAATATAGCTGTTTTCACCATTTTCACCGCTTCACCCGCTTTATAAATATATAGTCGATCTTTCATATCAAATAGTGACTGATCATTTAATTTTAACATATCGCTTTCATCTAGTGGACAGTAGTGGAATGTGATGCATTCTGGAAAACGACGATTTGATGTGATTCTTACGACCATAGATAAAGGGACTGAACGATACACAATAGCATGTTTTTGAAAATCTGTTGTTGGTTCATGAACGGTCGAGTATTCAGATGATTTCGGAGACTTTTTGTTAAAAACAGATTGTAAAGTAGAACTAAGAGAGTGAATGAGTTGGTTAGAAAGTCGAGGAGTTGTATGACGTAATAGAATTAAATGACGTTCTGCCAAAACAAGTAATCCAGGATCACCCAACTGCCCATTAGGTTTTAAAAACCGAGTATTAAATACACCTCTTACTTCTGGTCGTCTAGACCACTGAGTAGTATCTATTAGATCTCCAACTTCACAGCTATCAATGCCATCAATTCGAGATGGGTAATCACCGTCTAGATCAGGTGAAACCTGTGTAGAAGCCTTTAGGAAACGTTTTAACCAAGTCGACTGTTGTTCAGGCAATGTCTCACTTTTCGTTTCTTGCTCTGTACGATTTGGACTGTTTGTAATAGTTTCAGTTTCATCTTCACATATATCATCTTCATCATAATCATCATCAATACTGAATACAGATGACGTATTTCTGTAAGCAACAGGTTTCTTGGTTTCTTTGTTCTGAACAGGTTGGTATGTAGGTGTGTGAGTTCTAGGTGCTTTTGCTTGCATTGAATATACACTTGAAAGTTTCAACAGCTTTGGTACTTGATCCAAACTGCGCCCAGTACTAAGGATAGCGCTTGAGAATTTAGAGAGCAAGCCAACATTTTGGGAGTTAACTGCTTGTACTTTCGCTTTTTCATTTATCAGACATGATGAATGTATTTGGATATCAGGAGAAATCGATGAGGAAATAAAAGTTTTTGCACCAATACAGCCTAAACATATTGTAGGTTCGTGACCAATTAAACTCCTTCCAACTTCATAAGCGCCTAAAACTTCATGTAGAGCTGCATAACCACCTTCAATTAAACTGATATATGGTGTGTTTTGCCGCAGAAATTCAGCTACTACTATATTAGCTAACTGATCTTCTTCTTTTCTTCCAGTGCTCAAAAATGTGATATGTTTTCCGACAGCATACGAACCAGCAGCAAGTGATCGTTCTTGAGTCGATAATAAAAACTATTAGAAAAATGATAAATATTCAATGACAAAACAGTTAATACATGATTCTATCTGTATAGTCAGTTTACAAAGTAAAAAATAATTGTTTATTTGCTTTCGTTTAACAAGGTAACTAATTTTTTGATATGATCTGGACAAAAAGAGATCTTTGCATTTATACTGAGCAGTATTTCATACGGCTTAATGAGTATTACGAAGAGACTAATGAAACTCAAAATATCTTAGTATTGCTGAATATAATTACGAGCGAAACAATTTATTTGAAACATTTATAGAATGTGGTTAATTAATTCAATAACATTTCTGATAGTCAATGTGCAAGCAAATTTACATTACCAATATTGTAAAAATAAGAAAGCTTTATCTTTAAAGGGTTCTATGAACATTAAAGGAAGTTTAATTTCCTTCATTTACTTTTGCACTACTTAAAATGTTCTAAAAGTTTGTAAGAGGAATTCTTTCAAAAAGTGTTTGTTCTGTTCTCATACTTAGTGCTATATCCACACCATCAAAGCTACTACAACTTGCTATTAGGTCACCAATGAAACGAAGAGTAAATAGCATTGGTTCTCCGTACTTATTAGATGAAGCTATTTGAATGATCACACTAAGGTCATGTATCCACATTACGGCGATAAAACTTACACCGATGAAAAGATTCCAGGGTTTTAGTTAGTGAGGCCTGTAAACGAATTTGACATAGGGTTCATACATTAACGGCTCCAATATGACGTTTAAAATGCGGTTTCAGGAAACCTGGGATAAAACTCTGTGAATTCGACTCACTAACACTAGTAGTACGTGTAGGAAAATTGAGAGGAGGATGATGATCGTAAGTGGGAGCAGAAAAAGTATAGAAGAAATTCGATCGTGATCAGGATCTCGAGCGCTATTAGAAGCATGAGGGTGGTTATCACTTTGAGCTTGCCTACATTATGGAAGGACTTCTTTTCAGGTGCCTGGAAGAGATATTGGACTTGAGGTGGTTTTGAGAGGTAGACTGATTGGAGTATCCAAGAGACGACATCTTAAGGTCAGTCACGCATAATCATTGTATGTGTGGGTTATATGTCTGAGGTTAACGCCATACTGCCATCACGCCTCTGTGGAGTTAGTAGTACAACTTCGCCTCCCGAAGACTAGGTTTGCTGTTTATCATCTTACCTCACTCAAACTGACGTGTTTGGTACGATAAAAAAGATAAAGAAACGAGTGTTCCAAGTAATATAGCACGACTGAGTCATCATGATAGACAATCCCTACCACCGCATCAAGGTAGTATCAATGGTCAGGACTATAAGTGAATAATAGTAATAACAAAAATAATAATAGCTTGATTCAATATTATTTATACCTGAGTAGTTGTATCTATTGTCCCAAACTTTGAATAACCAAGTCCGAGCTCTGTTAGAGCATGCCGTATTCGATGATGTCCACATACTTCTTGATAGCGGTTTTCACAGATACGGACTACATAAGTTGGGGATACCATCAGGCTTATATGAGTTCTTGTAGTCGCTGTATAGGGTACTAACACATATGAAGTGATTTAAATAACTCTGTAGGCACATGATAAGAGCAATCAGTTTAACCACCTAAATGTTTTGTTACCAAATTATAAAAAGATGAAAAAGTATTGGAAACCACCTAAAGTTTAGTTGGTGTTCAACTTGTTCAGGTTTATGCAGTGTTCTACAAATTCGACTAAATTATCTGTATACCAAAGTGTGATTAAGTGATTTGACAAAGCTACCTTAAAAAGACATTTTCGGTCTATTTAAATGAAATTGATGACAAGAATGAAATACTGTCTCCAGATCACAGAAATGAGCTACCTGGACAATATAAAAACTTGTCGTGACAGTATAACAAATATCTCTACGCAACATTTTACAAAGTCCCAAAAAATTTTAGCATTACACTACTGAAGTATAACTTCAAATAACGCGCTTTAGATATAACAACAACATCAGTACTTACAGGACAGTCAAGAAATATACAACTCGAAATAATACTTAAACTTTGAACAAAGATGATCACGCAACAGTATATTACACTCTTTCAGCTAAATAAATAAAAACTCTAAATACCATTAAATATAAAATAAAGTCTTATGGTTCTGCTTTAATTACTTCATTTCATTCGAGTAAATTTTAGTGAAAAATTGTTGAAAATCAGGTTTAGGAATTATCGTGATAAACAAGATTTCGATGCTAAAAAAATGAACAGAATACCAAGGAGCTACCACAATTAATAACACTACAGTGAAGAAGAAATAAAAGTTGGAAGGAGTGGAAAAGAAATGTGAGTAAAATGAACGAATGAGACAAACTTCATAAGTGATCATCATAATTTATCCTCAGTTAAACTTCACCTTTTTCAATCGTTTATTCCTAATGCACTAGTAATGAAAGCAAAAAATACAAAATTAAGCTAATCTTACTAGGAACTGGGAACATCTCAAATAGAATGTGACAGCAATTATAGTGAAATTGTCAAATGAAGTTAAATAAGCACTCTCCTTAAAGTGGTCGTAACGGTATTCATAAAAACTATGACGAAAACTAACCTTGATGGCATTTTGAAATTTTAAGGGATCAGACATAATCAAAGATGAGTCCAGAAAAAAAGCAGTTGGTAAGTGTCCTGCATTATATTGTTCTGGAGGGCGACAATCAACAAGCAGGTAGCGTAGGTCAGATGAGCCATCCGGTAGTGTAGTCGGGGAATTACAAAGACCATAGTCTTGCAAGCACATTGATTGAGCATCAAGAACTTCTTGGATAGTAATAGGCATGCATAAAGCATCAGATAAAACTGAACGTTCTGATTCAAGGTGAGCGTTGCCGAAAAGTATAGGAAGGTATCGAGACCGGAAGGAAATAGGTGTGTTGTTGATAAAAACCTCTGTAATATCAACTAAGCTTGTCAAATCACTAACACACATCGGTTTAGGAAGATTAATTATCACATTTCTAACCTTTCCTAGAAATGAGGAAAAAAAGAAAATCATTCGAAAGCATAGGAACTGACTTGAAATGCTAAGCAGTCTTACCGTCTTCCCCGAATTGATATACGCATATATATATATATATATATATATATATATATATATATATATATAGCCTGAATGCATTGATTTTACACTCTTTTCCATGCGTCAGTCATTAATAACGTAGAATCTGGTATATATATCCATACGTTACTATATAACGTTAGACACGACGAGGTCAAATTTACAAGAATAACACGACAATAGAATATAAAAAGAAAAGATAGAGTGTATGAAAGAATAAAATAACTACCATGCCAAGGAATTCAGATGTAATAAAACCTCTTGTACACAAACAAATCAGAGACAATCAAGGCATAAAGCAAGTACCCGCCAACGTTTGAAGGTGGTAGTGGAATAAGATATGATCATGTGTAACCGTTCATTTTCAAGTTTTATCATCCATAGTACCATGTAATCCCAGATAACTTAGATATCGTGCAGTGGACGATGCTTCCACTCCATCTGAGAAATTAAGCCAAACCTTTATGTAGCATAAGGTGATAATGTTTATAAACACATAATTCATGTGTATGAAACAAAAGTAGAAAACATTTAAAATCCATACATACCGGCAAGAGTTTGATCATTAGCAGACGGAAGTGAAGTCTCTGTATTTGAATCATTCCCATCGTGAGTTGTCTTATGAAACTGCTGGTCAAGCAGGACAGACTTAGCATTCACAATAAGTAGCAGACCAATATAGAATCCAAGCAAAGGATCCGATTTCAAAAAGTACAGATCCCATAACGACGGTATAACATCTCCTGATACGAAATTTGAGAAAAGACTTGATATCCAAGGTATGAAGTAGGAATCTGGACCAATCTTTAATGAATCCAAAAAACTGCACAACTTTGGTTCATGATATTGTAACAGTAAACGAAAAACTATGCTAACACATTGGTCGATATTTTCTCCCGTAGCAACGAAACGATGATAGAATGAAACGAAACTCGCATAAAGTTCTGATCTATTGGTTGGTTTCAAAATAATGAATAGTACTTTAAGTATTGATACCCAACCGTTGGATGAACTATACTTCAGACAATACGTCTGGGCGAAATGTGTCAAAACGGATTCCAAATCACTGGATATGTTAGCGACTGATGGGAGGAATGCATTTGGAGACGACGACTCTAAATCCGAATCATTATCACTGTCTATAGAAAGATTGGACAGATTTTTTGACTGTTTAAGACTATGCTCTTTAGTTAGCCGATGAAATATCTCAACAGAAGCCACTTCACAATCTTCATGAAGTTGTGACTGATTTTCTAATTCAAAAACATCGTCAAAATCAGCTATTGTTTGTGACTGAGTATCCAGCCTAAGACAAATGCGCCAAACGTCGGGACGCAGATTTTCAGGGACAGGACGCATGGCACAAATATCACGAATTCGGAAAATGTCAGCATCCTCTAAAAATTAAGTAGACAGAATAAGAAGACCGGATTAAAGACAATAAAACTATTTGAGGTACTCTTCCAACAGAGATAGAATTTTATTTAGGTTGTTTTTTTCTAATTATTTTGTCTGTACTACTCACCAAACAAAAACGACTTGGATGGTTAGCAGAATGTCAACGTCCAAGTCAATGAGATCGATAATCACTCCATGCCAGTACTAATAGGGCAAGGAATATCCCGTTATGTAGACTTATTAGGAATGAGGGCTTGTCGTTTTATTTTATACACTGATTGTAAAACATAATGAATTAGTTTTGACTAGGCTATCTCATCTTAATTACATATATTAATAACGTCATTATTATTACGATAAATTTATCAACAAGAAGTCTCTGCCAACAACCATCAGAATTGCTTCAGCAAAATAGTAGCAAAAAAGATTTTAGGTTACCCAAAAGTGCTATCTCAAGGTTAACTTTCCAGGACTCATCGACTTCAGATACATCGGACGAATCTGACATCGTAGAGAAAGTATCGTAGAGAGCGCTAGTTCTTAATTGCAATATCCAATGGACTAGGTTGTTTAAACTCACATCCTGATGCTGGGGAGAGGTTACTGATCTTTTATGGTGTCAATTGTAAGAAATTTAGCTACTTATCTAGGCATTTGCCTTCAGTTATAGATAGTGTTTTGGCTGATAGAATTTGAAAGTGAGTGCATGTGTCCATGTAAGGTGAGTTTTTGATAGCCAGTGGCTATCACTCTACACGACAGTTGGCTAATTAGTTGTGAAGCGAATGTTGTAGAATTATAACGCGATGGTCAGGAGATGAGAAAGAGATTAGATGAAAAAGAGGAAATAATAAAGTATACTGTGAAATATTGTAATTATAAGATAAGGAAGGGTAGATGAGCATAATGAGCCAAAATATATGCATTAACCAGTAGTAGTATCGGCGGCAGTAGTGGATACGTAGCACATGGAGTACCAATAAAATGTGGTCCTTCACTGATTCAAATAGTGGACAGAGCTTCAACTGTGTGTTCATTCAGTAACGTCCAGTATTCGATTCCAACTTCATGTATCAGAACTGAAGAACTGTTGTTCCTTAAGATTTGCTTTTGGATGAAAACGTAGTCTTGGCTATGAAGACCAAAGCACTCGTTGTGTTCCTATCAAAAATTTGAAAAATTGAGTTATTTTAGAATTAAGTGTAAGAATGACCAAGAAGTTCTTCCTGATATGTTGTCCAGCTTCCTGTGCAAATGGTAATCAGGAACGGAACTTACCCTTAAAAGATGTACCGAAAAGTAGAAGGTTTATATTTTATAGAACTGGCATTAGGTGTCGAATGTTGTATCTTTTAGTTTCTAAGTAGGTCTCCTATGCTTAGCGGTTTGTTATACTACCCGAGTAGTCAGTTTTCTTTAGCGAGATGAATATCTACACAAATGTTCAACTAAGAATATACTGAATAGCTATAACTTAGAGTACTGTATGAAAATAGGAAAAACTCTAAAGCTAATTAAGACTTCAATTGTTTATTTCGCCCATGGAGTAATCATGTAAGTAGCTCAAACTTCGTTGTCACAACTTACTTATGCCCGTTACCACGAACAGAGGAGAGTAGGCCGCTTACCAGTATTCTCCATTGAACACTGTCCTGACTAGACGTTTACATTTGTTTCCAGTTGCTGTTCATCCTTTTAAAATCTGCTTCCAATTTTGACTCAGTGTGTTGGTCTTCCTCCTTACCGTTTCCTCACAGGATTCCAAGTTAATGCTTGTCTAGTGATGTAGTCTGATGTTTTCCGCAATGTATGTCCTATCCATTTCCAACGTTTTTTCCTAATTTTCTCTTCGGCTGGAAGATGATTTGTTCTCTCCCATAGAAGGCTGTTGCTGATGGTTTCCGGGCGATGAGCATTCAGCATCTTGCGTAGATAGTTGTTTATAAATACCTGTACCATTCTGAGGATGTTTGCAGTAGTTCTCCACGTTTTAGCTTCATACACAAGAACTGTCTTTGTGTTCGAATTGAAGAGTTTGACTATGATGTTTGTTGATAGTTGTTTAGAGTCTCATATGTTCATCAACTGTAGAAATGCTGTCCTTGCTTTGTCAATCCTTGCCTTTATATTTGCATCGGTCCTCTTTGTCCATAGATGATGCTTCCCAGGTACGTAAAGGTATCCACTTATTTCTGAGTTTTTACATCAAGTTTAATTGTATTGGTGTTCCCTGTGTTGTGTTTGAGGATCTTACTCTCTCCGTAATGTATATTCAGGTCTACTGATCCTGAGGTTGCTGCTACGCTAGCTGTTTTCACTTGCTTTTATTGGTGTGTATGGGCTATCGATCTAAATCATTCGTGAATGCCAAATCATCAAGTCGCATTCTACTTGTTCATTAAATTTAATGCTTCCTCTCAGATGTGGAGGTCTTTATGATCCAGTCAACCACAAGAAGGAAGAGAAAAGGCTATTGTAGGCAGCCTTAACTGACATCGGTCCTTACTGGAAATAAATCCGTCAGCTGTCCTCCATGCACGATTTTGCACTGTAGTCCATTGTAAGAGTTCCGGATGATGTTGACGAGTTTCTTTGGTTGACCGTAGTATTGAAGAAGTTTCTATAGTGATCTCCTGTCTACGCTGTCAAACGCCTTCTCATAGTCAATAAAGTTGATGTACAGTGACAAGTTCCATTCGGTTGATTATTCAACGACGATCCGTAATATTGTGATTTAGTCTGAGCACGACTGATCCTTACGGAAACCAGCCTGTTGATCTTGAAGTTGAGCATCCACTGTATTTTTCATTCTGTTCAACAACACTCTGTTGGAGACTTTGCCTGGTACGGACAATAGTGTGATCCCTCTGCAGTTTCCACATTTGCTCCGATCTCCTTTCTTTGGTATCCTGATTAGGTACACTTCTTTCTAGTCTGCCGGCACTTGTTGTTCCTCACATATCCTCCTGAATAAAACGTGGGGCATCCTTGCCGTTATGTCTATGTCTTACTTGAGTGCTTCGGCTGGTATATTGTCAGGTCCTGCTGCTTTCCCACTTTTAATCTGTCTGATAGCCATCTTGAGTTCTTCCATCGTCGGTGGATCTACATCAATAGGAAGGTCTGTGGATGCTGCCTCGATGTCTAGAGGGTTCAGTGGAACTGGCCTATTCAAGAGTTCTTCAAAGTGTTTTATACATCTATACCTTTGTTCTAAGATCTCGGTGATTGGCTTTTCTTCGTTCCTAATCGGTTGCTCTGTTTTACTATATTTGCTTGCCAATTTCTTCGTTGTGACATATAGCTGTTTCATATTTCCTTCTCTTGTAGCTTTTTCCGACGTAATTGCAAGGCCTTCGATGTACTTCCTTTTGTCGGCTGTAATGCTCTTTCTTACCTACTTATTTGCTACTCTGTTTTCAATTTGTGCCTTAAAATATTTGATCTTGTTGGGCTGTTGTTGATTACTGTCTTCTTGTTCCTTTTTTTTTGAATTTTGATCAGGGTCTCAGTGGAGATTCATTCCTAATAATGGTGCTTCTTGTGACCCAGAACCTCCTAACACGTTGAAGTTAGTGCTTCTTTGATTCCCATTCAGTTGTCCACAATAGAAGTTTCTTCTTTCAGTAGATCTTGGAAGGCTTGGAACCTTTTGTTGAGAGCATCTCTCTCGTAGCCAATGTTGTTTGTCCAACTTGAGTCCAGTCAATCTTGCTGATTCCTAGCACTGTCAAGTTACATCTCATCATTTTCGCAGCTGTTTGATTAGTCTTTCCGCTCTCCTACATTGTCCAATCATTCCACGCATCAATAAAAATGTTTGCTCCGGTTGTCAGAAGAGGCATCGGCCTCATGACTTCCGAAGAATCTTGGCTTCCACGATGAGGTGTCATTATCATTCTTTCCATGCCCAGGGAAAAATTTAAATGGTTTAGTTTGTTTGATCTAGTCAGCGTTTTTATAGCAAGCTTGTGTTTTCCAGGATGGGAATGCTAGCTCTATGATCAACCCTCCTTCTTTACATATACATCGGACCAGCAGTAGCCCTAGAAGAGCTACAGGTGAAGTTTGTTTACATAACATCCAAATCTAAATACACTGATATATTAGATACTGTCACACTATTGTCATTTTTTAAAATATTTTCTAATAGCGGCCGCTTACACATTTTGGTGACCTAATGCAATATTGCAAGATAAATGGGTTGATGGAGGTTGGTCATTTGAGGTTCAAGGTCCACCCTCTGTCTATAACATCGCCTACACAGTATTCGGAGGCTCGTTTATTGGCTCAGTCATTGTGAATTAGCTCAGCTAATTTGATACATGGCAAAGTTAATCTGTCTGTCAGTTCATGTTATATTGTAATGATATTAAGTGCTATTCGGTACTTGGCACTTAGGACTCCATGCTCAGCATTAAGAACTGCAATTACCAAGTATAACAGTATGAACTCAGTAGTAGTAGTAGTAGTAGTAGTAGTAGTAGTAGTAGTAGTATTGGGACAGCACTGTAATGAAATCACAAGAAGTTGGCGGTCAACACTCAGCAGTCAAGTGGCCTTAAACCCAGGGATCGGTAATCAAGCAGACTGAGGAATAAGGACTCTTACTAGGAACATATGTATGTAGATATAGATACTAATGTTCTAAGTATGGATAGGCACAAATATTATGGTTAACTTAACATGCTACATCTAAACAATGTAACATAAGAAATGAGTAGGCAGACACACATTTAATGAGGGAGACACATGAATTACAACACAGTTATACGTTCGTAAAAACATTTTAAAAAATTACGCAGGTCGTATGGTTATCCAGGTTTACCTGAACTAGTAAATGGAGGTCACCACACACCATGTATTACATCACTAAACATCAATAACAATGAATCACGAAAAGCAAACAATTGTGTAACTAAGTGCATATTTAGTCAGAAAAATATGTTTACAAGTGTAGAAGATATAATGAATCTTGGAAGTTACTAGCTTTTTAAAAAAAAACTTGAATGATTTGGTTAATTGAACTTTCCTTAAAAGTAAAATTTAACTGACGTCTTTGGACACTGCATGTCAACAGTTTTCGTTTATGCAAAATAGGTCTGTGGTTTATTAAAAAATTTTCATATAAGCACCTGTGAACTGAGGAATTTTGAGATAAGCCATCATTATTCTTCTGCGTCAATAGCTTTGTGTATTAAGAGTTCTGTAGGTACAGATATCTGCCTTGGTGTCTACTTTTAGGGACGTTCATTCATAAAGAAAAAAATTCTCCAAGCCCTCACGCTTCTAACTGTACGGTCCCTCTATGTTGTGCCACTTTAGAACAAGAAACACTTTGCCAAGTATGAGATTCCATGGATCTAGTAGATATAACAAATCAATCAAATTTCTTTTCAAGCTATTTCAAAGCTTCACATTTGTAAACGATAACATTCAATATCAGTGGCGACTTTATACATTCCAAAGTGCCAAAATCAGAGTAAGATATCCTTAGCAAACATATCCAAAGACGTTTAACATCCAGAAAACTTGCTACATAACACGGTTTATATAACTGATTTAGAGCCAACGGAGGAAAACATCATGAATGAATCGATAGAAACTCCATCAAAATTTGACAATAAATGATCGTTGGATGAAACGATTCATATATAATAGCTCACAAAGATGGTGAATCTGGTAAGTCAGGTCACCGTTGCACGCATTTCCCTAGTTGCTATACACTTTGTTAAAGAAGTCAGCACTTCAGAGTTCTAAAAATACCTCTTTTAGTTGATATCTATAACCATACTGCTCACTACACCCCTGTACATCGTAGTTGTTAATCCTTGGAGACATAACTTCACTGACCCAAAAGGAGTACGATACATGGAGAACCATTTAGCCCACAATAAGTCCGAACTCTCGTTACGAAAATGCTGAAGTCACGAATGTGAGATTTAATGTTAGTGATTTCATTGCCGGCCCAGGTTTAACAGGAAACCACCCGAGTATAACAGTTTTATGGTGTCGGGTATTTTCGCTAATAAACCTTCTAACGTTACTGCATAGACGAGGAAAAGTATGGTAGTTGCCACACTACCGGACATGTGCAATGCAAGGTTTTTCCTCGCAAGTGATTTCTTTGACTAGCGAACCAGCCCCTATGAGACAAGCTTCTTTTAATCTTTTGAAAATAGATCAATTTAAAATTTTTTCTGCTCTGTATCTTGTCGATAAACTGATAATCCACTTTAAGTAAATTAATTTGTTAATTACTTGAAAATAAAGGTATCGGTCAAAATCTCAAAATGAACTAATAATAGCTAAGTAATTACAATAGTTATCGTAAATGTATTGTATTATGAATAAACCATGTACCTAACATAGTTGTTGACTTCATGGTAAAATTCTTTTAGCTACATATCCTCTCATTTTGTTTGGTGTGCTCATGTCTTATTCTTTTAGGATGAGTCAAACAAAGTTGACAACACTGAGATAAAACCTACCATGAAGGACTCTGTGTACTATAAATTAAAATGGGCAAGACACCTTTTCAAAATATTTTCCTAAAAAATAATTTGAAACTGAATTGTGTCTGCTATTCTTCATAAACCTCAGGAATTTTCGAAACCGTCATGTGTTGTTTTTAAGTTTGCAGAATTTTTAAGCACGTATTTTATGTGAGGTCACCAATACAAGTAATTGAAGGGAGCTTTGGATTTACTCCTTAAGACACTCAAGTTGCGTTTACCCCTCAGCTCTTGCGAAAATTGACACACCCAAAGTATGAATGCACTAATTATCAAAGACTGAGG
The DNA here is from genome assembly GCA_025215515.1 of Schistosoma japonicum. NCBI lineage: Eukaryota > Metazoa > Platyhelminthes > Trematoda > Strigeidida > Schistosomatidae > Schistosoma > Schistosoma japonicum. Next base: position 38,360,236 of record CM046069.1, on the reverse strand, counting down.
GAACAGTGTATTTGAGCACTGATAGGTCCATTCTCAAAACGATTAATGTCTGTCTAGTAGAGAAGTTTATTCCTCACCGTTGATTTGTGTAGCAGTAGCTAATACCTCCTTTACCTCGAGCATACTAATAAGCTTAATTGGTTCTACATCTATTATTTTACGGTTGGGATATTGTAGCATGATTGAACACAGAAGTAAATATAACTCTTCCTCTCCACTTGTTTTGATTTCGTGCATTCGTCTGTTTCAAATATAATTCTCTTATATTCATTGTTACTGACCTTTAATATATTCATTTATCGCATGAATTGTAGATGTGTGTGAATCAATAGAATATACGGTAATTTACAGACAATTTGAAATTATTTTATTACGGAATAGAGTTAGACCGTAATCCATCAGAAACAAGCAATAATAATGTAAATTACTCTACAAAACTTGTTATCTGGGGGCGATAGGTGACCGAGAATCCGTTAAAACAAACATAGTTGGTGTCATTGGTTATCTAAATGACTATTTATCTTAAAAATATCGTTTAACTCTGCAGTCATATGATTCATTTTCAACTACAAAATTAAAATGTTGATAAGATTATTTATTCCTTAGTTCACTGTGATGATTCAGTACCACTTTTAAAATAGAAAAGATTAATAGAATGATTCAGATAACACAAACTTTCAACCACCTGAAAAGTTGAGAGAGCATTTTCCATTTAATGGCGATTAAACTGACGAGAAGACACTAGTGAGTTCTACCATAGATTCGTCGTCAGTTTCCGGACAGATTGTTTAACAAAGGGAGTTATATCACTAAAAGCCTTCAAAAAATTAAGTATGCTCCATATGTCCAGAACAGTGGCATCAATATAACACAAATAACATTTAGGCCAATGTAAACAATAGAACAATATTAATACGTGTACACTTGCATAATTATTACATATAATAAAAACTTGACGAATAGAGACAACAACCGCTAGGGGAGAACTATAAGTTAGTATCAAAATATTCCCATGGTATTTCTTTTGAATTTGTTACACAAAACTGTTATGGCGGGCACTTAAAGAAGATTGATTATCTTCTAGAACTGTGTTTTCTGTTAACGATTCATTATTTTTGGTTGTATACAAAGTAAGCATTTTATTCTTATTACTGTGACGTTGCTCTTATCCTATACTCCTGTTTAAGGCATTAACTGTTGTTATATCATTTCTCATTTATGAACTATAGTTAATTGACTACATATACGTTACCCCAGTTCACACTCACTATTACTGTTATTTTGTACTAATGTCAGTTTCCTAATTGGTTTACGATGCGGTCTGATTTTGCATGTATATAAAGGCATGATTGAGATAAAAAACCAATCTGTCTGTTTGACTCATAAGTCGTTGTTTTTCCTCTATTCCGTTTTGAGACTGGTAGTCGCGGGGCTGACGTGTCTGTACAGTGATTAGCGATCATCAAGGGCATTGTATATTTTGCACAATACATAACAAAAACAATCAGTGAAAAGTACTATGGCTGCTGCAGCGAATGGAACTAAATTGGGTCAACCAGTACAACTTATCAAAGGTACCAGTATAGCGACATATTGATAGTGTTCGTAATCCTTTGCTTCCTACTCTAGCATTCAGTCCACCGTATAACGTGGCAAACTATAATGCTAATTGTTCTAAAGTTATGTTAGAAATTCTTTCCTGTGTACTGACGCATGGAAAAAACAATGTTTATGTATGTGAATCCTACCTACAGAACTAAATGTATTGTTTTTCCATCCATTTTATTGTTTGTATCTCGTTTTTAACTTTCAACACTGACATATTCACAGTGAATTAAACAGATTTTAGAAAATCCAAGTGAACTGTCTGTCATAAGGTATTATATACAGAGATAACTAATAAATGTTTTCACTTCCTCACTTTATACTAGCCATTTAAGTAAAGGGTCGCTTTAGTAAATGTTTTTCTAAGTTAGCATCTTTCGAGGTAATCTTGATCAATTCATACGTAAAGGTATTTGAGACATGAACAGGATGTCGTTTGGCTTTGCGTGTGCACGTAGTATTTGCATACAACCTGCAATGTTATTACATTTCCTTTTTTTACAGATTGAGATTCAATAAATACTTGTTCAACTGATTTCTAATAAGCAAACTGTCGTCCAAACATTGCGTCTTCGAACGCTATTCGCAAATAACGAATACTTCATGTGAAACATAGTCAACATGACTATTAGTGAGTGAGCAAGCATGTAGAGTTTTACTAACTCTAGGTTTCAACCTGAAGATTCACTTATTATCAACATGTTTTTCTGCTGAAAACAAGTGACGATGAGGAAATTAACGAATGATACAAATCGACCCCTATCAAACCAAGATACTGATGATATGAATAAATTTAGTTTTCACTTAAAAATAACGTTCAAGTTAATATTTTTGCATTTTCTTCTCTCAGTTGTTCGTTTTCTATGAAGTTAAATACTTCAGTACGCAAACGTCAAGCTGAAAATAATGTGTAACACATTTACTTGTGGTAACTTTCGAATTCACATTATCTATGGCACTTACTATATTCTCTTTATGATATATTTTCATCACGTATTCCATAATGTCATCAGACGATGTTGATTGCTTCATCACTAGAATGATAATTTTCTTTTCTTCTGTTGATAGTTGCTTAAACAATCAATCACATACCATAAAGGATCTTGAACATGAATAATAATAAGTTATAATGAATGAACAGATGACACGTTTAACAACATTCAACATGATACGAAACATTGATTAACATTTGATGAATTTCGACCTAAAACTTAATGAAGTATGATTCACCAAAATATTTGTTTATTTAACTTATACCTTGAGATTTTCTCATGCGACCAGTTACACATGTAAACATGAAGTAAGTGTGTTGGAAAGATGCACAGGGTGTTCTTTATTTTTACACATATAAATTATGGGTGAATGTAATCTACTAAGATGTTCAATTTCATTTTCCTACAAACTGAAAGCGTTCATTTGCATAATCAGCTTCTTCCCCAAGAAAAACTATCTTTCATGCCTTACACTTCCTAAGGCTGTCTGCAAATCCATAAATATGTCTCGTAAACATACAGAAATGTGAATACAGTAAAAATTTGTAAGTTATCAAGTATCAACCAGGTTGCCACTATTAAACTGCAAAATAATTGTAACAGATCTAGCCTTTGAATATCATAAAATTCTCAAACAATGATAATTTATAAATGACTACCTTATAAGGTAGGCCACATATTACCACAGTGAACTACAGTAAACTTACTGTTTTCTGCCACTATCGTGAAAAAATCGGTTATAAATTGTAAATAATGTTGAATTTATTGTTATATTAACATATGCTCATATAAACACTATTACCATTGTTTATTACTAATGTGTATCAATTTGCTCATTGAACTATTGTTGTCTCACACACATACAAGTAGATTGATTTAGTTGAGCTGATAAATATTGGGTGTGAGCACATGAATGCCTGACACTCTATAGTATAGTATAAATACTCTCGTGCAATGAATATAGTCAGCAATAAGTTCACCATGCAATTCTTCGCTGTATGTTGAAATACTGTTATGTGTAATAATGTATGCCTAATCGGCATTTGTATTTCAGCTTATCTTAGTTGTATTGGTCGTGTCATTCGAATGTCAAAATTCAGGTGAGTCTTATTAACCGGATTGATTTAATAACATGAATGAGATATTTACCGACGAGTGCTTCTGTATGTATGTTATTTCATAATTCAGTATTTGATGAACACAATAGTGATGTGCATGGTATTACATTGTGGTGTAGGGTTGGGTTGATTTGTGAAGCAACATATAATGAAGTGAACAGAATAGAGGTGAAGTGAGTCGAGGTGTGGCAGTATATTTTATTTATCCTGTTAGTCTCTATATAAATAATAAAAGGATGTTGGTTTGGTTAATTTTCAGTGATTGCAGAACCGGTACCAGAGAGAAAGGGTGGTTGTTGTTCAGGTGCATGTCCTCAATGTCCTAGATGCTGTGGATGTCGTCGATGCGGTGATGGTGGTTGTTCTGGAGGCTGTTGTGGAAACTGTCCACGAGACTATTAATTATCACCGATCAGCATGTAACGATTCTAATCTGTCCATGAAATATATACTTACACTTTTGCGTAACTCCACTTGTTTTTGTTGTTTTTGTAAGTCGTCAATCGGTTATCTGTTCGCAATAAGTTTCTATTAGATGTCCAATGAGCATATCATTTGCTACTTTTAGCATATAACTTCTTTGAAATTTTTTCATTGTTACTCTTGTAATTAGTCACACACAAGCCTGTATACATTTATCTTGATTTCTTATACCTACATACAAGATAGCCTACACTACTCTTTTTGTCTTTGTGGTGTTGTTCCATACTATTGAAGTCTTGACATTTAGTCACTGAGATCTAATCTAATATAAATTCCAACAATTCATCTCAATCACCGACACAGTCGTAACTAACTAGCTCTCCTGAATGATATGAGTTAACAAGACTATGCACACATACATTGATACTTTCAGGTATATACACAAAATTACTCTCAAATATAGTTTGAATGTAGTCGGCAAAAACCCCAAACCTAGATTTAGTGCTAATTGACCCCACGTTTCTCAGGTTTGCTCTCTGCAAATGTTACCACTGAATTACTAGGGTTACCACACATCAATAAACTAATGTTTACATTTCAGTCCTACTATGGGTCAGTCGAGGTTTAAGCAGATTGGTAGTAACAGTTTTAAATTGTGGAATTGGATGATATAGAATCAAATCCTCAGAAGAGCATAAATTCTTTTAAAGTTTACAGATACACCTTCCTAAAAGCTGATCTCTATGCAGATGTTTTTCAATAGTAGGAATTATGACTTTATAAAAACTGAAGTTATACATGAAATCATAGGATTAAAATACAGTTTAGTTAATTCTACAAACATAACATACATCTTAGACGAATATATGTCAGTACTATTTTATTGTACGTGTAATAAGTCAAATGTATATTATAGCAGGCATGGAATACTATGTGCTATTTGTTAGGTCGGACTACAAAGAAATGTAATAAACTTTCAGAACTGTGTTTACGAACACTATTTCATTTATTCGAACTATCTGTAATGTAAACATTTTGTTTCTATTATTGTTACGCTCCACTTGCCCTATCCTCCCGGTTCAGCATAATTACTGTTATTACATTGTCTCTTATTATGAACTATAGTTAATTAGTTGTGTACAAGTTGCTCCTATTCACTACCACTATTTCCCTCGTTCTGTAATCATGTTAATTTTCTAACTGGTTTGTTGTGTGGTCTGAATTTGTGTATATATAAAAGAATGCTTGGAATATAATATGATTCTGTCTGGCTGACCTATTGGCTCGCATTCTTCTTATTTCGGATTGGGACTAAGTGGGCACAGGGCAGGCGCGCACTAACCAACTAGGCACTAGCAATTGGCACTCGGCCATCCATCCAATCACCCAATATCTTGCGTCATAACACTATTATACTAAAGTAAACAGTTACAAATTAAATGTAAGAAGATTTATTGACGGTTAGTATGAGTACATTAAGCACTTTTCAAGTTTATATAAATTTAATCAAACTGGAGGGATAACAAACTCGAGTCAGAAGGTTGTATTTCAATAGATACACAAAATTGTATCATCCATTAAATTAAAAACCCGAAACCATAGTTGATGACGAGAACTCGACGTCATGAAATAGAAAATTTAGCTGACAATGACAAATAACACAGAATTCAGCTGTCAATTGAGACTTTTAGTGGAACCAACTGACTACAGTTAATGTTATGATTACAAATAAGAAATATATTATTTAATTTTGGCTATGTACTCGATTTACCGTTAGGAATATGAATAGTTAAGGCTTGTTAATACTACACTACATTAGCATTATGTTCAGTAATAATATAATTCCAAGTTATCCATAAATCACTGTACATCCAACTAACTAATACACACCTACAAACAATCGGGTAAGTGTATGTGTTAGAAGTTAGTAACGATGAATTTATGAGAATGATATCTGTACACAACGTAAATCCAACAAGCACACAATTAAGACAAGTGCTGGAGATAAATAACCTTCAAATTGAGTTCAGTCACACATTGAGTAAACATACAACAGCGAAAAGCACAAAATAGTGTCCAGTATTCATATGATTGGATGATATAAATCCTTAATTACCTATGTATCAAGTCTTAATTTCAGGAAGTTAAGCGATTAATTGTAAGGACGTTTTCAGTTTTAGATATATAGCATGCTGCTAGGCTATTTTAAATGTATTCAAAGGGATTTCGGACATTTATCTGTTTTGTTCAACATATAGAAATACCCTAGAATTAGTTTCTATACTACTCAATACTAGTCAGATAGATGTACCTGTAATCTTATAAAAGTGATGAACATTGAGTACTAGACAACCACGGCACAGCTTACTACTCAGTGATTAATCAGTGTAAACTGTCTATAAATATATATATGTACATAACTTTTTTGCAAAAAAAAACAACATTTACTAGAATAACTAACAAAAGGAAAATAGTTTCTTTCGATTTAAAGCACATTTTACTCTTACCCATCATCATTGTTGTAATGATCTCTGACGTAAATGAAATAATTCTGCTCTCAATCAGTTCCTTTCATTTTTTTAGAAAGTGGCACATATCAAACTTTGTATCCTTCCTTCCATATTTTCTAGTGTTTATCGATTACTATTCCCTACTGATTTGTTATCCTTCAACATGAAGAACACAGGTAACGACTTACTGTTTCATAATGATTCCTTTCTAATTGTATGCACATAAATCTTTACTTTACTGTGCAGAAATTTAATTTTTGTAATTCAGAAGTTATACAGTGAACACTTTTAACCTATCAGTCTATTGTCTCTCTCTTTATATTTACATATACTGTGTGACAACTCTCTAGGTTTATGAATAAAATAGTTTACAAAACCATTCACATTCTTTATTCATACGATATATTGGTAATTTCCTCACTTCTGATAACTCGCTGAAAGCGTCCACGTCAACGATGATCACTTACTCCATTGGAGAAACAATAACAACTATATAAGTGTAAATACTATTCTCACTCAATACAACTACTTAACCTAGTTTTGTGTGGAGATTCTATCCTCTTAATCCTATTATAAGCTTATCGTCTATTGCAATGGTCGAACAAGCAACAACTTCTCCAATTCATTTACTTCAGAGTATATTTGCTGTTGCTCTGTGCAATCTGCTTCCGTTTTCACCTCTAGTTGTAGATGATCATGTGTAGAAAATGAATGCAATTTGCATATGCCAAATTGTTTATTTTTCTCCTTCACATCGTGACTTCTTAAATTCATTACAAGTAGAGAACACCATATCCTATATGATAGAGTCCACCCAGAAATGTTTGTGATGATATATCTTCACTACTTTCCATGCGTATGAACTTCAATCTCTGTACACTATTTATTGCGAAAAACCATGTAATTTTGCTATAATTTTGTTAGTAATGAATAAGTAACCATTATGCTATCACTTCTGATGTTTGCGTATTCGATCAGCACTCTTATCCATTTCAGTTTTTCACCACATTGAATATATAAGATGATTGGAATAATTATTGACATTCGTCTTTTCGATCTTCCGCTTAATAACCTGAACACGACCACAGATTAGTATGAGATGCTAGAAAACATTTGAAGCTCAGGGAGATAGTTTTGGTTAAATTGGGTTCTCTGAGCTAAATAGTTTAATCGTAGGGCCTCCAACACCAGTCTGAACAATTTTACTAGCTCAAACTTCTGATAGAAGGAAGGCTCGCAATTTTCGTCATAAGTGGCAACTAGTTTGTCTGTCGACCTCGAATTTGACTTGTTGTTGCTGTTGTCGTTGTCCTCGTTGACACTTGTCATTTTTTGTACATTCATCTCGATTTGCTTCCTTCTTAATCTAAATTGTAGTACTAATTTAATATTTCATGGATAATTACTTGTGGAGAATGATGTACACTACTCTAAAATAATCAGTGTACAGAGTAGTTTCGCTTACATTAAAGCAGTTGTGTTATGACGAGAAATGTTGTACTACAATACTAGAGACTGTCTGAGAATCAGAGATTGAAGGGATTTATTGTAACAATATTGATGTTAGTATCCGAGAGACGAAACCAAACAAGGAAGCAAGATATATTTAATCCCTCTAGTTACACTTATGCTTACAAGGGTATTAGTTTGTACATTGAATAATCACTGTGAAGAGACCGATTTTGACGTTCACCAAATCCTTTGTAGTGCTGATTGAATTCTATCAAGCTAATTTCAATGTGACCATTAGTCTAAGTAACTTGATAGGGCTATCAGTATGTAGAGATGAAGAGTGGCTTAAATGAAGTCAGTAGGAAACTCTGCACCTAGGTTACGTTTTGTTTTGCAGCTTTAAGGAAGGTGTATCTGTAAACTTTAGAAGAATTTATGCTCTTCTGAGGATTTGATTCTATATCATCCAATTCCACAATTTAAAACTGTTACTACCAATCTGCTTAAACCTCGACTGACCCATAGTAGGACTGAAATGTAAACATTAGTTTATTGATGTGTGGTAACCCTAGTAATTCAGTGGTAACATTTGCAGAGAGCAAACCTGAGAAACGTGGGGTCAATTAGCACTAAATCTAGGTTTGGGGTTTTTGCCGACTACATTCAAACTATATTTGAGAGTAATTTTGTGTATATACCTGAAAGTATCAATGTATGTGTGCATAGTCTTGTTAACTCATATCATTCAGGAGAGCTAGTTAGTTACGACTGTGTCGGTGATTGAGATGAATTGTTGGAATTTATATTAGATTAGATCTCAGTGACTAAATGTCAAGACTTCAATAGTATGGAACAACACCACAAAGACAAAAAGAGTAGTGTAGGCTATCTTGTATGTAGGTATAAGAAATCAAGATAAATGTATACAGGCTTGTGTGTGACTAATTACAAGAGTAACAATGAAAAAATTTCAAAGAAGTTATATGCTAAAAGTAGCAAATGATATGCTCATTGGACATCTAATAGAAACTTATTGCGAACAGATAACCGATTGACGACTTACAAAAACAACAAAAACAAGTGGAGTTACGCAAAAGTGTAAGTATATATTTCATGGACAGATTAGAATCGTTACATGCTGATCGGTGATAATTAATAGTCTCGTGGACAGTTTCCACAACAGCCTCCAGAACAACCACCATCACCGCATCGACGACATCCACAGCATCTAGGACATTGAGGACATGCACCTGAACAACAACCACCCTTTCTCTCTGGTACCGGTTCTGCAATCACTGAAAATTAACCAAACCAACATCCTTTTATTATTTATATAGAGACTAACAGGATAAATAAAATATACTGCCACACCTCGACTCACTTCACCTCTATTCTGTTCACTTCATTATATGTTGCTTCACAAATCAACCCAACCCTACACCACAATGTAATACCATGCACATCACTATTGTGTTCATCAAATACTGAATTATGAAATAACATACATACAGAAGCACTCGTCGGTAAATATCTCATTCATGTTATTAAATCAATCCGGTTAATAAGACTCACCTGAATTTTGACATTCGAATGACACGACCAATACAACTAAGATAAGCTGAAATACAAATGCCGATTAGGCATACATTATTACACATAACAGTATTTCAACATACAGCGAAGAATTGCATGGTGAACTTATTGCTGACTATATTCATTGCACGAGAGTATTTATACTATACTATAGAGTGTCAGGCATTCATGTGCTCACACCCAATATTTATCAGCTCAACTAAATCAATCTACTTGTATGTGTGTGAGAGAACAATAATTCAACGTTGTTATTCTTCCACAAATTTCATTTTCTATGTCCAAATTACTCGCAAGCATTTTCTATTTTGTCATCATTGATTAATCTTATGTAAGTTGAAATCTTAGAATATTTTCATTCCAGAATGTTTCTTCAGTTGTTTTTTTTTAACTATGTTTATTCTAACTCGACGAATTTGTCCGTAACTATATCTGGAAATTTTTCGTTTATGCAAGACACTTTGTTCTCATGGATTCATTATTAATATACAGATTATGATTATCAGTCATAATGTTTTAGATAATACTTTCACACAGTTTGTCATATTATGATTGTCTTGGGATATTTGTGTTCCCGTTGATTGGTCATGGAATGAAACTGGTCAGCCTCTGTTAAATTAATGTTCAGACTCCTACAGTAATCGAAATCATGTTAACTCAAGGTGAATCAATATAATAGAAGTATTTGGATGGTATTAAAAGTAATAGTAGTAATAATTAGAACACTAGATATATAATGATATTTTGGCATAGGATAGAATAATAATGTAAATGAACTGAGCCAGAATTATTCCGATCAGTAACTGTGTTAGAATATGATTAAACCGAATTGAATTGTTGCGAAGTAACATTGAATTAGTAGTGTAGTAGGAATACCACTCGTAAAACAGTGTAAAATGAATCGTCTGGTTATGACTGAGCAGTGTCAAAATTTGATTATACTCTATTCCACTGTGATATTTTTTCATCTATTATCCCTACGTATTCGCTAATCGAAATTTTTTACATATCTTTATCAATACATGAAACATGTCGTCACTATTTGTCTGATATAATTACAACTTTCACAAAAATTAAGCGGTTATCATACATTTAGTACAAGTTGTCTTTGTCGAACATAATGACAGTCACTAGAGAATAGTTTTTGAGTGGGCTTTACTTTGCAAGCGACTGATTCCATAGGATGCTTTTGACATGGAGTATTAAGTATTTCCACAAACAAATTTCTAAGGTAAATAAACTGTTGATTATAATGCTTAAAAAATAAGAGACTAGAAAACTGAAGAAAGTGTCATTATTTCACTTGGAAGAAACTTTTCATATCAGAGTACTGAAGAGAAATATTAACCAATCAGTTTCTGGATGCCTATGAGTTTGATGAGCCGTATAAAAACCATCAATGATAACATTTTATTACATCTACTAGTGATCACCGATGTCAATATCATGGCTACCAAAGTTTACTTTGCTTTCGTTTATAGAGAAAATTCTTAATCCATAACAGATGCCAACCACAGGGTCACCTAAAGTATGATTTGTGAAGCCTTGTTTATTTATATGGATTCACTTGATGGATTTAGAATATTGCTGCAAATATTGATGTAATATAAGATATTAATGAAATACATTACAAAATTTTAAATTATATTTACTGTTTGATTTCTTTGTATGAAAGACGACAACAAGTTATGAATGCCGAGGTAATTTAGCCTCCGATTTACTTACAACTAATTACATGATGAGTGCTTCGACTGATTATTCGAATAAACATTTCACTTGATATGTTGATCTGTTTGATAATTAATTAGTAGAACATTAAGTAGAATCAGCGTCACATTACATACCACATCAGATTTGAAATAATATCAGTTCACTTATGATTGATCCAGTGTAATTATCACGCTTTACATTTTGACCGTTGTGTTAACTGTACATATATAGAATAATAGTTATGATCAATCTGAATAAAGTCTACTAGTTGTCTACTCTAGATAGTCACTCAAAGCTAATTGCGACTTATTATTTGAGAATTGTGGGAGGTTTTGAATAAGTTAGGTTCACTTCGTTAGGTATTTAAAAGTCGAAAAACTTAAATTAACACTAAATTTAACCAAACCATAACTCTAAGGTAACCTGCACCCTGATCCCCAACTAGAAGCAAGTTAAGGACATATAAAAGTTACTTGTGTCTCTACAGTAGGTTCTAGAATATGAGTGTTATATAGTTATGTGAACGTCTTAAGACATCATCACTGTTTTAATACACAAGCAAAGAATCCTACGGGAAGTTTGAATAATAGTACGATTCATGAGATATCTGTACACTTTTCTTAATATTATCCTTTATGCTGATTAGAAATGAATTTACAACTACCATATACTGATAAGGTAGAAATTCATGAAATTGATAGGCTGGCTCGCATAACCAGATTTTCAAAGTTTCTGATGACTGGCTGAAATGATTATCCCACCCAGAAATTTTAAGAATTGCTCAAGGTTATCCCTTTACTATACTTTATTCTTTTAGGTTAATTAATGAACATCTTATATTGTAATGTTGTTTAACCACTTAACTGTTTGACTTTGTTAAATTATTTGTGCATCGGCTTTTGGCTAATAATTTTAGATCAACATTTATGCAGTTAAATGTTATACCCAGTAAGATTATAGTTATCCGAGATGTTGCTAAACATATCACAATATAAAATCTTATTCCTTCTAGACTCACACATCTAAATGGCTTAGTAACATGTCGAATATGCAAAGCATGCCCTATTCACATTTCTCTGTAACTAATCACTTTGACAAGGTTATATGAGATCAGGCTGTCATGTTATTCTAATTTCCATGGATTTTATTGGTGTATTTCCATTGGGCTCCAGATATGACATGTTAACTCAAAAAATCAGACAAGGAGAAGTGAATCCTGAAAGTGAATTTCTTATAAGACGTGACTATTCATTTTCACCAGTTGCTAATTGCCGCATAAATGTGATAGGCATTTCAGTTATATGGTTTGCAAAGATTACTCAGTGTATTGTTTGATCTTGTGTGTGATTTTAAATGGACAGTGGTAGTAAACATCAATTCAGTGTTCTATGGTGATCATGTCGGTGACATTTTATGATGAAAACCAATGAAGAGTTGAACAGTTTACTTACAAATCGTTTACTCTGAAATTCAAAAGTCAATCTTAAATTCTCAATAATGAATGCGAGGAAAGATACTACATTAAACTACTCCAAAAAAGTTAAGCTAAGTGCCAATGAATGTTAGGGGAGCTACTTACTCCATATTTTTTGTTACTTTTTAAACTTATCTTGTACAATTCGCTCATATAATTACTGCTGTTGAGTCACTTTGAAAACACAAATCCTTTTTATATAAGATATGAACAAGTTACCCAACAGTTTTTTATATCAAATATCGCGACTTGTGTTACTACCCCCCCCCCAAAAAAATGCAACTTTACAATGAAATTTTTATTTTGCATGTGAACTTACCTTATGTTAGTGACATGAAAATAGTTTAGTTATTTGCACTAGGTCATTGATTAATAAAAAGTCAGTTACTATATTAATCTGAAATCAGAAATGTTAAAACGTTTATTTACAAATATTGAATTAAGACCGGTTACAAACACCCTTTGTATGGGTTGTTCTGGGTGTGATATTTACGTACTTTAAACTATGTTCAGAAGTGTATATATTCAAAGATGACCCTTTCTTCCGTGTCGAGAACGCAATATTACTGAAAATGCTAGTTATTCGGGAAGGACACTTGACTCGCTTTTCAGCTTTGCACAACCAAACACCACCGTCGTATCATATATTTACTTTTGCCGTTCTCCAACCAGCTTGCTTGGAATTAGTAAACCTAAAGAAAACAGTATTCTGTCTAATACAGCTAAAGTAAATCGTTACTATATGCAGGCAGGGTGACTGCACCAAGGTAGTATTTAAGACTGGGTTTAAATAAAAAACACTAAACAACCTTTTATCGAGGTACTGAAAATTTTATGAAGACTAATTATCTTTACTGTGGAAACTTATTAAGAAATTCTTTTTTGAAATAAGTCATAATACTTAGCGGTACACAAACAACCCTAATCAATAGTCGAAATATTATAGTTATAGTTTCAATTTAGTCAAGTTTGTTTTACCTGGTTCGCAGATAAAATACAGTCAGTGCTATGTAATTTACTACGTCATGTTTACTAATAAATACGTGCATTACTTTATTGCTGATATATTTCGCATAGTATATAAAGCACAACACATTTATATATAAATATAACCTGATCAAGTTAACTTTACTAAAATTTCTAGTTTGGATTTTAATAATGAAGATTACACAGTATATTTTATGAGATAAAACTACCACGGCTGAATGATTACTGTTATAAAATCCTTTCAATGGGATGGAATTCGCAAAAAATTGAATTCCACGCTTCACCAGTTCATTATATTTTTTTCGCTTTTAATTGGCAGTGAAGTGATTGATAGTGTTTTACGTCATTTGTACAATTTCCAGTATGATGTGGAATATATTCAGATTGCTCATTCGAGATACTATCCAACTGTACCACTCTCCCACCAGATAAAAGTTTTCAGGTGGTCCTCTGGTAGATTGGTTTCGAAACTGAACAATATGACTCCGAACTACACGTATTTACACAATTTACTTCATGCTTAACTAGTCTATCAAGTATAGATTCACGTATTTGGGTTCAAGCCCTATTCTGTTTGAGAGCTATTGACACGACTAAGTTACCCAAATCAAACTGGCCTAGGTGGCATTGAAACCAGCAACGTAGTGACTTTACATTGAATGTCATAAACGCAGGACCACTGCTCCAATCACATGTTTCCGAGATAATGAAAGGAAGTTATGAAATAGAAATTCGCAAGTCGAGGTGGAGTAAACGAGGAGAGTCGTTTAGTTGGCCAAAGATGACTCAGTGGTCGCAGGTCAAATAACAGTGACATACTTATACAGCTTATGTAAGGATTACAATTTGTTTTAGGTTAGCACCAACTTCCGTCACAGCCACTGCCTATGTCCTAGTTAGTGTCCTCCCTTTACAACTCAAACCTGGGTACAGATTGATCGAATCGTGATCAGTTACCACTAGCATAGTTGTAATCAAGGCTTTTGGTTCTTTTATAACAGCTATTTGGACTCTGATCACGGTTAGGTTCCGCAACACATGTCTCTTACACTTCCGTGGCTAGGAACAAACCTTTTGGCCGAAACGGATTGTAAATTGGTTGCAACAAACATCTTTCTACACTATTCCAGTCCATTAGTTAGGTTAGACAGGGTTGTCAAGTACCACTTTCCCGCTTCAATTTTGCTGTCGATGACATTCTTGAGACAGCTCTGAAGTGTGTGCTGGTGGTGTGTTGTTCCTTGGACGAAAAACTGTTCGACCCTGGGAACGCAAATTATATCGTCTTGCTGTTCAATACCATACAAACCATCCAAGTCATAATTTAATGATTTGGTAATTCGTATGTATAAGCATGGTGTGTACCATGGACCTTCAAAGTGCAAAGTAATTCTGCAGAACTGGTAGGGGTATATTTACTACCACTCACTCTTCGTGGTGAACGGATAGGTATGGTTGAAAAGTGTATATCCTTGGACACCCAGTCTTTCCAAGCTAGGAATATTTGATAACTGTTTGTCTTTTAATCGTTGTCACGGATGAAATGCTGATATCCGGTGAGAACATCATGCTAGTAATGCTGAGGTTCGGTATCGCGCTTTTGGGTGCAGTGATAATAGCTCAATCGGTGTCAACATCTTGGAAAACTGGTTTCGGTGGCTAGTTCATGTCGTACCAGCGGCTTCCATATTGTGCACTAATTTGGCGACGCGTGAAGTGATTGGAAAAGTGGCCACATGGTCAGTTCATTAATAATAATAACTTTATTCCTAAGTAGCATTTCGCCTGATGCTGTGGAATCAAAGTAAGTTGCACAGGACTGGCCTCATTCCTACATTTAGGTGTCGGTCACGGAGATGGTGAAAACAAGTCGGTCAGTTACAGCGTACAACTTGGTGTGCACATCATTTCAAGTTGTCATGCCTCGATTAGCAGAGAGAGACGAAATTACCGGGTCAAATCCTAGAGTAGTGGGGGTATTAACTCAGTTAGTATTAATGGGAAGGAATAGAGATCGAAGATAAGATTTTAAAAGTATATAATTCGATAAACAGAAAATTATGATGAATTCAGAAGTATTGCATTAGGAGGAAGACAAGGAATAAACGCAACTGCGCGATTGCGAACGATTTTAAACCATGTCACACAAAGTCTTTAACCACTGGTTATAATCATCACGTGTACCCCAACCAGGTAGTCTGCACCTAATAGCATGGCTCAGCCCAATCGTCGATGACTCCATGGACTGGTGCCATGTTTTCGTTTAACCGCCCCTAGCTTCCTTTTGTCTTACGCCCACACCAGACAGCATTACTCGTAGAGGTAGGCGGTGGTTGGGAACACATACCACATGCTTTAATCACCTCAGTAGATTAAGATTTACTACTTATTCAATAGATTCACCATGCTTACATAGTACTCTATCCCTAACTCACGTACTGCTTACTCGGTGGTCCCAGGAAACATGAGCAACGCTTCAAAGACGTCTATAATCGAATACTGGAAGCCTACTATATCTTCTACTTTTAATGGCCACATTTCACGTCCATTGAGTAGAACGGATCTAACCGCTGAACAGTAAACGCAGGCTTGCCTATCGTGATGACCGAACTAAGCCATATTGTCTGAAACGCATGTTTCTCTTCTAAGTCGCACCATGCCAAGCAGGTCTGTTGGAGAGCGATAAGAGTAAAGGCAGCAACCTAAGATCTGAAGGCGAAGTCGTACTGCTGACTGCAGCGAGGTGTGACAGCAGTAAGGTGTTTCCCTCGGATAACCAGCATTTGCAGCGGTGCTGCCTTCTTAACGGAAGGAAAGGGTTAGAAAAGGTCGACCCTAAAAGTGTCACACCCCCTTACTTCACGGACTTCCGTCTCCGGCGGTAAGGCCTTTTAAAGAACGGAGCTAACACTCCAAAAACTTCCCATAATAAGGTCGTGCATGACCGGCCTCAAGCAGTTGTCCATTGAGCTCTGCGATCGCTCTCCAAGGTCACTATGACCAATACTAACCCAGTTTTTTTTCAGGCACCTCAAGAAGTAATATCCTTCCATGGTGTGGGCAGCCAGGAAGTGAAAATTGCCCTAATACCTTTAACAGCACACGAGATCAGCTTGTTCGAGGTCGATTCCCACCATCTACTATAATAACTCTCGTTTAAAAGTGTATCTATGTCCCAAAACCTGCCGGTGTGAACATTTGGTGTGTACAACCACGTCTAGGTCTGAAACCATTTTGGTTTACTCGAGTTCGCTCTTCACGAGCGTCAGTAAGGCACCGATGTATTATGGAAGCTAATATTTTAGACGTTATATTCATTAAACTGATTCCACTGTAATTGCCACAAGGGGACCTGTGTCCTTTCATAAAGACTGGAATGATTAGTGATCGAGACCAGTCAGATTGGATTACGTTCAGTTCCCAAATTCTAGCCAAGATCTCATTGCTAAAATTGGACTACCGTTCTTAAATATCTTAGGGGTTAATCCATCAGATCCTGCTGCTCTCCATCGCCTCAGATTGCATATAGCCTTCCCAACCTCACTAAGACTGTTATCAATTTGTCATTCAGATAGCTTGGCAATAGCGGGCAACTGATGTGAGGCCAAGTGCCAGTCGAACTGTTTCCTACAGTGTTCTACAAATCGGTCTAACCCACTGGACAGAGCGAATAATGGTTCCGACTATTTTAGAGATATTTCCGCTGACACCCGTTTGGACGGTTGGCTACCGTTACTTATTGACACTGCATTTCTCACCTCTTTATTTCACGCTACGAACCACTGCTCGTGATCATTGCGTAAGCCCTTAACCAGCTCATGTTTAAATTTCCTCTCCTAATAGTTTTCAGTCAGACGGGATGAGTTACAAAGCATCTGTCAGCTCAGTAGATGGAGCAGAAATCAATTGACTTTTCTTAACCTTAAGATTTTATTTACTAGTAAACATTAGTGCTGTTTCCTCAGCTTTATGGATATCATTCCAAGCTTACTCGCGGTGAGTATTGCCTACACTGTTGGCTAATTGGTTTTCTAGTTGTTCCTGAAATGTATTCTTGACTTCCTCATCATTACGCTGAACTCTATCGGGATTCTTGCCGTGGATCATACGTCCAGTGGGACGCAGACTAATGTGCTCGTAGTAAAGCATGATCTATTGAGCCTCTACAACGATGGTTGATGGCAATGTGATCTATTTGAGTCCACTGCCAAGTTGACTGTGGAGATCACCATGTCATGCTGTCTTTCCTAATGCTTACAGTTAGTACTTGCAAGCATAATTGTAGCAGACGGTCGCGATTGTCTGTCCGCTGAGTCACGACAACATAGGGTCTACCTAGATTTTCGGTTCCGTTTAGTCTGCTTACTTGGGTATTAAAATCGCGGACCACTATTACTACTTTAGTCCGCTTAGCTTTTTTAAGATTGGATGGCTTTCTAAAAAATTCACTTTTAACTTCATCTGAGCTACAATCAGTGGAAGTGTAGACAGAAATAACGTAGAGGTAAAGGCGTGTGTCCCTACCTTTCCAAATTCTTACTGTCCCATTTGGACGAAGAGCACACATGTGACTGTCTGTTCGAATTTAGTCAAGAGCCTGTCCAGCTTTCGAATTTAGTGCTATACCTACAGAGAGGAACAAGAGAGTTATTAGGAGTTGCGGGTGAGATTCGACCTCAAACAAGATGACCTCGCATGATGTTAAGGGTATGATGGTGGTTATCACTTCCTGGTTGTCCACATCATAGAAGGATATTACATCTTGAGGTACCTGAAAAGGCAACTGGGTTAGCGTTGGTCTTGGTGACCCGGACACGCAACCGCAGTTTGAGGGGGCAACTCATTGAGGCCGATCACGCCCAACTTTACTATAGTTTTCGAAGTGTCAGCTCTGCTCCTTAAAAAACTTTACCACTGGAGATCTATAGAGTAAGGTGAGCTATGACATTTTTGGGGTCAGCCTTTTCTAACCCCTCCCTCCCGTTGAAAAGGAAATATCGCTGCAGACGCTGCTTATTTGAGAAAATCACCACACGGCTGTCAGTAGTACGACTCCGCCCTCAGACTGAAGTCTTCAATCTTACCGGTCTCCAATAGACCTACTTAGCATGGCAGGACCTAGAGGAACATGCATTCCAGCCAATACAGCTCGCCTAGGCCATCACGACAGACAAGCTCGACCAAATTATTTGTTTGTACAAATGGCTCGACCTTACCAGATACGGCACAGTAACGGAGTCAGTAGGGATTCCCGTTGAAATCTTCATTAAAGTGATGACCAACCTTAATAAGAATATCTTGCAACTGCTGTCTTATTAAACTCTTCCTTTTTCTCCTTGATCGGATTGTTACTATTTTCTTTACGGTACTAACACTACATTCGTGGAGTGCACATACTTTATTTGGATTTGTACAAAATTTTGTGCTAAAGTGATGAAGAATTTAGTGCCTATAACCCTTACCTATGTCGATAGCCAATAATTCAGCCTCCTATCAGTTTAGCTAAGCAGAACGAACCGTCTTCATGTTAACACGAAACCAAAACATAAAATGACATCATGAAACACTAGTTGGTCAGTGCATAGTGTCAGTGTTACCACAGTTCCTACAATGTTGTCATGTTTAATCGGCTGGCCCCCTAAAGCCGTTATAAATTGAATAAAACAATCTGACCTGATTTTAGAGAAATAGTGTACATTACACTCTTGGTTAAATCACCATATTTATAATGCTTTAACATAGAACCAAACTGCAAGCCAACTCAATTGCATTACGTGTTTACTTTAGTTAGCGATCAGCTTGTACTCAGGAAATGCAGGAATTCTCGCTCTTCCATATTAAGCTTTTCATCTTCCATAACAAACTAGGAACTAGAGAAAGTTGCTCATTCATATAATCAGTTGTTCGTATCAGTTCGTATCCCCGAGCATTTTTCAGACAACAAACAACCCTAAAGCGGACAAGCTTTTAAAACTAAGTGGACATTATCTGTCTTAAATGGGTCGAAGGGATTAATAGATATTTGAAGTAAAGTTTACAGATTACTTAGGGTGATAGTTACTTATCTAATAAGAGTAACCACCTTCAGGAAACTAATGCTTTAAAACCAACATCATAATTTTAACATTACCTTCTAGATCGTTTATTAACTTGTTATCAGTAAGTATACTTGTTTGAAAGGTATGCAAACAAACATTTCAATCAAAACTACTCGAATCATGAGTGTAATAATCGCATCATAAACTGTTGAGCAGTAAGGGAAAAAATTCATGCGATTAGGGAACTGAATAAAATGAAAAACAACATGAGATAAATATATGGAAATATATCAGGTACAAATTGTCTGAATTACAATCTATCATCCAGGGAACAATCTTTAAAAACGGAGAAGCAATCTGTTTGACGTCACATAACTTTCCAATGGAGATTAAAGTTCAAATCAGAAGCATGAGGTAAAAATTGATGACACAGGATAACTTTGACTAAAACTTTAAATACACAAAGCACCGAAAGGTTACTTTTTCAATTGTATAAATCATCTGCATCATTATGAGAGCCAAAAACAGGGCCACCACCTTGACCACCCGCACCTGTAGGTATTCCAGGACCATCTGACCCGGGGAATCTACATTTGAAATTTATGTAAAATGAAGTAAGAAAACAAGTCTTTATAAACGCACAATAACTGCTATTCTGTGTTCTGTGTAACTTGATGTTTGTAGAAATGTTGACGTAAAAAGGTAAGATGAACATCTTGAATACTTATGTGAGTGATAAATACTGAATTTTTACGACTAATTTGGGAACAGATATGACTGAGTGAAATATGCTGTGTAATACTCTTGGAAGAACTGTACCCATACCTCACAGGAATATATATGTCCCAGGTTTCACGCTGTGCATGATTGAGTGAATGAAGTAAGCGGTCAGTGAATAGCATAGAACTTTCTTTAGAACATTTGTTCAAATAACATTAAGGAAAAATCTCAAAGAAAAGAAATATTCCTTTAAAGACAGACTTCATGTTAATATTAAATATCTGAAACAGTTTGCATAAAACTGCAAATCAATAGTCTATGAACATTAAGTAAACAGGAGGGTAAGAGGGAAATAAAATACCTTAGTTCTTAGTAGTAAATGAACATAAGCTCGATTTTTGTGAATATGGGTAATGCAAAATGTGGATACATCGAAATATAATATTCACAGAAGTCTGGTAAAAGTACGCATATACTAACCTGAAATTACTACCTATTCCTCTGGATTGCTGCAATGTCTGGGCGAACATTTCATATTTCCGTACATCGTTTTCAGTAACTGAGCGTCTAGCGAAACGCATCGCTTCTTCAAAGTGACGGCGTGTTATTTCTGGCACAGGATCATCTTCATCTTCCTAATTAAAGCAGTGAAAAATTACGAAGTATTTATATATATATATATAGGATAAGTAGTAAGAATAGTTCGACTAAAATGACGGTGATCTTGTGAGTTATCAGAGGTATGATGGCGGTTATCTCTTCCCAGTTGCCCACACTGTGGGTTTTTCTTGATGCACCTGAAAAGTAAAAGTTACTGTTGGTCTTAAAGACCTAGGAGTGCGACCGTAGTGCCCGATGGACCGCTTAAGGCCGGCCACACACGGGCTTTTTGAGGTATTTGTTGTAGCACCTTACTGCTGGAGACGGACACCCGTGGAGTAAGGCGAGGTGCGCATTTTTAGGGCAAAACTTTTCTAACCCCACCCTTTCTTTGAGGGGAGGCAGTATCGCTGTTATGCTGATTTGAGGAAAACACGTTACCGCTGCCACACCTCTATACAGCAAGAAGTACGACTTCATCCTCGGATCTTATATTTTCTGCTTTTGGTCTCAGCACTCTTCAAACAACCTGCCTGGCGTGATAGGACCTTGAGGAACGATTGTTTCAGCCAGTATAGCCCGATTGAATCATCACGATAGGGAAGCCCGACCACCAGGTCAAGGTAGCTGCACGATCGGGAAGTACATAAATCTTGTTAAGAATCTTTACTCAAGCACTATTAGTTGTGTCAGAGCTGATGGAGAACTGTCAACCAAACGTGTAACCTCAAGTAGTGTCCGTCAAGGCTGACTACTATCTCTACGTTTGTTCAATTTCATAATTAATAACTGTTGGAAATTACACTCTCATTGTTTGACTTTTCAGAAATTGACCTTCTATCAGGAGACTCACTTATTGACTTAGAATATCCTGATGACATAGTCCCGTTTGGCGAAGACGCTGATAAGATGCAGAATCTTTTAACAGCAATAAGTACCAACGCAATCATGTTTGGAGTGCGTTTCTTCCCTAGAAATGCAAACTATTGCTTCAAGACTGATCTTCATCAACACCTGAACTAGAGATAGGAAGTAAAGTAGTTGAACACGTCGACCACTTCACTCATCCTGAAGTCTGATTAGCCCTAATGGGTTGATCTCTGACGAAATTTCAGTACGAATTCAGGAAGTTCGTTTAGCTTTCGCCAACTTACGTCACCTATGACGTAGATGAGAAATCCGTCACTCAACGAGAGGAAGAGTGTACTACGCAATAGTTCGCTCTATCTCACTGCATGGATGTGAGACGTGGCCATTGAGGGTAGTGATACTCGTAGGTTATTGGTATTTGACCATCGATGTTTTCGAAACGTCACTCGCATCAGCTGGGATCACCGAGTAAGTAATAATGAGGTTAGACGACGAGTATTAGGGAAGACGGCAAATCAGTCGATAAGGTTATAAATTCTCATTGGCTGAGGTGGTTGGGACATGTGTTACGTATACGTAACCACTGCCTACCTCGACGGGCCATGACTGGTGGTGGAGTAGGAAGCGGTCAAACGAAAACGTGGCGTCAATCATTGAAGTCACTGACTGCTAATCAGAGTCGTTTTGATAGATGGAGACTATGTGGGCGGGGTCCGGGTGACTGTCGTGACTAGTGATTGAAGAACCTTGGTGATATGGCTGAGAATCGGCCAGTGGCGTAGGTGCATTCACTCTTTACTTAAATCTTGAACTTGAAATTATTTTATACCTTTCCACGTACTAATGCTTTCTCCCTAGACCATATTCTATATGTCTACAAGTTTTTCTTACTACGATTGAAATAACTACTACTAATTTGATGTTAATCTTACTGTGTTGCTAAAGTACACATGTGCCACGTTTTATGTTGTCTGTACATACCTAACCAATATGTCAAAGTAGCAGCTACTGGAGTGATCCTGAAAAGGTAACCGGAGTTTGGCAATATAATAGATTAGAGAATGATGAAAAATTGTTAAACTAATGTGGAGGTTATTCTCGTGAGCCACAGTCAGGAAATAAGTACCATTACTGCTAATCATAGGTAGACTAATAAACAACAAAAATCATATAGTTTTGTATAAGTACATAATTCATCATCGTTGGTACCATAGATGGCTAAAACGAACAATAAAATGCCGCATAGGTACGTTACTAGCGATAGAAAACTGAAGGTTAAAATCTTCTAGACATTACTACATAAAGACACTAAACATTTTGAACATACCATAGCATTTGGTTTATTTTTCTTTTCACTTTCAGCACGTATCTCTGCCTCGATTGCTTCACGTATTGCTTGTTTGCACGCACGCTGACATATTTCTGTGAGATCAGCGCCCGAAAATCCATGGGTAACTTTTGCTAAGAAATTGATGTCAACATCCTAATATAAATAAATCTATAATTAGATGTTTTCTTTAGTTGGAAAAACGACATTGTACGGTTTAAGAAATTGCTTGTATGCACATTTTCTTATCAATTTGATATCCAGAAAGTGAGGATATTGTATGTTTTCCTACCCAAGAGACAATGTAACAGCTACTGAAGATCTGTAGGTTATTCAAATTAACCTTATTATCGCAGAAAAGAAGTATCCAATGTTTAATTTGTTTAATAATACAATTTACAAACAAAAAGATGGAAAATCCATGGGATCACCTCTAGGTTTCCTACTAGTAGATTGCTTAATGGCCAGCCTGGAAAACAATCAACTGAAATCAACCATTGACTAAGATTTGTGGACGACACTTTTATTATCTACAATATTAAGGTTAATACAAAAAATCATTTACAGATCTTTAAAAGCTGTCATCTATCCATCACATTCTCTCCTGAAAAGGAAAATACACGATATTTTCACTTTCTGTTTGTGAAATTGAGAAGACCCGATGAAACTTTACAAAGATAGATTTATTATATGCATATTTCTATTGAAGACTACATTGGTGCAACAGACAGTTTATTGAAAAACCATTAGGTGAGTTTATTACGCCGCGATTCATATCATGTATACCCAAGAATTTATTTTGAGATCAAAGATATTTTTATATTAAGCAATCTAATGAGCTTCGTAAACGACAGAATTGTGACCCTCGAAGTTTCGAAATCTAATAAATAACGAGCTCAAATATCAAAACAATCATGTAACTCAGAAAATACTATCCTTTTTACAATGATTTGTAAGAAACCTTAAAATATGGAGTAAACTAATCGATTTTGATTTTTACACTTAACAATTAGAGCGGAGAAAAAATCAAGACGTGAAAGAAGCAAGCGACGGACTAATGAACGTCAAGTTTGCTTTTTAAAACTAAGAATTCGGTGCACCTGCGTTATCTTATAAAACACAACAGATGAGTAGGGCAAAACAGCATGAAATACATCTGCCCTTAGATTGTTAAATTTTTGGCATACAGTACAAACAACTTTATTTTTACTGAGTATAATTTATGATACGTCTACTTAAAAGCCTTTTGATAAATTCAGTGACGGAATGTCAATCCATTCCACCAACCAGTTAGATTATATAGCTATCCATAACGAGATAGATTTGGAGTCTTAGTACGGCGAGTCATTACTCGGCAATCTGCATTGCAGTGGATCTTAGTTTGAATTTCTGATTGCCTATCTAGCTTAGAACGTTTTAACCTTGGCCGACTACATTCACAACTCAAAGTAAGTAGATTCTGGCAATACACCGTGACACTAAATATGACCATATAGGCTTAATAAACAAAAGGCCGATATTAGCGCTTAACTTTTTAGTAGGAAGACTTTTGCCGAGTCCGAACAGCATATACTGGTTATATTTTAGTAATGAATATAAAAAACGTAGTCTTAAGACACTAAAATATACGCAGTTCTAAGCGGCAAAATTTTTAATATGCTCGTTTAATGTTTTACTAACAAAGACCACTGCAGCAGATTGCCTAAGGTAGTCGAAAGAGTAAAAATGAGAAGGGGAGAGAAACATTTTACTCCAATATTTGGGAACATCGCAAATGACCTAGCAATTAGTTATACTACCAGAATCAGTAAATTCAAGACACGAGATAATTATTTGACAACATTACCATCGGGAATTAACATCCCGCTCAACTCAGCCAGCTCTATAGGTTATGGAACTTTACTATGATATCAGGATTTTTATAATGAAGAAACGAGTTGGTGAACACCAGACAAAACGCATTAACTCGCCTTTGCAATCGGTGATTTTCGCAGATTAGCCTTCAGAATATTAACTCTTGAGGGTTCATCTGGTAATGGTATGTAGATGAGTTGGTCGAGTCTTCCTGGACGCAAAATGGCGCCGTCAATTATGTCTGGTCGATTGGTAGCGCCAATGATAAACACATTTTTCTTGGCGGACATACCGTCCATTTCCGTTAACAGTTGGTTGATAACGCGATCAGCAGCACCCCCAGCGTCTCCAACACTGCCTCCACGAGCCTAGGGAGGTAGAAAATGTTGAGAAACGACATCTCTTAAAAAAAAGCACCGATATCTATTGCTTGATGTTACATTCAAAGATACTACCGTTTTGAAACCGAACAGTAAGTGAGATAGTAACTACGAGGATAAACCTAAACTAATTGCAAAAACAATGCAACCATCGTCATCTTATTTTGACTTTTCAGCTAACTTTCGAAAGTGTGGTTGCAGATATGGAAGCAGATTAGAAACCAGATCAAGAAAACACAGATAAGAAATGTAAACTTAAAGGCAATTAGCAAATATTATTAGTGATTGGATAATCCTTGCTTATGGAATATTATATTTATTCCACATGAATCAAGCTAGACCTGAGACAATAAGCCTGGCGAAACCTAATAGTGCTGTTTCCCCAAATTAGAAATAGCTATCATAAAAACTTTACACTAATGGGCTTAAGAACTGTGTAAAAAAAGTTTTCTAAATGGTGACAAGCTTAATAAAGTATTTTGGCTATACTAAAATTAAAATAACATCTCTCAAACACACGAAATATTTAGATAAGTAGCAAAATGTTGCTTACTTTGGCAATGGAATCCAGTTCATCGAAAAAAAGTACACAAGGCGCTGCCTGCCGTGCCTTGTCAAAAATGTCCCGCACGTTTGCCTCAGACTCACCAAACCACATAGTGAGCAATTCAGGGCCTTTAATGCTGATAAAATTGGCTTGACACTCGCTAGCAATAGCTTTTGCTAGCAACGTCTTACCGCAACCTGGAGGACCGTAAAACAAAACACCCTTGCTAGGCGTCATACCAAATTTTAGGAACTTATCAGGATGTTCAACTGGATACTGAACTAATTCCTGAAGTTCTCGTTTCACATTTTCTAGCCCACCGATATCATCCCATGTCACGTTGGGAACTTCAACTGTAGTCTCACGAAGTGCGGAAGGATTGCTTTTCCCGAGAGCCCAGCGAAAGTCGTCCATTGTCACAGCCAATGAGTTTAATACTTCAGCGTCAATAGTGTCATCTTCTAAGTCAATAAGATCCATCTTATTCCGTATTTGTTGAAGAGCAGCTTCAGAACACAACGAAGCCAAGTCAGCTCCCACATGACCGTGAGCTTCATTTGCTATCTGCACAAGGTCAACGTCCTTAGCGAGTCGTACATTTTTAGTGTGTATCCTTAAAATCTCTAACCTCCCAATACTATCAGGAATACCGATCTCTATTTCCCGGTCAAATCGCCCGAAACGTCTGAGTGCAGGATCAACACTATTTGGGCGATTTGTAGCAGCCATAACAATAACGTGGCTTCGTTGTTTCAAACCATCCATCAATGTTAGCAATTGAGAAACGATGCGACGCTCTACTTCACCGTGAGTCTTTTCCCTTTTAGGAGCTATTGCATCAAGCTCGTCAATGAAGATTATAGCGGGTGCATTTTTTTCTGCCTCTTCGAATGCCTTGCGCAGATTAGATTCCGACTCACCGGCCAATTTTGACATGATCTCAGGCCCATTGATTAAAAAGAAAAAGCTTCCGCTCTCGTTGGCAACCGCTCGAGCAACTAAGGTCTTTCCAGTGCCAGGAGGTCCATAAAGCAGTATTCCACGAGGGGGCTTCACACCAATAGCTTTGAATAGCTGGGGGTGACGAAGAGGTAACTCCACCATTTCTTTAATTTGAGCTAGCTGCTTACGACAACCTCCTATGTCGTCGTAGCCTATTTCGTTTAACTTTTCCTCCTCATCCTATAAGCGAAAAGTGAATAGTTTGATCAAGCATACCTCTCGTTTTACAGGATCTCCTTCTGTGTGAATAATGGTATCCGGGGCAACAATGCAATACGGCGATGGATCGGTTTCAATCACTTTGAATTCGACGGCTCGCATCCCACCGCGCACGATAAAAATGTCATCTTTTCGTATAGGTCGGTAGGCAGCTAAAAAGTACGGCTTCAAAAATACTTCATAAAGATTCCTAAAAATCCATTAGCATACAACTGACAGTACCCAGTGAGACCAACAATCGTATCATCGATTGGCAAAACATGGATACGTTTTCCGTAAACTATATCGGGACAACCCACTGTGGTGACAATATCTCCAAGCCTCACTCGTAGGTTGCTGCGAACACAACGATTGAATCGAATTCGGTCATCAGGGCATGTCTCATCGACAAGAGCAACGCAGACTGTCTCTCTTCTTTTTCTACCCTTAATCAAGACAGTATCGCCGCGAAACAGTTGCAACTCATCCATTTTAGCCTGAGATAGTGATTATTGTGACAGAATACTTACCTGAGATAAATAAACAACTGAGTTATCATCTTTTATAGGGTCGTCAACAATCAAGCGATTGGGTTTACGCCTTTTTCCCGACAAGGGATCGTTACTTGTATCTCTGTAGGGGAATGATAAGCGTGATAATCAGAAATTTTTCAGCAAGAAGATATAGATGACTTTCAACACAACACCTCGACTTACGCATTCAACGCACACATTGATACCAATAACGAAAGTAACTAATGTCAACAGTTATGCTACGGTACATACATAAGTACGTTTAAACTAAACGTGATTCAGAATTCAAATTCTATTGGATGGGCTACTTCAAATGAGTCGTTATTGCAACAAAGTGAAAACCTTTAGAAACTCTAAACTACTCGTGCCACTTAATTTGTAATTCGGTGGTGAGAATGTATATAGAGTGGCAGTAAATAATGCCTAGAATGATTCAATGTGCATTTAATACTTAGTAGTCATTTCGTTATTTTTGACAAATTAAAGCTTTTGAAGAGATGCAGTAGAATAATAATCCTGTTCAGTATTCTGTTGCTCATGTTATTTTGCTCCTGTATAGTTCTCATCTAGTGAGTTAAAATATCTAATTTGGACATCTGGACTATCATTTCTTCTTCCTCATAAAAACCTGTTAGTTGTTTGGGAAAAGACAGGATGACTTTATATTTTTAGTTGGTGAACTTTCGGATGTAAACCACTCCGTGACCACTCTGAGCTCAACTCGAAACTGCATAAAAATCTGCTACCCAGATATCTGAGGCTTGTTTAACTAAATTTTAAAGCTAGGTGAACGGATAAACCCTAGTAAACCAGATGTGATTGCCATAATGGGGGCTCGTTTAACTTTGTTTGTGCAAGATGATGAGCTCAGCCCAAAGACATACAATGGTAGGGGTTAGTAGCATTCACATTCGTCAAGAAGTAGGAGGGGTGAGCAACATTGTCAATCAGAAACGACATCTCATTCCCGTTTGTGAACACCATATCTCACAAAAGTAGTATGTGTGTTTCCGATTAATATGTGAGTGACAGCCGCCTTTGCTTGGTTTAGTTTATTGAAGCTCTCACCTTAGGAAATTGATATTTCACTACTTGGAAGGCGTTTAATACTGAGTGGTTCTAATCAATCCGTCATAAACTAAAGCTAAATTAGTGAAAGGTTTACTGGTTCCTTGCTCAAGCAACAGCCTATTAAAACAGCGAAAATATTTGTCTCAGTGCAGCATATAATAGAGCCAATGAATATGACCATAACATTGGTTTGTCTATATATATTCTAAATTCTAACCTTTGCAAACCCGACATGTAGTCGTCTTCACAAACATCGGATATGCACTACCAGAAAATAAAAGTTATAGAGCGTCACTGGATAAAGTTCCAACAAACAGAACCCAAAAACTTCACAAAAATACAACCAGTCATCTACCAGTTAACTGCCGAATCTCCTATAGAGTATTCAGCAAGTGGAGCTCTCCGCTCCAACTCACTGTTGCAGCCCTATTTGTCGCAACGTTCAATAAACGTTAGATCGTATAACGTTTTCTCGTCATTTGGATTAAAACAGGCCATCTGATCTTCTGTCCTTATCACACTAAAACTGCTCATACATACTTTACCCTTCATCTTTTGTTGCTTTCTGACTTCTTATTGTTTTGAGTTCACTCGTTAGATATGGATGGACAATGCTGGAAACTTTTTTAATCAGAGTGACCTTATTGGAGAGAATTATGTGATCCGGTTCAAAATCGAGTTTTCTATCAGTTTGTTCCATTTCATAGTTTGTATATTTTTATGTCTAGCTTTTCAGACAACTTTTACTGAAGTTTTACTCATAGATCTCATTTCAGTTAGGCAACATAGTATTTAATTCTGCTATATATAAGCCGAGTTTTGGAGTACGAAGTGATAGACGCATATACTCAGCTATAGACAACTGTAAGGTAATAAAGACTTATCAGAATACAGAAAAGAATACACCCGAATATCTGTGACTGATGGCGGTGTCCCTGAGACAGTCCCAAAATGAAATATACATCATCTACCACAAACGAAGTAATGAGTCACCTAGGGACCCAGCAACAATGAAACACGACGACCGGGGAAGTTTTATTAGTGCAGATGGCGGTTTGGTACCCAGGCAACCGGGTGCATGCAACATCTGGTTTAATTCAACAAGATGTGTAAGAATATGAAATGAATAACCTCGCCACAGGTCTCCACCACTGAAGGGAGAGAGCGTTTAAAGAGATCTTTGTTGTAAATTAGGAATATGGACTCTAGTGTAAATTTTTTAGTAGATACAGGTGGGGTAACCAGTACCATTCCCGAAACTGTGTTTGGGTGATAGGTATCCCATCTCGCATCTAAAGTTGCCAACAAAACTAAATCACAGCTTCTATTTGCAAACTGTAATACTTGATTTAGGATTTTAAGGGGACTTCCACTGGTTTTCTCAGTCAGTGATTTAGATCTCGTAGTATGTGGATAGATGTTGTAGAAAGACACGAAGTTCCAGTTAATGCAAAGTAGCAATAGCTAGTACGTTATACCATAGGTTATGGAGTTGTATTGTCCTTAAGGTCAGTTATGTACAAACCCTATGTGATAACGATTCTCGTATGATAATTAGCTTCACGTACACATAGGGCTGATCGGATGCATTTAAATGGAGAAGTCGATACGAATAACCAGACAGGAATAGAACTTAAATAATCCAACAATCGGTGAGTGTTCAAACGGCCTGGAAGTGGGAGAGAAAGTTCAACCGCAAATCAAACATGAATACACAAATACGTGTACAATGTAAAAGGTGATGTGATCAGGAGAAAAGCTGAGCCTCTTCAAGGTAAACAGAGTGAAGTTAGTTTGCTTAACGTGGTGTAAATCGCCTCCTTAATATCATCTGAAAGTTTTCAAAGTATGCCGATGGAGTTTCCAAGCCGAACATCGATTGACTCTTAACGTTTTATAATTTATCATAGAGCTTGTCCTACAATAAAACCTGAAGGCGTTCCGGTATCTGAAAGACAGAGAGAATCAACTCCTGATAAATTAATAATCATCACGTTTGAATTTGGCCACATGGTACAGCTAGACATAGTTCCGCTATATAATAGCCAATTAATCCCACACGTCCATATAGTCTCGAATAAAAATTAAGGTGACTGGTGAGCGTCTAAGTATTATAGATCTCCCCACAAGAATGTGACCCCAGATAGGTACCCAATACCACACGTAGTTAATTTTCTAAGTGACCCAAAGAGTACAAAAATCTTTACTATGATTGATTTAGTCAGAATATATCATAACATCTGTGTAGTTAAAGAAGATATCTTCAAGATACTAATCGCCATGTTTTGGGATTCTTTGGGCCTGTGTCATACGCGGTACACACATTATAAAGGTTTATGGACAACTTACTTTGGGAAGTGTCTTTTAAACGATACTTTACGAGCCTGCGCTTTCCAAAAATGTCTAGTCCTAGCTTAGTGGATCTAGTTTATAGTCCAAAGTAGGAAACGCAGAGGATTACTAAAGGTAATATTTGGTGACAGAAGCACCAATTTAATAGGAAGCGACGAGGAGGTGCAGAAGCGTTTGAAGGACTGTGAAGGAAAAATTCACGAGAAGTTAATGAAAAGAGACACTGAGTGAAAATTCAACAAGGGTTTTTGTTTAACTGACTTTTGGGGAAATCCAGTTGCCTAAAGATGGAAGCATACAAAGCACTTGGCGAGTATGTTTTGGTAAGGGTGATCGAAGAAGTATGTAGCGGTAAATAATCCCCAAAATAAATAGCTGCATAGGCTCTCGACATTGATGCTGACTATGTTTGTTTTAGCGGACACTACTAGTTGAAGGCGCGGTCACGCATCACCACCAGACCACGACTCGAACCACCGTGGGTAGCATCTCTCTCTAGTTTGCCAGCCTAGACGTTGCTATCCCATTGAAGCTCTGTATACGATCAAATATAATTTCTCTTCCATCCTACAGTGCCTTCTGATTTCTCCTCATTCGTGAGAGTGAGTCCATTCGACAGAAGTGGCTCTGGTTGTACGACAAGCGTAACTTGGTCATATACCCGAGTACACTTCAAGTACATCAGGACACTACAGATCTGAGATTAATGGGAGAATCCAAGAGTAAACCTACATGTCGTCGATATTGTACTAATGGCGGAGAAATCAACGTCAGATCGCTGGCCGCTTGGGGCCCATATGGGTGAGAACAATCTTTTAATGACTATGGAGGTAAAAACTAGAAATGGATTGTTGACCAGAGATATGCGGAAGCTATGTTTGCTAGGAGGCTGTTATGATAAACACCTAATGAACCATTAGGTAGGCGGTTTTCCCACTCAATGGAAACTATTGTTAGTATAGCTGAAGCTCACAGACATGCTGCGGAAAATTTCGGTGCTTCATCTAAGGTATGGTCGGAGTACATGATAAGCGTCTTTCAGGGTTACTACTGTAAGTTCTGGAAGACAACTATCCGCACAACTTGCTTGAAGTAGTAGGTGTTAAATGTGTAGCTTCATTTGTATATACGCATTCTTCTCTATTATCTAACTGGGGTTTTTAAACATAATTTGCATCATGTTACTCAAGTAAGGTTACATAACACAGCTATCAAGAGAGCTAGCACATTGACGTTATTGAATGCTGTTTAGTTGAATCATCGTCCGTTGTTGGACCCCTCACTTCTCACGTTGAATCAGTCGTGACATTCGCTGAATGGAGTGGTAACCAATATACGTTCAGAAGTACAGAATACTGTTTACTAACTTACTGTTTAAGACTTGTTTATATCTTGTCAAAGCCAGAGAACTTGTACTGCTTTTATAAACGCTGTATTATCAAACAATCAAGTGTTATCACTGTTGATTTGACTTCAGGGATAAGAATAACTAGTATTCTGAAGGCTTACAATCGTGACCAATTAGGCCTATCCGAATAGCTTACTTGACAACAACATAACTCAATTTAGGATTGATCAATTTCGATGTTCGCTTTAGTTTACATGCTATTTCTGTTATTGTACTCATTTTACGCATAACATATTTGTCTTCGTTCCTATCGCCACATCGTTGGAAATATTTTGTTTTATCAGTGAGCTTTAGGTCCATGAAGACTAACAGCTTATTTGTCGAGGAAATCAAAAACAATTAGGTAGTCAGGCTATGTGTGTTAATACATCTTAGTGAATCGTAAGCAGTGGGATGCCAAATGTCGGTGAAAAATAAATGACAAGTGTAACAAGGTCATTTTAACTGTGACGGAAACTGAGAAAACAAACGTATCATATCGATTATATTGCATGCTTAAATATGTATATGCCAGCAATGTATCTTATGAGAGTACTATGACGTGTGAAATGAGTGTGTGAATGGTTGGTGACTAGAAACGCGTGTGCTTGTGTTTTTTAAATTTTGTTTGCAGGCTCACACCCAGGATCTCAAATCAAGTAATCTGAAGAAGAAATAACGTCTACGTCCTTCTTTCCGGGGAGTGTCAGAAAAGTTTAACATTGGTACTACTAAATGTTGATTGGTTGAATCGAGTCCCATTGTTAGTAGACATTGGTTCTCTAACGATTGAGTGAGAGTTTTTGTTGCGGTTAGAGTCGATTTTATTCAAAAGTACATTTCTAATTATTTTGCATATTTATTGTATTGTTCTAGACCACCACATATGTTACATGTTTGTGTATCCTTACAACAGGAAGTTAAAGTAATTAATAGTTTTCTGACGACTCGTTGTTACTCCATTGGGTTGTGGGATAATAATCAGAGTTGATACTCGATTGATTAGACGCTTTTGTTCCGTATAAGGATCACATTAGTATTGTGAACTCCAGTAACCGCTCAGTCGTGGCAAGTCAGTCGGCTGGTCTGACACTACCCGTCAAGAAAGCCAGTGAGTTCATACTATCGAATCTTTCTTAGTTGAACTGAATTCCATTGTCAGCCGGCATAATTTCCGGAATTTTCCAAATAAAACGAAACGTGTTGTAATTAGCAGTCGATATTGTTCAGTAGGATAATCTTATTTATTGTACACATATTAAATTGAACTGTTTTTGACTTCATTTGTTTTATTGATGCTGATGAACTAAGTAATTGTGCAGTGACAACATACTGCCTTCATAGATCTTTAAACTTGTCGTTATGCATTTTCAGTTGGCTACCCTAGTATATACAGTATTCTGTGGTCTAACAATCCATTTAGCTATAATGGAGTAACTTGTATAGTTTGACACTGCCTTCCCAGATTATAAATACAAAATAATCTGCTATTTCAATCTTTGAGACACACGTATCCCCGTCATACTATGAAATTTAATTGTATCCATCCAATTGTACTTCTGGAAACAAGAAGCCATGGGAAACAGTAATACGCTTTACCTAGTATATAAGCGTAAAACCAGGATTCAAAATAAACTAGATCAAAAGTCCTAGTAGAAGCTGATGATATAGACACAATGCGAGTTTGAATAAGGTCGAAATTGAAAAAGGACTAGATGTAAACAATACGTCCGCCTATCCAGTATTGGTGCTTTGTACAACGAATTGTGGAAAAAATAATCTTAAACCCTTAAAATTTCGGTCTCTTGGATTCCACAAACAAAGGTAAGAAGGAAAACGAAATATTTACGGTTAAAAATAAACAAAGTATGAAAGTGAGTGCAAAAATTTGATCGAAATTCAGTTGGAAGAAATAATCTCTAGACAGCAATTAGCAAAGTTTTAAATGCTCAAGGGATTTGCCGCATCCGTCAACAAAACTCGTGAGTGTAACCCAGCCTTATGCACGCTGCTACTCTTAACAAAAAATTGTGAGTGCCAAACGGCAAGTAGATTCTTTCAGTATGGAGACTGAATTCATCTTATTCACCATAATTATGTGTTTTTACAAAGCTTGATTCATTGTAGCTGAGGTCAGATATATACAACCATGCGAATTAATCCACGCCAAACACTATGTTCTCCACATAGGTAATATACATAACAAAACCTTCCTACATCAACACCCATATTAAGGTTACGAGACCGTAACTTCAAGAAAATCCTTTATCTTGATCGGCTATAATGCCATGAATTAAATACATTCGTTAATCACACAAGTAATATGTCAATGCAATACTTGCCTACGATTTCAAGAATGTACGATACTTAACAGAACTTTCAAATTCTAGAAATTTATGCCCTTTGTTAAAAAAATGTCCAACTAATATGCAGTCTACAAAATTCTATCAGGATTGAGTAACGACGTAATTTGTTATAATCTTCGAATTATTCGAGAACTTTCCGATTATTACAGCATTGAATATGTAAATCCTGCTCAGGTAGTATATATTATACTGCCCTATAGAACGTAAATGTAAGCTCAAACAATATTAGTTATGCCTTCTAAATGTCTGGGCCGCCAGCCAGTAGCAGCGTTGATGGTGTTTCACCCTAAAATTTCCTATGACAATGAACAAAAATGTAATATGAAGACAATAAATAATTTGGCAGACATACGTATAGGGAAACAGTTAGTCAAAACAAATAAATAACTGCCTTTCATCGGCTTTAGACTAAACATTCTAGATCCACCAACAAACCAGCAGGGAGAAAGATCATGGTCCAAAACAAACGACACGAAGTGCAACTTGTATATGACCAAGTCACGTTTGTCGCATAACCAAGATAGTTAATAACAATTAAACCCTCACTTAAAAGTGAGAGCGAATCATAAGGGAATGATGAACAGACTGCATATTTGAGAGCAAGTAGAGCGTTAACGGGATATAAACATCCAGACTGGCTAAATAGAAAACGATTTGCTTTCCACTTGGTGTCTTGTCGTTATCTGATAATGGTATTCAACCGATCACCTTTAGCTAGTTATGTCTGCTTAAACAAAAATGATCAGCATCAATGACGAGAGCCTATGCAACCATCTGTTTAGGAGAAATTTTGCAGTTACAGACGTTTATTTAGTAAACTGGGTGACTAGATAGCTTATAAGACCCGATTCGATATATAAACATTAAAAACACTAGATAGGATGATTTGAATTGTTACTCCACAATAATGGCGTCTGTGAAATGTAATAACTAGTTCTTATGTGGCCTCACGAACAAAAGTAAATTCTTGTTAAATCAATGAGATCATGAATTTTTTTGTATTGAGTAGCTTCCACTTTAGATTGCTAGGCTACTAGCCAAATAATTCTGATCCAGTTTCTCCAAAACTATAATATTTCAAACAGCTGATGGCTACATTAGCCTGTTCTGTGAAAGCCTGTTCACCGCGGCATTCCACGCCCAAAGAAATCCAAACGCGCTTAAACCCAAAGAAATCTACTGAGTTAGATGTTGTCGGTTTCTGTTTATACTGCTACTGGATTCATAAATGCGTCAGGTTCAACATATATATATACTATCAGTAACTCCACCCTCGTCAATCGCCATGTTTCTGGCACACACTACAGTCGCATGCCACATGCATAATCAAGAAGTCCAGAAGAAAGATATTTGAACCCCATCCTGACTGAACAGTTCTTAGCACAGCGTTGTATGAGTCTATGCCTAGGTTACTGTTCCGATTATTGTTTATTTACGACCCACTGTCTACGATGGAGCTTGAAACCTTGCCGTATGCGGTTGTGAATGGAAAACGGAACTAACCGGTACTTCAAATATTGAACTTTTAAACGGATCAGATGTGTCCCGTTCAAGAAGTGCGTTACATGGTCACTTTCCACAATAGTTTCATACAAAGACAATAGGAACTTATTGCTTTTTAATTTCGTGTGTCCATAATAAGCTCATGTATAGTAAATTAAAATTTCAAATATAAATACCCTAGGTGTTCCAAGTGTGTTTGTAATTGGTATATTAGTTTTGAGTCAGAAATACAAGCCTCTAAATTCTTAACTTAATAGTAGAAAACGTCGAATTAATAGTTTATATATTAAATAACTCGAGTTTTCAGGAAAATGAACTGTCGTGAATCAGACATTAATTTTTATCAACACTTAAATGTTCATGTTCAAGCTCGGAAGTTTGATTTTAATACCCCCAAAATTTTCAGAATTCGCAGAAAGAGATGCTATATATATACTTAAACATTGTGATTGTTCCTTTTTGATTCGAAGACATTGGTCACTTTAAATAAGCTTTGTTCCTCCACTGCGATAAATTGACTTTATTATCGTTTGAAAGATGCAAAAATATAAATTCTGAGTAATAAACCTTTGGATTTTATGTTAACATGAAAATGCATTGATTGTACTAGTGTTTTTTGAGGTTATACGCGATTTCGCTCAGGATTCACAGTAAATATTTCGTGATTTCACTGAGATTAATCGAAATATTCGTCCCAAGTTAGATGCTAGAGATGGAATTAATCTAGCTCAGAGAATAACTTCAAAATTCTCCTGAATTTCAATCTCTCATCACTTCTCACATCAGAAATGTAGTAAATCTGTATTAGTAACGTTCTAAATACAGTTCACATTCAGGATAACGCTGAATTTACATTCTCACCAAGATTTGCCGATAAAAGCACATTGCCTAACATTTCAAGTGAATATGAAATCAATACACCAAGGAAAGCATATTTAGTGAATGTTAACTTTAATGACAAACATCCGCCATTGTTTCAAAGGGAAGCATTATAAATGATATAAAAATAACTGTGCAGCTGCTCTAGGAATGATGTTCTATACCTAATCTGCATTATTAGCACAGAACAAACTGTCATATTCAACCTCTTCAGTGTATGTTTTTCAAATCACCTGTTCTTTTTAAGGGGGTGGATGTATATTAACTGTATAGATTATATATTGTCTATGGCTGTCTAGAAATACTATCTCGCTCGGCTAAGGGCTGTGGTGATATTTGGATTAGAAGTAAGATTATATGACATAATTTCGCTACTAGCCATCCTATGGAGACTGATTCGTAATTCAAAATTATCCAAATAAATAGAAATCAATTGAAAGCAGTATGTTTTCATTCTTTATACATTAACGACGCCTTTGCTATTACATAAGCATTAAAACTGTTTTTAAAAGTATTTAGTACGACTTATTTTAACGTGAGCTTTGAAATTTTTAATTAGATTACTTCTGCTGACTGCTGGGTTGTACACTGTTGAGTCACTTTAGAGATCAATCATAGTATTATATTTCTGAACACTGAGTATCCGCGACCCCACAAGAAATCAGATACAGGACTTCCAACTATGTAGTAAGCGCCTGATCTTTAAACAATCAAGCTTGAATTGAAAACTTTACCTCTATAACTCCAGTCATCTCTTTGCCGAACTGCGTCCTTGTTTTATTCTATAATCTTTGGTATCACGTTTAGTGAATTTAGGCTAGTATACATGTTTCCCAATTTCTTAAACAGACATTTAGCTATTCCTGACGTACATCATAGACAATGTCGTACTATTAGGTGTTGCTACGTATAAATCTAAAGTTTGTTTTGTTCCAGATCGGTTGTTTTTGACCACTGTTAATTAAAATGTTCTAGGTTTCAGTTGAAAATTACAGTAAAATTCATATTTTGATTAATCGTCAAATGGATATTAACTGGATACATCTTTGTTTTCGTTTCCAGCATGAAGCCAGCAGCAATGAAAAAGTTCAGCACCAGTCATTCTTCCCCATTACCACCTAGTGAGCCTGGAACTCCTAAGAGACCAGTGCCTGGACCAGCTTCTCCTTGGCATTTTTTAGACCTTTTGCTGTTTTCAACTCTTCGACGACCCATTTTTGTTGATCCGGCCATTAAAGCTGGCATATATCTTTGTTTGGCTGCTGGGGTTTCCCTTTTGTTTGATTTCGTGAGAGCTCCGCCAACCTACTTTTCGAATAAGCATAACCCATTCAATAAGATTTTTGTGAAATTGGGATGGGCCTGGACATGTGGTTGTCTTGCAGCCTTTGTAATTGTTTCTTCCTTTGTGTATACGGGCGGTAATATCAAGCTTATGCGCGCACATATTTTACGCTTGGTTATCGGCTCTGGTTGTTGGTATACTGTTACTGGATTTATCAATTTAGTTCACGACTGGTCTGGTCATTGTCATCCAGCATCCATAACTTTATTGAACGGACTCCGTCCTAACCAGCGAGCATTATGTCATCGAGCTGGAGGTGTTTGGCTGGGATTTGATATATCAGGTCACTGCTTTTTGTTAGTTATGTCTAACCTATGGATAATGGAAGAACTAAGCTGTATGCAACACTGGAATAAACTCTCTGATATTCTGCAGCTGAATAAAAGCAGTGAATCAAACCAGTCTGTCAATATCAATGGAATTCGGAGTGTTTCTGCACGAGAACTGAACATAATGCGCTCAGCTTATCGAAGGCTAACGACTATTATTCGTCTAGTATTTTCGTTTACGGCTTGCTTGTCCATGCTATGGGATATTATGTTTCTTTCAACAATCATCTATTTTCACACTATGCCATCAAAGCTTTTGGGTACAGCATTCGGGGTGGCCTGTTGGTTCTTATTTTATCGAATTATCTTTCACAGTTGCCCGACTGGATCTTGGGGTGGTTTGGCTCCTGGACTACCCGGTGATGGCCCGATTAAATTCGTACCTAATTAGTTATTTCCACAAAATACTACTCATTACTCTTTGTATAGAACACCACAGACTTCATGAATGCTTTAGTTTAGTTTTTCGGAACACATCACTCCTAATATTCTATACATCTTTAGAGTATGGTATTATACTGGCCGATATGATAACTGCCTTTGAGTTTTTGTAACTATCATGTTGTATATTGTAGTTACAATAAAATTTGTGAGAGCAAAGTCCTTTTAGTATTTAACCTTGTGGGGTACGTTTTCGTGCCCATATTGCATCAAAAACTGTGAGTTCTTACAGCTTTTTACACATATTCTGAAGTTCGGAGAGGATCGGTTGTATTTTCGGATTTGAAAGCCATTTGTCAATCGTTGTTATTTTTATTGGACTAAAAAAATCAAACAGCTTTTCCACGAAACTCGCATGCTTGATATTTATCAACTTTTAATTGTGAATATCATAGTTAAAGACTTTGTAGATTAGCAAGTTTTCTCAATTATCATATTCACATTAAGATTTTGTCTCCGGTGTGTATATCCGGGAAAAATATTGAAGTAGTCAACTAGTCCCACCAATGGTTAAGTTATATGATGCCACAAATCAACACTTCAGCATTACTTTGCACCATTGCGTCGCAGATTGCTTACTAAATGTAGTGAGATTTCCATTTAGTACATCAAGGAGCTTTGAAGTATCACGTATAGATCATATAGTTACACATTTTTCCTACTCATATGTACAATAAAGCATGAAAACTTTGAATAAAAGCTCTCATATAATTTTCTCATACAGTCATTCTACAAACATATGAATGTCTACACACCGAGGAAGTAGAACGTTAAGACGAATTGTGGTTGGTACAATCATCAGTAAGTTGATTGGTGTGCATTATACATTCTCAGG
This sequence comes from Schistosoma japonicum, assembly GCA_025215515.1. Classification (NCBI taxonomy): domain Eukaryota; kingdom Metazoa; phylum Platyhelminthes; class Trematoda; order Strigeidida; family Schistosomatidae; genus Schistosoma; species Schistosoma japonicum. Next base: position 38,319,798 of record CM046069.1, on the reverse strand, counting down.
ATAATGTAGTTGAACATGAACCCAAGTTTACCATACACTATAATTCACACATCCTTTATTATCATCATGTATCCACAAGATTCCTCAGCGCAGTTCAACATTCGTTGTATTGATTATTTACGTTAAATCTAAGTAATATATGACTTATTTCCGGGATAATGAACATTTGTGATTGGAGTATTTTCTTCAGTTGTTTGGGGACCCAATTTACCAACTACTGGATCATTATTTCAAAATCTGCTCCAGTGGCTTTTCGTTGGGTAGTTGTATGGCACTATTACCTTTCCTTTGGTGCAACATCAAATACAGTATAAAAATGTATGCTAGTTGACTTATTTACTGGTTAAAAACTCTGTTGAATGAACTTGAACTTTTATCTGTGATTTATGCAAGGAAAACCACAGTACTACATCAAGTTCGTAAGTTTTTACTTATATATATATATGCAAAATATATGTATTGTAATGTGTCTTTAACTTAATTTCACGAGTTTGAATGTGTTTGCGACGAGTTTTTTTCTGAAGTTTTTAGTTATGACGGTTTTTAGTAACTTCTTCATTGTCACCTTCTTAAGGTACTCAAATGATTATCATCGTCACTCGTGATCACGATTGCTAGAAGTGCTAGTACATCTTTGGATTGTTTATCGTAAATCTCGAGTCCTCAGAGTAACAAAACCCAACCACTAAATAAGAACGTTGAAATTATTACTTACGAGGTAATGGTGAACAAATCATTCTTAACATACAACATAAAGCAAGACAATCGGATTGAACCAGGTTTAGTGTTTGTAACGACTTTATTAATTAAGGGATTATTCATAGATCACAGCTCGAAATCCACGAGGGTACTATATAGGTGTTTTGTCCTAGCCCGTTTTTCAGTACTACATGTGTATACTAGATCATGGCCAATACAGATACTTTTCACAGAGTACTAAATTACCGAGTCACAAATCTTGAATTCAGTGGTTTATATTTCTTCCATAAGTATTTATGGAACTTTACTTGTTATATTGAGCTCAGGTTAGCAAGCTGACTGCAGAATAATAGGGTACTAGGTTTGGTTGCTAACTTCATGTTAGAAGTGTTGATTGCATAATAAATGAAGTAGTGATTGAAGCACAGCTTCCAACTAGTGGGTGGTAGGTTTGAACTTCTGTCACACCTACTTTAGTTTGGATATTTAGGTAGTACCTCTCCACTTCCCATAGTACAACTCACGTTGGGTACATAAATCTGCATCTAAAATGAGTTACAGAAAAACTGAGTTGTTCTGTTTCATGTTATCGTTGAGATAATGGAAGTTATAATGGGCTGTTACCTACTCCATCGACCAATTTGTTAGTCTAATAAGAAAGCATTTTGTTATTACTAAAATAAATGGATTGTAGTAATTATTGAGGCATCCATTTTCTCCATCACTTAAAAGGTAAGGGATATTTATTCCTAAAACTCAAACCGGCGCGACTTACTAAGTTAGTTACATAACAGTCATTACCACGTACAAGTACTTATGTTGCATCTTGAGTTACATTTCTGTTCGCTACTAAACTACTTGTCGAATTTGATCTAGTGCATTCAGACCAAAAAACTTGTCGTCAGATTCTGAATTCATAAGCCACTAAAGTGAGTCTATACTGAACTTGTGTCAAAAAACCTACAGCAAGTTAATCGTGATCCGAATAACTTAGTGGTAGTGTCTATTACCGCGATGAATTTAAATAAAGTAAGGACCAACAAATCAGTCGAGATTGCAAAACATATCTCAGATATTTGGCCAATTATAATCATAAAAAAGTGAGGCAGTTGATCGATGTTTTAAACATAATTACTCGAAATGAAAAAAGTGCGACTTATTATTATCGGACCTAACAAAAAACACCCAACACACTACTTACGATGTTCTCATTATCTTTAAATAGGACTTTTGGATATCATAACTGACAATTGTTTTTAAAATGATTTCAGCGATCTAATTTTAAATAACAATCTAAACAACGTTTCTTCTAAAATCCTGGTTCCAGTTCCTCATAAATTTCTAAACATGTTTGTTTTGTATATAAAAATTGATGATCTAGCAGGATGTAGTTAGATTTAGATGCATCAACAGGTGATGACATTGTAACAACAGTATTTAATCAACTAAGATGACTGCAATAAATAAATTTCCTATCTTCAGGACGATGTTGTGTATACTAAAAGTTGAAACTAGTTTATACAGCAAGTCTAATCAGTCAAACTTCTAAGACACGACACTTTCGTATCAGAAAATGCATTTTTATTATCATCACTACCCACATTGTGAACATCTATGAGATTTATTTTACATTGTTTAAGAGAAACAATTTTCAGACTGATCTACAGTTAAAATTTGAACTACCTGGTGAACTTATTAATTATTCAAATTACAAGATATGACGTACCACTCATTAGGGAAAGAACATTCGTAAGTAAGGAAACGCTAAAACGCAAGTGTTGAGACCCGCCATATATATTCTGTTTGAAGCGTAAGGTGTTCACAATGTAACAGATCGTATGCTTATAAAGGTAGATGTCGTCCTGATGACGAATGGAAAGTTGAGCTTTAAATTCAGCGAGAAATAGCCTATTTTAAAGATGGCGAACGGTCGTTTAAGTTAAACCAAATGACTTCACAATTTCACCCACTGGAAAAATGCGGTGAGCTCTTTCAGAATGAGCATTTACTTTATTGAAGTTGTATTTCTCATAACTTAGTGGTTACATCACAATATCAACAAACATTTGATTTGTACGCAGGAAGTAAAGTAGATAAACGAACAAATCACTTTACCTAAAGGATCTTTCCAATTCTGGGGGCTACAGAAATTTCAAACAGTATATAAAAACGTCCGTTAACTTATATCAATTATGAAACAAGAAAGTACGTATGAGTAGCTTCGAAGTCATTTATAAAGTACTAGGTTAAGATGGTAAGTATATTGATGAGACTGTAATTCTCCATTCAAGTAGTTGGGACACATGCTACACTCGTCTTAGCCGACACCTTGTAGCAACTAGTACGAAAAGACTATGAACGAACAGGTGCCATATGTCTACACAGCAACTAACTATATAACAGGGTTGAATGGAGAAATCCATACTTCTTCGTTTGGGTTCAGTAAGTAACTATAATCTCTTCTTGGAGGGCTAGGTGATACGGCATAGAATACATTTGAGACCAGCAGAGGTATTCACTGAATCTTAGTATAATCCCTAATCACTTAACAATGTTGATTACACTTCTAGTGTTCAGTTTACTAGTGACATTTTTATTTCAATCTTTCAGCCCTGTTAGTTTTTTTTCTCAATGAAGTGTAGCAACTTGAGCTTACTGTATACCTATGTTGTTCAAGAATGATGTCGATTATTTGAGACATGCTACTTTATTGGTGAAGTTGACAAAACAGCGTGGCGACAAATAAAATTTATGTTCAATAGTTAAAAGTCCTGTAGAATAAAATGTCTTTTAATATAAGGCTCTATAAAAAATAATTAGCATAGAATAAAACTTAGTGTGCACAAAATGAATCTTCGAATAGAAGTTAGAAAAAATAAGATGTACTATATACAAGACTATACACAATGTCCAGTGACTCTATTTGGTATTTTATCCAAACTTTTCGAGTGTTAACGAAAATGCCTTTTAATCATCCACAGTTAGATCAATTGAAATATCTGAAGACAATAAGGGTAAAGGCTGACCTAATATAGCAGCTGTGACTGGACCAGGAGCCAGAGGGTGTACAGACTTTTCTTTTAACCAAGGAGCAAGAGTTTCAATACTATTCACTGGACGAATCTCATTGGTATTAGTTAAGCTACATGAAGTATGCGGAGTCTCTTCAAGTGTGGGACTGTCACTAGTGATCGGCATGTAATATAGACTATCCATTATTTGTATGTCTTTCGAGGTTTCGTTGTTACTATTTGAACGAACGGTTTCGGAAGTATCTGACATATTAGATGGGTTTGTGGATATTCGCTTACTGAACGTTGAACGGTTAAATTCTTTTAATTTCCGTTTAAGCTTTCCAGCTCGTCGCCTATCCAAAGACATTATACAGCTATCTAGTTCATCTGAATCCGTATGAATTTCTTCGTTATTACATTGAGATACAATGTCCTTAACAGAAGAGTTTGTAGTAGCACTATTTGGTAGGTAAATACATACTTTCTTGACAGATTTTCCTTTCGGTTGTTTTTCGCAGATACAAATATTAGGAAGCTCTAACAAGTCACTGACATTATCATTATTATTAGAGTTGGAATCATTGTTAGTCATATTTTCATCTTCAGAACATGAGTATTCTTGTGATTTTTTAGGAGCATCTTTATGATTGGAATGCATCTCATGGTGGTCACAAGTAGTCTCAGCATCCATAGAACTAAGTTCGAATGAGTTCGAGGAAGTAGGTAGATAAAATGAAACACGCTGCAAACTTGAGGCAGAAACATTTTCATTTAGTAAACTATCCGAATCGTCAAAGATTTCTTGTGCAGACTGAGATTTATTACATTGCGGGTACTGGATACTATCATCATTGATAGAAGCTGAAGAGGTGTTATTTCTAGTGATATTTGTATTAGAAATAGGTGGGTGTGTCGTAGTATGTTCTTCACAAGTTTCTGGTGGCGAATTTAATAAAGGTAAGCAGTTAGAAATGACAGTATTTGCGATCACTGGAGACGCAGCTGACTGATTAATTACAACTGAAGATTGTTCTGAATATTCATTATCGATTTGAGTGATGTTTTCTACCACGTTCTCAGAAGTTGATGTAAATGATGCCTGTACATGTGTGTGAACAAATATATCATTATTTGGTGGTAAAGTACTATTTGAAATTTGGTTATCCTGATTGATGTTCGCTTTATCGTGAGATTTATAGTATTTAGTATCGCCCGAATACGAGTCCTTTTTGGATTCATTGCTGATTATAATGGAATTAAAGTGATTATTGTCAAGTTCATACGAACTTCGAACACATGACTTTATGTGCTCTACTTCTCTAGGCGATTTCGCATCTACATCTATAGAATCAATCTCAAACTTCCTGTTAGTGTTAAGAAGAGTAGCCGACGGACTAACAGAGGAGGATGATTTATCGTCACTAATTTCTTTAATATTTGCCTTCAACAAAATGGAGTTGTATATTAGAGTCGACTGATCAGGTAAATTTTTAATAGTTGACAATTTCTCAGTTGATTGATGACTGTAAACGTCTAAAGCAGAAAACTCGGATGAATTTCCTATGACATCAGTACAGCTGGAAGGATGATTGACAATATGCGACGCAGTGGACTTAACATTAATATCAGAAGTATCATTTAACTGATCGTTTAGCAATGTCTCATGAGAAAAGTTATTTGCGAAAGAACTACATGCGTCGTCCTTATGGTTACTATTATTACTATTAACCATGGGAGAGAGCTCTATGTTTAAGTTAGATTTTGACATTCTGGTCAAAGTACCTTGTGAAAACGTTAGTTTTGAGTAGACAAACTCTTGTGAATGACTGCTGGAAGGACAAGTGCTTTGATTGGTATATTCATGTAAGTTTGTTTGGACTAAATGTTGGGTAAGAACAAAACTAGGATGATTCGGTGGCCAAGGAGATAGAGGAATTACGTTATGTTCTTTCAGAAGAGAATGAGAAGAATTGTTTCTGGAACCATATGGAACACTTAGAACAAGACATGGTAACTTTAAATTTCTATATAGGAACTGACATTTCCAACATTTAGAAAGTGTCGTTAGAAGGTTTATCATTTCACCACCAATATGTCTTAATTCTCTATCATACTGACATCGAGTCCAAGACTCAATTACGTCATACTGACTTTGTAACGATGAGAAGAAATGCCTTAGGTCAATATCAGCACGTGAATTGACTTCAGTAGACATTCCTTTATATGCCGGTATCCAAGTGTTAATAATAAAGGCATGTGACTGAGACAGTTGATGCTTGAAAAATAACACTTTGTCACGAAGTGAATGGAGATATCTAGTAACATCGGTAGTCAAATACTCTAGTAGACGAAAAGATGTTTCAACAAAAAGTGAAGAGTTTAACTTTGATAGTCGATTCGCCAAGTGAACTAACTTCTTCATGTAGGTGAGCGACTCGATCACCCATTGTTTGGAATTTATTAAAGTTGAGTTTCGATTATATAAAGATATATTTCGATTGTAAAACGGACCAAGTAAGAAGATATTCGCTGTTAAATGACACAAATTATGATGTATAAGCTCCAACAGATTTATTAGATTAAGAATATGAGGATTAACCTCTTCAGAAAAAATGCGACTAATATTGTCCCGAGCAACGGATTCTGATTCAAAAAGACGTGCTCTACCTCGAGCAATACGTAAATAAGGTTGTTGTTGAATATTATCACCGTTGATTTTCAAGAGTTCATATCTTGCCCTCAAACAGGCACCAGCTGACATAAGTGATGGGTAAGAATCACGTAATCTACTCAGACAAATAGATACACCTTGGTGTAAATTCTGCATGGTATTGAACAGATTGACGGGCAATCTTTCATCTAGTTGGACATTTAAATTGTACTGTGGAATTGACCGGGTATCAGTGAAAAGATAAATGCAAGTATTATGGAAAGAATTAATAAGTAATCCCAATGCTGCAATATGATGTACAGGTAAACCAATATTCATTTTTAAAATAGTTGTAAGTGATTTTGGAAGACAATCAAACAACTCTTTATACAATTCCCAATCTTGATAGCTACTATAAGGGTTAATAAAAGGTAAATTATCCGTAGAATTACTCTCATTTGTTTGTAGTGTTGACAACCATGAGGTGGCATTTGACATCTGTCCAGGTCTAATAGAAAGAGCTTTTGCAAAGTTTGAGATACGCTTGCTTGCTTTAGGTTTCAAAATCAAAAGCGATAATGAATGTAATGACATTTTTGTGCAACAACTGTACCAAGTTTCATGTGACGGCAAACTATTATAGGCGACAGATAATATTTCTTTCAAAATATTATCTGAAGACCAATGCACAATAAATAATAGAGTAGAATTTAAAATAGTACATGAATAATTTGGCAAATAAATCGGTCCCAATGATGAAAAACCAGTAGGTGTACAAAGATGAATATCACCAGAAGGCATTTGACGGCAAAAATGTCGACAATGTTTCAAAACGTTTCTTAAAACTAATTGATTTTTGCAATTTCTTAATAGCAAATAGACAATTCGTAAAACATCTCCGAGTAATAAATGAGTTTTCATTTCATTTCTACAAAACAGAAGGATAGATGAGAAAATTCTTTGGAAAATCATTAAGATACATATTTTTAGTAAGTTGTTGAATCACTTTTGAGTTTACTAACAAGGTGTACGGTTTCGTAGTTCTTATACAGTACGATAGCCCGGGTACAGTTTCTTTGACGCTAAGATTAAGTTAATGTATTGTAACAACCCAGGCGAGTCGAATATTGGCTAGAACACTTTCTTTAAGTTTTTAACCCAACCAAGTGGATCTGTCTGGTAGCTGTAAAACCTAAAGAAAAAAGTTTAACGTCCGAGAATGAGGTGAAACTGTCGAGTCTACTGGAGTATAGTGGCAGTAATATATGTTCACTGAGAGCCGTCACACGGAATTGTCAGAAGGGGGATACCACGAAAATAGTAAACTCCTCCACAACATGGCCTAAAGATTTATGAAGTCGGCGATAAGATTTGCAAAGTACCCAACTAGCAAAACGAAGATCATTGACAAAACAGTAATCAAAACAAAGTTACCGTCCTTGGAACTTCTCAATCATCCTCACAGGCCTCCGATATCTTCAAGATGAACTTGAAAAAAGGATAATAGTCTGTTTTACCAACTGTCATCACTACTTACTGAAGTCAAATCTAAAGTGCAATGTCAAGGGAAAAATAATGCAACGAATCAACAAAATGAAATATAAAAAAGAAAACTACTTTTCATACTTTGATTCATAAGTGTAAACTAGATGTGGAGTCTTTGAAAATTTTGCTTCTGGATCTCTATCGAAATCAAGCGAAGAAATTAATCGAAGACCAAGAGAATCTTTACTTGATTTTAGTTTCCATCTCTAGTAAATGATGTAAGTAAGAGAAAAGAGGGAAATGATATTTATACATTATAATTTTCAAAAAGTGGTAATAGAAAAAAGTAACAATTACATAAATTGCTATTGAAGACATTTTGAAAAATACTTAATCATTTTATTACAAACTGTTATATATATATATATATATATATATATATATATATATATATATATGAACGGTAGTGAATGTGTTTATTCTAACGATGAGCCGCATTCGTTATGTTGTCAGTACTGACGGTAGAAACGTATCTAAAGAATGATAATCCAATTCATTTAGTAAGTACAGATTCATGTAGTCAGCTATGAGGCACACTTTATGTGGGGAACTTAGTAATATAGCACACAGATGCTCATACCGTAGTAAATAGGGCGAGACTCGAAACTCCAGCGTCTTAACCACTAAGTAACCACCCCCCCCCACACACACACACATTTAATGGAATAATCTACGAAGGTACTCATTATCTTAGGGGTAGTGGTCAGATGTTAGCCTAATATTTATTGGATACAGAAACTGCGTTAACAAAAGTATTAAACTTTGACAACGTTAGTCAGAAGTGTGTAAACTCATCCTATAGTCATGAAACGACATTGTAGCAAGAAACTATATGCCAGTTGTTAAGAAACAAAATTATAAATTTTTTTATGAAGCGGTAATACGAAATATTAAATTGACTGCTTATGGTTATGCGAATAAATTATAACGATAAAGGATATAGAGGATATGTAAGGAAATATACAACTTACATAGTTAGACATAACTCGCGACCTTAATGATGATGTAGACAAACTGATTGTCTTCCGAGAATTTCTATGAAACCGATGAGATTGGTGACGGAGTTTATTAGTTTCCAAAACACCAGGAGTTTTACAATGCGATGTGGCTGTAAAAAGAGGAGATAAATCATTCAGATTTTAAAATTAAATTTCAGTAAGTGATATGACGAAGATATATTCGTATTTTTTTTTGATGCAAGACACTAGTAGTTAAATGTTCCAAAAAACATACTTTCATTAAGTTATTCACTGAGGATTAAATACAATTAATATCAGTTGCAATAATAACTGATTTCATTCTAGACATACTCAAAATACGACTGTAAAATGTGACTAGTACTACTAGTAAAGTTTTATTACGTAATCTGAATGGATTATTCGTTACACTTTCGACGTTTTACCAGACAACATCATCAACGAAAATGCTTGATAGATGCAAACTAATATAATTTCTCCATAATTGACTAGAAATATGTTCTGTTGATTTGGAGAGTAACTGTTGTCTATAAGCTTCAGCATTTATTTACTCAGCTCAAAGAGTGTAAGTTTGCCAAAATCATTCTTTTGAGCTACAAATGTCCACCTTAACTGGTACTGACTGTTTACCCATATAATTAACTGAATCATATGACCGTTGGGTGTCTTTTTTAATTTAGAAATAGTAATTATTTTCATTTATTTTATAGATTTATAATAGACCAAAAGTTTCTCCCGCATGTCCAAACAAAGTTTTATTAAGTACTAGAGGGATATTTCAATTTATTACTGACTCGGAATTCAACAGTGATGGGAGCAATCTTATATAGTATTTTAGTAATTGCATAACCCATTATTTTATCAGGACTGAAATATTTATTTTGGCGGTTTACACGGCAATGGATAAAACAACATCGATGCCTTCTTACTGTTAATAAAGAAGAGGGTTTGCTAATAACTGTGGGCATTTGTCAATTGTTGAGTTAGGTACTAATAGATTACCCCTTTTCAGAGAATGAGTTACGTGAATTTTCAGGCGATTGATTTGTTTTGTCTTATGTCAGGAATATTTGAAGGCGTTATTAATTTGACCGACTCTCATGAATTCACGTATATTTTCTGATAATTAACTGGTCAGAAGTTTAGCCAGTCGTATAACGACTGATATATCATTGATCTATTAGAATTCTCAAAATGACTTAAATTAGATTGGATTGAAGAACAAACAAAAGCCGAGAAAATTGCTACATATTTCAAAGGATGTCAGGGTGTAAACATAGTGAGACTATTTTCATCCACATTAAAATACGAGAACTAACAAAGACTGCATTAAGAACTACAGAGAAAGCAGAATGATCTACTGTTGATCATAGAAGTATGTTAGCTACATGAGATAATCGTAATCAAATACTGAAAACATTAAATGTTATGACCCAAAGTTAATCACAATGGTTAAAATGGATATGCCTATTATTGTTCATTAAATATAGACCACCGAAAATGTTATCCATTTCCATTCGCTACCTGTAACTTTTGTCGTTCGTGTATAGTTTCACCTTCTATTCCCAAATTTAATCGACTTTCCTTTTTGTACTGATACGACGTGTCGTGAAGCGTAAAATGATGGACATTTATATATAAATGTTATCAATACTTGAAGTGAATATAGAGGGGGTTTAATCAGAAAACTTAAAATACTTAAAAAGTATTATGACTACTAACCAGAGTAACAATGTAACATTGTACACTATTTTTAATATAAGATTTCTGAGACGACGCCACTTCAATTGTGCAATCTTGATATATTAATAAAAACATCCATTTTGAAGTAAATCGTAGTAGCCGCGAATACCCCTGAACGTACTAGCGAGTTTTACTGATTGAACATATAGTATTGTGAGGTTTTGATGCTATAGCATGAATGAACACAGAAATTGATATAACTTGTACACTTCGATAAGTTTGATTGGCTTGTCTGGTCGCAGCTCTTCAGAATAAACAAACTCGTGTTAAGCAATCTTCGACTTTTGCATTAGGCATGGATCGTAATTCTAGTATACCGGTGTTTGTCGAAGATTGTATAGACGCACACGATATTTCGTCTATGAGTCAGATTAATACCAAAATTACAATCGCAAAAAGAGTTCGTTAAAGCGTTACCACTAACGAAGTAATAAAATCGATATGATGTCTCCCGAAATCTCGAAGACACTTCCTAAGTAAAAACAATCACTATAACCAGTTGCATAATTAGTTTTATCACATTAATTACAAAATATGCATGAAAATATTTATTACCTACATGGACCACATGTTTTCTCCTCATCCTAAAAATAGAAAATATGCAAGGGTAAACAGTAAATGCAAAAGGTTGCTGACACAAACGAATAAAACTGAATATATTACTTTATCGAATTATATATATATATGATCGGGCTATATTTTATCCTATCCAGTTTAGATAAACTTCCCAGTGAAGTATCACAGAAACGGCCGTTAATCGAGATCTCGATGATAAGTTCTGCTTTAACTGTAGCCTCCAGTACAAAATTTGTTTCGCGTAGAGTCGACGGATGTAGAACAAATTTTCAGTATTTTAAATGAGATTTCCAATAGGAGTATTTAAGTAACAAAACACAACAAAATAGAAACTTCTCAAAGACATAAACACATCTGTCGGTTAGCCGATCACACCAACAGTGCACAAGATACGTAATTGTAATATTGAAAGATAACATTTATAAACGATTGTTAGTAACCTATGACTGCTCAGATAGCTCAAATTTAAACAGAGACCTACCGCCAAGTGAAATAAAGGTTTTAATTTAGTTTGGAAAGACCAACTAGCATTTGGTAAAAGACAGAAATTTATGAGGCAATACAAACTAGGCTTGCTTAAAGTAATGATACAATTTTGTGAATAACTGTTAATAGGTCGGTAATATATTTTTACAGTTTCGACTGTAGTAAATCTCTACCACGGACGCTATTCTTGAAAAAAAACTTGAAACCATCTGGCAATCAAAAAACATTTAACTACAACATGCTAACGGGAAAACTAAAAAAAATGGATTTCGTGATTCATAAGTCTTGCCAAAAAAGTTAAATATTATGCTAAATGAAGGGACCGATGAACAATCATCTATAGACAGCGTAGAACCAGACACATACAAATATAAGTCCAGGCTTCCACACCACATTAGCACGACGAAATCAAATTTACAAGAGTAACACCATAACAGAATATGATAAAAGAAATAAAGTGAATGTATGTGCGAAAGAATAATGAAACTTAAGATCTAAGAGATGAAGAATGAATACACCAGCGCTAGTGACTGACTCTTAGACACGTCACTGATCACGACTAACAGATGAACACTAACCAGATAGTCTGCATCTACTAACAAGATTTCATCTAACAGTCGAAGACTGATGCAATGTTTTGGTTTGACTATCCTTAGCTTTTTTCTATCTTATTCCAATGCCCGCCAATATTGTGTGAGGCAGACAGAAGTCGGGCATACGTAATACATGTCTCAATAACCTCATTAACTAATTTGTCATTTTTCTTCAGTACTTTGTGTCTAAAAGGAATATTGCTTACTTCGTCATTCAATGATATACAGGCGATACTTCGTAGACTTTCATGACTACAGACCTGAAGCCTATGCATATCTTTTATTTTAATAGCCAATGTTTCACACCTATAAGTTGAAACATAGCAGACTGTTGCACAGTATACTCCCGCTTTCATTGAAATGGAAATCGCGACTATGCCATAAATGACGTAAGTTGGCAGGAGGCAGGCGAGTTTTCTGGATCCGAAACAAGATTTTCTCTGACAGCTCACTCTCGGGATAAGTGAAGTGGTCAACGCACCTAACCACTTAATTCTGTATGGTTAATCCAGACAATAACGTAGACTAGTCCCGAAGTAACGTTTTGCATTTAGACAAGTAACGACTTACAGACAAAATTTCAATTACAGCTTCTGATTCATTCGTACATGGTGTATGGTCCTGGGAGTCTTCTGATTGCCCGATCTTATTTATAAATTGTAAACTGAGAGCTTCTGTTACTTTTTCTGATGAGTGACTTGACTTATTGCCATTTAAGTGACGTAATTGAGCCTTTGTGCGGGGTCGATTCCTATTATTCACTGTCATGGGATTGTTCCTATAAAGTAATGCTGATGGATTTAAAGTGAAATGACTAGCATTTATTTCCATAAAACCATGATCAGAAAGTTGACGAGATGAGCTCATATTCTGCTCTGAGTGAACTGTTTGCTTGTTGGATGTTGCAATTAATTTTGATGGTGAACACAACTTCGACATTGCTAAAGCTAACTGAACAGGGTACCTTAGTAAAGTGCATTTCTGATAAATATAATCTTGTAAAGCAGGATCATCGTCATATGATTCGGTGATATCACAATTTGATAGACTTGGAGGAATTGTAGGGAAATTATGAGTGGCGTATTGTGCTTCCTGAACAACGCCTATTCTTTTAGACGACGTAGAATCCAGTGCTTGTGAAGTTAAGGTACAATTTGAAGAAATATCACTAAGACAGCTAATTTGAGTCAAGGAACTGCAAAGAGTGGTTGACGATTTATGTTTTGAATTGATAAAATCATTATTAGCACTAATTACATTCGATATGCATGCTACATGTGACGGGTCAGGAGAAAGATTTGGGAGGGTTTGCACATCATTCCAGGTAGACGAAACTTTCCTGGAAATAACTGTATTCTGGGTTGAGAAGTTATTAGCATTGTCACCACCATGAATCAATACAGAACTAGTAGTTTCAATGCTGCCGTTGTAAGATGGATTATTGACGCGTACACGCGATATTAATGTACTATCAGCCTCAGGTTTTATTAGTAGTGAAATACCGTTATTATCAGAAGAGCCCCCTGTACCATGAGATATAGTCCGTGTACATGAAGCTGTATCATCTAAAAGTGATCAGTAAAAATATGATTTAAGAAAGCATCACAGAGTAGTAAATGGTTTAATTTTAAGCAAATACCAAAATGTGTAAAAGAAAGTACGAAAATTAAGGTTTTTATATAATTTTTTCAGAATCCACAATACCGATATTGTAAATTGCTTGGGCTGCTGTCCATAGATGAAAAGCTTGAAATTATCTTGTAGTTAAACTGAAAACTACATACTTAGTCCCCTGAACTTATATTAGACAATTGTATCAACTAACCAGTTATGAAATAAGTGGAATGTGAACACCGGTCTAATTTGAGTTAAATATTTTCCGATGTAGTAAAGTGTACTAACTGTTGTCGATGTTCACCAGTATGTACTTGAATTCCAAAGAAAGAAAATTGTTCAACTCAACGATAGGCTGTCCAATCTTTTCAGAATATCAGCTACTCATAATCAACAAAGAGAATGGCATAAATGTGTGTTCGCCTAAGTAACCATACATGACAAAAAGATTAAATAAGAAGTAAAAATAGTAGGTGTTATCAATTATGATCTAAGTGACAATATGGTTGAAGGAAATCAACCAAATTTGTACTAATGTATAGAACTCAAGGTCGAGAGAAAGGATTAATACATCTACCACCCATTTGGAGCTACATTAACCTACGTCTTTAACTACTGACTTCACTAATCGTGTGCACTTCGAAGGTACACAGTACGAAGGTAGGAGTCACTCATAATCAAACTGCGACATGGTTTAGATATACGTAGGCTCTAGTTACCTACTTCACATTAGCATATAAAGAATAAATTAACAAAGTGAAGTTGATAAGAATAGTGGTAGTTGTAAGTAACGAATGAAATATGTTAAGAGTAGAGTGAACAGAGAGTACGGAAAATCACATAACCTTATAACTTGATGTTTTTCTTTTCAATCTTATCATATGTATGATCAACAGAGAAGCTGATACATGTGTGCATCGGTCCAAGTTGCCATACCTCTAAAGCACAGCAAAATTAACATCACATAGTAGAGGTAGAAGTTACTTCAATGATAAAAACAAAGAGTGAACATATAGAATATGGTTCAGGGAGAAGAGATAGAGCGTATGAAGAAAGTTATGAAATAATTTTAAGCTCATGATTTAAGGAAGGACAAAGAGTGAATACACCTACGCCACTATGACCGATTCTGAGCCATGCCACTCAACGTTTTCAACCACTAGTTACGACAGTCCCCTGGATCACAACCAGGTAGTCTGCATCTACCGGCACGACTCAAACCAGCAGTCAGTGACTTCATAAACTGATGCTATGTTTTGATTTGGCCGTCCCTAACTTTCGTCCATCCTACTCCTATATCAGCCAACATCGCGTGTCGAGGCAAACGGTGGTTGGGCAGACGTGACACGACCCAAACACCTCAGTCGATAAGGTTATAAATCCACATCGACTGATTTACCATCTTTGTATAATATCCATCGTCTAACCTCATTATTACTTACTTGGTGATCCCAGCTGATGCGAGTGACGTTTCGAAAACATCGATGGTCAAATACCAATAACCTACGAGTATCATCTACCCTCAATGGCCACGTCTCACATCCATGCAGTGAGATAGAGCGAACTATTGCGTAGTACACTCTTCCTCTCGTTGAAAGATGGATATTTCGTCTACGTCATAGGTGACGAAAGCTAAACGAACTTCCTGAATTCGTACTGAAATTTCGTCAGAGACCAACCCATTAGGGCTAATCAGACTTCAGGATGAGTGAAGTGGTCGACATGCTCAATTACTTTACTCCCTATCTCTAGTTCAGGTGTTGATGAAGATCAGTCTTGAAGCAATAGTTTGCATTTCTAGGGAAGGAACACATTCCAAACATGATTGCGTTGGTGCTTATTGCTGTTAAAAGATTCTGCATCTTATCAGCGTCTTCGCCAAACGGGACTATGTCATCAAGATATTCTAAGTCGATAAATGGATCTTCTGGTACGTTTCATACGTTAGCTTGCTTTGCATGGAGGTCAACAATGTTTGAATACGTGCAGCATATATCGTGACAACTTTGGTTGATAAAAATTTACAGCCTAATCAACCGATTTAGCATTTTTGTTTTGAAATTTACAGTCAAGCTTAGCATTCATCGTTTGACAGCTTCATCGTACACGAGCAATACTTATAGAACCTCATTGACGTGAATATGGTTTGATGCTAGTCGGGAAGAAATCTCTGTCTGGGTTTCGTAATATTTGGCATTAGTCAGCATGGTGTACTAGCAATCTTAGAAGGGTTGATGCTCCCCGGATAACCAAGTTTTATAGTCCGCGACCGTCACCACTCATTAAAGCCGCTTTCGACCTTAGTAGATGTGGCTCATAATAGAAGACAGAGGAAATTCTTTTGCGATAGTCTTTCTTGGTTTTATTTACGTCGGAATTGTTTATATAATTCTTGTGCAAACCTTTTACGTTTTGATAATGATCACACTTCTTACCAACATGCTGTTTTACGTTGTGGTGCGTGCATTTTATTGCCTATTTATATTGAATTTGTCTAGACAGATAAATGAATTAAGGCATTTATGATCAAATATTAGAAACTCATTAATGTTATGTGTTCAAACATCAAGTTCCACATAGTAATATAAAACTACATACCGAGCAGAATACGAGCTGTGCGATAAGCAAGTTGGGAAATGCCTAGGCTTTTACATTTATACGACAATCCTGTTAGTAGGTGTGCAATATTACTGTTTACTAACAATGTTCATTTGAAATGCGCATTTGTAAGTGCTCAATTCTACGCAATCAATTGTAATAAACTTTGATATGTCGTGAACTGTTAACCAGTTACTGATACAGACCTCTTCGAACCAATACAGTGAGTGATGACAATGAGACTGTCCGTACGTTTGCCTGAAGTTTACTAATCCCAGGCCAAAATGACAACACAAGGTTGATAAGCTAATTAGCTAAGTCAAATATATATATATTTCAAACACTTGCTTATATACATGTAAAAACTGACCATGCAACAAAGCAGTTGGAAAAACAACATCAATACAAAATAAAGATAACAACGATAGGGAACTGAGATAACACGTACAAGGTTGACTATTTACAGTTCATGAACTGCGAATGATACGAGGACAACTAGTAGGTCAAATGGGAAGTCAGAGCAAAGTGAATATAAAAATACTAAGAAACGTTTAATACATACACCAAAATATATAAAATAATCTTCTGTAAAATAGTACTTTACGTTAGCAATTCTACTGGAGTCGTTCATTATATCAAATAACATTACCATGAGGTCCAATCATGTTTCGATTGTGCAGCATTATGTCTGAAAGTTCTGATAATTAATAGACAACAAAGCAAATTTACGATTTCTAGGGAAAGTTATGTATTCTAAGCTTGGATTTAGGAAGCCTTTTACATAATATGATATCAACTAAACTAGTAGGCTTGGATAAGATTGAATGACTCAAGTACAACTAATCCTAGGTGAAAGTTGAATACTGTTAAAAGTTTTTAAGTAGCTGTCTCGATTCACTGAGGAAACTTTTTCACGAATAAATGATACCCGATTAAGATAAAGCAGAAGTGTTTTGTTTTTGTTTCGGTGTTATAAGGTCATGGATTTTTCTTAACCAAGAGAACATTTACAGAAAAGTACCGTTAAATGATGGGTGTTAAAAAAATTGGTGAAATCATCAGTCAACCCTGGATTTTTAAAACTACAAACAGTCTAAGAAAACTAGGGAGGAAGGTAGTGAAGAAACATTTGTAGAGACACTGAACACTACGACGACTAAAACACCAAGGGAAAAGAGCTAGCAGATTTGTGTTTAATTTACATGGATAAGGAATTAAACTGTAGGACTGAACCGTTAGCACGTTACATGAAGGAATAATCTAAAAGTTTGATGTGGATTAGATTCTACAAATTAATTCTCACTGTTTTCACTGACAACAGGAATGTGTAAGCTCAACATTCAGAAAATACCTTTCTTATTTGTTACCGAGTTAAGGTTATCACAATAATTGTTCGAACTTAGTCTTCTGACTTCAAAATTAACACTGAGCTTGCCGACACAGATGTAATAGCCACTTTAGTATAGCCTCCTTACGAAACACTTAATGAATAGTTTGCAGAAGTATTCTACGTAGTACATACTAAGACCCTAACCCGATTAAGACAATTATCAACATTCCAGTAAAATAAGATTTATAGACTCGGTACCTTAAATTTCAAGACTACAGTCACATACCTTGATAAAAGTTCCCTAAAGAGAAAAACTAGATTAGAGTAAGATGGTCAAGCCTAAGAACTTCAAGTTGGAGCTATGTTGTGAATGAATTGCATAAAAACAATCATATTAAGTAGAGTTATGCTAAGAAATTGAATAATATGATTCCCAGTAATCTGTTAGGCGATGGATTTCATAAGGATTAAGAACACGAACGAGTTTGAAGCCTACACCTGTTTGTATCGTAAAATATGCTAATTTCACCAATCTCTGTACAACAACTAGTTGGAAGCTTAATACGTGAATTTGTACATTTTATCAGAGTTTCTTTATGTCCTATCCTATAAGACACAAGTAAGGAATATTACAGGCTATTCTGTTGTGAACCAAAAAAATCCGTCCACGATCAGATAAATAAATACTGAAGGCAAATAAGCATGTTAATACTCAACAGCACCAAACAGACAGACAATTTCGTGTTTCAACACACATGAGTGATATTTAAAAAGGTAAAGTAACAGAGTTGCTTAAGCTCCGAATGTCGCGAAACGAGTCACGTTTGCAGCTCATGGAATGACGGTTTTAGTCTAGGAAACTCGTAATAAACACAAAGTGCTTTAATGTGAGTAGCTAGGCTTCCGCTTAGCATTGTCTGACAGAAATCATTAACTAAAATGCAAGATCATTCTAAAAGTTGACAATACGGTGATGAGTCTATGAGCAAGCTAACATGTGGACTAACATTTTGCGTTTCTGTGGCAAAGGTCTAAGACAAAAAATATCAAATACGGTGAAAAATGTTGACTGATATATGTAAAAATTTTTATGCCACTTAGCATAATCACCATATTGGTTAAATGTCAACTCGAACTTTATTTTTAATAAACATGGAACGATAGTATATGTTGTGGCACCTTATAGAACAAATGTAATCTGCTAGTCAATCAGCTCACACGACAATAAGTGAACACAACAAATTATGAGAAAAAGCCTGGGTTGTAGCTATATATTTATTAATATAAAAACTTCGTTTGCCTGCGTAGATATGACTTTCTCTGTACACTCAGATGAAAATACACTATTTTTTAACTTATTAGTGACGCATTCTTGGAATAAGTCTTGTTTTCAAAACTACACGAGTACAAACAATGCATATATTACTTGTGCTGTGCTTTGAGTTTGTTTTGTGTTACATTTTGTCTTAGAAAATCTTAACATATTTACTTTCTAGGTAGCTAGTTATAAGAATGTAAAAAATGCAATATGGAATGACTACTCTTCATGTCAAGATGAAGATATCATGAATGAAACAGTTTTGCTTAGACTTTTGGTAAAATAAAAGGACTGGTTCAGGAGCGAAGTACAAGTCCTAATGTTTTATCAATATATATCATTTAGTTTGTGCAACAATATGAATACTAACAGATTATTTGATCGAATGGTATTTGCAAAACTGTTAAAACAATTATCGGTTTATATGCTTTACAGTACTTTGATCAAATGAAGTACTGGATAATTATAAACTAACAGATTATCTTTCACAGATTTAGAACATGAAATTTCGGGTGTCATTTTGAAACATTAGTATCAATATATATGCCGCAAATATGTGCCACAATAGGCACAGGCCACTGAAAAACAAAATGTGCGCCGAAATCTGAGTGATTTTACTTAGGAAGGAAACATCAAATACCACTCATGTTCTACTGATGACAGTATCGAAAAAGACTAATACTGCTGGTGATTCTGCTAAATGAGAACAATAAGAAGCGCAGCCATATTAAATAAACGGGTACCAACCTCTCTCAGACTTGACTAGTGTTCGTAATGTATCAAATAGGTTTCGTGTGCGACCGAGTTCAGATGATGACATTTTCAAATTGAATTCGAGTCATTTTTGTGTTAACCTTAAATTATGTGTGATAGTTATTTCATGCAATATGTCTAAATAAATAACCGTGCTAAACATTTGCGCTATTTTTGTAACTTTGTTTATTTTAGTCAGGCATTAGAACAAAATTGGCGGGTCTAATGAGATGTGCGTTGTTTTGCTGGGCATTCGGTTCCCGTCGGCTGAGCCTGTCGATTAGTTGTCAGTCACCTGGCATCTCTCTGCGTTACTTACTACCCAGTCGTCACGTTTACCCTATAAATCTAGTTGTATGTACTTCAGGTACACATAGTGTAGGCGTATGGAAATTGCATATGGGTTACGAGAGTTGTGCAGTATAGTTTCATATGCCTTTGGTGATAACGCACATTTCTATGAGGCATCCATTTCAGCTTACTGCGTCCTACAAACGTTGGCTTTCGCATCCTATTCATGTGACTCTCGCAATATGTTATTATTTCGTTTCGACAACCCTCAAAAATGAGACGACTCTATTCGACCTACTTATGTAAAAAACCCTACGCTCATTTGAGATTTTTAAAATAGTTTATACAGTTGCGTAGTCATGTCCCCTAATAGTGGCTGTTTAGCTTAGGTATACTTTTCATGATTTCAAAACTAAAAAATACTGATTGACCGCTTTATTTTGATGCGATACTTTTATAAGCTCTTATGAAGAGCATGAAATGCACATAATTGTACAGTCATTTGCGAAAATAACGTGTGCTGATCAAATTCTCCTGCACAGGAGTCTACGAGTTTCTCCAAACGTTGCGTTCTCTGCTTGGAAAGAAAAAGATGCCTGATGCTGGGACGTGTGCGTATTCTGAAATTTATTTAGCTACCGTGGTACATAGAATTGAAATAACAGTTACTGCGAAACTATTAGCAATAAGGAAGACCGATTTCCCAAACTTTCTTAGATGGAGGTATCTTGTGTCAACAAGTAAATCGAAGCAAAAAGAAGTAAGACGTTTATGGTTGCCTGGTACGTTAGTTTCATGTTGATTCTCTCCTATTTCTGGGGATTGCGGATTTCTTCAATACCAACGAGGTATTTCTATAGTTCCCTTTTATGCATAATCTTAGTGGCGGAAATCACCCAATCATTCAACATAATAAGGAATCCATTCCGAATTATTCTTTGTCGATTGTGTATCTTACCACAAAGCCTTCCAATAATAAACGTAATACGAGTTGCAAGGAAATTAGTAGCATCGCTGTTTTGGTTTATTGATATGGAATGCATGTGATTGGTATTGCTGTATAACCGGCCACCAAATGTGGCATAGCGGAAGCAACGATAAGGAACCATCTACAGCACTAATTCGATTTGATCTTATTATTGTTTTCCTCTTGCGTCTAGTGTTGTCTGATGAATTACCTTATTTTGTAGTGACGTCATAAAAACGTCTCTATAACGCACCACTTAAATATAACTAGTTGCGACCACGACGTATTTTGATACTTTTCTGACTAGAAGAATGTACCACTAAGTTAATTGATGCTAGACCTATCTGTTGATAGGTTTTTCTGTATGAGAAAGCTTACATATGATGTGAAACTACTGATCTACTTCTAAGCATTCAGCTAGAAAACTTTAGTGAAGTACTCGACTGTACATCTATGTCAAATAACTGTCCTATTCCTGTAATAATCGAAATTTGTTTTCCTGTAAACCATGATAATAATGATGTATACAGCACTAAATGACAAGAAGTTTTGTTGGGTTTCAAATTTTAGCCCTAAGCGAATTAGATAATAGAAACAAAGCAACGAGTTTCGTAAGCCGCCTTAATTTTCTATTATTTTGCTTTTCTTTATGAACCAACCCATCCTTGGCTTTGTAGTCAAAACATTACAAACCTGTATACATCATTACCAAGGTTAATTTTGATAATTTCAAATAAATTGAGCATTGGATAGGTTGTTTATAAAATGAGTTTTACAAATATATATAACTCATTTTATGTTACAAACCTGTATTTTTTTTCTTATCTTGAAGGATTTGTTATTTAATATGACGAAATAACATAAATTTCCCTTGTTATTTAGAAGTGCAGATCTATGTTATAGACGGTTTTATCTTGTCCTTTACCACAGTTACAATTTTCAAAAGTCAAGCCTACCTTAGACCATATCCTAATTGCATTTTATCCAAGCAGGCGAAAGTGCCAACCAAACGCTTATTTTCAGCTCTTTATTTAAAAAAATTTTCATAACTATCGGCTCTTGTCCTATCTGAACTGTGCTGTTAATCAATCAAAAACATCGTCATTTTACTTAGACTACGACTGACAACTGATTTTAAGTTACGTAGAATCGCGTTTTTGAGTTTTACAGTTGTCGTTTTTTACGAATATTTTGTAAAACAACAGTCAGTGATTTCGCTTCGATTCCTACAGTTCAAAAGCTCAACTATTATTAAAGGAAAGTGCTTTAAAAATATGCTGCTGTTATTAGATCTCTGCGAAATTTCGTTCATTTCCAGAGCACTGGCCAGTAAGAGTTATGTATATAATTGATTTATTTGTCCAACGTTTATGACTCTGATTTCTTTGCATGTCTCCGTAGATACATTGCTGTATGATGGAAATTCTATAGAATGTCGATGCAGCAGTTGAGTCAGGTAGTCAATAATTTGGGAGTCAACATAATTCATCCTGAAAAGTTACTATGTAGTTAGTTATATCTAAAAAATTAAACTGAGTAAACTTGTGATCAGTTTGATCTGCAGATTTATAGATTAAGCTAATTTCGGCAAGTGGAAATTTTTCATAAGACGGCAAAACACTAAGCATTTAGTTGCGATACAATGAGCTCACTTACAACCTAACTATTGGCGAACACTCGTTTATGGAATCTAGCTTCATAGTTCTCGTTTCGTTATTAAGGCCACATTCTTCAGGCACTTTAAAATTACTTCACATGCTTCTGGATTCGTAACTGTGGTCAACTTATTTTATAGATTGGATGTAATTATAATATTCGACAATTGATAGCATCCATTCCCCTTAGCACTTCATACACATTCTTGATATACTTGTACCTAACAAGTGCCGGATCATTGTTGAGTGTATAAATAAAAATACTTACACCGACGTATAAACCTATGTTGAACTGATAACAAAAGTCAGGACGGTGACGTTGGTCGTAAAAGGATTGTCCTTCAGCAATGATCATGGCGAGATTAAAAATAACAAAAAATAGTTTCGATACGAACAATCAAGACATTTTTGACATTTTCGGAAAAGGATATGAGAAAGTTAGTGACTGTAAACTTCGGATCCACGTTGTAGGTTATCTCCATGAAAATACAGCTTTCCACTCAAAATAACACCATTTTGATAAGCGATAAGGAAGTATTGATATCATTGCTAATATCAAACTTCTTGTGAACAGAAAATCTATTATCATATAAGAAAGAAAATACAAATATTTTGACTTCCTAATAATTCTGTTACCTTACCTTACTGGCACTCGTTCGTGAGGCGCTCTCCCTTTATGGTATTTTTGTTTGAAAATGATGGTGTCTGTAAGCACGCTACTACTTCATGTCAATACACTGTTATTTACATGAACAGTAAACCTAAAGAAACAAAGAAGAGTTCCGATAGTTACGAATTCTTTATATTATTAAAACCTGGTAAACGGTATGCTTAAGCATTTACACGACACTGTGAGCGAATAACCGCATGATAGCTTTGTGTTTATGCGTCGCAGTCCAGTTAGCTGTTATCGTTTAAAACTAAAACTAGCAGACCTCAAATTGCACAAGTTTGTCGTAACCCGAAATTGAAAGGTGGGTACTATAAAGTGCAACACCCCACTGAACGCCATCCAGACAGATCTTAACCAAGGTGATATATGCTTTCTGTTGCTTCAGTGTTACTATTCTGCAGCCATTTATCCATCTACTGCATGTCTCAGGAATAAGATATGACATCGATTATGTATCCTCTGTCATGATTTTTTTACGTGACACAGGTTGTAACGACTCACAAAACATTATGTTATTAACTGGCTGAAATACATAAAACAAGCAGTTTCAGAAAACATTGAGTGCTAGATAGTCGCATCATGCATATCATAATTAGGAAAACGCTGATTTTGAAAGACGATAATAAAACATACTCTTTATGAAATTAGGGTTTTGAAGGTTACGTTATGTTAAAGCATAATGTATTCTCCGAAAAGTTAGAAACCTGAAAACCGGTTGTGATGAATACAGCTTGAGCAGGAGGCACTATGACAAAAGTTAATAGCGTGGTAAATAGTTGAATATAGTCAAATTAATGGATAGCGGGATGTGAATCTCACCGGTCACTCAATAACAGTAGGGAAGAAAGTTTCAGTAATGTCGAAATCATGTTAAACTTAGTATTCATTTTGGACTTTGGTACTAATCAATGCAGCTAGGACATAAAAGTGCTCACTCACGCTTTATTGTTTACCAAGTCTACACACATGTAGTTACTTAATACAGTAAAAGTTCAGTCTTCCTTTCAGTGATGCCTATTATACATATGACTTACATTTGTAGATCATGATGACGGTGAGACTGAACAATGACTAAATTTAGCATCTAATTGTTATTGAATATGCTGGTTCTTAAAAACGCAGCTAGGCAGTGCGCGATGTTAAGCATATCAATGTCATAATAGGTCTAATTACTGATTATTCAGGTGACCCGGCAGACGTATGCGCTTCAAATGCTTAGTCACCTATTACCTACCCAGTCCATCTTATCTCCTAGCCACTTCTATCATATTGGTTATATGTGCAGAACTATGTACCATTATATTAAGTTACAGTTTTCCGATGCAGTTACGCAACGGTAGTAGGTTCACTACCTTGGTTAGGTGTTATAGATGATTGGATGTACACTTTTTCAACCTGGGAAAGTCGCATGCTACGGAGTAGACATGTAGAGTAAATTGATATTGATGGGACTCAAACGGCCAAATTAGTTAGACAACTACGCACTAGGTAGTTTTTATTGTAAAGCACAATAGAACCACTAATCAATTATTGAATAAAGCGATGAGTTTAATGCATAGTGTACACGAGGTTTCTATGGAAAAATACGAAACATGAATGTGTTATATGTGACTAT
The DNA here is from genome assembly GCA_025215515.1 of Schistosoma japonicum. Taxonomy (NCBI): domain Eukaryota; kingdom Metazoa; phylum Platyhelminthes; class Trematoda; order Strigeidida; family Schistosomatidae; genus Schistosoma; species Schistosoma japonicum. Next base: position 38,294,701 of record CM046069.1, on the reverse strand, counting down.
CGTTTTGAATATCATTCGAGAAACGCGCTTACACCAGTATCTAGGGTACTAACTCTTTCTACAGGTCTTTATATCAGTCAGAATACTGCATACCATTACTCAACTGATGAACTACCTTACGCTGAAACGCGAAATTTGCATTGCAGCATAGTCACTTCTTTCGCCATCTCATCGAAGTAAAACGGATATTAAAAAAAACATATACGCCTTCTACTTACATAAACACTTTTAGCGTAGCTTATGTTCAACAGCAACTCTACGAAATCCACTGTCCTACAAAGCTACGTAAGAATTCGGCAACGTAAGGGCCAAACAACCCGCTAATTTCAAACACTAATGTCTGGAGGCGTTATGGAGCGTTTGCATACATGGGCCATTAATAAAATCCACTGAATACCTTAGTCACAGAAATCATTAATTTCTTTCATTTGTGTTGCATTGATGTCAGAAAAATACCTCTGACAGGATGTGCTCGAAATAAAATTTCCACACGACAACAGGACTAAATTTAGTTCTGATTAAGTTTAACAAGCGGCCAAAGTTTAAGCCTCTTGGAATGAAGTAAGCTCACTGCCTTGACAAGAACAGTGTAAAGGGTATTAAACTCGTGGGACAGGTGGTCAAAAGTACCAGTGCTTCAACTTGTTGAGACCACTTCTGAGTAGTGAAAGGGTGAGAGATCAAGTTTCCTTTACACTTATTTTTCACATGAAAACAGAACCGCTGTTGCACTGCAAAAATAAACACCTCTGAATACATTAATGAACTCAAAGCGCGAGCCGAACTTAATTAAACTTCGATTCTTCATTAAAATGAGTTTCTGAAGGAAATATTAGAGCCCGTCGAGATAAACGAGACACCCATATTGCAGACTTTCTTTAATCCTAAAAGTGTTGAGAAACGGTCTTTACTTATCACTGTGTCATATAAGTCCTCTGTTGGGTGAAAGGTGAATATAATTCCCTCTTCCCCACAAAAATAGCTGGAAGGATTCTGCGGTAAAATATCCCTTAAATAGATAGTCACATATGCTCTCGACATTGATACTGATCATGTTTATTTTGGCTGACACGATTAGTTGAAGGCACTATGTCATGCATCATCAACAGATCACAACGCACCGTGGGAATCATCTCTTTCTATATAGACAGCCTAGATGTTTCTATCCCATTGACCCTCTATTCGTGATCAAATACAACTTCCCTTAGATCCTTTACTGCATTTTGATTTATTCTCATTCGTAAGGGTGAATTCAATTGCTAGAAGTTGCTCTGACTATACGACAAACATTAATTGGCTATATACCTGTTGCACTTCAGGTTTTCACCAACGATGCTGACCATACATGATTTAAAGGTCACGACTTGCTGAATGCGTTTGGTCAAGTATTAGCATATCACGCGTCAGTGAGAAAGCCACGTCTAGGCTGGCTACATAGAGAGCGAGTTGTCGTGTCGTGATCTGATGGTGATGCGTGACCAAGCTCCTTAAGCTAGTCGTTTTCGCTAAAATAAACATGGTCGATATCAATATAGAGAGCCTATGCAATTATTTATTCAGGGGATTATTTATCGATATAGCACACCCCTGCCCATAACGCGGAAACAACAAGGTGCAAATTATCGACAATGCTCATATGAATGAAACATTTTATAATATGTTTTAAACATAAAAATAAGTATGTAATAATGCATAGCTTGTGACAAAAAAACTGATTTTCATTTGATTATTTTTTTTTTAAAAAACGAAATAATTTTGTAATACTTTAAGAGTGGAAAATTAAAAGAAAACCAATGGTTGAAATATATGTTCATGCATTCTGATACTCTTAAAGTCCTGCCAAGACGTGTAATTTTTGGCGTTATAAAACTCTATGAAATTTCATCAAACTTGTTCCTTGATGACCGGGTAGCGGTGACTTACTTACTGAGGTGACGTTATAAACCAATAGTTGTATATGAAACAGTTAGTATGGGTGGATGTCTAAACCACAATACGTCGCCCATATTTACGCACTTGATTGTTTCGTCGGGTGATAATCCAATTTTACATCTGATAATTCGCCACTGCAACAGTGTCAAGGGTCACTTAGTAACCATTCAAGTACTAGCAAGTAGTCGAGTCAAGTACTCGATTACAAAAAGTGAAACAACGACGAGAAAGATGATAAGTAGGTATGTGGAGTTCAGAAAGAGGAACGCACTTTTAGGACAGCAACTAATGGGCCCATGTCCCTTTTAAGTACGTCGGAAGATACTTCTTTGTACCAATTGTAGCGAAGAAAAAAAGGAGGAACGTGCAAGAGGTATAGTAGTCTGTTCATATGTCACGAAATAAGAGCTATACACAGAGAAACGGTTTAAACTTTCCCAATTGATGCTAACCTTTTAGCACTTTTGAGATTTATAATAATAGCTTTCATTATCAAGTTTCACGTTCTACACGAGGGCATACCAGCTTACAGGCATGATCAGGATGATAATGGGTTTATGTACAATGTAAATATTTGGTGTCTTAATAGTAAAAACTTCGTGGCAGTTGATTCGGTTCTCAACTCAAATCTTTATATGTTATGAATGTCCTGACATCGACAATTTGTAATAATATTTGTATGCATGTAAACTTATATCATTATGATCATGCCTGTAAAGTGGCATGCTCTTATGTACAAAGTGAGAATAAAACTATTATTATTATTATTATTATTATTATTATTATTATTATATAGGGATTTCAGCAAGCAGTGATTGTTGGGAATTCGACACCATATTGGGATATGGAAAAAATACAAAAAACCCAACGACGATAACGTTTAGAGTACTAAGATGCCAGAGGTACGTGTTGTACCATCGCGCATTTCATATCAGGCACTACGATTTCAGAAAACGACTAAAAGCAAACAGAATGGATCGTAGAGCACGTTCAGTTTCGGGGTATGACTAGGAGTATTTGAGACACGGACAAGAGCACCAACTAAACATGTATACGGCGATATTCTGGCGTGGTGATGGAATCCATACGTAGTTATTTTGAACGGTAACGTTTTTCTGTGGTTTGCGTATTTTGTTTCTTTCGAGATATCTCGCACGTTCCCCAATTTATAACACCCTTAGTAGTACTCCATTTGTATTACCTAACTCCACTCACAACCTTATAATATCCTGGAATAACAAAATGGCACGCACTAATGCCAAGGTCAAGGTCCGAAGTACCTTTTACTGATAAATCCATAGCTGAAGCTATCGGAAACCTTAGGTTTATAAAACGTTCGGGAACCGACGGCCTCCTCCCAATCTTCTTAAAAGGATGTGGCGAGGACATGCCACTTTTACTCCTTAAGTTGTTCGCCTTGTCGCTAGACATAGGAGAATACTTAAACATTTGGAAAACTAGCTACATCATCCCAAAATACAGGGCCGGTGATAGAGCATGTGCAGGTAATCATATGCCTTTAAATATTACTCCATTCTTTCACGAATCATGGAGAAGGTAATAAAACATAGCGTCTCAGAATACTTGTTAGCATAAAGCCAAGTATCTAAATCACAACATGGCTTTATGAATAGTCAATTGTGATTAACATGCCACTTTGACCTATTTAATCACATTACATCTTGCCGCGACTTATGCAAAATGATGTTAGCCCTATACTTTGATATATCTAAGGCCTTTGAGAATGTATCATACAGCATAGTCTATCATAAATAATACTCGATAGGGATTCGTAACCCTTTGCTGAACTGGTTTAAATCATTCTTAACTAGTCGATATCAGATAACCAAAGCAAAATAAGCACAATCATCTTCTAGGGCCTTTCTTGTTTACAATATATATCAACAGTATCAGTAGCTGTTTGAACACCGGCGAAACCTTCCTATACGCATATGACTTAGAAGTTGTCTATTTATGCGACAGAAATGAGCTACACAACATTGTTAAGATCGTACAGCAAGAGTTAGACGAAGTCACTGCCTGGTGTAAAGAACACCAACTTCCCTTTAACACTAAGAAGTGTGGCTGGATTGGGTGTCGCAACCTAGACTTTTAATTCAAAGTAGATGGGGGATGGGGCAAATCTCCGAATGTTAAACGATTCTGGACCTAGGCTCAAGATACACTATGGATCTTACATTCACGGAACAAACAACATCTGTCACCTCAAAGACATACAGACTTATGGGTAGTATAATCCATAATTTCTACCAACAAGAGTCTACATTGGTACTATATAAGGCTTGTATACTGCCGCTACTTGAATACTGCTCATTCATAGTCAGCAGCCTTCGAATAAGCGATAGGCTGAAGATTGAAGAAATACAGCGGTAATTCACGAAAACTTGTTGAGGATGGATCGTGGACCGAACTACACCACATGGTGCAATATATTAGGTTTAGGACCACTTTGGAAAAGACGTGCTAAGCTTAACCTAACATTTTATTTCAAAGCGGTACACCGTTTAGCAGACTTTCCGACCCTGTATTAAGATTTATCGATGCACCTAATTACAGCCTCAGTAACCATACAGATACAGTGTGGGTGGAATATTGTAAGACTAGAATACGATCTAATTTTTTCGTGCACTGATTAACTACCGTTTGGAGTAGTTTGCCAGGAGAAATCCGTACGTTAGATAGCATTGATCACTTTATACGAGCGATAAATCGACTATTTAGTGACTTCAAGGCACTGAATAAACTATCGGTTTATTCCTACTCTGGCATAACATGCATTGTACTCGGCCCGCTCAATGTGTAACACGTGTATGTAAACTAGATACTATCGAGTAGTACATGGAATAATATATCTGAAGATTTGTACCAAATACTCCACGACTTGCGACTTTACCTTAAACTCAACTTAGTCAGTAATAGCTCATTACGGTTCTAAACCTTTAAAAAATGTAATCATGGACGTTGTAGCAGTGAAAATAACAGAAAAAAGAAGAATCCGGTTTAAAACCAATTGTTTTACAACTACTAGCTAAATTTAACTATTTTACATTTTGTATATTCATTTGTCATTTTCTCCCCGAGCTTATGAACTGCTCTCATAAGAAATGGATCTCATTTATAGCAACTTACTCCTAACGCTGGTTAACAGCTTACTTAATGCATTAATAACTCATCGTTCAAAATCAACCCATATAGATTCTACCACTACGGAAGAATATGCTCATATAAGTGTTTGGTTGGCACCCTTATCCATGTTCAAAATATTGTTAGCCTTATCCCGTATCTGGATATGGTGTATGGTCCATTCTGATCACTTCCAGCCATCTCTCAGAATCGTAGCGCCGAAGACGAGTAGCGTGCGGCTGTTTGTCAGAAGTGCACTATAATACAACACCTACCTCTGGCACTCTAGTACTGCGAAATTTGATATCGTTGTCCTTGTTTTTAATCAATACCTTCATGTAGTGTGAATCCCCTGCCAATAACTTGATCAAAATCCTTGTACGTAGATAAACCTATATCATTCTGATCATGCCTGCAAACTGATATGCTCCCAAGTACGAAATGCTACTTGAAAATAAATTTACTATCATTATTATGTATTCGGTATGTTGCAAACCAGCGCTTGAATTGAGTTACTTAAACGAGACCAAGTCCCTATGAGATCAGCCAATAATATCATGTAAGTGCATGGTTATTATTTTTAGAGAAGTCGCAGTGATATACCATGACGAGAAATTCTGAGTGAACAGCAATGCATGGGATGCAGTTTGATTCATCTTCAAGGTGGCTAACATGCTGGGATGCGTAGAAGTAAACAGTATTGTGCCACTAGATTGCATCATTATCTGCAACTAGAGAGAAGGCAAAAACAGGGAGAACAAACCAACAGCATTAGTATCCTAGAGTTAACAAAGTGAATGGGAAGATATAGTGTTTATACGGACGGTGAAAGACATGACTTATCACACAAGCTTATAAATGGATTAGAAGGAATAATCATCTGCACTTTTCTAAGTCTGGTGAATGGATTGAGTGGTTCTCATACATTCAAAGTTCTTATTATTTTGCTGGGAAGTAAGAAACAATTGTTAGTGTGAACATTTTAATTGAAACATTAGAAGCGAAAACATTAACAACGTATCGTGCAAATAAAGGAAGGGAATCTGTTTCACGACTGGTTCGGGGTAAATTATTCCATATTCTTATTATTTATTTGTAAAATAACTCAGATTAAGAGTAGATTTAGAACGTGTTCTTTTGTTCCAGAAGCTAGATTACGAAGGCTGTATAAGAAGGTTCCACAAACTGAATTACATCAGACGTTGAATAAGATAATTTGTTCAATATTTTGTAAATCAAAACTAGATTTAACATGAGTCTGTGCTCTCTGTGTGTGTCTTGCCCTGACTTAGTGCGTCTAGTTTATCTGCATATTAGCCAACCCCGAGAACGACAGATTATATTAATTTTCAAGCCCTAGGTTAACCACTGATTATAACGCTGATAAATTACTATAGTTAGTGGAAGGATCAAAATTTAAAAGTGTAACTTCAAAACGCATTCAACCACACATGGAAGCACTGAATCCAAATTTCTCTTTCACCCAACTAATGTCAACCCTGTTAAGCTCAGCATTGACGCTAGTGAGTATAATAGTAAGCTCATAATGATAAAACGAATATATAATTTTAAGATTATTAGAGTATAAAGAAGGCTCAATAAGGCTGAAGATTTTGCATATATATTTATGAGAACTAAAAGTAGCGAAAGGGTTAAAACACTATATGTTATGACACTATATTTAGCCGGTTTAGCATTTGACTGCAGAGTTAATTTTTACAATTTGATGTCGATGACCAAAGAAGGAATTTACTCAAGAAAGTAATGGACCCCTTATCACACAAGATGGGAGTTTGCCATAAGAAGCCTGTGTTTAATCATGTCTAAGGCTTTATATGTGTACGAACGCAACACTAATATCAGGTGTTAAAAACTACGTCAAGTAAACACTATGATAATTCCAGAGTCATACGACTTATAAAAAACCTATAACCAGTTATCTACCAGTTAACTGCCGACTCTCCTATAGAGTATTCAGCAAGTGGAGCTCTCCGCTCCAACTCACTGTTGCAGCCCTATTTGTCGCAATGTTCAATAAACGTTAGATCGTATAACGTTTTCTCGTCATTTGGATTAAAACAGGCCATCTGATCTTCTGTCCTTATCACACTAAAACTGCTCATACATACTTTACCCTTCATCTTTTGTTGCTTTCTGACTTCTTATTGTTTTGAGTTCACTCGTTAGATATGGATGGACAATGCTGGAAACTTTTTTAATCAGAGTGACCTTATTGGAGAGAATTATGTGATCCGGTTCAAAATCGAGTTTTCTATCAGTTTGTTCCATTTCATAGTTTGTATATTTTTATGTCTAGCTTTTCAGACAACTTTTACTGAAGTTTTACTCATAGATCTCATTTCAGTTAGGCAACATAGTATTTAATTCTGCTATATATAAGCCGAGTTTTGGAGTACGAAGTGATAGACGCATATACTCAGCTATAGACAACTGTAAGGTAATAAAGACTTATCAGAATACAGAAAAGAATACACCCGAATATCTGTGACTGATGGCGGTGTCCCTGAGACAGTCCCAAAATGAAATATACATCATCTACCACAAACGAAGTAATGAGTCACCTAGGGACCCAGCAACAATGAAACACGACGACCGGGGAAGTTTTATTAGTGCAGATGGCGGTTTGGTACCCAGGCAACCGGGTGCATGCAACATCTGGTTTAATTCAACAAGATGTGTAAGAATATGAAACGAATAACCTCGCCACAGGTCTCCACCACTGAAGGGAGAGAGCGTTTAAAGAGATCTTTGTTGTAAATTAGGAATATGGACTCTAGTGTAAATTTTTTAGTAGATACAGGTGGGGTAACCAGTACCATTCCCGAAACTGTGTTTGGATGATAGGTATCCCATCTCGCATCTAAAGTTGCCAACAAAACTAAATCACAGCTTCTATTTGCAAACTGTAATACTTGATTTAGGATTTTAAGGGGACTTCCACTGGTTTTCTCAGTCAGTGATTTAGATCTCGTAGTATGTGGATAGATGTTGTAGAAAGACACGAAGTTCCAGTTAATGCAAAGTAGCAATAGCTAGTACGTTATACCATAGGTTATGGAGTTGTATTGTCCTTAAGGTCAGTTATGTACAAACCCTATGTGATAACGATTCTCGTATGATAATTAGCTTCACGTACACATAGGGCTGATCGGATGCATTTAAATGGAGAAGTCGATACGAATAACCAGACAGGAATAGAACTTAAATAATCCAACAATCGGTGAGTGTTCAAACGGCCTGGAAGTGGGAGAGAAAGTTCAACCGCAAATCAAACATGAATACACAAATACATGTACAATGTAAAAGGTGATGTGATCAGGAGAAAAGCTGAGCCTCTTCAAGGTAAACAGAGTGAAGTTAGTTTGCTTAACGTGGTGTAAATCGCCTCCTTAATATCATCTGAAAGTTTTCAAAGTATGCCGATGGAGTTTCCAAGCCGAACATCGATTGACTCTTAACGTTTTATAATTTATCATAGAGCTTGTCCTACAATAAAACCTGAAGGCGTTCCGGTATCTGAAAGACAGAGAGAATCAACTCCTGATAAATTAATAATCATCACGTTTGAATTTGGCCACATGGTACAGCTAGACATAGTTCCGCTATATAATAGCCAATTAATCCCACACGTCCATATAGTCTCGAATAAAAATTAAGGTGACTGGTGAGCGTCTAAGTATTATAGATCTCCCCACAAGAATGTGACCCCAGATAGGTACCCAATACCACACGTAGTTAATTTTCTAAGTGACCCAAAGAGTACAAAAATCTTTACTATGATTGATTTAGTCAGAATATATCATAACATCTGTGTAGTTAAAGAAGATATCTTCAAGATACTAATCGCCATGTTTTGGGATTCTTTGGGCCTGTGTCATACGCGGTACACACATTATAAAGGTTTATGGACAACTTACTTTGGGAAGTGTCTTTTAAACGATACTTTACGAGCCTGCGCTTTCCAAAAATGTCTAGTCCTAGCTTAGTGGATCTAGTTTATAGTCCAAAGTAGGAAACGCAGAGGATTACTAAAGGTAATATTTGGTGACAGAAGCACCAATTTAATAGGAAGCGACGAGGAGGTGCAGAAGCGTTTGAAGGACTGTGAAGAAAAAATTCACGAGAAGTTAATGAAAAGAGACACTGAGTGAAAATTCAACAAGGGTTTTTGTTTAACTGACTTTTGGGGAAATCCAGTTGCCTAAAGATGGAAGCATACAAAGCACTTGGCGAGTATGTTTTGGTAAGGGTGATCGAAGAAGTATGTAGCGGTAAATAATCCCCAAAATAAATAGCTGCATAGGCTCTCGACATTGATGCTGACTATGTTTGTTTTAGCGGACACTACTAGTTGAAGGCGCGGTCACGCATCACCACCAGACCACGACTCGAACCACCGTGGGTAGCATCTCTCTCTAGTTTGCCAGCCTAGACGTTGCTATCCCATTGAAGCTCTGTATACGATCAAATATAATTTCTCTTCCATCCTACAGTGCCTTTTGATTTCTCCTCATTTGTAAGAGTGGGTCCATTCGACAGAAGTGGCTCTGGTTGTACGACAAGCGTAACTTGGTCATATACCCGGGTACACTTCATTGGTGAGCACGACGTGATCTGGACACGATCATTTACTATGAGTCCGTTCCTTTTTATAGTTTTTAACAGAGTATTATTTGTGGTTTAATTTTTTTTACCGCATATTTTTCACAGTAACTTTGTATTTGCATACATTACTATTTTTATGATGTGCGACCAGACTCCCAAGCTACTTAGGATTAAAATCCCTACGCCTCCAAGCTTTCAGCTCACTCCTTTCTGGGCAGATAACGTAGAAGCTTGGTTCTGCTACGCAGAAGCGGAATTTCGAGATCGCGGTGCGACAGATCCACGCGTTCAATTTCTTGCGGTTGTAAGGTCACTTCCGCGTGAATTGAACAGGTACGTCACCCCTTCTTTTTTCAGTCCCGACTGCCTCGAACCGTACGAATAGCTCAAAAGATCACTTGGCAAATGTGGAGACTTGTCCGACAGACAACATCTTGATGAGTTGTTTCACACCATTGAGCTTAATAGCGGTTCAGCGACCGAAATGTTGTCGCGTATTAAAGAGGTAATTGGTCGACGCACTTTTGATGAAGGTCTCTGGCGTCAACTCTTCCTATCAAAACTGCCACTACAAGTGCAAGCAGTATTGGTAACATTTAACAACAACCCAGTAGATGAACTAACTTCACCTGCTGATCAAATTCTAGAGATCACCAGAACTCGCCATAATGAGATTTACTCCGTTATAGACAAAACCTCTTGAGACCGAAAACGAAATAAACAAATTGTGCAATACTTTTTATCGTTTCCTCGATCTACAGGAACAACGCCGACCAAGCAATCCTCGACGACGGAGTTCATCGCTCAAAGATCCGTATTTCGACCTCGACGGAGGGAAAATCCACATTGGTGTTGGTACCACAACACTTATGGCAAGGACTCAAAGAAGTGTAGAGACCCCTGTTGTTTCCCTAGCCGCAAACTCACTGTTGATGCGTTGGGGAACTATCCCGCCGGCTTGCGTTAGCAGCAACCGTAGCCGGTGGAAACAGCCGCCTGTTATTCACTGATGTAATAATGAAGGTTTGCTACCTCGTCGATACTGGCTCAGAAGTCAGCGTCCTTCCTGCAACTTCATCTGAATTTGTAAGAGTGGTCAGCCTTCGCAAAAGGCGCGCGATCCTGTTTTACTTGTTTGAAGGCTCGATATCTTAGTAGAGATTTTCAAAGAAGACTGTCCTAAAAACCTGGCAATACGAGTCGAAATCACCTGCTACTACTACAGTCTTCTGACCACAGTCTAAATGAATTAAATTGCATCAATGTAGATTCAAGAAATGACTCTATTTACTTAAGCAATGTCCTTGCCAGAGTTCAAGGATCTGTAGCCTACGAAGATACTTATGTTTTGTTGGATAACGGTTCTGATGCAACATTAGGTGACATGAGTTTAGCTCGGCGGTTGCGTATCAAGGGTATAAGGGACAAATTGGCAGTTAATACTGTGAATTCTCCTAAGACTTGGCAATGTAAAAAGGATGTCCTCCAATATAAAATCCCATACTGGTAAAGTTATGATTAAGGTTTCATCTGCTAACACTACTCACAAACTGAAACTGGGAAGGGCATCGGTGGCTATTGACGGTCTGCTTAGCTGTCGATCCCACCAGTCCGATTAGCATATCCCCAGACCTGAGGATAAGAAAGTCAAATCGCTGATCAGGTGTAATATCTCAGAGGCTCACGGAGTCGTAGAGCAGAGATTTTTGGATGACTCCCCACTGAATGCCACTTAAACACTGTTGAGTTAGTTGGTGCGAAACTCAGTTAGTTTGTGTAAGCGAGTCTTGTGTGGTGCAGTGAAGTCCAAAAAGGATGTTGAGTCAATGATAAGGAGTATGCATGAGAAGGAATTCAGAAATGATACTCAAGCTGATAACTAATTGTCTGTCGATGATATTATCGCAGTTAAATTGATAGAACAATCGTATAAATATAATGATAGCCACTTCTTGATAGGTCTTCCTTGGAAGAGGAATATGAGGATTTTAGACTGCAACAGAGACCTGGCTCTCAGAATGTTGAAGTGCCTAAACGAGAGGTTTAAGACTCATCCCGACCCGTGGATAGGATACACGGAAGTTATATGAAAGCATGTGGGGAAAGGATAGGTCAAGACCCCTATGAGTGAGACTCTAGGAAATTAGCATCTAACCATCATCTAGTTATAAATCCGAAATAACAGGCGAAGATACTAGTTGTGTTAGATTGTTCAGCAAAGCACAAACGCATTTCGTTGAGCGGTGTACTTTTAAGTGGTCTTAACTGTGTGTTCTCTTTACTAGGTCTGCCGCTTGGGTTCTGTCAGTTTCAGGATGTAGTCGTAGCGGATATTAAAAAATTGTTTTTACAGGTCAAGGTTCCTGTAGTGAGAAGATTATTTCAGAGCAGAATATCTAAATGTTGAATGATCGTCCATCGATTACGTGCCACATTTCCATTTTGTTTCAATCACGCGTTACATCAAGTTGTGCTAACATTCAGCAAAGATTAACGAACAATAAAGGAAGCAGCTGACACGTACTCTTATTTTAATGATTGTCTAGCATCGTTTGAAGAAATTGTCACTGCAAAATCCTTCTTGGCGGAAACTAAACGAACACTGTTAAAGGCAAAATTTATTTATGAATTTTCTACATACAGAACGCACTCTGGGGTTAAGGTCGTACATAAACGGAGAAACACTGAGTTTAACAGCAGGAAAAGCTAACAAACCAGTGACGGATAGGAATATGTTATCGCGTCTTACCTGGCTATGCGACCCCTAAAGGTTTGTCACACTATTTACTTTGTGCGCTAAGCTGAAGTTTTAACTAACTCGTAGGAATAAGAAAGGTTGAGATGATGCTTTGAAAGGAACAATAGTCGATTACTGAGTGAAATGAATCCATCGTATTAATTACACAATTCAACTGTGTATATCTCACTCTCTAAAACACACAAAGGATCACGACTTTTTGGATTCACACGTGTTTCGCAATGCGTCTGAAAGGAGATAAAGTTTCTTATTTTGTTTCCCATTTCGCCAGCAAAATAATAAGAACTTTGAATGTATGAGAACCATTCAATCCATTCACCAGACTTAGAAAAGTGCAGATGATTATTCCTTCTAATCCATTTATAAGCTTGTGTGATAAGTCATGTCTTTCACCGTCCGTATAAACACTATATCTTCCCATTCACTTTGTTAACTCTAGGATACTAATGCTGTTGGTTTGTTCTCCCTGTTTTTGCCTTCTCTCTAGTTGCAGATAATGATGCAATCTAGTGGCACAATACTGTTTACTTCTACGCATCCCAGCATGTTAGCCACCTTGAAGATGAATCAAACTGCATCCCATGCATTGCTGTTCACTCAGAATTTCTCGTCATGGTATATCACTGCGACTTCTCTAAAAATAATAACCATGCACTTACATGATATTATTGGCTGATCTCATAGGGACTTGGTCTCGTTTAAGTAACTCAATTCAAGCGCTGGTTTGCAACATACCGAATACATAATAATGATAGTAAATTTATTTTCAAGTAGCATTTCGTACTTGGGAGCATATCAGTTTGCAGGCATGATCAGAATGATATAGGTTTATCTACGTACAAGGATTTTGATCAAGTTATTGGCAGGGGATTCACACTACATGAAGGTATTGATTAAAAACAAGGACAACGATATCAAATTTCGCAGTACTAGAGTGCCAGAGGTAGGTGTTGTATTATAGTGCACTTCTGACAAACAGCCGCACGCTACTCGTCTTCGGCGCTACGATTCTGAGAGATGGCTGGAAGTGATCAGAATGGACCATACACCATATCCAGATACGGGATAAGGCTAACAATATTTTGAACATGGATAAGGGTGCCAACCAAACACTTATATGAGCATATTCTTCCGTAGTGGTAGAATCTATATGGGTTGATTTTGAACGATGAGTTATTAATGCATTAAGTAAGCTGTTAACCAGCGTTAGGAGTAAGTTGCTGTAAATGAGATCCATTTCTTATGAGAGCAGTTCATAAGCTCGGGGAGAAAATGACAAATGAATATACAAAATGTAAAATAGTTAAATTTAGCTAGTAGTTGTAAAACAATTGGTTTTAAACCGGATTCTTCTTTTTTCTGTTATTTTCACTGCTACAACGTCCATGATTACATTTTTTAAAGGTTTAGAACCGTAATGAGCTATTACTGACTAAGTTGAGTTTAAGGTAAAGTCGCAAGTCGTGGAGTATTTGGTACAAATCTTCAGATATATTATTCCATGTACTACTCGATAGTATCTAGTTTACATACACGTGTTACACATTGAGCGGGCCGAGTACAATGCATGTTATGCCAGAGTAGGAATAAACCGATAGTTTATTCAGTGCCTTGAAGTCACTAAATAGTCGATTTATCGCTCGTATAAAGTGATCAATGCTATCTAACGTACGGATTTCTCCTGGCAAACTACTCCAAACGGTAGTTAATCAGTGCACGAAAAAATTAGATCGTATTCTAGTCTTACAATATTCCACCCACACTGTATCTGTATGGTTACTGAGGCTGTAATTAGGTGCATCGATAAATCTTAATACAGGGTCGGAAAGTCTGCTAAACGGTGTACCGCTTTGAAATAAAATGTTAGGTTAAGCTTAGCACGTCTTTTCCAAAGTGGTCCTAAACCTAATATATTGCACCATGTGGTGTAGTTCGGTCCACGATCCATCCTCAACAAGTTTTCGTGAATTACCGCTGTATTTCTTCAATCTTCAGCCTATCGCTTATTCGAAGGCTGCTGACTATGAATGAGCAGTATTCAAGTAGCGGCAGTATACAAGCCTTATATAGTACCAATGTAGACTCTTGTTGGTAGAAATTATGGATTATACTACCCATAAGTCTGTATGTCTTTGAGGTGACAGATGTTGTTTGTTCCGTGAATGTAAGATCCATAGTGTATCTTGAGCCTAGGTCCAGAATCGTTTAACATTCGGAGATTTGCCCCATCCCCCATCTACTTTGAATTAAAAGTCTAGGTTGCGACACCCAATCCAGCCACACTTCTTAGTGTTAAAGGGAAGTTGGTGTTCTTTACACCAGGCAGTGACTTCGTCTAACTCTTGCTGTACGATCTTAACAATGTTGTGTAGCTCATTTCTGTCGCATAAATAGACAACTTCTAAGTCATATGCGTATAGGAAGGTTTCGCCGGTGTTCAAACAGCTACTGATACTGTTGATATATATTGTAAACAAGAAAGGCCCTAGAAGATGATTGTGCTTATTTTGCTTTGGTTATCTGATATCGACTAGTTAAGAATGATTTAAACCAGTTCAGCAAAGGGTTACGAATCCCTATCGAGTATTATTTATGATAGACTATGCTGTATGATACATTCTCAAAGGCCTTAGATATATCAAAGTATAGGGCTAACATCATTTTGCATAAGTCGCGGCAAGATGTAATGTGATTAAATAGGTCAAAGTGGCATGTTAATCACAATTGACTATTCATAAAGCCATGTTGTGATTTAGATACTTGGCTTTATGCTAACAAGTATTCTGAGACGCTATGTTTTATTACCTTCTCCATGATTCGTGAAAGAATGGAGTAATATTTAAAGGCATATGATTACCTGCACATGCTCTATCACCGGCCCTGTATTTTGGGATGATGTAGCTAGTTTTCCAAATGTTTAAGTATTCTCCTATGTCTAGCGACAAGGCGAACAACTTAAGGAGTAAAAGTGGCATGTCCTCGCCACATCCTTTTAAGAAGATTGGGAGGAGGCCGTCGGTTCCCGAACGTTTTATAAACCTAAGGTTTCCGATAGCTTCAGCTATGGATTTATCAGTAAAAGGTACTTCGGACCTTGACCTTGGCATTAGTGCGTGCCATTTTGTTATTCCAGGATATTATAAGGTTGTGAGTGGAGTTAGGTAATACAAATGGAGTACTACTAAGGGTGTTATAAATTGGGGAACGTGCGAGATATCTCGAAAGAAACAAAATACGCAAACCACAGAAAAACGTTACCGTTCAAAATAACTACGTATGGATTCCATCACCACGCCAGAATATCGCCGTATACATGTTTAGTTGGTGCTCTTGTCCGTGTCTCAAATACTCCTAGTCATACCCCGAAACTGAACGTGCTCTACGATCCATTCTGTTTGCTTTTAGTCGTTTTCTGAAATCGTAGTGCCTGATATGAAATGCGCGATGGTACAACACGTACCTCTGGCATCTTAGTACTCTAAACGTTATCGTCGTTGGGTTTTTTGTATTTTTTCCATATCCCAATATGGTGTCGAATTCCCAACAATCACTGCTTGCTGAAATCCCTATATAATAATAATAATAATAATAATAATAATAATAATAATAATAATAATAATAGTTTTATTCTCACTTTGTACATAAGAGCATGCCACTTTACAGGCATGATCATAATGATATAAGTTTACATGCATACAAATATTATTACAAATTGTCGATGTCAGGACATTCATAACATATAAAGATTTGAGTTGAGAACCGAATCAACTGCCACGAAGTTTTTACTATTAAGACACCAAATATTTACATTGTACATAAACCCATTATCATCCTGATCATGCCTGTAAGCTGGTATGCCCTCGTGTAGAACGTGAAACTTGATAATGAAAGCTATTATTATAAATCTCAAAAGTGCTAAAAGGTTAGCATCAATTGGGAAAGTTTAAACCGTTTCTCTGTGTATAGCTCTTATTTCGTGACATATGAACAGACTACTATACCTCTTGCACGTTCCTCCTTTTTTTCTTCGCTACAATTGGTACAAAGAAGTATCTTCCGACGTACTTAAAAGGGACATGGGCCCATTAGTTGCTGTCCTAAAAGTGCGTTCCTCTTTCTGAACTCCACATACCTACTTATCATCTTTCTCGTCGTTGTTTCACTTTTTGTAATCGAGTACTTGACTCGACTACTTGCTAGTACTTGAATGGTTACTAAGTGACCCTTGACACTGTTGCAGTGGCGAATTATCAGATGTAAAATTGGATTATCACCCGACGAAACAATCAAGTGCGTAAATATGGGCGACGTATTGTGGTTTAGACATCCACCCATACTAACTGTTTCATATACAACTATTGGGTTTAAACGCTCTAGACGCATCTCAAATTTTAAGTACTCTAAGCTATCATTCATCTTTGAATCTGCCTAGGCCTTCGGATGCATTTTTTATGATGACTTTTTCCGCTGTTCGCATTTCTGCGATCTTTAATCGCCTCATGTTTAAACTATTATTATTTAATCCACCATGCATCATATTTATATTCGATGTATCTCAGAAACTAAGCTGTAACTTTCTGTTTTCTATACCAGCTAGAATAGTACTCAAATAGTGGGCGTAGACCTGGACGTCTTACAACAGTTTTATTCAAGGCTGCGTTTGAGCTTATCTCTTACGAGGTTCCTCACACAATAGGTCCCTCTTCCCTAATGTGCTATCCATCTTTTAGTTCCTTAAAAAAGGGTGGCCCACTTAAGCATTTCTCATTAAGTACATTCACATCCATCATATCTCTTGTTGCTAAATTGGCAGGATTAAGTTTTGAATGTACATGAAACCATTGATCTTCATGGGTGACTTCTCTGATTAAAGCCACTTTATTTTCCACAAAGCAGGATTACCTGTTGACTCGTTTTTCAGATGGTAAATTACGGTCATACTATTATTCCAAAAAGTTGTTTCATTGGAAGTCACATCAAATTCTTTTAGAACCATACTGAAAATTCTAACGGCTTACGACGCAGCACTTAACTCTAAGCAGAGAATAGTGACAGTCTTCATAGGTGCTACTCTGGCCTTTCCAAACTGAGGTCCCACTACTATTTTATCCATCGCTCTCAAACGAATATACATAACTACTCCAAATCCACTTTCGAATGCATCACAGAATACATGTAGATAAACTATCTACAATCCTTTGTCGGTTTTAAAGAACAAAGAGCAAACATCCGGGTTATCAAACTCAGGTTACATGTTTACTCTCATAAGCTGTTGGCAATGACATTTTTAAGAGGATCATCTCAAACCAGCTTATTTTTACATGTCGTCTGAAACATTAACTTAGCACAGAACACAAAAAGTGCGACCAACCCCATGAAATCAAACAGTGACGACAAATGAGACAGCTTTTCTCTTTTGGGTGATTGATCCAATCACATCGTTTACTGTGAATCTCAAAGTATCAGCATCTACGTCTTGTAATAGTCCTGAAGCTTTCTCAACCGGCGGTACGTCCGTCGATAGATCTCTCATTTTAAGTGCTCGAATACATGGTTCGACTCTTTCTAGCATCTTCTCACTATTAGATATAAACTTTGTTAGCTGAAATCCTGCCTTTGAAAGAACTACACGGATCTCAGTTATAAAACGTTGCTCAGAGGTTTCTTTGTCGAAGATACTAGGTGGTAGTCAGCGTAAAATCATTTATGTGCAAGACAGAAAAGAAGTGGCCCCAGAGGGATGAGCCGTCATTCATCATTCCCATAAAATATCTCTTGTGTCAGTTTACCACCAGAGGAATTTAAAATAATCATGATCTGCTATAGAAACATTGACTATCAAATACATCTCCCCTAATATCTGCAGTAATTGCGATAGATGATTTGCTAAATCTAAGAAATACTCTTACTAACAAAGATATACTTTCTAGTTCAATAAGGAGTATATCGTTCAGTAACGCTCCACTAAATTTCGCTGAACAATCGAATACGACCCGAACCTTACCTGGATTACGCAGATTAACAACCGAATGATGCGAAAAATACCATCTTCTTGAAGACTAACTTTCTCCACACACCTCTTTGCAACATGAGCTTGTATGACTTCCTTATATTTAAACTATATTTCAGGATTTATTTTGGACTTTGCCCCCAATTTTTGTAATTGTTTAAGCTCTAGGTCTCTATTACATCCCAGTACTTTCCTTTCATACTTTCAAGGAAGGTCTATCGAGAAGTAACCAACTTCATAGTTATATGACTGCTCTACTAATCTGGCAGCTGTGTCACCATAGAATGACTGTTTTTTCCTAACTAGGCGTCATCCCTGAACTCTTCATTATGCACACCCTTTATCATTGTTCTCGTTTCATGGTTAGCCTTCAGTCTCGTGCACCTACGTTGTGTCAGGTAAAATGGTTCTCGTATCGACAAGCCTAAAGGCGTTCTGGTTGTGTAGACTTCTGTTCCACTCCGGAATCCTCGTTCAATAACCCCTGTGAGCTTTGGGTACACTACAAGCAATCCACACCACCACCCTATCTAGTAGCTTAGAGATGCGCAGGTCAAACAAGTAGGGCATTTGCTGGAACACGTCATTGTTAAGTAATATTACTTCCTCTAGCCTCAAGTTAGATGTGGTATAGGCATCGGAAACATTAACTACCTATTCAATTGAAAGAGACAATCTCTTGTATAACTACCTTTCTGAAGAGCTTATTGTGTTGATTAACATGGTATCTTTGGTACCTATAAAACCTAACCCATCGATTAAACCTGTCTTCATTAATGCAACATCAGACCCATCGTCTAGCAAAGTATGTGTATCCTCAGACGAAAGTGGATCATGCACATTTCTAGGACAACTCCCCAGTAAACATTTTACTTTGGTTCTATTGTTAAGTAATTAACATTACCACTGTTTCTGTCAAGCTTATCAATAAAACGTGGGTGGCTATTTTTTCCTTTGCCATTACCCATTAATTTATCATCTGGTAATTCCTGTTGACCTGACCTTCACTCAAGTACTGGAAACATAGACGTAACTTTCTTACCAATTCCATCTGCTGTGATATGCCGAGAGCGATAAACTGATTGCATTCGTCCAACCCATGTTTGCCTTTGTAATTTTACTTCTTTTGTGCATAATTTTTCCTATAGTCGCAAACGACCGGTGACAAGTTGATTCATCAGATTCAGAAGAAGATTACACATGCCTTGCCAACCTGCCATAGCTTGACTTACACCATTTTCCACAAATCTTAGAACATCTGAAAAATTAGGCTTGTAGCAACTTCGGTTGACTAGTTAAGACTTGACTTTATAACTTATGTATACACTAAAACAATAAAGTTTAAGTATTCATTCACTTCCTTATTCTTTATAGGGATTATATTTCCTATTATCTTATATTGAATGTTGTGAGGCATTGTTTGTTTGAATGACTAGCATCCCGCCCCACTGATTCCTGTCCGCGATACGAAATAAAGACCTATTGCCAAAGATTATTGTTTCTTCTGTTAAATAGAACGGAACATACCTAAACGTTAAACGTTTGCTTCCATGTTCATCCATAGATGCACTTGTCTCAACCCATTTCTCCTTCAACCTAGTGTGAAAACGTTTGACTATCGTCCCAATCACAGAAATCGATTCGAACTCATGAGCTTTAATATGAGAAATCAAGGCGTTTTTATACCCCAAAAAGTAGTATTGGGATTATGCCATATCTTGTGTATTATCTTTTATTTGTCGACCATTTCTTCTCACCCCTTCAAACACCCTGATCACCATAACCAACTCTCGACCAAGCCTCTGCCTGAGTATACGCAGTCCTTCTCATAGCCTTCCGAGGCAAGGAGCTGGCAACTTAAACAAATCTGTCGTAGTCAGTGTGAGTTTCAAGTTTTATCGTCCAAGGATCCTCTTCAGCAATCAGCGGCCGATCCAAGAGAATGACGACTACGAGGCAATAATATTCAGAAATGGTCAATAACACGACTGACTTGCGTTTACTGGAGTTCACAATATTAATGTGATCCTTATACGGAACAAAAGCGTCTAATCAATCGAGTATCAACTCTGATTATTATCCCACAACCCAATGGAGTAACAACGAGTCGTCAGAAAACTATTAATTACTTTAACTTCCTGTTGTAAGAATACACAAACATGTAATATATGTAGTGGTCTAGAATAATACAATAAATATGCAAAATAATTAGAAATGTACTTTTGAATAAAATTGACTCTAACCGCAACAAAAACTCTCACGCAATCGTTACAGGACCAATGGCTACTAACAATGGGACTCGATTCAGCCAAACAAGATTCGGTAGTACAAGTGTTTAAATTCTCTAACAGGTAGATTGTGCGAAAATTGAGCTCATTGTAGCATATATAGGTTTCGGACTATCTGGAGCTCTGTACATATCCTGTTATCAAGCGATAATCATTTACTGACGTTGTGCAGAGTACGGCAAATCAGGGCAAGAGCAGCATATGTATGCACTAAGAAATATTTAGAACTCAAAGGTATAACTTTTTAATGTATGTAACACTGAAGCACAAGGGATTCGCACGGTAACTACAGAGTTGTTATATCGTCGTGTGAGAAAAAGATTCGTAAAGGTGGAATAAACTACGTTTTCGTCTGCTGTGATGATTTGTAGGATGACTGCCTAGAATACGAACCATGAAGTTAATGTTAGGCGATCAGTGATAAGGACCACAAGTATTTGTTTATTTTAAACCATATATCAACCGTTAATATATCAATTGAGTTACAGTGAATGTGAGTCGAGAAAATCATCACCTGTGAATAAACATTTCAAGAATCAGCAGGAGTGATTGTTATACGATTTGAATACAAAATCCTATTAAATCGACTAACACAACTGAATGTTATAACATTTTTATCTGATGTAGTTTTTAAATTTACGTGAAGATAACTTCCATCGAATAATGTAAAATATGATGTGGGTTTAACAAATAAAGCATACGAAGTTAACTTATACCAAGTTTTATATTCGATTTCCAAATAATTATATGCTTTGGGAATTGAACTTCTTAACTAGAATATTGTTTCTAAATATTAGATACGATGTCTAGTGCTAACATGAGATTGTCGTAATAAATTCGGATAAGAGAACAGAAGTAGCGAAAATGGTTCAGGGTACTATATCAAAGTATTGTAATTCAACAACTAATATGTTGTTTTGTCTGTTTCAGCAGTTTAAATTGTGTGTCACATTTCTGAATAAGGTCATAGTTACTCAATAGTCGTTACCGATGTCTAACGATAACAAAAGTAAGCCATAGCGATTCCGTTAACCATTTAAAGTCAGTAAATCGTAAGTGCCAAGGCTCCAAATAATCAGTAATAACGGGATAGCAGTTTAGGAATTTTGTGTTTGCATGCAACTCCCAGTAAGCTTAAGATTATGAAATTAGGACGAAGGCTTTCAGAAAAACTGAATAACGTTCAAACACAACGCTTTGAGAAGTAACCGATGACATTTATTTTTAATCCAAAAGAGGTTGGTAAAAGTAACTAGTCACCATGTATTCATATCGTCAAAGAAACATTTCTGTGCATTAGATTAAATAAATGGTCCGCACCTTCATGTTTGTACTGAGTAGTAGTGCAAAAGATTTCTCCCTTGCTAAGTTTGACTTTGCATCAAAGGCCTTTGCACGAAACAGACAGAAAACCACCACACAGGCGGAAGTTATAACCTCCATTAACAGGGAAATAAACTGCGCGCAATATCCCATACTCTTGAGTTTGACAATATCATACTTAGCCATAATTCAGAACAGCCTTTGATGCCACTCATATAGCCACGAAAGCCGAAAGGGTTTTTTAATGACCACTAGTGTACCCACTTTTGAGGACTTTTGAACGGTTATGGACTCTACATTATACTCTAGACAATGAAGTTTACGCACTTTATTACGTCTTTAACAAAAAACGCAAGCTGCAGACTTTAATATACCCTTTAAAGGAACTCTTTGTACATTTAGAAACTTCAACCCAGCATCAGCATCAATACTAGCTACAAAAGTGACGCTTTGAACTGTTAAGGTTCTAGACTGTTTTCCAAAATCGGAGAGGCTCACTCCAGACAAATGACAAAATGTTTATAGTATTGCACCGCAAAGCCATGAAATAAATGTTACTCGAAGGCAGAAAATGCAATCATCATGCAAAACGTCATAAGAATAGCAAAAGGTTGAAGAAAAAAATTAAACATTGCCGTAGCACTCAAAGGCAAATACAAATATGCAGTGGACGAGACATGCGCTTCAAAATGGCCTAAAATTTGGAATAATTTGAAATGGCTTGCCCGTCATTACCAAATGGTTTTGATTGGTTTCCAAGATGATTAGGCAGGATTTGAATGGCAGTAAGATATAACCTCAGTCGTGTTTCTAGCATATGTGTTAAACGTTGTATTAGTTTGAAATATATACTAGAAACACGGCTGGGGTTATACCTTAATTTTGTTCAAATCCCGCCCAAAATATGGTACTTGGACTTAAACATATATAGTTTAATTGGTACTACCCATATATTAGGACGTCCTACTGCAAGGAAAATCTAGATTTCTGTGCTACAGACTATGATCCTGATGCATAATAAGGTTAAGATTAATAAAGATTATCCACATACATAAATATTTATTAAATCTATTAAGATACTGTGGACTAATTTATTAGTTATCAAGTTTCTCTCGTAACTACTGCAGCCACTAAAAATATGCCCTTATTAAACCTCACCTTTCACAGAAAACCGATCTGAACAGTACTGCTGTAACCTTTTGTAATAGCCAACCCATCAAGGGTAACAAATTAAATCTTACTAAATAAACTTCAATATTCAAGTTATTACCAATTCAAACATTTATGCTTTCTGATTGCGTAAATAGTCAGAAAATTATAACTCATAATACTGTTGCTCCATTCTGTTGTTTGTTTTCCGTCTTTCTTTCCAGCACCTAGAGATCGCCTTATACTACGCGAAAAATTGAACATCTACATTTCCTGTTACAATGCAACCCTTCCAAATAATAGCACAAAATCATCCTACCATTCTCCTGTACCACAAGGTCGTTCCGAGATCAGTTTTGCAATGAATTCTACATAAGTGCCAATTTGAAACAAATTTTTTATTACACTTACTCTGTGCATCACAGTAGAATAAGTTCGCGCAACAATTGAACATTTTTATCGCCTGATATATTTTGTTAATGTTGCTTGCAAAAAATGGCCTGCTCTTGATATCAGGAAATAAACTATTGTTATTATTAAAATCATTGTAACCAATTAAAATCATTCGGTAATGGCGGAATTTACCAGTTTAAGATGGTACAGAAAGTCTGTGGCTCGTAAATATGGTTTTATTTACGTTGTATCCTTTGATGTTCACAGTTCTAAGAGCCAGAAAGTACAAGTAAGAAAAATTCAAATAAAAGAATTGTCAATATATCTTAATCATCAGTAAAAGAGATGACTAACAGTTGAGTAGGCAACTTATTGGAATGATTTATGGCAATAGAAGAAAAACCTGTCATTCACAGATAACTAAACTATACTGCGAGAGACTCCTTAAAACTATAATTTCTTTCCGTACTTGAGTCATCAATTAAAATGTCAGAAAAGGAAAAGAAAACCCAACAAGTAAACTATAGTACCACAGACTTGATGGATGTGAAATTGCACACAACTAATCGGCCGAGAACAGAAACATTGCGAAAACTGAGAAAGAGAGAAGAAAATGTTGACAAATGAAATATCTCAGTCGTTATTATTATATTACTAAACTAATAAAAGAATCCAGGACTCTTTAAGGGCATGTTTATGGTTATTTACACAAATGCAAATAATACAAAGAACGAAATTTTGAAATTAAGTGGTCAGAAAAGACTTTATTAAGAAAACTTAAGATAGGCTCAAGGTTGAAGACTTATTAATTGATAAATACTAATTCAAGCATAGGCTGAATATTTAAACCTTTTGAACTTTAAACAAGCCTGTTGAGGCAAGAAAAACGATGAAGTTTGGTCAATAGCAAATGAAGTCAAATAATTCAATTTTCTATTGATTCTATTTAGATTAAAGACATTCGAATCAACATCGACGAATTGATGGTATCCTTTGACGGCACGGCCAAAGTTAGGAAGAACAAGTTTATCTTCTCTTTGCACTAATAATTTTAATCTTTTAAAGCACATAATCTTCGAGGTTTAATCTTATTAAAATCACTCGCCATGTATTAACAGCATACTTTCAATTTAATAACGAAACATGCAAGCAAATATAAAAAACTCCAATGTGATCACAAATTTCTGGGTTTATTTCAGAATTAGTGATACGGAAAATGGAGGCTTAAGTATTGTTTGGGCTGGATTGTGACTAGCAACCAAAATCCAGGGCACGCGTTTTGACCTATTTGTAGACTTTCTATGCATCAAGGCAATCCTCTCAGGATGCACATATGGCAAACGAGAATGATCAATTTTAGTTCACGATAATCCAACGGAAAGGTCTAAATATATTTTAATTATATAGAGATTTAAGTATTATCAATGATTAAATCGTTAAGGTTTAATTGTCATGTAGATGACACTCTCATTATCATTATCAGCATCAAAAATCGTGGATTGGAATATTTCTAAGGTTTGATCAACTTTGAAGAGATAAATGTATAATTGGAAAAAGCGGTTAAATAAAAAACCACGATTCTTAAATGCACTGATAATCAGAAAGAACAGGAAAACTGAAGTCTTAGCTGTATTGAAAACCAACGTAGACCAGCCGGAATTTTAATTGCAATAGCAATCGAAAAAATAATGCACAAAGGCGACTACGCTCACAATTTGATCAAAAGTACAAAAGAACACTGCAGTAAGTCTACCACACGAAAAAGTGGGGAAAGTACTCAATAGTCAGCTTCCAAGAGAACGGTTATCTACTCAACGCCATCAAAAAACGGGACCAACAAATAAACCATCCTACCATAAGTGAAAGAAGAACAGACTACTTAGGCTGTTAGTAGCAACTATCGCGCACGAACCAACGAATTCACCAATTCAATACCATACCAATCAATAAACAAAAGATGGAAAATAAAACGTTATTAATAGTATGAACTTCTTTAGTAATGCAAATGATTGCATAAAACAAAGTAATCGAACACCTTATCTCCACCTACACAAACGTTAGTTATGATCCAATACCGGAACGGATTCTTGTGTCAGTGCGTAATAAAAAAATGGAAAAACGTGTAGCTAGATCAATGTGATAAAAGGGACACAAAGAAGACAAAGAGCCTTTTCATAAGTTTAACATTCAGATCTATCGACAATTCATAATTAATGAAATTGATACAGTTTGTCAGTCATTCAGTGACATAGCATAATCTGTAGTGCTGTGAAGAAAGTAAAGGTGGAGAGAGAAAAAATAATGTGACGACTATTAACAAAAACCAGGCAACTTCAACGTCTACAAAACTAGTTAATGGGCACTCGTGTAGAAAATCCCACAACCCCCTTTTAGTAGACGTTGTCTACGCCAACGTCTACTAGAATGGTTATAAAGCTCTGTAGTTAAACCACGTATCTCGAAAAGAAGGTCGTTTCTTGGTTATTCATGTTTGAGGTCAAAAGATATTTTATATACGAACAAGTTAAGTCTGTAGAGTATAAGTACGGCTACTAACGACAATGCCCATATTCAGTAATCAGAAGGGAACCGAGGAATATTATGAATGAGGATACATATGATCGCAGGTAAAGCGTAAAATAAATTCCATGTTAAGAAGAGAAGAAAACAGTTATTTTTCATGTTATTGTTCTCATTTTTGCTATTTTGTATTGATTGTAGAATAAGCGGTAACCAGTACTGCTCATCATCTTCTCCGCTCTGACCTTGTTAATTGTGATTGGTTGTAGTATCATTTTAGTATGTTTATTATTCTAATTTCTACAAGGTCACATTGTAACTATAATAGAATCGATTCTTTCTAATGCTGTGTTCGTGTCTTCTTGATTTAGGCTTGGGGTGAGTAATCAGTCATCGAGTTTTTGGTCACAGTTGCGATTATCAGTTGGCGCAAACAAATTTGCAGATTAGAGTTGCGGTTAGTTCGCGTATAGCAGTAGGCGTTTATCGCGACATAACAATTGGCGACAAGTAATGGTGACTGTGGATCCTACCAAGGTGGATATGTTGTTGGATGAACAACTAAAACTAATAAGGCTTGTCACAAGCCTGAAATCTAATTCTGAAACATCCTCGACTGTTGCTGTTCTCAACTCTACACTTTCAGTTGATGGAATTACTAATAGTATTGCTGAGTTTAATTATGATCCAGAAGCTAATGTTACTGTTGATACATAGATCCGGAGGTATGAAGATTTGTTTATGTATGATTTAGCTTCTTAGGATGATGCATGGAAAGTTCGCCTACTACTCAGAAAGCTTGGTGCAGCAGAAATTGGTAAGTACTGCAACCTAATTTTACCCCAAAATTCTACTGACAGAACATTCTCTGAAACCTGCTCAACACAGCCAGTATTTTGGTGATAATTCTTCTCCGTTCTATATTAGATATCGTTGCTTAAAGTTAAAAATGAATGAAAGGAATGATTTCTTAACTCATATTGGAGTTGTAAACAGAGAATGTGAAAGGTTTAAATTAAACGACCTATCAGAAAACCAATTTAAGTCGTTAATACTCATCAGCAGTCTACAGTCAGAAAAATTTGCTAATATTCGAACGCGATTGCTACACCGTCTTGACAAAGAACCAACATTGTATCTTAATGACATTGCCGCAGAATATCAACGACTGACCAACTTAAAGCATGATACTACACTAGTCCAGTCTGGTGGTAATAGTGACATTGAAGTTCACGCGGTTCGTCGCAAACCTACTTCTCATCAAGTCACTCCAGCAACCACTGCAACCTATTGTGAAAAACCAGCCGATAAGAAGAAAGTTACTCCCCCATCCAGATGCTTGAACTGTGTTGCATGGCATTTTGCCAAGTTCTGTCCATTTAAGAACTATCACTGCAGAAAGTGCAACAGGCTGGGACACAAAGAAACTTCTTGCAGGCAGAAAGACACACGCAATCGGTCACGTTCTAGAAGAAGATTCCGTTCACCCAGTAAGCCGGCTGTCACTTGCAGTATCTACTCGAAATCACGCTCACCAGGGACCAGCCAGAAAGTATGTTTTTGTTCAGATAAATGGTCATACTGTAAGCCTTCAACTTGACACAGCATCTAATATTACTATTATTTCTAGGAAAACATGGATTAAGATTGGGAAACCTGTACAATGCTCTACAGAACAGCTAGCCATGAGTGCAACAGGCGATCGTTTGGAGATTATCAGCAAAATTTTATGCTCAGTGACATTCAATGATATAACCATGGATGGAGTATGTTATGTGGTTAACAATAATCTAAACTTGTTGGGTTTAGATTGGTTTGCTGATCTTAAAGTAGGTGATGTTCCACTAAACACTGTATGCCATTGCATCGTAAGAATGAAAGATGAGAAAGATTTCAAGAAGATTCTAAAGGAATTCGACAAAGTATTTAGAAAAACGTTTAGGATGTTGTACCACAATGAAGTCTCTCTTCGCTTGACACCGAATGCTTCCCCAGTCTTCCGTCCCAAAAGACTAGTCCCATATGCTTCGCTACCAGAAATCGACGCGAAACTTAAACGTTTGGAGAAGCAAGGTGTTCTTATACCAGTATTATTCTCGGCCTGGGCAGCCCCAATAGTCGTTGTAAAGAAACCTAACGGTACACTACGCATCTGCGCCGATTTTTCGACCGGTCTGAATGATGTCCTAGAACAACACCTCTACTGGCTCCAGATGATTTATTAGCTATTCTAAACGGCGGTAGTTGTTCCGCCAAACTAGACCTGGCAGATGCTTATTTGCAAGTTGAGGTTGAACCAGCGTGCCGTTAATTACTCACAATAAATACGCATCGGGGACTTTTTCAGTACACGAGACTACTGTTTGGAGTCAAAACTGCACCAGCTATTTTCCAACAATTAATTAATACGATTTTAACCGGCCTCACTTGGGTGGTCGTGTATTTAGACGACATACTCGTTGTCGCAAAATCACCAAACGAACTGTACAATCGACTTGCGACTGTACTGAAACGAATCCAAGACCATGGATTTCGTCTACGTCCCAAAAAATGTCAGTTTCACCTTATATCGGTGAAGTATTTGGGATTTATATTCGATAAATCGGGTCGTCGTCCAGATTCAGAAAACATTGAAGCCATTCAAAGAATGCCTGCACCCTAGGATGTACCTACTTTGCGATCCTTTCTAGGACTCATAAGTTACTACTCAACATTTTTACCATCTTTGTATGAGAAGCGAGCACCGCTGAACCATCTGATGGGGAAAAATATTAAGTGGAATTGGATACAGCAGTGCCAAACAGCGTTTGATGGCTTGAAGAAGCTCCTTACATCTAATCTTCTTTTGACGCATTATGATCCCAAAGTGCCGATTATTGTTGCTGCGGACGCGTCTGCATATGGTGTGGGTGCAGTTATCTTGCATGAATTTCCGAATGGAAATAAGAAAGCCATAATGCACTCTTCAAGAACGCTGACACCTACTCAAAAGCGCTATGGTCAAATTGAGAAGGAAGCTTTGGCTATCGTTTTTGCAGTACGGCGATTCCATAAGATGGTGTATGGAGGACACTTCACAATACTAACTGATCACAAACCACTACAGGCAGTTTTCGGGTGGAAATCTGGAGTACTAGTGCATTCCGCAAATCGGTTACAACGTTGGGCATTGACGCTGCTCGGATATGATTTCGATATACAATACAAGAAGAGTGAGAATTTCCGTCAGGCAGACGCCCTATCTCGACTCATAAGCACCTATCCTACGAAAAGTGAAGAGTCAGTGATCGCCACCATCGATACGAGAGATTATGCTAAAGAAAGTTTCATTCATACTGTGAGAGAACTTCCTATTATCACTCAGCAAGTTGCTGAGTTCACAAAAAAAACGACTCAGCGAGCAATCTATTATATGCAGCACAATTGGCCACGTTCTTTAGATGAAGAATTGGGACAGCTATATCAAAGTCAACAAGCTCTGTGCCTATTAGAAGGGTACCTTATATTCGGGGATCGAGTGGTGATACCATGTGAGTTACGTCGAGTAGTACTCAAGTAGTTTTACGCTGTACACCCAAGGACAGCTCGAATGAAATCAGTGGCACGGAGCTATGCATACCGGCCAAAGATGGACGCCCGAATTGACGACTTGGTGAGAAAGTATGACCGTTGTCAGTGAGCATCGGAAAACCCCCCGAAAGTTGAACCAGTAAGCTGGCCAGATCCTGCAAAACCATGGAGCTGAGTGCATTTAGATTTTGCCGGACGCATGTCAGGAGTCTACTACTTGGTGTTAGAAGACGCATAATCAAAATGGCCAGAGATCCAGTAGTTCCTCCGACTACGCAGAAAATTCTGGAAATAGTGAGGAAGATATTAGCGTGTCATGGTTTTCCAGAGACACTAGTCACCGATAACGGGTCCTAATTTACGTCACAAACTTTCAGTGATTTCTGTCGAGAAAACGCCATCACACATATTTGCTCCCCGCCGTACCATCAGCAATCAAATGGACAAGCAGAGCGGTTCATGGATACTTTTAAAAGAGCTGTACTAAAGGCAAAGGGGGAGGGAAGCCTAGAAGAAATCATTCACCGTTTCCTACTTGTATACAAAAGTACCCCTAACAACAGTGCTCCCAAACAAAAATCACCGGCAGAAGCACTTGTGGGACGGAAACGAAGAACGATAAATGATGTAATGAGGCCGTCGAAAGTAAAAAGCAAGAAAGATGACATCTATAGGAACGGGACGCAGGTGTATGTGAGGAACTACAGACCGGGAAGTGAGAAATGGAAAAACGGGGTAATTAAAGGAAGAAGAGAAAAAGGTGATATATGAAGTAGCAGTAGAAGGAAAAATATGGGATCGACATCGCAATCAGTTACGTAGAAGGTTTAGTGAAGAAAAAGCGGATAAACGGAACCTGTCACTTGAACTTCTTCTTGATACTTTCAAGCTTCCCACCGAAAAACCAACAATGACTGCAGCGAACAACGAGAAAAAAACATCTGCAGAAGAACAGCCACTTAGACTCAGCGAGGGAAAACGAAAAGCCACAGTGCGGTTCCAAGAAAGTGAACTTTTCTCAAAAAGGGGAGGTGCTAAGAAGGGAGGAAACTAGTTATTTTTTATTCTCAATTTTACTATTTTTCATTTAATTGTAAAGTAAGCTGTAACCGGCACTGCTCTTCATTTCCTCTGCTCGGACCTTGTTAATTGTGATTGGTTGTAGTGTCATTTTAGTATGCTAATTGCTCTAAATTCTACGAGTCCGCTTCTGTAACTATATATACAGAGCTGGGATATAATAGAATCGAATCTTTCTAATGCTGTGTTCGTGTCTTCTTGATTTAGGCTTGGGGTGAGTAATCAGTCATCGAGTTTTTGGTCACAGTTGCGATTATCAGTTGGCGCAAACAAATTTGCAGATTAGAGTTGCGATTAGTTCGCGTATAGCAGTAGGCGTTTTATCTCGACATAACATTCCAACATCTATGTTAGCAACTATGGGTATAGTTGCTTTTCACAGTACTTCATGTCTTTGTCTTGTGGTGATGTCTAACTGGGATCTTTCAGCTAGTTATGTCAACTAAAACGAATGTGACCGTCATCAATCATGGACGTTCACACGTCTATTCATTTAGGATAATTATTGCCAACACATATCACTCTACCCTGCCCGAATGATTCGTTAAGACGTAATAGACAAATAGATAAATTAAACGCACTCAATATTTGTAAACATTTTTTAAGAGCTTGCAAAATTGTACAATGTCTGCTTTCACAGCGCTGTAATAAGACTAATAGAACGATGACGACCTGCTGAGGAGTGTTTGTGGTGGAAAGTAGTGCTTTCAAATGTTGATGGAATGTATCTACCAAGTTATTGCTCTGTGGGTGGTAGGTAATCGTTTTGAGAGACGTAATTCCGAAGAGTCTGGTCAGAGTGGAACGATTCAGGTCGAAACGACGTCCACGGTGTATCGTTATTGTTGATGGACAGCCGAAGTTTTCTATCCAGCTTTTGACGAAAGCGTGGGCAACCGTTTCACTAGCGATGTCTTTGAGTAGAACTACTTGTAATCAATGTGTGATTCGGTCCAAGCATATTAGAAGATAAGAGAATCTGATTGATTCTGGTGAGGCTCCTACCAGAACATGGTGAACGTGGTCTAATCACAGATCGGGAATCGGGAAAGTGCCAAGCATGCATTTGTTACTCTAGATCACCTTGTCCTTTTGACAGGCTACAGGCAAGCGAGTTCGTTCTTTGATGTCCTTCTTCATCTTTAGCCAGCAGATACTCTAGGCATTGAGCTTAGTCGTAACACGAACTCCAGAATAAGAGAGATTGTGCAATGTGTTGTGCATGGTGTTTTGATAACTCATGGGAACGATTGGACGGGCTGTACCTGTAGAAAAAATACAAAGCAAATTGTTCTTACCTTTTCCAATCATTCTCATTGGGAGCTTGTTGATAACTTGTGGAGGAGAATATTGTCATCCTTCTAAGATCAAGCTATTCGAATAAGGCCGATGATATGGAAACGATTAAAGCACAGCATTCTCAATGAGGTGTCATCGACTACGATGTGCGCTACAAATATACATTGTGCATTTTTAATAAACTGGGGACAAAATTTCAGATAGTAAGACTCATGGGAGGCACTTGTTTGAAGATGGGTTTATAGCAGACGCTAATGGTTTATTGTCGATGAAGATTGCTAATTCTCGGACTATGATGGGTGTTGAAAACGCCGCACAGCACATTACATGGCTAATTGTTTGCGGCCGGCAGTGCTATAGCTCGATTCAGTGTATTGCTACCGTATCAAGTTTTGCCAGAGATTGCTAAACCTTGTTAATCCATTGCTAAACAACTGCACTGATGGCTGCGCCAGAGGCGTCTACAGCGAGGTTAATGGGTGTCATATGATCATGATGTATCACTATAGCCACCTTGGCTACCGCTTCTTCTTGTTGTAATGAAAGCTTCTTTTTTCTCCATCCACTGTAACAATCATTTCACCCCAGCACATGAAATTGGTCTGTTAGTGGTTTCATAAGTAATGTGCACTTAGGAAAAAGACGTCTATATTAACTTGTCAATCAGCTGAAGGTTTACCATTGCTTATTGATAGTTCGTTCCCGGTATTCCACAGTATCCACCACCTTGTTTGTTTGAATATGGATGCCATTGGTAACAATACTGTATTCAAGGAAATCCAAGGCTGTTTCGATTTGCTATTTGTGTATGCTTATCGGAATGTCATTTTGTTGGAGTCTTCAAAATTTCAACTTCCCGATGTTTCGTTTGTTTTTATTCATCTGGGCTAGCTATCAAGCACTTATCGACGTATGCATAAATGTAGTCAAGTCTCTACAATAATTCATCTATGAACACTATAGGTTTATGCTGTGCTTCTCAATCCGAAAGGTATCTGAGGGAAGTGGGTGAAATTCGCATAAGTATATTGAAGCTGTAATAATTGTTTTGGGGATGTGATCCTTAGCGATCGGTGTTTGACTATATGCCTTTACCTGGTCGATCTTTAAAAAATACAGTCATACCATTTAAGGTAGCCGTTAAGTCATGGATATGAAGGAACGGGCAACGGTCTGGTAGCATACCTTCCCTATTATATCGACGATGAATAATAGATGCTCATATTCATCAGCTACGTCTACTAGTGGGATAGTTTGCTGGATTTCTAACTGTGACTTTGGTAAGAAATTATAAAACAATCATGATTAAAGTTAAAGATATATCTCACAATAAAGATAGTGTGGAGAGAATCGCAACATCTGTACCAACTGTTTACGGGAAGAGTTGCTTTTTAAGGACTGCCATGTAGTGATCTGATGATAATGCCCCACCAAAGGCTTTTAGTCAGTCGTGTTTGCTAAAATATACATGATCGTCATCAACAAATGTAGCCTACACAACCATTCATTTTGAGGAATTATTTACTACTAAAGGGTACAAATCCCAATCTTTGTCAGCATGAATAAGATCTATTTTATCAACGGAATTGGTAGTTTATCAGTGAGTTCGAATAACCGTAAAGCGATAGAATCCGAATAAATGGCTTTCCAAGTCCTTAAAGAGACAATTTAAGGTTAGTGACCATTAAGCTTTAGTAAGAGTGGAATTTTGGTTGTCTATTTCACAAATTGATGCTCTAACTGCTTGTGAGAAGCATAAGAAAGTGGCTATGCGATTGAACAACATATAGCATAGCTTTCATATAGATCAACAGGCAAAGAACATGATTATGTCTTAAGTTTGCTTTACATACATTTCAACGACTTGGCAGAGTGTTGGATATCTAGAGTTAGAAAGGTGGGAAAAATTTAAGGGTCATTTACCTTAGACTTTAAAATATTCACGTCTGTTAAAGTGTTTACAGTTTAAATTTTACACAGTGGCGTTAAAGAGAACTAAGTTGATACGACCGTGCATCTTCCTAACAACTGTCTCCTTTTTGTTAGAATTATTCGAAGTGTTTGCAGCGCGCGGTATGTAAACCCCTCGGCTTAGCCTGCCATCTCTGCGGGCTCAATTGTTGTGGGTAGTTATCGATGTTCTACGCTGTAATGAGCAATTCCCTTAACTCCATCATGCTAAAACTGAGAAATTCAATCGATTCGACTCAGAATGTAGGTTTTAATGCTTTCTATAGGAGTCAAAATTGTCTGTGTAATATTGCTAGGTACCTTCGATAATTCGTTTTGATAACTATTTCTAGACTTACATTTTATCCCTAACAATTAATTGTGTTGTTCGCTTAATTTTTCTCATGGCTAGTTAGATTGTGCAGACATTAACGGAAAATTAGTTGCAATTTTGATTCATTTTTTCGCTACTTGAAGCGACGAGACGTATTTATAAACTCACTTTTCTCCGTAAACTAAGTAGTTCTGAATAAAACTCACCATATTCCACCTGAAATACTCATGTTGAGTCACCGCGTCTTAGTAATCTACATCGTAAGGTGGTCAGTTGAATTCATGCTCCTTGTAATGTTATTCTACATCATGATTCTAAATCGTCTAGTTGTTGGAATCATTAAGGTTAAAATCAAGCTTGGTAGTTAGGTCTTCACGAAATCACATTAGTAACGAAGCCGGATTGAAGTTATAAACAGTGGGGTTACCTTGTATGGCTAAAGGTGAGCTATTCCAAAAGTGGAGAGATTTTATTCTGTACACACTAGTCAGAATATGACAGAACCAGGATAGATCATATTTCTTAGAATATAGATCCTTTTTTAAAGATCATTAAGTTATGACCCATTAGTGTATGTCTCCCCGGCGTAAATCTTTAGTAAAAGGCAAATTTATATCTTCAGATGAACATACACCTCAAGTTCCAACCCATAATCGTGTTTAGTTCTCACTACCAGTCTCGTTTTACTAAAGGTTTCAATAGAGTGAAGCCTAATATAAGCCTTATTTTATTAACAGTGCAGAAGCCTGTACTCATTGCTGAATAACGATGCTATTATTCCTATACGAATATGAATATAGCTCTAATTCTAACTTCTAGTTTTAACTTCATCAAGTTCTTAATCCCAACACTAGATCGTAGTTCTGACGGAAAATCAAGTCCTATTGTTAATTCTAGTTCATATTATGGGTTCTATTTCTAACCTTGTGTCGCAGTCGTCTTACTGTAGTTAATTTTTACCATAAATCATATTGACATTATTAAATCCTAGTTTCACCAAAATTTAGCTATAATGTTTTCCAGTACTGCCATTTAAATCCCGCTCGATATTCAGCAAGTACCAACTTAATTTTGATTGGCACATTAATTCAAGTTAACTTTACCTAGAGGCTTGTAAAGAGGAGGAATTTTCTGAACAAATCAGCCTTGTTGAATCCCTATGGACTACTCCACTGTTTTTCAATCAGCATATGGACATATCTGGTTTGACGGGTTTTAGTTAAACTTGATTCTTGGACCCAGATAACTCATCCATCAATTTTTCGTGCTTTTAAATACATTAATTATGAAATGTTAGTATAATGTGATTACCCAGACAGTAGGTTTACCTTACGTCCAATTAGTGACCTACCCCTGGAAAGGTGGGTGGTTAAATTAATAAGCGCTAGTTATACGTCTCCAATGCAACAAAATGACTTATTCAGATCGTCTCTTCATTAACTTTGTCACATACCAAAAACTGTATTGCTTTTGACATAAAATATACATCCACTTTTTGGATAAGTGTATGGTCAGTATGATCCACATCAAGTTACACTCATGTAATCGAAATATAAGACCCAGCTTTACCAACTGAACTAGGAAAATAGGTTCATACTAGAGTCTAACAACTGAAAATAGTGCGATGCATTTATTTAATCACTGGTTCCTAGGATTTTTTTTATAAGACAGTTTTACTTTTATAGTTTAAGCAGAATCTAGGGGCCTCGAATGCTGTTAAATGTACTTGGGCAGTTATTTTTAGAATACTTTCACTGCAAAGGAGGCTTCTTTGTAGGGCACCTGATGGGAGCTGGTTTATGTGTAATCTTAACAACTCGGGGCGTAACTGTAGTGCCCAAACAACAAATGCTTAAGACTCATCGCACAACACTTTTGTCAATAGTTAGCTCCTTAAATTTCGATTCTTTACTGCTGGAGACGCGATTTCTAACGGTAATATGATGCGTGCTATTATTAGGATCAACTAATTCTAACTTCCGTTGCAATAGGCCAACATTATTTTAAATGGTTATCGTCTGAGCAAAGTATCTCACTGCTGTCACTCCCCCGTACGGCTGACAGTATGGCTTCAGACTCACACGTCAGATTTCTGTCTTTCGTTTTTCTGTTATTTATCTGGCATGTAGAAACTAAAAGGGGGAATGTTCGAACCAATATAGTTTGACTAGGTTATTACGGCGTGCAAACGTGACTGTTATACTGAAGTTACGTCAAAACACTGCACATCTAAACATAAATCATTTACCGGCGTCTTCTTGATCTTACGCTTTTCATAAACAGTGGAGACTTATAGTGACCCCCTCATTTTGTTCGCTAAACACCCACTTATCAAAAAAATAACGACTTTTAATAGTATTTATTGAATACATAGTAGTTTATTCTTGGTACAAATTTAGCTATTAATCATGTAGCAACTCTTGTTCTTATCGTGCTATAATTTGTAAACAATTTAACACTTAGTTTTCTCAATATTTCCCTGATTTAATAGTAAAGTGATTGGTCGTAAGTGAATCTGAACACTGACTGCATTCTTGTAAATAATAGATGTCGTTCGTTCAGTAATACCAATTTAAACAGTTTTTGGTAGCTACCATATTTAGCATACATTAACAAGACTGTGCCATAACTAACTGCTAAATTATAGTTGTCAGGTTCACTATTCCTAACAACCTTATACGAGTCTTTACTCGAACACCGCATGTCAAGTTAGAGCTTATGGTGGATTGTCGTTGAAACTGATCACCTCAAGTAGTGTTCATCAAGGTTGTCCGCTTTCCCCACTTCTATTTAATTTTGTCATTGACATACTTTTAGTGTTAACATTGTCATCGTCTGATTTCTCCGAGTTTGATTTCCTTTCAAAAGACAAACTTATTGACTTAAAATATATAGATGATATAGTTCCCTTGGGTAGAGATGCTGATAAAATGCGGAATCTTTTGATTACCTTAAACATGAATGTAAGCATGTTTGGGATGCAGTTCTCCCCATCCAAATGCAAAATGCTGCTTCAGAATTGGTTTAATTTGGCGCCGCAGTTAGTGATAGGGAGCGAAGCAGTTGAATATGTTAACTGCTTTAATTATCTCGGGAGCATCATCAGTCCTTACGGTCTGATGTCTGCTGAAATCTCGGCTCGTATACATAAGGCCCGATTAGCTTTTGCCAATTTGTGTCACTTGTGGCGTAGGCGAGATATTTGTCTACTGACGATAGGATGCGTTTACTGCGCAGCAGTTCGGTTTGTTTTACTTTATGGATGCAAAACATGGCCATTAAGGTTAGATGATATTCGTAGGCTCCTAGTATTTGATCATAGATGTCTTAGAAGCATTGCTCATGTTTTCTGGGACTACTGAGTAAGCAATGCGTGGGTTAGGAATAGAGTACTAGGTAAATACGGTAAGTCTATTGATGAAGTAGTAAATATTCGTCAGCTGTGGTTTGGACATATGTTACATATACCTGACCACAGCCTACCTCGACGGGGAATGCTGTCTGG
This sequence comes from Schistosoma japonicum, assembly GCA_025215515.1. Lineage (NCBI taxonomy): Eukaryota > Metazoa > Platyhelminthes > Trematoda > Strigeidida > Schistosomatidae > Schistosoma > Schistosoma japonicum. The sequence goes on along the minus strand of CM046069.1, from coordinate 38,256,820 downwards.
TATGGAAGTAGGCTGGAAGAAAGCTAGAGGCGGCCAAACAAAAACATGGCACCAGTCCATGAAGTCATTTACAATTGGGCTGAGCCATATTAATAGGTGCAGACTACCTGGTTGAGGTCTGCGTGATGATCGTAAGCAATGGTCAGAGACTTTAGATGATACGGCTAAAAATCGTTGGCAATGGCGCTGGTGCATCCACTTCTTGTCTTCCTCCAAATTCTATGTTTCTGAACTTATGATTTTCTTTTTACTGAATCATTTTTTCTTAAATCTTATCTGCGATCTCTATTCCTCCCCATTAATACTAACTCTGTTATTACCTCCCCTACTCTGGAATTGGGTCCAACAATTTATTCTCTATCTGCTAACTGGGGCATGGCAACTTGAACTGTTGTACGCATGTACCAAGTTCTACATTGTGACTGACTATCGAGTTATGCTGATTGGAGTACTTATTTTCCGAGGTGAGTTGCATAGTGATAAGACCGGAAGAGGGAATCCAAACCGTCAATTGTTCTTAGATAAGATAACAGTAATGTTTCCAACAAGCAACCGGCATTTCCAAAGTTGCTTCATTCTAAAGAACAAAAAGAGTTAAGAAAAGCAAATTAAAAGATAACACACTTTTACTAACACTGATTTTCGATACCTATGTTTAAAAAGTATTGACTTAACATTGCTAAATATCGCTGAAAGGCCTTTTCGACTGACTCCACTCAGTTTATTGGTTACCACAGTCTCTTTTCATAGTCGGTATGACCTTTGATACGAACTCTAATCATTAGGCTCCATCAAAACATATTCGCACAGTGTTATCGACCAGGTATTATCAAGCTCCCACTCACCTTCAACATCGATCCATGGTGAACATTTTGGTTCCTAATATTTCTCTTTCTGATTTCAAAGCATTTCATGCACTGAGAGTACTAGAAAGCTGTCCCATATGTTCTGTTACATCGGACGATAGGCCATGTGCTGCGTATCTGGTAATCCACATGCATGATCCAAGTGCAGTCATTCACTTCCCTAGAAACTTAACAGGAACTAGTTACCTTTATTATATATGTGGTACTTGGTTTGCAATTAAAAATACACTACGTGTATGGATCATCTAGCTTGCCTAATATCCCCAAACTACCTGAATGAAAAACTGACACAGGTACTCCAACTCTTAGTGAGGTTGAAAAAGTTATAAGTAACCTGAAGCAAGGGAAAGCAGCAGGACCTGATAGGTTGTCTACCGATATCTTTAAGGTTGGTGGTCCAGTCTTAGCTGGTAGGTTAACTGATATATTACCCGACGTCTGGGAATTGAACATCATCCTATCTGATTGGTCTCACTCACTGATCGTTCCAATTTACAAAAAGGGACAGAAATCCTCTTGTGATAACCACAGAAGAATCAGTTTGACTAATATATTATCTAAAATATTATCTTCTATAATCATTCGGCACTTATCTAACACTAGAGAACAGCAGTTTTGGGAAAACCAGGTTGGTTTCAGACCTGGACGTGGTTGCATTGATCAAATATTCACCCTGCGCCAAATGCTCGAACATAGATATATATACCAACGTCCGACTATAGTTGTATTCTTTGCCGTTTGACTCAGTGGAGCGTGAAGTCTTGTGGCAGTATTTGTCATTGAAAGACATACCTCAAAAGTACATTAACCTTATAAAGGCTCTCTACTCGGTCACCATCAGTCGAGTCAGAACATATGGCGTATTGTCACGAGAAATTTCATCCTGAATCGGGGTTCGTCAGAGTTGCCCCTTATCCTCACTTTTATTTAATTTCGTTGTAGATATACTCTTAGAAGTTTCACTCACTTTTTCTAGCGCGTCGGGAATTAATCTACTTTCAGGAGATCCTCTCGTCGAATACGCAGACGATGTAGTTCTATTTAGGGAAGACGCTGATAATATGCAGTCTCCTGATCACTTTGTGTAACAAGGCAAGCATATTTGGGATGCGCTTGTTCCCTTCTAAATGCAAAATGTTACTCCAGGACTGGCCTGCTTCTCCACGTAGATTAATGATAGGGAGTGAAGTAATTGAATGCGTTGACCACTTCACTTATCTCGGAAGTCTCATCGCCCCTAATGTGTCTGTGTCTGACGAAATCTCAGCACGGATTCAGAAAGCCCGGTTGTCATTTGCCAAGTCACGCCACTTGTGGTGCAGGCGAGATATCCGTCTCTCAACTAAAGGCCGGGTGTACTACGCAGCAGTCCGCACCGTCCTAACATATGGCTGCGAAACGTGGGCCATAAAAACCCAAGATATGCGTCGATTTCAGGTATTCGATCATATAAATCTTCGTAGCATCTCTCGTATATCATGGAACAGTGGAATAAGTAATATGGAGGCTAGACAAAAGGTTCTTGGGAAATATGGTAAATCATTTGAAGAGGTCATTAACTTTCATCGACTGAGATGGCTAGGACATGTTGCGCCTGCTTCGTCGCGCGATGTTGATCAGGGTTCAAGGAGGATGGAAGAAGGGTAGGGGCGGCCAAACCAAAACATGGCATCAGTTCATGAAGTCTTTGACTGTTGGTCCTAGCCATATCGGTAAATGCAGATTACCTGGTTGAGGTCCACGTGATAGTTGTAATGAATGCCTGGAGACACTTAAAGACATGGCCCAGAATCGGTCACAGTGGTGCAAGTGTACTCACTTTTAAACTTCATCTAAATCTTGAATCCTATTATTAGTTTCTGCACACCTTTACTTCACTCTCCCCTCTTGTATTCTGTTATTATGATACCTACGTTGTCTCGTTGTGCTAATGTGGTGTGGCAACTTGAACCTATGGGTGTATTTGCCCGGTTCTACGTTGATGATGATCATCTAAGTTGTACAGTACTGCAGAATGATTAAGTTACGGGTCCTTACCTTTTTGTTTCTTTTACTTCCAGTTTTAGCGTTCGAATGAATTGAAAAATTAACCGTACCAAAAGCTTTCAAACCTCAATAAATGAAGACGATTAGACGAAGTATTAGTAGCAAATAGTTTTAACTGACAAGTAGGTAGGCTAATTGTGACGGGATGACTTTCAAGATATTTTTGCGTCTAGGTGCAACAAAGAGTGAGATAATTTTTGGGTGCAACTATACTTATATTGTTCGTTTATTCTTAACGAGTAACAATTGCAAACACTAAGAGTGACTTGTATAACCTAGTGAGCCAAGGTGTTCTTAAAAACGGATATAAAAACTATACTATTAGTTATCGTGGTCAAGGGTCAACTGGAACTTGCTACTCTGTCTCTGAATCAGTGTCGATAATTGAAAGGTAAGGTAGATAAGTACATTAACCTCCTCAGCACTTTACTCGATCATATTCAGTCTAGTTAAAGCTTACGGCAAATCACTATATGAACTAACTACATTGTTTATTAAATGTCCATCTAGCGATTATAACAGCCGTGAATTACCCACTGATGGCTAAAAGGCTAAAAGTTAACATAAATAGCTCTAAAATCACTGTTCTACAAAACTTTGCTATACATCTTAGTAATCATAATAGAGTAACCGATCGAGACTTTCTGCAATACAATCAGACCGGATCTCTTAATAAATCCACATCAGAATCAATGACACCATATGTTCCTTAAGGTCGTCTCCTTTCCCCATGGATATCTTAGAGATATTACTTCCTTCATCTGACTCTTCAGGGATCAACAGTTGTCTGACAGAATTGCTGATTAATTTCTGAGTTTTTTATTCGCCACGAGCATGCATGGATGCATGACAGACAATTCCTTCCTAAATGCATTGTTACTTCAGAACTGGTTTACATAAACACTTTGCATATTAAAATGGCGCGGAGACCACTATCTCATCAATCTTCGTGAGTTGTTATTAGTCATAGATATCTATGAAACCTTGTTTACGTATGCCAATACTATCGAATGTTCAGTGTAAAGTTTAAACGCAAATCACTGAGTAGACAACGAATCCGTTGATATAATTGTGGATCTCCATCGACTTAGTATGTAGCGTTGTATCATCTACGCCACGAGTGATGCAAATTTGTTAAGAACAATGGGGATTTTCGAATCTGTGTCAAGATTTCGCCAAGACAATTGAACAATGCTTTTTGCTGATTTACTCCATATGATCAGTCTTTGCGATTATGCAGACCAATTCTAAAACAGCATTTTATATTTGGGAATCAGCAACTTCAACCCTAATCTACTTGCATTGTTGCTCAATGTTTTCAAAATGTCTTCCTCAAGTAGATCACTGCTATTTACTCGGGTCTTTAGGAATGAGATCAATCTCTGAAAATAGCTACGCTACTTGTGGAAGTAGTAGACAGCCCAGAACCAGTTTACCTTTTTCACAAAATGTTTCGTCTACTGCCCTAATCTTCTGTATCGACATTTTCTGCTACCTGTGTGTAGTATTGTCTACCGTTTATTTCGTTACTGACCACTACTTACATATGGTGAATTACCGAAGAGCTATTAATTCATTAGTTTCCGAAATCCTCCGATCGATCCCTGACACTAATTTGAGCTGCTTAAGTGTGATCAAACTCCATAGAGGTAAATCAATGGAAACCACAATCATGTGCATATCTGCACCGCCATTTGTCTGAGCTCAGTGTTTCTCAACGCATTATATGGTTTCTGAATGCATTACTCAAATCTGGGCTTCAAATTAGACCCTTCGGTTTGATTGTAATATCACCGCCAACCTCATCATGGTATAACTGTCACATATAAATATGCAATTAATCGATCCCAAGTTTATTATGTTTAGGTACTTTTAAGTTTTCATTTCTTGTGAATAAGTTGACTGTTATTCGAAAAAAGAACCTGCACCCTCATAATTACTCGATTTAGACACATGGCATAAGACAGTCTAATTTATTTTGGTGTTAGACATTTACCAAAACTGCCTTATCTAATTTCACAAACCTTAGCATGCGAAATTTAGCTTTTGCATGTTGTAGCTTCCAAGTTACACTCTATATATTCACACAATTCGGGTATCGAATTGAGGTGGTTTTGTTAAGTTACGTATTATATTTAGTTGCATGTATTCATCACAGATTGATCTTGGTTGTGTCCCACTAAAAACCATGAAGCACTGGGCAGCTATTTCGTCTAAGTATTGGGCTCTTCAACAGTGTCCACTTTCGTTTCTACCAGGAAACCTAACTCAAGGTTCTCAGATTGATGTCAAACCCTTTGCACTACTGGGACGTCGTCCAATGGTAGGATTCCCACTCCCATCAATTTGTGGCATAGTGTTGTTATAGGGTATGCTTCATTTTATTTATCCGAAATTATAACCACAAATTACTTCATTATTTGAGGATTTTTTTTATAATTGCTATACTTTGTAGGTAACTGACTTAAATGCAGTATATGACGTCATCGGTCGTCTAGAAAACTTTCCAATGACTATGATTCAGTTACAAGATACCAGGATCGGTCAGCTATTACAGACTATCCGTCATAAGGTTGATCCTTCTCTCCAAAAACGCATCAGACTTATTATTAAGGCGTGGCAGAAGCTTTTATCCTCTGAATACTCACATCAGTTTGTTATTCCTATAAAGACATCGGATAAGAGTATACCTACACCACCTAAGTCAAACGGCACACGAAGTAGAATACTCGCCAGTGATAAACTCGAACAATCGACAAACTCTGTAAATATAATGTGCCATCCCCAAACGAAGGAATCTGGTGATGAAAATTCTGTTCGTCCTACGAAGCGAAATTGTCCAGACTCCTCTCCTGACAAATTGTATAAAGTCAGTGCTCAAAAACTCTCTACGTATCATACACAACAAAACGAGAACTTTATTTCTGATGTTTCTAAACGCCTAAATTTTGTAAACACAACATCCCCTATCATGAGTACATCAACATTTGTTCAAGTTAGTAGTCAAGGTAACCTTGTGAATGGTAATAAATGCATAGAATCAGAGCATAAAGATATCAAGTTTCAAGAAAACTTAGATACTTCAGTACCCCAAACAGAAATTCTAGTTGCATCTCGATCACCCATTCCGCAGTCATTGTCTAAACCCCGAATAACAAATTCAATGCGCCTATCAAAAGTCAAATCGACAGCAGAATTGGTTCAAGCTGCAGGTGACTGTATTGATTCTATAACTGCTGATCGTATACTTACCAATAGAATCAGTAAGGAAGTTGATCCTCCCCGAGTATGCTCTCTGATGCAACCCACAAAATCGCGCCTGAGTCGTATAAATTCTAGCTCTCATTCAAGTTCACGCAGTGTTTCTGCAAGTAACAATGAAACTTCATATTTTCCTAAATGTAACACAATTTTAGATGTGAAATCTGAAGTCTACTTAAAGTGTAAGGAAAATCCTACCGAATACGAAAAGACTCGGCACCCAACATCCAACTCAACTCAGATTTCTGTTTCTTCCCTGACTGTACCAGCTATTGATAATCAAAGTCCTTTACTCTCCAATAGTGAAAATAATTCAGATAGATTGCCATTTAAAGATATTAAGAACGACAGTATGCCAAATCCTCAGGAAGTCAAGAAGAAAAAGAAGCATAAATATAAAGATGGAACTGAAATACCAGAAGGCTCTCCTAGATTGCATTCCAATCAACTAAAAGGTCATCAAAAAGGTAGGACTGTCATTCCCCCAGTAACGAATTTTATGAATGACTGGCCCGACTTGCCATCTTTACCGACTGACATTGATTGGTATAGTCTTGATCGCAGCTTTGTAACTGCCTGTGATAACAGTTCTTTGAGAATAACGGAATACAGCGGTCCTGAAAAATGTACAGGCATTACAGAAATTGAATATGCTTGTATTTCTCCCACTAATTTACACTCTATCATACTGGATGATCAGTATTTGCATATACTTCCGTGGATTGATATGATTGGTTACAGGCGTCATTTCTTCCCCTCTTGTTCTGATCAGGAGCTGAACGACCTGACTACAATGCCCGAACCTTGGTGATTTGTTTGACTTCATTAACAAATTTTACTTGTGGTGCCTTCCTGTGAAATAAACTGTCCTGTCCTACTTGTTTCTTTCAAAAATGTGACTAGTTTTAGTGTCTCCAAGTTCCTTCTGGTTTTACATTCATACGAATGTCATGCAGCATTTATTTCACTTGTCAATAATATGATTTCTGAGGTTCTGAAGTGCTAATAGCGTTCAGCTCGCTATGGTGTCTCGACAGTAATCCAGTTATTTATTCGTATTCCAGGTATTACTGATCTAGTCTAAGTGGTTTTGGTGTTTTCAACTAGTGAACTATCTCCCCCCCCCCTAGTTGGAAATATCACATATCGGAAGCCCAATCCAAGCTTTATTAATTTATCTATTCAGTGTGGGCTTACAATTTTTGTACATAACTTTTTTGACTGTTTGCTTTAAAAGATTTGACAAATATAAAAATTACTCAGCGACAATGAAAAAAATTTGTTGTGAATTTGTCGTTAACTAGTCATCTTGTATCCATATTGTCATGGTTAGATATATATTCTAGTTGTTTATTTTTGAATCGAGGTCGCAAAACAAACACTTAGGTCTTTTTCTCCAGTCGCTAGTCGCAGTTTGAATAAAGTTTTTCTCACAGTTTGGACACTAAAAAAAAATGCCGATTTAATTTTATTTGAATATTTCGGCTCTCGAAAATGAAATCATAATTTACCTTACGAAAATCTGAGTGTGTGGCTCATAATTATGGTTTTATTCGAAAGAAATGTTGACGGGTAATAAGCTATAGTTAACGGCTTTAACAGTATTTTATAATGATAGAGGATGTTATTATGACAGTCCTCACAGGTGGAATTGTTTCGTCGGCTTATTGTGACCTAACTTTTCTTGAATCATGGATATTATAACCTTAGTGATCATACTAGATATAACTAGCAGTAGATTTGTCTGCTCATCGTGGTTTTCTTTAAAAAAGTTTACAAGACGTCTATTCCAGTCACGTAATTTTCAGCCCTTGAGGTATTTACAGAAATGCTATGGTGTACTCCCCATTTTAGTAAGCATTCCTGTCAACAAGAATGTACTAACAGTTATTAGATGTACGGCTAGGTCTGCAGTCAAAACATGAATGATTCGGTAGTTTAAAATTAGATGCGTAGTCCTGTGATAAGAACGCAGATAACTAGTAACACGGAGATACTTTTTTGATGCATGCAGTAAGTGCGGACGAGTAATTTGGTGGCCTATACCTTTATCTTAACTGCCACCGACAGTATCGACCTATTTCATCTTTAATTAAGGTGTGAAATCTATGGGAATGTGCCTATTTTTACTAATCCTACTCAATATCGGTGATTCACTGCGATCGTAAAAATAATTCTTACTATTTTAGATAATTTAATTGGAACAATTGGTACAGAATAGGCATGTATCTGTTTTAAGGACTCAGACTTGTGTTTATTGAGTGATCTCGTAATGAGACAACATATCAACAATATTACCTTCTAAAAGACTAAATGCGATTAACAAAGCTATCCAACAAATAAGATATTGATAATCTTACCTTTAAAATAAGGACATTTTGCTCCTTTCCGGGTAAATAGCTGAAAGGTAGCCTTTCGATCGCTTCCATATTCCATGATCTGATTAGTCTATCCTAAACGACTTAGTATTTATGATGAAATCTACTTTTGATGCTGTTAGTATCCACTTCCCATCTTTTGTCATATGTACATCATTGATCCAGTCTGTGTGCCTCTTTAAAATGTTTAATATACACCAAATGATGGTACCTTGAGACACAATTTCACTTCTTTTTTTTCGGTATTCCATAAAATAACACATTTGTCGTGACCTCCAGTAGCCAGATAGATCCCTAACGACGTAAGGTTGTGATCTTATTCTCACCATCGTCTGCTATGTCACAGCTACTTATCGAGCCAGAGTGACCATCATCTAGGATCTGTGGACCCTCCGTCCTGTAGTTCCCAGTCTCAATGTCATAGAGATGGACTGTTTTGTCCCACGATGTTGTCACAAGCAATTTTCCATCTCTAGCTATGGCTGCAGATGACACGGCATTCTTGTGATCTCTATAAACAACGGAATTTGTAAATTTGTCAAATCAAACCGCAAGGTCAGAAGTGTCCTACGTGATCGCAAGTCTATACATTTTGCGGATCCATCTATAGATGTTGTAATCACATTGTTTCCATTTGGAGCAAACAGGCAAGATGTTGGTGTTCCCTGGTGAATATCTTAAAATCCAGTTGACCGTATCGGATATGGATGATCTTACTTGTGATAGAAAATCTTTTTTTTTGACATCTTAAATCCCATAAGTTCATCTGACAGCTAATATCAGTGACGCATGCCAAAACGTTCCCATCCTTGCTGATGGAATGATCAGTAACTGCGCCTCCATTTTGCATATAAAACTGTTATTCGGTAAGAACTTATTTTTACCTTGAGTTTCAGGGTTTCGTAGTCGAACAAACAGGTTCTACAATCCATCCCACCTGATATTATGCTGTACTAGGGCAATTAATGTGAATATATGTTTACTTTGATCCATTACTATCTATTCTTACACTGTTGATCTGTGTGTTATGCTCTGAGGTGATACCGATTTGCTCTCTCGTTTTTAGAGACCATAGACGCAGCGTCTGATCGTAACTCACTGAAATAACTTGTTCGAATCGGTCGTTGTAGGTTAAACTGGTCACTGAGTCTGTATGGCCTTGAAAAACAATATCATTGAACTGGTGGTAGTGTGACTCGAAATAGGAGTTACATGTTTATCTTCCATCGTATAAAGACATCTGCATTTTCGTTAGCCTAAACAATTTTAATATAATAATAATTCATAAATGGGTCATGTTGTATAAAATTCAATATAATTTAAGATAATAAGAATGATTGTATGGACAAATATAGTGTATCAGCTTATGCAATATTAATCTAACACTAAGCATGATATTAATAAACCTAGTGGTTATGTTACACATGAGAACTCAAAATGCTTCACTTCTCAGATATTTTTACTAGCTGCTAATTACAGTGCTCTCGTGATCTAGTAGCATTTAGTGAAACCCAAATGTCATCTCTCATGATGCCCCAAATTGTTAGTTCGATTTCCGTACATTGGTATTTTGACACGACAATAGCCAAACTAATCCCGGCAAAGTAGTAGGATTTTTGGACAATGTAATCCCTTTAGATGATTGCCAGACGGATCTTGCATCTTCATGATTTTATTTGAAAGTTTGAACTCAAAAGCGATGACATCCATTTTTGGTCACAATCTAATATAGCTCTGAAAATGGTATGAATAAGTCAAAGCGTTGATGATTATTATAAGCTTTACGATATGCATCACCATAAAGACAATGCTATCCCAAATATACCAACTGACGGGTACCGATGCTTTAAGTTTTGATAGAGACCTGGTAGGTCGCTTGATCTGAGTTATTTTCTACTAAACTGTTCCTAAAGGTAAAATTTATTATTATTTCCGGGAAATGTATGCAACTACCTCAAACTAGATATATGGTCTCAGAATAATTTCGCACTAGAACTTCAACCCTCTGGAGACGATTCCAGTCGCCTATATGATGATTAATGACTAATAATTTTATGTATATTCCATCTCCTGACGTTTTTAAATAATAAACAGAAGGAAGACTGATTATGTGTAGTTTTCTACAAGTCATGAGTGCAAACAATCATTCAGTTGCGTTTAAACTTAGGGGTCATCTTACAAATGCTTAAGATTGCATTAATGTGCCGATACATAGGCGGGTGTATATACTCTTTGGACCTATAAATTACGTGAAACAGGTTATTTAAAATTCCAGGGATAATAAAGTCAACTTTAATTGCTAAGTAAGAGAAAAAACAATATGCCTTGCATCCAGGGGCAGATAACTTTAATACTGATTGGCCAACTATAGTATTCAATTTTTGTTAGATTTGGGTTTTTAAATAGCCTGGAGATGTGTCGTGTGTTGTAGGGACTTGCACAAAAAACTCATGTGAGGATCAAGAATAAAGCGTCAATAAATATATAACCAAAGCAACATATAATGTCTTATTCACAATTAGTTATGGAGACAGTCATATATGTATCAACTAAACTAAAATGGCATGTCAGACTAGAACGTGTTAAATTAAGATTTCGAACAGGCTACCTTATAACATATAACTACCATGCGACCTTGGCACCATAGGGATCACTCTCAATTGAAGTGGTAAAACTATCATGATATAAATTCAATACCCCTACGTTAACTTGATGTGTGCTCAGCCTTTTTCCCCATTTCTGATTTTAGAACATGATCAAATCACTTAACATTCTCAATGAGCTGAGTTTGAATTGTACTGTGTAGACTATCATGTTTCACCTCTGGCATATGCAGAGTATCTTCTAACGATTAAACAAACGTATGAATTAGATGAAATCAAAAGACCTTGATGAGTGTATAGGAATATTTCTTTATTAATAAAAAAACTGAACAGAACCACAACGTCAAAGCTGGAGGAAGAGTTACTTCCCCCATGTTGTCTCATCGTGTTCTGACAATACATCGCTATGCTAGTGTAAGCTGTGTTGCTTAGATGTTATTCATGCATATTCAGTCAGTAACCTAAAAAGATGATCTTGGGACCAGAGTTGAACAGTCTACAAGGTATAAAAGGGAACAAAGTAATCATGAACAAAAGCTCGGTAAGAACACTTAAAATTACTCCCATCTAAAATCTAAATTGGCTCCTGAGTTAATCATGCAACTCTTATAACCAGAGCGTTTAAATAACCGTCCTAGTTAGTATATGTAACAATCTTACAGGTTATTGGCTGGTTAAGGGCGCTTTGTTTGTATTTAATACAGTTTTCCGAGTACTTCGATTCAGTGTAACTTGCCTCTTATTTAAGTTGCGAATGAGATGCATTTTCAGGTTATTGCACTGTTTTCACGAGCGATTAGTAAGCTTTATCTTTAGATATATGGGTTAATATGTAATTAATCATTTATTTCTCTTATGTACTGTCAGCATTATAGTGCATAACATACTAATTCGAATAGACCGAATGTCTCTGTAAAACTTGCAACACGCCTTTACTATACCTACATTTACTAAAATTGGTAAGTTTTCTGAGTACAAATAAGAAAATAAAGACTGACTAGTGCTTGAAAAAACTCTTTCCTAATGGAAATCGAAAAAAATCAGTAGTCACCTGGTGAAAACAAAAAGGCTCAAATATTGTTTTACACACCTTTCTCCTTTTTAAATGCTCTATTAAATTTAATTTACAGTCATTATCATAAACTGTTAAAAATGAAAGGAATTATGAAATAAACTTAATCTGTTCATGTCAATTTCTTAATGCAGAGGCCCACTGACTTCCAGTGGATAGACATTTCTACGATTTAGTGGTAATGTTTGACCAAGCCCTCCTGGTTTACGTGTTCGCTAAAATAAACATGGTCGGCATCAATAGCGAGAACCTATGCCACTGTCAGTTTAGTGTGTAGTTAAGTTCTCTTCAACGATTTCATTTTCACTAGCTGTGAAATCGTAGTGAATGTGCTGAACAGATTTCGTTTGTTAGTGCATGTGCATTTAATAGGTAGAAATCATAAAGCGTATGATGGTAATAATGGATATGACAGACAATACAACATAATAGTGTCGACAAACAAATTGAGAATGACATGAGTGACTAGAGATCATTAGGATCAGCTATGAGTTAAGAAGTCTTATCATTTTCATTTATTGCAGGTACACAAACAGGTCATTATAAGCGAACAGTTAAGGTAGTATATCTGACAATATTAATGTTATGTAATTTGAAATAAACTCGTTCTAATTGGACAAGTCCAAACGTGGAAACTATAAGGCAGGATAACATATGAATTACAGGTAAGATCAAAATAAATCAATGAAATAAGACTGACACATGAAAGGTATAAGGAGTAACCCAGGGCCATAGTAACGTGAGCTAATAGGAAAACTTTCTACTACGCACATTGTTTTTGGCCTAATACTGCATATCACTAAAGCTTATGTAATGTAAAGATGTGTATAGACACCTCTCGTTAGATGAGTATTGATATTATCAATAATTTCACAACTGAATTCACTTATTGCATGGCCATGATCAACTGCCTGCTGTAGAATAGTTGACCTTAAACGTTTCCTGGTAGATGGTTTAACGTGATCACTAATAAGTATTTTATGCAACCTTATTTCGATTATATTAAAGTAGCTGCTAAATACTGTACATTTGTATAAGGGACAAAGTATTTCGTTTGACCAATTCGATATGCATTTCTTCGTTAACCTACTCTTGTGGAGCTAGGTAAATAGGTCGTTTAACGAGTAGCATCTCCAGACGCATGAAAGAGTCCCTATTAGTATGATTTAGTATAGGACAACAGAAAAGCAGAAGTCTATCTATCTTATAACATACAAATGATCATACCCAAGCAGCAAGTGAAACCAGTTTTGAGATTATTGATAATATTGAAACTCATATATTTAAAGATGACCATACGCATCCCTTTTTCGCTACAGAAAAGTTAGTATCACGTAACGTTAGGCCAGAATAATGTGCTTAGGAGCAATTCACCTGTTCGCTTCCATGACCGTGCCTACGTGCCACCAACAACCGGGAACTTGATCTAGGATGTGGAGAAGTCTGCTAGTGGGTAGATCAATAGTAGTGGGTTTCCGGATTTACCACAATAGCTATCGATGAAGCTACGTGACTTCAAACATCACTTAGTTCTACTGCCAAAACTATGATGACACCTACTAATTCGAAGAGAATTGAGCGGTGTTCTGTAACGGCGAAAACAAAAAGTCGTTGTCGAGGAACCTAATTTGATCTCTTCACGGTTGATCTGGCGATGGATACTTGAAACTTTGCAGCAGCCGTGGCCAAAGTCTTAAACTGCATCTAATGTGTTTTTCTATCAGATCATTTAAGTCTCTCTATGTATGTGGACGAGGCAGGCTATGAACAATATTATACACCTGAGTAGTGTAATAAAGGCGAATTATTTTGATGATCAACCTAGCTAACTCGGATAAAGACGCTAATTTCACGTAATACTAAGTATCTGTAGTATGTTGTATGGTATGATTTACAACCATACTTATTTACAAAGCCTCCTCGTCAAACGTATCTGGACCTACTGATAACTTAAAGAGAAATAAAAATGGCTTTCGGTTATCAAATGAACAGGACGGTAACGACTGGTGTATTCGCCGTTCATCAGAATCCGCAGTTAAATAGATACTGTAAAAGTAGACTCAACCTTTATCCGCCGATTAAATTATATGATTCAAAATACTGTTGCCGCAAGCCCTGGTATGAGTACGCACTATCTAGTTATTCGTAGCCGTTACAACCCGATTCTTGACGCAACCCATGTACCTGTGGAAATAACTCAATCTTCGTAACACACTTGTGTTTGTGAAACATTTGCAAATATCAGTAACTTTCTGGATACCAACAAAGTCCAATAAAATAGTATTATCAGTAAATTACAAAGTACTTCTAGCAGTACTTTTCTCGGATCTATAATACGCAAATGCCAATAACACCTAATATGGGTGTTATCACAAACGGAAATTAACCCAGTCAAAGAGAACAAATGATCAACAGTGCCAATAGGCAGCCCACATTGACAGACACAATATCCTTTTAACTTAGTATAAAGATCATTTCCCAGTGCTTGGTCTATGAGGCCGACAACATCTGTTGCGACTTTAAGCACTAAAAGTCACATTACATAAGCATAGCATGTGTCCTTACAGCGGGTGTGTTTAGCTTAAAAAAGTACTTTTGCTTGAGCAAACTAAAGACAAGAATTATGTATGCTATTGGGTCTGAACCCATTGAGCAAACATTGGAGAGTAGCAAAGTGGCACCAAAATACTTTGTATAAAAGGCGAGAGAACACTTGTAGCAGTAAATAATTTCCTAAATTAACAGTTGTTTAGGCTCTTGACATCGATGCTGCTCACATTTATTTTAGAAGACACGATAAGTTGAAGAAGCTTGATCAAGCATCACCAACAGATCACGGCACGACACGACATGGAAAGCAACTCGCTCTCTAGTTAGTCATCCTAGACGTTGACATCCCATTGAGGCTTTACTCACAATAAAAATATAACTTTTTCTCCATCTTTCACTGGTCCTTTGATTTGTTCTTATTGGTACATGTGGGTTTAGCCATAAGAAATGGCTATGGTTATACGACAAACAGTACTTGTTCATATACCGGGTACACTTCACACTGGTGCGAATAATTGCATAGAAAATACAATGTGATAAATAAGTAAAAAATCGTCATCAAAATGTTCCGAAAAAGGAAAATATGAACAATGGCGTTAATGTTTGTATATGAAGCTAAATGGTACTGATATTACGAAGAACCCGGAAAAAATTGACTTATATACGTAAATGTATACGTGAATAATAAAAAAGCAGTCTTATCAGAACATGTGATGGCTGCGGAATATTTTATTCTAATACACTAAGGTAAATTGTCATAAGCAGATGCAAGTACTATTTTATTAGTTAGTGCATAATATTAGTCTAACGTTTATAAGAATATTACTTTTACTTGAAACAGACGATTGGTTTCCCAAATCTCTACCACATTCAGTATGTGTAAATTAAGATATCAAATAAAATTAGTTTGGATAATCTCGAAATAGCCTGTCACATCGATTTCATGGAATTGTTTTCTTCCTAAACTTTAAATAATGAAGTTTCATCTGCTGAATTTAAAGTGAGGTCATTCCGAAGGTTATGTGCGGGAATTATGGCTTAGCTCAGACGCCAAACATTGACAAGCTGGAGGTAAGGATGTATATAATTTTGCGTAGAGATTTAGACGCTAAATCCAGAATCTATCCCAGAAATACCTGTGTACAGACCTACAGTTGCAGAATTTGAGGACTTTAGCAAATGCATTTCTTTGATAGAATCCATGGGTGCTCATCATGTAGGATTATGCAAAATAATACCACCATCATCCTGGGTTGGGCGTCGCAAAGGATACGACGATATTGGTGATTTTGTTGTTGAAAAACCCATATGTCAAAGTACATATGGTGGACGTGGTATATATTTCCAGGTCTGTCTTTAATTATCCTAATTATTACCTGTAGGATATTTCACCTAGAAAAAGTCTTAGGTTCAATGATTTTAAGAATCTCGCATTATCGAATTTGTACTCTACTCCAAAGTACAGGGATTACAATCATCTCGAAAGGAAATATTGGTCATCGATTGGCACTAGTCGTCCATTGTATGGAGCTAATATTAACGGGACTTTAATGGACAACGATCAGCACATTTGGAACATTTCAAAACTTGACTCAATACTGAGCCAGGTATTTAGAGAAGAGGGTGTGCAGATACCAGGTGTGAATACTCCATATTTGTATTATGGGATGTGGCGATCTACATTTGCATGGCATGTTGAGGATGTGGACTTATATTCTATAAACTACCTTCACTATGGTCTTCCAAAGTGCTGGTACGTTATACCTCCGGCTTTCGCACGCAAATTCGAAGCCTTTGTTTCAGGTACGAAAGTCGTTTGGCTAACTTGAAAAGAATATTTTAGGTCGGAATTCCTTAAATGTCATTGTTTTTTAAGGCATAAATGCGTCTTAATTAGTCCCACAGTACTTTCTCAATCTGGTATCCCAACAAAGAAAGTAAGGTACAGTTCTAACTGCACTTGTTTCTAGATTTTACAACATGAGGGTGAATTCATGATAACTTTTCCATATGCGTATCATTCTGGTTTCAATATGGGATTGAACATCGCTGAATCAACAAACTTTGCACTTACCAGATGGATAGACTATGGGAAGCATGCCAAAATATGTACCTGTTGGGATGACACAGTTAAAATATGCATGGATCCTTTCGTAAAGAGATTTCAGCCGGAATTATTTAATAAGTGGAAAAATGACAAAAACCTGCCACCCCACCCTCTCGATGAATACTTGATAAAGGAAACAGATCATCGTCTTCAAAATACACTCGCTTATTCAGGTTAGTCTATCAAAGATTATCTAGCATTTAGGTAGTGCCGAAAATATATTGGATGCCGAAAGCTATGAGATAACAGCCAAAGGTTCTCTTCATGTGCAAACTTCTTCCTCTGACTCACTGCTTCCGAAAATTGGTGATATTAACTTAATTGATATGCGGTACTCTATAGAACGTAAGCCATTATGATTATTTTTGAATGGATGTCAAATGTTTTGTTGCACGCTTTAAATGATTTCACAACATACAGACGCCAGCAATATCAAAGTAATTTTATTTTAACAAAAGATCATGCATTATAAATTAAAGGGATCTTTGTAGGATAGTCTAACTAACAATGAGCGCGTTCAGCTTGGTGAAAGGATTTTATTGTGAAAGTTGTGTTTTATAAATGATTGCATCTACTGAATTGATATATGCTCGGCAACACATTCCGTCTGGTTCTGAACATGATGAGGAACGAAGGCAACTTGAACACAAACTGATTTAAAGCTTACGCAATGATCGTGAGCAGTGGTGGGTGGCGAAAGCTAAAGAGATGGAGAAGGCCGTGGCAATAGGTAACAGTAGGCAACTGTTCAGACTTATCAAGAAAATGGTTATCAGAAACCCAACTGTAAGTGAAACTATCTCCGAAAAGGATGGTTCCACTATCCACTGTCAATCCAGAAGATTAGACCGATGGGCAGAACACTTTAGGGAACAGTTCAACTGGCCTTTGGCCTCATCCCAGTTGCCCACCATCCCCAAACAATCTGAATAGCAAATTAACATTGGTCCCTCAAGTCTTAGTGAGGTTGAGAAGGCTATAGGAAATTTAAAGCGAGGAAGAGCAGCAGGACCAGATGGATTAACCCCTGAGATATTTAAGGAAGGTGGTTCAGCATTAGCAGCGAGATTAACTGAGATCTTGGCTAGAATTTGGGAACTGGACGTAATCCCATCTGACTGTTCTCGAACACTAACCATTCCGGTCTATAAGGAAGGACAGAAGTCCTCGTGTGACAATTACTGAGGAATCAGTTTGACGAACATAGTGTCTAAAATACTAGCTTCAATACTTAGACGTCTAACTAAAGCTCGTGAAGAGCAAACTCGAGAAAACCAAGGTAGTTTCAGACCCGGACGTGGTTGTATAGACCAAATATTCACACTTAGGCAGGTTCTGGAACATAGGCACACTTTCAGAGGTCCAACAATAGCTGTATTCCTTGACCTTAAGGCGACGTTTGACTCTAGGTTATGTGGCAGTGTCTCTCACTGAAAGGCATACTAAAGAAGTACATTAACCTTATACAAGCTCTCTACTCGAACACCACATGTCGTGTTAGAGCTTATGGCAGATTGTCTTCGGAATTGATCACTTCTAGTGGTGTTCGTCAAGGTTGTCCGCTTTCTCCATTTTTATTTAATTTTATCATTGATATACTTTTAGAGTTAACATTGTCATCGTCTGATTTCTCTGAGGTTGACCTCCTTCAAGGAGATAAACTTACTGACTTAGAATATGCCAATGATATAGTTCTACTGAGTGAAGATGCTGACAAAATGCAGAATTTTTCGACAACCTTAAACATAAACGTAAGCATGTTTGGGATGCGATTCTCCCCATCCAAATGCAAAATGCTACTTCAGGACTGGCTTAATTCGGCACCAAAGTTAGTGATAGAGAGCGAAACTATTGAATGTGTTAACTGTTTTACTTATCTCGGGAGCCTCATCAGTCCTGACGGCCTGGTGTCCGATGAAATCTCGGCTCGTATACATAAGGTTCGATTAGCTTTTGCCAATTTGCGTCACTTGTGGCGTAGGCGAGACATCTGTTTACTGACGAAAGGACGCGTTTACTGCGCAGCAGTCAGATCCGTTTTACTTTATGGATGTGAAACATAGCCTTTAAGGATTGAGGATATTCGTAGGATCCTAGTATTCGATCATAGATGTCTCCGAAACATTGCTCGTGTTTGCTGGGACCACCGAGTAAGCAATGCGTGGGTTAGGAATAGAGTACTAGGTAAATACGGTAAGTCTATTGATGAAGTAGTGAATCTTCACCGGCTGAGGTGGTTAGGACATGTGTTACGTATGCCTGACCACCGTCTACCTCGACGAGCAATGTTGTCTGGTGTAGGAGTAGGCTGGAAGAAAGCTAGGGGTGGCCAAACAAAAATATGGCACCAATCCATGAAGTAATTGACAACTAGGCTGAACCATGTTAATAGGTGCAGACTACCTGGTTGGGGTCTGCGTGATAATCCTAACCAATGGTTAGAAACTAGGTGATATGGTTTAAAATCGTTTGCAATGGCGCAGGTGCATCCACTCCTTGTCTTCCACCAAATTCTAAGTTTCTGAAGTTATCATAATTTTCTTTTTACTGAATCGTATTTTCTTAGATCTTATCTTCTATCTGTATTTCTCTCCATTAATACTAACTCTGTTAATACCTCCCCTACTTTGGGATTTGGTCCGACAATTTAATCTCTATCAGCTTATTGAGGCATGGCAACTTGAACTGATGTATTCATGTACCAAGTTCTACGTTGTAACTGACTGACAATATTTGAAACAAATTTAAATACTGCAATAATCCGAGGAAATTTGTCAAAGTTTCTTTTGGGGACAATAACCGATATATATATATATATATATATATATATATATATATATATATATATACAAAGGTCAACATACTATTCCATTTCTAATATACACTTCGTTTACCTTCAAATCTCTAGTTTCAAGACTATTTTATCCTATGAATTCATTCCTGAATCGTATTTTTTGTTTAATTTAATTTAACTTTAATTAATACTAGGTCTATTGGCTCGGTATTCGCTTTAACAAATTTATCTTTCTATGCTGATGTGGCGAGATAGTTTGTGTCGATACACATTTGTGCTAGGTTCTTAAGTTACTTATAACTGACTAAGTCAAACATATAAGATTTACTAAGTTCCGTTTGCTCACCCCATAATCCTATTTTGTTTGTCCTTGTAGCTTTCATTCTTCTTATTGCTAACCGTTCATTGTTCTTTTATTGTCTAATTTACCGAAATATTGATCTTCGATTTTTCAGAGTTGGAGAAAGCTAAAATTCCTTTCTATATTGCTACTAACCCTCATTTAAACCCCCTATGGTGTGGAAACTTAGCAAACGATCAGACTGAACGAGATTTCAACATTTTTATTGGTAGTCATAAGCCGTATTGTGCTGTCTGCTCATTTTTATGGACTCCTCAGGTAAATTAATCTTGGAATTTTTTCAGTAAAATTTCGTAAGTTGGAAACATGTAAAATCTGTACCTCTGGGTTTTCGTTCAACTGTTGATAAAATAAGACTACCTTTCGTATAACGGAAGTTAGTAAAGTCACCATACCTTGAGTCACTCACAGCGGGATAAAGTCAGTATGGTAGGTTGCTAAGTAATATCGACAGTAATGGAAGTCTACATATGAGACATGCAGTTTTAATGGAACAAGTGAAATCTAAGAGCAGTGTTAGGAATGATATATGAATCATATTGTAGATAAATACTTCACTTGGGAAATGTAATGTGTCAATGTAGTAAAACACGAGATAATCCTATTTAGAGCTCTAAATAGCTAATTATTTTATGATCTTAACTTTTATTTTCGGTTTAAATGATTGAGGCTTTTCTAAACTATTTAAGTATACCAAATTGTTTTTGGGTACTCTATAGTATGTTTAACGAATCCGACGGAGTGTTTCGGCTTAACTCAAGACAGTTGTTTGTCGCGTTATACAGATTGATTGTACTGTTTA
Organism: Schistosoma japonicum; assembly: GCA_025215515.1. Classification (NCBI taxonomy): domain Eukaryota; kingdom Metazoa; phylum Platyhelminthes; class Trematoda; order Strigeidida; family Schistosomatidae; genus Schistosoma; species Schistosoma japonicum. Next base: position 38,235,980 of record CM046069.1, on the reverse strand, counting down.
AATATTTTGTTAGTTAATAGCTTAATCCACTCGCCTTTGTTTTTCGGCTATTCAGTATCTTTCAGTTCGAAATGTTTTTGCGTTACAACCATCGTATTATGGCCAAAAGCACTATCAGATTGTTCTAGAATTTTTAAAAACTGTCAAAGCTACTTGGCATGTTTATTTATCCATAGTTTTACAAATGTAGTATATTCGTCATATTTATTTACCATTATAGCATCTTTCTAAACTTCTCTCCAGTGGACATTCAGAAGAGAAATTACCCGCATATTCTGAACCGCATATACCTGAAGTTGCATATCACAGTCCTTATGATTCTTCTGTACAGTTTCCCCCAATAGTTAAAAGTCGTGTACTGAAGTGCTTTCGTTGCTGTTTAACTGTACATGCTAGATGCTATGGTGTTCAAGATGAACTTGTATTTAACTTTGGATCTTTATCGAAAGAGAGTCCCAATCATAACTTCGAAAACTCTTGGTGCTGTGATGCTTGTGCGGCTAGTTCAAAACCTGTAAGTTGGTGGTGTACTTCAAAGTCCCGTAAATTAAACGTCCTAATTGTTCGGTCATAGACATAATGAATAAAATAGTGTTCTATAAACTGTGCAAAAAAGATAATATTACTAGGATGAATATTTACTATTCTTGATATGATACTGCACACCATTCAAAAATGTTGGATTAATTCATTAAACCATTTGACTTGGTTTATGCCATTCCTAGATATTTCTGTTTATTTTCCAAGTAACTAACTTACTGAATATGAATGTGCAGATTAAAAAAATTCAGACTATTATAAAGCATTGACTTTTAACTCTAGGTCAGTGTAACACCAAATTTCATTATTTCGACTTTAAAATAACAATGACTGAACATCTATATTTTGTCTTTTGAGGATGTCTTATGTTCACTAGTTGTAGCAGTTAGTAGGCGATCTATTTATTTGTAGCGTGAATGCGTTTCGGAAATTGATGAATTTTGTTCGAGCCGATATTATCCAAAGTGTTACTGAGGTATTCAAGTACGCTTACACTATAATAGCAACTACATTCTTCTTATATATATATATATATATATATATATATGAACTCGCTTCTTAACGTTTGTATCTGATTACTTTATAGACATGTGTATTTTGTTATATGCGTGGTGGAGCTATGAAAGCTTTGGCCAACATCAACAATACATTCACAGGACGCCCTTACTGGGCACATTTGGTTTGTGCATTGATTACCCCAGGTTGTTATTTTAAAGATGTACCTAAAAGATTAGCATTTATTTCTGAGGATACAATCCAAGCAGCTTTGTCTTCAGCTTTATTATTTTCTGAAGAAAAGGAAAAAAATATACTGCATAAAATGCGAGGTTCAACTTTAACAAATCCATTTTATAAAAATTTCCCCTTGTTGAATCCCCCAAGTTATATACAAAAAGATCTGAAATTAATACGTAAGAGACCATCAAATAGTAATCGGATTATTTTACGGGAATATTATTTATCCAATCAGGGAAATAAAGTATGCCAACCAAACAAGTCAAAGTAAGTTTTTTTCTTATGATGAATGTTATTCAGATTCAATGTGTCTTTATTTTTCTTTCACTTCATCATTCATTGTTGATAAAATTATTAGCATTATTAATATTTGCCTTATTAAATACCGTATTTAAATATATATTTAAAAAAATCCTCATGATACAATAAGCAACATTACACGAAAATTCCTGTTTTATGAGCATCGAACTTGTGTATATTCAAACAAGTACGCACTTGCAGTTGTTAAACAATGATCCAAGCAAGCAATCAATGCCTATTACCCTTTAGGGAGCATAGGCCGCCGACCAGGGTTCTTCAAGCAACTCTGTCCGGGGTTTTCCTTTCCGGCTCTTCCCAAGCGCTCTTCATGTCTGTCTCCGATTCCCGACGCACTGTGTTCTTCGGTCTTCCTCCTTTCCTTTGACCTTCAGGATTCCAAGTTAGTGCTTGTCTTGTGACAGTTTGATTATTTCCTCAATGTGTGTCCTATCCACTTTCAGCATCTTTTCATAATTTCTTCCTCAGCTAAAAGTTGGTTTGTTTTCTGCCACAAACGAGGGTTGTTGATGGTATCTGGCCAACGGATCCGAAGTATCTTACGCAGACAGTTGTTTATAAATACTTGTATCTTTTGGTGACGCTTTTCGTAGTTCTTCAAGTTTCAGCTCCATACAACAGAACTGTCTTCACATTTGTATTGAAAATTTTGACTTTAGTGCTGACTAACAGTTGGTTTGAGTTCTAGGTGTTTTTCAGTTGTAGAAATGCTGCCATCGCCTTTCCAATCCACACCTTCACATCTGTATCAAACCCTCCCTGTTTATCGATGATGCTGCTCAAGTATGTAAAGGTTTCTACGTCTTCCAGAATTTCTCCGTCAAGTGAAATTGGGTTAGTGTTGGTTGTTTTGTATTGAAGGATCTCGCCTCCCCCTTTGTGTATGTTGAGGCCTACTGCTAGCTGTAGAGGCTGCTACTACACTATCCGTCTTCATCTGCATTTGCTGCTGTGTGTTGGGCAGAAGAGCTAGATCATCTGCAAAGTTCAAGTCATCTAGTTGCATCGATGTTGTCCACTGTATTCCGAGATTGCCTTGACATGTTGCGGTCTTCATGATCCAGTCAACCGCCAGCAGGAAGAGGAAGGGCAAGAGAAAGCAGCCTTGTCTAACACCGATCTTTACTCGCAATGAATCTGTGAGTTGACCTCCATGCATGATTTTACAATACAGTCCGTCGTAAGAATCCCGTATGATGTTGACTATCTTTTTGGGTACTCCATAATGTCGTAGAAGGCTCCATAATATTCTCCTATCCACACTGTTGAATGCTTTTTCGTAGTCGGAGAAGTTGATGCAAAGTGGTGAATTTCATTCGATTGATTGTTAAACAATGAACCGTAGAGTAGGGATTTGGTTGATACACGATCGGTTTTTACGAATCTAGCCTGTTGATCTTGAAGTCGGGCATCGACTGGGTCTTCCATTCGGTTCAATGACACTTTTTGAAAACTCTTCCTGGTACTGAAAGAGGAGTGATGCCTCTGTAGTTCTCGCAATCGCAAAGATTTCCTTTCTTTGATGTCTTGTTGAATTACCCTTCTTTCCAGTCTGCTGACACTTGTTGTTCTTCCCAGATCTTCCTGAAGAGAATGTGGAGTGTCTTTTCAGTTGCATCTATATCTGTCTTCAGTGCCTCAACTGGTAAGTTGTCTGACCCTGCTGACTTGCCATTCTAGATTTGTTGGATGGTCATTTTGATTTCTTCGACTGTTGGTAGGTCGGTGTTTATAAGGAGATCCGTGGATGCTGCTTCGAGGACTGGTGGGTTCAGTGGGGCTGGTCGATTCAAGAGTTCTTCAAAGTGTCCTACCCACCTGCTTTGTTGTTCTTGTACTTCAGGAATCGGTTTGCCAGCCTTGTTCTTGATTGGCCGTACTGGTTTACTGAATTTTCCTGTTAGCTTCTTCGTTGTATCGTATTGGTGCCTCATGTTTCCTTCTCCTACAGCATTTTTTCGCCATCATCACTAGGTTCTCCACACATTTCCGTTTATGCGACTTAATGCTACTCTCCACTTGCTTGTTTACTTCTGCGTATTCGGCCTGTGCTTTGGCTTTCTCTGTTATTGTCAAACTGCTAATACTTATTAACTTTTTGCTCGTCCTTTCTTGGATCTTGCTCATAGTACTAACAGGAATCCATTCTTTATGGTGTTTCTCCTTGCGACCCAAAACCTCCTGATATGTTGAAGTTATTAATTCCTTAATCTTTTTCCAGTTGTCCTCCATATTAGTTCCACCTTTTTCTAGTAGATCGTGAAATGCTTGGAACTTATTATTGAGAATTATTTTGAATTTATTGCGTTTGTTAGTATCCTGGAGAAGGGCTGTTTTAAACATTTGTAATGCTGCTGTACCAGTCGTCCGGTGCTTCTTCAGCGTCAGTTTCATTTTAGCCACCACTGCATGGTTATCTGAAGCTGTCAACTCTTCTCCTTTTTCTAACGTTTTTCATGGTCCTTCTAAACTTCTTATTGATGCAAGTGTGGTCTACTTGGTTCTCCGTAATGTGATCTGATGAAACCTACGTAGTTTTGTTTATCTGTCTGTGAGAGAATACTGTGCTACCTATAACCATTTTGTTGAGGCCACATAAGTTTGCAAACTTATCACCGTTATTATTTCTTCCTCCCTGTCCATGTCGTCCAATGATGTCTTCAAATCCGGTGTTGTTGATCCCAATCTTGGGGTTGAGGTATCGCATCAGAATAGTCAGGTGCTTGACTGAGCATTTATCGATGGTCTACTGCAGCCTGTGGATAATCCTGATCTTTGTCGTCTTCGTGGCTGTTGTTTATAGGTGCACAGCACTGGATGACATTCATTGTAATCCCTTCCTTCTTCGTCTTGAAGGGTGCTTTGATGATCCTAGGTCCATGAGATTCCCATCCTTAAAGGGCTTTTTATGCTTTTTAGGACAACATATTAGTAGTGCTCTTTGTGTGTGAGCCGTTTTCTTCTTCTCCTGATGATAATCGTTGCTCTCTAGCTTTTTACCAGTGGGTTTTGCTTATTCCAAGTATCTTCAGGTTATGTTTTTTCATTTCTTCAGCTATTTGTATGCTTCTCCCTATCTCCCACATCGTAAGGACATTTCATGTACGCATATTAACTGTTGATGTGGTTGTCAAAAGGGGTATCGGCCTCGTGTCTTCCGAAAAACTCGGCATTCACCATAAAGCTCCATAAAAGACCTTTCAGCTCCCAAGGTAGAGTTAAAATGGTTATAAGGGTTTTTACTGGTTAGCGTTTTTTTAGCAAGATTTTTGTTTCACGGGATGGGGTTGCTAACCCCATAACCTACCCTCCTCTTTTATCCGGGCTTGGGGGCGGCAGTAACCCTAGAGGGGCTCTAGGAGGAATTATGAATCAGTCATAAGTGTATATTATTCTCCAAGACGTTTGAAACTTACATGACTCATAACATTATTAATAGACAACTTGTTACAAATTAAGAACTGCATAGATGAATGATGAAAAGGCAATTAAAATAAATAAATAGATTGTTTATTGGTAGTTGCAATAAGAAGGATACGGTGTGACTGGTTATAACAACTTATAGGGCAGCATTACTTACTACATTGACATCAGGCAACAAGACTGTTGGTGGGTCGATGTTTATAGGAAGATCCGTGGCTGCTGCTTCGAGGACTGGTGGGTTCAGTGGGGCTGGTCTATTCAAGAGTTCGTCGGTGTGTTTTACCCACCTGTTTCTTTGTTCATGCACTTCAGTGACTCAGGGACCTTAGTCAGCAGGTCGAGGAGGGCCAGTGGATTTCTGAGACGTCTGTTAGGTTGATAGACTCATGTAAGCTTATCGCGCCAGGCTCCGAACGCGATAAGGAACGAAGTCAACTCAAATATAGATTGGAGAAAAGTCTGTGGGACGATTGCTAGTAGTGGTGGGCTACAAAATCAAAAACGATGGAAATGGCACCGGCGATTGGTAACACTGGGCAACTTTTTAAGTTAATAAGAGAAACTGGTGTTAAAAAGTCAAGTGATAGTGAGGCGATCTCCGAAAAAGATGGAATGCTTACCTGCTTTCAGTCTAGACGTTTGGAACGATAGATTGAACACTTCAAAGATCAATTCAGTTAGCCTTCAGGTACTTTGGAACTACTCTTTATTTCCAGGAAGTCTGAATGGAAAGTTGACTTAAGTCCAGGACTCTTGTCGAGGTTGAAAAAGCCATAGCTAATCTGAGGTGAGTAAGGGCAGCGGGTCTATGTGGATTAATTTTAGCGGTATTTAAAGATGGTGGTCCAACTTTAGCAATTAGTTTGCTAAAGTCTGTTGGCTGGACACAATTCCATTTGATTGATATCGATCGCTAAAAGTTAGAAGCGGTCAAACGAAAACGTGGCGTCAATCATTAAAATTACTGACTGCTAATCAGAGTCGTTTTGATAGATGGAGACTACGTGGGCGGGGTCCGGGTGACTGTCGTGACTAGTGATTGAAAAACCTTGGTGACATGGCTGAGAATCGGCCAGTGGCGTAGGTGCATTCACTCTTTGTCTTTACTTAAATCTTGAGCTTGAAATTATTTTATAACTTTCCACATACTAATGCTTTCTCCCTAGACCATATTCTATATGTCTACAAGTTTTTCTTACTATGATTGAAATAACCTCTACTTCTACTAATTTGGTGTCAGTCTTAATGTATTACTGTGTTGTGGGAATCGATGCATATATGTACTAGGTGTTATGTTGTGAATACATTCACATACATACGGTTCAGTGGAAACATTTTATAATAACCTGTTAGTTTAATATCACCCTGAATTTTCTGCAC